>OU744338.1:130427001-131808116 GCA_916610165.2 Gymnosoma rotundatum
GCTTAGTTACCGAGATAAATGAGTTTTAAGTTTTCCATGTAAAAAAATCAATTTTTGGGGATAAAATGAAATTTTTTGGCCCAACATTGATTTTTTTTATTTTTTTCATTTGTATAGTGATAACAGATTAAAGCCCTTTTCTTCCTAGGACGCTTAGTTACCGAGATAAATGAGTTTTAAGTTTTCCATGTAAAAAAATCAGTTTTTGGGGGTAAAATGAAATTTTTTGGCCCAACATTGATTTTTTTATTTTTTTCATTTTTATAGTGATAACAGATTGAAGCCCTTTTCCTCCTAGGACGCTTAGTTACCGAGATAAATGAGTTTTAAGTTTTCCATGTAAAAAAAATCAATTTTTGGGGATAAAATGAAATTTTTTCGCCCAACATTGATTTTTTTTATTTTTTTTTCATTTTTATAGTGATAACAGATTAAAGCCCTTTTCTTCGTAGGACGCTTAGTTACCGAGATAAATGAGTTTTAAGTTTTCCATGTAAAAAAAATCAGTTTTTGGGGATAAAATGAAATTTTTTGGCCCAACATTGATTTTTTTATTTTTTTCATTTTTATAGTGATAACAGATTAAAGCCCTTTTCCTCCTAGGACGCTTAGTTACCGAGATAAATGAGTTTTAAGTTTTCCATGTAAAAAAAACCAAAATTTGGGGATAAAATGAAATTTTTTGGCCCAATATTAATTTTTTTTTTTATTTTTTTCATTTTTATAGTGATAACAGATTGAAGCCCTTTTCCTCCTAGGACGCTTAGTTACCGAGATAAATGAGTTTTAAGTTTTCCGTTTGAAAAAAATCAATTTTTGGGGATAAAATGATTATTTTTGGCCTAACATTGATTTTTTTTATTTTTTTCATTTTTATAGTGATAACAGATTGAAGCCCTTTTCCTCCTAGGACGCTTAGTTACCGAGATAAATGAGTTTTAAGTTTTCCATGTGAAAAAAATCAATTTTTGGGGATAAAATGAAATTTTTTGGCCCAACATTGATTTTTTTTATTTTTTTCATTTTTATAGTGATAACAGATTAAAGCCCTTTTCCTCCTAGGACGCTTAGTTACCGAGATAAATGAGTTTTGAGTTTTCCATGTAAAGAAATCAATTTTTGAGGATAAAATGAATATTTTTGGCCCAACATTGAATTTTTTTATTTTTTTTATTTTTATAGTGATAACAGATTAAAGCCCTTTTCCTCCTAGGACGCTTAGTTACCGAGATAAATGAGTTTAAATTTTTCTATATGAAATCAATTACCCGGTGGTAGCGATGGCGAATTAATTGATTTTCGACGGTAGCATAACTATTAAACCGAATTAATTATAAGGTGATAGCGGTGGCGAATTCATTTATTTTGATAGCTTGGTTACCGGCGAAAATGAATTAATTTGAAATTGTTCAAGACGAATTAATTATAAGGTGGTAGCGATTGCAAATTCGTTAATTTTCGCCGCTAGCTACATACAAAAAAAGTATACACATTTTTTATATACGGAGTTTGCCTGTTAGGGTAGCGGCTAAAATCAATAAATTCGCCATCACTATCATATTATAATTGATTTGCCTAATAAAAATTTGTACCCTTAAAAAGATCGATTGGTACAATTTTTAACTGTCTTTTACCATCTCTGGTTTAAGACTCTTTCATGGATTATTCTCTTACTTAATTTTTCTCTTTTTATATATCTTTTAAATTTAAAAACAAGAGCTACAAAAACAAATCAATGTAAAAATTGAGAAACGACTATAGAAGTTCTTTAGAGCGATTAACTAAAATAACCATAAAACAATTATCAAGTTTATTTTAGTTAGCAGTCAATAACGAGAGTTAAAACTTAAAGCAGATGTGAAATTGGAAATAAGGCCAAACATTTTACTAAATAAAAAATTTAACAGAAAGATATTTGAAATTAAAAATTGTTAAACAAAAATACTGGGTGCGTTCATTAATACAAATTTAAAGTGTTTTAGAGAAAATGAAGCGGTAAACAAATAAAAGTGAAAAACTTTTATAAAAACGGGCCATAAAAGTATTATTGGTTTAACTGACAACAACAGCTTTTGACTTAAACTATCAATAATACAACAATAAAGCAAATAATAGTTTTTTTTTAATTAAAAATAATGGTTGTATGGTGACTATTGTCGACAGTTGTTGATAAACAAATAGATATTTTGGAAATAAATTAATCACTTGTACGTTAAACCGTCTAAAGAATTAAAAAAGCAAATAACTTTAAATTTTATAAAATTTCCATAAATTTCAACAAAACTTAAATTTTTTTATTTAACAGACAGAAGTTTAGAGCCAAGAAGACAGCTGTGGGAAGTTAACTTTAAAGTAAAAAAACATTTAAAAAAACATTCTCATCAGACATCTAAACAAAATTCATTAAGATTAAAAATTAATCAATTAGAGAAGAAATAGAAAACAGAAATTTATTTAAACTCACAAAAAAAAAAAGAATTTATTCACTGCAATTATGGACATTTATTTAAAAAAGCACACGTATAAATAATTATTAACCAAAAATAAAAAAATTCCAAACAAAAAACTAAAACAAAATTTAATTACCATATCGTGAGATTTTCATGTGTTATAATGAATTAATAAAAAAAAAGCAGCAACAAAATAAAATAAATACAAAATTAACTATTAAAAAAAAAACTTTTCATTGTGAAATATATTTGAAATAACTTTATGGAATTTGAAATAAAAGCATTTTCAGCCAGGCTGAAAATATTATAAATTAAATAAGCCAATTGTTAGGGTTGGACTCGCAAGTGAAATGTTCCATACCATTTATATGGTGGATTCTCACTCACCATTATTTTTTTTTTTATTGGAGTTACTTCACGAAATTAAATTTACATATATAGTGAAGGCTATATAAAATTCGGCAATATCGAATTCTATATATTGTTTTATACATATTATAGAGAACATGCACTCTGTGAAAATTTAAAACTTCTGCTTGTTGAGGCAAAAAAGTAAGGCGCATATACGCCAAGGTTACATCTTGTGTGGGGCACCCTTTAATTTTATATTTTTATATTTAAAGTTATAGCGAACATAATACTAAATACTCTGTATAAATTTTAAGTGCCTGCATATACATAACTGTTCAAAAAAATAAGGCCGTATACATAAAAAACACGTGTTTTTGGGCACACCTTTCAACTTATCCTTATTTTATTATTAGTTGTTTTTAGTACGCCCCTAATATTTCAATTTCTGTGCCACTTTAAAGCTATTACGATTCTGGGTGGGTTGCTTGGGTATAGAAACCTAAAATGGTCCTTCGAACCCCAACAATTTTTACAAAAAAATAAATGCAATGACGTATATTGTCCAGTACAGTTGTAAGTTTCAACAACACGTAATAAAAACTTAAAATTAAAGCTTGATCCACTAACAGTTCTTAACTATTCGTATGTTAGAGCAACTTGCATTTGGCTGGCCTATTTATTATACCCTTCACCACAAAAAGTGGAAAAAGAGTATATCTAAGTTTGTCACTCCGCTTATAATTTTTACAATATTCATTTCCGAGCCCATAAAGTGTATATAGTCTGTGTTCTTATGCACAGCAAAGTCGATTAATCGATGTCCGTCTGTCCGTCCATGCCAGTGTTGAAATCAAGTTTGCCAAGGCACTAGATCAAAATTAAATATCCCAATTGATCAGACATAGTGTCGAAAGAGGTGATACTGGCAAACAGCATGAGCGGTCCATTTCCTTAGACGCAGCGGACAAAATACCACGCCTACCTCAAATTTTTTTATACCATTTGGAACAATGAAGTAACTCCAATCAAAAAAATAAATATATGGGAATATAGAGAATTAAAATACAAATAAAAACAACATCAAGTTAAAAAATTGGTTCTCGCCCATATTTCCGAGTTAAGGGGCTCTGAAGTTTACAAAATTTTTAAAATATCAATATGGGTATCATTTTAAAGCTTTTGAAGAGCTCTTTAAGGAAATACTAAATTTTTTTAAAAATGTTTAACCCCTTAAGAGCCAATGGCATTTTAATGTAAAATTATACATATGCAGTATCAAAAATTGTTTTTTAATTCTCTGTCACCCCAATATTTGCTTTTTTGATTGGAGTTAATTCTCTAAACTAGATTTACATAGATGGTGAAGGGTATATAAGATTCGGCATAGCCGAATATAGCACTCTTACTTGCTTTTATTTCAAAAATAAGATTTTTATAAAAACAAAAAACTTTAAAAAAATTTTAATTTAAAACTTAATAAATAAATTATTTCTTTGTCTTTAAAAAGTTACAATAAGCTTTTCTGGTGAAAGAAATAAAATTTAAGAAATTTTTGCCGTGTCGAAGGGCCATTTTTGTGCTACAACAAGGTATAATTTTTATAATAATATTTTTTTTTTATTATTTTAACTATTATTTGATGATTTCCAAAGCATTTACTTTTTTCTAAGTGTCACAATGTAATTTAATTACTTAAAAAACTAATTAAAAAAATTAATTTATATAATCTACGGTTTTGCTTAATATTTGTTGTAGCTTAAATATATATTCTATTGTTTTTTTTTTTCTTTACTACTCTAAGCAAATGTTTACATTGTTGAAAATTTCAATAATATTTATTTATTTATTTGAATTTGTTTAACGGGTTTCATGTGCTTTAGTTAGCTTTTCGTTGGGAAACAATTTAATTTATTAAATTTAAAATTAAAAAATAATAATAAACGTGTTAAAATTCTGTTTTAATTTTAGAAACTAAATTTTAATTTATTTTGTTGCAGGTTTACAATTTTTTTTCGGAAGTTTTAGCAGTTGGTAAGAAGAATGATAAACATGAGGCTTTTTTATTCAATAAATTTTTTAATCGTGACCTTAAAAGTCTGCCAAGCTTGGAGTGAACATAAACCCAATATTGTTATAATTATGGCAGATGATATGGTAAGTGTTTCGATGCAAAAATTCTATGACATAAATAAATATTTTAAATAGCTTATTTTAAGAAACCATAGAATTCTCTCTAAAACTTGATATTCGGCTTATGCTGTGAATCCAAATTTAATCTAACCGGAATCAAATTTAAAGTTTGGCATAGAACAGCTTACTTAAAACAAGAAGTTTTATTCGTTTTGCCAATTCTAATAAATTCGCATTGTATATTTTTCGAAATTATTCAATTGTCTCCCAATAAAGTTACGCCTTATGGGTATCAAAAGTTAATTTGATCGTTTGCTTTATATGTCGATGAAGCCTACATTTTGCCAGAAATCATAGAATAATAATCAATAAAAAAATGTCTTCACTACTATATCGAATGTTTAAGCTTACCATCATTTTGAAGCATATTCTTTTGCCTTGATCAATAGATTGAAATAAATCCAAAGGGTACAAAAAAATAATTTTTAAAAAAATATGTGGTTCGAAGGACCATTTTTCTCAAATATTTCAATATTTAACTTATTATTTAATAAATCTTCTTTTAGCATTTTGACGATGCCAAACAAAAAAAAAACAAAAAAAAAGTGCAAATATGGCTCGAAGGACCATTTTACCACAGATTTTTTATTCATCTCATTACTTATTTAAAATTCCTTAAGATTTTGAATGATGTAAGCTTTCATGGTTGTAAAAAAAAAAAAACAAAAAAAGCGAGATTCGAAGGACCGTTTTTCCCATAGATTTCCCATATATGGGCTATTTTTCCCATATATTTCAACTGATTTTTTTAACTTCTTTAAGCATTTTGATGATGTTAGCTATCGCAGTGCTAAACGAAGAAAAAGAAACAAATGTGGTTTGAATAACTATTTTCCCCACAGTTTTTTTTCTCCTCTAGTTATTCATTTATACTTTCTACATTTTCTCCTCAGATTTTCTTATTCAAGTTTTTTGATGATGTAAGCTTTCATGGTTCCAAACAAAAACTAAAATATGGACCCAGTTTTTCATAGACTTTTTATTTAACCATTCTTTTTTATATATTCTTTTGATAGTGACATTTTTTGTGGTTCCAAGCAAAAGAAAATGTGGTTTGAAGGACCATTTTTACCTCAGATGTTTTTTATTCGTTTTATTACTTATTTAAACTTCCTTAAGGCTTTGGATGATATCAGCTTTCATGGTTAATAAAAAAAAAATAGTTCGAAGGACCCTTTTTCCCGTAAATTTTATAGTGAAAAAGAAAAAAAAAATTGTTTTGAAGGACTATTTTTCCCATAGATTTCAACTGATTATTTATTTAAACTTTTTTTTAGCATTTTGATATTGTCAGCTGTCGCAGTGCTAAACAAAGGAAAAGAAACAAATATGGTTTGAATAACCATTTTCCCCACAGTTTTCTCTTTCTTCTCTCGTTATTCATTTCAACTTCCCTTGGGTTTGTAGTTATAAAAAAATGAACGCCATTTTCTTCACTGATTTTCCTATTTTACTCTTTTTGATGCTGTAAGCTTTCATGGTTCCAAGCAAAAATATGGACCGAGTTTTTCATAGACTTTTTGTTTAACCCATCTTTCTTATATATTTTTTAGGGTCTTGATAGTGTGATTTTTTGTGGTTCCAAGTAAAAAAGAAACGTTGTTCAAAGGACCATTTTTTTAACCGATTTTCTTTTTTAACGCTCTTTTTCAACTTCTTTCAGGGTTTCGATGATGTAAGCTTTCATGGTTCCAAGTACAAACAAAAATATTTACCAAGTTTTTCATAGACTTTCTATTTAACCCATCTGTTTTTATATATTTTTTAAGGTCTTGATAATGTAATTTTTTGTAATTCGAAGTAAAAAACGTGGTTCGAAGGACCATTTTTTTTCAAAGATTTTTTTTTTCAACTCTTTTTTTATTTTTTTAAACTTCTTTTAGGGTTTCGATGATGTGAGTTTTCGTGGTTCCAATGAGTTTTTAACACCCAACATAGATGCTTTAGCCTATAGTGGCGTCATACTTAACAATCTATACACACCGTCTATGTGCACACCCTCACGTTCAGCTTTATTGACAGGAAAATATCCCATTAATACAGGCATGCAACACTATGTCATCGTTAATGATCAACCTTGGGGTTTGCCCCTAAATGAGACCACAATGGCCGAAATATTTCGTAAAAATGGTTACTATACTTCGTTAATTGGTAAATGGCATTTGGGCATGTCACGCAAAGCCTACACACCCACCTTAAGAGGTTTCGATCAACATTATGGATATTTGGGTGCCTATGTTGATTACTATGATCAAACAATGGAGCAATTTGTAAGTGAAAAAAAAAATATTAAAATATTTTTATAAACACTTGGGAATTTTTAATTTAAGGGTAGAAATTATTCTCGAGGTCACGATTTTCGTGATAATCTGCAGTCCACACATAATGGCAATGGCACTTATGTTACCGATTTGTTGACACAGGCTTCATTAAAGCGTATAAGAGATCATAATTTTCAAAAGAAACCTTTATTTATGATTTTAAGCCATTTAGTGCCGCACTGTGCCAACGATGATATGCCATTGCAAGCTCCAGAAGAAGAAATCGAAAAGTTTTCTTATATAGAAAATTCGAATAGAAGAATTTACGCTGCAATGATGTCAAAATTAGATCAAAGTGTGGGCCAAGTAGTGCAGGGTCTCTCCGAAAAGGGTGTTTTAAATAATACAATTTTATTGTTTTTATCAGATAATGGTGGTCCCACAGTGGGTATGCATGCTACCACTGCCTCAAACTATCCTTTTAGAGGAGTAGGTCTAAAAAGCAAAATTTTCTTTAACTAAATTTTAAATGTCTTCATGATTTTTTTTTTCGTACAGCAAAAAAATTCTCCCTGGGAAGGTGGCATACGTTCAGCAGCTGCCATATGGTCTACCCAATTAGACAAGTTGGGAACAATATGGAATCAACCAATTTATATAGCTGATCTGCTACCTACACTAGCCTCAGCAGCCGGCATAGCCTTGGACCTGGAATCCCTTAAAATAGATGGCCTCAATCTTTGGTCTGCTCTTAAATATGGCTATGAGTCGGTGGAGCGTGAAATTGTACACAATATAGACAATATCTTTCAATATGAAGTTTATAGCAAAGGTAAATGGAAATATATAAATGGCACCACTGAAGAGGGTAAATACGATGATTGGCTATCACCACGTCTCTTAAATGATCCAACCAAAATTGATCCTCGTTTTCCCATTTACGAACAACTTGTTAAAAGTTCTCCCGTTTGGCAGGAATTACATAAATTGGCCTCTGCTGCTAATCATAACATTGAGCAGTTACGCGAATCGGCTGTTATCCATTGTCTCTATGAAAATTCAACTCAGGGTGTATCCTGTAATCCTTTAGAGTCACCCTGTCTCTTTGATTTAGATACGGATCCTTGTGAGCAACAGAACGTATATGAGAAATATAAAAATTCTAAAATATTAAATGACATGTTGGAGCGTATTCAATATTTTCGAGAACATGCTCATGCCTTGAATAATAAACCAGCTGATTATCGTTGTGATCCGGGAAACTTCAATGGAGAGTGGACTTGGTGGGAGGATATTCTAGAAGGCAATGCGGCGATTAGAATTGTTCCTGTGGATTTTGGAAAAATACTTTTTATAACCAGTATTATTTTAGTTTTAAGAAACTTAATAATATAAATTAATTTATCTTTAAATTTGCTAAATAATATTAATTTAATATTAATAGGGAAAATATAGTTTTTAATTATGATTTTTAATACAGTTTTTTTCCTCGTCAATAAATTTTGCCTATTAACGTTATTTTTTTTTAGAGATTTGTTGCATTTAACAGTTCAGGCGTTTTAATACCTTTTTTTTTTTTTTTTGTTGATTAATGAATTTGGATGTCTCTTGCTTTTCTGCTTTTTTATCTTTTGTCATTTTATCTTTTGTCAAATTAAGGTATATTTTTGTTGTTAAATTTGACCCATTTTTAATTAAAGCCATTTTTCATATTTTGGCGTTTTTTATTAAAAACGATATTTATTAATTTCATGTTTTTTCTATTATATTTTCATTTTTCATGTTGTGTTAATATCTTAAGTGTTTGTTTTTTGTTATCGCGCTTTTTGCTTCGAAAAAAACTTTTTACAGATTTTTTTATTGTAGCGATTTTTAGCATTTTGCGATTTAAATGTTCCGTATTTAATTTCAGATATATTTTTATCAATTTTAATTTGCTGTTTATATTTTAAATTTTGTAATTATTATCTTTTTTCTATTTGTACTGAAACTTTACGTATAATTTAATTTGACTTCTTTAATTTTTAGTGATTTTATGCTTTTTTATTATTTAAGCGATTTTCTTTCTTTTTACAGTTCGATTTTAGTTTTTTTTTTTTTTTTTTTGTAATTGTTTCATTTTAAATTTATTAATTTCTTAATTTTTCTAAAGTTCTACTAATATTATCAATTTTGGCACATTTCTAAGGAGATTAGGTGATTTTTCTTTCCAACAGGCTGTTAACCGTTCAACCGTTTATTAAATTTTTAAAATTTTATAAAGTTTAACTCGTTTGACATTGATTTTTGATATGCAACGTGCTTATCGTTTAAAGTATTATAAATATTATTTTTTGTTTTTTATTGTTGTTCTTGGATTATTTTTAATTTTTCCTTTTTTTTGTAGTTAAAAGATTTTTTTGTGTTAATCGAATGTAAGTTCTAACCTATTTGCGATTTTAAATTTATTAAAGAATTTTAGATTTATCTCAATGTATTTCCTAATTTAAACCCTAATTTTTAATTAAAATCACATGCCTGCTGTATTTGTTTTCAATTTTTGCTTCTTTATTTTCATATTGATGTTTTTTACTTCTTTTTAGTTTTCGTTTCATTTGTTATCGATTTTGATTATATAAAATTTTTATTTGTTATTTCAAGTCCTAGACGATTTTTTAACAAATCAAATAAAAAAAAAAACTATTTAATCGTAAAGTTTTCAGCTGTCATTAGTTTTTGTAGTTGTTGATAGATAATTATACAAAAATTTCAAATCAATACGTGCTTTACAAAGATGTTTTTAATTTTTTTTATTTTACTTCTCACACATAGTGTAGCATTATATTTTCTCACCACTTTGACTTATACAGAAATTCACCATTGTATTGCTGTCTATTGTCTACGCTAAATTACCTTATCAGCATAGTGTTGCCATAAAAACATTTTTTTAATAACAACATTTTAAAAAGAAAACTAGACTTTTACGATGCCATCTTTATCAATTTTCTTCTTAAGTTGCAGTGAGTTTCATCTTTCTTTCTAACTGCCATCCCAAAATTAGCGCGTAAAGCGCAAGATATCTGTCAAAATTTCTCATGTAGATACAAAATGTATGAAGCATCTCTAAATAGCACGGCGTCAACGCTTAGCAATTGAAAAATCCAATTTTGACAGTGCGTTAGGAAGTGAAGTTGGCTGCTTGTTAGTTTGTTTTGTTTTGTTATGGTTGAAAAGTAAAACCAATTTAGTTATTTTCAAGGCAATCTAGCGGTTTTATCTCATCTTTATTCTTATACAGCGGGTTTTATAAAATAAAACTAGTTAACATTGCTGTTAAAGACACAAAGTTGACGCTCTCAATTAGGGATGACATTCCAGCGCAAAAGCTATGAATCACATTGCTTTGCGTCTTACGCGCTAATTTAGGGATGGCAGTAACGAGTAAGTTTTAGATGCCATCGCTGTCTTGAAATTTTACTATTAACTTTATATTAGCCATTGTTGCTTTTGTATATCACGAAAAAAATCTTAAAATGATATTTAATGTGATTCCTACGTGGAGTGATGAAACACCATTTACAAAGTTATTTTGTGTTTTTTTTTAATAAATAATAAAAATCACAAATTGATGGAAACAAGCTCCGTTTCGAGGATAATACAAATCTGCTGTAAAAACACCCTTATAATAATTAAAAATAAAAATATTCTAACCTTAACAACCTAAAGATATTCAAAAACAATTATAACAGTAAATATTTAAAGATTTAAAACAAAAATTTTCTGTATTTTTAGCAGTTTTCAAAAAAAGAGCCCAACCGACGAGAGAACGAAGCATATAATGGTCTCGTGGCTTCAATTCCTGCACTAGCTGGATCTTATACGGGTGCATGCCAAGATTTTTGCACAAAACTTTTCACGTAATGGATGGAAAGAACCTCAATTTCTGCAACCGACGACGAATCGATTGATGTGAATCTTCTTCCACAGTTTCGTTTATAGCAGCGATATTCTCTTCAGTACGCACATTCCTTCGTCGTGTTAGTATTATTGCATCTTCTAGAGACTGTGTGGTACGAAATCTATCCACAGTTCGACGGATGGCTTACTCAGACGGACGATTATGTGCTCCATAAAAATCATGAATTCCTCTATAAGTTGCTCGAATTGATGGCTGAACTTCAAAGTAAAGCGTTGTTCAAGCGTGAGTATATTCATAATGATTTGCAGGAGTTATTGAAAATAATAAGAAAAACTTTTTCATAAAAATTAAATTTTTAGTGTTATTTTTTATAATTTAAAGTTCTAATTTGCTTAAAAAACACCCTTTATAATTATTCAAAATTATAAATATAAAAGGGTGCCCCAATAGTTCCCTTTTATTGTAGATACAGTGTAGAAATTTATAAAGAACCTGTATTGCTAAATCCGCTACTACATGAAGTTAAAAATGTAAATTTGGATATTAAAGGGTGCCCCTATTTTGAAGTCGGTTTTCTTGCAAGGATTATTTGTGCTAATTATTATTTTTCTGTTATTCATTTAAGGAATAAAAATATTTTAATTAAAAAAAATCCGAATTTGAGAAAAAAATTTTAATTGTAATTTTAAAAATAAAATTAAAGAATTTTGTCTTAGTTTTAAATATTATGATCATCACTGTAACATATCGTAAACGGTTTTTATATCAAATCCTCGTGTAACGTTTGTTTTTTTTTTTCTTATAATAAAAAATAAAATTATATTGACTAAAGTTCAATTAAATTTGAAAACATTGCTTTTGTCGAACTTAATGTCATTGTTTTGTAGATTAACTTGCTTTTAATTAAGAAAGAATTAGCATCTTGAAATTTTAAATCTTGAAATTTTAGCATCAAATTATTTAATGAGAAAACATCAGTAAAAGTAGAGATGAGAATGTGAGTGATTTTTCAATCACAAACAAGCACGCTAACTCAACTCAATTTTTTTTTGACTCCGTTCATTAAAACTCACGAGAGTGTGAAAAAGAAGAACAAACAAAATTAAGAAAATAACTTATTTTTTATATTATAGTAATATATTATTAATAAATTTTTTAATTTGTTGTTTGCACTAACTGGAATAAAAATAGGACCCCAAAAAAAATTCTTGTTTAGATTAATATGGCCATGAAGATATTTTTAAATTCATTCTCATCTTCCCTAATTTAGTTTTGTTTGTGCTTTTAAGAAAACACAGAGTTGTCTAACAACTCTACACTTGTTATAACAGTGCTGTCGAGTATTGTTGTGATTCACACTAATCACAAGCAACGACGTCCATCTCTAATAAAAAGCAAGAACCTTAAATGCGCTTTTGTTTTAATAAAGACTTAAGAAATTAAATTATTACTTAAAACAATTTTAAGATTATTAATTACCGGTGTGCACAGTGGTAAGGAAGATAGACAAGTTGATATACATATACGTTCTGATATTTTCTTTATTTTTATAAAATGATCAAGATGGTTTTTTTAATCTTTTCAAGAAAGTTGCGCTGTTTAAAATTATTTTTTATTTTATATATTTTTTATTTAATAATTTTTATTATCATTATTAATATTTTTAGAAAACGCTTATTAATTTCATTAAAATCGCAGTTCTGTTAAAATAAATTTTGCAAAATTATTCAAACATTGTTATTTTTGAATCGAAATTTATTTTGGCTTTAGTTTCTATTTTAATTTCTAAAAACTTTTTTTAGAAACAAATATTATTTTACAAATGTATGCGAATAATCAAACGCAATATATTAGAAATTTCTCAAAAACACAAAATTCGATCATAGTAGAAATTAAAAAACAAAAATAATAATAATAATAATGAATTATCAAAAAAGAAGAAGAATTAATAATAAAAAAACATTGGAAAGTTACAGTATGTAGAAAAACTTTATTTTTATATTTATTTAATAGTTACTTTGCAATTAAAACAACAACATTAAAAGTTTTTTAAGTAATGCTCTAAACACATTCGCCACAGCAAGATATACGAACACACAACAGGAAGTGACGCTAGCAACGTTTGTCGCCTTGTACGCAGCTACATTATTATTTTAAAGGCAGCAGCTACATAATAAAAATACGAATTAACTGTACTTCAGTGATGTTATTTAAGCGATTTTTAAAGAAGCAGCTCCGATTTATAATTAAAATCTTAATACATTCCTCAGAAATTTTTAAAATTATTCTTCGTACACTTTCGCCATGACAATTGTAGTATTTTTTATTCGTCGGTGTGGCATTTCTAGGTTTTTTTTTTAATTTAAATTTTGAAAAATATGTTTTAAGCAATTATTGAAAAGTATGTAAAAAGTGTTAAAATTTTTCTATATACAAAACTAAAATGTGCTGACAACTGTTTAAGTACAATTATACCGGTAAAATTGGGTGATTTTACATTGGTTTCTCTATTTTTCTACGAAAAAAAAAATCCGTGTTTGAACAAAGGTTCTAAAGGATCTCCTCACAAAATTTTACGCAAATCTATCCAGCAGCACTTACGTGAGACAGATAAGAATTCAATAAATAGGTATTTTGTATTCCAAATGAATTATTGTCTTCACCAGCAACACTATTCTCCTTAAATATTTCATGTAATGAAATTATCCTGTTACAGTTTTATTATAGATTTACACTTAAATATTTAAATAAATAATTTTTATTGTTCTTTTCGTTTTTCATAATAAGAGATTTTAAGCACTTATTATTTTACATGTCTTATAGTACTGACATCACTAAACTGTTTATTGTCGCCAATAAAAATATAAATTAGTTTAATTTCACTGCAGCGGCGAATTCAGCCCAGACAACAACCTGCCGCCTTGTTGCCTTGCTGTCAACAAATTATTCATTCTCATATAAACACATGCATTCTAATTCTGACATTTTGCAGTCGGTAGCTGATGTCTCGAATGTGTTTAGTGCATAAGTAGCAAAAAGTTGCGTATTTTACCCTCTAGAGCACTTAACAGCTTCTTAATACCCTTAAAGTAGAATGTGGAGAGCTTTAACACCACCAAGAATAAATTTAGAAATATTTCCTCATCTATGGAAATGCAACCCTAAAAACAACCCATAGTATTATTTCTTAAAATCTTATTTCACATAAGTTGACTTTAAATTAAAAACATGTCATGCATTTAATATTTAATAAAAAAAGAATAAAAAAGTACCGTTACTTTTGTTATCTCTTTAATCGAATAATGTACATTTTAAGTTTTTAAAACTTTTTTGCTTGCATTCTACACTTTGGTTTTTAACTTTATCTTTGTATTATCTGTTGTCAAAAATTTTAAGAGTCTGTCTATAACTCTTCAGAAGATAAGACAATATTTTTAATTAAGTATATCATTTTTTTTTTTTGTTCTTTTCTGGCTATAACGATTAAAAAGATAAGTTCATGTGCATGAAAAAAAGAATGTTTTAATTAAAAAAAAAAACTCTATAATTTCTAACTTCATTTTATTGGTGGCATGTCATAGTGTCCACGGTAACAACGTTTATGGACTTTATGTCGCACTTAAAAGTGACTTAATTTCATTGAATTTCTTCACTAAGTACGTTGCAAATTCAATTACTAAATTACAAATGATGAAGAGAGTTCCGTACACTTTACCTGTAATAAAATCAAGATCAAAGTTTAAGACAATGGTATAGAAAAATTTAAGGCAGTGTTGCCATTTGGTAACATTTTTTGTAACTTTCGAAGACTGTTACCTGGAACAGGTTTAATTTTGTTATATTTGCCCAAATCTTCGAAACTTTTTGGTACAGACACGAAATAAAGTAATATCACTAAAAAAGTACTTGTTTCTTTATATGAGGTAAGGACGGACCTCTCTTAATATATCAACATTTCTTAACATTTCAATTATATTTCAATAACAAAAGTTACTTGCAAATGCTATCAAAAATTAAATGAAATAAAATATTAGTTTTAAATAAACAAAAAATAGCGTTGTTAAAGTTTTACTCTGTTCTATTAGTGAGAAATCACGAAATATTTCTTGCTTCATGTTTAGAAACAGCAAAATGTTTCTGGCAACAATTTTTTCCAACTGTGAAATAATATGAGCTTTATTTCATGTGGAAAAGTATATATTCTGCTCAGACTTGCAAACATTATTAGTAATTTTATTTATTCCGCCTGAAAAATTTTATAACTTGCAACCAATAGCTCGACTTAGAACAGAGTTGTTTTTTTTATTTCCGTGAAGATTATATTACGGAAAAATTGTCAGTAATTAAATGTTGAAGTTTAAATCAAGTGAGATTTTAATTTGCCTTAAATAACGGTTTTTTTAATATTTAAAGTAATAAATTCTATCGAAGCTTAATCTTTCAAAAAAAAGGTCAAACGGATTTATAAAAAATCCTACCTTAACTAAGTTTATTGAATGGCAACAGCATGCACTTTTCAATACCGAAATATTAGTGTAGAGTTTAAGCGGGCTGACGTTGTTTTTATACCATTTTTTTTAACTTAATGAATTTGTTGTATTGTTATTTTCATATGAAATAAAACTTGTTAGTTTAGGAACACAACAGACGACGGTAACGAAACGTTTTATCGTTACTGAGAGTTAGTGAACAAAATACCTACGATTTCAAATTTGTACTTGTTTTTAAAAAAATATTTTATTTAAATATTCTATTACATTTAAATGAATCAAATGAATTCTATTAAAAAAATCGATGAATTATAAAGAATATTAAATACATTTAATATGTGCATGGCATTAGAGTCTATTGGACTGGTTAATCTTGCAAGGGATTCAAAACTTTCATACAGATTGAAGAGAGGCACGAAGAATAAATGATTACTGATTTAAGATCATACATGAGCTCATATTTTTCACCTTTTCAGTTATTTTTGCAGTCAATTTTATTTTCATACATTTTACCTTTTCAATTAAATTTTTCATTTACGTCTATTAACTTTTTTAGTTTTTTTTCCCTGAAATTTTGTTCTATTTATATTTAAATAATTGTTGTGAATTCAAATGCTTAAAAAATACAAAGACTTCTAGAAATATGTGGCAATATTGTAAGGAGAGTAAAAGACTAAATGTGAGAGAATAATGCAAACCGACAAGAAAATAAAATAAATTTTATCTTAACGGCATGATTGTTGAACGTCGTGTGTTGTAGACTTACTCTATGTAATATTTGTACGTTTTTCCCTTTTAGAACAAACGTACGGATTCTTTTAAATTTTAAATCTCAATTGACACCCATTACAATTTTTACAAAGTTGGTGTCGTCAAGGCTCACAATAAAAGAAATTATTAAAAAAAAATAAATTAAAATATTGTTACGTTTTTCCCTTTTAGAACAAACGTACGGATTCTTTTGATTGCAAATACCACTGTGGCTCATTATTCTGTATTCAAACTTAATGGCTTTCTCTGGCTATACTGTTTGATCCTATCGGTCCTGTGAATCCTTGGTCTCGTATTTACTAAACATGCTTCATTACTACAAACGCAGCCATCCACGCTACACTACACTACTGTGTTACTTCGGCGAGACATCAACTACTCGATGCCTTTTTAGTAACCTTAACCATCCACACACTACTCCGCAATGCCTTTTATCCAAGCCAGTCATCCCCTTTAATCCAATAGTCACAACACACGTCTGCCATACACTTTGTTGTTATACTGTTACACTTCCTTCCGCTACCGTTCTCACTTTTAATTATAAAGGGCTTCTTGACAATTATCTGTTAATCTTGTATTAAATTAGATGTCTGCACTAAGTTATCTGTCATGACTTCACACAATAATTGTCTGATCTAACGAGGGTTCTCGGGGGTATGGGGGAACCACTCCCCCAGTGATTGCAGGCACTGAAGCTGAATAGACGGTTGGGTACTGTCGGAGGTTTTTACCAGTCTCCTTTTTGATAATAAAACATATTTGTAATAATAAAATTTAAAAAACTGGCACCACGGGAGCCGGTAGCCCATACAGAGAGCCGCCCATCTCTGTAGCCGGTTATTGGTGAGGTCCCTTCGGGGTACACGTGGTGGTTGTGGTTAATTTGTCTATATCTGCGGGTCTGGCGTGGAATAGACTGAACTGTGCTGTTGCACTGTCAACAGACGAGTTTTATGATAGGCTCCGACCCTATAGCAAGGGGTAGATTAATGGTCTGCAAGCCATGGTCTTAAAATTGCACAGTATTAGTGGTTTGACCACCGTCTGATAAGGGCTACAGACGTTAATCTAATCACTTATCCTGTGGTATTATTCTATACACACACAATTAGTTGAATTAACTTTATTCACCACTCTCATACTGTTAACAACAACAGGGGTTTCTAGATCTTACTTTCGTAGCAATATAAATTACTATTTATTTAAGGATAATTTCAAAATGTAACTTTTAATGAAAAAATTTAACTTTTTTAAAGGAAAAGCGTAATTTGTTCCTGTATTTTCCTGGCAAAACTGATTAAAGATGAAATGAAGGTTGAAAGTTTATTTACCAGCGACTTCCAAATTTAGATAAAATATTCCAAAACATAAAATAATATGAAATAAATAATAAAAAAATTATGATATTGATAATGAATACTATGTGGGAACCTTACGACGTCAACATATTTTTGCACAGAACTAAAAAAATATTTTAATAATTATAATTTCAGGCTTCAGCTGCTGTCAGTTTGTTAAATTTTTTCTGACACGTATTATTGCGAATGATGATTTATAATGTAATAATTGTAATATCTTACTTTTTATATTGAGTAGATTTTTATTTTTTTTTAATAATTATTTGAGAGGGACAAACATTTTTTCATAATTTAACGATTACGTTTTTTTGGTCAAATATTTGACTTATCTGACCGTACCTTAATGAACACTGAAGAATTCATGAAGATTTTTATTATTATTATTTTTTTATGCCAATTATTTTAGCCAACTAAGCCCACTGTGCACCTGCCAATATTTAATAATTTTCACTTTCATTGTTGACCTCTTACTTGCTATGTTTCTGTTTTGCTATCACACGACTAGATTTATGAATGAGGCTCGCTCGTTTTGTTTACATTTTTTAATCAACGTTTTTGTTTTGTTTACTGTGCTTCGTACTCCACCGTTTTTAGTTTGCAAATTTCTTGTTTCTTGTATCCATATTGAAACTACAACACACCAATAAAATTTTATTCTTATTTTGATTGTTCTAAAGTTAACATAAAGAGTTAAATATTCATATTTAACGGTTTAAATATTGGAGTTGGCTTTCAGTTGCTGTTAGCGCGTCAACAACGAAAGATCGTTCTAAATTAAAAATTAAACATTTTTTAGCGAGTGACAAAAAGGCTAAAAATAGGTGAATTTTTTATAAAAAAATTTAAAGTTCTTAAAATTAAAAAATATAATATTATAATCATAATTTAATATAAAAAAAGACAAGAAATAATTTTTGGCACGGAAACGGTGTTTCTTCCTAAAAGTCAAGGTACTTAAATTAATTCAAACAAATTTTCTTATCAAATTATTTTATTTTTTTTTATATTATTTAAAAAAATGCTAAATTATTTAGTGAATTAAAAATTGAACTCGTTTAGTCTAATTTCAAATTAATTTTTAATTTTTGGTTTGATTCTATTAATAATAATTTTTAAAAATTTATTAAAAATTTTATTGCATAAATTCATTTGCTATGTGTCAGTCTTGCAGTTTAAAAACTAAATAACATATTTTCTGCATCTTTGTTGAATTCTTTGCCGAAAGGATTTCTATTTAAACCTCCAGTTCTGATTCGTGTTCTAAAATTTTTGAATAATGCAAAAAAGTTAATTGTAATATAATTCAGAATTTTATTTTTTTTAAAAACGGTGGAGAAAATTTAAAAAAAAAAGTTATTGTAACGACTTATTGGATTACCCTCATAATTTGAACTACAGTAAATAAGTTTATGAATATTAAATAAAAATTTCACATTTTTAAAATTCTATCAAATTATCAAAAATCAAATAAGTACAAAAGTAACCGGTTACTTTTTTCATTTTTTTTTTTTTGCTCTTTTTTAATGAAAATGAAAAGACTGAATTTTCTTGTTACTTTAAAATTAATATTGGTTTTTAAAATTATTTGTTTTAACATGGATTAAAAATGAAACAAAAATGCTTGAGTTACTTTTTTTTAAAACCATCGATTGATTACTTGAGCTTTTTGTGTTTAAAGTTGAATTTTTTAAACATTTATTTAATCTTATAGCAAGATATTAGAAACTCGTAAAAAGTATATCATATTTTAAATGATTACTTTTTAAAAGTAATCGATTACTTTTATTACTTATTTAATTTTTCTATGCAAAAAATAAAAGTTTGATATTTTATCCACTTGGTTATTTCCCAAAAGTAATTATTAAGTAATTACTTACTTTTGGGATGGTTATTTAAAAAAAAAAACATTAAGTTACTTTTTTGATGGCATCCAAAACGTTCTGTTAAGTAATCATAATATTTTTCGTTATCTTTTAACCGCTTTTATTTTCTTCTTTGCTGCTTAAAATAATATATGTTAATATTTTAATTTCAATAAAATTAAATAATCGGTTACTTTTAAGTATTTTTTCTTTTTGTTTTATAAGAAAAATATTTTAATGTTTATGTTTTATTTAAAGGTCACTTTAATGACCGATAACCAATTGATAAAACGACTGTTTAAAAAAATTGTTTTCTAATTAAAAATACATATTTTAATTATATTTTATTTAAAACATATCAATCTTTAATTTACAAACATAAAAACTATAAACAAGTAGGTTTTTAATCAAACTTGAAGAAAGTGTATTTATTTATGAAGTTTTATTAAAGACTAGCAGTGCCAATGAATTTGGCAAAGTCTTCTTAATAGTCAAATTTAGAAAAAAGTGTTTTTAAATATTTATTCTAAAATTCTGTAGACAGTGTTAAAAATTTTCTATTTAAAAAAAATAAAATGTGATGATTATTTAAAAAAAAAATATATATATATATATATATATATACAACCAAGGTTCAAAGGAACCTCCTTACAAAATTTTATTCAAATATATAAAGCTATTTTTACGTGAATCGGACACAGACAGACACATAGACAAAAATTCTTAAAACATAAAATTTTTCAAAAAATATTTCGTATACAGAAATGGCCCTGTTCCTGTTTTATTATATGTTTAGACCATTTTTTTTTGTATCCAGCGTTGCCATAGTTAAGTTTTCGAACCTTTCTAGTCACACTGAACATGTAAGAAATCGATCAATTTTTTTTTTTTTTTGTAATAAAGAGAAATAGCACCTTCAGGCACAACCTTTTTAGTTATTTTTATAACCGTGCTACGTTCTTTAGGAAAGGGGTAGATGAGAGATAAGACAGAAGGTGAAAGGATAAAGATGTAGAGATTTTAATAGTTATTTTACTTCGCCAGCGAATATGCCATGAAGAAGTACCGACGAAGGAGGCTGCATGTTGTAATGCTAATCCTTAATTTGTATTTATATCAAAAAATAAAATTTTTTTTTGATTGCCGCAAGGGTTGAACCCTGGCCAACCAGTTTGGTAGTCAGCGTGCTTACCACTTTGACTACAGCAGCCTTAGGACCTTACAGACCAGAATGTATATATATTCTGAATATCTTAAGAATTTGATTTTGTTTGTTTAAAATCGATTAGCCGAGTTAAAATCGATTCAGATGCATAAGATTGCCCGTATCCACTTTTACTCTCCTCCTGGTCGGTTATTTAAAAATATAACTTTCCTATTTTACCATAAGGACAAATATTTACCCGTGTTTCAAATTTCATTAAAATTGGTTCAGTCATTTAGCCATGGTTGACCCACGCACAAACAAACAATCACGAACGCATCGACCGATTTCGTGCAAACTTTGGATAAACCATCTACACGACCATACGAAGAGTTCCTAAATATTTATATGAGTTATAAATTCACAATACACTTAAGCAATTCATTATTTATATAGATTAGTTACTTCGTTGATTGGCTACTTAAAATATTACATTTAAGTAACCATAATTTAAAACCTTTGTTCGAAACTAACAGAATTGCCGTGTTTTAATTTTTATTTAAAGTTTATTTAATTTTTCATTAACTTTTTCCCACATACCAACAAATAAATCATGACATGTTTTACGTTAATTTAATTTAATTTTATATGTTTGTCTTTTAAATAAATTGTTATTTAATTAATGTTATTTTATTAAACATAAATTACCTCAATACAAACTTAAGAAAAACGTGAAAAGTTAAGAACACGACTAGATTTTTTTTTAATTGTTATCACTAAATCCACAACATAAATTTTTATAAATTTTTTTTGCATCAACATAAACCTAAAACGAATGAAAAAAAAGTTATTTGAAGTAACCATAAGTTGAACAAAAAAAAAGGCGGATACTTGCTAAAAGTGCTATTGATTTTACAATGAAATCTATTGAAGGTCAAGCTCAACTGAGGAAATTTAATACTGATATTGTAAAGATTTAAAATAATATTATTAAATAGAGTTGTTGTTATAGTGCCACATTAATGCAAGTGCAAGCTAGAAGTGGTTTTAAATTATGCTGTCAATTTTGTGTTTAGTGTTTCTAATTTTCTAATTGGACCTTGTTGTAATCATTATTTAGCATTTTTTTCAAATAAAATATAAAATTAACTTCTAAAAAAGAATCGTGTATACAAAAATTAAAATAAATTAATTTATTTTTAATAATCGGTTACTCTATGAAATATTCAAAAATATATATTGAATATTCTGAAAAGTCTTTTTCAAGTTTTTTTAAGTGAAGCGTATTTTTTTAAGTAATCAGTTTTACACAGTAATAAAAAATTCTTTATAAAATGTTTTTTACAATCTTATTTAAATTTAAAGTATGCGACTATTTATAAAAGTAATCGGTTATTTTATGTAAATTATAATATAATTACTTTTATTTTAATTTTATTACTTTTAGTTTTTTTTTTTTGAAAAATAATGGTTGCAACAAAATTGAATCGGTTACTTGATGTATAATCCTAATTATACGAAAAATTCTATGTTAGTTGTATTTAACTCTTAAAAAATATATATAAAAGTATTCTTAAAAACTCCTTTTCTAAAAACTACAAGGGCTTTCTAAAAGTAATCGGTTACTTTTATTTAGTAACCAAAAATATAAGAACTAATCATCTGAATTCTATTTAAAATAATGTTGAATAATGCAAAGAACTTTTCTTAAAATCAATTTTAATTAAAACTAAGCGGTTACTATTGAAATTAATCGATTACTTTGAATAAATTTTAGCATTTATTAATTACTAGTTACTTTCAATTTTCAATACCATTGAAAATTTTACAATAAATAAAAAAAGCTTTATGAATAAATTTAAATAGTTGGTTGCTTTTGAAAGTAATCGTTTGGTCTGTTAAGTAACCAAATATTTTTGGCATGTTCTTGTCAGTTTTTTTTTCCTTATTAATTAATTATATTAAAAAATTAAAAAAAAACTTTTAAAACAATTGTGTTTGTACAAGCTAAAATGGTTTACTGGTACATTTCCTCTTTTGAGAATTAAAAATTTACTTTTACTTTTATTAACTCCATAAATATAATAATAAAATCAAAGCAGTTTTACGATCACTTGTCTGATTGCTTTGTTTTTTATGTTATTTCTTCAAAAATAAACACGCTAAGTAATTAAGTCCTTTAAATAAATAAAGATGATGGTACCGGTTTATTAATTCAGTTTTTTGTTTTGTTTTCTTTTCTTTTTAACTTTAGTTCAAAAACAATTTACTGCAAAAGCCCCGTTAATGAACTTGAACTTGTAAACCAGAATGAATCTACTTAATGGTTGTTGTTGGTATTTGTATACAATATATGTGAGTTTAATATATTTAAACTCACCACACGCTGTGGTTGGTTACCAAGGTGTGAGAAAGCAGAGTCAAAAACCAAATATTGTCATCATATTAATAGACGATATGGTACGTATAACTGATACGGTAATTTTAATTTTAAATTCTTAATAATGATATGTGCTAAAAAAAATCGTTACAAGTAAAAGGTTACTTACAAAATTATTAAACCTAATGATCTGTACTAATAAAAAAAAAACAATATATATCAAGTGCGCTTTAACGACTACTTTCAATTAATAATAGATTACTCAAACCTGGTACTTTTAGTCAATTGAATACAAAACATTACGCCTTACATTTTAATAAAATATTAGAAAATAAAATAACTATAAAAACTAAAAGGTAATAAAAAAATAAATATACGGTTACTTAAAATATAGAGATTGTTTTTTTTTTTTAATTAACCAACATAGTATTTAAACAAATTTTAAAAATTTACCACAAAACTTATTCAGACTACAAGCAACCAGTCTATTACTTTAATTCATAAAAGTCAAAATTTTTCCAAACATTTATTATAATACTTTCATTAAAAGAAATTAATTAAAAAAATGCAATCTGTGGTTACCTTTAATAATTATTCGATTATTTTTAATACAAATTAATTAATTTAGTTAATTAATTACAACTGAAATTAATTAAATAGTTATTAAATTAAATAATTAAAATAATTAATTTTAAAGATACTGCTTCTTGAAAATAACCGGAAATTAATTTAAGATGCCATTTGATTCAGATATTTCAAAAGAAGATAAAGAGTGTTGCTAGCAATCAATACATTTTTAAAATTTAATTATTTTCTAACAAAACTTCTTTAAGTACAATATATTTAAAAAAAAAATTGTCCAACTATTTATTAGTAGTAACCACTGACTTAATCCCGATAAGTAATCAATAACTAAAAACAATAATAAGTAAATTTTTTTTTTAAATAAATAATTTTACCAAACAAATATAAATAATTAGTTTTCATAAAATAGTTATTTTGCTAGATAATGATTACTTATGAAAAGTAATCGATTACTTTTTTAAAAATAAAAAAATTAATAAAAGCGATATATAAAAATTTTAATTTTTTATTAAAGCAAAAAAATTCATATTTATAAAAAAATTGTTTTTCAAACACCAAATACAACAAAAAAAAAAATGTGCTTAAATACTTCAACAAGTACCTTTTAAGAATAAAATTTAAAAAAATAATTTAAAATATAAAATCTTAAATTCAAAGCTATGTCAAATTACATATTACAGGAATTATTTTTGGAAAAGTTTTGTAAGAAGAGATATTTAAGTTACTTACTATAACATAATCGGTTACTTTAATAAAAAAAAACTAGTTTGTAACAATTTTAAAAAATAATTATAGTATATTTAATAGTAATATATGCATTGCGCTTTTACTGTATAAAGAAAATATCAAGTAATCGGTTACTTTTTTTAAATAAAAAAGAATTTTAGTTTTCCTAACATTTTTCTAAATCCATAAACAACAATAAGCTAAAAGGGTTTTTGCAAAAAAAAAAATCAAAACGGTAATCCGGTAACCGGTTTATTTTGATAAATATCGCAAAAACCGTGATTTTAAAAGTTTAAATTAAAATCATAGAAGTTGCTTCACTAAAGTTATCGATTACTTTTAAAAATAATCGTTAAAAAAAAAATATGTAATTGTTTTATCTTTCAATATTAATAATAATAAATGTTATAAAATTTCTTTTCAAAGTAATTGGTTACTCATTAAGTATTTCCGTTTTTATTTCACTTAATTAAGAAAGTTTCTTTGAAGCTATTGAAAATAATTACAAGGTTACTTTATGATACTAATCAAACAATATTTTTATACAACAATTAATGATTATATAAATTTATTTAATAAAATTACACCAACAAGGGCTTTAACGATGTCAGCTTTCATGGTTCCGATCAATATTTAACTCCCAACATTGATGCTTTGGCCTATCACGGCATTATACTCAATCAAAAATATGTACCCAATTTATGTAGTCCCTCAAGGGCAAGTCTATTAACTGGAAAATATCCCATACATACAGGTAATTAACAAAAAAAAAAAAAAAAAACGTTTATTACTGAGCTTTTACAAACAAAATCATATTTTGTCGATCCCTTAAGGTATGCAACATTATGTGATTATTAACGATGAACCCTGGGGTCTACCTCTGAATAAACCTTTAATGTCCGAAATATTTCGTGATGCTGGTTACTCTACCAGTTTGGTGGGTAAATGGCATTTGGGTTTTTATCGCAAAGAAATGACTCCTCTGTATCGGGGCTTCGATCATCATTTTGGTTATTATTCGGGTTATATCAGCTATTATGATCATACAATGAAAATGTTGGTAAGTTTTTTTTTCTTTTTGTTTGTTTAATAACCAAGCGCAGAATTTAACTAAAATTTACTAATTTTGTTTGTGTTTATTATTTTTTTAGGAACGCAATTATACGGGCGTGGATATGAGAGATGATTTGAGACCGTTTCCCGAAGCTTCAGGCATTTATGCCACCGATTTGTTTACCAAAGAGGCGGAGCGTATTATTAAGAATCATGATATTCAAAAACCCTTATTTTTAGTTTTGAGTCATTTGGCGGTACATACAGGCAATGAGGATAATCCCATGGAGGCTCCAGAGGAGGAAATTAAAAAGTTTATGTACATATCAGACCCCAAACGTAGGAAGTATGCAGGTATAGATTTTTAAAATATTTATTGTTTTTATTTTCTTTTTTAATAGATTTTTTACTGTTTTGTTGAAGCAATGATGTCCCGCTTGGATTACAGTGTGGGTCAAACTGTTAAGGCCTTGTCGGACAGAGACATGTTAAATAATACAATTATATTGTTATATTCCGATAACGGTGCTCCTACTTTGGGTCTACATTCGAACAGTGGTTCGAATTATCCTTTTAGAGGCGTAAGTTTAAAATAATTTTTTTTTACTGTTGTTATAATTTTGGGTAATAACCATCGCCTCTGGCTGTGTATTTCGAAAGCGCTCGCCAAACGTTTATATATATACTGGCGGAATTAACCCAATTAATTTAATAAAATTTTTTAAATTTATTTTTTATTTATTTTTTTTTTTTTTTTTATTTCGTATTCAGCAAAAGTATTCTCCTTGGGAGGGAGGCATACGTTCTGCCGGCCTTTTGTGGAGTCCTTTATTAAAGCAAAGAAACTATGTTAGCAATCAAGTTATACATGCCATTGACTGGCTGCCCACTTTGGCTACAGCAGCTGGGGTACCTTTACCTAAAGACCTTAAACTTGATGGCGTTGATCTTTGGTCTGCGCTTAGTGAGGCCCAAAAGCCGCAATCTAGAAAACTGCTACATTGTTATGATTATATTGTCGGTTACAGCTCTTATATGAGCGGGAATATGAAATATATTAACGGTTCAACGTCGGGGGGAAAATTTGACACTTGGTTGGGCGATATAAACCAACAGGAAAGAAATCCTTTAAGTTCTAATTATGAGGAAACAATATTAAAAACTATAGTTAATAAAAAATTGGGAACTAAAAGTCTAAACAGGGAACTGATACAAAAATTAAGAAAACAAGCGACCTTGCAGTGTCCTTTAGATAATGAAGACTACAAACAGGAGATTTACAAATGTGAACCTCTTAAGGCACCTTGTATATTTAATCTTGCAACAGATCCCTGTGAAAGATACAATTTGGCTAATTTATATCCTTTAGCAGTGAAATTTTTTGCACAAGAAGTTGAAGAATATGTACCAGGTATGATACCCTCAGCGAGGGTAGCTATTGGTGATCCCCTATCGAATCCCGTTCGCTTTCAGGGTAATTGGCAGTGGTGGTATGGCACACAAAATTCTAAAGGGGTAAAACATTCTAGTTATTTTTGCAATTTATTCTTAATTATTAATATATTATTGGCATTTTTAGGCAACTAAGCTGTTGTTGAACGCTTTAAGCGTCTCTCATAAGTATAGACAACGTGATACTTTTGTTTAAAAAATTTTAATTATTTTTAAATTAAAAACAATTAAATTATAGTATATTTTTAAATTGGCTTTTTGTTTTATTTTATTAGAAAAATTGAAAATATTACCTTTTTTGTTATTTTGTTGATAATTTTCTTAATTATTAAACTTAAAATTAAAATATTTATTTAAAAAAAAAATTAAACAAATTTAAGAAATTAAATTTATGAGAGACAACAGAAACAGGCAGAGACATGCAACAAAATTTTTATTTAATTTAATCTACGGTATAAGGGTAAATATTTAAAGATTGAATGACATCTTAAGTCGTATATGAACCGATTTTATATAATACTTGCGATTAGTTTTTTAGGATTTTTTTTTAGTTTTTAAATTTATAAAAAATTTACTTATTAAAATTTTTTGTTTTAATAACTATTTTTTGTACAAATAAACTTGAATAAACTTAATGAATTTAAGACGAACTTATCATTAAAAAAAATAAGCAATAAAAGTGACAGGCCAGCAACAATAGTAAGTAAGAAGAAGCATCTTCTTTTCATGGGTCATGTAACTTAAAGTATCTGTGCACTCTGACATTCAATTTGACCTGTCCTTGCTTGCTTTACAATTTTAATTTTACATATTTGAGCTTTATTTTAAACTAATTCTTAACAAAAAAAAAATAGTCTGAAACAAAATCCTTAAACTTAACTATTCAATCATATTGAATAGAAGACAAGAAAAAACCATACCAAAAATCTGAAAGAGAAAAAAGAAAATGATAGAGAAAGAAAAAAAAGAAAACATTATAATTTAAACTAAAAACAAATATTATTTAACAACATTTACCATAATTATAGCCACCGCTATTGAAGTACCAAAAATTATGGCTGCATGATCTCTTATATAATTGGAGGTGACATATAAACAACCCTGACTGTACAAATTTGTTATGGTGGGAAATATTGTACATTCTTTACGCTGGCCACCAAAGATTTCCTGACAACATGATTCAGGTATCAGACCAAAACGATTCCAATCATGCCAAGTATCAACGCCACAACACTGAAGACGTTCTTGTGTTTGATCCCAGGCCTGAGTAATGTCACGACGACTGCCATATAAAGCCATAGAAGAACGCATTTCCTTTATTTAAAAAATTAAATATTTAATAAATTTATTTATTTATTTTTATGGAATATAAAAAAAAATTTAGCATACCTGTCTCATCGTCTGCTGAACTCTCTCACGGAATACATAGCCTAAAATGCCGCCTATTAACATCGTCACAAATACCAGAGCAACAATTATCAGGTACTAAGAAAAAAGTGCAAGAAAAAAATTTGTTCAATTTTTTATCATTTATGAAGAGAAATAAAAAGTGTTGTTCAATAAAATCAATAAAATTACTGATAAATTAAATTCTAGACTATAATCTGGACTGAATTTTATATTGAAGCCTGAAGTCTGGACTATATTCTACATGACAGCCCAACTATAGACTGCAGCTGGAACTAAAATCTAAGGATAAGACAGTAGGCGAAGTCTATTGACGAGTTTGAAACGAGTCCATAGGCCGTTCAACAGGCCAGTCCATAGAGCAATTTATAGACGTGCCCATAGTCGTCTATGGAGAATTATAGAGGCGGTCTATGGGCCAGTCCATAGGCGAGTCCGTAGACGATTTATAGGCGAGTCCGAAGACGATTTATAGGCGAGTTCGTAGATAAGTTTATCGGCGAGTCTACAGATGTGTCTATAGGCGAGTTAAAATAGTTGATCCCAAAGACAAAGCTATAGAAAAGTCCAAAGGCAAAGTTATACGCGAGTTCATAGACAAGGCTACAGGTGAGTCCATAGATAAGGCTATAGGTGACCCCATAGACAGGGCTATAGGTGAGTCGATAGACAAAGCTATAGGCGAATCCATAGACAAGACTTTAGGCGAGTACATAGACAAGGCTATAGACGAGTCCATAGACAAGGCTATAGGCGAGTCCATAGACAGGGCTATAGGCGAGTCCATAGACAAGGCTATAAGCGAGTCCATAGACAAGACTATAGGCGAGTCCATAGACAAAGCTATGGGTGAGTCCATAGACAAGGCTTTAGGCGAGTCCATGGACAAGGCTATAAGCGAGTCCATAGATAAGGCTATAAGTGAGTCCATAGACAAGGGTATAGGCGAGCCCATAGACAAGGCTATAAGTGAGTCCATAGACCAGGGTATAGGCGAGTACGTAGACAAGGCTATAGGCGACTTCATTGACAAGGCTATAGACACGAAGCGAGCTGTAGACAAAACTATAGGCGAGTCTATAGACAAGGCTACAGGCGAGTTTGTAGTTAAGGCCATAGACGAGTCCATAGACAAGGCTAGAGGCGAATCCTTAGATAAGGCTAAGGGCGAATCTTTATATATAAGACAATAGGCGTGTCAATAAACAAGGCTATAGAGAAGATTATAGATGAGTCCAAAAGCGAGCACATAGTCTATAACCAAGGCAGGCCTATTAACTATATAGTAGAGACCCAGGCTAGATAAAATTAAATTTCATCAAATTTTATATTTTTTTTTAACTTACCGTCAGTAGTAAACATTTAACTTCCTTGGCTGCTCCTACACAGCCCATAAATGACAAAAAACAAATGGCGACTGAAGTGACCAATAAAACATAAACAGAACCGGAAAATAGATTTGTGCCCAATAATTCATTCATAAAGCTACGATCGACTAAGGTCCATAAACTTAAAGAAAAAACAATAGCACCGCCCACCTAAAAATGAATTTACAAAAAAAAATGTGATTATATTTAGCAAAATAAAAAAAAAAATAAAAATGATAGTGACTTACAAATATTATAAAATTGGAAATAAAAAGACTGTATTTAACGAACTGCCCGCAGCAGTCCATGCGTGAACCAAACGCCATGTCGTCGTTCTGTTAATGACAAAAAAATTTAAAACAATGTAATAATAATATTTGAATTTTTTATCGCTTAAAATATTAAGAGTTATTTTATTTGATCACAAATATTTGTGATTTAAAAATAAAGCAATATTTTGAAATATATTTTTACGATATTACATTGTGTTTAAAAAAGTAGTTTAATAAAATAATAACTTTGAAAAAACAAATATGTTCCCACACTGTTGTCAATTTATATTTTCTGATAATTAATCTTTGCAATTACGTTGAATAAATGAATAAAAACATTTAAGAAAAATCTAGACAATCGCACACTTACTAAAAATTTATTTTTTTTTTTTGTAATTTAATTAATTATTCTGTAATAAAATTGTGAGCAATAAAATTTATCGTTTATTTCAATTTTAGAATATTGAATAAATAGTTGTTTTTGTTATTTTATTTTATTTAATTTAATTTATTTTATTTTAAAACTTTAATACTAAATAAACAATAACCTTAAAATGATGAAGGTAACAAACATAGAGTTTACACAGAGGTGAAAAAATTGTTTTTAACAATAAAATAAAATTGAAAGTAATAAGAAACTCACACAAAGAAGAAGGATAAAGAAGGATAGCACTTAATTTGCTTTCGCTTGGTAACCTCTATGTCATTAGCATTCAATATGCTACTGGCTATCTTTCAGCCCTTTCCATTCAAATCCTTTACAAATCATCATTTTGATCTTCTATTCAGATTATATCTGAACTTACAAAGTCCTGTCACAAAAGCAGTAATTTATAGTAGAGTACCTCAACTGTAACCAATTATCGCTATAAGTTTGTCTCCAGCTTTCTTTTCGAATTTATGGAATCTAACTATTGGCAGATCTCTTAGGTCAAACCACATCATTTACCAAGGCAATTCTGAGCTGTGGTGAGCAAAAACTTAAAGGCTGATACAGTTTTCGGAAAGGCATCTGTCGCTTTATTCTTTGCAATGCAAACTATCCTCCGTTAAACCTGACCCTCCAGCAAGGGGTTCAACTTAATGTTGGCGAATATTCGAACGGTATCAAATAGGCTCCAATTAGCGATGCCAGGATTTTAAAAACCCGCTATTTGGGATTTTGAAAATGAACTGAAATCGGGCCATTTTTCGGGATCCCAAGACCTCAAAAAATTCCGGAATTTTCAGTTTTTTTAGGTGCTTTCTAAATCTTTATGTTTTTTGGTGGACAATATTTTTGGCTGGAAAAGTAAATTCCATAAATAACGGGTGTTTTTTAAACTCCGATAGAACTTCAAATTATAAAAAGTAACACTAAAAAAATTTAGATGAAATATTTTTTTCTTATTATTTTCAGTAATCTCTGGCAAGTCATTATGAATAGACTTATACTGCGTTTCCATTGACTTGAAATCAACAAGTTTTGAGAAAAACACTTCGAAGCGTTTCCATTGAGCTGAAGTGTTTTGTAAATTCGAATTTGTGACGTTACACTGACATTTTCACCGTAAAAGAAAAAAAAAGACTATTTTATTTTTGGTAAAAAATCGTTTTAATTTTTGTTTTAGATATTTTTCTTTTTGAATTTTTTAACACTTTTTTTGTAACAAAAAAGATTATTGTTTTGTAAAATTTAAAAGTAATTGTCACTTTTTCGATAAAAACATCCAATATGAATAGATAGAACGGAGTTGAACTTGAATATCCTAAAGACAACACAGTGTTGCAAAGGCAAAGTTAGTTCGAAAAAATACATTTTCGACATGATTTTAAATAAATCAAGTGATTTAAATGGTTTTGGTAGCATGAAAAATGTATGGAAAATCAAGTAGCAAAACACTTGATTTGAGCAAATCAAGTGTTTTAGACGAAATCACGTCAATGGAAACGCACTATTACGCTTGAACAACGCTATCAAATCATCCAAGTTTACTTTGAAAATCAGTCATCAATTCGAACAACTTATAGATGACTTTGTCCGTCTGAGAAAGCCATCCGTCGAACTGTGGATAGATTTCATACCACATACTCTCTAGAGAATGCAATAATACCAACACGATGAAGGAATGTGCGTACTGAAGAGAATATCGCTGCTGTAAACGAAAGTGTGGAAGAAGATCCAAATTTATCGATTCTTTATCAGTTGCAGGAATTGGGGCTCTGTCCGTCCATTACTTGGAAAATTTTGCCCAAATATCTTAACCTACACCCATATAAGATCCAGCTAGTGCAGTAATTAAAGTCACGAGGCCATTATATGCGTCGTTCATTCGCGGATTGAACTCTAGAGCAGTTAGTAACTGATCCTTTGCATTATCGCCAAATTGTGTTCAGCGATGAGGCTCATTCACGGGTTTGTTAATAAGCAAAATAGCCGCATATGGAATGGGACCAATCCGCAACATACCCTACAGACTCCATTGCATCGAGAAAAATGCACCGCTTGGTGTGGTTTACACGCTGGTAGCATCATCGGACCTTATTTCTTTAAAAATGAGGCCGGATCTCACATTACGGTCAATGGAAAACGTTACCGCACCATGATTATTGATTTTTTGTTTAAAAATATGCATGAAATTGATCCGGATGATATGTGGTTTCAGCAAGATGGCGCTACGTGACATAAGGCGACCGTAACTATCGAGTTAATGAAATAAAAATTTGGCAATAAGTTAATTGTAAGAAATGGACTTATTAATTGCCCTTCAAGATCGTGCGATTTGACACCTCTGGATTATTTTCTGTGGGGCCACGTAAACTCACTGGTTTTTTAATTATTTTTTTTTTTTGTGTTGTTTAAAAAAAATTAAAAATATCTTCAATTTTGAATACAAAACTGAGCTTAAAATTCTTGTATTTTTTATCCTGAATAAAAAGTTTTGGCCATATTTCAAGAAACCGCATTTTTGTAATTTAACACATTTTAAAGATTAAGTATTCATACTGTTTGAATACTAATTAAAAAATTCATTTTAAATCCAAAAAATACGGGGGATTTATTTTTGTGATTCGAATTTTATCAATTCCATGAAATCCCGGGATTTTGCAAAACGAGGAGACTTCTCATTAGGCATCTCTACTTTAAATTAAATAATGGCCTTAAGAAATTTTTATAATAAATTTAGACAAAATTGATTTGAAGTTATTGACCTAAACTTAAACAGAGAAATTTCTTTTTTTATAAAAATTTTTGGTTAAAGTCTGCGTGTAAACACAGATTTAAATTGTTCTGAAGTAAATGCATTTTATTGTTTAAATAATCAAAAAAAAAAAATAGAAAGCTTGTTTTAAACCAGTGTTAAAGACAAAAATAATTTATGGTTGTGGTTTAATTTTATTTAACAGGTGTTAATTGTTTAAATAAAAAATTTTTAACAAATTTAACTGTTGATGAAAAAAAAGTAATTGTTTATTTTAAAATAATAAAACGAACAAAAAACCAATTTTAACTTTAATTAAAAACAACCTGAGTTTGAGTTTATTACTTTAAATGATATCTATGAATAACTTTTCTACGCCAGTATCTAAGTTTTTTTTTTATTTTTAAACTGTGTATTTAAAATTAGCATTAAGTACATTTAACCATGACCCACATTTCCAGCTATAAATACTCGTACAGCTAAATAGAGTTTTTTAGTTTATACTCGCTAACAAAGCACAATTATTTGCCGCCACCATCCAGCGCCAACAATTCATCATCACAAATAGTCTCAATCAAATTTTACATACTTTTGGTTTTTAAACTTTTTTATTTACGTAATAATTGAAATTGTTACAACAACTTGTAAAAGCAGTTAAACTACAGCTGCGCATGCTTAAAAGCTTTATTACAATTTAAAGACAGAAGAAGAGAGAGATAGTGAGCGCGATATAATAGAATAATAATAACGCAATTGAGAGTAGAATAAACAAGTTTCTCTATAAAAAAAATGTGCACGCAAAAATGATAAGAGCACTTAACTTTTTGTTTGGCCATACATTTAAAGCTATCGAAAGGTTTGCCTTTTAAAAGGTTCCGTACCTAAAGGGTACGATGTCGGTCCATTCTTAACCAGCCTTTATCAGGAACCTTTAAAGCCACATAATAAAAATGTTAAAAAAATGTTTATTACTCGTATTATGGCTGCCGCAACAATAAATAAAAAACAAGTCAGAGTGCTATATTCGGCTATGCCGAACCTTATATACCCTTCCCCATCTACGTAAATCTAGTTTAGTGACGTAACTCCAATAAAAAAATCAAATATTTCGGTGACTCAGATTAAAAAAAAAAAAATTGGTACTGCTTTATATAAAAATGCCCTCGGGCTCTAAAATTTTAAAATTTTTTAAAATATTACTATGGGTATCAATTTAAAGCTTTTGATGAAATCTTTAAGGAAGACTTTTTAAGAAGATTTTTAAGTAAGACGTGAACGACGTGAGTACACAAACCTTTCCTAGTATGTTTGCCAAGCAAAGAGTTCGTGATCTTATTCAATTGACGCACACCTTATTCTCAAACAGAGAAGCATAAAAGTTTTGGGCTAAAAATTTAAAAGTTCTTATATTAAAATAATTCCTTTCACATGTTAATAAAAACTAATTTTTGAAAGTTAGTTACTTACTATTTTCAAATAAAAATGTATTTAATAACTTTAAAGTTAAATACTTGACCAAACTCCTTCCCACATTTTAGAATTTAATTAATTAAAAATTACTCACATTTGACACTTGACAGCCATAAATAATTAAATATTGAAATTTAAGCAAATAAAAAAAAATGCTTTAAAAAAATTAATAATTTCAAATACATATCTTATACATAAATACATATGTACATGTGATCGTCAGACAAACACTAGGAATCTTTTATAAGAGTGTTATGTCAATAAAAATAATATCAAGCGGATTTAGGAATTCTTGGAAAGGTCGTAACTGGTTTTTAGTCATTATAATTGTAATAACTTTAAAAAACACTCATCATTTCCATTTTTTGATTGATATTAATAGATAATTTTGCAATATAGGTTTGTTAATATGTAACATTTAAAAAATGATATTTAAAAGTTTAAGGAATATAGAGATGACAAGAGATAAATTTTTTCAAAGAAACACAAAGTTAAATTAAGTAGATACAAAATTTTTCTAATGAATAGTTAAAAAAATTTTGTTGGATCAAAAAAAATTTCGAAATTAATTTCGAATTTTCGAACATAGGCTATAATTAAGAAAAATATGCAGGCTTTTAATTTTTAACAAAAACATGATGATGATGATGATTTTATATAAAACTTTTTAACTTTCGAATAAAATTCTAATTTCGAATTTTTCAAAGTTATAGTACATAAAATTATAAATTGACGAGGGTAAATTCGACTTTCGAAGATAAGTTAAATTTTCGAACATCATTTAAAATAAAATCCAAAAATTATTTTAGATTTTTTTTAATACATGTTATCAATAATATGCCATTAAATCCTATTTCAAATAAATTGTGTAAAATTTTAAGAGTTTTAAAAATAATAAATTTCGAACATTCAAAATTTAATGAATTAATGTGGATATAAAATATTTTTTACAAGCAAACTTTTAAACACAAAAGTAAATTTTAAGTTATCGAAAGACTTCTAACATGAAAATAAAAATTCGAAGTTATTCGAAGTTAGTTCGAAGTTACCAAATATACCTTAATATTGAAGACAAGTATAAAATTTAATATTTTGTTTTTCTTAGATAAAAATTCAAAAATCTGCAAATTTCCAACACCACAAATTAATGTTATTTTTACATAAAATCTATAATTTTGCATAAAAAAGTTATTTAAAAAAAATTAAGAACGATATGTTAAATATGTGTGGCGGAATTTTTGACGTAAGAACAACGGGTTTACATGTCTAATTGCATAAGGCAATAATTTAAAAACAGTTTGATTAAAATATTCTCAAAATCAAGTTCGAATTTTTAAATATTAAATTAAAGTGTTAAAAAAACCGTAAAATTATTATATTAAATAAATATAACAAACTAGTTAAAACAGGACAATTTATACATATAATTAAAATTAAGCTAAAAGTGAAAGAGTAGAATAAATATATTTAATGGAAAATATAGCAGAGATATGAACAATTTTCATTTAATCACTTTTATAAATTTATATTAATTTAGAAATTTAAAGAAAACCTTCCACTTAAAGGTTTAGTTTTTTATGAGAAAATAAACCTTCAATTGACTTTGATGTGTTTTTTCTATTTTAAAAATATTGCTTTATATTATGTTATTATTCATCATTGAATAAACTTTCAAATTAAATTCAATTTATTTCTACTGTTAAAAACAACAAAAGTTGATATAAAAAATATATTTCATTTCAAAACTTACCCTGAGATCACTTAAAACAAACGAAGTTTTCGTAAGAAGTCCAATTTTGGCGGCTTTAAATATAACACTCACACTAGAAAACAAACTGAACGCACACGCACTAAAAATCCCCCAAAGTTACAAACAAAAAAACTCTAGAAGTTACATCATGAGCATGAAATAGAAAAATAAAGAGAGTGAGAGTGAGATATCAAAGTGAATTAAGTGAATTTTTATTGAGACTTTTTCCATCCTTTTGTTTTTTTTTCTTACATAAGTTGATATACAAATCGACAATATATTCTATAAATCTTAGAACTATATTTGTTTTGTTCTAATAGCTTTAATTGAATAAGCAACATGCTCAAAATAAATAAAATAAAAATACAGAATACTGTAAAATAGAATGTAAAAAAAAAAACGCTTGCTCCCGGCGTTAACGTTGGCTTACAGAGCTAAATCTGTTTAACAAAATCTATAAAACATACAACTAGATAACACTTAATACTAACAATTGTTGAAGCGAAATCAACATTAGAACATAGATACATTTATCACAGAACAGTTATTTAAAATTGAAATATTTGTACAAAATACAATTAAAAGTTATTAACTTCGAAAGCGTGATTTGATGGTATCAAAACACACAGTTAAACATATTTATGATGTTTATACATGTGTATATAATATATTGTAAAAAACAAAAAATTAAATAATATAATATGTAAAATATATTGTAAAGTATAATATATTGTATAAAATAATAAAGAGATAAATATATACATATATACAAATATGTATATACATATATATATATATATATACGTGTCGTTTAACCCCTATGAGATCCAGGTAGAGATTTCCTATAGAAATTCGGTAGACTAACGGGGTCAGTGTTGTCATCATCTGGCGCAGTAATTATTCCAACTGAAGATAGGTAGGCACTGCTTGTCCAATCAATATTTTTTTCTTGTTCAAAAATCTCATTTATTAGAAAATTATCATGCAGTTCAAGATTGTTGACAAATTTCTTGTGGAGTCCCTGGGCATATCTGCAAAATGGTTCAATTTCTGCTTCTGAGTAGATAACCTTATTGGAATATCGGCGATTGAAATTCTGGAAATGTTTATCAATGCACTTTCTTATTATTCTCCTTTCAAAAATTTCAAACTCTTTTGCTACCATAGGGGAAATTGAAAACCAAATTGAAAAAGCATAGACCATAACTGACCTGATAGTAACTTTATATAATAAAAGTTTCGTTTTTTTTGGAAGATATTTATTGTTCAATAGACTAGAGAACATTCCAGCTATCCGCTTTGCCTTAGTTAAGATTGCCCTGCCATGTTGATTGAATTTCATAAGCTTGTCAAAACTAACACCTAGATACTTAATGCTTGGCTTGAATGAAATATCAGCTCCATTGAGAGAAAGAGATAAAAGTTTGCTTTGGGGAACAACAAAACTTGCACATTTACCAGAAGCATTTCTTAGACATATTGCCTCGGATTTTGAGACATTTATTTTTATTCCCCATCGTTTATAGTAGGTGTTTATGGTTCCAAGATGTTGTGCTGCGTTTTGTAGAGCCTGAATTGGAGATTTATCGTGGGAATATATAATACAGTCGTCAGCATATAAAACAGCAGTAGAATTTTCCATCACATGTGGGAAGTCATGAAGAAAAAGGTTAAAGAGGAAGGGTCCCAAAACACTTCCCTGAGGAACACCACTTTTCATATCATCGAAGTTAGAAAAATAGTCATCAATTTGCACACAAAATATTCTATCGGAAAAGTAACTTTGTAACAATTTTACTAAAAAAGGATCAATGCCAAGATCTATCAGCTTATACAAAATGCCCTTGTGCCACGTGGAATCAAATGCTTTCGCAATATCCAATGATATAACTACAGTACATATCTTCTCTCTCAGTTTTTGTGTCACATCATTGTGGACTTTCAGCAATGCATGTTGCGTCGAATGATGTTTTCTAAAGCCGAATTGAAGTGATGATATCGGGTCTACTAGAAGCTCATTCTCAATTTTGTACCTCAAAATATGCTCAAAAACTTTTCCAAGATTGGATAAAAGTGATATGGGACGAAATTCCTCCATCAATGTACTATTTTCTTTCTTTTTTAGTGGAATTATTTTCGCAGACTTCCAAGCTGCTGGAAAATAATAGTTGTTTAGACAATTATTGAAGATAATAGCAAGTAGTTCCAAAGAGCTCTCAGGCAATTTTTTCAATAAAAAGTTTGATATTTTATCAAGACCGTATGACTTTTTGTTGTTAATTTTGTTTATTATTTCTTTAATTGCAGAGACAGATGTGAAGTGATACTCATCACCATTATTTAAGGAGTTGAAATTCTGATCAAAGGAATATATTCGTTGGGGGACTACATTAAGACATGATGCCAGACGATTATCTATACCGTCTATAGGCGATTCCGGAACAATTTCCTTGTAGACTGACGAGTAGTATTCTCGGAAACTTTCGGCAATGTCGGCTTTATTAGAAACTGTGTTGTTGTTCACACATATTTCGTAACAAAAGGGCGATTTTTTCTTACCCAAGACTTGGTAGACTTGACGGAAGGCTGATGGGCTTGGTTTAATTTTCTCAAGTCTGCTATTAAATATCTTTGCATTTTCTATGTTAACCAGCTCACTTATAATATTCTTTAAAAGTTTGGTTTGAGTAGAAAGTGTTTTATATTCCTGGCTTTGTCTGTTACCTGATCGATGAAATATTTTTTTCAGCTCTTTTTGCCATCTGTGTTTAACCTTAAAAAACTTTTTTATGTTTTCAGAAACAGGAACTTTATTTTGCTTAACCTCTATTTGTTGAGAGTGGGTGTTATGTACCAAATTTAACCTAGAGCAGAATTCATCTAGGAGGCTATCAATTTCTGTAATACTTAGGTTTGTGCTTTTAGATGGCATTAAGTTGTGAGAGACAAATTCCATTTCACGTTGAAAATTAGGCCAATTTGTATTTTTGTAGGATGTTAGTATACGTGGGCTTTGTATAATGAGTTTAAATGCATCCAATACAAGTTCCATTTTTAAAGGAAAATGGTCTGAAAAAGTAGGTAGTGACGAAATTATGTAGTTGGGATACGATGTGTTAATAAGATTTGGACTCAAAAGAAAATGGTCGAGATACGATGAACCATTAGGAAAGGATGGTATGCTGTCACAGAGTCTAATTGTATCCATAGTGTGATCCAGTAACCAGTTGTATAAAACTCTACCATTACCATTATCAATTGAATCTCCCCATACAATGTTTCTAGAATTTAAGTCACCACCAAAAACAAACTCATCATAGTTAGAGGCTAGTTGCAATAATTTATCCATTCCATCATACAACTGAGAGGCATTCATGTTGCAAGGGATGTATACAGAGCCAATCAAAAATTTACATCTTTGGTTATCTTTTTCAAAATCAACTTGAATTAAATTTACATTGAATCCAATATTTTGAATATTCACCCTGCTGTAGAAAATGTTATTTTTTATTAAAATAGCAACACCAATTGGCGAGTGATCGTAAATAAAATTGTATCCAGAAAAATGTAAATTGTTTCTCTCACGCAAATGGCACTCCTGTACAAAAGCAATATCAATTTTATGGTAACATAATGTGTTCAATAGCTCCACCCGGCGACTAAGATCAACAAGTGATCTGACGTTAAATGTAAGAAAGTTCAGACGTCTACGGTCCATAGATATATTTTACTTTGTTAAGTAGGCGCAAAAATTCGACCTTGGCCTCAGCTGCAGGAATATTTTTGTACTCACTAATAAAATTGTTTATTTCTCTTTCTAGAGTTATCTCTTCTGGTTCTAAGAAGTAGTTGGTGAGCTTTAAGAACTCTTCGATGACGCGAGATTTTTTCTTTTGAGCTGGTTGACTTTGAAACAAACTTGCAAATGTTTTACTTGGTGCAGTTAAGGAAGAATTAATTACATTATTGACATTAATATTTGCAGAATATTTTACATCACGTGCTTGATTTATTTTTTCTTGCTTGCTTAACACATATTTTTTGTATACTGGACAGCCTTTCCAGTTAGCTGGATGACCACTTTCTCCACAATTGACACAGCATGGCTCAGATTCTTTACCATTGTTCCGCGGACAAGCTCCTGGTTCATGGGTTTGATTGCATTTGACGCACTTGAATTCTGAGTTACAGTTTCGGGATATGTGCCCCCAATGTTGGCACCTATGGCACTGAATTTCTCCGCTCTTTCTTTTCGGCTTTTCCCACACCACTGACTGGTTTAATACATATTTAATGTTGGTAACTTCTCCCAATTTCTTTCCAGGCATTAAGGTAACAAGAAACAAACCAGTGTCAAGGTTATTTTTCCTAGAGTGCGGCGTTGTAAATTTTGAGACTTTATAAACAGTTTCCGGGGACATTTTATCAAATTCATTTTTGATTTCTTCTGACTCAGTTCTATGATAAATACCACGTAGTACAAGTGATATTTGCTTGTGCTCCTTGGGTGTAAAAGAATACGAATTAATTTTCTTATCTCTCAATAAGTCCATCATTTCAGCATGAACCGCTGCATCTGACAGATATAATTTGCTCTTGTGATTATTAATGTTTTTAATTTTAAAAAGTATTTTGGGGGTTTTTGCCTCAAGCTGTTCGCAAAGGCTCTTAATGTTGACATTGTAGAGAAATATTGGCGGACAAAATTTTGTGCCAGCAGAATTGAATTGCTTGTTTGTCACATTGGCGCCATTTTCAAATGTTTTGTTGTTTTTATGTTCATTGCTTGTACCAGGGCGTTCATTTTCTATCTCTAAGTCTGCAAGGACAGAAAATCTATTTCTACGGCTGGAATCATCACTCAATTTTTTTTTTTCCAATTAGATTGGAGACGTCAATATTAGTTGGAGAATTAGGACCATTTAGCCTCTTCCTCTTAATAGCAGTATCCCCTATTTGGTTATCGCCAATTATTATTTGGCTGCCTTTGTCACAGATTTCAGTGTCTTCCTCCATTCTCAAGGGAGGTTCAATTTATAAAATCTTTTACTCACAGTTATTGTTGGAACAAAAATTGTCAATAATCTGCGGCAGTAAATTAATTAAATAAAAAATTGCAAAATAAAAGAAAAAATTTCAGAGAACAAAATTTTTAAGCAGCTGTATGGTTTGATGTTGCCAGTTGTTTTCCGTGAGATATCAAAACAAACATTAAATAAAATTAAAATAATTTTCTTACAATAGTAAATTTGTTATACAGCGTTGCCAGAATGGTAATATTAAATTTGTTTGTCGATTTGCTACTAATTTATAATTTTATACTTTTTATAATTTTTCTTTTAATATATAAATTAATGCCGTTTTCTTTCTAATATGTATTATGATTTTCCTTTTTTAAGAATTTCTCTAAATAAAAAACATTATCTGATATAAACATTAAAATTAAAGAAATTAAGGCAAATAAATTATTTTCTTTTCTACTTTTCAAAGCAGTATTTATTATTTTTTTATATGTTTTCTCAATATTTCGCCACACCGTTGGGAAACAGGAAACAATAATATAAATAATAAGTTTTTTCAAACACAAATATAAGGTAAAATAAATTTTTTGTCAAAAAAAAAAATTAATAATAAATAATATTTTTAATTAATTTACTTTATTCGTGCTTGATTCCTTCAAATATAAATATTTCATGATATTCTCATGAAATATTTATTATTTTAAACTAAACTACAAAATGAAATGTATTACTGCGGGGAAAGCATATCCATATGGCCATTTCACTACTGCTCAAATAGCTCATCAGTGGATTTTACCCAAATTTTGTATAGAAAAACAGAAAGTCTTATATCAAAAGCCAAATTGATTAAATGATAACTCCATTGAATCAATAAGACAGAAGACAATAACAACTTAAAAATGTTCTACACAAAAACACAGCAAACATTTAGTAACTATTTTTATTTTTTCTTTCATTTGAAGGAATCAAGCACGAATAAAGTAAATTAATTAAATTTTAAAAAATTCCGGATAATGAATTTTTCATTTTAATGATATTTTTATTTAAAAACTGACCTAGTGCTTAGAAAATTAGAAAAGAAAATTAATTATAAAGGTCAAAAAATAATTATATTTAGGTAAATAAATAATTTAAGCCCGGCTTAACTTCACGTTTATCTTAATATCTATACGTAAAAATATTCATTTCATAATTCATTAAAAACTAAAATCTATTTATAAATTTGTCTTTCTATCAATTTATCTTTCTAAGTTGGCAGCACTGCTTTGTGGCTGGCTGTTTGGGGCTTGTAGTCCTGAATAAACCTTTGCCAAGGCACTTGCTAAGATATTGTGTAAGAAGAACAGTTTTCCTGAAAATAATGTCAGAAATGTCTGGAATAAATCGTAATACGCGAGTTTTCAAATCGCTAAACTCCTAAAACTAAACTCTTAAAGCTAAACTCTTAAAACTTCTGTTCATTTCATTTGTAAGTTGCATCAGTTCGTCTTAGTTAAAAGCCACCAGGTTTCAAGCGATTGCGATTTACAGACACCTGTTTTGACATTTCAGATTTCAATGGCGGCAGCTTTTGGCAGAACATGGGCCAATATACCCGAAATCACATTGAAAAATAAAATTATCTTCGCATAAAAACCAATTTTATGAATATTTAAAGCATTTTTCTATAATTAATTTTAAATTAAAATTTTTCACTTAAAAATATTATTCCTAGTTTTTATGAAAACTTTTAATTTCCTCAACTAAAACTTTGGAAAGTACACAAATGTATTAAATTTATTGAAATTTAATGCTGTAAAAATGGCACACAAGCCCTAAACTACGCTGAGTGGCACATGAAACATGTTTGATTTTAACTGCGATTTTTTATAATAAAAAAATCTGGCGACTCAGTACTGACTGCTTGTAATTAATTATTTTTGTTTTGTTTTATGCAGGTGTTGTACTACTTTGTTTGTTTTTGTAATTCTTTTCGTTGACACGATCAAAAAATTATTAATGGTGGAGGCTGGTATGAATGTAAGAAAACAAGGCGAGTAAATTCTCAGCAGCGTTTTTTTTATGCATATAATTGTTGTTGTTACTGATTAATAAATTAGACAGTAAGCCAGGGCTACAACGAATTATTAAAATTGTATAACTAATTAAAATATTTAAGAAATTCAATTTAAAATACTTTTCGCATTACATTATTAATTTGAATTACTATTTTTCAAATGTAGAACTTTTCCAGGAAGAGAGTAATAAATAAAAATAAACAATAAACTCGTGCTAAGAAAAATAATTCATAAATTCAAAATATTATTTTAACTCCCTAAAAGCGAAAGCGACATTTTTATATGTATAATTTAAAAGGTTAAAAATGAAATAGTGATATTTTCGTGTGGATACAATTTAAAACATTTCTTCATGCCCAGTTTAGATATTTATATTATCAGTTATTACTTTTTTGCAGTAAACGTACGATATGGCCTTAAATTAAATCTACTCTTACATTTTGTACACTTTACATTTGTATGAAAAGACGTAAAAAATGACAGTTACGTTCGCCCGATCCTATAATGTCCAAAAATAATATTTCAAAGTAATTTCTGTACATCTATAGCTAAATAAGAGTTATTCTTGGTAAGCTTGTACAGCACGTACGGGGGAACATTAAGGATATTTTTTTGTAAAATATAAAACAGCACGGTCAACGTATCTACATTTTAAACAGTTACATCAGATGTACTAATACATGTACGTTTGAACACAAAAATTATAAGTCGTCTGTAAATTAGCAATTTTAATAGGCATGCGAAGTTACGTATGTATTATCAAACTTACAAGTCATTTGTAAAAACATGTCATCTTTAGATTGCTAACTGTTACACAAAAAAGATGCAACTGATATAATAACTATGATCGCAGAGAGGCTATTATTTTATAAAATATTTTTAAACGAATCGGATAGATTAGCCTGTCAGTGATACAATAATACATTTTAATACACGCTATCGTACTTTTGAGAGCTCTAACGCCAAAGTCTTTTAATTTAACATGGCTTTAGTTTTACACAAGAAAGTATAGCAAATTATATTATAGGCCAATTCGCATAACTAATGGCTTCGTTCTGTTTGGAACGTAACATAATCCTGCTGGAAGACACACTATCCACATTTATCTCGTTTAATTTGGGATAAACAAAGTTAATGATCATTAATCTGTAAAACTTATTTTTAAAAATGATGTCCTCGTTTTTGGTGAAGTTCTGAACAATGATATATCAGCCTTAAAGTCGCAAAACAAGCAGTATTTATTTGTGGATGTATTGCTACTTCGCGTGGATTAGTGTCGTCCTATATCCAAAGGCAACGCTTGTTTTAAGAAACTCTAATTTAGACTTGTTGAAATCACTGATTGAATAACAAATAATAAGTTTTACAGTTTTAAACATTTTTACTTATCTCTAAGAATTCGTTTTAGCTCGGCTTTACTGTATATGTAAAATGAATGTTATATTAAACACAGTTAAGTTTAATTCTTGAATTTTGGTTGCATTTATATATTTTTAACAAGTTTGGTTTACTTTGTTTTGTTTTCATAATGAATAATGAAAAACAACAAATAACCAGTATGATTTTTTTATTGTTTTGTTTTCTTGTATCAGAAACGTTAGACAAAAAACGCTTTTATTTTTATGTATGTATTTTTTTTTTCTTTTTTTTTTCTTAGGAATTTCTATAAGTTTTTGTTTTTCCCAATAAATATTTGTTTTTAATTTTAATAAATTTTTTATTTTATGCACAGTATTTTTTTTTTTTCATTTTTTAACACAAATTAGGTTAATTTTTTTTATTATTAAAAAAAAACTTGTTTTGTTAAATACGTTAATTACAACAACAAAATATTGCATAATTTGTTCAGGTATTTTTACAAAAATTATTTATTTATTTATTTTTTTTTTCTTAAATTGTTACTTTAATAAACCTTTCAAAACATAAATTTTCATTGTTTTTTAATGGGTCACAATTTTATTAGAAATCCTTTAAGCTTTTAACACACACCTCCAAAATTGAAATATTTTAATTTTATAGCAAAATAAATTTTTTTTAATGCAGTTGTCCGTTACATTTATGAAAACGTTTCGTTCGCTGGCAGCTTTAAGATCCAACTAGCAGTGGGAACAGTCTGGCCTGTTAGTTTTTTATAATTTTATCCACAAAGCCCAGCTTTGTTCGTTTTTTAAAAATAATATACGGCTTTAAACAGCAACAATCATGTATTAGTAAAACAACCAAAATCTATGAGTATTTTATTTTTCACATTCTTGACAATTGTATGAGAATTTCTCATGTTAACTGCTTATTAAGAGATAATGAAGAAATAAGACGATAATGATGATTGTCTTAAACAAAATGCAGAGTTGTAGTTGTTGACAAATAAAATTAAGTGGGAACACATTGGAGTTTTTAGTTGCGAAAAATAATAATAATAAATAAATAAACAAATGTGTTATGGTTTTGTAACCGATAAATTTTTTAAATAAATAATTTATACAAATAATTTTAAATTTTTCAATGAGTTTTTGAAAATTATTATGAAATAAAAAAATATGAAATTTTGAAATCTTAAAATTGTTAGACCAATTTAAAAATTTCCAAAATTTTCAAATAAAAAATATTTTTCAAAGAATTTAATTTAATTGTCGGGAATTGAACCGCCGAGATTTGTTAGATTTGAGAAGAAGTAATAGAAATAATTGTTTCAATAGAGCAGAGCATTCATAAAATTTCACCCTTAGCTTGACAGGCTTTTTGTGACCTCTAGTGACACACAGTAGTGGGCAAAACAAACAGCATGTTTAATTTTTCTATATTGCAGTCACTGCCTACCCGGGAACAAGTGTAATTTATTTGCAATTTATTTCCTCTCCTTTAAAATTCTTTAGCCCCCTTTAGAAAACTTCTCTAGTTGCACTTATGACTGCTGGTAGTTAATTTAAAAAAATTATCAGAAAAGTGCCAGAATATTATTTATTATACACTATAGATCCAAAAGCTTAATAGGGCATCCAGTAAAATACCAGCCGCATCGTTATCTCAGTGATAACAAAAGCATTTCACACTTCTCTCCTAATCAATAGCTCCTTAAATAAACAAGAATAAAAGAAGAATAAAAGAAGTGAGATAGAGCGTCTAAAGCTAGATTGAGGCCAGAATTGTATGATAAATGTAAAGTCGTAGGAGAGCACCATACAAAAAAATTTTTTTCCAATAATGGGCAGAAATCTGAGCCTTTAAGGCCTCCTTAGATAGTACAAAGCCTAGCAAGGTTTTTTATTCCAGGATTGAAGGAAAGAAAAAAACATTTAAATGTGAAACTGCTCCATCTTCTCGCTACAACAGTAACGGAAATCTCGTGCTGCTTTCGTTTTTAGAAAGAAGATTTATAAGAGTTCTATGATAGTTCGACATTATTTTACATACATTTTCCAAGCGACTTTTTCTTTGTCCAGAATTCCTCCCTGATGTAAAGAGGCTCAGTTCTCAAGATTAAACTCCGGAAACGCAAGATAGTAAATAAGTTGTATACATGTTTATGAATCGCTATAAATGGGGTTTGATGTTACGTTTATCCAGAAAAGATGTTGTGCGAAAGGTACTGATGATGAGGCCAATGATCCTTCCAAAATTTTTCAAGTAAATCTTCTTCTTCAAAGCAGGCCACTCATTATTTCAAATAAAAAAAAACAAATTATTATTAGCCCAAATAAAAGTGACAGACGGCTTTAAGGATGTTAATGCAGAGATCCATTTTTAGGGTTAGTCTTCAGTTTCTTCTATTGTGTTTTCTGCAGGAGAAGAACATTTTGCAACCAATCCGAATCATGTTAAGAATAATGGATTGGAATTTAGGTTCTCTTAACTTCCTCTGAAGAAAAATAAGTTCCACTTATACTCATGATGATGACAAGAAAACGTAAATCTTTACAACGAGGATCTTAAGAATAGCATACAAGATTCAACACTTCGGTGTAGCACTGTTCCAAAAGCGGATATCAATAAACCTTTCAGAATATTTCTTATTTAAAAGGCTATTGCAACTTAAGTTATTGGATGAGTGTTTTGATTGCCTGGGGTAAAATCCCTGCAGCTGCCAATAAATGTTTAATATTCATTTTTCTATTCTTCTTGGTGTCCTTCTTCGCCATTATTACTTTTCAGTACTAAGTAATCAATGAAGTAAAATAATTTGTAAAATGGCGTGCTAGATTCAAATTATTCGCGTACACACCAGAGGCAATGTTACGCTGTTTTAGAAAAACATTACGTGCAATTACGAATATTTAAATATTCTTTTTTTACCCTCCTCTCCCCTACTGGGGACATAATATTTCTTGGAGACTCCTACTACTTGATCCAACGCGATTGCTTCTAGGTTAGAAAACTGGTAGAAATAAAATCAACTTTGTGGTCTCTCTTTCCGTTATTGTAGGCCCATTGGATAGTAACATAGAGACTGTGATTTTGATTGAAATTGTTTGAACCCCATATGCTATTGCATTGCAAAGGAACTCATATAGACGATAATGTCCGGAGTATTAAAAATGTTTTCCCACAAGCGCTTAAGTTGTAATCCGACCAGGTTAATGTGCTGTTGAATACATTTTATTTATTTATTTATTCAATTAATTATATTTCCTGCACAACAAGACCAGGTCTTATATTTATAGTACAGAAACGCATTACGTAACAATGTTTGAATTAACGTCATAAACTTAATACATATGTAAGTATACAATATTATCAAAAATAAAAACAAAAAAATAAAACAGCATGGAAATATTATTTTTGTTAAGATTATTTATAAAAATTAAATAAAATTTTTTTGAAACTATTAGCATTGCTATTTACTTGTTGAATTGGTGGAAGATTGTTCCAAAGACGTGCGGCATGCACATAGAACTGCCATTCAGACATTAGGCATCGATGCCGAGGTATTATTATATTTCGTTTTCGACTTGATTGAGAAAAACGTATTTGTTCAAATATATACCTGGGTGTTTGACAATATATTATTTTATGCAAAAAAGTAAGAGTGCGAATTTTTAATAGATTATCAAATGAAACTCCCTACAGAGTATTAGAAGCAGAGGAGACATGAACAAATCTCCTCAATCCATACACATATCTTATAATATTATTAAACAATATATTTAGTTTCCGCTTACACAATTTCCAAATAACTCGCACCCTTATCCTAAAAGGTGTGAAATATTGTGTGTGCCAGACAGCTCTAAGTTTTACATAATTTTGACCCACCAGTGAGTTTATATGATCATTCCATGTCAAATTGCTATTGAATGTAATACCAAGATTTTTTGCTGTTTTAGCAATTTCAATTTTTTCTCCATTTAAGACAATATCTCCAGAAATGTTGGGATTTATGCGTTTTTTACGTATAACTAGACATTTAGATTTCCTCGGATTAAAACAAAGACCGTTTGCACTAGCCCAAGTGTAGATACTGTTTAAGTCATTATTTAGATCTGAGATGCCTGAACCAATATTCTGAACTGGGCTACTTAATATGAGTTGCACGTCATCTGCGTATAAATTAATTTTACATTTAGTAAGCTGTTTTGGCAAATCATTTGCATACAATGAAAATAAGAGAGGACCTAAAATAGAGCCTTGAGGCACTCTCCTAATAACGGATATTCTATCAGACCATGCATCGTTAAAAAATACCTATTGTGTTCTGTTTAAAAGATACGATGATATAAGTCTAGTTGATGTATTCGTGAATCTAAAAAAATGTTTCAGTTTTCCAACCAGTATATTATGGTCTTCCGTATCGAAAGCCTTGGAGTGGTCTAAAAGCACTAAAAAATTTATGTCACCATTTTCTAATCCTTGCCGTATATTCTCACTAACTTCCACAAGAGCCGTAACGCAGCTATAATTTTGACGAAAACCAGATTGCATACTGGAAAGCAAATTGTAAGAAGTGATATACGCAATCATTTGTTTATAAAGGAGTTTTTCGAAAACTTTTGATAGAAAACACAAGATAGCTATAGGTCTACATTCCCCATTCTACTTGGGTAATGATACAATTTTAGCATGTTTCCAGTTTAACGGGAACACACTTGACAAATGATGGTATTAAACAAATGAGTAACATACGGCAAAATAATGGGTAATAGTAGTTTTATAAGTTTTGGGTGTATATTTTGGGTGTATATAACTCCTTAATTCTTGGCTTTATTCACTATTTCAGTTTTTTCACAGTCTAAGATAACAGTTGTTTTTATAGTTATTTGTTGAGATCTTTTATGGATCAGAAGACAACAGCCCATGACGAAATTTTTTTCAAATCTTCGTTAAGCTTATTTACGAAATACTCCTTTCCGTCACTGATCTGGAAAATCGTTTTTATATACTGAGAAAAGTAAAGGCCCTAAGATTGAACCCTGTGGGTCACCTCTAGTGAAAGGAAGGAAGGGAAGCTGATGTAGCCATTTTGTTAACCTCTACGTATTGCTCTCGATGACCAAGATAATTGCGTATTAACTTGGAAGATGTAGAAGAAAAATGCAATATCTTTTCTAGCTTTTGAAGCAGGACAGTATGATAAACGGTATCAAAAACATTTAAATGGTCAAGTAAGACCAACAAGACCATATAACTCTCTTCAGCTCTTTCTTAATGTCTTCAGCTCTGTGATACAACTGTGTGCGGTGCGCAAACCTTGAATTCAAGGTTTCACTAAGGTATTCTGTAATTTGTTTGATAAAAATTTTCAAAAGCTTTTGATAAATATTTTAGAATGGTAATTAGGACAATAAGCAATTAGACACTAACTGCCAAATTACATTTGTATTTCCTCACTTTAATAAATAATAATTTTAATAAAAGTTGCTAAAATAAATAAATATATATGTATTGAAAATTATTTTGGTGACAAGAAACGAATTTCGAAATTAACTTCGAATTTTCGAACTTTCATACAAAAAGCTCAAAAATAATTTGTTTTAATTCTTAACTATTGAAAATTATTTTGGTGACAAAAAACGAATTTCGAAATTAACTTCGAAATTTCGAACATTCAGAAAAAAACTCAAAAATAATTTATTTTAATTCTTAACTTTATATAGAATTGAATAAAATGTTAAATCATTTGAAAACCGCAATATTAAAATAAAAAAAAATTAAATCTCTAAACAATTTTCAAACGAATTTAATTTTATGGCGCTCAAGATTATATCATTGACAGTGGTAGTTAAAAGCTGTTACGTAAAAAGTATTTTAAATTTATTAAACTAAAAATTTCATACTTCCACACAATGTTTCCTTTATTACCTTCCTCCTTCTAAGGTCAAGTTCATTTTGAGGGCCAATTATTCACTTAAATTTTGTTTTCAGATGGATTTCTCTTCATAATGCCTATTTGTTTAACAAATTCTTAACAAATTATTTCGCTGTTAATATTTAAAAAAAAAAAATAAATAAATAAATAAACATTTAAACGTTTAAAGTGTGAAAGAAAAAGAGTTCATTGTTATGGCCCGACGTCTACAAATTTTTATTTAAGGTTTTTTACGTTTGTTTTTTTTTACACTTTACACATCAGTTAACACTTTTTGTTAATTGTACATAAAATTGAACAATAACAAAAATAACTTCATTATTTTAAAATTGTCAGCTCAAATTAAGAACTTTAATATTTTACGATTCGAATGTCGTAATTTTTAAAATACGTGTCATGTTTCAAATTTAAATACTTTTTCAGTAACAATTTTCTATGAGATGTTTTTAGGGAGATTCGTTTAGCAGATAAGTATTCGTGGGGCTTATTGTAGGTTTTACAAAATTTTTTGTGCATTACGATTAAATAATGACAGAAATCAAATTTAAGGTAATTGAGTTGAAAATAAAAACAAATAATTTTTTCCTTAAATCTTTTTGTAGATTAAATTAAATAAAGTACTTTTAAATGGGGAAGTATACCTACATTAAATATATATTTTTTAAGCTTCTTCCAAAATTACATTTTTTTAAATTTAATTTGGTTATAATAAAATTTACAAACTTTTTTTTTAGGACACAAAAATCTCATTAACTTTTTTTAGAGCTTAAAAACTGAAAAAATTTCCCGTTTTTTGGAAATTTTTATTTTATAAATAGAATTTTATAAATTTGATTTAAATTACTTTTTTACTTTTTTTTTAATATATTAGATTTTTAGGAATTGTTAGCAATGAATTTTAAAGCTCAGAAAAAATCATCTAAGCTATCCTTCCCCCTGATAATATTACTCATTTGCCGTCTTAATATCATTGAAAATAGGGTCTTAATACTACTACTTACCTGTGTTTATTAAATTACTATATAAATTAAATATGATGATTCTTGATTTGACTAGAAAAAAAAAAAAATAATAATAAATGAGAACATTTAAATTAAAACAAAAATACGTGACCTCAAAATCGTTAATGTAAATATTTTATGGTTAAAAACAAAACACAACAATTACATTAAAAAATCAAATTAAAAGTTAAGATTGAGGCTCGATTAAAGGAGCATGGATTTCTTCAAGTAAATAATTATAGGTTGTAAATAAAAACAACAGCAACAACAAACTAAATTGTTTAAATTAAAACATTTAAAATAATTGTACAAAAAATGTTTTTTTTTATTATTAAAAATGAATGTAAATATTTATGTCAAATTTTTAATTGTTACAAAATTAATATTTGAACATAAACAATAGTGGCTTATCAAATTATTAAGACAATTTAAGCCATAATTAAGGGTAGAAACCAAGTCAGCTTGTATATTAAGCTAAATCACTACTTTAATCAAGTTTTAACTAAAATTAAATAGATCCATTTTCGACCTACCTACCTTTTGGAAAATTTGTATACTTGTTAAAGGATGGTAACCCGCTTCAGAAAAATTTTATTCCTTCGCTAATTACTTTTTACTAAATTTATTTTTTTGCTGAAAACATTTGATATTTTTCATTAGTGCAACTTGGTTCAAACACACACATAAATATTGGGCTGACAACAGCGGTACTGAAAAAAAAAAATGTTTTATGACAAGTATTAAGTTGCAATAAATATTTAGTCAACTCAGATGGTTTATGAACCTAAAAAGCAAAAATGCTTAGAACTATAAATTTAGCAACAAAAAAGCAACAATAATAATAATTTAAATAAAAATGCTTTATACTCGTACACTTTTTTTCAACAGGTTTTTTTTGTTAAATAAATTGAATGCATTTCGCTTTGGTAATTTTTTGAGGTATCGTTACCACCTTTTTAAATAACGCAACTTTACCCAATTAAAATAAATTTACATGAAATGTAAAGCAATCAAAATAATAGTTTGTTCTTCACTTATATGATATCCAAAAATTAAAAACAGGCACTAGCTAGTTTTGAGGTTATAAAGAATAAATTTGCAAAGTAACATGAATGGGCTGCCCTTTAACCTTTAATCTTATTCAGCCCAATTATAAACAAAAATTCCGTGGGAGTTATTTCACTTTTCACTTTTATCCCATTATAAATTTTTTGCCCCTTTTGATAGACTGCGAAAAGTGAAAAAAAAACTCGGGGGAAAAAAGTAGGTATTATGAATTATAAAAGAAAAATTATATATAAATAAACAAAATAACTCCCTTTAATTTATGACGATGCCATTTTTTATTATTTTGTTCCCGCGGAATTCACAATTGGAGGAATCTTTTGTCGAGAAAAATTTTTTCCGTGAGAAACAAATTCCGTAAGAACATTTATGATTGGGCTGATTATTATTTAATCGGCTCAAGTGGTAGGGCTTTGATTTCCTGGCAGAATATCAGCCTGAGGAGTTTGTGTTGTGTGTGCAGGCAGGGAACTAACGGACTTGCTGCGGGCCTCATCAATTTAAATTTCTATTCTATTTAGCTGGTATGATTTTTTGTAGCTGCTGAAATACCAGTTGTGTTGGCGAGAACCACCCCAAGACGACGTGCCCTAGCCGATGCTTAACACCAGCATACAAACGCGGCCAGCAAATATTTTAATTTGGTTTCCTTTCTTTATACAGCAGCTCATGGTTAAAAAGATAAGACAAGATACTTTAACATCAGTTCTTCTATGGGGACACTCTTTAAGTTTTAGTTTAGTTTTTCATATTCGTTCTAATAGCGGGCACATAATCTGTAAAAGTTTCAAGTATCTGCCCATGAGAGTTTAAAATGTAAGATTATATACGTGAAAATAACATTTTTGTGAGAACGTCCTTTAATTTTTTATATAATTTTTACGCTATGCCTAATTACACAGGGTTGGGGATTTTAAAAAATATTTTTGCCCATGTTCGAAAAATTCGAAAGTCTTTCAATAATACGAAGAAATTAGTAAATTAATCATTCAATTACTAATTAATGACGAAGGTTAATCTATTTAATACTAAAAGTTAATTTTAAAAGTAATCACATTTGCTCTATAAATTCTATAGGATTGTAAATTCGAGTTATTTTGAAAATTGAAAAAAATTGTCAAATTAGTGTTTTGCTATAAAAGAAGTTTATTGGAAATGAAAAAGGTTTCCTGCATTCGAAGAATAAAAACAATATGTAAAAAATTCGCATCAAAACGGTTTTCATAAGTTTTAGTAATAGAAATCGATAGATTTGAAAACGATAAATTTTTAAAGGCTGTGATAAATTTCGTTTGTTTTTAAGACACAAGGTTAGGTTAGGCAGGCAGTCTTGTTGTCACAGCCCGCTGTCAGAAGAGAGAGAGAAAAAGCATGACATAGAAAAAGAAATGAAGATAAGGAGAAGAAAAGAAAAAACCGCGGGTGTGAGAATACAGCGAAGATTCGAAAAAATTCAGAGATAAGGCCAGTTAGCCAAAGTGTGCGCTCATCCCCTTGACTGAGCCGCAATGTCCGGTTGTGGGCCAGTGAACCACCCGCTGCACTTGATTTTACCTGGACTCAGTACTGATATACCAGATAGGCTGTAGTTTTAGTAGTGCAGCCGCCCTGCACCAATCCAAAGAGGGCCGGATTGTTCTAGCGGTCGATTTTTTAAAACATGAAACAAAAATAATTTTTTTAAGTGTAACCAATCGGTTTCCATCACTTAAATTTGTATGTTGACCTGTTTTTAACATTTCATTTTTAATCGAACTTTTCCCATACCTTTTCAATTAAACGAGTCTGAGTAAATTTTTTGGTTTTTTTTTTTTTTTTTTTTTTTGTATATCGGATTCACATATTTTGGTTTTCTTACATATTCACCCCTATCATAAATATTTTTTCATAAGAAATTTGTTGCCTTTTCCCTAAATTGCAATCGTGAATAATTCACGTGAACAATTTTTCACGTAAACATAAATTCCCCTTATCGTAAATAATTTTTTCCCTCGAAATTTTTTTACTTTTCCGATAGATTTGTTCACATTTATTTTGCTTTTGGGAACTGCATACATTATGCCATTTTTTATATGTTTTAATTAAAATATTTACATCAATAACACATTTTTTTAATTCGATATCAGTTACTGCAATGCAGACTGACATTATGCTCGTCAAGATGCAAAACAAAGAGATCTATAAATTATAAATTTATGAAGATTTTTTATTAAAAATATTTTTAAAGGAAAAAATGGATGGAAAAAATCAGATATAAAAATTTATTTTATTTAAATGGGTCAGTACCAATGTCTAGGGTAGGTTAGCAGGAAGCCGTGTTGCCACAGCCTACTTGGGTCCATTAATTGGTCCTTTTGCGTCTAGGGTAACATCAAGGGCTTTTAAGCGTCTTGCTCGTCACGTTCTTGAAATGAAATTGTTCTCTGTTGTAGTATCTCCTCCTCTTGCAACCACACAATATCACCAATCATTAACATTGCTAAATTTTTTATAACTTTAAAAAATTTGGTATATGTTTTTTCCAATTTATAATTTCTTCTTTCTAATTTGTATTCAGTAGGAATTGATAGCGGGAACAAACGTTCTCATGAAACTCACGATAGCAATTTTTCCTTCATGGGGAATAAAAATTTCATGGGAACAAAAATTTCACATTTTGTTCACGATAGGGGTGATTATTTAAATAACTTCGCCTGTTTTAAAGTCTCGTAAACAACTCTAAGTAAGCCAATCGAGATAAAGTTTGTTAAGGTCATGTGTCTTGGCCAGGTTTACAAATTAAAACTTAAAAAAAAAAACTCTACTCTACCCGGGATATAACTCTTCTTAGTATCTTATTATTCTTAACATAATTATTAATTTTTTAACTGTATTCTTAGTTTTAAATAAATAATTATTATTTATTTATTTTTTTTTTCTCAATTATTTCACCTGACTCTTTCGTTAATGATTTCAACAATTCGTTTTTTTTTTATTCTTCTTATAAATGTATAAATAAAATTTATAATAATTAAATTATATATTTATTATAATACAATATTAAATATAAACTTAATTCGAAAATTGTATATATAAATTGTTCATTTGGTTTTAAAGAAAATTTCTAGATCTTCAATAGCTTAAAACTAAAAATTATTAACACAAAATGTCATTTGTAGAATTTTTTTTTAAATTTCTTTTTGCTCTTTAAGGTGGTTTAAGTAAATAAATTACAAAATGTTTAAGTTAGAAAAAATATAAGTTTTTCATTAAATATGTAAATTTTTAAAAAATTTAAGTACAAAACTTTTGTTGCACTTAAGTTTTTATATAAAAATAGAATTAAGTTTTGTTTAATATAACTTTGTAGAGAGCGTGAGAGAGAAAGTAGATAAACCTTGATTTCGTTTAGAGTTTGGTTTTCTTGCCATTGTAGCCAGTGCAGCGTTTTTTTTTTTCATAAATCCTAAGGTCTTTGTATTTAACTCTTTGAGTTAATTTATATTTTTAAACTGTTTTACAGATTCTCAAGCTAATTTTGCTCTTTAAACAAGGATTACTGACCACTCACCCCCTCGCTACCAGCGGACAAATTAACGTCTCACTATTGATTTTTCTATACAAATCTGTATGCCGTGATAATTCCGCCATTTTGTCTTTAAAAATAGTATTTTATAATTTTTTATATATTTATTACTAAGTAGCTTAGGCACTGTTTATGATATAAAAAGAAAAAAAAAAAACAAAAAATAAAAACAGACTTTTAATTGAAGTTTTAACTTCAAATTCTGTTACTATTTCTCTACATTGAACTTAGAAAATATATTTTTTTAGATTTGTTTTATAAAAGTTCAATTTCTTTTCAATAAAATTCTTAGCATACTTTAAGGCTCGATATAAAATTTTTACTTTCCGTTACTTCTCAAATGGCCAACAATTTAAGTAATAAACAAAAGAAAAAACTTAAAACAACTAAAACAGTAAACTCTTGTCATATTAAGACAACGAATCTACTAAAAACTTCATTAAATCTAAATATCACGCTGTCCGGCAGGCGTTTGCATACTCAACGGCATCATGTAGGGTGGGGAATATTTCAAACGGTCCATCTCCTAGGGCCATACTATGCACTAAATTATCATAAACCTTGTCTGAGGGACTGGCAATAAACATGCGTATGTCACGTTTTTCTAAATCCTTTTGGATCTCCGAGAGCAAACGACTGCCGGCCACATCTATATGGGCCAACATAGAGAAATCCAGCACCAAAAAGCGAAACGAAGAATTTAAATTACTAAAGGAACTGACACCATTGCTGGTTACTGTTGCAGCGGCGTCTTTTGCAATGGGTATGTAGGAAGCTTCACGCTGTTTTGTATTATCCAAACCCAAAGCCGTGTAGAGACTTTTGCGGAAATACATTGAGGTAGCAAAGTTACAGGAACCAATATAACGAAATATTTTCGTTTCGGGCACTTCAAAGGCATTGCGATGATGGTTAATATCGACATAAACTGCCGAGGCTTCAGGTATATAGCCCAGCAGGCAAGAATATGGTCTGAGACCTTTAATATATAACGTGAGCAGCGAAACGCAGACACCAATTAGGAGACTGAAAAAGTAAGAAGAAGAAACAAATGTAAAGTATATTTTATTTTGTATTTCAAGTTTTAAAATTTCTGCAAATTTTTATAATTATACAGTTCAGGAATGGTGGGGAAAAACTCGGGAAAGTTAGTTTTAGCAATTAAAGGTATTATGCTTAAAGTATAAATTAAAGCAGCAAATTTTGTCCGTTTTTAATAACACTCTGATTCGAAAAGTAAAAATTTAAAAGTGGGGATTTCAAAAATATTTTTGGGAATTCAATATATACAGCGAAATTCTCCAAATATTTAAAGAATTAATAAATAAAATTAGAAAAGCTTAAATCCTACAAATCTAAGCAATTTAAAAAAATAGTAATATAAAATTCTAAATAAATGAAAATGTAATATTTTTGTAAACCAAATTCCCACTAGCCTTTTGCTTTTAGCGCTAATGCACATGTAGCTAAAACTGATGAACACGTTCATGACCCTCGACTCATGCTGTAAAGACTTTGGACAAAACTAAAATTGATAAAATTGTCAAAATATGGGGAAAATTTGAAAAAAAATGTTACCATTTTTCTTGCAAAATATTTGAATATAAGAAGCATTAAACAAAAATAATAAATATTATACATTGTTTTATTTTTTGAAAGCACTAAAAGCTATTTTTTCTTAAAAAAATTTCTACGGGGGAAAAAGTGGGGAAGTTTTTAAGCCATTAAAAAAATCGATAATTTTCAATTTTCTTGTGGATAACTTTGAAAAATAATTTTTTAAGTTTGCATGAACAGAATTTATATATCTTTTTTGCAATATATTAAATAAGTTAACGTGGGGATTTTTAAATGTTTTTTGGGAATTCATATCATTACCAGTAGAATACTAAAAACGAAACATTTTATGTTTTTTATTTATTACCAGTTAAATTTTACACAATATAACAATTGAAGAGGGAAAAGTGTGGAGAAAATAGGTTATAAAAAATGGGAATTTTCTATAAAATTTTTCGGAATGAAATATTTTGGTAGCAAATCATTACAAGTTAAATAGTTTGCAGATGTTACAAACTTAGTGTAAAATAATTGGCAGAGATAATTGTGGACATTTCTTATGAAAAATTTGGGGAATATGTTCCCAATTTTCACAAAAAGTTAGGGTAAATTTTTTTCTATAAAAATGAAAGACCACAGTAGGTAATACTTAAATATACAGGTTCTTAACACTTTAGTGTTAACAATTTTTAAAGTGGGTATTATTGTAAAATATTTGGGAATTTGCCCAAAAAAATATTTAAAATAATATATTCCATCTGCTATAAATATATTTTGAGAGCTTTTGAAAAGTAAGCTATAAAACATGAAAAAATTAAAAAAAAAAAAATTTTTGGGAATTTAAGTGAAATATTTAGGAATTTTTGAAAGAAGTCTTAGCAAGTAAATTTCAGGCTTTCTAGTCATAGTAACACTTAAAAAGCTTTTTTTCTTTTGTAATAAAATTTTTAAAAATTGGCGATTTTAGTATAATTTTTGGGAATTTAATATTTTTTTGTAAAACATTGTAAATTGTTTATTTTTACATGTTATTGGTTTCTAAATAACTTCTGAACAGTTTCCCTATAGTATTTCTAAGTGGGGAAATTCATGGGGATTTATAAATAAACAAATAGGAATTAAAAAACGTTTGTAATAGAAGTTTAACTTACCCAATATCAATATCTATCACCACCACACTTATAAAGGTACACAACCAAGTTAAAGCTTCCAATTTACCTTGCTTGGCAAAATTCTTCAATTCCTTGGCCTGCATAAACATGGGCTTTAAAGCCACTATAATAACGCCAGCTAAAACACACTAAAATAATTTTTTTTTAATTTAAAGTCATTTCGATATATGGTCATTTATATGTATGTACTTACTCTGGGCAGAAATGCAAAGAAGGGACCAGTCCAGTATAAAGTCATTATTATTAAAAGAGCTGATACCAAAGAAGCCAATTGAGTAGCACCACCCGTTTGCTCTTGTATCAAAGATCTCGAAAGCGAAGCAGCCATGGGTATACACTGGAAAAAACCACCCACTATATTACCAATACCCATTGCAAATAACTCCTGATTGGCTCTTATTTCATATGAATGTTTTTTGGCAAAATTCAAACCCAAGGACATGACTATAGAATAAGTAACAATAGCAATGGCTATGGAGTCCAATACTAAATAGGGCACCAATTCAAATCTAGGCTTAACTGGCATGGGTAGACCTGTTGGCACTTCACCCACTAATTTAATTTCATATAATTCATTAACATTTACCAGCATTGAAATGACAGTGCCACCAATAACGGCCATGAGTTCGGCAGGCAGGGGAAAACGACAATATTTACGCAACCAGGGTTTAATTAGTTCATTACAAATGGTCATAAAGGTGATAATGGCCAGACAGAATAACAAACAAGCTAAATTTATTTTAGTAACGGATTTGCCTAAATCGATGAGTGTATTGGCGATTTTAAAAGCTCCTTTGTAGCGTTGCACCGAAACACCAAAAACATCTTTTAATTGACTTGTGACAACATGACAGGCAGCGCCTGTGGTGAAGCCATTAATAAGAGGTTCACTTAGTAAAGATGAGAGGGTACCCAGTCTTAAAAATCCCATGGCAATCTGATAATTAAAAGAAAAAAAAATTATATTTTAAATTAGTTTAATAATGATTATTTGACCCTTTTTTATTAAATTATTTTCTATTTTCTTAAGCTTTGGGTCCTTATATTTTTTAATAATATTTTATTTCAATATTTCGGTACTTTCTGCGTACCTTCTTCAGGAAACAAAATTAATATATAACCTGAAGAAGGTACGCAGAAAGTACCGGAATATTGAAATAAAATATTATTAAAAAATATAAGGACCCAAAGCTTAAGAAAATAGAAAATAATTATATTTTAAAAATAAAAAATCATCATTTCACTTACATGCAACAAGCCCACGGTAAAAGCCAGGGTAGTAACAACTTCTAATGGTGTAATAGGTGTCACAGACTCATTTGATTTTATAAGCAGTGTTCTAGCACTTTCTGCTGTATGGCTTTCCACTACTTTTAACGTCATCATACTGGCCACCGCAAATGTACCAATTGAAATGTGCTTTGATGTACCCAAAATCATATAGACCAGAGTGGGAAATATGGCCATATACATACCATTGCCAGGTGATACACCAGCCAATAGACCGTAGGCCATGCCATGAGGTATATGCATAATGGCCACTGTAATGCCAGCAATAATATCTCCCACTAAATCACGTTTGGGTGAATATTTTGGCAACCATTCGAGGATGGGTATAAGGCCGGCAAACATGGCACAAAAAGACCAATTCTGCCAACACTGATGCAAGCCATACGTTATACTTTTATCGTCGGCATGATAGCCGGTCTGTTTGATAACCACTTCATGTGTTAAAACATCACGATGGACATCGTATTTGGGTTGAGTTTTTGGCTTAACTTTGATCGTGGTCGTTGTGGTGGTCAAAGGCTGTTTGGCTCTATAAGACAAAATAAAGGAAATAATATTAAAATTTCTTTAAATTTACATGTTTCTCACATATACTCACTCTATATTTTCTTTATTCAAAGACATCTTTTTTATTTTATGGGTGCTATATTCCTCATCGGTGTATTGGAATGTAGTATATAAATTGGATTTATATAGTTTTAAAGATTTTTCTTTTTTTAAAGCTTCTTTGGAGATTTGAGGTCTGTCATGGCCCTGTTGCCTAAATGTGGGACGTTTAAAGGTTGTTAAATTAAACGAAGTACCAGCTCCGTTTAAAGAATTTTCCAATTGTCTACCTAGATTATGTTGATAATAGTTAAAAGCTATTTTACGTACGCTGTTTAAGTAAAAAGGGTTCTGGAAAAAAAAGAAAAAATTTTATTTTTTGTTTTTAAATAAATTTTTAAAATCTAAAGTTAATTTTGTTAAATATAACAATTAAAAAACTCTACTAAAAACATGCTCTTTATTTTAGAAGCAGTTGAGTTTTCTGGGTACTAAGAACAAGTTCCACATAATTTCCATTACTAAACAGAAGACCAAGAGGGATTATTAAATAAAAAAAATATATAAATTCATTTAGAAAGACTTTTTTCTTAACCTGTTCTAAAGTGTAAGCATGTGCCACATGCATATGCCACATGCATTCCACTCGGTTTACAAAATCATATAGGGATAACTTAGAATCTACAATGAATAAATTTTTGAAAAATGTGTTCACTATTTTATATTTAAAACAAAAAGAAGCATTCAATAATAAAAAAAAAAATAAAACAAATAAAAAATTTATGAAAAATTAATTTAAATATTAAATTTTTTTAATAAATTAAAAAATTATCATTATTTAAAATATAACTTAAGGTTTTTTATTAGTTTTTTTTAAGAAAATAATAATTAATAATTAAGAATTATTAATATGGCGTTCACGCTTATGTGTTTAAGCAAGTTTTAAGCGTTTCAGTTAAAAACAAGTTGTTTTTGAGATGTTTTCCCATACATTTACTTGTCTTGCAAAACACCTGAAATTGACCTAGGCGAATTAAGAACAGGTGGCCTTAACAGCCCAGGTGACCACTGTGATTTTTCCTTCTTCGAGTGTCAAAACTAATCTCCTTTGCTTTTGACAGCCGAAAACTCATAATGCAAGATCGACATGCGACATACCGAGAGATAGAGACATCCTTGGACATTTCTTTCACCAGCATACATTCGATACTGCATGAACACCTGGCTGTAAAAAAGGTTTGTTCTCGTTGGATCCCGCACAATTTGAAAGTCGCTCAAAAAAGGCTCGTGTCGATTGGTGCAAAGAAATGTTGCAAAAATACGATTGCGGTGCTTCAAAAGACGTTTATAAGATCGTCACAGGTGACGAATCATGGATCTATGCGTATGAGCCCGAAACGAAACAACAATCGACCGTGAGTGTCGTCAAAGACGAGCAAAATCCAACGAAAGTTGTTCGTAGAAGAAGCACTGCGAAGCAAATGGTCGCCTGTTTCTTAGGCAAAACTTGTCATGTGGCGACTGTTCCGCTTGAGCAATGTAGGACGGTCACTTCTGAGTGGTACACTACAATTTGTTTGCCTGAAGTCATCGGAAAAATTCGAAAAACCAACAAGAGAAGACGAATCATGTTCCCCATGACAATGCGAGCTCTCACACATCGGCTCAAACCAGAGCGTTTATGACCGGCCAAAACGTCGAATTAATGGGTCATCCACCGTACAGCTCTGGCTTGGCACCTAATGACTTCTTCTTGTCTCCGCACATCAAGAAAAAAATGCGTGTTCAACGATTTTCGTCGCCAAAAGAAGCTGTTGAAGTGTTCAAAAACCATGTTTTAGAGGTGTCTCAATCGGAGTGGAAAAAGTGCTTCGACAACTGGTTTGAGCGCATGCAAAAGTGTATAAATCAAGCTGGAGATTACTTTGAAAAACAATAAAACCATTTTTGATTATAAATATTCGCATTTTCACTATTAGGCCAGAAATATATAGAGCAGCCCTCGTATTACTAATTTCCACAATCAAAATGCTCAGCCAACATCAGTAAAATTTGCTGTTGCTCCATTCTCCTATCCCTTACAATTTTATTTAAGGCACAACGTCTCCAATTATAGATCTTTTTTTCTTACTGAAATGACTCATCAATATTTATTACTGCATTCTTTATATAATCTCAATTTTAAGGATTTTTTTTTTTAATTAAATTCTTTAATTTAATATGTACCATCTGTTTAAACAGCTGACCAAATGTCACTCTAAAACACTATAATTACAGTGTGAACGCTTGTGTTTAGTTTGTTACACATCTCGCTTAAACGCCTCGTAAACACATAATACCTTGTTCAGACATGTTTTTTTAATTGAGTAAATTTAATATTAATTGCGCAATTTAATTTGATGTTTACACATGCACAATTAAGCTTATTCAGTTAGCACAAGGAATATTTATTTTACTAGGTAGTGTCGTCCGTCCAGCTGATTTATCTTTTTATTGCAACAACAACACAGCTTTTTGTTATTGCTTTGAAGTTAGAAGTGTCAAAAACCATTTTCGTATGACTCGCCATTTTCTTTTTATTTGTTTGTTTATATTTTTTTTCTTGCGGCTTGTCAATTTTATGAGTTTTTTCTTCTCACTGAACATAGTTCCCAGAGTAAACATACTTGATGGCAAGTGTTACGTTTTGCATGTTATTTAATTAGGGATGCAATTAAGTACTAATTGATCAATTTATTAATTGACTTCTTATATGGTAAATTGAGCTCAATTAAGGCCTTAATTGCGAAAATTCCTTAATTGCGTAATTAAAGCGTATGTCTTGACAGATTATAAGTATGAACGGCATGTAAGTTCGTTTCGTAAATAAAGTTTTTTTTTACAAATGTACTAACTCTAACCTTAATGACTTAAGTAATGATGTATTCTAAGTTAGAAAAAAAAAGATTATGGTGTTGCTGCTATCAATATGAGAACAATATTCCACATTGATTCTACTCACTATAATATATTTTATTTGAGATTTTCTTACTTAATTATTAGACATTAAAATTATTTCCAATTAGTAAATAACAATTATTTTAATTAATTTCACTTATTACTTTTCAAACTACACATCAAATGATTGCACCGTTTAAGCCAAAAGAAATCTGTTAAACTACAGATTTACTACATATTAAGCAATTTCGAGCACTCGAAATGTTCTACTAATATCAATTTATTTGCAAATCGGGTTGGTGATCATAATAAAAAATTACATCTGTAACCCACCCTTTTGTTGTTACGTTGCTTATCCATCTTTGTAAACAATTAACACTTTTTTTATTTTATTTCTCTCTTTGTTTTATTTACTTGCAGAAAAAGCTAAAACGATGTTCTAATCCTTAAATAAATAAATAAAACATATTTTTTTTTATAATTATATTTAAAGTAAATTGATTTTTAATAGTATTAAATAACAATTTATAAGTTAATGGCACTTTACTAAATATTTGTTTGTCTACTGAAAATAGTTTTTTTATTTTGAAATATTTGCTAATAATTTAAATTATAAAAATAAACAAAAGTCGTGCTCAGTAAAATTAAATATATTTCAGAATAATAAGAAAAATAAATAAAAATCATTTAGCCAGAAATTAAAACAACCTGTTAATCAATTTACTTTAATATGAATTTTATGAATATGAAAGCAAAAAAAAAAAAAAAAACAAATAAAAGTTTGTTTTACCATGAAGTACATAAGTATTAGTCTTTGTTAATTTAGCTTTATTATTTACGACAATAAGTGTTACTGGTTTAGTTATTTAATAGTTATAGCAAATCATAGTACTTTTGTTTTGGGTCATATATTTCTGAAGTAGGAAAGCAACACATCACACTATTATTATTGTGTTAATTGCAAAAATATACGTAAATTTAAAGTTGGTTTGATGTGTGTTCGCCAAGTTCTTCAAATGTCTTTTTGGAATAGTTTTTAAAGTTTGATGGAATGAATTTGATGTGTTGCTGATATAACCAAAAGAAAAATTCCGATATATGCCCAAAATTTGATGTAGCAGTTTGATGTATGGCCATAGCGGTTTAAGCGGAAGACAAACACTGAAATGTTTGAATCAAATACTACAAGTGTGTGCGTATTTCTGTCACACACGTTAATTTTTTTACATATGACAGTTTTTATGTAACAACTGGCTCACACTCACAGAATTTGATCAAACATTTGAATGTTTGACACCCGCTTTTTTTAGGAAAATCTGTTTTTTAGGGGATGATCCCCACTTATACAATGCATTGTGCCAGAACTAGGAAATTAGGTTGTAGGAAGGGGGAGAGAGGGAGTAGTGCTTTCGGACATTAATTTGAATCTTTGCACAATGATTTATTTTAGGGTGCCTTAGCCCCCGAAAGACATGCTTATTTGTGTCAAAGCTGTAAAGCAATATGGTTTAGGGTCTTGGGTAGAATAAATGAATTTTAATTAAAAATTGTTATTTCTTAAATAAATTATACGTTTTAGTGTAATCGGAATTGTTGGTAAAATTAGGAATATTTCTAGAATTTCGATATTTCTGTTTGAACCGCTTACTCTTAAAGTGGTGTAAGTCCAATTTATATAAAATTAAAATATTTAAGCATTTGTATTTGAATGGTTGAAACGTATTTTTGTTATACAATTTCAATTAAATATGACAATTAAAAATAAAGTGGCATTTAACTTAAATTAATAATGATGCATTAAAGCAATTTAAAGTAATGTTGAAATGGGCTTACACCATTTCAAAAAAAATTATATTTGTAATTTTATTAATTACGGATATTCATATTATTGTAAGGAATTTTTATGGTTTAAGAAGCTCATAGCAGTTCTCTTTTTATACATCACTTACTCATTTTGCTTTGAAAATGGACTTAAACCACTTTTAAAGAAAACGGCTCAAATCAGTTTCTTTGTATAAATTATACTTTATTTTTTTAAGATCTAAATCTTAGGTTATTTTTATATGTCAAACTATTTTCATTATAATTAAATAAGTAATTTTTCGTTTGGTTTGTTTTTATAAAGATTTATAAAGATGTTTCAATTAAGCTACAAAAATTTAAAAGAGAAAAGGAACTGTTGTAAAACAAAATAACGGAAGTTTTGATGCATAAAATGTCATAATATAAATGTTAGTGTCATGACATATGTCATAACAGCTCTAAAGATCGCTAGTATAAAATCTAAGCTGACTATTAAAATATATCATTTTGTTATATTTGTTAAATATTTATTTTTAATACAAAAAAAATAATTAACACTTCAATAGCAGCGCCCAGCTTTCTTGATACAAAATTTAATTTTTCTTTTATTATTTTATAGAATAAACATTAAACATGGCTCGAAAAAAACGTGAAACAAATATTACCAATTAACATTTGCTACAAATTGAGTACATTTGTGTTTGTTTTTTCAATAAGAAACTTTTTTGCAATAAAAATTATTTAAATCCAGACATGACTACGAACTCCAATCAACATTTCAACCACATGATCAACTATTAACACATGTACATCGGCGTCAAAATAAAAGCAATAAATATCTAGTAAATTGAATTACTGATATAAATGTTTTGTGTATTTTATTACAGAATAGCAGCAGTAACTTATAGCTTTACAAAGAGCAATTTAAAAACTTGCCATATAAATCAAAACAAAAATTATAAGATACTAAAATAAATAAATAATCAAAAATTCTGTCCATTAATTAAATGTTATAATATAATGTTAGTGGCAAGACATATGCCATAACATAGATTATGCCATTCCTTAAATATTTTTATTTGCTTTTGTGATAAATTTTACAACGTTATAAAATGAAAATTTGTCATGACGTATTATAGCATTTCGACATGAATTTTTAAATTACATTGAAATATTGGTATAGGAAATATTGTCATACCCCAGCCATATTAAAGGCTTCAGATGCAGGATAATTATTAGTTATGAATTTTGTTCACAAAATTTCACAAATAAAGATCTATTTAATATATTATTGGCAACGTCAGATCCGTCCATCTCCAATATTCGAAATCAATGAAAGGTGGAACATCGGGATTTAGACGAAGAAGCCAAAAAACTACTAAAGGACAGAAATAGAACAGAACAAAATATAGAATATTTGCAATTAATATTTGTGTCAAATGAATAATAATTATAATTGCCTTTTATTGTTATTTAAGTACGAAAAACATAGTATTAGTAAAAAATAATAATAAATAGAACCTACCATTGTTACAAATGCTATTAAAATCTATTGCAGTTTTTATTTTTATAATGTTTATTTTAAAATTATCAAATTTGACGGAAAAATAATAATATATTTTTTTGTAGTAACAGCAAAATCTACAGTTAATTTTACTATTTTTTTTTTAGTGTAAACATTTTTTTTAGTATAAAAATTTTTTTGAGTGTAACAATAAAAAATATCCATTATCACAAAAATAGTTATAATTAGTATAAAGTTCCAAATGTAATATTTGTTAATATGTAAATAAAAAAATTAACCCATATTTCATTCCAAAAGTTTTGAAAAAATCAAAAGTCCAACTTTGACCTAAAAGTTCTTACAAAGCCCTCAATCAATTTTAATGTAATTAAAACTAAGTCAAGCTGAACTAAATATCTATGAATTAAAAAAAATTACTTCAATATTTTGATCGGTTTAAAAGTTACAGAATTTTGGCCAATAAAAAACGATTTTCAGCCACTGTGCGACGCCAGCAACACCCCTGTCGCGTTTTAAAAATTTTTATTCACCTACTACTGATGACGGTATATGATTTATGTCATGACATTTATGTTAAAAACAAAATATATTACACATTTTAAACAACGGGATTTTTTTTTTATAATAATATTAATTAATTCTCAAATTTCAAAAAAAAAATTCTTTTTTTCATGCTATTCTCCCGATTTATTATTTAAATCACCGATATTGATTATATATTAAAATATATTACTTTTAATAAAAAACTACGCTCTAAAAATGCTTCTCTTTAGGTCACATCATTAATGGTACAAGATACAAGCGATCAACTCGTCTGAAAAATGTATATGAAAAGCACTCATTTTTTTAAGTTATTTCCATATAAATTTTTCAGACGAGTTGATCGCCTGTAATATAGAAACAGCACATAACTTTATTGAAAGGATAAAAAATTTTAATTAGCCTGTCGCATAGTCCTAGTCTTATTCTTTAATTCTCATAGCTAAATCTCGATCGCTAAGAAGCTTAAAATAAATTACGGCAAAGTGTTACAGAATAACATTTGTAACCGAAAATCGCTAAATCGATTTTTTTTGATTTTCATCGATGGAGATTTAGCTTAAGTGATTAACAGAATATGGCTGCTGAACATGCTTCGTATGACTTTTTTCGATCGAAGCAGAATCTGGCTCTAAAAGACTCTTCTATTAAGATGAAAGTAAAAATAATTCGCTCAAATTCTAATTCCTTCTTCTGAGGCGAAACACATCTGTTTAAAGAAAGATAGGCAAAAATCAAGGCTGACGATAATCAGTAAATTCGACATGAGTTAATTAAGCAAAAAAAAAAAAAAAACAAAAAAAGAATACACCCAGAACATACATACATACATGCATGCAGAAAAAAGATTGGCAAAAATTCGTTTAATATGTTAAAAATTTAATTTATAATCTTCTATTTCTAATCTTGGGTTTTATATTAAAATAATATTTGACTTTAAGTGTTAGTTGTAACAACTCTTAAAAAATTAACCTGACCGATTTGTATCTTAACTAAAATCTATTCTATTAAATCAAAGATGCAACTAAACCTATTCAGCACATTAATAATGAAAACCAAATTTTGGTAGTAAGAATCATAAAGCTCGATTGTACATTCTGAAATCGAAAAATTTTTTACATAATAAAAATAACACATATTAAACAAAAAATATTTCAGTTCAAAAAAATACAAAGATTTAATAAAAGTGGTGAAAAGTCCTCCAATATTGTCGAATCTTAGAAAGACATTTATAATTAAAAAAAAAAAAACGGTAACGCAAAAAGTGCGGTATGGGATGGCAAGAAACTGTGTGAAAAAAAAATAAATCATGATGTAAAGGAAGGAGAGTAGGCTGAATTCAATGGTTCGAATCATGAAATTTATAATGCATAGGTAATCATATTCCTATAAATTACTTCTAAAATAAAAGTAAATATTAAAATATTATATTATTTTGTTTATTTCACAATAACATTTTATTGTCACTCAAGAATAATTTTTTAAAATAGTTATTGCAACTGAATTCAAGACAAAACACACAACAGCCGACCAAATTCGATTAGCAATCAATTCGGTTCTTATAACGAATTTCTTTTCTCTGTGTACATAAATACTTGCTTGCACAAGTTGATTGACATCTTTTACAAGGTCTATGTGTCTTTTTCTTATTACTTATCAACACACACACACACACACACACACTTTTTTTCAACGGCCTTTTCTCATACTCTTTGTGTCAAGTTCAATGTAAAATGCGGCAAATTTATTTTAAGAAAAATAAAAACAGCCATAACAATTACATAAAAAGTAAAAAACATTAAGATTAGCTAAACAAGAAAATAAAATAAGAAAAGAAAATGTAAAGCAAACAATTAATGCGGCAGTGTTTTTTTCAAGTGCAAGGAAAATTGTGACAAAACAAATTAATTTCATAGTTTAATAAAATTTACTTATACTCGTATACAAAGTTAATATTTATTTAAATAACAGTTATAACGACATTTTGAAAGTTGTGCTTTACATTTATAAACTAGTTTAAAAGTTATATCACTTCTCACATTGTAAATTAAAGATCAAGAACATAAAATATTAAGCAACTTTCATTTAAACTTATTCTAGGCATAAACAATTGGCAATTGAAACAACTGGCACATTTTTAAGGTTAAGTAACGGTGCAGGGGTTTCCAAATTAAATAAAATTGTTTCACTTAGCTTTTATAAAGCTAGCCTTTTAAAATTAATGAAATAAATGTATAAATATTTTAATAAAAAAAAACAGCAGCAGAAAATTTAAGCAGTCTAAAGATTATTTGAAAAACCAAAAAAAAAAAAAATATATTTAAAATAATGAATAAATAAATGTTTAAAAAATGAAATAAAAATATAATGTAATTCAACAATGAATGTTAGCGTCATGATATATGTCATAACATATTTTGTTTTTAAATTTAAATATAGCAATTTCTCTTAGTTATTGTGGTAGAATTCTTAAAATTGGCGCATACTTACACAAGCATAAATACAATAACTAAAAAAGCCTGCCAGATCTTTCGATATTAGAAAAATCTAGACGATTTTACTCGCCTGCAAATAGAAATAGCAATTACGAGTGTAATAGCAGCATGAAGCAAAATATCAAACGGATAATGGTTTTGTTAAGAAAACTTTACAGAACATAATAACTAAAATAAATTACTAAAATAAAATGTTTTTTTATGTAAGACCGCTACCCCCATGTCTGACATTGGATTCGTAGTATCAACATGGATCGTCGAAGAGATGTGCTTGATGTCTATGCAGACGGATCAAAGTCATACACTTCGGTCGGTGGAGGTGTCTTCAGTCCTAGATTTCAGATAAGAATAAAGTTTAGGCTTCATGACCAATGTAGCGTGATTCAGGCTGAAATCTCAGCCAATAGAAAGACGGGTGGCCGGATGAGGTACCACAGGATATACGGAAAGGATATCTGGATCGCTACTGACTGCATGGCCGCGATAAATTCCATATCTGCTGTCTACACGACATCTAGATTGGGTTGTGAATACCGGACATCTCTAGATGAGATGGCGAGACATTCCCACCTGGAACTATTTGAATGCGGCCACACTTGGGCACACCCGGAACGAATTCGCTAGATCTGGAGAGAGTCCTGTTAATCTGCTTTAGGGGTTTATTTTAGCGGGAACTTTTTGGGGCCGCGCAGACCAAATGGCTTGACGAGGTCACCTGCAGGGTTTCGAGGACATTATGGCCGCAGTATGATAGTAGGAGATTTGCAAATCTGCGCAGTTTTCCCAGAGGACAGTTGGGCAGACTAGTGGCTGTACTGAAAAGGCTCTGTGTTATCGGTACCTATGCTAGGAGACTGAATCTCCTATACCATGACTTTTGTAGAAGTTGCAAGAATGAGGAAGAAACGGTGGAGCATTTGATCTGTCATTCCAGCTATTAATGGGAATAGAGCTGCTCTTTTCGGCATTCCGAAACTGCATGTTCTGCATACCGGCAGCATGTGCAAATTTACCTAACCTATGTAAGACCACTACATCTTGATCCTGATAGGGCTAGTGAGTTGATAGCAGCCGATAAAAATTTCCATATTTTTCTTCACAAAATCTGTCGTATTTGAGTTTTACGGCCTACATTTATGGTTTAATGATTTTACATGGATCAAGCAAAACTTACCTTTAAAAACAAGGTTTGAGACGCCTTCACCAACTTTGGTCTCTGACTTAGGTCCACGCATGTAGACCTGGACTGGGTATATAATGTCCAGTGGATATTAAAGTATTTAGTAGGGTCTAATTGTTTGGCCTTGAGAGCCTTGTTCACAAGACACCTATATTAGATTAATATACTGTTTTCGCATGAATCAGAAAATTATACTAAAAATAATATAATAATAAATATTAAAAGTTTCTTGGGCAATACTCATTTTCACTCTCAAATAATAAAACATTTTCCCACCATATTTATTAGTCATACATTTTAAATAATAAAGCAATGAACTTTTCTTGTTTTGAAATCTTAAAAGAAAATTAAAACACATGCCATTGTTGTTGTGAAAATAAATTTATCTGGTTCTAAACAATAAAATAAATAAAATATTTATTTATATAAACAAAATTATAAAAATGAAATATGAAGAAAAAACAAAAAAAAAAAAGAATGTGACGGAAGGCAGGATATTGGATACATATGTACATATGTATGTATGTATGTACATATGTAGGGTTTAGATAACTTACATTTGACTGATGTAAAACAAAATTATCCACAACGTGTTATAGTTGGGTTGGCATTTCAAACCATAATTATTAAAAAAACAAAACTGGCCAGGCAGTGATTATTACTGGTAATCGATAACACAATATGCTTAAATTTAAAATAAAAAACAAAATGGCGCGACATGTCATACAGCTTGTCAGGAGATATACATATTATTAGCGTGTTTTATTTTAGGCCTTAGAATTGGACTTCGAACTACTGTTATTCTTGACGTTTTTTTTATGGAGTTATTAAATCTTAAGTCTTTATTAAAAATCCCAAATTTACCTGCTAATAAGCCAACAATGCAAAAGATAACGTTTACATAATGTCTGTGTCTGTTTTTAATTCAAGCCTTGGATTGATCTTAGAACACTCCCTATATTGTGTTCCTCAGAAACAGAAAAATAAAAAAAAAATAAAAAGTTGATTTGTCTCTCAGAGCGTGCAAAACATTTAAATTTGGCAATTATTTTGTTTTTCTAATAAACTTTTAATCTTTGGTCTATTCCTTATCATTTTTGATACCTTGTTGTTAATCATGTGATTCACAAACAATTTATTTAACTTTTAAAGACAACCATATTCAGGGTGATATTGATAAAAGAATATTTCTTGATGTATTTAAAAAATTAATTTATACTTATTATCTGTGTCAGAAAATACTTATAATAACAAAATAAAAAAATTTTGCTTTAAAAGCATTATTATATGATTATTGTATTATGAAAAATAATTATTGTTTTTAGCACGGCGATTTTTTTGTTGCTATAACAAAAGTTTTTCAATTCATTGTTATAAACACAAATTTGTATGATTACTAATGTTTATTTATTTTTTTTTTTTTTATTTCTGATAATTTATTTTATGACCATTGCACTTGAACCAACATACTTTTTTCCATTAACAAAGCAAAATACTCCATTAATTTTTGTTATTTGTAGATTATTTATGTATTTGTGAAATCTTAAAAAATATATATACTTATGTGCATACATACTTACATACATATGTACATTTCTACAATAAAATAAACAAGTTGCAAAAAGTTGGAAATATTTGAATTAAGATTTACAAGGTGAAATAGTTCGCTAATATGTAATTGTAAATTTTTTATAAATATATTCCGTTTTCTTTTCCTATACTGCACTTTATATTCAAATTATTTCTTGCAGTGTAAAAAAAACGTTAAAGAAGAGTATCATACTAAACAATACCGTTAACGTTATGTAAACAAACAAGCCATAAAACAAACTTGAGAAACTTGGCGTATAGTTGCCATATGAATATGCGACGAAAAAGTCAATATCGTCAAAACATTATTTTTATAACCTTAAAAAATCGCCAATACTAAATTTTTTTAATTTACTATTAACAGTGCATTACAATAGGATTTCTAAAACTAATTCAATGTTGACAAACAAAACAATTTAACAATTATGTACATATTAATAAACCTTTGACAGATAATTGATGCTAACATCTTTTGTTACACTTGCTTTTATACCCTTCACCACAAAAAGTGGAAAAAGGTTATATCTAAGTTTGTCATTCCGTGTGTAATTTCTACAATATCCATTTCCGACCCCATAAAGTGTATATTCTAATTTCTTATGCACAGCGAAGTCGATTGAGCGATGTCCGTCAATATATCGATATGGGTATCATTTTAAAGCTTTTGAATGTATCTTTTTTTTAAAAGGCTTAACCCATTTAGAACCGATTGAATTTTTATGTAAAATTATATATATGCAGTACCAAATTTTTTTTTATTTTTCTATTGTCTATCACCCCAATATTTGCTTTTTTGATTAAAGTTACTTCACTACACTAGATTTACATAGATGGCATAGCATATCGCTCTTACTTGTTTTTACTTAAATTTATTTATTTTCTTAACTCTTGAAAATTTAAATTCATTCTAACTAACAAACAGGACCTTTTCTAATTAATTTTACAAGGATTTATACAATATCAGTAGAGCTGCTAAGAAAAATAAGACCGATAAAAAACGGCTTTTCAACTGGTTTATTCCACAATAAGTCTAGTGGCTGTTATAATAAAAAAATTTAATTGGCCTACGACTCAGAACTGAAAGGAATTTAGGACATTTCTAAAATTGATTCAACTGGAATTCGGCCTACATACTATAAAAGCTTTAGGTAGTGAAAATATTACCGATAGAATTAATAATATTAAAGATGAAATCATAACTTCTTTTGTGAGATAAGTGTATCACTAAAGATTATTTTCGCGTGCTTAGCTCTTGCAGCAAATGATCGATATTTTTTTGGAGCTAAAACAAAAACACAGTTTAGTGTAGAGTTGGTGCTGTCCTTGTTATGGTGAATAACGAAATCTTCTAAATTACGGAGTCGTTTTTTTTTTTTGCAATTCTATAGATCTTTATTAAGGTCGCAAACAACTTGTTAATTTAAACTAAAGTAGTTCATTATTTTACTAATAGACTTGTGCCATTTAGTTCATTTTAGTGATCGCTCATTTAAGTTTATTTTTAGTTCAATATATCGTTTAAGTTCAAGGCTCGTTTAGTTTAAATAAACTTTCAGTTCAAAATGTCTTTATAGTTCAAGGCTCGTTAAGTTCAAATATTCTTTCGTAGTTTTGTTCAAATCTAGACAAAAATTAATTATTATTGTAACTCCTGCTCTGGTTACATTCTATTTGACTTACAACTGCTGCACAGCGAAATCTATTTTATTTATTTTACTATCAACACGTCGATTAAATGATAGCATAATAAAATTTATATTCATTTAATTTCTAATATTTTTTATTATCAGGAATAAAGGCAAAAAGTAACTATCGTTTTAAATTATATTTAAATTGGTTTCGTTAAGTGTCAGAAACAATGAACTACGAAATATACGTTCAATTCAATGATGGATTGTAGTAGTTCAAAACTGAAATAGGTAGATGCACAAAATTGAATTAGATCATTTATGAACTCCCCAAGTCTATTTACTAAATATTGGTTTTGGTTTTTCGTGAAACCGTAAAGTTTTAAAGAAATTAATATTCTTTAATTTTTAATAGCTTTTTTTATTAAAAAAATTCGTATTAGTATTTGATATTTTTAAAAGTTTCCATTACGCAGAACTAAATTTTTATCAAGCGATACCTTAAGGCATTGTATGAATTAGAGTAAATCTCTTTGAAAGTATTTTTAAAACCAATCTACGAAGAAATTTTTATTTATCAACAGCTGCAAATAGATGCGTAGCACACAATTATAACAAAATATGTAAGCAATTTGAAATTTATTAATTTATTTTAGTTGAAGTACTCATTAATTTTTAAAATACCTGACATTTTTCCAAAAAAATAAAAACATATGTCAAACATCAGGAATTATGCATTAAATGGATATTGAGAAAAATCGTCTCTTTTTCTCTGGAAATCGGCAAAATGACAGTAAATCGTCGAATGTGGTAACACCTGAAATATACTTGAAGAATATTTTGAACAGGGATGGAGAATTCAAGAATATTCTTTCTCCGTCAGTAGAAAGAGAGTAAATTACTGCTGTGCAACGGGTCGAAAGACGTATGATTTCAAATCAAAGTAACAAGTTTAAAATCAGGATAAACACAAAGAAGCTGAAGTTTAATTCGTATTCCTTTATTAATAACTATAAGCTTGAAAATCAGAAAAATCAATTGTAGGTCAAAGTCAATCGTTTTAAAATCTACAAAGAAATTTTCATATCATTCGAAATACCTTTGCAATCTTTAATAACTAATAATCTAAGACCACAAAAACAAACATTTCCATTTATCGAATGTATATTTATTATTTATTGACAAGCCAAACATGTACATATGTGTGTTCATATGAAGATCAAACGGATTTAAAAAACTTTAAGGCAAATTCATGTATATAAGTATGTATATAAGCTTTCAGAAAAGTCCTATCGCTATAGAACAAAGTATATCTAAAAAGTTCTAGTTAACGTTGTTGGTAAATATTATCTTCTTGTTTAATTAAAATAAACAGTTTTAAATTTTCGCAATTATTTCTTTCAACACTCGCATTGTTTATTTAACTATCTTAGATTTTGTTTAGTTTTAATAAAATTTTATTAATGCTATAAAAAATTATATTTGTACATTTTTCAATTTATTTAATTGCGGCAATTAAAAGTGTTTTTAAAAAATAAAAATGTATTTCAATGTTTCTTTTTAAAAGTTGAAATAATTAACAACACATAAGAGTAAATATATATATTTTTTTAATTATCAATCAGCCAATCTCTTGACCTAAAAATATTAATTAAAGGGTAAACGAAAATATTCTTACAAGATCATAGAAGGAGCGCTGAGAATTTAATAAAAATTTAAAACAATCCTGCATTAAAGTTCCCTCAACAATAGCCCCCCTTTTTTTCAAATATGATTTGCAATGACTTTTTTTTAACTTCTAGCTCAAATAAGAAAGCCTCGATTTCGAAGACTTTTTTCTCTGCATAAAAACCTGTTTTTATAGAACCTTACGAAATATTACTAGAAAAGTTGGATTATTGCAATACGAAGTTTATCAAAGTGTAATTTAGCGGTAGCGAAATGATCAGCGAGATGTGCTTTCACTTTCAACAATCAATATAGATAAATTTACATTATTTAATCGGGAGTTCAGCGCGCTTAAATTTAAAAAAAATAATAATAGAAGTCGGTTCTATATATTTGTACAAACCTGTTGAATTTCCCTGTATTAATATATGTATATTAAAGTTAATTTTATTACTTAGTAGCAAACGTTATATTACTCACTGATTAAAAAATGTATTGACCGCTTGTGAGTCGTCAAAATTGCGTTGAGTAAAAAATAACAAAAGATTAAACAGTTGAGCCAAACAATTAAAATTGAAACAGAAAACTGACAAAAAGCAAACTTGACAATCCATAAAGTTTCCTTGATTGAATACCATTTCGAATTTGCTGCAGACCCCGTAACTATTTTTTTTTTTTTTATCAAAATAATGGTAATAAGATAATTTATGTTTTGTCGTTTTAAATTATTCGAGCTTGAGTGATGATTGTTTAAGATAGGATCCTACTACAGGCTCTGTTCTTTCTACTGCTGCATTTCTGATCTCTCTTCATGGCCTTTTGTGTAAAATTTTCAATTACATCAATCTTTCCATCTCTGCAGTAATTGTCAGAAAGAGAACTTTAATTAAAAATTCTTTAATATTTAAAAATTTATAGAAACGAGCTTCCGAGGAGAATATTTGAACCGAATAAGGAACTCATATTTAGTGTAACCAGACAAGAGTAAAATAAGTTAAAAAAAATCATCAATTAAAAAGAAATTTTTAGAAATGACTAATTTACCCTACAACTTATGTATGTACATAAGAGGGCTGCACTATATATTTCTGGCCTAATAGTGAAAATGCGAGTATTTATAATCAAAAATGGTTTTACTGTTTTTCAAAGTATTCTCCAGCATGATTTATACACCAGTTGTCGAAGCACTTTTTCCACTCCGATTGAGACACCTCTAAAACATGGTTTTTAAACACTTCAACAGCTTCTTCTGGCGACGAAAATCGTTGACCACGCATTTTTTTCTTGATGTGCGGAAACAAGAAGAAGTCCTTAGTCAGGGCTGTACGGCGGATGACCCATTAATTCGACGTTTTGGCCGGTCAAAAACGCTCTGGTTTGAGCCGATGTGTGAGAGCTCGCATTGTCATGGTGAACAATGATTCGTCTTCTCTTGTTGGTTTTTCAAATTTCTCCGATGACTTCAGGCAAACAAATTGTAGTGTACCACTCAGAAGTGACCGTCCTACGTTGCTCAAGCGGAACAATCGCCACATGACAAGTTTTGCCGAAGAAACAGGCGACCATTTGCTTCGAAGTGCTTCTTCCACGAACAACTTTCGTTGGATTTTGCTCGTCTTTGAAGACCCTCACGGTCGATTGTTGTTTCGTTTTGGGGTCATGCATAGATCCATGATTCGTCACCTGTGACGATCTTATAAACGTCTTTTGAAGCACCGCAATCGTATTTTTGCAACATTTCTTTGCACCAATCGACACGAGCCTTTTTTGAGCGACTTTCAAATTGTGCGGGATCCAACGAGAACAAAACTTTTTTACAGCCAGGTGTTTATGCAGTATCGAATGTATGCTGGTGGAAGAAATGTCCAAGGATGTCTCTATCTTTCGGTATGTCGCATGTCGATCTTGCATTATGAGTTCACGCACGGCATCAATGTTCTCTGGCACAACAGCCGTTTTTAGACGACCTTCACGGAATGCGTCTTTAAGCGAGCTTCGGCCACGATGAAATTCATTATACCAATTTTTCACAGTGCTATAGGATGGTGCTTCATTGCCATACAAAGATTTAAGTTCATCAATGCACTCTTGTCGTGATAATCCACGTCGAAAGTTGTGAAAAATGATGGCACGAAAATGTTCACGAGTTAATTCCATTTTTTTCTATATTAATTTTTTCAAGTCACTGTTAACAACACAAATAATAGTCGTACGTCAAAACGTTTTGAGTACGATTATGCTTAAAAATAACAAACTTTCCAATGGAAATGTCAGATTGCACTTGGCAGCACTCAGTGTTGCCAGGCCAGAAATATGTATAGCAGCCCTCGTATATACATATGTATATGGAGAATTACGAAATGGCATAAATAGCCCAATTACGTCTTCAAGACTTACATATATGCAACACTAAACTTTTCCAAAACACAACAATAAAATGCATTAACATTGCTATTACTTTCGCGTCCATACGTAACGGTTTTATATTGTGTGTGTTGTAATCAGAGAGAGAGAGAGACATTGAGAGATAATAATGACGTTGTCAACAGCGTTGCCGCTTTGGTCCAATCGGACCAAACTTGGTAGTTTTTTGTTTTTAAAAAACAGTTTGGTAGTTTGGTTGGTTTGTTGAATTTTTTTTAAATTTTTGGTAGGTTTTCCTCCTGTAGCAATTTTTTAGCAATAGTAAATTTTTCACCTTAAAAATTCAGAACATAAAATAAAAAAAATGTAACTTTGAATTAAATAAACAATAACTTTAAATGTTTTCAAAAACTGTTTTAGGTGCAATACAAAACATCTCTGCTTTTTTGCATAGAGATGATTAAAGCTATAACCATCTCTGGGTTAAGAAACGCGAACAATATTATGAAATTGAAATAACAATATTTTTGAGTGAAGGTTTATTTTCAAGTGTATGTATTAAAAAAATTAATAGACAAAATGGAAAAGTAAATTTTTAATTGTAAATACATATGTATGTACCTATTAATTACATAAATATTTACTAATATTGCATGTATTTTTTTTGCAAATTTTAATCAAAAACTCCAACATTAAATGAAAATAATATAACTTTAGAAGACGACATTCCCTCAACCAGGTAGAACAACTCTTAAAATTTTTGTTTTAAAACATTTTTAAATAATATAACACTTTTAGTGAACATTGTGAAGAAACAGTCAAAAGAAAATTTTGAACAGAATGGTTGAGCGAATTTGATTAGCTCCAGGAAAGGGATGGGTGTTCATTCGGCATAGTATGTTCTAAAACTATTTTAAATCATAACACCTATATTAAAAACTTCCATCTCAACAATTACGGGAAAAAAAACCAAGTGATTATAACAGTTTTTATGTGCAAGAAATGTATTTTTAAATTTTTGGTAGGCTGTGAACGGTTTTGGTAGGATTTTTAAAAATTATTGGTAGGAAGTCAATTTCTTGTGTGGCAACGCTGGTTGTCAATGAAACTAAAAAAACCAATGGACATGTGCACACATACTCAAGCAAATGCAAAAAAATATTACATTTGCAATTAAATGTCAGGGATGGACAATTCAGTAGTATAGAATTTTTTCAATGTCTTTAAATTATCAAAACACTGCAGCCAGTAATCCAACAAATTTGCTTAATCTGTTGTTATAATATTCGGTAATAACCGTCGTCTCTGGCTGTGTACTTCGAACGTTTGGCGAGCGCTTTCTTAGGAGTGTAAATGCATACATAGGGGCTTTGGGTTAGTCCGGATTAAGCAGCCAGTCGAATTAACCCAGTCAAATATATCGTACTTTTACTTTTTTTTAATTATTTTATAAGATAAAAATTGAAGCTTTACAAATTTGAAATCTATTTTATTATACAAGAATAAATTTAAGCAACCAGCCACAGCTGACTTTTCTACATAATAATACGAAGAAGATTTGATGAAATGCTGCGAGATAAATTTCGTTGGGGTGCCACACTATTACATAAGAAAGATGCAACGCAAAATGCAACTCTGATCGCACAGAAACTATAATTTTTAATTTTAAGAAATTTAAAAAAAAAATACTATTTTTAACAAATTTAACGACTAAAATAATTAATTTTTTAATTCATTTTTAATTTATTTTTTATCGACTTGTAAGTTACATTTTTGTGATCGTACGATATTGTACTAAATACTTTTTTGTAAATTTTCATCCCTTAATTTTAGATTCTGGGATGAATTTTCGTTATTGTTTTTTTCTTTAACTCCCATCTGTGTTCAAATGATTTTTTTACTTTTATGACCAGTAGATCTGTACGTGCAATTTCGATTTTTTTTTTGGTGATAAATGTTTTTTGCTAAAACTTCGATTGTTCGTGTATCTTGCATTTTTTTCTGATATTTTTTTATTTCATAAAATTATTATTGTTAGCTAATTTTTTTTTTTTTTACTTTTTTAGTTTTATTCAATTTCTGGATAATTTTTCTATTGTTAATAAATTTTTTATGGTCATTTTTGCAACAATTATTAATTTTAGCTGAATTTTTCATTTTTGCTTTAAACTAATTTTTTTTTCTAATATTTCGTGTCTTTGGTAAGAACACGTTTTTAAAAGACAATCTCTTCCGTTAAGTGAAATTATGAATTGTTTGTAAAATTGTAAGATTTTTTTAAATTCCGGACTAATTTGAAAAAAAAATTTTGAGGAATAAAATAGATTTTTAGGTAAAACGCCAATAATTTTTATAAATTAGGGAGTTGTTAATATTTTAGCGAAATTTTGATTTTAAATTTAAGTTTTCGTGTCCTTTTTTAATTTTTATCGTGCGGATTTTTATTTTATTTATTTTTTTTTATTTTATTTTATTAAATCATGTTTTTAGTGAAGCTTCGACTTTTTTTTACCGATTTTTAGGTAAAATTATTATTATTATTATATTCTTGATGTTTTTAGTTTTTATTTTCGGATTAACTGGGCTAAATATCCACTTTGGGAGAAATTTTGATTCAATTTAAATTTTTTTAGTTTTTGTTTTTTTCGTCAAATTTCGATTTTTTTATCCTTAATTTTTTGCCGATTTAATTTTTAGTTTATTTATTTATATACGAGGGCTGCTATTTATATTTCTGTCCTTGCAACACTGAATGCTGCCAAGTGCAATCTGACATTTCCATTGGAAAGTTTGTCATTTTTAAGCATATTCATACGCAAAACGTTTCGACGTACGACCATTATTTGTGTTGTTTACAGTGACTTGAAAAACTTAATATAGAAAAAAATGGAATTAACTCGTGAACATTTTCGTGCCATAATTTTTCACAACTTTCGACGTAGATTATCACGACAAGAGTGCATTGATGAACTCAAATCTTTGTATGGCGATGAAGCACCATCCTATAGCACTGTGAAAAATTGGTATAATGAATTTAATCGTGGCCGAAGGTCGCTCAAATACGAATTCCGTGAAGGTCGTCCAAAAACGGCTGTTGTGCCAGAGAACATTGATGCCGTGCGTGAACTCATAATGCAAGATCGACATGCGACATACCGAGAGATAGAGACATCCTTGGACATTTCTTCCACCAGCATACATTCGATACTGCATGAACACCTGGCCGTAAAAAAGGTTTGTTCTCGTTGGATCCCGCACAATTTGGTGCAAAGAAATGTTGCAAAAATACGATTGCGGTGCTTCAAAAGACGTTTATAAGATCGTCACAGGTGACGAATCATGAATCTATGCGTATGAGCCCGAAACAAAACAACTATCGACCGCGTGGGTCTTCAAAGACGAGCAAAATCCAACGAAAGTTGTTCGTGAAAGAAGCACTTCGAAGCAAATGGTCGCCTGTTTCTTCGGCAAAACTGGTCATGTGACGGCTGTTCCGCTTGAGCAACGTAGGACGGCCTGAAGTCATCGGAGAAATTCGAAAAACCAACAAGACAAGACGAATCATTGTTCACCATGACAATGCGAGCTCTCACACATCGGCTCAAACCAGAGCGTTTTTGACCGGCCAAAACGTCGTACAGCCGTACAGCCCTGACTTGGCACCTAATGACTTCTTCTTGTTTCCGAACATCAAGAAAAAAATGCGTGGTCAACGATTTTCGTCGCCAGAAGAAGCTGTTGAAGTGTTCAAAAATCATGTTTTAGAGGTGTCTCAATCGGAGTGGAAAAAGTACTTCGACAACTGGTTTGAGGGCATGCAAAAGTGTATAAATCATGCTGGAGAATACTTTGAAAAACAATAAAACCATTTTTGATTATATATATTCGCATTTCCACTATTAGGCCAGAAATATATAAAGCAGCCCTCGTACATATATATATATATATATATATATATTTTTTTTTTTTTTTAATAACAAAATTTGTGGGTATTTGCAAAAATTTCGATTGTTCTTCAGATTCTGGGACTTGTGTGAAAGCACTAATCATCGAAGACGTATAGAATTAAAAGTTTAAACAACATTTTTTTTTGTTATAAAAACTTTATGCGATAGCAAAAGCAATGACAAACTTATACATATTTAATCATTGCGCTGTAAAAGCGTAACAAACGTAAATCGTTAACAAAAGAAGAAGCAGGTTTTTTTCTGTTTGTTTAACACGGAAGACAAAAATAGTCAGCTTTTTTGTTGCTTTTTATTTATTATTTTGTTTTTCGTTACAATGACCTTAAATTAAGATTACAAATGTAAGTTAAAGAAAACAATCTTAACTTGGCACACTAAATTTAGAATTTTTATGCATAAAACAGCTTTTATTTATAAGCAAGAAACAAAGAAAGAAAGCAAAAAGTGTTAAAAATAAAATTAGTAACGATTTTTTTTTGCTGAACTAAAAAATAACTTGACAGAATTAGAAAAGAAAGTACTATACTTAATTTTACATAAGAATGTCATCGGCTCTTAATGGGTTAAGCATTTTTAAAAAATTCATATTTATTAATTTAGTATTTCTTGAAAGATCTCTTCAAAAGCTTTTAAATGATTACATAATGATATCTTACAAACATGGTGCACAAAAAGTGGAAAAAGGGTATAACTAAGTTTGTCATTCCGTTTGTAATTTCTACAATATCCATTTCCGACCCCATAAAGTATATATATTCCGACTTCTGATGCATTGCGAAATCGATTGAGCGATGTCCGTGTTAGTGTTGAAATCAAGTTTGCCGAGGCACTAGATCAGCTAGATTTAGTGTCATAAGAGGTGCTGTTGGAAATCAGCATGATCGGTCCATGCCCCTCGGAGTAACGTTCAAAACACCAGAGGTAGGCCTCTAATTTGTTTATATCAATTAGAACAATAAAGTAGCTCCAATAAAAAAAAAAAAATATATATATATATATATATATATATATATATATATATATATATGGGGCGATAGAGGATTAAAGCATAAGAAAAAACCATCCATTTTCCGAGTTACGGGACTCTGAAATTTTCAAGTTTTTTAAAATATCAATATGGGTTTTATTTTAAAGCTTCTAAAGAGATTTTTAAGAAAATACAAAATTTTTTAAAAATACTTAACCCATTAAGAGCCGATGGCATTTTTATGCAGTTCCAAATTTTTTTATATTTTTATTCTCCGTCACCCCAATATTTGCTTTTTATATTGGAGTTACTTCAATAAACTAGATTTACATAGAGGGTGAAGGCTATATAAGATTCGGCATAGCCGAATATAGCACTCTTACTTGTTTTTACTTATTAAGCCATCGATATGCATAAATGCTTTAATGTATTTACACAGCTGAATTACAAAATTAAACAAAATGCGCCAGTAATGAATATTACTTCCTCAATAAAATGCAATCAAAAGAGCTGAATACAAAAAACTAGCTTAACATAAATATCATATACGGCATAGTTCATTAGGTAAAATTATTGCCAATGCTTTAGCTGATAAGAATTAACTATGCTGAATTAAAAAACTTGTTTCATTAAGATTATAGAAAACATATATAATATATTATAAACTACCCAGCTGAATTGCGTGAATTAAATAGCTAAAGTATGTGTAAATATCAAATAGCATTTTAGTTGAACATTTACACAAATATACCCAGCTGAATTAGAAAATTACCCAGCTGAATTAGAAAATTACCCAGCGGAATTAAACCTAAGCTTTTATAAAAATTAAAAAGTTTAAGAAAAATTTAGCTGAATAACAAAAAGATATCCAAGTTTTTAGTGATCAAAAATAAGGTCCTTACCTTTTAACTGATTAAAAATTTACTAATATGAATTAAGTAATACTAGCGAATTGCAGTATTTAAGCTCATAGGAAAATATATCTTATTGCTGAGTAGCTGGGTAGAATAACAAAATGCCAGTAAATACTTCAAAATAATAAATGAAATAATAAATAAAAAAATATTAAATTGTATGTGTAAGTTAAATGTTCTGAAGTTAGCACAGCTGATTTGAAAATTTATTTAGCTGAATTAAGTTTTGCTGACATAAATTAAGTTTATTTTGCTATAGATACAATTAGGTTAGCTGAATAGCAAAAAAAGACGCATTTTTTATTTTACATAAAGTGCTTAATTTGATTTACTTATCTGAATTTATTTAACTCAATTTATGAACAATTTAGCTGAATTGAATTTATTTTGAATAAATATACAAAAACATTTCTTTGCCGAATAGAAAATAATGAAATTTATTATTTTTTTAATATTTTTGTTTTGAAATTGACTCCTAACTTTAGACAGCTGGCAAAATAAATTAGCTAACAATTTTATTTTAAAAATTATTTTGGGAATTTTTATAATATTATTTATTATATTATGCTAATATCCCATAACATTTTTAAATAAAAATGCAATTTATTTGTTGGTTGGAAAAGCAGGTATCTATACGTATTTCGCCGGTTGCTTAAGCCAGCTCATCAGGAAACCTTTATCCAAATTTTTAGAAAAACCAAAAACATTTCCTTTAAGTATAAAAACTTCAAAAACAACATGAGAGTTATTTAAGAAGCCAATACAGAAATGTTAAGGCTTTAACAAAAATTACTAACAAACAAACCACGTTTTTATTTTTGCTTACATTCCCTTCTGCGGTAGGTTGGTTATATGCCAACTCTTAATGCAGACGTAAGGCGTATTAAAAATAAAAATAAATTAGCTAACAATTTTTTTTTAACTTTTTAGTTGAATAGAATTTAATTGAGCTTCATTGTTTAGCTGATTAAAATAAATAAATGGAACTATACCTAAAATAGATGAAATAGTTCAATATTATTTTTTTAATTTTCTAGCTGAATAAGAGGCAATTTATACTATGGAATTTTTTAATCAAACTAGCATGAAATTTTTGTTTGGTGCTGAAGCAAGAGGGGTAAGCAATGCGGCATAGCTTGAGTTTTGTAAGGATGTTACTGTAGCTTATGTTTTGTTTAAAATAATGCATAACGCTGCGAATGAAAAATGAAAAAATAAATTGCATTAAAAATGGCATTGCGTAAATTTAGTCTAAGTCACTGTCATTTGATATCCAAAAGGTTATAACAGCTCCCATACCCAGAAAATAATGAAAGCATATACAGTAGTTTATTTAACAAAAACTATTATTTATTTAAATTCTATTTTAGTTTAAGCATAAGGCTAATTTAAGCGTTATTGTTTTTTTTTTTTGGTGGACAAAAAAATTGCATGGTGTAAATCAAGTCTAAATTCTTTAGCTAAGACAAAACACTTAATAACAACTACATCTGAAATAAGCATTTATTATAGTTAAGTCTTAATAACTTACTTGTTTTCGTTGATTTGTTGTAACATTTAATAACTTGTGAAATTAAATTTTTTTTTTGTGTATTTTTTATTTATATCACAGTCAATTGTTTCTAAAGAATATGTAAAAAATTGTTTTTATTTTCTACATTTGTTTATTATTGCTTGAATCGTTGGCTTATGATGATTATTTTGTTTTCGCTTTTCTTTTCCTTAAAGTTGTTGTTGTTGTAGTTATAAATATGCTGTTTAATAGCCACGGGCGTTGTATAGAAAATTAAAGGGTTTTTTGTTCTTGTTGTATTTATATAGTTGTTGTTTTTCGCTTTTATTATCAGCCTGTTGCCAATTTAATAAGTAAAGCAAATATAAGCAATAATTAAAAACCCGAAAAGATAAAAAACATTTAATTTATAAGAGGTTTTAAAAGTTCGTAAACCTTTTTTTAACAACTACAAGGCTCAAATTTTATTACTAGAAAAAATTAAAATGTGTGAATTTAAATGAAAAATAAACTTCGTTTTTTATTCTTTTCAATTAGTTTATTTGCGCCAGATTTTCGTTATTTTTTCTGTATAAAATTTATTTTTAGTCTTAATTATGTGGGTTAATGACGGAATTAGTTGAAACACGCAAATACTTTGCTTAAGGCTCACTCTTTGTTTCCTTCTTGATGTAAAAGCAAAATTAAATAGTTTGATTATCAAAAACAAAAAAAAAATTAATTTAAACACACACAAAAACGCGCTCGTTGTATTCATGCGATGGTTAGTGATTGACCGAATTACTGAATATTGAATGTTTACTGATTTCGCTAAGGGAAGCAATATAGACCTACAATATAAACACATTAAAAAGTAAAAAAGATTTTAACAAAAACGCATATTTAAAAATAACCAACAAAAGCTTCAAAAAGTTAATACGGGCAAATATCAACTTTAAGAAATCATTTCTCTACATTATTCTTTTATTTAATTTTAATTGCCCATACAAATTTAATTTAATTTATAATTTAATTGTTACAAAATTTTTCCGTTTACACTACTTCCGCTCTTATTTTGCAAATACTAAAAATGTACAATACAACAGCTGTTTATTTAAAAAGAGAATATTGACAATTAAAGTTGCCACACTAATAATGTTACCATATGGAAAATAAAACATGAACAGGGTAGTTCATGTTTTAAAAAAAGTTTCAAAGCATTTTTAGGCATTTAAACACATGCTTTGAAATTTTGTAACGGAAATTTTAAATTTTATTATATTGGATTGGTCAAAACAGTAGCAGCATTTGATATCAAGCTGCTGTGATTGCCTCAACTTTAATCGTGTAATGTATGAAAAAAATATTTATTTAAAAAAACTGGTGTACCAAAAAATTGATTGGCTTAAGAACATTCGTTTTTAAGGGATATAAAAAATATCGATCGATTTTAAAATACAAACAAAAGTAAAAAAAAATAGTTTTTAAGAAATAAAAAAAAAAAATTAAAGGGGATAGTTGTTTAATACTTTGAGATCCGACACATAGCTGGTAATATTCAATGTTAAACGAATTTTAAAATCATTTTTAACTAGCATTTTTAATTCATATTTTCCTGATAATAAAACTTGTATATATCATATTTTTCTTTCTGAAACTAAAATTAAACTAAATTTTAAGCTAAAATAACAATAATTTGAAAATGGAAATATAAAATCTGTTCCTTGAATTTTAAACTTAAATAGATTCGGTGATATATTTTTATTATTAAAAGCGAAGTAAAGCTTTATTTAAAAAATAATTGCAAGGATTATACACGACAGCCAAACTTAAATTAGCGCGTTACGCGCAATCTATCTGTAAAAAATTCTTATGTACATTAAAAATGTATGAAGAAACCCATAATAGCATAGCCTAAATGCTTAGAAATAGAAAAATCCTATTTTAAAGGTATGTCAGGAAGTGAAGTTGGCTGATTTACTGCTTGTTTTTTTTCTATTGTTGAAAACAATGACAAATTTATTTTCAGGAAAATAAAGCTTTTTTATCTCTTTTTTCAATACAGAAAATAAAATAAAATAAAATGAGAAATTAGTTGATAAAAGTCTATAAGCATATTTAAATCCATTTTATTTATTATTTAATATATATCATGTTTTAAGTCTGCTTTAAAAATATTTTTAAATAATATTGTATGAAAATTTGCTACCTTCTTATGGAATGTGATTTCGGCTTATTCCACTACATAAAAGAATTTGTATAAAAATTGTCACAAAGAAATTATTATTATGTTTTGTGATAATTGCAAGCATATGAAACAGTGTAACTCGTTTCTACTCGTCTCCCGTCTAGCACCAACAAACTCAAGAATTGCGCAACAAAACTTGCAAAGTGTGGACGAGGACTTGTAGAAAAAAAACAGCAAAATATGGTTTTTTCGCAAATAAAATAAGTATATAATTAAAGATAATAATTAAATAAAAATAGCACGAAGTTTTTTATGAATATTATATAATTAAAATAAGTATATTTTATGTGGCTATTCTTGTACTTCTTGCACAGCTTATCGTAAATTTTAGTAACATTGGAAGATAAATTATTATCCAAAACTTAATTAACATAAAAATCAACAAACCAAATTATTATATTATCAAAAATTTTTGTGACAAAAGCACGGTTACAAGGTTATTTGGAATTCATTACGACTAACGTAAGAAATTTCAAATTTTTATATTTTGTTTTCTAAATAATAGACAATTTTCGTTACTATTACAAATTAAAAAATTAAATAAAAACGTATCTTCAGTTTCAATATTATTCAATCTGGCAACTTCTTTTAACAAAATAAACTAACAGCTGAAACTTGGTTGTGTTGTCAATATTTTTCATAAATGTCACTTTTGTTTGTAAATAAGCACCAAGGTTAGTTTGTGGCAGAAGGTACCTTGTAGGAAATATCATAGCAACCAGTAAATAAATATTTTTCAAATAAGAAAAATAAGTTACTGAAAGCAGAAAATAAATTTAAACCTTTAACATGGATAAACCGCAAATGATTGAACATCTGAATCAATCGGTAAACTACACAGTGTATGACACAAAATGGATCCCCTGTTCGGCCAAATTTATCGTGTTAGGTTCAAAACCCAACAGTCAAGGTATACTGGAGATATATGAACTTAACGAAAACAAAATGGAAAAGGTCAACACAATAGAGAAAAAGACGGCCTTTAAATGTGGTACTTTTGGTGCTTCCTCGTTAAGAAACAGACACTTGGCCATAGGGGATTTTAAGGGCAGAATGCAGGTTTTGTAAGTTAGCATACATTGCTTTGGTTATCGCAGATAAAGAATTATTGCTTATTTAATGCAGGGATTTAGAATGTCCAGACATTCCGGTATATAATGTTCAGGGCCATTCATCGATTATTAACTGTATAGACGCTTTGGGCGGGAAGCAAATAGATTGTGGTGCTCCTGAAATTGTCACAGGCAGTCGCGATGGTTCCGTTAAGGTATGGGATATAAGACAGGGCAATGCTCCAGTTGTAGATATGACTCCTGAAGCTTCCAAAGGCGGATCTCTTAATATTAAAAGAGATTGCTGGGCCGTGGCCATAGGTGACAGCTTTAACAATGAGGAACGTTGTGTGGCCGCTGGTTATGATAATGGTGACTTAAAGCTTTTTGATTTGCGCACACTTTCTGTTAGATGGGAATCTTCTCTTAAAAATGGAATTTGTGGCATAGAATTTGATCGCAAAGACATACGCATGAACAAAATGGTTGTTACCACATTAGAGGGCGGTCTACTGGTGTATGATATGAGAATTCAACATCCTTCTAAGGGTTTTAGCTTTTTAGAAGAGCGTAACGCTGGTCGTTCTGTGGGTACAAATGGTGTAATTACTGGCCCTAAAGCCACCGTATGGTGTGCAAGGCATTTACCACAAAACCGCGATATATTTGTGACTTGTGGCGGTACAGGCTCAATTCGTTTATGGAATTATGAATACCCCGAACACAGAACTAAGGAGGGTGCAGATGGTTATCCCGAAGGAGTTATGGGCTCAATACATATGCTACATGCTTCCACACTGTCCACACAACCTGTTCACTGTTTCGATTGGCATCCTGATAAAATGGGCTTAGCCGTATGTGGAGCATTTGATCAAAGTGTGCGGGTATTAGTGACAACTAAACTTAATTTATATTAAATGAATATTTAGTTGAATTTTTATTGAGAATAATATTACTTTTTAATAACATCTTTTTTTTTAATATAAAAATATTACACTTTCATTCTTTGTTTAACGTGTGTTGTCATCTCTTCAAGCAACTCTTTAACTTTTTGCAACAGTTCCTCATTTTCGGGAAATTTAACAACTTCCTTTTCTATGGCTCTTATACAGGCCTGGTCAGCTAAACGTGCAGAATTTAACTGAGACGTAATCATTACCTCTGTTTCATCTTCGTTGTGATCCTTAATGGCTTCCAAAGATTTTTGACTTAGTTCTACACACAACTCCAAGGCTTTTTGAGCAAATGGTTTTTTGGTAGCCCACACCAATTCTTTGGCGGTGTATGATCTAAATGCTTTAACTAGTTTTTCAGCCTTTTTCAAAGGTGTTGCCGCTAGCAGGGCAGCCAATTCCCAAACTTTAGGCTCAGAGCCATGTTTAATACATTGATGACCCATAAGTGCAATGGCCTTTTTGAGTAAACGTTCTCGTGTTTGTCCCTTAGCATCGGGCTTGCCGTCGGCTATGGCCGTAACAAGTATGCATAAAACTTCCAAGTCCAAAAAATGAGTTTTTAATTCAGACAATCGATTGTAGGCATTAATGGCATCTTCAAAGTGTCCAGTATCTACAGAGACCACCATAAAATTTTCCCACACTTTCCAGTTAGTAAAATTACATTTCAATGACTCGGCCAATACTTTATGGGCTCTCTGTTTATCACCCAGCTTTATCAGAGCCTTGGCTAAATTATTCCAAGATTCAAAGCCTAAAGGCTCTAAGTGTGTATACGTAATGTAAGCATGAACAGCCAGCTGCCATTTCTCTAACATTATGGCTGCATAACCCAAACGCAACCAAATTTTTTCTTGCAAAGAATTTATTTCTACCGATTTCTCAAAGTGTGGAATTGCTTCCTCATATTTTTTATGGGCAAAAAGATAATTGCCCCAATATGCTTGAGCCTTGCCGCTAGTATGTTTAGAAAATTCCCAAGCTGTTTCGTAAAAGTCGGGATTATCAGTAGCATCTCCTAGCAAGCAATATAGTAAGACGGTTGGCTTTTTGTCCAATTCTTGTTGAATGATCTCTGCAGCTTTGTGGCGCAATTCTAAGGCAGTATAACAATAAATAACTTGTTCCCAAGACTGAATTTTAAGATATATATCCAAAGCGGATTTGATCATGCCCAAAGACAGCAATAATTCACATAGCTGAGCTTGGACTTGCCACTTTGGCTGCAAGAAAGCAGCAAAAGCATAAGAAAAACGATCTTTAAGAGAATAGACGTTTTCTGAAAGAAGCTTAACAGCCTCCTCACATTGTTTCCAACTACGCTCTACTGTACGACGATGGTTAGACTCTTGCACACAATTTAAAAGCAAAGCCGATTGTCTTACTTGCAGGGGTCCATGTTCTTGATACAACAGGGTTTGTATATAAGGCTCCAGTTCTTCATCATTTAAACGATCTTTAGGTAGAGAGCGCTTTAGCTGGCGTCTAAAAACAAATAAGTTTATTATTTTTATAAATATTAAGCGAACGGTATTCTTACACTTTTGTTAATACCAGAGCTTGCAGAACACTCGGCAATGTCATTACTATGTTATCCTTCTGCTCTATAAAACGTATTCTCTCTAAACGTGTATCGTCATCCAACAGCAAAAGTTGTGGTATCTTAATGTTACCATTAGTAACTTTAGCAGCTGGTAGTTGTTCTTCTTTAGTTTGATGTACTTTCAAACAAAGTTGTGGCAAAGGTTTTTGTTGAAATTTTGTTCGTACTCCCAAAATTCCTTCTATATTTAATTCAACATTTAAATGCTCACATAAATGTTCCAATATTTCTTTGCACTTTTCTCCTCTGTGATATTGAAGGTAAGCATTACCTACTTCCAGATACAGTAACGATTCATACTCAATATTTTCCAACTGAGCAACATGTTGCAATAACCATTCAGATTCCGTTTTAACTTGTGCCCAGAGATTGGCGGTACGCTCATCAATGCAATGCTGATGTAGGTATAAATAACGCAGATTCCACCAGTGTAGTATCTAGATAGAGGTAAAAACACGTTAATTAAAAAGTATTAATATTAAAATAAAAAAACTTACAATCGAATCTTCTTGAGATATCATCAACTTGCGTAAAATGTCTCTACCTAACAATAAAAATTTACCTAATACTACATTGGGATTAATTTCTTCACCATTTTCTTTCAACTCCACAAAAGGATCAGCAACGAATGATAAATTTTCTTTTATAAACATTTGAAACTCATTCAAATCATCAAAGGGACCAGTAAAATTAAATTGGGCAAAAATAAGCAATAATTCCACAGCAAATGTTAACAAATCTTCTATATTTTCATTGATTACTTCTTGCGGAGCATTTTGACAAGCTAACCACTTTGTTAAAAGTTCCTTTAAATCGGAATGGTTCCATTCACCAATCCAAACACGCTTTAATGCTTCATTTGTTATATCTAAAAATGTATTGTATATTATTTGTAGACATCGTATTAAATTGCTTTACTTTTTACCTTTTATTTCAACTTGGTCATTAAAATTACACAAATATTGTAAACTTAACAACATTTTTACGAAATAGCCGAATGTCTTTGAAAAATTTTAATAAACACGTTTAATTTTCCCACTTGTTAACAAAACTCTTTTTGTTTTGTTTTTAATTGCTTGTTCTTCTTCATTTTATACAAGTTTATACGCGCGCACACACACTGAAAAACAGCTGTTTATTAAACAAACAATTAGTTTCTTTAACACCCTGTGAAAAATAACAGTATTTCCCATTATTATTTTGTTTACAATCTATATTTTGATCACTTAGTAATTTTGATTTACTGAATAATTAAAAGTTTGAATACTTAAGTATATGGAAAGTTAAAGAGTTAAAATAAAGCAAATTAATTTAAATTATGACCCAGCAGGAAATGGAAGAGGGAATGGAAAATGCAAATGTAAATAAAAATTAGCAACAACATAAAAATCAAAAATTTTATCATTTATTTAACTATACATTGTACCTTTCAGATCAAATACATATGTACATATGTATGTATGCTTCTGGTTTTAAAACTCAAGTAAGAAAATGACTTATTTTATAGAAGTAGCCAAAAATCTAATAATAATTGCAAAAGTTTTACACATTTCTAATTACAATACTGTGATGGTTTTAAATTTTTCAAAATATAAGTATCAATTTTTCAATTTTAGCACAAACATTTGTTAACTAACAAATAATCTTGAGTATATAAAGTACCCTCGAATACAACGTTCGCTGATCTCTTTTTGTATTTCGTTATACTTAAGTTTACTTTTGAAAAGACCCGTTCAACGTTTGCAAATGAACAAGGGAGACATATCAAAGTTTATGCAAACTTCGACGAAGTTGGAAACACCAACTCTCTTCCGCTCTGGAAATTTTTAAGATTGTGTGCTCCAAAATTCTTTTACTGTAGCATTTTCAAAATTTTTTAAGTTATTTTTTAAAGTCTATGTGGCGGAGTTTCCTGATTTCGTTATATTCACTTTGTATCTCACTGTCTTCAATTAAATTTGGAAAAAGTTTTATTAGATCTGCTGCCGAAGAAACTTTTTTGTTAATAACGTTTTGCGGGTCAATATAAGAAAGTCAAATTGTTTTGTTATTTGTTTACAGAATTCAATGTAAAAGCTGATACAATTATTCATGAATTTATTTAATTTTGCATTAGAAACTTTAGATTTTGCAAATATACCATTTTTAATATATTTAGCCATTACGGGCAGTGTTGAAATTTTTTGTTTTAAAGTATTAATTTACAACAAAATTGCTTAATAAATATTAACAAGAAGTTCTAATATAAGGAGCCAGGCAACTAAATAAAAATCTTTAATTTTGAAAAAGATCTTCAAATCTTATTTTTATCCAAAAAAAAAAAAAAAAAAAACCAAAAACTAAAACTAAAATTAAGGTAAAATCTTCATTCTTGCATCGCTGGCCCAGCAGTTTGTTTTCTTTATTTATTTTTTTGTCTAAATATATCAAAAGTGAATTTACATTAATTATGCAATAATATTCATTATAATATTATGAAATATTTAATATATAAAAAAACTAAAAATTAAAATTTATTACTGCGGGGAAAGCATATTCATATGGTCATTTCGCTACTGTTCATATAGCTCATAATAATAAATTTTCATTTTTCAACTTATTCAAATTTCGTTAAAATTTTCAAAGTTTTAAAAAAATAAGTAGCAAAAAGTGTTTTAACTTTATTTAAAAATTTATTTTATTGCGTAAATTTCTTTTTTCTTAGTATTTTGGTTCGCTTCCTTAACTGACTTAATTTTATACCAAATTCAACACTGCTTCCTTGAAGAGATTGATGCAGTACTTTATACAAATCTTTGTTTTTACCACAAATTTGAACTTTTAATAAAAAAAGCCTAATTTGGCAAAATAACGCAGCTTTTGTGTAAGAAAAAATTTTATTATTTAAGAATATATGAAAAGCTTTTCTCTTTAAAGTTTTATAAAAAGCTTTTAACCGATTGTATAGATTTCACCATGGAAATGTAACAAAAGTTGCCACACAATACTTGTTATTTTGAGCATATAAAATCGCAGTAAATTTTAAATTGACAATATTCAATTATTTATTTATTTTAGAAATTAACAATTTTTTTTTCTAATGGTTAAATCTTTACTCAGTTTTCTAACAGATTTAAAATTTTTTGTCCTTAAAGTTGGGCACCATGTTTTTTTATGTCTGATTGTTTTTTTTTTTACATTCAATTAGTTTTTTTTAAGGATATTTGATATAAAACATAATAATTTAGCAAACTCAGCAGAATCTGTTCATTCTTGCACAGTGGGAGATAAAAGAAATAAATCAGCAGCTAGTAAAGGAGAATTAAATCTTAATTTTTAAGCTGAACTGTTTAGAGACGGCGAGAAGGGACCGTAGACTAGAGTAACTTTAGTTTTTTTTTATCCAATTTTTATTTTATTTGCACTTGCAATCCTAATTACTTTAGGACCTCCCCAGTCATATTACTTTTAAAAGTTAGACACATGCTGGCAGCATGTAAAATATTTTTTGAAAATTTTTTCAATGATTGTTGTTTTCTTAACTTATTTTGCCTGTCATATTTATAGAATCCGATAGTTAGGAAACGATTTAATGAAAGGAATAGTAAATATTAGGTTAGATAGATTTTGGTGTTAAATAAAAATAAATCATGCTTAATAACTATTGTTATCAATATCTACGCCAATTGAACACCTTCATAAAACTATATGCAGCTGCTATTCTGCTGCCGAAAGATTGAAGGGAGGATTAAGGGCACGACAGGGGTATCAACGATTTAAAATTTCATTATTTTTCTTAAATATCTTAAATCAAACACTTTTGATGCCAGAATAATTTTATTGATAACTGAATATTGAACTGCTTGTTTCGATTTTTCGCGTGTTTTTAAAAAATGTGAAAAGAAGACTTCAATAACCAGTAAAAAATCTAACGAATACAGTTTTAAAATTAAATATTTTATTAAATATTAATATATTGCTTTTAAACAAATAGATTATTTATCTCTGAACTAGGTTTTTTTTGTTGAAAAAAAAAACACACTAATCTTAAAAGTAAAATCTGTTGATTTGAGAACATAAAAAAGAACTGTAGTTAAATTAATTTTTAAAAAGAAAAGTAAAAAGAATTAATTAAAAAAAAAAACTTTAAGTGTAAGTTTGTCGTAGCATTGTTTTAATAAAGTCGGTGCTAAGTCAATATAAAACAACTTTAGCTGGTTTTAAATTTAAAACCGTCTTTTACCTTTAAAATACATTTCTACTTGTCTATAGTACCCAAAAAGTACACTTTAAAGAAACGTGTACTTTAGAATTCGTACAATATATTCACCCTTATTCTGCGTTTCGATTACGTTCCCGCATTCAGTTACGCTCGAATCGAAAATAGGTATTCTACAAAAAAACCTAATCGAAAGAAAAAGAAGAAGAGAAGAGTATGTTCAAACCAGCTGCTTTGTTATGAAACGTATGAAATAGAAACATAAAAAATGAAAAAATTTTGTAAACATTGTAATTGTTAAACTATAAATACAATTTTATCAATAAACAGTGATAAATACATGTATTAGAACTAAATATTGTGGAAGCTATAATTAAATAAACTCATCAGTTAAGTGCGGAAAAAAAGAAAATAGCCAACAGACTAAAAGCAAACGTTATTTGTGGCCAAACTATTCCAGCGTGAGGAATCCTGAAGTGCCGGAGCGAAATTTTTATTTTCTACACATCATTTAAATTATTATTATTAAAATGTCATACTTTCTTTCCAGTTTTTTTTTTTGTGGCCCTATTGCGTTAAGTGCATTTTGAACTTCTTCCCAGAATGCCTAAACTTCTTATAATATTCAGACGCAATACATATCAGCCTTCGTTGCCATTATACTAACCTGCAATAAATTAAATAAAGCTTTAAAACTACAAAAAAATATTACAAAATAAAGTTATAGCATTTCATACTCACTTTTTATTAAATTTTTACACTTTTTTAACTACAAAAACAAAAATCGAAAAACTTTCCGCTAGTAAGTAAACAACTTGAAAAAACGTAGCTACGATCGTAACGCAGAATACATACAATCGAAAAAGAAATCGAATTAATACGGGAACGGAACGCAGAATACCAAAGTTGACAAACTGAGTAATTTTCGATCCGAATCGAAACGCAGAATAAGGGTGATTATGATTATGGGCCATTATTCTTAAACAGAACAATCTAGTCTATCAGGAATGTCAAAATGAAATCACTTTTAAATATCAGTGTAGATTTTTTTCTTTGAGTTTTTTGTATTTAATTTAATATCCTTAATTCTTTCTTCGGTTTACACACTATTTCCAAAAAATGCCGAGTTTTTTTAGTAAAAAAGCTCGGATTCTAAAAAAAAAAAAATTAAAAAAAATCGATAGGAATGGTTAATACGAAATTTAGACCATTTGGATCGGAGTATATGACATGCCCATTTACCAGAATGTAACAGAGCATTTTTTGGATTGCTCTTACCGTCAGCAGCATTCTTCGTATTAATCTACGTAATTTATATATTTAAATATCATCTATTTCAATTACTCAACTAAAGCTTTTTTTCTACGCTTCCCTTATTAATCGTCCCAACTATTTCTTTTTACTTATGTATGTATTTTCTTTCTAAATCTTTCAGTACTAATTTAGTACCATAAATGTAAAACCAAGATATTGATACATCAAATAAGAAATTCGAAAATTTCCAATTCATTTACAAGAAAAAATGCAGCCACTGCTTGCGCCTTAATAACCGAAAATCGCTAGTTTTAGAAAAAAAATAAACTAAGCTGGCAACCTTGTAATTTACAAACATCATTTAAAAGCTGATCTGTTAAATTCTCTTACAAATTTGATCTCATTCTAATGTGTTTAACAAACATCTCTTTAAATTACAATTCAAAGAGTTAAAAGTTATTAAAATTAACAACCAGCGTTGCCGCTTTGGTCCAATCGGACCAAACTTGGTAGTTTTTCGTTTTTAAAAAACAGTTTGGTAGTTTGGTTGGTTTGTTGCATTTTTTTAAATTATTGGTAGGATTTCCTCCTGTAGCAATTTTTTAGTAATAGTAAATTTTTCACCTTAAAAATTCAGAACATAAAATTAAAAAAAAAATGTAACTTTGAATTAAATACACAATAACTTTGAATAGTGTTACCACTGTTTTCAAAAACTGTTTTAGGTGTAATAAAAAACATCTCTTCTTTTTTGCATAGAGATGATTAAAGCTATAACCATCTCTGGTTTAAGAAACCCGAACAATATTATGAAATTGAAATTAACAATATTTTTGAGTGAAGGTTTATTTTCAAGTGTATGTTTAAAAAAAATTAACAGACAAATTGGAAAATAAGTAATTTTTTTTTTTAATTGTAAATACGTTCCTTTTAATTACATAAATATTTGTTAATATTGCATGTATTAAATGAAAAAAATATAATTTCAGAAGACGAAATTCCATCAACCAGATAGAACCACTCTTAAAATTTTTGTTTTAAAACATTTTTAAATAATATAATACTTTTAGTGAACATTGTAAAGAATCTGTCAAAAGAAAATTTAGAACCGAATGTTTGAGTGAATTTGATTGGCTCCAGGAAAGGGATGGGTGTTCATTCTAAAAAGACAAACTTCCATCTCAACAATTACGGAAAAAAAACCAAATGAGTATAACAGAGTTTATGTGCAAGAAATGCATTTTTAAATTTTTGGTAGGCTGTGAACGATTTTGGTAGGATTTTTGAAAATTATTGGTAGGAAGTCAATTTCTTGTGTGGCAACGCTGTTAACAACATCTTGTTTTAAGAGAAAGAGCAATTGTTTTGAATTTTGTTTATAATTTTTTTTTTTTAACATTGACACATTCGATATTATTTTAAATGTTTTAAGGACGTTATTTATTTTTTTTATTATTTTTTAAACCTACCTTAAATTTGATTTGCTAATTAATTTAATTCTTCGATTTATTTTTTATTTCATTTTGTAGGTTATATTTACAATTCCTTTGTTATAATTCATTGCAACTTAAAAGTCTTTTATTTAATTCTTTGGTTTTATATTTACTTATATTACAAACAAAACAAAAAAAAAGAATTAACCTTTTTTAATGTCAGGGCTAAATTATGTTATTGTAGAAAAAGTTGGAATTAACAAGAATTATTTTTTGCTGTTTTCTGAATGTTAAGCAAGTCCAAGAATAAAAAAAAAATAAATATATCGAAACTGAAACTATTATTTAAAATTGCAATTTTCTGTTTGTCAAGTTAAAGTTCAAAGACCTTAAAATTGTCATTTACTAGACATGTAAGAAGCACATGAAAGTCATAATAATTATGATGAACTTGAAAAACAGTAAGCTGAAGAATAACGTGGATAATATGAAAATGAAAAGATTTTTTTTTTTTTTTAATTTGCTATAAACAATCTTGTGATGAAAAATTGCTTTGTCAAGACAGTAACTTTTTTGAAAGCAAACCGAAGAAAAAAAAATGTAGTTAAAAAAATTTTTACAAAAAACTCTTTAATGCCGACATGTCACCTAAATCAAAATCATAAAAAATATATATAAAATTAAAAAAAAAAAAAAAATAATAATAATAATTATAATGAGAAGTCTGGGAAATGTTAAAGTCTTGATTGAAATATCCGCATTTATTTGTAAGCTTCTTAAAAAAAAATATTTTTTTTCTAAACATTTTTAGAAAGAAAAATTATTTACAAATGTATGCGGACGTTTTCCAAAAAACCGAAAATAAGTCAATTTTCATTAACTTATAAAATCGATGGTGCGAATCCTGATGGGGAAAAAATTTTTTTTAAAAATAATTTTTGAAATTATAATAAAACAGAACTTAAGCCGAAATTAATTCATTGAAATTTAACATACAAAATTGAAAAATCATAAAAACAACGAATATTCATTAGAAGTTTGAATGACGAAAAATATTAAAATTCACATTTGGGACAACATTTTACTAAACAGAAATTAAATGTAACAAAAAAAAAAAAAACATTCAATTTTACAAAAAAAACAACAAATAATGAAAATGATTTCAAATCTGTATTGTTTGAAAACCAAAATCACTTAAATTAGCAATTTCACAATATTTAAAAAAATGCATAGCAACAAAAAAGTTCGCCTAAAGCTCTATACAGTGTAAACGGGCTGTTAAATTGATTTCGAGAAATGGACCTGTCACTTGGCCTCTAAGGTCGTGCGATTTGATATCTCTCTATTATTTTCTGTAAGGTCACGTAAAGTCACTGGTTTATGCTGATAAACCAGCATTAATTGACGCTTTGAAGGTCAACATTATTCGTGTTATTCTTGACATACACGGCTAGCGCTTCGTCATGTGCAGCCGCGGTGGCCATATACCCGAAATCATTTTTAAATATTAATACCATGTTCTGATCTTTCATAAAAAAAAATTCTTTATTACAATTTAATTTTTTTGTGTTATTTTTTACAATTTAAAGTTCTATAGCGCTTAAAAAACACTCTTTATATTAAGTGTCCGATTTATTGTTTAACTTTTCGGGGCATTAAATGGAAGATCAATAAAATAATAGATTTTTGTTTGAAAGATATTTAAGACCAAACGAAACCTGCTGGGGAGTTCTGTAATTGTTCAATAATTTTATTTATTTTTTTTTAATTTTTTTTTTATTTACACCGGCATTGAATTTCAATATCATTATTTTAGTATCCTCTTTATTAGTTTTATTTTTATTTTGTACTTTTTGGTATAAAATAAATGTGCTCTACTTTCGTTAATGTCTAAAAAACAATGTCTTGTTTGAAATGCAATTTCAGCGAAAGCTTTAATATTGTGTCTACAATTTTTATTATTTTTTTATGATTTTTTGTTCTTTGTTTTTTGTATATAGACCTAAGTATTTGCACTGCAAAACAACGTGAACCTCTTTGTTTAACAAAAAAAAAAAAAAAAACATTGCTTGCGAAAATGTTACAAAAATTCTGGGAAAATTGTTTTAACTAAAAATTGTATTCAAAACAAAAAAGTACTTTGTAAAATTTTAACTATTTCCATAATAACACTTATTATAATAATATAAATATTATTTATTTAAATAAATTGTATACAATAATCCGGAAACTTAATTAATTGCGTTTAATTCAACTTGACCTTCTAGTTGTAATAAAAATATAAATAAAAAAAATATTTGTTTTTATAAGACCAGCCCCTAATTTACAAATTTGTTAACGTTTTCTTATTTTTAATCAAAATAATCGTACAAAGTACCATTTTGTTTCCAAAAAAATTGTATTTAAATCAATGAGGTTGTAATTTAATAAGTTTATGTGTGAGCACTATTTGTTTTGCCTTCTACGCAACAAAGTAAAACAAAAGTTCTAATGATATCATTTGATCATAAATTAAATTATTCAAAACTCATAAAAGTTTACGCGCTAAATAAATTAAATGAAACATGAATAGCAAAGCGTCTACACTTGCAGGGGGAGATATTAGAAGCCAAGCTAAATACTGAAAATAAAAATTATAAAAAATTCATGACATGTAAAATGAAACAAGTAAGAGAGAATTTTATATACCCTTCACCATATATGTAAATCAAGTTTAGTAAAGTAACTTCAATCAAAAAAGCAAATATTGGAGTAACAGAGAATTAAAAAAAAAATGTTACTCATATATATTTTACATAAAAATGACATAGGCTCTCAATTTAAAAGCTTTTAAATGGTACCCATATTGATATCTTAAAAATTTTTAAAAGTTTAGAGGCCCGTAACTAGGAAAATATAGGCGAGCACCAATTTTTGCTCTTGATGTTTTTTTTCTTATTTTTTCATTCTCTATGTCCCAATATATCTGTTTTTTTTATTGGAGTTTCTTCATTGTTCAAAATAATATGATAAAATTAGAGGTACGCGTGGTGTTTCGCTCGCTGCCTCAAAGAACGTAGACCGATGTTGCTGATTTCCAGTAGCACCTATTTCGACATTATTTCTGATCGATTGGCGTATTTAAATTTTCTCTGCATGTTCTAGTGCCTTGGCAAACTTGATTTCAACACTAACAGGGACGGGCAGAAGAAAAGACGGATATCGCTTAATCGACGTCGCTATGCATAAGTCAGAATATATATACTTTATGGAATCGGAAATGGAATTGCAGAAATTACGGACAAAATGACAAACTTAGTTATACCCTTTTTCTACTTTTTGTGGTGAAGGGTGTAAAAATAGGAAAAATAAAGGGTCTTCCAATAGGGACTTTTGAGGTTTCGCCGTTCAAAAACGCTCTGGTTTGAGCCGATGTGTGAGAGCTCCCATTGTCATGGTGAACAATGATTCGTCTTCTCCTGATGGTTTTTCGAATTTCTCCGATGACTTCAGGCAAACAAATTGTAGTGTACCCCTCAGAAGTGACCGTCCTACGTTGCTCAAGCGAAACAGTCGCCACATGACCAGTTTTGCCGAAGAAGCAGGCGACCATTTCATTCGAAGTGCTTTTTCCACGAACAACTTTCGTTGGATTTTGCTCGTCTTTGAAGACCCCCACGGTCGATTGTTGTTTCGTTTCGGGCTCATACGCATAGATCCATGATTCGTCACCTTTGACGATCTTATAAACGCCTTTTGAAGCACCGCAATCGTATTTTTGCAACATTTCTTTGCTTCAATCGACACGATCCTTTTTTTGAGCGACTTTCAAATTGTGCGGGATCCAACGAGAACAAACCGTTTTTACGGCCAGGTGTTCATGCAGTATCGAATGTATGCTGGTGGAAGAAATGTCCAAGGATGTCTCTATCTTTCGGTATGTCGCATGTCGATCTTGCATTATGAGTTCACGCACGGCATCAATGTTCTCTGGCACAACAGCCGTTTTTAGACGACCTTCACGGAATTCGTCTTTAAGCGAGCTTTGACCACGATTAAATTCATTATACCAATTTTTCACAGTGCTATAGGATGGTGCTTCATCGCCATACAAAGATTTAAGTTCATCAATGCACTCTTGTCGTGATAATCCACGTCGAAAGTTGTGAAAAATGATGGCACGAAAATGTTCGCGGGTTAATTCCATTTTTTTCTATATTAATTTTTTCAAATCACTGTAAACAACACAAATAATGGTCGTACGTCAAAACGTTTTGAGTACGATTATGCTTAAAAATGACAAACTTTCCAATGGAAATGTCAGATTGCACTTGGCAGCACTCTGTGTTCTGTTAGGACAAAGTTCCGCTCATTTTACGATGACTTCAAGCACAAAAGGTCGATGATCTCGAACCTCTTTTAGCCTAAATTGCATGTTATGGAAACCAAAGACATGTGGTTTTAATAGAACGGCTCTACTTGGTACACAACTTAGGAAACACTGTACATTCTGCACGATCGAATTGAGGACATAGTAATCGTACGTATTGACTAGTCAAAGAGATCGCGCGATCTAATTTCCTTAGACTTTTGCTTGATGGTTTTGTTTTTAAGCCGCAGGATGATAGGAATAAGTCTCAAAAGTAAATGACCTTAAAAAAACATGCAGCCTAATTTATGCGTCAGTGTCATAGAAAAATTTACATTTTGGAGGCATCTCAACCAGAATAGCTGCGACGGACATTTGCATGACTTCATGTTCCATGATTTTATATTCAAATAAATAATTTAAATTAAAGGGTAGGAAGTGCTCTGTGAAAGAGCCTTTAAATAAAGAATTTTATAATTAAGGAGGGTCGGTGCAACATCTCTTAAACTCGCTGTATTCTTTTTTATACTCATTGATTCTTAATCACCACCAGAGTCAACCAGATTACACGATTTATCCACAGAATATGAATTTTTTGAAGAGGAAGCTTTAACAAATCTTGTTTGGGATTTTTGGGGGAAAAGTTTTTAAAGGCAAAAAAAAAAAATGTAGGAACCATCTCTAGAAATGGCAACACTTTTTTTTTTTATCGAAAATAAAGATTTTGAACGTAAATTCCTTGAGACATTTGAAACACAAAATGATACATTATGGGATTAGCCTTAATTTTCTTACGATGACTTGAGTTAAATGATAACTGTGAGCGGCGAGCGATAAAGAATAATGATCCATATGTTGCTACTTGCATCGAATGTGTGACGGGATGATATGTGTTTCGAACAACTTTGTGCACCAGTTCTACGGCTAAAGAGAGAAATAAGCATTTTAACTTGTTAACTAACCGCTAGATGGCGCGATTAAAACAAAATCTCTTTTTGGGTTTTTTCTTTGGATTTTCCTTTTTCTTAATGTCATCGAGGTGTGTGTGTGAGGTACCTCCAGTTCTCTACTCTTCCCTCTTAATGTACTGGCAGCAACACTTAACTGAAATTATTTTTGAAAAGTGAAGAAAAAGAAACTTTAAAAACTCAAAAATTAGTATTGAGTGTTTTTTTCAGTTACAAAAATTTCATAAGTCGTCAACACTTTCAGTTGTAATGGATCGTGAAATAATCTTCACTATCGATGAAAAACAAAATAAAGAAGAAGAAGAAGAAAAAAAAATGTCTCACATAATTCATTCAGTTAGTAGCCGCCGTTTAAAAGTATTTATTCATTTAATTGTTAATACTGTGGCTGTTGTTATTGTTGCTGTTGTTGTATTCACTAATATTATCGCGCATATTTCAAATATCAAATAACCTTGAAAATATTATTATTATTATTATTTGTATGTTTATGAACACGAGTAGTTTGATTTGATTTTAGATTTTTTTCCATTTTAATTTTTATTAGAAGTTTCGTTTTGTAGTTTTTTTTTTTTAAACTATTATTTCACCATGAGTATTTTAGAACTTGTTGTTCTTGCTAAAATAAATAACAAAAATTTTTGTTTTATGTTTTATTTGATTTAAATAATATTTTTTTTTGTTATTCCCTCCATTTATTACGTCATAAACTGCACGTGCCATTATTCCTTGTATATATTTGCACACATACATACCTACATTTATAAATATATACATATGTATGGATCTGGCTACTAGGAAAAGTAATAAAATATACTTTTTTTTATTATTTAGAAATAATAATTAATATTGTTATTAAATATTAAATGAAAAATACGTGATTTTACAATTATTATTTTATGATATTTTTCCAGCTTGGAATAATTTTATTAAGCAATTTAGATGAAAAAAAAAAAAAAAAATAAATCATCCCTTCAACGTGTCTAACAATGTAATGCTTAATGTTTTAATGTTAAATAACAATTTCAAGCCCGTAAATAAAAGTTTAAATATTAATATTTAAATCGTTAAAGATAATAAAACAATATTTAATGAATTTATAATACAACTTTATTAAGGCTTAGATGACTATTCTATTCTTTTCTATTCTAATCTAATCTATTCTATTCTGTTCTATTCTATTCAATTCTACTCTGTTCTATTATATTCTATTCTATTTTATTCTACTCTAATCTATTCTAATCTAATCTATTCTATTTTATTCTTTTTTATTCTATTCTATTCTATTCTATTCTATTCTATTCTATTCTATTCTATTCTATTCTATTTTATTCTATTCTATTCTATTCTATTCTATTCTATTCTACTCTATTCTAATCGATTCTATTCTATTCTATTCTATTCTATTCTATTCTATTCTATTCTATTGTATTCTATTGTATTCTATTCTATTCTATTCTATTCTATTCTATTCTATTCTATTCTATTCTATTCTATTCTATTCTGTTCTATTCTATTCTATTCTATTCTATTCTATTCTATTCTATTCTATTCTATTCTATTCTATTCTATTCTATTCTATTCTATTCTATTCTATTCTATTATATTCTATTTTATTCTACTCTAATCTATTCTATTCAATTCTATTCTATTCTAATCTATTCTATTCTATTTTATTCTATTCTATTTTATTCTATTCTATTCTATTCTATTCTATTCTGTTCTATTTTATTCAATTCTATTCTATTCTATTCTATTCTATTCAATTCGATTCTATTCGATTCTATTCGATTCTATTCTATATTCTATTCTATTCAATTCAATTCTATTCTATTTTATTCTACTCTATTCTATTCTATTCTATTCTATTCTATTCTATTCTATTCTCTTCTGTTGTAATTTGATAGTTCAGACTTGAAGGAACTTTGTAGCTTTTTTTCTCCATAAAATAAAGGAAAATTTGTCGTTCAAAGAACAAAAGAGATAACGTCAAAACGTGTAATTTTAAAATATCTCCTTAAAAGAAAAAAAATATTATTACCCCACCATCAGCTGCCAACTTTCCATCCTCTTTTGTTCTTAAAGTCTATGAATTTTAATTTAAATGCGTTTTAATTTTATTTTTTTTGTTGTTTTTAATTTTGTTATGTTTTAAAAATATTTTTAAATTTTCATTTTACAAGTCAAAATTAACATTTCTCATTATGTCTAATTAGTATTCGACATTATTAACAAATTAATACAACATTTAAATTAATAAATAATCCATTACTCTCTCATCTGGTTGTTAAATGTCCTTGAGTCAAGTCAATCATATTTTGTTTATATTTTAATCAAGTTTATCACATTTTATAATTACTTTTTTATATTTAATATTTTTATTGTTACAAGAAAAATATCAACAACCACAACCACAACAACAAGCGTCGTCAGGTTACTAAACTCTATCGGGTTGTTTATATGTTTTTTAAAATTTTTTTTTAACAAACGCACCACCATCATACGTTTTATTGTAAATGACTAATAATTATTTCTTTATATAAAATTGTTTTTTTTTCTATATAAAAAAATCATAATGCTCATAAAAAAAAATATTATTAATAATAAGAGGAAAAAAAAACAACTCTGCCTGTCTAGTGGCTTGTCATAATGACAGCTTCGTTACTAAGAAAGTGACTGACGCAATGTGTGTAAATAAATCTATTTAAACAATGACTATTTTAATAATTTTTATTAACTGATTATTATTTGCAAAAAAAAGTAAAAATGAAATTAAAGGATGAAAACAATTTATTACGAGGGAGGGTAAATAAGTCGTTTTTTTAACAGCAAAATACACATTTTATTTATATATTTAGGTGCTCTTGTTCTATGTTTTTAAGCCAGCCGTGTTGAAATCTTTTTATCTTTCTTAAATAAAATTTCGAAAGGTCCTTAAAAAACACTAAAAAAGTTTTTTTCTTCAAAGTAATCATTAAAATTTTATAACAGTAAACGTTTTCATGTAACTTAAACTGATAGTAGAGATGACTGCGACAACGTTAAAAATTTATTTTGTCAAATAAATGGCTAAGCTTGCTAACTACTAAGAATGTAATTAGTTTGTAGGCTTAGGTTCGTATTCCAGCAGTTGCCAAAATTTTCTTTATACTAATGTGTGTGACAGCGGCCTCTTTTTCTGGTTTAGCCCAGCAGCATCAGAACTATAATGCATCTAATTAGCACTAGAGTCGCTACAACATTCGTCTACAAAGAAACCTAAAGAACAATTGCAGGGTTGTGAAAAAATTATGTTTTCTATTCAACACTTTTCTCACTACCTTTCGGCTCTACACATGACTTTCGAAAAAATAAAAAAATGTTTTAGGTTTTTCAAAACAAATTATTTTTTTTAAGTTTTGGTTTAAGTTTGTTATATATTGTGAATACTTGTAAAGAAAAAAGAACAATTTCTTCGTATCTGTTTACAAATCAGTTATCAATTGTAAATTTTCCTATTTATACAACTATTTAGTCTTTCACTATGCTGTTGCTTTTGTTATGCACATTACTGCCTTAATTAAATAAATCAAGTTCCCTTAATACATTAGTAATGAGATTTTACAATGCATTTTAAATATTTAAAAGACAAAACTTTTTTACATTCCTGAAATATTCTTTTTACCTGCCATAACATATCAATCATTTAAGCAAATATTTATGTTAATAATTTGTCCATTAATTTATATGTTGCGCTATTTCACATACTTACAAGAAAACCACAAACGCACAATTATGCTCGTCAGTGTCAAAATCTATTATTATCTCATTTATTATCTCAAAAAAATAAATTCCCCGAAAACTTGTAAAAAAGAACAAATAAAACACATGTGGCCTCTTCGCTCGCCAACAACAACAATCTTTTTTAATATGTTTTCATTATCATGCTAAGAATAAGCAAAACAAAAGTCTATAAAAAACAACAACAATTTAACAAATCATATTAAAATTGATTGGTTATTTGTTTGTGTGTTGACACTTCGGCTCCACTTAACACAGCATTCGTTTGTAAATCATACAATCAAACACACACACTCAATCATACAAAAGTATTCTATACGAACGTAGAATATCACCCGCTACTCATCATTTTATTTCGTATGTAACCCTACAACTTTTCGCTGTTCTTGCTGTTGTTGTTATTGTGTTTGCACTTTATCAAAAGCAAAAAATTTGTCAAAATTTCATTGTTAAATGAATAAAAAAAAAATATAAAAAAAATTAAAATGTTGCTGTCGCTGGGTTAAACAACTGCTGTTTTTGAATTAATGACTGACTGACTAAATGGTTGTTTGACTGTCATTGCTGTGTTGATTTGTTTGCTGTTACCGGCGCTGTTTGCCTTGATCTTGGCAACATGATAACCCTGACCTTGAAAAATATTTTAATTTTTTTTTATTGTATTTTATTTTCATTATACTTTTGTTGTTTTTGTTGTGATGTGACTTGTATGTCGAGCTAAAATTTTGTTTTACTTGTTTTTGTTTTGTTTTTGCTTTTGTTGTTGTTTTATTTACTTTTTTAAATAAAAGTAAATTTATTTGAAATTGTTTTTATAAATTTTGGTATAAAAAATTGTTGGATTTGTTTTTTTTTTTTGATTCATCATGCCGTTTAATAAGTGCAAGGAGAAGTGTAGATTGATAAATTATAATTTTTTTTTAGCAAAATGTCTCAAAAGGGCGTAAAGTAAATTAGCTGAATATTTTGCACTGGGAACAGTTGTGATGCTTTCAATTTAAAAAAAGAAAATTCAGATTTCTATTGTACGATCCCAAAAAATTTGGAAATTATCTTCTACGTTCGTTAGGATATGGCGTCACTGCAATATTACCTAAACTTAACCTTAAAAAATTTCTTGTGAAATCGTTGAAATTCAAACAATAACAGGAAAAAGGGACGTTGCTAATTACATGCTTTCTGCAACGCCTCAACCTACAGCAAAATATAAAAACAAAGCAATTGGCATCAGTTAGGGAACCGTTAAAAAACTGGGAACAGTTTAAAAAACTGGGAACAGTGTAAAAACTGGGAACAGTGTAAAAAACTGGGAACAGTGTAAACAACTGGAAACAGTGCAAAAGCTGGAAACAGTCTAAAAACTGGGAACCGTTTAAAAAACTGGGAGTTGTTTAAAAACTGGGAGTTGTTTAAAAACTGGGAGTTGTTTAAAAACTGGGAACAGTTTAAAAAACTGGGAACAGTTTAAAAAACTAGGAACAAATTTTAAAACAAGATTTTTTTCGATTTTTTTACAAAGTTATTTTGTCATTGAATCCTTTTGCTTTCAAAATTATTTATATTTTATTTCCCATTGTTGATTTCTACAAAAAATTTAACTTATTTATTCACCAATACGTACATCATCTACATTGGCTTCATTTAAATAACCATCAATCCAAACAATATATTCTTTTTCTATTTATATACTTTATCTTTATTTCCTTTTCTTTAACTTTTGATATTGAAAGAACATTTCAAACAAAATTATTTGTTATGAAATAATTAAAGGTGTCTGGAAAATTAATTTAAAATTCTATAAGGCAATTGATAAAATGTTTAAGCAGACAGCAACAAATTCAAACATTTTGTGGTAAAGAATCAACTCTTCTCTTTAAATGCGGGCTTGTGTGGCTTTTTAAGCAGTTTGCCAACTACTTGTCTCAGTATTGCCGGTATTACTTGTGACTTTATACAAAAATTATGTTTTCTGAAGGTTAAATTTTATTATTAAAAGTTTATGGTCAAGGTTCTGACAAGGTTCTGACTCATTATTAAACACGTTTCCGTTTAAATAAGACATCAAAGAAGTAGTTTTATTTTGCTTTTTTTGACAAATTAAAAACTTAAGACTTTTTGATTTTCTACCTTCAAATCGTTCAACGTTAAGTGGAATGAAACAAATGTTTTACTTAAAGTTTTGTGTATTTAAGATAAAGTTGTAATCGATGTCGATTTTTTAGACTTATTCAATCTTTAATAATATTTTAAATATTTCGTGAGGATTATTACAGAATTGGATATAACTGGAGCAACCACTAGTAGATTTTTATTTCACAGTATTTTTTAAAATTTGATAAATTAATTTATTAACAAAAATTTTATTATTTAGTATTTTATTAAAAATAAGTTACAAAAAAATACTTTGCATGAGAAGAGAACACATGCATGCCTCTTTTGCTCTGAATATAAAACCACTAGATCATTTTTTTATGTTCTAAAATATTCCTTCCCAGTTAATATCATTAAAAACTTTTGAATTTTCTTGATTCAATTTAATATTTCAAACACATCTGGTGTTTTTAAAATCATTAAGATAGCAAAACTGAGCGAGACAGCCAGGGTTTTAAAAAAGAAAAGGAAACTCCAATGAAGTAAAGCCATCGATAATTAAAAATATTATGGTGAATTGGATAATTGTTGCGCCAGAAAAACAACTTCGTATGGAACCTCCATTGAGTTTATAAAGCAACACTTGTTTTTCAATGTGTCACAGCAAAATAAATGAACTATCAACCTAAATTAGCCTCAATTCTTCTCAATTATAAAGGGTGTTTAAAATCGGAAAAAATAACACTAAAAATTCAGTTTTGATGAAAAATGGTTTCTTATTATTTTTAGTAAACTCTGGCAAATCATTATGAATAGACTCACGCTTCAAAAACGCTACCAAATCATCTAAATTTACTTTGAAAATCAGTCATCAATTCGAGCAACTTATAGACGACTTTGTGAATTTTATAGTGTACATAATCATCCGTCTGAGCAAGCCATCCAGCAAACTGTGGATAAATTTCGTACCACATACTCTCTAGAGGATGCAATAGCACCAACAGGTCGAAGGAATATCCGTACTGAAGAGTATATTGCTGCTTAAAATGAAAATGTGGAAGAATATCCAAATCTCTCGATTCGTCGTTGGGCGCAGGAATTAGGGCTCTGTTCGTCTACTACGTGAAAATTTTTTGCAAAGATCTTGGCCTACACACGTATAAGATCCAGCTGGTTAGGAGTTGAAGCCGCGTGACCATTATATGCGTCTTTGTTTCACCGATTGGGCTCTAGAGCAGTTAGTAACTGATCCGTTGTTTTATCGTCAAATTGTGTTCAGCGATGAGGCTCTTTTTTGGCTTTAGAGCTTTTTAATAAGCAAATTGCCGCATAAGGAGTAAGACCAATCTAAAAAATAACCTACAGACTTCATTATATCCAGAAAAATGCAGCGTTTAGTGTGGCTTACATGCTGGTGGTATCACCGGATCTTATTTCTTCAAAAATGAGGCCGGATCATACGTTACGGTCAATGGAGATCGTTACCGCACCATTATTAATGATTTTTTGTTTGAAAATATGGACGACATTGATCCAGACGAAATGCGATGGCGCTACGTGCTACGCTACGATGGTAATTTTAAGCTCTCTAAATTTTTAATGTGTTTGAAGTGCTTACTCTTTAAAAATATTTTGCCTTGTTTTGCTAAAGTATATGTAGGATATTTAATGATTTTGTCAAATTCATACTTCTCAGTTGGAGGAATAATTTTTTTTGGCCTCGCCAAATGCTCCATCGAATCTATCCAACAGCTGGAACTTTTTTTTACGGTTAATTGAGGACCCGGTAAACTTCACCTCTGTTTTGTTTCAAGTTTACCTGGAAAAGTCTTCTGATTTTTGTTGTGGTGGTTACGGTTACGGTCACGGTCACGAAACGGCTCAGAAACTGTTTGCGGTTGAAAGGAACTTCGGAAAAATCTCGATTGATAAATTCACAGAATTTCGTTTATGATGAAGAATAAGAAATAGCGCGAACAGCTCCTTCAATTCTAAATATGAGATAACTTTAGCTTGGATATATCTTTCGCACGATATACCTTTAGCTTTAGTTACCTCTTTTATTTTCATTTTAGTTATCTCTTTTATTTTAATCATTTCATTAACTTAATCAACAATTTCTTATGTGACCTTTACTTTTGTGCTTCCTCAACATTTCGTATTACGAGATCCTTGAAAATCGTCATTCCTTCCGACGATGAATATCGCAAAAACTGCCTGTTTGTTGGATACTGTGGCCAGCACATTCAACGTGAAAACATGACAGCAGTATTTAATTTAGTGGTGAAATAAATCTTATTGAATTTAGACTATAGTCTCCTTTCCCGGGTTAAAGCAGTGTTGTTGTTGTAGCAACTTCGATGGAAATTCAAAAGGTTTAAGAGGTTTTCAATTGACGTTGTAGTCTTCCTCCGATTAGTTTGCGTTCATATTTTCCCATTACTGCAAATTTTAGTTCGTATAAGGATTTGCCAGAGAAGAGTATATTCTTCCATTTTTTAACGCTTCAGTTAAAGTGGGCTTAGCTTACATTTCCTAGTATTTGTTTAAATAAAAATATTTTGAACGTCGGTTGGATAATTGTGCTTTTAACGACTTTAAATCGATAGTTCCTTCATTGACTTCAAGGCTTAAATTGTTTCTTTTTAGTCTAGAAAATGATGCAGAATTTTTTTGTTATGTTCCTTGGTTGAGGACATATTGATGCCAAGGGTTTCGCTGTTAATATCCTTGAGCAAGCAAGAGCTCAAAAATATTTTTAGAAATTACTGATCTCTTAATTAAATAAATTCAATAATTCTCACTTGGTTCATGTTGCTGTAAGTAAACCTTCGAGTCTTTGATAATTTTAAAAATAGATCTACAAACTCTAGAAGATTCACATGGTAGGAACTAAATCTCTTTCTTAATCTTTCTCTATGCGTGAGTAGTACAGTTAACCAGACCTGCCACGCATTTTAATTTTAAAATTCAGTTTAATTTTTGTTTTCCTAGTTTTCTTTAGAAAATTAACGATGTAAAAAAAATTCTTGGCAGGTTGTTTAACTATGACCAGCACTGTTTGTATATTTCACTATTTTAGCTATTAATTATTTTAATTAACACTTATTTAAGGTTATGTTGTGCTAAAAATATTTTAATGTCATGTACTTAACCCAGTTGAGGAAACAGAAATCAAACAAGGTTTTTTTTAAACATCGAATTGAAAATAAAACAAAAAAAAAAAAAAAAGACTGAAACAGAAATTGACATCAAAAACTTAAGGAACTGGTAACTGTTTGTTCCAAGAACGTTCATAAATTTGTTAGTTTCAAATCAATAATACCAAAATGCAATCTCGCTTGCTGTCTGGCCACCTTGAAACGGCGTTTAATAATAATTTTTTGTGCGGAAGTTTATAATATTTAGAAGTTTTAATAATTTTATTATTAAAAATAAAACTTTACTTCCGTTTTTGAATCGCTTTTAAAATGTAGGAAAACGTTTAGGAGTTCACTTCATGTTTCAATATAGAGCAATCTTTAGGGCCGATGCTTCTCAAATGCTTTAAAGTGGGTTGTTATTCTTTTGATAGTGTAGAAAACTTTTACAAGAAGGTCAAATGTTTTATTTTATTTTTCAATTTGAAGAGTGGGAATTTTTAAGGCGAGTGAAAAAAAATTTTGGAACATATGAAATTGAAAGAAAAATTTGTGTAAAAGAAAAGGAAAAGGTCTGCCTTATTCAAATGCCGTTGGGACTGGCAAATTAAGCCTTGCACTCTCTTAGGAGAAAAACATTTTAGTTCAAGAAGTGGATCGCTTTACGGTGAGATTAGTTTGCGGAGACTGATAAAAGGTCTGTATACGATACTTGGTCCTTTATCAATATTATTTATTAATAACTGAAGAAAGATTTCGGGTACTTTTCCTCATATCCAAACTTGCTTTAGTGCAGCAGACTAAACTCCCTTAGTAAAGGAATGTCTCAGAATTCTCTGAAGTTACTTTCTCTTACTTAATCTAAGAACACCTTTAGAAGAAAATACAAAACATTTTTGTGCCCAACTGCGTTTTCCTTTTTACAAATCATTCAGTATTTCGAAAATCCTGAATATTTATCGAGGAGCTGGTTGCAATTTCCGTGGTATATGAATCTTACTCTGAGTTATTTCATTTTCGGATATAACTGATCTCCTTTGCAGTTAAACAGGATCCACACAGTAGTGTCTTCCCTTCTCATTTAAAAATCTCCGTCGTATTATGCTTGAAAATGGAAGAAAATATTGGCAGCTGATCAAAAACAATGCGGGTATTCTTCAATAAGAGGAAATTCATCAAAATTCTACTGATTTCTTTTGAAGTATTTATATCCAAAGGAATATTTATGTTTCAAGGCTTCTTGTAAGATCATATTCGCCTTTTGGAAAGGCTTTTTGTGGTCTCGAAAATAAAAAAAGAAAAACAAGAAATTGTTCATGCTTACATGATGAGCTCCACAAAATTCAAGCCATTGCGATTTCGGATTAAAGAAACCAACATCTTGTTTTTCCCCAATTCTGGTTCATTAAATGTAAGGCACACCCTTTATAAAATAAAACTTAAATATTGAAAACCGCCTGGAAATGAACATGTAAGCATGCGGTTACTACAGATGAAAGACTCTGGATAAAGGTCGAATTTTGGTTTTTGTATGGGAAACTTTGCTGTGGCAGACTTACTTTCTTCTTCAGGCTGGGTTTGAGGTAACCAAGCGAGAGAAACAAGGAAGAGTAATAATGGGCGGAAAATTTATTGTCTGTAGAGAGAGAGAGAGAGAGAGAGAAAGAGAAAGAGGAATAATATTAGGGGAACATAAAAACCAATCTTATTGATACAGACATTAAGCGTATGGCGTAAGGTGATGTTAGAAATAGCGTCCAGTTTCTCAGAAATCCTCTTTTTAAAGGGAAAACATTTTTTAATGTGCGATATTCTGTGGCCTTTTCCGGACTTCAGCTTAGAACTGGAGCTGCTAATGGTAGGGCAGATACAGGAACCAGGAAGATTGGTAGGAGAAATTCTTTTATAGTCGTGCTTGAATGTCGCGAATGTGAAAAAGTTGCTGAGGAAGCCCCACACCATAATCTGAATAATTGGCTTATGAACTTCTAACAACATCTGATCTGAAAGATGTTATTTGTAGGCTGAACATCGTAGGGTACCTGAGCCTAAAAGCCACCCGCTACTCCTACTCAATATTAAGAAAAAGAATCCATAACTGCCACCTGAAACCACAAAGAAATGTTAATAATTGCTACTAGTCAAAATAGGAAATGATTGGAGACTACATTAAAAATGCATTGCACAGTGGGGCAGAAACGAAATATTTCCGAAAAAAATCAGTAATTCCTAAAAAGATAAAACGATTAAAACTAATTTTTACGTGCTGGTGTCAGAGGTGTGTTCGAGTCGAAGTTTATATTTGTAGCTTTCTGGACCTTGTAGGGGCGCGCCGCAATAGAGTCGAAAGTGGGGCACCGGTCAGTACCGTATAATATTGTGCTCTTTTTTGTAGGGCGCAAATAAAAAGATAATTTTTGCTTTTAAAATTTAAATAATTTATTAAATGTTTTCATTCTGAACCTTTTTGAAATTGATCTATTTTTGGCCACCATGTGCGTGTACATTTTATTCCTCCTTCTATTCGTCCGTACAGCTACGATACTGATTATTTAAATAGCATGTTTTACAAGCGCTAAGATATTCGTTACAACTATTAGCACCCCGCAATATTCTTGTTATTCGGTTTTTAAGTTGTATACTGTGCTTTTGACTAAACTAGCATTACTTTAATCTGTCAACTTTAAATGGGAACAGAAAATGCCACCTGGTGTCAGCTTTTTGAAGAAAGTGTCTAGAAGACAATTTTCCCTTGTGGAACATGATCGGTACCTCGCTAATAAGATTTGAAAAGTATCACGTTCTTTCGACAATAACAACGGAATGAAAGCTTAAATCATCTTTTACTCTATTCCGCCTATTTTTAGCCTTAAAAGCTTTTAAAAGAAAATGAAGAAATTGTAGCAAACAATTTTCGTGTCATTGAAAATTATAAAAATTTAAGACGTTTTAATTTTCGATAGCCTTTTAATTTTATGCATTAATCAAATTTTGATTTAATTTAACTTAATTGATTTTGCTTTAAACAAACGTTAACATCGATATTTGGTAAAATCTATTTTTAAAATATGCAAACAACAAATTGTATTATTTCCGCTAAAAGACTTTTAAACAATTTTTAATTTAATCTGACCTTTTTCGCTTTATTCTCAAATAGAAACAACAATTGAAATGAACTTGAAATTAAAAATCAAATTTCAATACTTTTTCCTAAACCAAAAATAGACAAAAAAAAAAAAAACAAAAAAAAAAAAACAAGTTCCATTAAAACATCAGAAATAGGCACGCACACTCACAAGCAACTTGACGAACAGTACAACATCCATCCTTCACACATCTTAAATTTCAATTTATTTCAAATCAAATAAATTTTAATAAAATCAAAATTATTCTGAAAAACAGTTCATGTTTAATGTATTTATGTTTAATTAATGCAAAAAAAAAAAAAAAAAAAAAAACTAAAGATTTTCAACAAACAATTTTCAAACTTGAAATCGCCCAACTGTTATAAAGTTGTTGTATATTTTTATTGATTTGATTTTTGAAGTTTGACAAGAGAAACTGCTTCCTCTATGAAACACAAGAAAGGCTTAAGTTTTCAATATCACATTATTTGACATTCACTTGAAACAAATAAATACATAATTTAAACACAACAACTTCCTCAAGTAAATTAAATAAATTCTCTTGCAAATCGATTATAAAATTTTAAGACAAAAAGAGAAATTTAAGATTATTCAGCTACAAATTCTTCAAGAAATATAATACGTGAGAGATAAATTCCAAAATGATTAGAAGACCAAATAATTACACGTTTTCTTTTTTTGAACTTTAGATTTCGGATTTTTAAACCAAATATGGAGTTAAAAAAATCCGACGTGCTTTCACCCTTAGTAATTAATTTTGGAGAATTTAATCATTTTAATCGGGTAAAATTTATGTAATTTGAAATTTTTTTCAATATTAAATTTTTTTGGAAAAATTTTTTCGCAGAAAATAATCGAAAATATAGAAAAATTTTCTATAAAGAATTTTTTCAAATAATGTCTCCGAAATGTTCAATTGTTGAGAATGACGGTGAATTGATGTTGTTGGCGATTTACGCACACTTTCTGCTACATCAGCAATATTCTCGGGTCTACGCACTATTTTTGGCTTTTCACGTTTTGGCTTATCGATGAGGATGCCACCTTCTTTCACTTTTTTTACAAGATAACGAACATACGGAGCTGACGGTGCTTCTCTTCTTCCAAAATCGGTACGCAACTTTCGCACACATTCTGCAACATTATCATGATTTTCAATGTAATATCGCATTTTTTCCCAGCGTTATTTAAGCGGTCGGCGGAAGGATAAAACTAATTATCTGTCAAATTAGACATGAGCTAAGTGTTATAATTCACGAAATAAACACTAGTTGAAAAAAAAAATGTAAGATGGTGGACCGTATACTTAAGACTCTGCTGAGGTTTAAACTCATACTCATGATCTTTTGTTTATAATACACAAAGTCACCTGTACTAAGGCAGCCAACCCGGCGGAATAACACTACACTTTGTTAGCGGTAGAAGTAACAACTTATTCATGTTAATTTACCACATATACGGACAACAACAACAACAACGTTACCTTTTGCTGTTACAAATAGAGTTGCCAATTCTTATTTTCGTAGCAATATTTTCAAATGATCTATAAACAAATCGATAACTTTCGATAATAATTTTTATAGAAAAAAATTTTCTATGTTTCTTAAATTTTGTCTATAGAATATTTTTCAATTTTTTTAGATATTTTGTTCAAATGTATTAATTATTGCGGCTTAAGTTCATTTTTATTTTATTGTTAAATTTTTATAAAAAAAATTATTGGGGACACTTTTTTTTAAGAGAAAAGAGGAAATTGAACACCTGCAGCATGTACTGCAGCATTAAACAGATCGCTACATCAATCGTCAGCATTCTTCTCATTTATCTACCTTAGATTGTGTTTATTTTAAACATCGAAGAATATTCATAATCAATTTATATTAATTTGATTAGAACCCAAAGCTTTTTTGGTTGTTTCCTTTATAAATTTCCACATAAGTATATTTGGTTCATGACTGAACTGCCGGTTTAGCCACAGATCCAGTTTTTTATTTATATTTTTTCATTTCTTTTATAAAAACTAAATGTAGAATAATTTTTTCTTGTAAAAATTTCTTTAGATTTTTGTGAAAAAAAAATTCTTTGTCGTGAAAATTTTTTCTAGTTCCGCGATACTTTTTAAATTTAATCACGATTTTTTGTTGTTGTTGTCGCGAAATTTTTTCTAGATTACTCATTTTTGAAAAATATTTTTGATGCTTTCGATGATAGAATCTTAATAAAACAAAAATTTGTTGGAGTTTTTTAAGCTGCGTTTTTAATAATTTTTTTTTTTAATTTAAGCCAAAAATTAACGGGTGGAATACTTTTGGATCCCTAAAAAATAATCTTCGTTGTATATTTTTTTAGGGTTTTTTATAGACGAAATTTGTTAAATGTTATTCGAATAATTTTTATGTTTTCTTTATAGAAATGTTTTAATTTTCGATAAGAACTTTTTTCCAAAATTTGTTTTAATGTTTATGGCACTATTTTTAAGTATTCAAAATTAACGAAATCAAGTTGCTTTTTTTAAGCTGCTTGATTTTTCGAAAAAATAATTTTTTTAAGAATTTACTTCTCCTCATTTCAAACCGCCCACAAAATTTTTAATCGTTTGACATTCACAAACTTTGAACTTGAGCAAAATAATGGCGCCACCTTTCACAACTGCCACCTAAATGTCAAATCAGACAGGTCAAGGACCGTCCTTTTGTGTAGAAAATGTCTTTTTTGTTTTAATTAATGACGTGATTTTTCTTGTCTTAATTATTTTGTGTCAAGTACATTTGATGTTGAAGGTGTGGCTGTCCATTTAATTATGCTTATTTTTTTAATTAAAACTCTTTTCCCAATCAACAATTAAAATAGATTTGTTAATGTTTAACCTTTTTTTTTATAGGTCATGCGTCAATTTTCGTCGATCGAATTGTGCGATTTCAATCAACAAATTGAAACAAAAAGTAACAATGCAATGACTGTATTGAACAACTTAATATTTGTATCAGTAGCGGTTGTTTTATTTTTTTTTTGGTTTTTTTTACTAGAAAAGGGTGTTCAAAAATGTACGTAAAATTTGGATATAAATTTCTCACCATAAAATAAAAAAAAAGTATTTTAAAGAAAAAGAAAAGACAATCGTGAGGCCTTTTTAAAGAGAAAATCTTTGTTCCCTTGATTATCGTATTGAACCTAATTTTATTCGCAACCACAATTTCTTTGAAGAAAAACTTTATATTGTTGCCAAAAACATAACATAATTGTGATTGAAAAAAGTGGACGATAGTTTTTAGCAGCAAAACTATTTGCGAAAATGAGTTATATGATCATTACTGGAAGTCTGAGAGGTTGTGAGAATGTTAGAGCATCAAATAAGCGGGGAGAAGAGATTGAAAAAATTTATTATAAAGTCTTTTATAAACTCTAAAAATTCCGACACATTCTACTCGCATTTGTAAGCGCAGTGAAAGCAAAGCAAAGCAATTTTGAGACACCCTTTACTTGTCTAATATTTAACAGCATTTTTGTTAACAATACAATATAAAAAAACTTATCAGAGGTCAGTACAGTTTAGATGCGAAAACTGAAAGTACGGGGGAAGTTCAAGAAGTCTTTAAAAAAAATTTTAAACTCTTTTGTGATGTTTTTCTAATTACATGATTTTGTGTAGTATTAATTCAATAATCGTCGCAAATATTTGTAACCCTCTGTAAAGTAAGGTGTCGGGGTGTCCTTAAAATATTATTTTATATCAGAGGACACCTTCTCCTTTTATTAGAGTGTACTTTCTTAAAGTATTTTTTTCTAACTTTAAAGAAGAAAGAAGTCAAAGGAGGCTCTAACCTGGATGCCGCAGAAGCTTAAAACTTCAAACGTGTATTGTTGTTATCAAAGATGTGCGTAGGAGCATTTCCTTAAGGGAGTTAATTTCTTTTTTTTTTTAATGAGACCTTTTTGATTTCTTCTTTTAATTAATTCTGTTATAATGAAAAACATTTTCCATTTATAAATTCTCCTTTAGAATTTTAATTTTTGTTAAAGTAGTCAATCAGGAGATTCCTATACTCACTCTAAGCCACGCTGGGCTTTTCACTACCTTCTATTGCTCTATACTATACTATACTATACTATACTATACTATACTATACTATACTATACTATACTATACTATACTATACTATACTATTCTATTCTACTCTATTCTACTCTATTCTATTCTATTCTAATCTATTCTATTCTAATCTATTCTATTCTACTCTATTCTACTCTATTCTATTCTACTCTATTCTACTCTATTCTATTCTATTCTATTCTAATCTATTCTATTCTTTGTAAACTAAGGCCACGATTGACTATTCTACAATCATACGACTTTCTTAAAAGGTCGGACCGATCTGTCAAAACATCTTTCACACATTTCAGAATATTATGGCCTTTATGTATTGTCGATGTCTTACAGGATCGCACCAGAAAAGCTTTAAAACAGCTGTTTTGTCTTTCAAACGTTCATGTTTATTTTTGGATATGATAAATGCTGCATAAGTATGAATTAAATGAATTGTGTAAGAAATCCTTAGCGTTAACATTTTTCTGTGCACAACACATAGAAAAAAAAATATGATTGAGGTAACTATAATCTAAAATTAAGTTAATATAATTATATGATTGCAGTCGTATCATATTATTGTTGTACATAATAATAATATTTTTTTTTTTATTGAAACTGTAGTGTTTTCCAACGTAATAATAATATTGTTAAGTAAAACAATAATTATGTTTAAACAGAAAATAAATTATTATGTAAACTGATCATATTATGATCAAAAATTACTTAACAGGTTTTTTTTTAATTTTTATGTTTTGTTAAATTTTTTCCATATTTTATCTCTAAGAGTTTTTGGGAGAATAAAAGTACTTTTCAAAACAATCATTATTTGTTCGTTTTTAATCAACTGATCATATTATGATCAAAAGTTATTAAATTTATTTTTCGAAATTTTTCCTTTCTTTTTTGCTTTTTGATATTTTCTTAAATTTTTTTATTATTTTTCTATATTTATCTTTAATAGTTTTTTGGCGAATATAAAATATTTTTAAAAACAATCATTATTTGTTCGTTTTTATTCCACTGGGAATATTATGATCAAAAATTACTAACATATTTTTTGAAATTTTTTCTTACTTTTTTAAATATATTTTTTTTAAATATTTTATGTTTTCTTTAATTTTTCCCTTATTTTATCTCCAAGATTTTTTGGGTGAACATAAAATATTTTTTAAAAAACAATCATTATTTGTTCTTTTTTAATCAAGTGATCATATTATGATCAAAAATTATTAAACTTATTTTTCGAAACCTTTCCTTACTTATTTGTTTTTTGATATTGTTTGAAGCGCCTATAATTAATATTACCAACCACATGCTGTTACTGAGAACACAACATGATTCTTGTCATCAAACCACAACCATATTTTTTACGCGAAGTAAGCTTTTCTCTTTAGCAAAATGGGAAGAAGCTATCTTAAGCAACCGTTTAAAACTTCGCTTGTCTGTCTTTTAAAACATAATACTTTTTAGAAACCTATTTTTTTATAAAGATTTGCTGTTCGGATTTTAAAAAGACTTTGTGACTTATTCTCGTATATAATTATATTTTGACGATCTTTGCTGCTGCTCACAGCAGCCAAAAATAAAAAGATATAAATCACTGTTAGTTAATGATACAAACGGTATCGGCGTATTCGCCCCTTCAGCTACAAGTTCTTTTGTTTCAGTAGTTTTTTTTTAAATCATTGATTTACAATAAAACCAGAAACAAATAAACAACAATGAGACAACAACAAACTTTGAATGAAATGGAAAAATTAAAAAAAAAAAAAAAAAATATTTTAAACTGTTTGTGGGCGAAACCTTCAAAAAGTGTAAAATATTTATTTGTTTTACTTGTTCAAACAGCATCATGATATTTGATTTAGATTTTTTTTATGTATTAAAAAATATTTTTGTACCTTGAATTCACTACATATTAGACACATGTAAATAAAATTCCAATATTCACAATCTATTTATTCTTAAATCAGTTAGAAAAATCTAACAAAAATATATGTTCGTTCCCTTTAAGAGGCTGTGTCGCCTCATTGTCTTGGTTGAGGAAAAAATGTATTGTTGCAGGCAAAAATAAAAGATCACAACAAACAAATCTGACACTTGATTACAATATGCTGTTTGTGTATATATTTTTTTTCTGATTTTGTTTTATTATTGTATACTTGACCCAATTTCTGAAAATAAATTTTTCGAGGAAGAAAAATAAATTCATTTCATTCAAATTGTTTTACTTTTAAAATACTTACGGTTTGGTATTTATTATTATTTCTTATTGTTAAAACTATGGTGACCTTTTTGTCGTCGTCGTCGTCGTAGTTGTTGGTATTGTTTTTATTTCTTTAAAATTTGGTGAGTCGTTTCTTGTCCTTCTGAAAGTTTTTATTTCGTTATTTTGTTTGCTGCCTGCTCCAAGTATGAGATTTTCTGATCGTTTTCACATTGAAATTAAGATCATAAACCATTTACGTTAAACAGAGCATACAGTGACACATGTAAGAAAAAAATAAATGAAATATTAGAGAAAATATGCATACGTGAATTTATTGTTTATGAAACCTGTGGAAATGAAGATAAATTATCCATAAAATTTTAAATATTGGATGCTCGACTGATATTTTAAATACTGGAAAATTATGGATATCGAATTCTGAGGATTGTATGTATTTATCGAAGTTAAGCGATAACATTTAAATTCTTTTAATTAAATTTAAAAATTACTGAATTCTTTGTATTTTAATGATAAAAAAGATTAAAGATTAAAATAAGTTTTTTCTAATGCTAGAATAATATCAAAACTTAAAAATTATTAAATCTCGAAAATTATCGATATTTTTTAATTATCGATAACATTAAAAATTATAAGAATTTAATATTCAATTAAACTATGAATTTAACTAACAAAATTCTTGGAAGTACAAGAAAAAATGTTGTAATGCTGGCAAATTTGTAATAAAATCTCATTGCTTAGGGAATATTGGACAACTTAAAAAGTTATCGATTTTTGAAAAAATAATTTTTGCATAGAAAAAGGTTAAATAAAATTTTTTAATATTTCAAAATAATTGAAAAGAAGATTTCAAACTTGATCGAATAATTTTCGAATAAAAATAATTTTTTTGATGTTCAAAAATTATTTTTAAGTTTTAAATGTACTAATATTCGAATACAATAAATTTTGAAATTGTGTATAATATTAAAAATTTTCTTTTGTTAAGGTTTTGACAAAATAAAAAGTTTTTAACGTTAATAATTAACGATAAAAAATTTTCGAATATACAGAAGTAACTAATTTCAAACCTTCATATATGAAAATGTTCGATAAAAATGAAAACTAGAAAAAATTATAAATTTTCGAAAATTGTTGAAATCTTTTCTTAGAATATTAATAGTTTTGTTATTTTAATAGAGTTAAATATTGCTTAAAAAATTAATAATTGATGTTCGAAAACCAAGTGCTTTAGGAAAATTGTAAATACAGTGAAAATAATCGAAAGTTATCGATAATAGAAAAAATTTATAATATTGGCCACTTTTCTATTACGATAAAAAAATTTTAATTTTTGCGATTTTAAATAATTATAGATCGTGTTGATCGCTGCTCAAAAGTATTATATAATGTTCGAAAAAATTTTCGAAGTTTGTAAACTACTGATTTTATCAATAATATGATAATATTGTAAAAATATCAACATAATAAAAAGTTTATTTTTCATAATTATCCAAAATTTTAATATTCGAATACAATCAGATCACATAAAAATTCCTGAAGTTCTTAAAAACTGGATAGCCGCAATTATTATTGTATAATAATATTTATCACTCGATAATTACACAAAATATTAACAATTTGGTGTAATCGAAAGGTTTCTATAATTTTCGAATTTAAATTTTTGATTTATATTTTTAACTTTTAACTAATTAAAAATTATTTCAACAAAATATTAATAAATTTTATTAAAAATGTTAAATTTATGGATATGCAAAAATAAATCGATAACTTATGAGATCACTGATATTGGGAAATAAAAAAATAATATGCTATATAAAAATTTTCGAAGTTCGAATTCGATTTTTAATTGTCGATTTTATAGATTTGTATAAGAAAGTGGAATTGAAAACAAAAACATTAATGTTGAAAACGATCAATGTCCGAAAATTGTCGATAAAATTGGCGAAATCGAAAATTTTCGAAGTTACTAAATTAAAAATTTAATATTTAATTATATAATAATTGAGAATAAAATATTTCCATTAAAAAAACACAAGCCACAGCGTATGTACATTCATGTTGTGAGGAAACAAGTAAAAATGATAAAAAATGTATTATTGACCAACCCAAGGTTGGTACAAAGCAAAAAAAAAATTTTTCAAAACGGGTTTCAATTTAGAGAATAGTGAAGAAATATATACCTTAGAGTGTGTGTGGATTTCGTCTAACATAATTAATATTGATATGAATACTCCTCAGGTTTTTATTTGCAAAGTTATTTGGTTAACAAGATGATGTTTACAATGTATACAACCTAAGAAAATGCAGCATTACATTCTGCTAGTGTCAACTTTTTTTGTTTTCTTTGGAGAAACGTCCGCATACATTGGTAAAATAATTTTCCTTTCTTAAGGCTTTTAGAAATTAAGCCAAATTCAATTTCAAATAATTTATTTTTCAAATATCTTAAATATTTTTGATATTCTATAATTCCCCACGACGTTGATATTTTTCGATCTTCGGTAAATAATTAATTAAATTAAATTAAACCAATTCAAAGTTTCAAAAGAGAAAATTATTTTTTTTTTCTGGTTTTAAGCCACTGTTCCTACTTTAAAAAATATCTAGAAACATATTTTCACATCTCTGTTTTTATTTTCTGTTTGTGTCATATGATTGCTTTGAGTCTGGAGCATAAAAAGTCGTCGACAAATAATAAAGCTTTCAAGGAAAAAATAATTCATCAGCGAAAAGTAACAAAAGTAATTTGATTATTTATGCTCACACTGCTCAACACACACACACACACTCACTGACTGAATGACTGACTGACTGATTTAATATTTGTATATTTAATGTCGCCACATGTATGTCAGTCAGACGCTTTGTTAAATATGGCTTAATGTTGGCATTGTTAAAATCCTTCAGATTTAGAGGTTTCTTCTTTGCGGATGCGAAGGTTAAACTTATACTCAATAATGATGATGTGATTTGTGGTTATTAAAGGGAATATGAATGAATCATAAACGTAAATGTGAGAATATTTAGACATAAATTAAGAAATTTTAATGTACAAAAAAAAAAAAGCCTTGAAATCCAGGATTATTTTTTTCTTAAATAATTTCTTAAATACGTTTGTAGTTTAACGAACTTACAAAAGCCACGCAGCCAGCCAAGTCTGCAAGTACTTTTGCTGTGACAATGAATTAATGATTGAATTAATGCCTGATGTTTTTAATAAACCAACCAGTCGCACTGTCTACTGACGACGGTATCTTCAAGAGCTATTTTATTTTATTGTTTTTTTTTTCTTAATTCTTTTATTTTGGAATTTAATGTGGGCATTTTTATAACTGCATCAGAGATTTAATTGATGCAAAAGAAAATTTACATTAAAACGGAAATCTTGAACTTTACTTCAAAGGCCATTACTCCTCCTCTACAGCGGCCAGACAAGTCCGGCCAGCGAGTCAAATAGCTAGTTAATCATTTATTCCAGTAATTTAAAGCTCAGGGTCTTTTGTTGTATTCTTTCATTATTAAAATTTATATTTTAAATGTCTGTATCACAAGGGACCAAGAATGTAAATTTCAAAAAAAAAAGGGCAACACATGCAAATAAGCAAAAGGGCAACATATTCTACTTCTACTCACTCCTTGTTCTTCGTTTTTTGCACATCTTCAGCTTTCTTTCTTTCTTTCTTGTGTGCGTTGCATATTGCACACACATACTTAAAGGCCTGCAGTGCAGTCACAGGAAATGCTTAAGAATCTCAGTGTCAAGTCTTTAAATTTGTATTCTTTTAAATTTTTTACGAAAGCAAAAGAAAAAATAAAAAATAACGCACAACAAAATCATACAAATACAATTCATCCAGACATTAACTGACCTTGAATATTACTTGACTCTTCTACTGTCGTATATTGGCTGATGATGTTGATGCTAATTTTGAAGTTAAATGCTGATTGCCAATTGCTATGGGAGAATAACTAAATACAGCTGAAGTTGAAATTATCATAATCTGTTTTTTTTCGTTTGTTTGTTATTCTTCTGCTGTAAACATTCATTCATGGTCAAAGTTTACACACGTCATGTGAAGGCTAAAGTGTTGCATGTTAATTTACTTGCAGCTTAATTATTTTATTTTTTTCAATATTTTTCAATTGGAATTTTTGATATTCTTTTAAGATCAAAAGTTGAACAAGTTAAATCATATCAAAGGGAATAAGAAAGAAAGTTTTTATTCAATTTTATATAACATCCAATTTAGTTTGATTAATAATTAACGAGGTGAGTTCAATAAGGCCTTAAAATTTTTTTGGAGTTGCTTCATTTTTATTTTCAATATAGTTTAGCTTTGCTTGAAACAGTCTATCCCGTTATTCCCCAATTTTTTTTTTACAATTTCATTCGCGAAGAAACAGTTAAATGATGTTCAAAGTAGCTTTCTAGTGAGCATGAAGCCTTCTAACTCAACCTCAATAATGCTGTATTAAGATATTTCTTTAAGTTCGGTTGTAAAAAATGTTGCTGGGTCTCGAACTTAGAGAATAGGATAGAAGTGGCAACAATGTGAAAATATACTAGTGGTTTGTTGCCATCGAAACCGCACAGGTGTTAAAGGGGGCGCTAGCTAACTTGGCTTTTTTTATTGGCGAAATGTTGACTTAATATATTGATTTTTACGACCTTTTAGTTCACTAAAATAAATAATATTCTGCTTTTTTTCTTTCTTTCTCCAAGAAGTTAAATGAAGGCAATGAACAATGACAATGAATCAGCCAATTTCACAGTCTTTGCTTCTTTAAGGACGCATTCACAAAAATTTTTAAATCAATTTATATGAATATTTTATTTAAGTATTACAAAATAATTTATCAAAATTTCGACGGAACAGCTTCTGAGCGGGTAATGATTTAATTACACTCTCATGTGAGCAAGCAGGGCAACAACATTGCTGATGGTTTATTATTCCTTAAGCGATTTCTTTAATTTTCTGTTTGTTCTTTTTCTTGAAATTTTTTAGGATTTTAGGTTTTTTCAATTTTTAATTTTTTTGGTTTTTAGCGTTTTTTTTCTTGGCGCTTTTTTATGAGTTTAGCGCTTTTTCTACTTCATTCGTATAATGCTTTTTTCTAGTTCAGCCGATTTTTAAGGTTCGCTAATATTTATTATATTTCTCAAATTTATTTTTCTTCATTTTGCCCAGCTTTTGGGACTCTTTTGTCTTGCAAAACACATCAAAAAATCGAAAGTGGGTTTTGCAAATTTCTGACACATCTACACCAGAGTTAGAGAGATTTATTATCTAAAATTAATTTTGATTTAATTCTGCTTTAAATATTGTTTAATAAAAAGCTAATAGTAATAAAACCAAAGTCATTGTCAGGGATTTTAAACGGTTTATCCGATCGAAGGGAAGTAGAGAAAGTAAAAAGAGCGGGAGATATTATGGCCACGGTTTGTTGGTATGTGCAAAGCGATATCAACATTGACGATTTGGAAAATGAATATGAAACAAATTGAAATTATTGTATCTCATTTAAGGCCCTTCACAAGTGAGAAGGTTGTCTTTTTAAAAATCTTACTATGCGAGAGTTCAAAAAAAAATTTGGTCAACTACTGGACGCTAAAGGTGACATGGAACTACAGTGAATGTAGAATCAATATTACAGACTTATTGACTTCCCCACCAAGCTGCCATTTTCAGCTACAGTAAAAAACTGTGAAGCAGCTCTAATCAAAAAATCAAAAATTTTGGGTAACAGAGAATTAAAAAATAAAAAAAAAATTGGTACTGCATATATAATTTTACATAAAAATGTCATCGGCTTTTAATGGGTTAAGCATTTTTAAAAAAATTTAGTATTTCCTTAAAGATCTCTTAAAAATCTTGAAAATGATACCCATATTGATATTAAAAAAAAATTAAAAATTTCAGAGCCCCGTAACTCGGAAAATATGGGCGAGCACCAATTTTATCACTTGATGTTATTTTTCTTATTTTTTAATTCTCTATCGCCCCATATATACTTTTTTTGATTGTAGTTACTTAATTTTTCCAAATAATATGGAAAAATTAGAGGTAGGCGTGGTGTTGTGCCGCTGCTTCGAAGGACAACCCCGTTCATGCTGATTTTCAACAGCAAAATTTTCGAAACTATGTCTGATCAATAATTGTATTTAAATTTTTTCTAGCTCATCTAGAGCCAGATGATAGACGGACATCGCTCCACCGACTTCGCTATGCATAAGCACTAAGAATGTATATATTTTATGAGGTCAGAAATGGATATGGTACAAATTACACAGGGAATGACAAACTTAGATATAAACTTTTTCCACCTGTGGTGAAGGGTGCAGTAAATCAATTCTTGAGAAAACATTGCTATACACTAAAAAAGTTCTTCAAAAGAAGAGCAGTTATCAGCCAAAAAGATTCACATTTAGTCCTTAATATTTTAATTTACATTCCTCAATCTTATATATCGCAACATTTTGAAATTCCTTTAAGTCGTTAAACTTTTTGCAACAAGGAATGTGAAAAACCCTTATGAACCCAATACAACATTATAAAAATGCAATCATTGACTTTACAACAAATGAATGACTGTTTATCGCTTTGAACGCACTTGAACTGTTGTTGACAGTAGAATAAGCCGCTGGCAAAACAAAAAAAGTGCAATGACAGCAACCAACAAGAAAAAATGAACTTGTAAATTAATGCAAATTTGTAATTAAATATATTCCTAGAATAATTTTAAATATTTTTACAAAAAATACTTTCTAATGCGACTTTGTTTTAATGCATTAAATAAATTTTTATTATTGGTTTTTGTTTTTATAAAGCGCTTTTGTTTGGGTTGACGTCAATGTCAGGGCCATTAAAGAACATGCAGAGGAGGACATTTGTGCACTATAAAATCTATAAATAGCTTTAATAAAAATAACTGTTTAAAATAAAAAAATAAAAAAAAAACAACAAACAAAACCGGCCGGCTACAACTAGGGGAAAATAGTGAAAAAAGAAAACTTTTTAAAGTTTAACAAAAGAGAAAAAGAGGAAGAGAGAGTGTGAGATATTGAAAAATAAGTTAAGAGAAAGTTTAAAAGCTAAATTTTATTCAAGGAGATTTTAAGGGAATTATATATGAGAAAATTAAGTTTCGATTTTTAACCTTTTCAGCATTCTTTTAAATTCTTTAGCAAAGCTAAAAAAAATTTTTTATATTCAGCTAACTTTTTACGCCATTCAGCTGATTAAAACCCAAGTTCGGAAGTTCTTTGGCGTAAGCCATTTAGCGCATTAAGTTCTTATCATTATTCAGCTCAGCAATTAAACAGCTATGTGTTAAAATAATGAATAATATTATTAGTAATTATATTCAGCTAAAATTTTTGGAAATTAAGCTAAATATGTACACTTGTTTCATAATATAATCTGTCAAACCTTTATTAAGCTGGGAAAAATCGCTATTCAGCTAAGCAATAGTAATATTCAGCTAAACATGTTTGAAAATTTAGCTAAATAAAATTATGTATGACCTCTTAACCCTCTATTCAGCTAGGAAAAATCGCTATTCAGCTAAGTAATATTTATATTCAGCTGAAAGTTTTTTATTTAAAAAAATTTTTAATAATCTTAAGAATTATAAAACGCAGTATTTTTTATCTTCTTTGAGCTTAAATAAGCGGGAAATGGCATACATTTTGTTCGCAAAATATAAAATAACATCATTAAGCTTTTAAAAAGCTTATGAAGGGGATCTTTACGGATTTATAATATTTAATATAAAAATATTTTTCTTTGATAAGAAATGCACTTCTTGAAAATTAAGGCTATAAACATAAGTGAAAATAATGTGTCTATGGGAATACCCTTTACTTTTTGATTTGTTGTTGTTGTAGGGAATGCGTTGCGAAAATTTTAGGTGCTTGGCTTTCGTGGTTTAAGAAATAGAGGCCTGTGACAGGCGATCAAATACGTCTCGGGGCCATGTTGACCTTGAATTCTTCGACTCTTTGAAGTTATTTATTCTGGGGTTTAAGACGGCATCAGTAGCCACGGCTTAAAGGGTAAGTAATAAACTTTTGAAGTCTAACCTGTGACTAAGGTAATTACTGGTACCAGGGGGTTTTGGCTTATGTGCTGTTGAATTGTAACAGTAAACAGCGAAGAGCAGTGCGGTAGAGTTAAGATAGTCTCCAACTTTCAAGCGAGGAGTAAAAGACAGCTCTTCAATCTACTTGGTCCGCTATGCAGCTCGAGGGCACTGGTAGACGCTTTGCATTTACTCAGTGATGAGACCACTGTCAGTTTATGCCTACATGACCAGGTACTCACGTTAATGTACGATGTAGAGATACAATATAGCCATGTTTTAATGCGTTGGCTACGAACCCTTAAAATGAACATTTTTGCAATCTGTCTCTGAAAACTTAAATTCAACTGGTTGAATTTATTTCAAAATAAAACCTTCAATTTTCGATGCCTTAAGAGCTTTTCGTTTAATTTTAAATATTTGTTCTCTTATTATTAAAAATAATTTTGTTTACTCTTTTTTTACATTTTTTATTTTGCTCTTTTGCGAATGGTATTTTCCTCTATCTTCTATTGTTCATCACATCTAGATTGTGTTGAAAATTATAACGATAACCTTCGTTTTAAATATATAATGAAAGAAAAAGCTTCTCTTTACACCAACGAAGGTCACAGCCCCCACTTACGGTTGGTATTTACGTTCATTGCTGTTAGGTTTTTAATACAATTCATGGAAAATAATTTGACATACTACTTTGACATCCTCCTGATCCATAACACACTAACCATTTGCCATTTTTCATAGGTCACCACATAAACCGGTGTTTTGAAAAAAGCTTTTCATTTCTAGAAACTATTGCCACTTTCAAGTTCTTGGCCATTTAACAGTAGCAACAAACTGAATTTATTTAATACAAGTCAGCAGTAAGTTCATGTTAATGGTTTGTCATTTACCTCCCCGGCATTTGAATTATATTGTGTGTTGTTGCATTTCAATTACCTTTAAGTGTATACAAGTGTGCCGGTCGTTATGACCTTGTCATTTACGTTTCATTTCGGTTTTATTTATTGTTATTATTTTTATTTTCAATTTAATTTTCTCTAAAATGTCAAAAGGATGTGTGGATGGTTTAAAGAAGTGGTTTGCCTGGCTGCCTACAAATTCTATATCTTAGTTTGGCTGAAGTCTTTAAAACTTTTCTTGTGCTTGTGAGCGAAAAACAAAAATTCTTTTGCTGTTGGCAATTGTTGTTGTTAATTTATTCCTTTTTGAAATAAATTGTATTGAATCCTTTTTTTATTTATTGTAGTCTTATTGGTTAGTGTTATTTGCTGTAATTTACTTTGGTGTTTGCTTTGTCCCAAGGTCTTTCTTGGGCTTGTCAAGTGCGTAGATGTAATTGAATGCTTAATTTGCTATTGAAAAATTATCTTCTTCTTTATTAAATCAAATATATTGTGAAGGCGTGTGTCGATGGTTTTATTTTCTTCAATAAAAAAAATTTAATATTGAATACTCGTACTCATTAATTTGAAAACCAATACTGGAAATAATTTAAAGAAATTTAAAAAAATAAATTATTTATTTTAATATTTTTGTAATTTTTTTTTAATTTCGAATATTAAAATGGTCTTTCGAACTAAGAAGGACCATAATTTAGATATATTTTTGTCGAAATTTCTACTTAAATTCTAATCGCGGTTTAGTCGTGATGTGGTCATCTACTTGTAGCCTGAGCCTAATTACAACCTCATCATAGCGTAGTTAGAGTTATAGTCAATATCTTCTTATAGTGTCTTCTAAGTCTTATAACAGTCAATTCACAACTCAATTATAGTCTCGTCATAGCTTAAGTAAAATATAAAAACAAAACATTCTATGATTATAGTCCAGCCAGTAGGTTATTTATTGTATGGTCTGATTCCTGGCATCAAAGTCTGGCAAAAAAAATCAGTTGTAGCTTGTTCATAGTCATGCGATAAATTTTTTATAGTTTAGTCTCTAATCGGTAATGGGCTGTTTAAAGTACAGTTATTGTCTGGCCTACAGTTATAATTAAATCACAGAGTGGTTTAATTTCGGTCTCATTGCAGTCAGACTCCTGTGATGGTCTTGCCAAAGTCTAATTAAGATCCAGTCACAGTTAAGATACAGTTTGGGTAAAAGCTGGAAATTGTTCAGTCATAATCAAATCACGGACTATTCATCACCAAGTCAAAGTCTAAACATAGTTTACTTTTTGTCTAGTAGTAGGTTAGTCACAGCTTTTCAGTGGTATATTCTTTGAATAATTAGTAATGGCCCAGTCATTGACACAGCTGGATCAACAATTTTTTGTCTTGACGCTTTTTTAGTAAATTGTTTACATTTATTTTCATTTCTGATAAAGTTTCTCTTACGGTACTTGGCATTCTTGAGAGCTATTGAGCAGTGGTCGGCATTCATAATATACGGACTACGAAGTTGATAGAATTTTTAAATTTACACAACGTCAGTGGAATAACAAGATTGTTATGAAAAACAGCAGCTTCATTCAGTGGCTTGTTTGAGACGTATTTTTTTTTGTTGAAATGTGCACAGCTTTTCTTAAGTACACTGAGAAGTTTTTAATATTTTAATATTTTACAATTTTATTATTACTATTTTTTTTTTTGATAATTTCTTCATGGCATTTGTTTCTTTCTATTTATAAAATGGACACTTTAATAGTTTAGTGAATCTAAAATTTAAGAAATAATTGGTATTTGCTATGACTTAAGCACAAAAATTAATTACAGCATTGCTAATCTTAGCTGGTCAGTTAAAATAACAGTCAATCTTGATTTTATATAAGACTACTCGTAATATTTAAATGCATAGAAGTGACAGTGATATGTTTAGCCAAAATCATTAAATAAATATTTTTCATAACAAAATGAACACTGGCTATTAATGCACAAGAGAGGACTAAAAAGTTTTGTCTAATGTCATATCAATGTGATATAGACGACAACGAGAATTAAAAAAAAATTCATAACCAGGTAGACAGCTAAATCGAGTTGTTTCAGTGTAGCCATTTCTTTCCATTCATTTATTGTATTTATGCATACACTTAATTTACTATAAATATTTAATTTATTTTTCAATGAATAACAAGCAAATTCATAAATACCCTTTAATTTCCTGTTAATACAATGTGCTTTTTTTGCCGACCACTGCTATAGAGTATAAATAATGATGAAACATAACAAGACTGCAAGCACATATATGAAACGATACAAGGCGAATCAATTACCAGGTGGTGATTTGGCTCTAGAATATTATAGAGCAAGACAAATTTGTTCTAGACATTTTTTTTATATTTTAAATCCAATGATGAACGTACGCTGCCATTTTCTTTCGTATCTGATTTTATTTCGTAGCATAATTTATTTACAAGAACCAGCTTCCATTAAAAGCTTAATTACGTTGCGTTTCTGTAAGTGTACTTTATTAAATGCCGTAATATTATAAAAAGGATAATTTAAACACCTACTTGTGTTGGTATCTACGCAGTTTCTTAGAACTTTGTCCTTTTTTTGTGTGTTAAAAACACGTGCCTTGGAGAGGTTTTCACATTAATATCCAAAAATAAAAATTTAAAAGACCACGAATATGCTCCTGCCTTACACTCCAACTTGTTAAAAACATTGAAAAAAAAAAGAAAACAATAGCTAAACTCAAGGATAACGCGAAGCCATCAACGTCCTTTTGTTGACCTTTAACTTCTAAAAAAGTAAAAAAAAAACAAACAAAAATCACCAGCTTTTTGTTTGTAAATGAGCAGGGAGTCAAGCAAATGCTTTTACATACGAGTACTTATTAAATAGTAGAATCATAAAACCGACAACAACAATAACAACACATAAAAAACAGTTTCAGTATAAAAATGTATTGGATGTACCTTAATGATAAGATGAAACAAAATGTGTAATAAAATAAAAGAAAAGAAACATCAAATCAAAAACACGCGCAAATATTATTCTTAATATTTTCTTAGTCAGGACAAGGGAGCCGAGTAAACCTCCAATAAAAATAAAAGACAAGAAAAAAGATGTCAAGATTGAGATGTGTAGGCTGTGCATGTATTCGTGTGTATGTTTGCAGCTCAAGGTTGAATCCAAAAGCAAATGAAATTGTATATTTCTCTTAATATACAACAACAGCAATTTAAATGTATTTTAGGAGGGAGAAAGAAAGATCCTTTGAAAAAAAAAACTACAATAAGCAAGTGAGCTTAAACAAAACGAAAACAAGCAACAGATTTTGTTAAAAAAGTTTTTCCACCCTCCTCTAACATTTATTTTATGCTACAATTTGCAGAGTTGGGGTAGTAGTTGGAACAAAAACAACAATAGTTGTGTCAAAATCAGCATTAATAGTAAAGAAAAAAAAAATAATAATAACATCAGCTGCAGCAGCAGTAGCCTTCGGATACAACAACCTTGAACTTCAACTAAAGTAAAAAAGCTTTTCATAAAACAGAAAGTTCACAGCGCAAGTTAGTAGCAAATACAACAAAAATAAAAACTATTTTTTAAAGAGATGGAAGAAGAGGAGGCTGACACTGGCAAACGTGGTATACTAAGAGACATTTCTTAGAAAGAGGAAAAGCTACACAGCTAAGAAGAGTGAGTAAAGTAGTTTAAAAATTAGCGGCAACTTCAACTTGAATAATTTTACTAGCCATGCGTTTATGTTATAACAATGAAACCTTGTCAGGTTAAAATTATGTTAAATGAAAAAGTTGATGCCCCTTAGCAAATCAGACTTTGAAGAAAGCAACAAAGGCAAAGGCTAATAAATATACATATAAAGAAAAAGCATATCTTTTGTAATTAAATTATTCTAAAAGAAACCAAAAAAGTGTAAAAGAATGAAAGTTTTATTAATTTAAATACAAAACTATATAAATAAATAAATAAATATATTAATTTCTTACAGATAATCAGATTAAAAAAAACTAAAAAATGTATAGAAGGAGTAAAACAGAAATTTGAAACAATAACAACCAACTTATGTAAAAGCAGACCTTATAATAAAAAAATCTTAAATTTTACGTAGAAAAAAAATTAATTCAGCTAGGGATTTTTGCAATTCAGCAAAACTTTTTGTTATTCAGCTAAGTAAAAAAAATAGAGCCGAAATAACTTTTTCTTAATATAAACACAATTCAGCTATTAAATATTACAATTCAGCTAGGTATATATTAGTGCTAAACACAAATTATTATAAATAAATTTCACATTTTAAAACTAAAAAAATGCACATCATTTTAGCTTCCAATGGCAAAAAGTTATACAAAAATAAATCCAAAAATTAAAGGGTGTCCCAATATGTGATGTAAATTGACCTATAAGGGGATAACGTTATAGACAAACGCTGGAAAATTAACCAGAGTATTGACTACAATAATTAATATTCAAAATTATAAATTAAAAGGTGCCCCAATAGTTCATTTGATGTATACGGCCATACTTTTGAATATTTGTAGACAGATGCTGAAATTTTACAAAGAACCTGTATTGTTAAGCCCGCCGTAACAACCAGTTTTAAAATTGGAATTTAAAGGGTGTCCTAATAGTTGATGTATGTGATCAAACTTTTGAATCGTTATAGACAGCTGGCTGGTACAAGGGACATATATTGCTAAGTCCGACATAACAACAAGTATAAAGTTTTAATTTAGAAATTAAAGGGTGTTCCCAAAATTAATGTAATTTTACCTATATGGCCTTATATTTTGAACTGTTTAAAATGTACAAACATTTGAAAAATAGACAGAATATCCAGTACTTTATTACATATAATAATAAGTATAAATATTAAAAAAAATATTTTAAACATATAAATATTATAAATTAAAGGGTGTCACAATAGTTGATATACTTTAATGTATATGGCCAAAATTTACAAAGAACCTGATAGTGAAGTTTACTACAACAACAAGTATAAAATTTGAATTTGAAAATTGAAGGGTGCCCCCATAGTTGTTAAACATTTATCATAGACAGACAGATGAAATTTGTTTTGAAGTCTGTTTTTTTTAAGAACTATTTTGAAAAATTTTCATTAAGCTAGTGTTGCTTGTTATTCAGCTAAGAAATTTTTTGTTGTAATTTTTTTTATTTAAGTTAAATTAAAAAAATAAAGCATTTTGTAAATTATAATTTTATAAAGAAAATTATTGGGACGTCAAAATTAAGAATTACAAAAGAGCAGAAAAACTCAACACTTAAACTCTTGAAATCTTAAATTTCTCAAAAAGCTTTATGAGCTTATCTGAAAAGCTTATTTCTTTATCTCTTTAAGTTGGATCCATAGGCATCATATTGTATTGTTTTTTTTTTGTTTTTTCTCCTTATCACCATCCTTGTGTAGGATATTGACTGTAGTCTTCTCACCTTCACGACCGCAAAAGTCAAGGATGTACATGTCTATTTGTGGTCAATAGCTTTTTAAGCTGTTAATAGAATTTTTCATCCTTTTTTACCCTTTTTCTCGTGGTGTTTTACTATTTATTATATTATAAAAAACTAATATATTATGATATTCGCTTTAGATCCTGGTTTGATATGTTTTCCGCTTTAAATTATAATGATTATTTGTATATTGTTAGAAAATAATCCGTCTACCCCCTAAAGTATGCTTTGGTTTTAATAAAACAAAATTTTTAAAGGATTTCTTTTTTTTTTTCTTTTTCTTTGATATAAATGAGAAAAGAGTTCTTTAAATTTAAGATAGAGCTCCCACACTTTTGTTTTTATTATCCTTCTCCCAAATAATAATTAGTGTTCTTTTAATGTAAATTAAAAAAATGTATGTTATGCTGTCATCCCTAAAATACCTCAACAGTCAAAAATACCTAAAATAGTCAAAATAATTCACAAATAAGTTGGAATACGAATATTATATCTAGAGAAAAAGGAGCTGGCCAGTGACCTTGTTTTTAGTAAACGTGTGCGTTAATGCATAACAAAAATCGTATGTATTTCATTATAACCACAACCTTTCTTAAATGTGCGTGTGAGTATGTAAGAGAGAATGTGTACGCAAACTAATATATTTTTGGCGCTAAACTCCCTCCTTCAATGATAAAGATAAACAACGTGTTGTGTTTATAAATTACTTAAACAAGTTGTTAGCTTTTTATAACTTTTGCAACTTGTAACATTTGTAAATTAAAAGCAGTGGGTGAAAGAGTAAGACAGAGAAAGAGAGGGAGAGGGAGGGAGTAAAGTAAATAAATAATGAAAGCAGTAATTTTGTTTTTAATACAACATATTGTCTTTCAAACTAAACAAAAAGGCCTATAAAAATAATAAGGGAGTGTTTTTAAGGCATTTACATTATTATTATTATTTTCATTATTAATATCTATAGCATATATTTAGGCCAAATAAACCAAAAAAACAAATTTGTTTAACAACAGCAACAACTACGTCGTTAATTTTTATGAACGACTTCACACAAAATACATATTTTCTAAGAAATATTGAAGACAAGATACTTAAAAACAAAATTCTAAAACGCAAAATAAAATATAATTAGAAAAAACTTTAGCATATTTCAAGGGTACTTATCCGTACGAGAATTAATGAAGCATATTTATAGTGAAAATGATTAAAGACTTTTTTAAACACACTGTACGTGGGTATTTCAACAGAAAAATTAGTTTTTAAAATTACAGTCACACATGACTAAAACGAACAAGAGCTGTTTATCTTAAAAATAATATTACTTTAAAAGTGAATTGAAGTCAAATTTTAAATACAGAAAAAAAACTTTACACAAATCTGTTGCAATATTCGAGAGAATCAGGAAACGAGGGATTATGACAATAAGTCTTTGAATGATAATATAAAAAGCAAAAAAAAAAAAGAAAATAAAATAAAATAAAAAAAAACAGGTAACAAAGTTTTGTTAAATAAATCCTTTAACTACTCCCGAAAAATAAAATTTATTTAAATAGATTTTTTTTTAAATAAAATATTTATTTCATTTAAAATTTTTTACGTCAGTATGTTATGAAAATTCAATTTTTTTTTTTTCATAGAACATACATAGTCCCTTCTGGTAAAGATCATGTAACATACTTCCCCTAAAATCAAACAGAAACAAATTTTGCCTACATTTAGGCGTTTTTAAAAAGTAATGCTTATTACATCCTAATATATTCTATGAAAGGGCTGTGACGTAGAGAATTAAAAAATAAGAAAGTAATCTTAATAGGTTAAGGATTTTTAAAAAATTTTAGTATTTCTTTAAAGATCTCTTGAAAGACTTTAAAATGATACCCATATTGATATCTTAAAAAATATAGTGTACAGGCTTTATGTTTTGTCTGCTGCCTCGAAGGACATGAAACTATCTTGCTGATTTTCAATAGAAAAATTTACGAAACTATGTCTGATCGATTGGCATATTTAAATTTTCTCTATCTCATCTAGTGCCTCGGCAAAGTTGATTTCAACCCGAACACGGACGGACAGACGGACATCTCTCAATCGACTTCGCTATGCATAAGACTTCAAAATATGTAATACTTTATAGGATCGGAAATGGATATTGTAGAAATTACACACGGAATGACAAACTTAGATATACTCTTTTTCCACCAGTAGGTGAAGGGTATAAAAATAGTTGTATTCAATTTAATGAGAACAGAACAAAAACAAAAATTTTCATTAAAAATAATATAAATTTATTGTTCGGCTAGATTGGCAAAATACACCTTAGAGCGACCTTAAAATATTCACGAAAATTAATTCAATGTGTTTGTTGAAGAATTGTTAGCATGTTCAAGCGTGCATTAACATTATTTAATTTCAGTTTTCGTAAAATAAACTATAAGATTGAAAAGCATAGTGCCTTAATTGGGCTTGTAGCAAAAAGGGTACGTTAAGGTCATGTAACGGCAATTCAGTACAATGACCTTAAGTACAGTAACAAAAATAAATAAATACAAATAATATTTCGCCTTAAAAAACTAACGCTTTTTGTTTAGGCGGAAGCTTACAAGTTTTACTATCGCACACAATGATTTTTATAAAGCTTTTGGCCTTGATAATCGATTAAAGTGTATGTAATTGTAAGCATGTGTGTGTGTGTGTGTGTTTGGTTCACCCTCTTCTCATATTGTTGATTATAACCAACGTTAAATCATTAAATAAAATATTTTTTCCAGAAAATGATTTAGAAGGCTTTCTAAGTATCAATAATAAAATAATTTCTACTGCCGCCTTTCCCTTTACCTTCAGTAACTCCACATTCGTTTTTTAACTCACCCCTTTAAATTTTAGTTAAAGCTTTTAACTTCCGTATACGTTGACGCCAAGGTCACCGCTACGCCAACACATGTCAATGGCATTTCACTGAGCGATTAAATAAAATAAAAAATTCACCCTAAAATAGCTCGCAAACGTTTTAATACAAGTTCAAGTTGTAAAAAGCTTATTTTTTATTACAAAATGCTGAATAAAAAAATAAAACGCACCAAGTGCGTGTGTTTAAAAATTGTTTAATGGCATAAAAATAAAACAATAAACGCAGCACAAGGAAATTTTTGTTAACCTTGAAGTTGGAAGGATCTCATGTTTGGTTTAAGTAAAAATTTAAATAACGGAAATGTTTCGAAACTATTAGACAATAGTGAACATACAAATACACTTTGGTACTGGTATTGAAATTTTTTTTAAATCAGGTTTAATTATTTATCGAATATTGTCGATCAGATAAAATTACTCCTTAACGATTTTTTCAATAGATTAAATTTTTATTGAAAATTTATAGAACAGGCAGGTTAAATTTGTCATCGAATTTTTATCAATCAGATAAATTTTTTAAATCAATAATTTATGTCAAGCTTTCAAAAAAATTTCTAACAAACATTAATCGATTGCAAAATGTTTCCGTTAACAAAAATAAATCTATTTATCAGTAAAAATTTTTATCGAGAAATTATTGAACAGAATAAATAATAAGAATAATAAAAATAATTTCGACCAAAAAAATTTCTTATCGAACAAAAGTATTACAAGAAGAAGAATAAGAATTTTTCTATTCAAAAGTCATCGAGTGATTATTTTGTGTTGAAAAGTTGTCAATGTGCAATTTTCTATCAATATGTTATCGATTTAAAAAATTAGAAAATTTTATCACAACTTAACAAGTTAGAAAAATTTTCTAACGAAAAGTTGTCCATGTGAAATTTTTTCTATAGTTATATTATTGATTTGAAATTTTTTCTATTGAGATATTATCGATCTTGGAAATCGAAATGTTATTGATCTGAAAAATTTGTTATTCAAAAGCTATCAATCTACAAAAATTTCTAACAAAATATATTATTGATCCGATATTTTATTATATTGAAGTTATTTCTATTAAAAAGTTATCGATAATTACAAATTTTTGCGATCGAAAAGTTATCGATATTAAAAATTCTTATCAAAACGTTAAGATTGGAAAAATTAATAAAAATAAAATAAAAATAATAAATACTAAAAATTTCAATACTTATAATGGTAATCGATAAAAAAATCTTTTATCAAATATAAATCGGTCGAAAGTAAAATTATTCGACCATGAAAATTAGTTTCAAATAATTTAACAAAGTTAAATTTGCTATAGAAAACTTTTCGATCTGATCAACAAATTTTCTGCCGAATAATAATCAATTAGAAAAACTTTCTATCGACAATTTATAAAAAAGATATTTTCTATCGAAAATTTTTCTATAAGATTTATTAGTATTTTACAGATATTTACCAATAAGAAAAATTTCCTTCAGAAAACTTTTTTCTTGGCAAAAATTTCTATCGATTACTTTTACTAAAATTTATGGAGAAATAAAATTTTTTATCGATATTTTATCGATTCTTAAAAAATTTTTATCGAAAAGTAATTAACATTTTTTAAATTGTAATTAATTTTATTTTAAATTTATACATTAAAAAATATTTTTGAAGTTTTCAAATTATAAGGTTTTTCGTGAAATCAGAAACAGTCCAATAAACAAATTTAACATGCTGCCAACAATATATACTTCCGTGCTTTTTGTTAGTTTATGCTTCAAGAGAGGAAGAGCACCACATATTTTTATGGAGGTTAATAACCAACCAAATGCTAAGGATGGCAACAAACTTTGGCAAAAAAAAAAAAAAATGAGGAAAAAGTAATAAAGTAAAACGAAATTAAAAGAAAAAAAAAAACATAATAATAAACAAAAATAAATAAATTAAAAGATACAAAATAAAACTCACAAAGAAATAAATGAACTTCAACAGAAAATAAAATTTGTTATTCAAATAAAATTGTTCTAAATCTCATTCCCATCTCTTGGAAATGATGACACGTGTTGGAAGTAAATTGCGAGTTTGTTGTTTTTTTTTATCCTGTGAGAATTTAAGGGAAAAGGACAGCTACGCACTTGAAACATAAAGTTGGCCCAAATGAAACTTTCCATTTACCACCCTCACAAATGGAAGTATTTCTGATTGAATGTATAAAATAACTGCGTAAATACAAACACAGTAACAGATCAGGAATAACCATGTTGTGCTTTTTAGGCTTATGAAGGAAGGAAATAGACTTCAGAGATTATATGTGTGTTAAGGTGGTATAATTGCATGAAAAGGGATGCTTTTTCAGGCAAAATATTGAAGAAAAACATATATTTTTTAGAATTTTTTTTTAACATTTCGGTATAAAAGTGTTTTCTTCTGCTTTTTGTTTGTCATTCATTTAGATGTTCGGTTGATATCTTCTCTACTTCCTTCCTTAATAAAAGACTAAGAGTTCAATAGGGTTTGTAATACTTCTTTTGACTAGAAAGATGAAGTTAAAAAATTTAAAAATTGCTTTAGATTAAGTATCAACTTCTTAAACGCAGCGACAAATGTTGGGCTGCTAGAAAAATTTTTCCTTCTGTCAAAAAAAAAAAAAAAAAAAAAAAAAAAAAAAACTTAATTAAATACAAATTTTTATAAAATATATCTTTTTTAATTTAACGAAATTAGTGCCCACACTATGTTGTCCCAGATTTTATACAAAAAATCCTAAGAAATATCTGTCCTTTTGTTATCAAACACTTTACTGCTACTCAACTCAATACTGACCTAAATTTGTTTCCTGGATTCCAAAAAATATATTTATGTTTTAAACAAAACAACAGCACCAAAAACACAAATTTAGAAATATCCAATGATCATTGTCGTTTGTAGCTTTGTCATACATTAACGATTTTATGGTTCATGGTGGCGAGATACTGCTGAGATCTTCTTTTTTATTTTCTTTTAATTCATCTGTTGTGTTGTTGCTGCTGTTGTTATAGTTCACCTTACACATGTTGCACCTTTTGTAGAACAGAAACCCAACAGTATTCAGCCTCTATAAACTTTCACTTGTAACCCATAAACCTTAAAAACGTTTAATAACAGTCAACAACAAAAACTATCACCGTCTATACACACAAGTAATAACAATACCCTGCGTGCAAGCAACAGAGAAACGGCTACAACAAAATTTTCAATCCAAAATAATGTGTAACAACAACTGTTTATGAGGTCAACCAATAATGTATGAGAAACGTCACAGTCTTTATATTTTTATAAATATTTAAAAGAGTGAATTATTAAACCCTTTTTTGGAAAAAAAATATTAATCATATAAAAATATTATCAATCATTTTTGTTATGTTTTATCTGTGTTACACTTCTGTTGACGATTAGTTTTTGTTGTCGATAAATTTTTGTATGGGAAATTTTTTTATAAGTAAATTTTGCTAAAGGAAGGCTTTATTAGCAAATAAATTTTATTTTAAAACCTTTTTGCAACGATTAATTATACTGATAAAAAAATTTATGCTATCGATAAATTTTGTTTCGTAATATTTTTTATCGATAAATATTGCTAAAGAAAATTATTATTATTGATGAATTTGGCAATAAAAATTTTTTTTGTCTAGTAGTTTTGAAAATAAATATTTATGTTATCGATATATATCGGTGTATTTTATTATAGAACATTAAGAAAAATATATCATCGATTAATTTTGCTTCCGTAAAAGTTATTTTTACCCATTACTAATAAGACATTTCGTTATCGATAAATTTTGCTTAGGAAAAAAAATTATCGATAAATCTTGCTAGAGAATACAAATTTATTGGCAATTTGTTTTATTCATGTAATTTTCTATAGAACGTATTTTTACAATGCTCAACAAAATATGAAAAAAATTAATTAACAATACGAACATCAATTATTTTTCCAATATGTTATTGATAAGTAATTCCACAATTTTTTTTTTAATTTTTTAATTACAAATATTTATTATATTTAACAAATATTCCTACAGAATAATTTTGCTGCTAAGAAGTTTTTCGATAGTTTTTTTTATCGATAAGTTTTTGTATAAGAGAATTATAGACATTTTATATTATCATAAAATGTTAAAAAATGTTTTTAGTTGATAATTGATAAAACTTTTTTAAAGCCGATTACTTTAACAAATAATAGTTTATGGTTATAAATTTTGCTATCGAATATTTTTTAAATATATTATATGATATCGATAAATTGAATATCCAGCAAGTTACGAAATACTAATAGAACCGAAAAAAGTCTCTTAACGATAAGTCTTACTGTCCAAACGTTATAAAGTTTACCTGCACAAAATTTTGCTATCGATAAACTTTGCTATTGAAAATTGTTGCCATGAATCATATGTTATAATTTTTTTATCGCAATATTTTTTCTATAAATCTTTTGTTATTAATAACAGTACTTTTTAAATGTAAAATACCTCATAAGTTTTTGTTTTCGATAGATATACTATAATGTTTTTTATTGCCGATTTCTTTCTTTTAGAAACAAAATGTCCAGTTACAAGAATTGATACTTTTAGCAGACTGACTTTAAGCATTTTTATTACCTGCTCCTGCAGACAACATCCTGTCTTGTTAAGCGGCTGCCTGTGTCTCTTTCTTAAACGACAATAATTTCGCGTTTCAAATTACGGTCTCTGTTTAGTGTTAATGCCCTTCTTCTCTTTTCTTTTGTTTTTTTCTTGCGGCTTAAGTAAAACAAAGTGATTAAAATGTCATTAACTCTTTTTAATTTAGTTATAACCAAATTTTATGAAGACCTAAAAAATTGCAGCTGCCTTGGTTCAACAAAAAACTATGTTTTTAGCCAAAGTGCATTAAAAGAAGACCTTAAAAACTGTCCCTCATATTTTTTTACAATTTAATTAGTTTTACTATTTATTCTTTTACTAAATTGGTTTTCTTAAAAACATTATTTTGATTTTTATTGTCGTTTAATTTCTTTATTTATTTCTATTAATTTAACTTTCTTTTCTAAGTTCAATAAACTGTACAGATTTCGTTGAACTCAATATAGTTGAATGATTTAAATTTTGAAAAAAAAAACTCTGCCAAGCTTTAAACTATTTTCTTTTTGTTTAAACCCCTTTCTCCGTTCTCGTTCAACAGACTTGAAAAACATCTGTCGTGAGTTTCTAAAATAAATTAAAATTTCTTCCCTGTAATTTTAAGACGGGTTTAATTTTTCAAAAGCTTGAAAACACTTTTGAACCTTTAAAGCATTTCAGTATGTTGTTTTTGTAGTTCATTATGTGGTTCGTTGCATTGATATTATTATTGTTGTTGTAATTATTTGTTGTAGATGTCACTTTCTTTTACAAAATGTTGCTTTTTATATCCATCATTATGTTGGCTGTACCAACCGCTTTAATTTGATTTCACTTTCTTTTCGTTTGTTTAATATTTTAAAGCTGATATATAGACTGATATATTTATACCAGGACTTAAATTGTATTATATTAAATTTTACTAGCAATAAAGTAATCAAATTTTTTACTTTTTATAATATTTAAAGAAAATTCAAATTTATTTACTTATTATGTCTTTTCTATAGATCTTATAACAAAAATTTTCAAAAAAATGTTAGACAGCATAATTTTTTTTTAAATTTAATAATAAGTAACATTCTCTATTTAAGCCATTTCTATAGCAAAAACAATTTTTTATTAAAAACAGGCTGTAAAGAATTTTTTTCTTAATTGCATTAGAGTTCTCGATACCAAAGTTGTCGATAGTAAAAAATTTTCTAAAGCAATATTTATCGATAGTAAAACTTTTTCTAAATCAATATTTATCGATAGTAAAAAACTATCATTAGTAAATTTTTTTGATAACTAAGTATTATTCTTACAAATCTATCGTTAAATAAAATTTTTTATAAGAACTTATCGATGACAAATATAAAGCCATAAAAATATTCTGTAAAAATTTTTTATAGAAAATTTATCGATATATTAAAACTAATAGAGTTTATAAATTAAAATTTCCATTTATAATTTTCTACAACTCAAAGCTTTTAGTTGAAAACTTATCAATAAGTGAATATTTATAACATAGTATATAACGTATATATGTATACATATATCGATAACTGTAAATCTGCTATAGAAAAAGGTACAGTACATTTTTATAGAGGTTGTGTTGGTGCTTAAAAATTATTGACAGCTGTAATTTTTTTGGGAAAATTTATCGATAAATTTACATTTTTTATTGAAAATTTATCGAGAACTGTAATCTTTTTGTATATTTTTAATCGATAACTTATCGATAAAAGTAAACTTTTTTAAAAAAGTGTCGCAAACTACAAATCATTTTGTAAAAAAATTATTGATAAAAGAAAATTTATTGATAACTAAAATTTCTTACAGATATTACCGATAACTGTAAATTTTTTATAGTAAATTTATAAATACTTGAATATTTTTTTTTAGAAAATGTGTTAATATGTGAAGTTTTTTTAGGAAATATATCGATAGCAATATATTTGTTATAGAAATTTTTCGATAGCTGACATTTTTTACAGCCATTTTATCTACAAAACAAAACAAAATTTTCTAAAGTAATTTTTTTTTAATAGATATTTAAAAAGTTGTTTAAAGAAATTTCATTCACGACCTTACTATTCACAACAAACAGTTAGTGACGGCAGTCTTCACTGAAAGCGATGATATCAGTATTCCCTTCATTTATCATTAAAATAATACCAATATGACTTTTTATTTTAAAAATTCGTATAGTAAATTGTATTGATAATAAAGTTTGTCCTAAAAAGTTATAAATAGATATTTTGTCTTCTAAAAATTTTCCGAAAACAATTTTTTTACCATTTACTAAATAAAAAATTTATTAAAAAAAAGCTAACGACAACTTCCTTGTTTTATTGTCAACTTTTTTTAGCAGGTATATAAAATTTTTAAAATTAAATTATAAGTGAAAAAGTGTACAATTGTAGTATTTGAACGTTTCATTCTCTAACAGCACCCTGTAACCTTTCTATGAATATAATAACAATAGTGATAAAATAGGAAAATCAGTTTTGTTAAAAGGCCGTGTGAAGGTCTTCTAAGCTTTGGAGCAAATTTTATCTGATTCCGTTTAGTAAATAAGATGTGTGTGTGTAGGTTTTTGCGCATTTTACTATAATTAGTTTTTTTTAATTTTCAAATACTAAAAAGTTTGTTGTAGTTTGTATTAATAATTAATTTTATTGTTGCTGTCTTTTGTGTTTGTTGTCAGAATGACATTGAATTTGAAAGCTTTTTTTTATCTGTAAATATTTAACACGTGTTTGGCCATTATAAAAACCATACACCCAGTTTTAATTAAAACAACTACGAAAAAGAAATATTATTTTTAAAGAACAAAAGGGGAACTAAGTGTATAATTTAGTTTTTGATATTATTTTCCTCCAACTTGCGATCATATTTAGGATTCTCTAAATTCGCTATCACATTTTGAACAATCTGTGAATTACTTGTTTATATTTAGTTTCTTTGTTTTGGCTGATGTTTTGGATGTCTCGCTGAAATATAATCTTAATTTTTTGCGTTTAGTGTTACGTTTTTTTCTCAGTTTTACGTTGGTAGTTGAGGTGATAATTCTGGAAGCGTTATAGAATATAAATTCAGCCTACATTGTGTACATATATTTTGCTGGTGCTGTTAACAGAACATAAAGAAAATGCTGATAGCAAAGCTAAATAAGTTAACCATTAGAAATCATTGTATATTAAATTTACTGTATTCTTTAATATCGTAAACTTTGAGAACAAACCTTTTTTTTAATTTTTTATAACCATTTTGTAAAACATGGATAAATTAAAAAAATGCTTGTATCGTATATTTGTTTTTTTTTACTGTTAGAACATTGACATAATTTTAAAATTAGTGTCGTTTGTACTATTAACACAAATGATAAATAAAAAAAACAAGGGATAATTTTCTTACTTATTATTTTAATATCGTAAATTTTTAAATATAATTTTTTTAAAATTACGAGAATTTAATTAATAAATTAGAACCGACAATAACTTTGCCACTTTTAAACTGTAAAAATTTTTAGCACTGCATAAGTAATATCGTAAAAAAATTAATACCGTAAAATTACGATATTATTAAATTTGCATATAAATATTTTTAAATAGTCATATAATGAGTTTAAACAAAGTTTTTTTCGAAATGTTTGCATTTTTTATAATTTTTTTAATACCGTAAATTTTCAAAAAAAATATTTTTTGTTTGTTTATGTTACTGTTTCTATTAATTTAATGTTATTTGTGATTGAAGTGATTTATAAATATGTAAGTATTCTTTTTCTTTACTTAAGTATCAGGATAGAAAGTTTATATCGTAAAGTTGTATCGTGGATTCTAAAATAAAATATTATTAGTTTCTCGCATATCGTAACATTAACAGGCCAATAAAAATATCAGACGATTCTATGAGGAATAGAATATTTTTTTTTATAATTTTTATTACATTTTTAATATAAAATTGTCACCAAAAATAGGGATATAAAATTTAATATCGTAAAAAATAAAAAATTTAATTTTTTTGTTTTATATTAAAAAAAATTTTTTTTTTGTTTAACAAAGGGATAATAATGGCCTAATAATGCTTATTTAAAGGGAAAAATAATGTACGTCTTTTTAATAAAATTGTATTTTTATATTTACGATATTAAAAAATTTACGATATTAGAAAATTATACGATATTTTATATTTTTATTTGAAATTATGATTTACTAAACAGCAATAGCGAAACAGTATTATTTTTTGTCTAACAAATAATCTTAAATTAAGATTTTTAAAATTTACGATATTAAAAAAAACTTATGGTAGAACAAATACTTAAATATTTTTTTATTAAATTCGCAATAAAACAGGTGTTTAAGTTTACTGATATAATAAATGTCCAATTTTTAATAAAATTGTATTTTATTTGTCACTTATTAGGCATGTGATAACATTTTCGTCAAATCATGTTATTTAAATAATTTTTTGTGTTATTTATTTCAAAATCTGTAAAAAGTTAAAATTCAGCAAAATTGTTTTTTTTTTGTTTTGTGGATAAAAGTAGAACGAACAGACAAAATAACAAAATGTTGAAGCTTGTGTTTACGTTAAATTTTAATATTATTTTTTTAATTGTATTTCTCAGCTAACAAATGTGATGATTTTGTAAAATTTTATTTTTCTTTGTCTTTATGTTTTTTTTTCGCTAGAATTTTATTTTTTTCTTACTTTATTACGAAACTAAAGAAGCATTTGGTTGTAAGGTTTAGAATTTCATTGAACTTGATTTTTATTTACAAAATAAGACCAAGTGATTTTCATGATTTAATAATATGCTCAAATTTTATAAAAACAGAAAAAAATCAGCAGTCAAGTATGTATCAACGTAAATGTTAATACAAGAACAACATCTTTATGATGAACATTTTGCTTAATAAATTTTTTAAAATAAACGTTTTTTCAAATATGATGATTTATAAAAAATTATTACGATATTTGAAATGATTGCCTTAAATAATAATTATTCAAGACTATACGCTTTTTTTATTAATTGTTTAAAATTATATATTTTTAAATTTACGATATTAAAAAATTTACGATATTAAAAATTATACGATATTTTATATTTTTTGTTTGATATTATAATTTACCAAACAATATTGTATTTCGTCTAACAAATAATCTTAAATCAAGACTTATGAAATTTACGATATTAGAAAAAACTTACCGTAAAACAAATAAATGTTTTTTTTTATTAAATTCGCAAAAAAACAGATGTTTAATTTTACTGATATAATAAATGTCAAATAAAATTTTTGTGCAAATGATTTCGCTTAAGTTTTGCAAAAAACATATAGGCAACCCTAAAAAACACAATTTGATAGAGTTAAATGTGTTAGAAAAATTGCAGTGCTGAGCTGTTAACGCGGCCCTGCTAAAGCAGACTGAAAATTGGGTAGATCTACCCTACTGTTGGAATGGCACACTGTTCACTGATTAACGGGCAAAGCGGGTAAGAAATGCTACAACAGTTACCAAGATAGGGTTGGGGGAGATAGAGGTTCCTACATTAATGGGAAGGCGGATTAATGTTACGGACTAATTTAGTTTCAAGGTTTTATCTATCATTACTGACTTTGGAGTAGACCGCAATTTGAGTTTTATTTGGGCGGCTCTACGGAAGATTAGTGTAGTATTACCATGGATCTCTATTTGTCTATTATTTATAACGACCAAAACACAATTTGCGTTATTTATTAAAAACTATTTTTTATTTATGTACATTTATGGCCACTTATAATTCTCACTTTATTTAAATTAGTGAGTCTTTTTATGGAACTAGATTTATGCATTAAACTTTGTTAAGTGATCGTAAGTGGGTCATGCACAAATCACTTTCATTTTAGCTACAAAAACCAGCCAAGCAAATATATGCGTACGTCATCAGCAACAGCAGCAGCAACAAACAGCATTAAAACTTTTTTATTAATATTTCAACAAACAAAAAGAAAAGTTCATTGACTTTTAATTTCATTTGTTGCCCGTTGTTTTTGTTTTTTTTTTGGTCTAAAACAATCGATCGACTATAAAATTTCCCTGGCACAGTATTTCAACATCATACAAATCATGACAGCAAGCAACAGCAACAAATTTGTAAACGAACACATATTGAACGCAGCAATGCATTTATTAAAAGAAAGTAAAAATTACAAAAAAAAAACAAAAGTAGTGATCATTTCTTTTTTATTATTTTTATTTGTTTCTATGTTTGGTTCCGCTCTAAATAATTAACAGCGCATGCTCTTACACATACCAAAACAGGGGCTTGCAAGTTGTTTCAGAGTCCCACAGCAATGATAGTGAAGTAAACGCATGCGTGAATTAGAGTGCAACGATTTTTTCTTGTATATTTTTTTATTTATATTATTGTTGTTGTTTTCTTTTATTGTTTATTATGCAGCACTTTTTTCGGTAAGCCTTTCTTTTTTTTTTTGCTTGAATCACTTTCGCTTAAAACTTGTTGTGCTAGAAACTACTACAGCTGCTGTTGCTGTTGCTGCTGCTGCTACTGCTGGCGTTGCTGCTGGGAAAGAAGTCAAAAACCTTTGGATTGTTATAAAAATTTCACTTTTCTTTGCATTTAATGTATTTCTTTGCCAGCATTGAAATAATAATAATGTCTCGTGATATAAATTGAGCCTAAACTACAACAGCTTACCAGAGCCAAATGAATTAAATTTAAATTTCTACACTGCTGCCATTCAGTAAGCGTGTGCAGCACACCGTGTTCGAGGGCTTAAAATTAAAGTGAAATTTTTTTTTAACAATAAAAGAAGTTCAATGACTTGCTTTACAAAGATGTTGAAATAAATTATAAATGACCTAAATTTTAGAAATTACAAAAACAACATCAAAAACACTGCATATTTATTCGAAAATGTTTGACAATTTAATGCTGAATTTTTGTAACTTAATCGAAAAAACAAACTTCACTTTCTTCTTCTAGTGTTTAAATTTAATGACTCGATCATTTTTCTTTTCTTAGTTTTTGTGAGCGAAAGAAAGTCTTTTATTTTTTTTTTTTCAAAGATTTCTTTAAAAAAACTTAATTTTGGCTAATTGCAATAATAGTAACGTGGAGTTACTAATATTATTGAAATTTTTTTTCTTAAACAAAATTAAACTGATATTCAGGCAATTTTGCTATTTACAAGCAAGGCGAATTAAATATGTACTAGGTGGCCGCACGGCTACAAAAACAAAAACCTTGTTATTTTGTTGTTGCAGACCACCACGTTGCTGTCAAAAATAGCTGACTAAACAAGAGGAAGCCAAATTTAAATTATCCTCTTATTATCGTTTTATGCTTTAAATGAAGTTGTAACAGTTGTTATTTTTCTCCTAGATGTGCAGCAATACCTTATATTTAATTTTTTAGTTATAAAATTTAAAATTTTTTTTATTTATTAAAATTATTCGAACATTTTTTACAAGGTAAATTAATTACAAGGTGATAGCGGTAGCGAATTCATTTATTTTCGCCTGTATTCTAACTGTCAAACTCCATATATAAAAAATTTATCTAACTGTTATACAGATTTTTTTATATATGGAGTTTGACAGTTAGAATACAGGCGAAAATAAATTAATTCGCCACCGCTATCACCTTGTAAATAATTCGCCTTGATTTTTTATTTTTAAAATTATTTTATAATTTTTACAACAACGGCGAATTAATAGTTGGGCTATTAAGAACACCTGTAAATTAATTCGCCTTGATTTACAAGCAAAACTATTATGAACAGACCGCTTAAGGCGAATTAATAACCATTGGCTTTGACAGCCCAGGTGACTACTGTGATTATTCCTCCTTCGAGTGTCAAAAGTTATATTCTCCTTTGCTTTAGACAGTGTACATATTTTTTCGTAGTATTGTATTCATTGTCGCCGTTAGAAATTACTTCTAAAATCGATGTTAAAACTGGAATTGAATTTAAGGTGCAACTAAATTTTATTGTTAGAATCAAATGGCAAAGAACTAAAGTCTTTTGAGTAGATAGGAGGGCTAAACCATCCTTAGATTCTCTGCCAGTTTTCTAGTAAGAGAGTTCCGTCTCGAAACGCCGTTGATGAAGGAACAGCCCGTCTAGACAACGGACTAGAGTGCCATTTTTAGGTAAGGCAATGCGACCAATATCAAATGAAATTGCGAGTCACCAGGGGCATCACAATGGGCCTTAAAGGCCTCCGAGTGAGCTCGTAATACGCAGAAGGAGGATTAATTGAGGCTGAATTTCGTGGCTACAATCATCTTTAATTTGTAATCTGACTATCAAACAGCCATTTCCGGCCTGTAGTCCAGGGTCTTAAAAAAAGAAAAAGCTCTAGAATGCCGCCAAACTCTCAGTAAGATCGCTGAGCAGATCAACATTAGAACCTTCTTAGTTACAAAATAGAGTAATGTGATGATGAAGGGCTACGGGCTTGCAGGCTGGTTAAGGTACATAGATGTCCTCTTGTAGATTCTGATTATTATGCAGGTCTATAGTGGAAGCAAATGAAAAGGTTTAGGCCACTAGAGTTTCTTGCAAAATTGATAGACAATTGCGGCCGCAATCGATTGTAGGGTTTGCGGAACCTTTACGTTTCACTAACCAGAATTGATATCGCAGTATTAATGTCAGCTCTGACCACATACTTCCTTACTAGGCGGCATGCACATAGACGGTGCGCCATATGCACTTCCTCTGTCGCTGTGCTGCATTAGGGCGAAGTAGATTCTTTTCTATGTGATTTCATTTTTTTTCAGAGAAACTTCTTAAATGTCTTTCAAATGCAGGGGAAGAGTATATTGAATGTTATTATGAGCTGTTGTTTGTTCTGCAATGGGGTTGTCGTATTGTATCACTAATTTAGGTGTGTTCCCAATCTCACCTAAAATAAATTTTGAATCTGACTCTATTTAAATTAAATTAAAATCAGTTTTAAAAACTATTGATTAAATTAAAAACTAAATTTGGCATAAAAACAATTTTAATTAATTTATTCTTTTAACGCGCCTTGAAATAACTAAAAAAACAACAATTTGCGAGTGTTTTGGGTATTTTGCGCATTCGTGCTGGGATTTTAAAAATCGAGTAAAATTAAAAAAACGTGACGCACAAAACGAAAGTGTTTGTAATTTATTTTTAATTCGTTTTCACTTTTAACTGTTAAACTAGAAAAAAATAGTTTTAGAGACAGAAATATAAAGAAAAAACATGAATAAATAAAAAGGCAAATAAAAAAAAAAAAAAATGTGTTTAACAATTTGTAAAAAAACTAAATGTTAAACTTGTATCACATAAAAGCAAAAACACAAAGAAAAAGAAACAAAAGCCAACACAATTAAATGAAAGTGAAAATAAGGTTTTGTTTTGTCAAAAAAAAAAATAAATAATAATAATAATAAAAAATAATGAAACAACCCCAAGATTTAGAGTAATTTAAAAGAAGACGACTTTTAAATATTTTAAAAATCCTTTCAAATATAATAACACAAAATCGTTTTATTTAAGAAAGAAATCTCTTTATTAAAAAATTTTTTTTATTGAGAAAACAAAACTATTTTTTATAGTGAATATTTGATTTCTTTAACGATGTTCGTTTATAACAGTGTTAGTTCAGTTTATAACAGCGAATTTATGATGCGTCATAAATCACTTATATAAACTGTATTGATGATTAATTATAGTTCAATAATGTATAAATATCATTGTGCCTACAGTCCAGTAAAAACAATTTTTTAAAAACAAAAAAAAAAAAAAAAAAACACAAAACCAAACCAAACCAAACCACAAATGAACTTAAAAGAGTTTATTGAACTCTTTAAATAATAAAAATGAACATAAAACTTAAAAAATTTTTTTATAATAAAAAACAGAGAGTGTTGTAAAAGCAAAAGTGATGTCGTAACACTTGAAAAAGGAACTGTCCATAATATTTGCTTAAAATTTATTTAACTCTTTTATAATTCAATCATTAAGTTTTTTCTCTATTCAAAATTAACGGATTTTTTTTGCGTTCTTTTTTTATAGTTTTAAAACTTTAGACGAATTGAATTGTTTTATTTTCAAATAAATTGGAAATGTACTAAAACAATTTTCTCTGCACTGTGGGGCAGGAAAAAAATATTATAAAAATAAATTTGAAATTTCCAAATTTTACTTTGCTAGAAGACATATCAAGCTTAAGTTTCTATTCCGAGATTTTAAAACTTCGGATGTTCAATTTTAAAAGGCCTGCAATTTTTTTCATCATTGGATTTAAAAAATCCTAAGCTTTTCTTATTAATTTATAAATATTTATAACAAAGTAGTTCAATCATCATTCTCTCTTAAGTGAACCGATTCTTTGCATTTAACAGGATAGGATTCAATTGTAATAATAATTAAGAACCGCTTCCTTATATTTAAAATGTAATAGTTAAATTTTTATTGCGTGAAAATAGCGATTGATTAAAATTGTTTTTGAAATTAAAATTAATTTTTAATTATTTTATTGTATTGCAATTGAAAGGTTTTATTTTTGTACTTTAAATAAATTAATTCTTACGTTTTTTAATGACTTTTTAAATGAATCGGTACTTTTTTACTTCTGTTCCAAATGAACCGATTAGTTTAAATTAAAATTTCTTGTCTTCTGAATGGAGATACTCATTTTAAATTGTAATGAAGCTGTTAACTAATATTCTTAAGAAAATAATTTATTTTTAATTATTTTCTATCCATAACGGTTAATTTTTTATTTTTTTTTTTCACTTAATATATCAACAATTTCGTTACTATATTTTTAAAATTATTCGAAAGAGTTTTTTTGTATTTTTTATGTTTTATGTTTATTTTTAATCCTAATAAACCGTTTTATATTTTATTTTATAGTGAATAAACCGGTTCATTTTTTGTTTTAATCTAAATAAACTTTGTTATTTTTATTTTACTTTAAATGAAGCGGTTTAGTTTGTATTTTATTCTAAATGAACCGGTTCATTTTTTATTGTATTTATTTATTTTATGTTATTTTAATTAAATTTTGTACATTTAAAATGGTTGTTTTAATGTTTAATTTTTTTAATTAATAGCTAAAACTTTATATATTCGAAATAGTTAATCGGTTAAGTTTTCACGTTATTTTTTAAAATTAGCCACATTATTTTATTAATTATCTTTCTCTGTTTTTTTTTTTAAATTAGGAACTGATCATTTTAATTTTTACATAATTGCATTGTATTTTTTTTATTATATTTTAAATAAATTGGTTCAAGTTTCACTTTAATAAAAATGAATCATTCATTTTTTGTATTATTAAAATGAACCGCTTCATTTTTCAATTTGTTAAAATTAAAACGTTTTAATTTTTTTTTGCTACATTCAACTGTTTCGGTTTTTGCTTTATTTTACATGACCGTTTCATTTTTTACTGTATTAGAAATGAACCGATTTAAAAAATCAGTTTTATATTTTCACTTTATTTAAAACGAAAATTTTTTTTACCATATTAAAAACGAACCGGTTTATTTAAAATTTAAATGAATGGTTTTGTTTTTTCGGTATATTTAACATTTTTCACAGGAAGCGATTCATTTTTAACTATATAATGAACCATTTTATCACTTTGTTCATAATGAAATATTATCTTCGTTGCTATATCAAAAGGACCTGCTACGTTTTTGCACCATTTTTATAGTCAATTTTATGAGTCAATTAAAATTTTTAGATTTTTATTTTGCTGAGAAAAAAAGTAACAATTTTATTTAACTAGAAAAATTTTTTCCTTTAAGCACAACTGTGCATTATAAAAATCATTTGGTTGAAAAACAAAATATTATAAAAAATCTTTAAATTATTTTTGCTTCAATTAATCGTTTTGCTTTGTTTTGAAAAATTAGTCAAACAAATATTTCAACATTAATTTATTATAAAAATTAACATGCCTCCTTTAAATTTCTTAATTATCAATCCAACTCTTTTACTCGCTCTTTCCCCCAAATATTTAAACTACAATAAAACTTGTTTCTTGTTGTTTGGTAGTGAGAAAGTGAATTTAAGTTGCATTTCAACTTAAAAATCACAAACAAAAATAAGACAACAAACAAACTGGGTCAAAACAGCTGATAGTATTTTATGTTGCTTCCTTCTCTTTTCTCTTGGTTTGTGTTATTATTGTTCTACACACCAAAATAAAAACAAGCGAAATGACAGACTTCCAATCAAGTTTATTAACATGAGATTTGTTTGAAATAGTTTCTTTATATTACGGTAGGTTTTTTTGGAGTTTAATTCTACATTCTCTCTTCCTCTCTCATCTTTACTTTGGCTCTATGTTTGCCACTAAAACTTGTAAGTGGCTTGACAAACAGCAAACCAACCCATTACTTCTATTTTTATTCAATTTAATTGTATGAAAAAAAGTAAAAGTAAAATTTATTAGCATTTTTTTTTTAGTATTTTCATTTGTCTAATAAATTTTGGTAATTGTTTTGGTTTAAGAAAGTGACAGCCATACCCCTTCATGAGTGTTTCTTAATGATCACTCACATACAGATCACTATGAAAAATAGAAAGCTTCGTTTTAATCTGTGGCTTAAGATAAGATGTTTTTATTTTCGTAATTATGTCTAAAGTTTGAAGGTGCGGCAGTGGAAATACGGCAATTGAGAAAAATTAAGAAATTGGTTTTGAGCTATAAAAACAAATTTAAATTTGAATATATTAAAAAATATGATTTTTTTTCGATATTAACTAAAAAATTAAGTTCAAACATTTTTTTACACATCCGCAAAAGCAAAAGCGTTCAATTGAAAGAGTCGTGCAAAAATTTGAGCAAAACGGCTCTGTAGGAGATGTGAATACACCAGTGCATGCTCGTTCAGCTCATACTGCAGAAAATATTGCTGCTATTCGCGATCAGTTTTTTTTAACAAACATTATTAAAAAAAAAATAATAATAATTTATAGTATCATTTTTTCAGTATATTTTACTGATTGATTCCTTTACATATGATAAGTACAATTAAATTTTATAAAAGTAAATCCTCTTCAGACATGAGTCATTTCTTTTAATCTCATTTAATTTATTAACTTTTGTTCTGTAAATGAAAAAAGCCACTTAATAAATAATAAGTAAAGACAAAAAAAAAAAATAAATAAAAATATAATCGACAAGTCCTTGGAGGTAATTCATGTAGAATGTTGTAGAAAAATATATTAATAATAAACTAAAAGAAAAAAAAAAATAAAATAAAATAAAAACAGGAGCCGTGTGTTCTTAAAAATAAAATAAATATGACTTTGTGATAAAAAATTTGTTGAAATTTAAAATAATTGATGATTGATTCATGTTTAACTTTGGGTTTAAATGAACCAGTTAATTTAACATCTTATTGTCAATAAGTCGGTTCAGTAAGCATTCTATTCGGTTAAGTACACTGGTTCATTTTTGCGCTGTATTTAAAATAATCGGTTAAATTTAATATCTGTATCAGAATAAACTGGTAGATTTATTTTTTAAAAATCCGTTTCGTTTAACATGTTGAAAGAAATAACTAGTTGTGGACTCCAGAGTAAATAAATAGTTCTTTTATTTTTTAAGTAAAGCCACCTCTCTTTACAAAGGCTTCAAACCATTATTAATATATCGATTATTAATTAATCTATTAATACTTAATTAAAAATGAATCGATTAAAAATTAATCGATTAATAATTAATCGATTAAAAATTAATCGGTTAATCGATTAAAATTTAATGTGATAATTGATTAAAAAATAATCGGTTAATCGATTAAAAATTAATCGGATAATCGATTAAAATGTAATCGGTTAATCGATTAAAAATTAATCAGTAAATCGATTAAAACTTTATCGGTTCATTTTTAACAACATTGTAAACTACACGATTTATAATTTATTCTATTTTCTTTATCAATTCGATTCAATATATTTATTGCTTATTCCGTTATTTTAAGAAAAATGAACAATTTTTCGTATTTAAGAAGTATCGATTAATATTGTAATAGATTTTTGACTTTAATCTTAGTGAAATATCCGATTTTTTTGTTTGAATGAACTTGTTGCTTTTTTCTCAACTCCAATCACTTTACTCTAAATGCACCGCTTTATTTGAACCAGTAGCCTTTTAATCATTCCGAAATGATCTGTTTTATCCAAGTCGTTTAAAGTCTGCTGTATTTTATTCTATATATTTAGATCTAAATTCGATCCGAATAAATGTTCTTTAAAAAAATTAAGTGTTTTAAGAATCGAAAAACAGTTCGTTTTCCCATTAATAGCTATATATTGATTTACTTCCCTCCCTCTTTTTTAATAGAAAACATATTGAACAAGGACACCAATGTCCTTCTTACTTAGCTCGTTTTAGTAAATTGTTTGTTTATTTCATTTATTAACATTTTTATTTTATTTTTAATTAGAGACTCAAAGAAAATTAAGCCTTGACCTTGAATGCCATTCAATGTCTAACATTTTGCCTAATTACTAATCATATTTACTTAGTTGAAATAATTTTCTTTCTTTCCCTTGAAAAAGAAAATTATTCCTAAGCAATTTATTCTTCTGCCTTGAGTTCACCCAGTTTTTCTGTTTTTTATTCTTGAATTCCCTTGTTTTTTTTAACAAAAATATGACCCTGAGACCTTAATGATGTATTAACGAAAAAAAAAAATAAAAAATAAAATAGAAACAAATTAAGAAGCCACAATAAATAAGAATTGTGAAGTTAGTAAAATATATTATATTGGGTGACTTAAATTTCTGTCGTCCAAAGCCTCACGCTTTTATTGTGGGACACTTACAAGTTGGAAAATATATTACACAATTTTAAGGGAAAAAGTTAAACAAAAAATGGAAATAATTATATAATTTAATGCTTACAAAATAAGTATGTATGTGTGTCAAATAACAATTATTTTAATAAAAATAAATAAACCGAATGAGAGAAGAAAAAAAAAAGAAAATTTGAAAATGGGAATTCTTAAAATCTGACCTTGAAGTACTGAATCAGACCACAGGGATAACAAAAATTTTGTTGAAGAAAACACAATAACATGACGGGAGTTAACTTAAACACTGATTGAACTTTGCATACGAAGATGTACAAATTTACTTTGAATATAAATAAGCGGGTTGTTTTAATTTGGAGTAAAAAATGAACCGGAGTTGCATCATTTGAAAAAAATGGATTTGGTTTAAGTCCATTTTTAATAGCAAGAAAAATCAAATCGGTTTATTTCGAACAGTCTAAAAAATTAACTAGTTTATTTCGAATAGCAGAAAAATAAATCGGTTCATTTCGAATAGCAGAAAAATGAATCGGTTCGTTTCGAAAAGCGCAAAAAATGAATCGGTTCATTTCGAGTAGCATTAAATACAAATTGATTTATTTCGAATACCATGAATAATGATTCGGTTCATTTAGAATATCAGGAAAAAAGCGGTACATTTAGTATAGGACGAAAAATGAATCGGTTCATTTCGAGTAACGTAAAAAATGAATCAGTTTATTTGTAACATCATAAAATGTAAATTGGTCTATTTCGCAAATATTGAACAATAAATCAGTTCATTTCGTATAGCACAAAAATAAATCGATATACTTCGAATAGCAGAAAATGAATCGGTTCATTTCGAATAGCGCGATAAATGAATCAATTCATTTCGAGTAGCATTTACAATAGCAGGAAAAAGCGGTACATTTATAATAGCACGAAAAATTAATCGATTAATTTCGAGCAGCATAAAAATGAACGGGTTTATTTGTAATATCATGAAATTTAAATCGGTTTGTTTCGAATATCATGAACAATAAATCGGTTCATTTCGAATAGAATTTCGAGTAGCATAAAAAATGAATCGGTTAATTTGTAACATCATGAAATGTAAATCGGTTCATTTCGAATAGCGTGAAAAATGAAACGGTTCATTTCGAGAAGCATGAAAAATGGATCGATTTATTTCGAATATCATGAATATTGATTCGGTACCAGGAAAAAGCGGTACATTTAGAATAGCACGAAAAATGAATCGGTTCATTTCGAGTAGCATAAAAATCAATCGGTTTATTTGTAACATCATGAAGTGTAAGTCGGTTTATATCGACTATCATGAACGAAAAATCGATTCATTTCGAATAGCAGAAAATAGCACAAAAAATAAATCGGTTCATTTCGAATAGCATGAAAAATGAATCTGTTCATTTCGAATAGCATGAAAAATGAATCGGTTAATTTAGTATGTCGAATAAAAAATTAGTCGAATGAATATGCTCGTTTAATTTATATAAAAATATCGGACATTTAATAACAATTACCTGTCAATTATTTATTAATGTATAGAAATAAAAAGAATAAGAATAATTAGACGCTCTTTTAATTTACTTTTTGTCTTAAAACAATTTATCATAAAAATAACTTCGTTAATTTGTAGGCTGAGACCTGTCTGCCACTAATGAAAACCATGATATTTAATAACAAATTTAGAAATAAAGAAAATATACGTTTTACATTCGAATCACACATGAATCAAATCGAAAACTTATGTATTAGTGTGTGTGTATACTTGAGCCTTTTATAATAAAAATAAAATACTTTTGCAACAGTTGGTTTTGACATTTTTATTATGTATTTGGACTTATGGACATAATATGAACTACAAAAAAAATCACAATAAATTGGGGGTAGAAGAAAAATTCAGGGACCTTAGAATTTGTAAGATTTTGGGTTTTGAGTTTTTTACCGTAATTCCTTAAATATAGAATTGAAAACAAATGTATTGTAAATATTCAATTTCCGTTTGTAATGACATTTGCGACCTTCACCTTCAAGTCTTATAAAATATGTTCCCATAAACACATTTAATTTGTTTTGTCTACTCTGTTTCATCTTAAGACTGATTATTTATCATCACTGTGATACTTGAATATCATATTAAACACTTTTATCAGACGTTTGCAAACTGAAACCGAATATCATTTGCATCATTTTTAATTTGCTCATCTTTCGGAGAAAATTTGAAAAAAAAAATTAAATATTTATTTAAAGACTCTTTGTTTGTCATGTCTGTACAGATCTTCTTACATTAAATAGCAATAAAGTGCTGATGAAAATGAGATTAATTCCTGGCTATTTTAAATTCCCATGCTTTTAAAACAAATATTAAACTTAAGATTTATTTTCATTTTTGGCTGATTTAAGCAATTATTTCTCCACACGTGTAATAATGTTTTGTTAATTTTGTAAGGAACAACAGAACAGATTGAAAGAAAAGAGGCAACAAAGAAAAATAAAAAAATTTAAAATAAATCTAATAAATCCTTAAAGATTTTAGCGCAAAAACCTGTTCGTTGGAATTAAAATCAATCGGTTGAAAAAAAGGTTTTTTTTTTATTCTGCAAAAATAAAATTAGTTTAAAATTCTAATAAAAGTGTATGTCTTATTTCGAATCGAGTGATCCATAAAACCGGTTTTTACATAGTATCCTTTCAATAGAATAAAGAAAGAAAATATATATAAAAAGAATACGAGGGCTGCTATATATATTTCTGGCCTGGCAACACTGAGTGCTGCCCAGTGCAATCTGACATTTCCATTGGAAAGTTTGTCATTTTTAAGCATAATCGTACTCAAAACGTTTTGACGTGCGACCATTATTTGTATTGTTTACAGTGACTTGAAAAAATTAATATAGAAAAAAAAATGGAATTAACTCGTGGACATTTTCGTGCCATCATTTTTCACAACTTTCGACGTGGATTATCACGACAAGAGTGCATTGATGAACTTAAATCTTTGTATGGCGATGAAGCACCATCCTATAGCACTGTGAAAAATTGGTATAATGAATTTAATCGTGGCCAAAGCTCGCTCAAAGACGAATTCCGTGAAGGTCGTCCAAAAACGGATGTTGTGCCAGAGAACATTGATGCCGTGCGTGAACTCATAATGCAAGATCGACATGCAACATACCGAGAGATAAAGAGATCCTTGGACATTTTTTACACCAGCGTACATTCGATACTGCATGAATACCTGGTCGTAAAAAAGGTTTGTTCTCGTTGAATCCCGGACAATTTGAAAGTCGCTCAAAAAAAGGCTCGTGTCGATTGGTGCAAAGAAATGTTGCAAAAATACGATTGCGGTGCTTCAAAAGACGGGCGTATGAGCCCGAAACGAAACAACAGTCGACCGTGTGGGTCTTCAAAGACGAGCAAAATCCAACGAAAGTTGTTCGTGGAAGAAGCACTTCGAAGCAAATGGTCGCCTTGTTCTTTGGCAAAACTGGTCATGCGGCGACTGTTCCACTTGAGCAACGTAGGACGGTATCTTCTGAGTGGTACACTACAATTTGTTTGCCTGAAGTCATCGTAGAAATTCGAAAAACCAACAAGAGAAGACGAATCATTGTTCACCATGACAATGCGAGCTCTCACACATTGGCTCCAACCAGAACGTTTTTGACCGGCCAAAACGTCGAATTAATGGGTCATCCGACGTACAGCCCTGACTTCGCACCTAATAACTTCTTCTTGTTTCCGCACATCAAGAAAAAAATGCATGGTTAACGATTTTCGTCGCCAGAAGAAGCTGTTTAAGTGTTCAAAAACCATGTTTTAGAGGTGTCTCAATCGGAGTGGAAAAAGTGCTTCGACAACTGGTTTGAGCGCATGCAAAAGTGTATAAATCATGCTGGAGAATACTTTGAAAAACAATAAAACCATTTTTGATTATAAATATTCGCATTTTCACTATTAGGCCAGAAATATATAGAGCAGCCCTCGTAATATACCCATAAATCTAAATGAAATGACCCAGTTTGTATTAAATTTAATACATTTTAGCAGTTTAATTTTAATCGAATAAAAAAGCAAATCCTAATGAAAAGTTAATCTTAATTAAAACGTTTCATTTTAAATCATATAATAATAGAAAATAGATTTCAATACTAACAGACAGTCTAAAAAGCGTTGCAATTCAAAATGAAACAAGTAAGAGTGCTATATTCGGCTATGCCGAATCTTATATACCGTTCACCATCTTTATAAATCTTGTTTACTCAAGTGAATCTAATCAAAAAGCAAATATTGAGATTTAAAAAATAAAAACAAAAAACATTAATAACTATTTATTTAAAGGCTTAAATATTTTTTTTAAAAAATTTAGTATTCCCTTAAAGCCCTCTCTAAAAGCTTTTAAATGAAACCCATATTGATATCTTAAAAAATATGGTGCTCAAACGTACTTTTCTATGAAAAGTACAGAGGCCCTTAGCTCAGAAAATACGGGCGAGCTCCAATTTTTTCTTTTGATGTCTTTTTATATTTTCTAATTCTCTATGGCCACATATATTTACTTTTTCTTCACTAAACTAGATTTGTTTCAAATGATATGGAAAAATTAGAGTCAGGCGAGGTGTTTCGGCCTCGAAGGATATGGACCGATCTTGCTGATTTTCAAAAGCAAAGTTTTCGAAAGTTTTCTGATCAATTGAAATTACAACCAAGTAATTTATGGTTTCTACGATTTATTCGAAAAAAATAGGACGTTCTACTCTGCATAAAATATATATTCTGATGAGTTTGAAAAAGATCTAAGGCGATTCTAATATAATGAATGTTTTTTCAGTTACGATTTATTAACCGGTTCGTTTTAAATATAAAAAAGAGTAGCGTTGAAAAAATTCAATGATCCATTTTACTTAATTTCATTTAAAATACAAATCAATTAAAAAACTTTTAACCGGTTCATTTTTAATCGATTAAAAAGCAGAAGCGTTTATTTTAATAAAAATAACCTGCCTACTCATTTATTTCAATTTTTTGTTCACCTAGTTCAAGAAGATTCCCCCTTTTTTATTAGGACCAGCACTCAGGGAATGACCCTACTTATGCAACGCATTGTAAAAGAAGTAGGAAATTAGGTACTGGGAAGGGGGTTAAAGGGAGTAGCGCTTGCGGAAATTTGTTTTGAATCTTTGCACACTAAAAAAGACAGGAAAGACGTCCCCAGGGAGTCTATTCCACATACGAAGTGTAAGGATGTGTAAATTAAACTGATTCCAACAAAATATTAAAAAAATTCCGGTTTTATCAAAATCGAATAGTGGAGAACAGTTTTTCCCTAAAGAATCATTATCGTAAAATTTTTTAGCGTTTTATTGCTAATGGAATAAAAAACAAGATCTCAAAATTACAAAGAAAATAAAATTGAAATAATTCAAACGATCTAACTATTTCACTAGTGTGAAAAAAACGGCTCATTTTAAATCGAATAAAAAGCAAAACCGGTTCTTTAAAAAAATTAAGAGCGTCTATGTTTATTTAAAAATTTTTGCGTTGAAAGTAGGTATAAAGCAAAACTCAAATTAGTCAGAGAAAAATTTAACCGGTTTATTAAAGTGATTCCTACAATTCATTGAAAAAACTTTCCAATTTTATTAAAAACAAATAAAAGAAAACAATTTGTTTGCTTATAAAAATGGTTTAAAAAAAACGCAAAAATATTTTAACCGGTTCGTATTTAATCGAATAAAAAAACCGGTTTAAAAAAAAACCAAAAACTTTTCAGTTTTTTTTTTTCAATTATTAAGTTCAAAAAAAGTGTGAAGCGATTCTAAAAAACTAAAATAATTAATAATGCTTTTCATTACGATTAATAAACCGGTTCATTTTTAATACAAATAAAAATGGGATTAAAAAAGAAACTAAAAGAACTGTTTCACTAGAGTCCATTAAAAAATACCTGTATCAATATATCAAGTGTAAAAAATGAATTAATTTAAAAAATTTACTTCTATTTAAAACCCTTAAGATTTCTACGAACATTAAATAAATATTTAATGAAATATATTTAAGTCGTGCGTTATTTTATAAATTACTGCAGCGTTTTATATTTTTTTTCTATTTTATTTCTCTTTTATTAACCTCTAAAACAGTGCGAGTAAGTACTTTTTCTTATATACATTTTTTTTAATCATTAAATATGTAAAAATAACATTATTACACCTCATGTTATTTACAAGTAAATTGAAAATTACTCGGAGCAGAAATAACAAAAGAAAGTTCTTACAAAATGCCACTAAAAAAGAAACAAAAAAAAAATGAATTTATTGTTAGAGGCTAAAAGAATCCTTATACAGTCTCCTTCGTCAAGGTTAAGAAGAAAACGCCTACAAAAAAAAAAAAACTTCTACAGACTCATCAACACAATACACTGACAAATAAACGCAAAAGTATAACTTAATAATGTTGGTCTAAATCTTGTTAAAAAAAAATAAATAAAAAGCAAAACGAAAAAAAAATTATCATTTACCAGAAAAATGAGGACGACTACAACAAAAATAACAACAATTGTAAAAATGTCCTTGACTGTTAAAACACATATACGTATTTTGTTTAATGCTGCCATGCCAACAGGCAAATCTAACATTTTTTGTCTTCTTATTTGTCTTGTTCTCCACACCCACACACTGAAGTGAGTGGAATTTTTTGCAAAAATTTGTGCTACTCACCAGGACACAAGCTAAACACAGGACTCTGTGAATATTTGTTTGTATATTTTTTGGAAATTGTTTTTTTTTTTTTTTTGTTTTGTTATTGTTATTATTAATGACGTTGCTGTTAACATGAATGGCAAATAATCAACATGGCTGTTTGTTTATTTCCACGTGCCACAAATAATATTTGGGATTAATTGTATTGCTGGTTGAGTTGGCAAGCTGACGCACGTTTGCCAACAATTGTTGGTTGTTAATCAGGAGGAGAGTATTGAAATTGTTTTCAATACAGCAAATAATTACTTTTTTTTTTTTTTTGATTACTCATAATTTTTAGTTACCTGGTACTTTTTGTATTATAAGTCCTTCAGGTTACGTTGACAATAATCTGAATGAATCCATCCACATTTTTACTGTTTTTGTAAATGAAGCGATTAATCCTGCATTATATTTTGCTACTGTCTAATTTTTCCTGTTTTCTTCAGAAAACGTCTGCATAAATTTTTGTAAATATTTTTTGAAATAAAATTTTTAAAATAAAATGAACTTAAGCTGAAGCAATTAAGTCATTTGCTATGAGTTCTAGATAATTCTCCTTATTTGTTTACTATTTTATTGTAAATGCACTAAAACTCATAGATTTGAAGAAGAAATATAATAAGTACAAGTAATGCAAATTACAGAAGTAAGAGTGCTATATTCGGCTATGACGAATAATATATACCCTTCACCATCTAAGTAAATCTAGTTTAGCGAAGTAACTTAAAGCAAAAAAAAAACAAATATTGTGGTGACAGAGAATTAAAAAATAAACAAAATTTGGTACTGCATAAAAATGCCATCGGCTCTTAATGGGTTAAGCATTTTTTAAAATGTTCGTATTTCCTTAAAAATCTCTTCAAAAGCTTTAAAATGATACCCATTTTGAATTTTAGAAAATTTGAATATCTCGGAGCCCCGTAACCCGGAAAATATGGGCGAGCGCCGATTTCTTGACTTGATGTTTTTTTCTTATTTTTTAATGCTCTATCTAACTTTATATATATGTTTTTTTTTTATTGGAGTTATTTTATTGTTTCAATTGACTTGAAAAAATTATAGATAGGTGTGGTGTTTTGCTTGCTGCCCCGAAGAACATGGACCAATCATGCTGATTTACAATAGCACCTCTTGCGACACTATATCTGATCGATTGACATATTTATATTTTTTTTGACACTAACATGGACGTACAGACGGACATCGCCCCATCAACTTCGCTATGCATAGGAAGTCGGAATATATATACTTTATGGGGTCGGAAATGGATATGGTGGAAATTACACACAGAATGACAAACTTAGTTAAATGTACCCTTTTTCCACTTTTTGTGGTGAAGGGTATAAAAAGTACTTTTTCACTAAAAGTCCTAACAATAATCAAAATGTCTTTATCTGGTGGTTTTGCTCTTTTTTAATTCAGGTTTTAAAGAAAAATTGGTAGTAAAACTTCTTTAGTTGTTTTAAATTCATTAAGGTACTTTTTGTTGTTAAATAGTACCATTTAAAATTTTATTGCTTAAAAAGGCAAAGAAAAAATGTATAAGACTTGAACAATTAGTGAAATTTTTTAACTAACCTCGTAAGCTATAAAACTGTTTTTTATTGTTATGATTGCTAACACGCGCAAAGTGTCATTTGTTAAAAAAATCTACACTGAGAATAAATTAAACAATAAACAATAAATACTAAAAGCGATTAGATAGTACAGAAAGTTTAGTAACTTAAATATATTCAGGAAACTAAAATAAATCTATGCTGCCTAAGTTATGCAAGAAACACAACTGGCACGAACGACGAATTTTTGGTGGCGAATATTCATCGTCAAAAATGAAACACATTTGTGTATACGAAAATGAGCACAATCATGAAGTCGGACGAAATTCGTCATACGCGGCGAACTTTGCAATAGAATTATTTCTAATTCTTACGCCGGCGAATGACGAACAAATCAGTATAATGTGACCATGTTTGATTTTAGTTGTGCGGTATTTTAATCAATAAAGTCATTCTACTTAAATAATTTATATATTTTTATTTTGCAGCAGTTATAATAAGTGTAACTAAAATAAATTAGAAATATTATTTTTTATGGTCACCTTAGCAGCTCAGAAAAACTATGACAGCTGTCTTTTTCGTCGTTATTGTGCTTCATACCACGAATATACACAACGAGTTTTTGACGACGTTAGACGAATTTCGCGATACGTCCCATTTATGTTCCTGGCATTAAAAAAATATGTAACTTTGATATCTGTTTTTCTAAGTTTCTTTAACTGTATTTAAATCTCTTTTAAACAGAGTAAACAAAATATTCATAAAATTTGATTAAAGAAAATTTTTCCATTTTTAGTGCCAATAAGACAAAGAATCTAAAAATAAGAGAGTTAAGAAAAAGAAATGTCAAACGCAATATTGTTATTTACCCAAGAAACACAAGAACTTTTTAAGGAATAATAAAACTCCCTCCGCCAAGATGGTTGTTCCTCAATCAACAAATTTCTCATTCACAATTTGTTATTGGTATTTTTTTGGGCAAATAATCTCGTTATATATCTCATTCTAAATATTTGCGTATTAAATAATTATTTTAACCTTGTGCTAAAAAAGTTAGACTGAAACAGAGGTTGGGAGAGAGAGAAAAAAAGAGAGAGGGTAGAAAGTTAATATAATTTATTTAAGTTAATAAGCCGACAAAATTGTCAAAAACAAAATATTTTATTGTGAATAAAAAATGTTTTTATTGAAGGAGGATCTGGGATTAAAGAAAATCTATGGAATGATCAGAAAATTAACCGGTTCAGTTATAAAAGCGGTAATAACGAAATGTTTTAATTGCAGCTTATGACAAAATAAATTCTTAAGAGTAAAATATAAAAGATATAAAAAAAATGTAAATATATTGTTTAAAAATAAGTAGACAACGAACCGGTTCTTCAACATAATTGCGAAACATAAAACCGTTTGAATTTATGTTAAAACCGCATCACTTAAAACCCACACAACTTTTAACCAGTTTTCTTAAAATTTTTAACAAATTGAACTGCCGTAAAATAAACAAAATAATTTAGAAAGATTATAAAATTCGCTTGTTAAAAATGGACTGAAAATTAACCGGTTATTTCAAAATTTTTAGAAGTGAAATGGGTTCTTAAAAATGAATCGATACTTTTCAACTGGTCCCTAGAAGACACGTCGATTTTGTTAAGCACATTATAATATATTTCGAATTAATTTAAATTACATGCATTGCATTTATTAAAATAATTGTTCGAATGAACCGATTTATTTTGAAAATCGTGACTAAGAAACGGATTCTTTCAGATCATTTAGAAAATTGTGTATAATAAATTGCTTTATTTTTCAAAACCTGTCTAATGAATCGTTTCACTTGGAAAATCTTGCGCAATGAAGCAGTTTATTTTGAAAATCGTATTTTATAAACCGGTTTATTTGAAAAATCGTAGTAAATAAACCGTTGCATCTAGAAAATAGTGACAAATAAACTTGTTCACCTGGAAAATCATGACGTGTGGAGCAGTTCGTTTAGAAATTCTTGAAAAAGGAGCTGACTCATTTAGAGAACTATTCTGAGGGAACATGTTCATTCAAAATATCGTTACAAATCAAACGGTTCATTCAGCATAGAGTTTTTCCAATGAACCGGTTTTGCTAAAAAAAATCTAGTCAAATGAAGCGGCTCATATAGAAAAGCTTGTCGAATGAAGTGGTTCCTTTAAACTAGAGCGACTCATGAAAACGTTCAGTTAAACCGGTTCATTTAAATTGAAGTAACATATGAAACGGTTCTATTCAAATGAATCGGTTGTTTTAGAAAACTGGAGCAAATTTACCGTTTCGTTTAGAAAAGCTTGTCAAATAAAGCCGTTCATTAAGACAAGCGCTACGTACAAAACGGTTCATTACAAATACCCTAAAGCTGTTCATTTATAATAGTATTACATTGAAATCGGGTTATTTGAAACGCACTCACACATGAAATGGTTCATTTAAAAAATAAAGCGAATCATTTCAGCTCACATTATAAATAGAGCTGAGTATTTAAAAAAAATATGAAATTGTAAATTTTCTTTATTTTCTTTTCTATATAAAAAAAAAAGAAAATACCTCGCCCTCATCTCAAAGAAGAATAAGAAGGTCTTCAAATCAATTAAACCGTATAAAAAAATTTTTCGTTGAAATTCTGCGTAGCAACAAAAATTAAAAGAACAATAAAATTTAAGGAATAGAAGAACACACAATTGTGGGTACAAGCAAGCAAACCTAAAGGTTTAGCTTTGATATTATTTTCAAGGCCATGCAAATCATATGAATTACTCTTTTCACCAAAAAAAAAAAAAAAAAAAAAAAATACAGTAAGTAACAAAAGTATTCCGACTTTTTTTTTAACAGATGATGAATTTTTTTTTGATGGATTCAGTGAAAAATAACTTATTTTTTTTAATTAGAGTTAAAAAAATTTATGATATTCTCATTGGGTTTTGAATAGATATTTTTAAGTTTATTATCAAGTGAATACTTATGCAGCCCACTTCTTATAAAATACAACAATTTATCAAAAGTTTTTTTTTCGCGCTATTTATCTATAATAAATTATGCTTGGAAACCTAGCACTTGTTGTTGAAGTATGAGTCAAAAGAACAACTAACACGCACTACATTCACTCAGGGTCAATGACCAGTTAGAAGTGTAAATGATAAGAATGGAAATATTTAATACAAAAAAACTATATGGGGAGTAGGAAGTTATCTGTGTTAGTGTTGTTTTAAAAGTGTGAGTAAGTGTGTGTTTGTATGCGAATTTTGAGTAAAAATGTTTTAATAATATTCCCCCAAAAACAACAAACATAAATGAATACATGGTTAATCATAATTGCTATCGCTGTTCCTGTTAATTGCTGTTAGTGTATTAGTTCTCCTCTTAACTTAAATTTCTCTTTTAATTTTTTTTTATAATAGATTTTTCATCAAGTGTGTTTATGTGTTTATACAAAAAAAAAAAAAAAAAAAACTTGTTGGCGTGTGTCTTTGCCGCCTTATATTTCTTCAGTTTATGCAAAAATAATTTTTGTTGTTTCCCTGTTCTGCGCCATTATCATCTCCCTATGGATTTGATATTTTGTAAATATTTGCTTTTCTTGGAATTCTCTAATCAGTTCACCTTGAAATATTTTTGTTTTTGTTGGTTTTTTATGTTAACTGCCAGTTGGAAGATGGTTGCGATTCAGTTGAAAGTTGTTTTTGTTGATGATTGTTTTTTTATCTACGCATTTCTATTCTCTTAAGTTTTAGATAAAATTCTTTATAAATTATACAGCAACTGGGATATATAAAAATTTGTTAAATCGGTGAAACTTTCCAGCTGTCTAGAAATTAGTCGCTTCATTTTAATTGAATTTTTAGAGAATCGGTTTGATTTTTAAAAAATTTCAATCAGTCAAAAGATTTCCTTTAGCGGTAAATAAACTAGTTTTTCTTTCAGAATATTTTGACTGAAACGAATAATATTTTTTTTTTTTTTTAATTTTTAATTTTTTCCCCAATCAGGATTTGAACCATCGCTCTTATAAATTAATGAAAATTGACTTATTTTCGGCTTTTGGTTTATTTTTAATTTAATTTCTAAGCATTTTTTTAAAGAAAATTTTTTTGCAAATGTTTGCGCATGTGGCGTCTAATTTTTCTCGTTTTCCTTGGAAAACGTCTGCATACATTTGTAAATAATTTTTCTTTCTAAAAAAGTTTAGAAATTAAATTACTGCCTTGATTTATCGTCTAACAGTCTTATTCACAAAAATTTTAAACTGCTTAATAAGAGGTTAGTAAGAAAAAATCGCTAAAGTAGTATTCACAAATGCTTAATAGCACTATTATGCTGTTATTAATAAGTGAAGAATTACAAATATTTAATGTAGCAGTTACCCTTCTTTAAACCTTTAATAAGTCGGTATTTCTATTTTGAAAAGCATTTTACCCGTAGAATTTGTGAAAAAGTGTGAAAAACTAATAATAAAAAATACAACGAATATAAAAAATTTAATTTTAGAATAGGTAAGTTCTTAAAACATACTTATATATAAGTGCAAATATTCCATAAAATGGAAAATTATTCCAGATACTCTCGTCCAAAATGTCAAAACGTCCTAAAATTTTTAATAGGAGAAGTGATCCGTTTCAATTACCTGACCATCTATTTAATTCAAAATATAGGTTAAATAAGGAAACGGCTGAAAAATTATAAAATGGCCAAGGATGAGCTAGAATTAGATAAAAGAGGCGGTGGAACTTCAGCCAAGTTACAGGTTTTGGTGGCTTTGCGTTGTTGGTGCCGAAGAGAGGTAAGTATGCGAGGCGAATAGTTGTAGGTACTTACGAAACACATTTTATGTTCAGTGGCAAGATGGAGAGGCAGTACTTATGACTGCCGAATCTTTAATAAGTCAGTTATCAAGCAAAGTTTTAAAAATGGCGTTTTAAGAGGACGCTTGTTAGGTAACTCCGGGTATATATTACAACTATATGTATTAAATACAATAATGCCCAAATTATTTTGGGGTTTATTAGATGGACTTACATACAATTAGTTTTTCAAATGCAAAAAATTTAGTAATCACTTTATCTGTCTTGCCCAATATTGCAATAAAATAAACGATACGTTTCCAGGTAATAAATATCAAATTAACCATAAATATTTGGAAAAAATATGTTTATACGAGGGCTGCTCTATATATTTCTGGCCTAATAGTAAAAATGCGAATATTTATAATCAAAAATGGTTTTATTGTTTTTCAAAGTATTCTCCAGCATGATTTATACACTTTTGCATGCGCTCAAACCAGTTGTCGAAGCACTTTTTCCACTCCGATTGAGACACCTCTAAAAAATGGTTTTTGAACACTTCAACAGCTTCTTCTGGCGACGATGTGCGGAATGATGATGTGCGGAAACAAGAAGAAGTCATTAGGTGCCAAGTCACGGCTGTACTGCGGATGACCCATTAATTCGACGTTTTGGCCGGTCAAAAACGTTTTGGTCTGGTTTGAGCCGATGTGTGAGAGCTCGCATTGTCATGGTGAACAGTGATTCGTCTTCTCTTGTTGTTTTTTCGAATTTCTCCGATGACTTCAGGCAAACAAATTGTAGTGTACCACTCAGAAGTGACCGTTCTACGTTGCTCAAACGGAACAGTCGCCACATTACCAGTTTTGCCGAAGAAACAGGCGACCATTTGCTTCGAAGTGCTTCTTCCACGAACAACTTTCGTTGGATTTTCTCGTCTTTGAAGACGCACACGGTCGATTGTTGTTTCGTTTCGGGCTTATACGCATAGATCCATGATTCGTCACCTATGACGATCTTATAAACGTCTTTTGAACCACCGCAATCGTATTTTTGCAACATTTCTTTGCTCCAATCGACACGAGCCTTTTTTTGAGCGACTTTCAAATTGTGTTCATGCAGTATCGAATGTATGCTGGTGGAAGAAATGTCCAAGGATGTCTCTATCTCTCGGTATGTCGCATGTCGATCTTGCATTATGTTCTCTGGCACAACAGCCGTTTTTGGACGACCTTCACGGCTTTCGTCTTTGAGCGAGCTTCGGCCACGATTAAAACCATTATACCAATTTTTCACAGCGCTATAGGATGGTGCTTCATCGCCATACAAAGGTTTAAGTTCATCAATGCACTCTTGTCGTGATAATCACGTCGAAAGTTGTGAAAAAATAATGGCACGAAAATGTTCACGAGTTAATTCCATTTTTTTTTCTATATTAATTTTTTCAAGTCACTGTAAACAACGCAAATAATGGTCGTACGTCAAAACGTTTTGAGTACGATTATGCTTAAAAATGACAAACTTTCCAATGGAAATGTCAGATTGCACTTGGCAGCACTCAGTGTTGCCAGGCCAGAAATATATATAGCAGCCCTCGTATAAGTTATTTATGATTGTAGCGGTAAATTTTATTTAAAATTATTACAATTAAGTTATTTAAAAGAATTTCTTCTTTGCACTAAAATGGTGATGAGTATCATGGCCCTTCTTCGTCTAATTCTTCGAAGCCCTCTTTCGAATCTGAATCTTCTTCAGCGTTAAGTACAGGTGGAAGCATGAAAGTAAGAGGGATAGGGTTAGGTGCAAAAACGGGCAACGTTTTTTTCTACAGTATAAAAGTAGAGATGATAAATTTTATAGTGATATATAACATTTTTATGACCGCTATAAATATCACTTTCAAGAACCTTTTCACTTTTTTTGACAAAAAAATTTTACAAACAAAATTCTCTAAAAATGCAAAACAAAATTTTTCTAATAATTAATATAAGTAGCTGCAAATATTGCCTTTCACTGGAAAAAAAATCAATACAAAATCGTTCTTAGTTTAACCTCAAGAAAAATTATTTGCAAACCACTCAAAATCGTATAGTCAATAAAAACGTATGCGATTTATCCAACTTTCCTGACTTTAACCGTGTCCCAAAATGACAAATCTCAAGCAAAAGCCTTGAAAATTTACTTTACAGTCATGTTATCTATCCAGCTGCGTACTTAAATTTACATTTACATTTCTCAAAATTAATTTTTGGCCTAATGTGTGGCGTATTGAAAAATAATTCTTCAAAGCGAAATGTATTAAAATGTCGTAAAGAAACGGTTTTTTGGCTGTAGTTTTCTAAATAAACCGGGTAAATTTTTTAAGTTTTCTTAATAAGCCAATAATCTTATAACGTTCTTTTAATGCAATGTGCTCTTTTCTCAGTAAATTAGCCACGTCCACTAAATGAACCGGATAATATTTTGTAGTTTTTTTAAATAAACAGTTTTATTTTCTAACGTTTAAAAAAAAAAAAACAAAAAAAAGCAGTTTCGACACTAACCGAACTATTTTTAACGTTTTTTAAATGAATCATTTCATTTTTCATCATTTTCTCAATAAACCGCTTCATTAAAAACATTTTTTTTCTGCACCAAGAAATCTGTCTTAATAAAACTGGTAATTTAAAAAGTGTTTTATGCATACGCCAGTTTATTTTAAAAATTTATTAAATGAAACGGTTATATTTCTGTAGTCGTTGATATGAACCGTTTCGTTTTTCAAAGTAACTTAATAAAGAAAATTATTTTTAAACGTTTTTTTAAATTAATGAGTTTATTTTCTAACGGTTTTTGAAAGAACCGCTGCATTAAAAAATTTTTCATAATAAACCGGTTCATTTATAAAACTGTTCTAAAATATTATCAGTCCTTAGTAGTTTTTTAAATGAACCGATTCATTTTTAAAACTTTTCTAAACAAGAATATCAGTTTTAACGTTTTCTTAATAAAGTGGGTCATTTTAATTCGATTTCTAAGAAAACCGTTTCATTTGTTAAATCAAGTGGAATATATGTGAAAGTTAATTAATTGAACCGGTTCAGTTTTTGATGTATTCTTGAAAAACGGCATATTATAGACTGTTTTTTTTTAATAACCGATTCCTTTTCCACTGAAGGCTGAGCTTAAATTTTAGTCTTTATAAACAGGTTCACGTTTCATTGGTCTTCGAATCCACTAATTAATTTATAAGGGGTCTTAAAATTAACTTATTTTTTTTTTAATTCTATATTCTAAATGTACCGTTTCATATATTCTTATTGTCCAAATCATCCAATGAATATTTAGGTGTTTTCTAAATGAATCGGTTAATTTTTTATTACGTTATAAATCGAAATTTGAATTGAATTGAATTTTTTACATTATTTTAAATGTATTATTTCATTATAACTCCCTACTAACCGGACCGTGTATATATCGGCTCGTTTCGTATTGAATTCTAAACGTATAACATGACGTGTTGGAATTTGCTTAACAATTATTTTTCATCCTTAGCCTGGGTTAAAAGAATTTTTTCAATCCCAAAATTTGGTTTCAAATTAAAACAAAAGGCAGAAGATTTTCGTAAAACAAGTTTTATTTTTTAATTTAACGGTTCAGAAGCAAAAGATATTCTTCTAAAAAGAACTTGCGAAAATTATTTTTTGTTTGTTTATTTCTCTTTAATTAATTCCTTTGAACAACTGCAAAGAAAAAGATATGAAAACTTATTTACTTACAACAAACCTGCTTACAAGCACATGCACTGATTTTATAGAAATGAAAAAACAAAAACAGAATTTATCTACAAAACACAAATGCAAAAATCTCCCCTTCCCTCTATCAACAGCCAGCAGCAAAAAAAAAAAAAAGAAAAGAAAACTTAAACAAATCAAATGTTATTGAATTGAATGCATTGCACTTGACATTGAACTTGAACTGCAGTGCCGTGCCGTGTAAAGTGTATTGTACTGGTAAATGAATGCAAGTACATATATACGTACAGAATGACTGGGTGAATATTGTTGTTATTATTGTTGTTGATTTTATTTAAAGGTAAATGAAACAATACTTTGTACTCATGTAAAGAAACTCTCATTATTCTATTGGCTGGATTTTCAACATGTTATTTTTATTTTTACTTGATTTTTTTTATAGAATTAATGTATTGGATTTAATTTTCAATTTAATTAAACTAACAGTAAAGTTTAATGCAAATAATGTTCAATGTTAAAAATAAATTTTAAAGTTTTAATAAAGTTTAAATGGCGTCAAAACTGAAATTGAAAAAAAAATCGAATTTGAAAATCATTATGATAATGTATCCAATTGAGAATGTAAATAACGTAAAAAGTGTTATATTTATCTGATTGATGACTAATTTAAAAAAAAAAAATTTTTTAACTTAGCTTTAGGTAAAATTTCTATATTGTATACCCAATGTAAAAAATGCAAACAAATCATAAAATAAATATAAATCTCAAAATACTTGATGTTTCTTTAAAAATTTGTCATTTTATGAATTTTTTACATTGTTTACATGATGTAAAAAATGTAAAATATTTTATTTTTCAGCAAATTTAAATACTTTTAACTTCAGATTAATTCAAAATATATACTTTTACTGTTTTACCTGGTGTCAACAAGGTAAATAATTTAATAATTTTGTAAATATTTTTTTTTAATTGTTTATTCAATTTTTTTAAAGTCAAAACGTTATTATTTCTAAGAGAATTTTATCTAAGCTGTGATATATTTGACGTTATGTAAAATATGTAAAAAATAGAATTACTTAAAAAAAGCTAATAAAAGTAGATGGTAAAAATATTTAGGTAGGCGTGAGGCTTAAGTAATTATAAAAATTCAAATTATAAACTGCGTATTATTAATATTTTCCAATCTTTCTTTCCATTTACTTTAAGTAAGAATGTTAATTAATTGAACCGGTTCAGTTTTTGATGTATTCTTGAAAAACGGCATATTATAGACTGTTTTTTTTAATAACCGATTCCTTTTCCACTGAAGGCTGAGCTTAAATTTTAGTCTTTATAAACAGGTTCACTTTTCATTGGTCTTCGAATCCACTAATTAATTTATAAGGGGTCTTAAAATTAACTTATTTTTTTTTTAATTCTATATTCTAAATGTACCGTTTCATAAATTCTTATTGTTCAAATCATCCAATGAATATTTAGGTGTTTTCTAAATTAATCGGTTAATTTTTTATTACGTTATAAATCGAAATTTGAATTGAATTGAATTTTTTACATTATTTTAAATGTATTATTTCATTATAACTCCCTACTAACCGGACCGTGTATATATCGGCTCGTTTCGTATTGAATTCTAAACGTATAACATGACGTGTTGGAATTTGCTTAACAATTATTTTTCATCCTTAGCCTGGGTTAAAAGAATTTTTTCAATCCCAAAATTTGGTTTCAAATTCAAACAAAAGGCAGAAGATTTTCGTAAAACAAGTTTTATTTTTTAATTTAACGGTTCAGAAGCAAAAGATATTCTTCTAAAAAGAACTTGCGAAAATTATTTTTTGTTTGTTTATTTCTCTTTAATTAATTCCTTTGAACAACTGCAAAGAAAAAGATATGAAAACTTATTTACTTACAACAAACCTGCTTACAAGCACATGCACTGATTTTATAGAAATGAAAAAACAAAAACAGAATTTATCTACAAAACACAAATGCAAAAATCTCCCCTTCCCTCTATCAACAGCCAGCAGCAAAAAAAAAAAAAGAAAAGAAAACTTAAACAAATCAAATGTTATTGAATTGAATGCATTGCACTTGACATTGAACTTGAACTGCAGTGCCGTGCCGTGTAAAGTGTATTGTACTGGTAAATGAATGCAAGTACATATATACGTACAGAATGACTGGGTGAATATTGTTGTTATTATTGTTGTTGATTTTATTTAAAGGTAAATGAAACAATACTTTGTACTCATGTAAAGAAACTCTCATTATTCTATTGGCTGGATTTTCAACATGTTATTTTTATTTTTACTTGATTTTTTTTATAGAATTAATGTATTGGATTTAATTTTCAATTTAATTAAACTAACAGTAAAGTTTAATGCAAATAATGTTCAATGTTAAAAATAAATTTTAAAGTTTTAATAAAGTTTAAATGGCGTCAAAACTGAAATTGAAAAAAAAAATCGAATTTGAAAATCATTATGATAATGTATCCAATTGAGAATGTAAATAACGTAAAAAGTGTTATATTTATCTGATTGATGACTAATTTAAAAAAAAAAATTTTTTAACTTAGCTTTAGGTAAAATTTCTATATTGTATACCCAATGTAAAAAATGCAAACAAATCATAAAATAAATATAAATCTCAAAATACTTGATGTTTCTTTAAAAATTTGTCATTTTATGAATTTTTTACATTGTTTACATGATGTAAAAAATGTAAAATATTTTATTTTTCAGCAAATTTAAATACTTTTAACTTCAGATTAATTCAAAATATATACTTTTACTGTTTTACCTGGTGTCAACAAGGTAAATAATTTAATAATTTTGTAAATATTTTTTTTTAATTGTTTATTCAATTTTTTTAAAGTCAAAACGTTATTATTTCTAAGAGAATTTTATCTAAGCTGTGATATATTTGACGTTATGTAAAATATGTAAAAAATAGAATTACTTAAAAAAAGCTAATAAAAGTAGATGGTAAAAATATTTAGGTAGGCGTGAGGCTTAAGTAATTATAAAAATTCAAATTATAAACTGCGTATTATTAATATTTTCCAATCTTTCTTTCCATTTACTTTAAGTAAGAAATTGGAAAAAAACATAAAATAAATAAGACGAATATTATTTTCAAATTTGACATTGTATGCTTTTTTACATTGTTTACATAATGTAAAAAATATACAAAATAACCAGAAACGTTCTGAATTAAGAAAATTACTACTATCTAAATTATGGCATAGATTTAATTTAAATTTTCTACTGTTTTACCTAATGTCAACAAGGTAAACAATTCGAAAATTTTGTTTATATGATGTAAACTAGGTAAAAAAAATACAAAAATAAAAAATCTAATCTAGAAAAAATTGTATGTTTTATGTTCTGATTCCAATACATCGCTACAGTGATACGAGTACAATTATATTTTTTCAAATTATTAAAAAAAAAATTATTTGGTATAAAACTTTAATTTAATTTAAATTCTCCAAGTCACTTGCTTTTCCTACATTTCTTACATGATGTCAAAAATCAAGAATATAATACCAATTTATGTATTTTTAAACTAACTTAAAAAGGGTAATCAATTAATTAATTGTAAAATTTTAAACATTGTTTACATGAAGTAAAAAATATTAAAAAAAATTTTAAGTCGTCTCAATGCCTTGACGTACCAGTAACAATTAAATTAGCTTTGAAATTCTAGTTGATTGATATTTTTACATTATTTACCTAATGTAAAAAAAGGAAAATTTGTATTTTTTTGCATAAAAAAATAAAAATTAATAGCAATTTTTGAAATGAGTTTTAATAATTAAATCCGCTTTTTTTCAGTTTGATTAAAAATCATTAGAAACCTATTAGTTGTATTTAATTAAAAGTTTTTGCAAATCACGCTATTTTTTTGATATAAATTATACGTGTTTTTCTTAACAATTTCAATTAAAAACGTAATTCCACATATTTAATTTTCCGGCACGTTTTGAATGATTGTCGTTGTGCTAATTAAATATAACTTTTCTCTTTCACACTTTAAAACGAAACTGATAAGGTGGCAACATTGACGTCAGATTAATAAGGAATTTTTTGTAATTTTATTTATCAAAAGGTCAAGGTGTACTTTACAACAATAAAATAAATTACAAAACCAATAACACTTTTAGTTTTTAATGTATTTTTTGAGTTCTTCTTTTAATAATTATTTATTGAAAAATATTTACTTTTCTAATTTTAACGCAAGTTTGACATTGACATTGGTCAAACAAAAAAAAAAATTATTTGTGTATAAATTAAACAAATAAAACGTTACTAAATATAAGAATAATTTAACATTATCGCCATTACTTATTTTTTACAAACTCTAAGAAGGGGGAAGATTATATTCACTCACTACAGTTTAGTCATTCTCAATTACTAGAAAAAAAACAAATATTTGGAACACACGCACTAATACAAAAACATTACACGATTAACACAAAAATTCTTAGCACTCGTATTAGTCATCTCTTAGTTATTGTAGGTAATTGCTATAGCATTCAAAAAACACGTGCCGTTTAAAAATTATAGAGTGATTTTTTTCTTGCTCTTTCAGCATGGTAACAGTTTTCTTTGTTATGTGTGACATGTGTCAAAGTGAAAGAGTTGTGTAATACGCTCTGCTTACACTAAAGAGCTGCAAAACAATCGATAGTACTATAGATAATATCGATAGTTTTATTTTTTGCTTGCTATCGACAGCTTTTATCGAAAGGCGATAGTATCGGATAGCGATAGTTGCCGGAATTAGCATTTAAAAAAATTGGTGGTAACGATAATATCGATGGTTTTTGAGCGTACTAACGAAACTATTGAATGTTTCTACTATCGATAATTTTGCAGCTCTATTACACTATGCTACCTATTCGCAGGCAGTTTTATAGGGCCCGCAAAAGTTCTTTATGATATTTTCAGTGCCACTCTCTCTGTATCTATTTAGCTTGATATTTTTTAACTGGCTTTAGGGTTTTATAAATATAAAATGGTTTGGTTTTTATTGGTTTGGAATTCTAGAAAAAAAAACACTTTAAATTCAAACCAACTATATTACATCCCATGTGGGTTAGGGTTGCCAGATGGTCTCAATTTTGTGGATTTTTTTAAAGTCCAACCCGAAGATAAAAAAATATTTTTTTGAATAGACTCACGCTTGAACAACGCAATCAAATCATCCAAGTTTACTTTAAAAATCACTCATCAATTCGAGCAACTTGTTGATGACTTCGTGATTTTTATAGTGCACATAATCGTCCGTCTGAGCCAGCCATCCATTGAACTGCGCATATCGTAGCGCATAATCTCTAGAGGATGCAATAACATCAACACGTCGAAGGATTGTGCCTACTGAAGAGAATATCGCTGCTGTAAACGAAAGTGTGAAAGAAGATCCAAATTTATTGATACGTCATCGATCGCAGGAATTGGGTTTCTGTCCGTCCACTAGATGAAAAAATTTACGCAAAGATCTTGGCCTACACCCGTATAAGATCCAGCTAGTGCTGGATATGATAAAGCGTATTATTTTTTCGATGATGTAAACAATTTTGAAAACTTAAATCTGGCAACCCTTATAAAGGTAATGACCATTTAATCATAAAATTTTAACAAAAACTTGTATAATAATTTTGTTTACCGCTACTATGTATTGTTACAGAGGTCATAATATGGTTGTTGGGACCATATTTTTTTAATGAGGCCAAAGTGGCCTATCATTTAATATTATGCTATTCCACATACACGAGTACATATTTATCTCAAATATTTTCCCTATTTAAGTAATGAATGTTTAGGTTGAATGCAAGAAAATTAAAGAAAAATTATATAAAAAATTAATAGAAATTTCTCTTCCCCAAATAAATATTTATAAAAACCTCATTTTTTTCTATAACAAAACGCAACAAATATTTATTTTGAAAAAAGAATTAACAACAACAACAATATTACAACAACCGGTAAATATCATCAACAAACATTTTCATCATTTATCATTTATACACCACCAAACAACTCATGCTCTCTCATAAAATGGCGTTTGTATTTTCTCTTTCATCTGCAAAAAGAAATGAAAATGCATGTGAGTTTAAGAAAAAACAAGATAAGTTGTTTGTGTGAGTGAGTAGTATGAGAGTTATCACAATGTGTAAATTGTTTTCTTCTCTGATTACATTGTTGTTGCTTTATATATTTTCGCTTCCTAAGGCTTTTCAATGTCGAATTTATATTTTAACCGTGACCTTGAGATAACAGACGCAAAAAATTAAAAAAAAAAAAAACTACAACAAAAAGCAATACAACAAAATAATGAAATGAAATGAAAAAAGAATTAAATCAACAGCAGACACGAGTAATGAAAATAAAAGCAACAACAACAACTACTACTATAGCAATAAAAACCGTTTTAGACAACAAGCAATTGTGTTGCGTTCTATCAATAAATGGAAACAATCGCAAATAAAACAAAAGCAATAACAACAACAAATACCAACGAAATTAATTATTAGAAATAGTGTCGGATTCTAAGCAACAACAAAAACAACAGCAGCAGCAGCAAAGATAAATAAATTACGAGAATTGTACTTGTTTAAAGTGCTACAAACAACTTTTATGAGCGAATTCCAAAAATATACGAGGTTAATAAAAAAAAAACGTAAAGGACCAAAAAAGTTTTTTTAATTAATTGAAATAAAATTGTTCACGTAATTAAATATAAAAGTTTACCGGAGCACATTAATGAACCCAATTTATTTTGTTCCAATTTCCATTAGAGCCAGTACAGTTTTCCCCCTGTGCCTCCAGTCGTCCCTGAATTACTTTTCAATATTTTTGATGTCTTTGCCAACTATTGCGGCTATTTGAAAGTTTCTACCGCTAATCTGGCAACTCGCAAACGCCTTATAATTTTCCTAAGATGTCTAACAATAAATATCCAGCCTAGTTCTATCCTATTAGTAAAACAGAAAAAATCAATTTTTTTAGCTAATAAAAAATAAATAAATTTTTTTTAAATATAATTCTCAATCAGTTTATTTTTTTTTTCGAGAAACGAAAACGTAAAATGGTATTCCATAACAATAAATACAAGTGACTGACGACAGTAAATATCATAATAAAACGCCGCTCTCCACTTTGTGTTGATGGATAGATAGATTGAGTCCTATGGCGATTTAAAACACCTTTGCATTATTCTCGTTTTCTTCTCTTCTCTTTTCTTTATTTTATTTTCTTAAAAAAATGAGTGCAGGTGCCGCAACGGTTTTAAGTGAGATCAACATGTCCTAGAGCAAATAAAATGGATAAATGTAGAGTAGAATAGTGTGGATTAAAAGTGTATGTGTGTGACAGACTTTTTGGCAGATCTGTACGATTTTATATAATCTTTTGAAATAATTCATAAAATTTTTTTCTCTATGCGATCAGAGTTGAAATTTTTAAGATGATGAAGAGAAAAAAACAATATATTTAAACCATATGTTTTTGCTTTTTTTTTTTGTATAATAGTGTGGCACCTACGACGCCATTTTAAAACGATTTTTAAAGTAGGACAGAATTCTGTCAGATTTTTGTCTGATTAAATCATACGATTGTGAATTATAGTGAAAACTGGCCTTAACCATTGATATCTCTTAGTATTTGACCAAAAATGTCAACTGTTTAAAATATGCCCCACAAAGTATGCTAGAGTTTTTAGCTATTCTCATATCAGTGTTTGTATATATTACTTGTGGTGAGAGAGCAAATATAACTGTTACTCCTCTCAATTGCCACAAACTTGATTTGAGAATCAATCATGTGTTGTGTTTTAAGCAGGACGGTGGGATTTTTTACAGTGGAACTAGACAAAATTTATTTACCTTTTTTACTCTTACTTACCCTGTTTTTTTTTTTGGTCTAATTTTCTGTATTAATAAAACGAATTTATTTGTTTTTTTATATGTTTAAATACTTTGCAATTTTTTTATTTTTATTTTTTTTCCATTTTTTTGTTTATTCACATTTTGTTGGTTGTAATTTTTTTCAAGTTTTTGAAAACGAAAAAAAAGGTTTAAACTTATTTGAAATTTTGTATAAACTCTTACATTTTTGTTGTTGTTGGGTTTATTTGCTCTTCCACACACACGCAACTCTCATTAACAGGTTGAGTATTTTATTTTTTTTTTTTGTTTATGAAATTTGTTGTCCACTTAAAAAGAATTTTGTTTGGAATTTGATTTTATGTTTCAAATATCTTTTATTTTTTTCTTCTTTAAAGTTTTTCAAAGAAAAATCTCTTTGTTAATTTTAAAAGTTTTTATTAAAAGTTTTTTATGTTAAACTCCTTCTTATACATTTTTTCCATATTTTATATAATTTTTAAATTTAACTTGCACTCAAAACAATAATTTAGAGTGTTTGTTTTAATAATTCGTTTCATAATTCTTTCGGTTTTTATTAACAAATTTTAACATTCATTTTCATTTAAATTTTTTTTTGTTTGACATGGCTTAAACTTGTTAGACAACTACTACGTTTGTTTTTAATTTTTATTATTATTTTTGCTTTTCTTTCTTAAATATTTTACACAATTTTCCTTTTTTTAACAAAATATTTTTTTTAATTAATAAAAAAAATATTAAGTTTTTGATCAAATATGTTGTGTTGTTTTTGTTTAAGTTTAATGTTAAAAATTGTCATCATTTTCATTGTTTCAGTTGTGTTATTATTTTTGTTTTTCTTGTTTAATTTACAGGGGTTTTTATTTTTTTTTTTTTATTAATTAATTAAGTTTAACGGACAAATTACACTCATACACATAAATTATTTTTTATTATTATTATAATTTTATTTTAACTTTTCAATTTGATATTTTGTTTTCATTTGTAGACTCTTTCTGTTTATAATTTTAAGAAAATATTTTTTTTTTATATTTATAAATAATTTTTTTTAACTTTAATTTTTATTTAACATTTTTTTTTCAAATTTTTTTTTTGTTTTAAAAACTGTTTTTTTTGGTATTTTTTAATATTAAAATTTAAAATAAGTTTTTTTATTAAATATGTTTTTGTGTGTTTTTTTTTAATTCATAATTTTTTTGTGCTTTAAATTATTTTTTGTTTTAACAAATTTACATAAATTATTGTTTTTATCATTAATAAACTCCGTATAATACAAATATAATTAATAATGTATATTTATATATATATTTTTTTTAATAAATTACACCAAATTTTTACAGAAATTTTGAAATTTCTAGAAAATTTCATTTTTCTTTTCTGATTTTTTTAACAATAAACTAAAATTATTTAGAGTTAAAAAAGTTTTACAAATGATTGTAACTGTAGCTTAAAAAGCGTTCAAGGAAAAAATGGTAATATTTAAGCCGCTCAAAAACAATTTTAAAATATGTCCAATTGCAATGGCATTTTGTTGTTTTTTTATAAGTTTAAAGCAAATAAAGATTATTGGCGTATCCTGCCCACATAACAGCTTTAAATACACACAAATTTAAGAACCGTAATATACATTTAGGGGCAATCTGTTAAGTTAATGTTTGCAGAAGATTAACGAATTCAGGTTGAATGTCGGTAACTAGTTAAGTTTAGGAGTCAGTAATTCTAGCATTTCATTGAATTACAAAAAAAAAAGAAAAACATAGAAGAAGAATACTGAGTAAGAATTTTTTATAGATAAAATTTTAGAAAAATATTTTTTTTGTGTTGTTAAATTTTTTTAACAATTAAAAAAATTTGCTTCAACATAGTATTTTAATTTTTTTTAATTTTAAGAAATGCAGTATATCAGCCTGAAAGTATGCTTTACTTTTTTTGTACTTTAAGCTATAAACTTAAGCCCCTATGTGATGCGCTTGTTATTATAGAAAATATAAGCAAAACAAAACTATTTAATACTTTCTTTTTGGCTGTTTAAAATATATCCCTTAAAGTATGCTGTTATTTTAACACATAAATGATTTATGTTAATAAGTCTCTTTTGAAGCCCTTTCAAATTTTAATAAATTAAAAAATTCAGAACAAGAATTTTTTAATATTGTTGTTTGCTTTGAAAACATTTTAACAGCGGTCACCTAAAATGTATGCTATGCTTTTGTGAGAACGTTAGTTTTATGCTACAGATTATTAAGACTTTGTTCTATTTGTCGCCAAGTCTTTGAATACATATTTGGCTGTACTGCCATTATCTGCTGTTGCTATTTAAAATGCTGCCCAAAGTCTTTCAAGTCTACCAACAAATTTTGTGGAAAATTTCTTGAAATGAAGCATTTAGATTAAATATTAATTTTACTAAATTATTTATTTTTTTACATTAGAAAAAACAAACTCCCAAACAGGTCTGTAAAGGCTGATAGTCGGCTTTAAACAAGTTTTTAAAATCAGCTAGAAATCTAGAAGAGATCCTCATAAGAAATTCTAGAGAGTTTGCAACTCCTTGACGTATGCAAAATATTTTCCGAAAACAGTTTTCAACATTAATCATACGCACGGTATGTGTTCTCAAATAATTTAATAAAATTAGGAATTTTAATTTTAGGAATTTGCTTATATAAATTTATATTAGGACAAATTGCAATAATTATATTTATTTTGTTTTTAAGTGAGTAAAGGCGAGAATATGAAGTTATAAATTTATTTTAAAAATTTTGACAGTTAAAAATAAATTGTGTATTCAATACATTTTTTTTTTGTATGATAAGATGAAGATAAAAAATTTTTTAATTTTTAAACAATAATCGTGAAATTTAAAAGTAAACAATGCCATGAAATCAAAAATATTAATTATGTGATAAATTTCTTTTTGGCCTTTTAAAACAAAATGATTAAAAGAAAATTACAAAAAATACTAAAACTTTTTGTTTTGTGACCTTGAGCTAAAAAAATAAATGCTTACAAAAAGAAAAATTTGTCTGGACTTTTATTGATTATTTATATTTATTCATGATTGTGTGATATTTTTCTTCCATTTAATTTGTTTGTCTTTGGAAAGTTTTTTAGGAATAAACGACATTGTTTGTATTAAAATGATTTTTGAACTGGCACTTGAAATATTCAAAACATATTATAAAAATTGGTAGAAAATTATTAAAAAAAAGTATTTACGTTTCAAAAAAAAATATCTTAAATGAACTATATTTCAAAATTTAATATCTATTTTAAGAGAAATTTGTCTTGAACGAATGTGAAGGATTAAAAAAGTGTTCTAAAATTAACACCTATGAAAAAAAATAAAAATGATATTTCTTTTTTTCAACTTTGAACTCCTTTAGTATCTCTTTCACCTTAATTTTTGTTACATTTTTATTATGACTAGAATTTTTTTATTGCCAAGCGCATTTTTTTTTATTTTTTATATTTAATGGTTACTGTGATTGTCAAAATAATACGCTTTTCAAGTGTTGGCGCCATTTTTTCTTTCTTTCATTTTCAGAGTTACCAGATGCTATACAAAAAAATTAACCAATTTTACCACTGTACTTGACAATGACATTATTAAAAACGCCAAACAAATTACTTTTAAAATTAAGAACCAAAAAAGCGGGAGATGTTAAATCGAAAATTTGAGGCAAAAAAATTTTAGTCAGCATAAACATAAAAATGCAGGACATTCTGCCAAAAGAACGAACTGCGATTTTTAGAAAAACTTTATTTTTATATAATTTTGTAGAACAAGTTTTAGAAGTCGAGTTTTCAAAGAATATTTTTTGTTTTTTGTAGAAAATTTTTTTTTCAACTTCAAAACACCAAAAAAATACAATTAAAATTGTTTTTGTGTTTGAAGTTTCGGGTAAGAAATAATGTCTTTTCTTAAAGTAATTATTTTGTGGAATAAACAACAAAATTCGTTTCTTGATAATTTTCTTCGTGAATTCCGGGAACAAAACCATTTGAATCTCATTTAAATCCAAGCGTATGAAAAAATTGTGGCAACTCTCTTTTGAAAAAAAAGGGGTAAGTCTTTGTCTTTTATTACTGCGCATCAGATGCAGGCCAGTGGTGCATTTCCAAACAATCCCGAAATTATATTTAAATTTGCATGAATTTTGAAACCGGGCTATTTTTTCCGTTTAAAACTCTATGATTGAGATTCCTTTAGCAGCTGATGTAACGAATAACGATATAGAAAACCAAAATAAATGAAAAAATCAAAAGAAAAAATATTTTTTTTAGGATTTTAAAAAAATGTTTTTTTATTTTATTTAAGAAAATAAAATTGGAAATTGTTTTTTTTTTTATTTTTTTTGTTTTTTTTTTTTTGTTATTAATAATAAAATTGTTTCTATACAAACTTAAATGTGATAATAATAGTAAACTTAGACAATAAAACTTAAAATTAAATAATAATAATAAAAAATATAATTAAATACATCAAACAAACAAAAAAATAATAATAAAACAAAACATAAAAATATTATAATTAAACATGTGTGTGTGTGTGTATGTGTGTTTGTTTTAAATTAATTAATAATAGTTTTTTTTTCAAGTTAGTTTTTGCCACTTTTTTGTTTCTTTGAAAAAAAAATAATGAAAAAAAATCTTTTAAATAAATTTTAAACTCGCAGAGTTCTTATTTAAATTAAATAATCATCTTTTTAAAAAAATGTGTTTTTTTTGTTGTTTGCAAACAAAAATTAATAAAAAGGTTTATAACCCATTTTTTTTCTTTTCTTTTTGTAGAAAAATTAAAACTTAATAATAATTAAATTATTCTAAAATTATAATATTAAAAGCTTAAAAGAAGAAATAGTTTTGTTTTGAAATCAATTGTAATATTAACCCGGCAAAAAAAAAAAAAAACTTAAGATCGCATTAATGGTGGCATAACTTGTGTTGGTAACTGCCATTTTGGAAATTAGATGAATTTCGAACCAATTTATTACTTAAAGAATGCTCTAGAATAAGTTCTAGAATACGTTGTTTCATTAAAAGAAACATTTATTTGCTTTTGGAATTTTGTTGCTTAAAAGCGCTACAAAACCACACTTTTTAAAAGTAAAATATTTTTAGCATTCAATCGCTCTTTGAAAATACTTTAGAATCTGCCACATTATTGCTGTTTTAAAATTTTAAATTTCCATATTTTGAGGTTTTTCACCGGGAATTAAGTATATTTTGAAAAAAAAAAAAGAAATTTATGGAAAATTTTTAATAAAATTTTTTAAGGTTTTCAAATTTGTGTGTATATTTTTCTTTTTTTTTTTAATAATGAATACAAGCTTAAAATTTAAATATATTTGTTGTTGGTTGTTTTTTGTTTAAATAACATTTAATTTATATTAAAAAGGACAATTTTTTGTTTTTTGTTTTTTTTTTTAATTTAATTGCATGCATAGTTTTTCTTTATAATTAATTAATTATTATTACTTTTGTACAATAAATATTTTTTTTTATAATTTATAGTTGGTTTTTAATTTATATTTAACAGCAAAAAAATTTAATAAAAAAAATTATTTTATAACTTTTTTCAATGAATTAAAATATTTTTGCCCGCCCCTGTAAATTATAAAATATGTTTTTTTTTGTTTTTGTTTAATTTAAGGAAATTTGTTTTTTGTTTTTGTATTTTACAATAAATAAACCGTTTTTGTGTGGTTCATGAAATACCCTCTTTTTAGTTTTAAATGGTTTTCTTTTTTTTTTTTTTTTAATTTTAATTTAATGGTTTCAGTCTCGATCATTAAAAAGTTTATTAAAATTAAAACACAAGAACTTTTGTTTTATCTTGAGTCTAAGAGCGTTTAAGAGAAAAGAGAGAGAGAGAGCATATCAAAACATAAATACTGAGTCAACTTTTGCTTTTTGCCGCTCTGCTCTTTTGTTTTTATAAACATCAACTCTCGTTTTGTTTCACACAAAAAATTTACACTTACGCCTCGAGCATGACTTTCTGCTGCTGCAAAGTGGTGGTGGTATTTGCCGAACTGCTATTTGTATTGTTGGCTGTTGAGGTGGCCGTTACTGTAACATCAGCGGAGACTGTGGGATAACGTTGGGCCGCTGTGGCCGCCGCCACCAAAGCTTGCAGTTTGCTGGGTGGCGGTGTGGGAGATTTTTTGGACAAATTCAAAGGCTGCTGGGAGTCAGCTATATCCACTTGTAGTTCTAGCAAACGGGGCGGTGTTGTCATTTGTGTAGGAGAGGGCCGAGGCGGTGAAACTGAGGCTGAGGTTGAGTGGGGTGACTGGAAATACTGACAACCTGATGATGAGGCAGATGAGGAGGAAGAGGATGTTGAAGACGTTGATGAGGAGGATGACGAGGAGCCATTACTGCTGGGTGATACCGACTGTTGGCGTTGATTTATCGAGGTGGTTGTGATAACGGAATGTCCCGGCCAACGTCCCGCTGCTGAGCTGCTTGTGCTATTCGCTGTACTGGGCGGTGAAGCCAACACATTATTTATGTTCGTGGTGGTTGAGGGGGAATTGGATGAAGTGCTTGAATTTGGTGAATTGCTGCCATTATTGTACAAACTGTGCATTTGCATTTGATGATGCAAAGGAGCCGGACTGCGGCTGCCTGGACCATGGGGTGAGCATACCAATAAATTACTGCTGGTAGAAGAAGCCGGCTGGCTATCTCTCATAATGTAGTTTTGTATAATATCTGAACGTTTCATTTGTTCGGGAGTCATGCGTGGCTCGGCCATTAAAGATTTGGCCAATACCGAATGGGTGCTGGATAAAGAAGAGGGTTGCTGTGCTCCGCTATTGGAATTGGTGGGTGTTGGTCGTGTCAAATGCATGTGCAATTGGCTTTGGTGTTGAGCAATGACTGGTGGTGAAGCAGCCAATGGAGCTTGTGGGGAATGCATGGCTTGTGGCACCAATATCAGCGGGTTTTGAGCCGACGTATTACTATTCGCTGCCAATAGTTGTGGTGGTGGGCTTTGGGCGTTGCTATTTTGTTGCAAGGGACTGCTTGCAGGCGCGGGTATATTTGAACCAGAAGTATTCGTAGAACTGCTGGCATCTGCCTCCGTGCACTCATATTCTCTATGCCGCAAAGCTCTGAATTTCTTATGGGGCTTGTAAGCTTCATCCATTAACGAATTGGTATCATATAACGGAGGAGCCTGTAAAACTCTCTTCAACACGGGCATATCATCTACTATTTGTCTTTTTAAATTGGCTGAGGAGTTTGTCGTGCTTGAGGTGGAACTGGCCTGCTGGGCTAAAGGTTGTGGTGAACGTACTGGCGAAACGGAAACAGTCACCTGTGAAGTTGAGGCATTCTGGCCATTTTCGTGACAATCCAAAGCATCGTCAACACTGGAGCGGGGGCTGGAGCAAGAGGAAGAGCCTCCTGAACTAACATTTTTACTGCACTCATTCTTTTCATTGCCCGATTCGATGCCCGAGTCGGTGGGTGAATCCAGCTTGCGATAACGATGTGTACCATTGGCGGCCGTCAAATGATGGTGCAACTGTTGGTGGGAATGAGCTCTTACAATGGGCGTTATGGTTAAACCGTTTTGTGTTAGATGAGCATGACTGCCCACCACCATGTCCAACTCATTGGTAGAGTCACCCGAAGAGCCAGAATTGGCACGATTGCGCAGAGGACATGTACCTGACAGAGTGGCAGCCAACAAGGGAGCCGAAGAAGCCAAAGAGGAAGTCTGTGGTGTAATATGATGATTTAAATGATGATTTGAGGCTGCCGCTGAAGACGTTGTGTTGCTGGTTGTGGTAGAGGCGGTCTGATATTCCAAATCATTTGATTCTGTACTGGAAACAGAACCCAATGGACTTTTTGCCTCCACATCCATGCGTTGATCCTCCCAATCATTTGGACTTTTGGATAAAGCGGGTTGCTCATCCTCCATCGACCACATTTGCTGACGCAAAAGCTCTTTATGTTCCGTTCGGAAAACCACCAATTTCTCTGTGTGCAATGTGCTCAAAGTACGCAAATCTGGCATTGTTTCCAAAAGTTTAGCCATAAAATCTGGCTGATCTGGACGATTTTGATTGATGATAGTTTGCAGACAACCCTTCAAGCGACTGTACATTTTCTCGATCAATTCAATATTGCGCAAACCCGGCCTATCGGGTGTTATCAAGACAATAGCACAGAACAAACCGATTTCGGCATCTGTTAAATTCATCGAATTCATACGTTCGGCAAAGTTAAATGTTGAATCAACTAGGAAACGGGCATTGGCACCATTCTGTATAGCATCGCGTCTCATAACCTGACCATTCAAGCAGATGATGCTGTTAATGGAATTGTCAAACATGCAAATCAAACGCACAAACAGAGCATCAAACAGACCGGCCTTAAGCAGGGTGAATTTGTCATCTTGTGAAAGTAGCTGAAAGCCTGGTATCATGCCAGCAAAATCGATAACACCACGTATAACATGTGCAAAACGCTGAGAGAATTCCTGTTCGGACTGTAGTTCTGGGGCGGGATTAAGAGGGCAGGCCTGAAATAAAAAATAAAAACGAAAAAACATTTTAGTTGCAAATAGTTTCATGATGACTTAAATATTAAAAAAAACTATAAGCTAATAGAAAGTCTTTTAATACACAACACTTGTTGCATTCAGTTCGATTCGAACCTTTTGTCCAGATGTCATATCATTTGCATGCGATTCTATTCAAGTTGTCGTCATATTTAATACGGAAATACCTTGCACGTTTTAAGGAAATCAATAATAAAAATTAACAGTAATTTTACATTGCGAAATGACCGCTATAAAACAAGTTCACGCGAAGGTCAACAGGAAAATTATTAAAATCATCCAAATTGTTATTATTGTTATAAATCATTTATTTTAGGAATTGTAATAAAAGGAGAAAGGGGCTTAAACTTTAACTATTTAAAGTCAAGGTTAATAAACCTAAAAGTTCAAGGAACAACTTTTTATTCATATTTCTTGAAATGAAACACAACTATTTCTTTCCGGGTTTCAACAAGGAGAAATATTATTTCTCACTACAAACAACACTTAGAATATTATAAGTGTGACGTCATTTAATTAAATTTTAAACTGCACACACATGCTTCTGCTGCTTCTTAATAACAGATAACAACAAAAGCAATAGCAACAAAAACTAAAAAAAGCAATAAAAAATAATTATTAACCTTGAAATTTTTGTTTAAAAAAAAAAAAAAATTCAAAATTTGTCGTTGTATTTAAACTGGCACTACTACCCGTGCAAAGATTCTTAAAACAACAATATGAATAAGAAAATTTGAAAAAAACAATTATTCATGTTGCTTTTTTGTAGGAAAACAATGCTACAACGCTAGAAAAATTATAAGAAAAAACTACGGTAAGCAGTGGAAAAATAAAAAGAAGAGAGGTGTGTTTGAGTTTTGCATTCTAGAGAGATTAAGGGAAAGAGATAGAGCACACAAATTGTTTAGCCTTGGTTAAGTGCAAATTACCGGTATTTGCACTAGCAAAAAGCAAATAAAACACAAAAACCGGCACAAAAGAAGACAAACAAATATCGAAACATGTGCGTTAAGTTGAAACCGGAAATGGTACTTATCTTGTGAGGGTTTTTGGAGGTAAAAAACTAAGGCATAAATATTTTACTATTATTCTGTTTAAAAAAATTATTTATTTTCAATTAAAATCATATTTCAAGATTTCTGATAAAAATATGTAAACCAGTATTTTAAAAAAAAATGTCCCACTATTTTATGAAATTAACTAAAATATACTCAGAAAAAATAACAAAGTTAAAACCTTTAATATTTAGATTAGAAATTAGATAAAAATATTTTTCTAAACAAAGCTTTTTCGCAATACAAAACTAACTTAATTAATACCGGTTTTAATAGCTTAAATAAAAAAATTGATATGCAGTGCATTGCAGAAATATTTGAAAAGCCTTTAAGAACAATGTAAAATTAAACTTTAAATAAACAAAATATTTATTTAAAAAGTTAAGAAAAACCCAGTATTTTTTAAAATAAGCTTTAATTAAAAATATATTTTTTTTCTTTTAATACTACAATAAAGCATTATTTTTGAAAAATGTTTGTTTGCATATTCCTTTTTTGTGTGTTTTTTAATATGTACAAAAATTGTAATAATGGGAATTCCCCCTATTCACAATTTTTTTTTTAAATATTTCATTCATTTATTAATTGCTCATATTAATTTAATATGCATGGAACTTAGTTTAAGTAGTCTTTTTAAAAAAAAATATTTGATCAAAGTTTTATTTATTTAAAAAATTCCCCCTATTTTTTTAATTTTTCTTTTGTAGCCAAAAAATTACTAAGATGGCTTATGAATAAACTAAAACAACGTATAAATTAAAATTTATTCGTTAATACTTGTATTTGATAAATGAAAAGAAATTTTATATTTCCCCCTATATTTTTAAATAGCACTACACTAAAAAATTCTTACAATTATTAGCTATAAAATATTTTTGCTTTATTTGTTAAAAAAAAAATAAACCAGTATTTTAAAAAATTTCCCCCTATTTTTAAAAATTATTTTTTGAATTAAAATAATTATATTTAAACTCGAATAAATTTTCGCCCATCGTTTTTTAAGTAAACAAAAACCAGTATTAGTTATACTAAAAGCCCTAGTTTCTTTGAAACTTCTTTTCTTGTCTATAACTACTTTAAAATATTAAGACTTGTCTGCAGTTTTCAATTCTATGAGTAGAATATTATTAAATCTTTTGCTAAGTAAATTTCTAAGTTTTCATTAACTGCATTTGGGTGCTTCAATTTATGCGAACAACTATAACTATATTTTTATATGTTCCCACTATTTTAAACATTTTATTTAAAACTTATAATTTTAATAAAAAAATAACTAAAAAAAACTTAAAGTTGGTGTAAAAAATTCAACAAAGATTAAAATATTTAAGATTTAGGAAAAAATTTCCAGGTTTTTTTTCCAGTATTTTTGAAAAAAATATTTTCATATAATTGCCAGTGTTTTAGAACTATGTGCTAATAATTAATAAGATCTGAACTAATTTTTTTTTATTTAATTGCTAACCCTAATTTTTTTTTTTCTAATTTCTTTTGTTAAAAAATTTATATAATTTTGTTTTTTTTTTTTGTTTAATTTTGCCAAGGCCAATTGGAACGTCATTTTTTAAATTTGTTGTTGTGGTATTCTATTTAATATTTGCTGTTTATTCTATATAATTCCTTTTGTTAAATTATTGGTGTTTTGTTTCGGTTTTATTAATTTCAGCAACGAATGTTGTTCAAATAAAATTTTTGTTTAAATATAATTTTTGATAATTTTTGTAAAAAAAAATCTTTTTATTGTTAACTGTTTTTAAGGCATGTTATGATAACAAATATTTTTTTTGTTGTTTTTGTTTTGCAATGTTGCAGTCAAGTGCAAGGTTTAAGGTGTTTGCTTTTTTAATTAGAGTTTTGTTTAAAAATCTTAAAAAAATATTGAATTTAATGATATTCTAAAGAAAATTAGAAATTTAATAGCAATGGTTTTTTTGCTTATTTAAACTTTTATTTATAATAAAATTTGCACATGTCAAAAATTTGTTTGTTTCTTTTTCTTTTGAGTATTAATAAAAAAAAGCAGCACAGACGACCTTGGCGTTTGTTATTTTGCAACCTTGAATTTTTAGCAAAAAAAAAATTATTATAATAAATTCGTATCTATAAAGAATAAAAAAACACCAACAAACATAAAAAACAGTATTCAAAAAAAATTTAGAACTTTGATGCAATACAAAAAAAAGAAAAAACAAAAAATAAATACAATTATAATAAATAAGCAGAAATAAAAAATAATAATATGACAGTGGGCTTTTAAAAGAAAAAAGTAAGGAATAAGATTACTTAAAAATATTAATTAATTGTTTATAAAAACACTAATAATTTTTTAAATTAAATCACATTAAATCAACTAACGGCCTTGTAAAATCGCATGTTTACAATTAAATGAGGAAACATTTCTATTCTCTAGCACACAAAGTTCTGGTTAGTTGTAATTATTTTAATTTTTATTATTCACATGACATTTACATGCATTTCACCATAAACAAAAGAAAATAGCGAGGGGGGAAAAACGTAGAAATAATTGCGTTTATCAGTTAGAAACAAAAAATTACATTCACCTACAATTTATTTATTGACTTTTGTTTGAGTCATGGCAAAAAAAAAAAAATAATAATAATAAAATAAAATTCAATAATTATTACATCTGTATTACTTATTTAAGGAAAAACCTTGTCTAAAAGTGATTTAATTACTAATAAAATTTTACTACAGTCTGTTTTAGTGGTGACAGTTTATTGGATTTTTCATTGAAATAAAAATCCAAAAATTTCCTGGTTAAAAGACCTTAAGCCAAGAGGCTATTTTGCACATAAAAAATTAACACAACTTAATGATTAACACCTTTAAAAAAAAAACTAAACTCAACTATATCTTTATAAATTCAAATATACAACAAATATGTTAATAATACTGCATATACTTGTGGTTGACCTTGTCTTTTATAAAATGAAAAATGAAACCAGAACTCAAAAATAAAAGTAAACATAGAAACAGGTTTAAACAAGAACTAATTAAAATCCTATTTTGCCAACGAATGAGTTTCTTATTAAACAATATTCAAAATTACAAAAATTTTAATAAATTTTAATTTTTGTTTATTTTTTTTTTCTTAAAAAATACTGCTTAAATTATAAATAATGAAAACAACGTTTTTTTAATTACAAATATTTTATTAAAAAGCAAATATAAATTTTAAGCAATATTTAAAAAAATTAAAAATAGTGGGAATTAAACCCATCTAAATATTCTAAACTAACGGCTATAAACTAAAGATAACTTTAAAAAGTAAAAGTAGCACATTTCTCTTAAACAATTATGAAATTTTCTTTAAATATTTGTTATAAATATTTTATGTTAAAAAAATAGTGGGAATTTTTTTCTAAATATTTAAAAAAGAAATTAAAAAATACATTTCCTTAGTTTCCATTTGTTTTACATTTAGCAAGAAGAGAAAAATAGTTTGCTTTTAATTAACCTTTTTTTAGTTTAAAAAAATACTGGGAAATAGGTTTCTTTAATTTAAAATATATTATAATTTTTGTACTGTTTTTATATATTTATTAACCCTTTAAGGTTAAGCCAAATTTGAATACTTTTTGCATAATTTAAAATAAATACTGGGGAAAATACGGGGATTTTTTTTGCAAAACTTTGGTAAGTTTCTTAAAAGTTTTAATTTATTCGATTGTTTTAACAGTTTAAAGTAAAACTTGTTAAAAAAAAAATTGTGTTTTGCTTGGAAAAACTGTTTCAAAAATACTAGGAAAAAAACTGGGAATTTTTGTTTTAATTTTGCTGTTTCTTTATAAATTTATTTATTCAGTGCTTTTAACAGCTTAAAGTGGATTTTATTTAAAAATTATTGTTTTTGCTTGGAAAAAAACCTTTAAGAATATACTGGGAAAAAACTGGTATTTATTTTTTTTTTGCAAAACTTTATTAAGTTTGTGCTTTTTTAATAGCTTAAAGTGGAACTTATAAAAAGAGTTGGTATTTTGCTACAAAAAACCAGTTTACAAAAATACTGGGTTTTCTTGTGATGAACACTTTAAAATAAATTTTTTTCTAATTTTACAAACAATCGTTTTAAAACTTACCAATAATGTAGGCATTGAATAGGAGGGACATTCACGCGCTCTTTGACGCATAGCCGCCACCTTTTCTTTTGTAAATTCACAGGTTTCCAAGTGGGCTCTCAAAACGGCTGACAATAGACGCGGTTGATCATCCAATTCACCGGACAAGGCTCGCTGTTGGCCACGATTTTGTGTTGACTGTTGCATGGCAGCCAGTATACGAGCCTTTTCACGTTTCGGTACACGACCAAATCGTACCGCTAAAATTGAAAAAGAAGAAGAAGAAGAAAAAACATTAAATAATTATGAAATTTATATTTATTTTAATTTTACATGAAAAACAAAAGAAATAGGCAACAGGTGTTTTTTTTAACATTTATGAAAAATACAAACAGCTGTTTAAGTTTAAGGTCCTTAATTTAGGGGTTGAAGTTTGTTGTAAGTAAAATGCTTTACTTTGGATGTTACAATGTTTTTCAATTTAAGAGGAGTTATTCTTTATTGTTGTTGTTGTTTAACTAAAGTAGGTCACTGCCTTGTGTGTATTTATAAATTATATTTTATGTTTAAGCAAAGAGACATTCAATGCATCTTGTAGTTGTGTAAATAAAAAATATGATTTTTTTTGTTTTGCCTTGAAAATTGTTTCTTTACAGCTGTCATTGTTTTTTTTTTAGTTTTTTATTATATTTTGTTTTGTTACACTTTCTCTTTTTTGGTTTCTTGGCCTTAAAAAAACTATGATTTTTTTAATATTATTTTTTTTCTCCTTTAAAGTAACAAAAAATCATTCACCCACATTTTGGAGGTTTGTTTTTTTAAGTCACGTTTATATTTGAAATTTGGTTTAGAAACTCTAGATAAGAGGTCATGGCCCAGAAATAGTGTTCTGTGTGTGTGTGTGTGTGTGTGTGTGTCTGCTTCAAAGCTAATGTGAGTTTTTAAGATAATGATGATTTTGTTTAGAAGAAAGAAAGTTGCTTTTAACCATCCATTTATCGTTTATTATAATGGGAGGTGGCACTCTGAACGCTTTTAAAAAGAGGCTTTTAATTTTCCTATCAAATCCACTTTAATTACTTTTAATAAAATTAAAACTGTTACACGAAATAAAGGTGTGTGTGTGTGTGCCTATGTTTTAGTATTTCTTAGCAGTTTTTTGGAAAAAATAATTATTTAAGGAGATAAAATTCTAAATCTAAATATATTAAATATTAAAAAAATTAAAACCATTTGTATAAAATGAAATAGCAAGATTTGAAGGCCGTTTGCCTGATAAAAAGACTAACTAGTGAATTCAAGTAGTGTCAGTCATATTTAGTAGTGATAATTAAATTTATCGCATAACAAAATTTATTTTAAGTATTTTTTTTTAATTTATTTTAAAACAATTTTTTTAAATTTTGTTTTTCCAAAAAAAAAAAATAAATTTAATAAAAAAAAAATATTTTTTTTTTAATAAAAAAATAAAAAAAAATATAATTCCTTTAATTTTACTTTTTAATTTGTCAACCAAACAAAATGCATTTTGTTCACAAAATTTCTCTTTTTTTATTTTTAAAACAGAAAACTTGTCCCCACAATTAATATTCATGTTTCTTTTTTTTTCTCCACAATAAAAATCTAAAAAAAAGCAAAACCAAAAAAAAAGTGAAATACATTTTATTATTAAAAAATAAAAATAATAAAATGAATTTTTATGTATGTTGACGACTATCAGTCTATTAATAATTGATTTAAAATACTAAAGATAACTCAAATGCTAATAAAGTGAGGGGAAATCTCTCTTTTTTTCGTTAGAAAAGCAAAGAAAAAAATTTTAAACCCAAACTAGCTTTCAAATAACCATCATCGTTGTAGTACTACTGACATACTTTTCTTTTCTTTATTTATTTTTTTTTTTTTTACTTCGTTTCTTTTCTTTAAGTAAAAAGCCGGCTCTTTTACACATCAATTTTTACTACGAGTTTTTTTTTTACTTTAACTACTTTGCACACTTACACACACGCAGAGATGTTGAACAAACAAACCAGGTCAAATGAAAATGAAAACTTGGTTGAAAATTTTACAAATTTAGACAAGAAACTGTTATAAAAATGAAAAAGTAAAACAATTGGAGCGCTGTTTTTCAAAATTAAATAAACAAGCTGTGATCACACACACACACACATATATATGTATAGATACTTAAATCTATGCACAAAATGCCAGACAACTTTCATATGGCGTTTGTAAACAGCCAGCGAAAAAAAGTTGGTCAAAAACAAAACTAAATAAAGAGAAATTTTTTTTTTTGTTTTTTTTTTTTTGTTTTAAAAAACTAAAGGCAAAATTATAAACAAAATAAAAATTAATGTAAAAATTTTGAACAATTTGTTAATGAAATTTTTGTATCACTTTTGGCAAAAAAGGTCATTTGAAAGTAAAAATAAAAATGTTGGGTAAAATGAAAGTTAAGCTTGAGAACTTTACGATTAATTTAAAAATATTAAAAATTATTGTTATTAAAAAATATTTATAAAAATAAACATAAAAATTTAAAGGATTAATATGAACATTTATTATGTTTAAAGGATTTTCTTAAAGCAAAAGAAAGCACTTAAATTTTATTTATTTAAACTATTAAAATAAAAATAATAAATTTTCAAATAAATTCATTTGATAATTTAAACATTTTTTGGAAAATTTATTTTAAAAATATTTCTTAAGTAATTTATTTTTTTTTTTTATTTAACAGTTCAGGAAAAGCTCAAAGAACTTGTAAAAATGTTAAAATTAAATTCAATTAATATTTTGAAAGTTTGAATTTTTTTCAATATATTTTTTTAATATTTTGAACGTTTTTATTAAAAACAAAATAAGAAAAAAATTTATGAGGAAAAAATTTGAGAATTTAATAAAAATAAAAAATAAACAGACCTGAAATTTGAAACGATTTTACCTATTTTTCGTATTTTGATTAAAAAAATTAATTTTTTAGATTTTCGACTATATTTCTATAAAAGAAATTGCTTACACAAACTGTCTGGAAAATAACAAAGCATTTAAAAAACCCTTACTTCCAGCGTTATTCTTAAAACAATAAAAACATTACTTAACTTCTTTTTGTTTTAGTTTTTATTTTTAAACATAATGTTGGGGGGAGAAGAGTTTTATAAAAAAATGTTTTTGTTAGTTTTCAAACAGTTCATGTATTTTTTTTTTTCTCAAAAGCAGAAAAATTAAAAGAGTGACCAAAAAAAAATCTGACATTTTTCGTACAATTGATGGCCTTGTCTTGACTTTAAATAATGACAAAGAATTGCTTGTGAAACTTGATTCGATGAGATAAGTGGAGTATATTTTATAAATGACACAGCAAAAAATGCCTAAAAATATTCTAGCGGGTTTACTTAATAAAAATAATTTAAAAAAAAAATAATGAAACTCGTCCAAATAAAATTTTTTTTACTTAAAAAAAATACATTTCTGTTACTAAAAAAAAAATTATCAAATCAAATCAAAGAAGGCATTTCTAGAGTCTTCAATTATTAATTAAGGTTTTTTTTAATTGTTTAAAATTATAAATAAAATATTTAACAAATTTCCTTAAAATAAAAATAAAACTTTTCTCACGTGTTTTAACTTTTCATATAAAAATACTGAATATTACATATTTTAACACGGATGTTGGAAGGCAATTTAAAAATTCTTATCAATAAAACTGTTAAAATTTATTTTTGGTTTTATGCTACAAAAAAAAAAAAAAAAAGAAAAAAACACTTACGCGCATTGTGATAGTTGACATTGCCTTTTAATATACTTTTTAAAATGGGTAATTCTTCAGCCATTTTTGTATTTTAATTTTTTATATTTTAATATTTGGTATATATTTTTTTTATAATAAGAAACAAGTGTTAAAACATTTTATTTAAAAAGAAAAAATTGGCACAATTATTCTGTTGATATTTTGCACTTTTTTCTTTTAAGAGATTTTTCTATTATTTAAAAAATATACTTTTCTTTTAATTTAAATTTTTTGTAAATAAAACAGGTACTTTTTTCTAACAATGTGATTTTTATTTAAAAGTGTTTTTCTTTCAGTTATTAAAAATGCTAAGTTTCATTTCAAATGTTATTTTTTTGTTAATATTTAATATTTTTTTAGAAGTTATTTGTAACTTGTTACGTTTTGTTATACAACAGGAACTTTCAATTTCTTTTTGCTTTAATAAATATAATTTTTGGACTTTAATAAATTTTAGCGCGTAATCCTCTGGTTAAGTGCGTTCGTTAAATCCAAAAATCTTTAAATTATTTTTAACTTTGGTTGTTTTTCTTTTTCCTAAGTTAATATGCTCTTTTTCAAAACTGGTTTTATAAACTTTTTTTCTTTAAATTAATAAGAAATTTTCATTTATTAAACTTTTGTTTATTTTATTTAAAAGATATTTGTGTTTTTCTTATTTTCTTGCATTAATTTCTTTTTCACCGTGTTGCTTTTACTAAGGTTTATACAAAATTAATAATTTTATTAAATAAACTTTTTAAAACCACTTTTTTGCTTTTTATTTCAAGAAATTATTATTTTGTATTTGATTTAAATTATTTTTTTGCCTGTGATTATGTCAATGTTACTGTTGTTAAATTACTAGTTTTGTATATAAAATAATTTTTATTTTTATTTTCTACTGTTTCCAATTTACTAAACATGACAAAACTCGACAAGGTCTCGAATGCGACTAACTGTAAAAATCTTTAGCACGTTACGAATATACCAAAAAGGTATCGACACAACTAATACGAACTCATAATTAAAGAAAAAACATTAACACACACACACACACACACAGTCAGCATTTTACTCACTTCCATTCAAAATTTAAGTACAACAAACCTGAACAAAAACAAATGAACAAAGAAAAACAAAACACAAAGGAATTTGTTTAGTTGTGCGTTATAGCGTGCTCTTAACAATAACACTACACTGCAAGATAGAAAGTGAAAAATAAAGAGAAGAACAAAATGAAACTCTCTTCTATTTTTTACTTTTTATTTGCTCTTTAGCAAAAGCTTTATATAATTTTTAATACAAACAGATGTGTGCTCCCTTAATATTAATAATACAAAACAATTAACAGTAAATAAGAGAACAGAAAATATCTAAACAAAAAAGGTTAAAGAAAAAACCTTAATAAATTTAAATAAAATACTTAAATGCCAGCTAAAATTTCTTAATAAACATTTTAAATTAAAAAAAAGTTATTAAACGCTGAATGGTCCAAGATGATATTTAAAGAGAAAAAGGTCCTGTTTCAGAACAAAAATTAAACTCTAAGAATATGAGAAAATTGTAAACACAAAAAAGAACCTTAATTAAGGTATAATAAAGGTTTAATGTTTCATTTATTCGTTAATTTAACTTTCTTTTACAAAAAAATAAAAAAGGGACAAACTTTCCTTTAAAAAGTTTTTTTTTACTTGAAAAATATCTAAAATAAAAGCTAATTACTTTTTAAGTTAAATTAATACAACATTATTATATTCTAGTGATTAAAGTAAATTAACATAAAAAATATTCCGAATAACAAATTTTTACATTGAAAAAAAAATTGTTGAATAAAACTTTGTACAATAAATATTTTTATCTTATTTAAATAATTTTTTTTTTTTTGCAATTAGAGAGTTTTACACGTCATAATAATCAGTTTTAATTAAATTTTTAAACATAATATTTTTTATAAAAATTTATTATTCGGAATCTTTTAAAATTTAATTTAGAATATTGGTGCTTGATTCCTTCAAATATAAATATTTCATGATATTCTCATGAAATATTTATTATTTTAAACTAAACTAAAAAATGAAATGTATTACTGCGGGGAAAGCATATCCATATGGCAATTTCACCAATGCTCAAATAGCTCATCAGTGAATTTTATCCAAATTTAGTATAGAAAACTAGAAAGTCTCATATCAAAATCTAAATTGATTAAATGAGAACTCCATTGAATCAATAAGACAAAAGGCAATAACAACTCAAAAATGATTTATATAAAAACGCAGCAAACATTTAGTAACTATTTTTATTTTTTTTTTCTCATTTTTCATAATATTTTTTGTTGTAAATAAAAGCAATTCAGCAAAAATGTGTACTCCTACTCTACTCCAAGTGAAATTAAAGCATTGAGGATAAAAATAAAAAATTAATTTTTTAAAATAAAAATTTTCAAATATAAAAATGAATTTACAAAAATACTTTTTAAAAATAAGATCTTTTAGATACAAAAATTTAATATTTATAAGTTTTTAAGTTTTAAAAATTTAAAAATTTTTTACTTATAAAAACTTAAATTTTTTAATTATAAAATAAAAATTATTAGAAAAATATATATGTTTTTAATTAATTGATATGGTGTTTTTTTGTGCTTAAGTTAATTTTTTAATTTTTCAATTTCATAAGATCTTTTTTTAGAAAGAATTTTTTATTATTAAAATTAAAAGAAATTACTAAAAATTTCTTTTCTTTAAAAAAAATATATAAAATTTTTAAATTTTTTTCCAATCAGGAGAACGTCCGCATACATTTGTAAATAATTTTTCTTTCTAAAAATGTTTAGAAATTTAATTAAAAATGAACGAAAAAGCCGAAAATAAGTAAATTTTCATTGAAATATATAAAATTTAATTTTATTGACAAATTACAATTTTTCAAAGGAATTAAAATCATTATGAGTTTTTACTCTTTAAAATACCGGCTTTTTTAATTAAGAATGTAAAAGAGAAAACATTTGCTTCATCAAGCTTTTCAAAGTTTATTTCAAACTGTTATAAATTCTCTTTATTTTGCTCTTTAAACTTTTGCTAAATATTACAAGCTTTTCTATAAATGATTTTTTGTGGTAAAAAGTTTAGCTGTCATTAAAACTTTTCACCACATTACTTTTGAGGTATAACAGTAGTAGCAATAAACTTTGAAAAGCTTTTTAAAAGCTTAAGTGGTTTTAATTGAATTAGGTAGCTTGCTAAGAAAAAGCTTTTAATTTATAAAATAATGATATTGTATGTAAGAATACTTTTTTTAATGTTGAACATGTTTAGAATTTTAATAGTTTTTTTTTTGTTTTAGTTTGTTTGTTGTTTGTTTAATTGTTAAATAGTTTTAAACAAATTAAAAAGTTAAAAGCAACCTTGAACTTCAATTGACATTAAAATAAACTATTTTAAAATGACTTGATGTTATAATTGAAACGTAAATAAAAAGTATTTAATTTAAATAAATTTTGCTAAGTTTAATTAAAATTTGTCCTTATTTTTTGGTGAACGTTAGTGTGCATGTTTATATTTGTATGCGTATGCGTATGCAAGTGTGTATTTGTGTTTAATTTAAAAGTAGAACGAGGGTAAAGTTTATTGTTTTTTTTTTTGTTGTTTTTTGCAAGTGATTGTATTTTATAGAATTGCCTTGGGTTCAATGACTTAATTTGCAATCATTTCGTATACAAAAAAAAAAAGAGAAAAAAAATCATTTATAAACTGCAAATTTTTTAAATAAACAATTTGTTAAAAAGTAAATATGTACTTGGTTTATTAAACATTGTACAAATATGTACAAAATTGCTTTTATAAGTATAAATGAATATAAGTTTTCGTGCGTTCATTATGTGTGAAATATGAGGTTAATATGTGATCTTCAGACAAAAAAATAAAAAAAAAACTTTTAAGGTTAAAATATGTGAATATCATAAAGTACATAATTAGTTGGCCAGACTTAAGGACAGACGTATATCTAAATTTTTTATAGATTTAACAATTATAACAATTTAAATTAGCGTTGTAAAAAAACTTAAAAATATGAAGTCTATAAATTTGTTTCAATAGATTGGGCCAAGTTTAGACACATATCGTTAAAAGTATATTTAAGCTTCTTGTATGCTTCAAGTTCAATCCCTGCAATGTCAGCTTTAATTTTTTTTCCTTTCAGAGAAAGAAATTATTTAATAATAATCGAATAAGTACCGTAGCGTACTGAAGCGAACTTGATGTTTATCTTCTCAGCCAACTACTGGCAGTGTTGGGTGCAGAAAGGAGAAAACTAAGATATTTTTTTTTTTTTTTTTTTGTTAAATTATTTCAATAATTTTTTATTTTTATTTTCTTTTTTAATAATAAAGAAAGCTAAATTACAAACTGGTTACAAACAAAAAAATTGTTTATTATTGTATGACATATTTTACGAAATTCAGGTTAATAATTGCACTCAACAATTACGAAACCAGTATCAGAATTACTTAAGATCAATATATTTTTCTACAGAAAAAAAATTGATTTTGACATTTAAGTAGTTTTAGTCTCGTCAAAAGAAAAAATTAATAATTTTTTACGATTACTTGAGAATAGATTATTTGAGAGGAAACAGCATAATTCATGCAACAGTCGTTAACATCTGTAAAACTTTTTTTTCGCCATTTTGAAAAAAAATATACTGGAGAGATTGTGCTACACAAAGATCAAAAATACACTTTATAATTCGTTGTATGCAACGATAATATTTAAAACCATTTTTTTAAATTTAGTTTAATACAGCCCTCGTACAATAAATAAATAGTTACTTTTTACTTTGGCTCAATAATTACTTTCAAGAAAACTAAACAACAAGTGAAAGTGAAATTATTTTTCTTTAAGTGAAATAGAAATTTTATCCAGTCAATGACTTTTAATAAAATATTGACAACAGTAAAAACGTATAAAATAATTGATTAAAAAAACAAAACACGTTTCGAAACTAAAACTTTCACTTTTACTTTCGCATCATTAAACAAAATGATGAAAAATTCAAAGTATGTGTCTGTGTTTGTGTGTATTTATTTAGATGCGCTTTCATCATTTTATTTATTATTATTTTTTTCTTTTAAGAAAAAAGACTGTCTTTGTATTTAATTTTACTATAGTTATTGTGCTTCAAAATATATATTTATTTAATTTTTTAGTTTCAAGTTTTTATTTTTTTTTTTTTTGAGTGATTTGGCCTCATTACCTTCGGTTCAATAACCAGCTAAAAGTGTTGCGTACAACGTATTTTGGTTTTTTTTAAACGATATTGAATTTAAAAGCTATTTTTTAGGTTGTTTTTTTTTCTTTTTCATTTAACGGTGATTTTGTTTTCAAAATAAATTAAAATAAATTATTCAATCTTTTTTAAATGCTAATGCGCCACAAAAAATATATATAATTGTATAAAATAGAAAAGTCAATGATATTTTGATGGATTGGTTACGATGTGATTTTGATGACATAAAAACGACCTAAAAGTTGATAAGGTTTTGCAACAGTTTTATTTTTATTTATTTGTTTTAGATTTTGTACTTTGCTTTTTTGGGGTGTAAGAGTAAAAGAGCACCACGTACATATCGAGACAAAAGTTTTTGCATGAAATAAAAAATAAAATAAAGAATAAAAAATTTATTCGAATGAAAAATTTATTCGATTGAAAAATTTATTCGAATAAAAAATATATTCGAATAAAAAATTTATTCGATTAAAAAAAATATCGGAATACAAAATATTATTCAAATAAAAATCATAGTTCTGACATATAAGCTTTTGCCAAGCTTAAAGAAAACACGGCCCCTCGATAACAGATTTCAAGAAAACGAGGTGATTTTTTTAGAAGCCTGATATGGCTGATGCTTCAATGACGTTATGAAGCAAACATTTTTTTCTGAATTGCTTTGCTAGTTCAACGAACCCTTTGACCGCTCACTTCTATATCAAAAATATTGCATGATTATTTTATTACGCCGAAAATCAAATGTTTCAATTCATAAGCACAGAACCTTTTCTCATGCACCCAACAGCTAAAAACGGGCAGGTATCAATCATTGTAACAGAGCAGACAACAAACTTGAAATAACATTCAAAAATCAAATAAAAAACTTAATCATATTTAAAACAACCAAATGCCATTAATTAAGATCAACTTAACAAATACAATAACTAACTAAGATCAAGCTTACAAACTAACTGTGCAATTGCCAGTCATTTCTGAAATAAAATAAAACCTCTTAGTGATGATGACGAAGATGATGATGTACAAAAAGTTGAATGACCGTGCCTGACCCACATAAAAGTCTTTGCACTTTTGCACAGACTATAACTACAAGCAGCAGCTATAGCAGCAGAGCAAAACAACAACAACAACAACAAAGACATCAAAACCTCAATGTAATAAAAAGCAATAAAGACTAAGTGCAGTTTATTTTGATTTTTTTTTGTGTTTTACAAATGCAAAATAAAAAATTGTTCGTATTTGTCACTAGCTCGTACAACAAAAACTGCATTCGTTTTATTTGGTTTCATATATTCAACCTCCCCCAAAACCTTTCCCGCTCACAGTCAGAACCAAAGAAAAAAAAAACGAGGCTATATATTAACATCGTTAAATGTATAACGAATAAATACGACGACGGATTTCATCAAAAGAGCAATGAACGTCATTCAGCACAATCATTTTTTTTCTTCATCTCATTGTCGTTTTTGCTGCCACAAGAACAGTATTTATTTATTTAACAATGAGCATGTGCACGTCATTAGTATCGCTGCAACAAGACTCTGCTAATGGCTGGCTGACTGGCTGGCTGCATTTAACGACGAGTATTTTATTTCAAACAATGCAAGAAAAAGAGCGCCAAATTGTTGAAAAAAAAAATTCGTATTTATGCAATCGGTTTTATTGTTGCTACTGCATTTAGCAGAGCACTTGAAACCTTCGAGAAATTTCCAAAAGTCGTTGAACTCCTCAAAGCTTACAAACACACACATACAATTCATTTTTTTTTTAACATCAATTTTAGAGCAATGCAACGTGATAAGCTATAATATCATACTGCATACAGTCAGTCACTCAAACCAGAGAGTAACAAAAATGAGCATTATTGTGCAAGTGCCAGAGAGCATTTACCGACACATCAGTTGTGTATGGTAGGGTATGGTTTCTGTTGTAGCGCAAGAGTTATAAGCAAAAACAAGTTTCAGAGGCATTGAAAAATGAAAGTGTTTCGAAATGGAGTGCTTTTCATGTTACATTCAAGCGTATAAGAAACTTACTCGGAGAGCAATGAGTCTATTTAAACAAGAGTAAAAAACAAGTTTTATTCAAAGGTAAATGAACTTTTTGAAGGTTCATTTAACATAGTAAAAAGCACAATAATAATGAAAAAAACAAGCATTAAAATATGTAACAAAAAAAATTTTATAATTTTGTTTGTTGTAATTAAAGTGGCAACAAAAAAAAAACCACAAAATAAACTTGTTATTACGTTAATATAAGAGGAGGTTGTTTTGTTTGTTTATTTAGCTTTTTAGTAAATAAAAATGTAAAAATTTCACCAGGCTTTTAGTTAAAAAACAAAATTGTGACATTAAAAAAAACAGCTACTCACACGATTTTATTTATGTAATCAAAACAAAAAATTATTATAAAATTTAAAATGATGTAAAATTAAAAAATGTTTTACAGTTAGTAAACAAAATGAGTCCATATTTTGCCTAAGCTAATGAGGAAGTTATGGAGATTATTCAAGAAATTGTTCGAGTTTTTTACTGCCGGGAAGAAAGTAGGGAAAATAAATATTAAAAAAAAACCTGTTTGACTAGCAACAAGTGTTTACTAATGCCAAAAAATATTCGCAAAATTAGCAATGTATAATAAAATTATTTTTTGTTGTTTTTGAATTTTTAAGAAATTTTTTGACAAACTAAATAAATAAAGCAACTGGGTCATACATATTTTGTTATAAATTATTTTTTTTTTAATTTTGTTTTTGCAATTTCCGTAGAAATAATTTTATTGAAAAAAAGAAAAAAAAGAGAACTGTTATAACTGTGTTACTTATTAATCTTACAATTTAGGCCACTAATTTCTTTTATAGACTAAGCAAATTAGTTCATTATATTTTTTTAAACAAGCTTATAACATTTTTATTGTTTTTAAGTTTAAAATATTATAATTTAAAATATTTACCAATTTAATTAATTTAAGCTCAAGCGAAAAAAAACCCTATGAAATTCAGTTATATGCTTTCAACAAACAGTTATACTACGAAAATCTCAGCCGAAATAAAAAATTTAATTGAATTTTAATACATTTTAGCCAAATATTCTGAATTATTTGGTTTGAAGCATTATTTTAAAAACTGTTATACATAAGGCACTTATTAGATATTTAATTAATTTTTTTTCTTAAGTTTGTAGGTTTTAATAAACAATACACTAGAGAAAAATTTCATTAAAAATCAAATAAAATAATCTTAAAACTGTTATACTGTTATATAATGCTCATAAAGTGTTACAAAAAAATTATGAATTTAATTAAAGTATTTTTTTTAATTTAAAATTAAATTAATTTTAACCAAACGTTAAAAATTATAAGAAAATATAAACTGTTATACTAAAGCGAATATAATTTGAATGTACTGAACTTTTGAAAAAAAATGTTCGTAATATATTTTTAATTGCTTTCACTCCTTGATATTGAAAATAATTCTAGTATAAAAGTTAGGTACGACAAGTCTTATTAAAAGTGTCATATGATTGTGTATTTCAAGTTTAAAAATATAATTTAGGCATAACTGTTATACAAGATAACGAGGATAATTTATATAACTAATTTTATTCAAACTACTGTTATAATTAAAGTTTATGTATCTTCAACTATTAGCAAAGTGTTATACTCCAAAACTTTTATCAAATAAAACAAGTAAGTTAGTACAGCTGTTTAGACGTCAAAAGTTTTAGTGTTTTAACAAATCTATTATTATAGTTTTGTAAGGTTACAATTTATGCTTTTTAACTTTCTAGCATTTCACAAAAATATTATACTACACTGTTTTTTTTTATAAATATGTGTTAAAATTTCGAAATTTTTTTCAATCTCAATAAAATTCCTGTCTTCAATTTTCATTTCGTTTTCGAAATTTCTCGATGTAAATTTTTGTTATTTTGTGGTTACAGCCATGTAGTCACCTTAATTTTTTATTGCTGCGTTAATTTGTATGTCACTTTGCTTTCATTATGTGTAAATTTATGTATGAAAGTGTTTAAATGCATGTAAGTTCGTCTGTCTGTCTGTCTGTATATAATTATTGTTATTTAGTTTTTATTTTGAGTAGAGGCCATTTATGCATGTTGTTGCTTTTATTGTAATGCGTAGCCTCCATTTTTTTACATTATGCACACTAGTATTAAAATGTTATCATCATTAAGTATGTTTGATTGTGTGTGTGTAAGTATATTTGTGTTATACAATCATTGATATTACTGTGCTGCTAGAGCATATAAATTTAGCATTTTTGTTATTGATGTTAGTGTTGTGAGTATGGATGTCTACTCAAATAAAACAACAACAAAGGCAGTATTAAAATGTAGCCAAAGCACAGCAGCAGGCTGGCAGCAAATGTACGTAATATATTTGTAATTGACCTGAATAAAGTTCAAATAACTTTATGCTTTACAATACGAAAATAATAATAATAATAAAACACACACATACAGAGACCTTCCCTCCTACTTTTTTTTTCATCTGCTCACATCAATCTAACTCACTACCCAGGCATACACGTAAGTTGTAGTGTGTGAACATGAAAGTGTATTTGATTGAATGTATGTTTGTTTAAGGCTTTTTTTTTCGAAAATAAACAGATAATTGAGCAAGAAAATAAAAAATGAAAGGCATTAATAATTACAAGGATAAATCAAAGACCTCATCAAAATATATAAATTTAATCACATATTTTGGAGAAGTCAAGGAAAATTGATAAACAAAATTTGGTTTACAAAAATCTTAATTTTTAGACTAAAACAAAACTGTTATACTGTAAAGTTTTCTATAATGAAAATTTGTCTTAAACTTTTTCACGTGCTAAACAAATCTTTTTTTATATTTTACCAATTTTGTTTATCACATAAAACTGTTATACTACTTAAGGCCTACATTAAATCAATTAGTAGCCGTAATTTAATAATTAAATAAGGATTCGTGTTTCTTCTAGAATACCCCCAATTATACTATTTAGCTAAATTTTACGTTTAAGATTAATTAAAAAAATATTTTATAACTGTAGAGTAAGATTTTTGTTACAGCTAAAATATTTATTTGCCAGATTTTTTTTTTATTAATGGCCACTTGGTTATTGAAGTAAATTGTAATTTATTCAAATTAAAGTTTAAAAATTACTTTTAGCTTCATGACGGATTTTAAATTTTTAAATTAATAAATTGTGCAATTTTTGCAAAAGTGTTATACTTTATTAGTATAGAAAATAACTGATGATTTTGAGAGAAAATTTTTAACTTTTTTGATTTCGTACCATACAAATGCTGTTTTATTATTTTTTTATGTTTTATTTTATATTGAAAACTGTTATAAACTGTTATACAAATATGATAAATTGAATTAAACTGTTATAAGGAGTTATACTTCTGAAAACTACTTTTTTGTAAGAAAACTCCTTCTGAAGAATGCATAGGTATTTCAAATTATTGCATTTATTTTTGTTTAATTCAGTCGGCATATTAAAAAATTTCCATAGATTCTTAAGCTCTTAATTTGTTTGTTTTTTCAAAATTTTCCAAAGTTTTTATTTATGTACCTTGTTTCTATTATAAATTCTTTTTGTTTAGAACGTAGAGTGTTAAAAAACAACAACAAGAGCAATCTCAAATTTATTTTCAATTTATATGACCTCGTTCTAATTTAAGTTCATTTTAATTAAAATAAAACTAAACTAAAGCAAAAAAAAATGTAGCAAGAATTTAGATAAAATAACACCCCGCAAACCCATATAATCATTTTTCATAAAAACGTTTATTTTTATAAAAAATTGTTGTTTTCATATTATTTTATCAGTTTTTTTTTTTTATTTTTTTTTAATAACCATTTTGCCTTGTTTTAACTTTGAAATACCACTGTATTTGTTTTGTTTTCTTGGTGGAGTGGTGCGATTCAAAAGTGTGTGTGTGCAAGAGTGAGAGGAAAGAAAACGTAAAAAACTAAAAAAAATGGCTGGTTGATTGTGACCTAGTTTTACTTCAAACAACGTCAGACAATCGGTCAATGAACTTCATTTTTTATTTTTTTTAATTTTTTTTTTTGTGGTGATGTTAATAATGTTGTTGTTGTTTTTTTAAGTTAAAAGCGTATGTATGGATGAAAGCAACTACAAAATAAGTTCACATTAATATACTATTTAAATAAAGTTGTTATTTTTGTTGTTTCCCAGCTACTACAGCAATTTCATTTAATACTACTACTATCACCACTACTTTTGCAGTATTTTTTTTTACGCCAGAGAGGAGCTTGAAACGGCAGGGAAATTTTGTTGGAAAGAAATTTCGGTTTCATTTTCATTTAATTTTTTTTTTGTGTATTGTTGTTGGTTGCATTTCGAAATTGCTTTTAAAATAGTTTGAACAACGTATTTGTTACATTATAAAGCAGAGTGTAATTGTTTTTTTATTTTTTTTTTTCTTCAAGAAAAAGAAAGTGGTTGATAGTTGTCTGTTGAAGAAAGTGAAAGTTTCTTTCTTTTTTTTGTGTGCAGCAGTTAGATTGCAAAATACTTTTTAAAGAAATACCTATTTTTATTTCATAAACATTAAAAATTAAACTTCCACATTTTTTTATTAGGAGAAAATCATGAAAGCATTGGTACATACATATTTACTTTTTTAATTTGTTTTATGGAAACTATATACATAAGTACATATGTATGTATGTACTTCAAATAGAAATTAGAAAAAAAGTATTATTTCTTAATGACTTTTTGGTAGTCGAAAATAAAAACTTAACTTCGGTTTATAAAAACTTTTTAATAGTAACTAAAGATGCTGATTTATTTGATCAGCTTTTAATTTAAATATTTTATTAAACACATTCTGGGAAAAATTGGCTTTCTTATAAAAAAGACAAGTTTAAAATACAAACTCAAATCTGTTGAAATTGATTTATTTTCCTTAAATTATTTTTTTAAAGGTTAGAAATTTCATATGAAACCCATGCAAAAAAAATTTTGGTTCAAAATATGTCTGTAAGAAGTAGGCATTTTATTTTTTAATCTTTGAAAACAGTAAAAAAATATGAATACTTTTTACTTTAATTTTTACTAACATATTAAAGAAAAAATTAGAAAAGAATTTTAAAATACATGTGATTATTAATTATTAATTTACATAAAAAATATAGTACTAATTGAAATGCATTTTTTCGCTCATAAAAGTTTAAAAAAAAAATATTTTTTAGGTTAGGTTTTTCGTAAACTCTAGTTTTTGGGCTCAAAACAGCAATTAAAAATTTTTCAGTTAGTTCTAGGCAGAATAATGTCATAATATAATGTTATATAGGCACAAACAAAGATTTTAGTTTATTTTTGAGGTTAGAATTTTTAACAATGTGTTCTGGCTTTCCTAGGGATTTGAACAGATCGTATTAGTTTACGTATTTTTATGTATTTCAATTTGGAATATTTTTGAATAAAAATATAAAGACCTTCTACCTACATACATACATACATATGTACATGTGTACATCTTTATATAAAAATAAGTTTTTTCGTAAGTTTCCTTGAAAAATAATAAACTGAAATAAGCACATGGCCACAGTTCTTTTTTTATTATTCATATATTTTCTTTAACCTTATTTAGCAAATATTTAATATTCTACAAATTAAGCAGCAAAAAAATACTTTCATTTTCTAAAACTTATTTGGAAGTAATAAATTTAACTAAGACCTGAAAAATTGTTGTTACCTAGTTAGAGATATGCCAACAAGTAGGTACCTAATTACATATGAATGCATGCCTGAGTATTAGTTATATTTGGTACTTGAGTATTTTTAAATAGAGTGAAATTTAATTTTCAATGGCTTTAATAGCACTTAATAAATTTATTTAATAGACATTTCCTGTTTATTTCAGTAATATTTTATTATTAATAACAATCAAAACCCCAAATTTTAACTGTGTTTTTAATTTTTTGTTTGTTTTTTTTCTTTTGGTAAAATACAGGCCATTAATAATATTGAAGGCCTCTCAACGTTTAAAATACATTTGCTCTCTTATTCATTTCTCTCTCATTTTATTCACAGTCTGTATTAAATTGTTGTTTTGTAATAATCTTAACAGTAAAGCTCGTGCATATAATTAAAACAACAACAACACCAATAGTAATATTAAGCCTGTATGTGTGTATGTATGTATAGGTTTTATATAAATAACTAACTAAAAGTTGCCTGCAAAAATTTAGGTTAAGTGCGTTCATTCAACTCTTAGCACCATTTCATCATACACACGCAAACACACACACACACAATCGAACATTTTTACACTTGCTCTGGTATTAACAGCAGCCATTTATCAAATGTAGAAGACAAAAATGAAAACAAACAAAAACAACAAGGCCCCAAAAAGTACTACTGAACACCCGCACAGTTATTGTTAAAATCAGGGTTACCAGAATATATCAATATTTTACTTTTAGTAACAGCTGTTATGTTTTATTTAAAATAAATTTTAAATGCTTTATACTCTGTTTAGACAAACGCTTTAATTGCGCAATTCAGGAATTTATAGCATGTTTACACGGCAATGTGAAGCACTTGCTTCGCTCTCTGAATCATGATTGCGTTTCCACGACACATACTACATGCTTCACATTGACTTCTGTTCTAAAATTTTGTTTTTCGTTTCATTTTTAGTGTTTGTAATTAATAAAATTTTAAATTATAATATAATTATTTGTTTTTATATTAACTTATATTCACACAGCACTTTCAATATTGGTTTACTTTTTTTGTTTACATTTATATACAGCTAGTTCAGATAAACTTGCGATAAAAATTAGGGAAGACAGAAATTTTTCATGCTTCGCAAGTAGATTCAAGCTGAATCGTCTCAAAACAAAATGCTTCGCTCTCAAAATTTTATATGGCGAAGCACGTTGATTCGGTCGTGATTGAGCTGTGAATCATGAAAAGAGAGCGAAGCAAGAATATTGGGCTCCGTGTAAACATAGTATTACGGAATTAAGGTCTTAATTGAGCTCTATTTACCATATAAGTCAATTAATAAATTGAGCAATTAATAGTTAATTGCATCATTAATTGAATAAGATGCGAAATGCAACCCTTGCTAACAAGTATGTTTACTCTGGGAACTATATTCAGTGAGAAGAAAAAACTCAAAACCGCAAGTAAAAAATGTAAACAAACAAATAAAAAGAAAATGGCTGGTCATACGAAAATGGCTTTTGACACTCCCAACTTCAAAGGAACAACAAAAAGCCATGTTGTTTTTGTAATAAAAAGAGAAATCAGCTGGGCGGACGACACTATCTAGTAAAATAAATATGCCTTGTTTTAATTGAATAAGCTTAATTGAGCATGTGTGAACACCAAATTAAATAGCGCAATTAATTAACTCAATTAAGAAAACATGGGTGAACAGGGTATTAAAAAGAATCGAAGTTAAAAGTGATAGAGAAATGCTTTTGATAAAAAGTGAACGTCTATCTAAACAACTGATCATGATTTACAAAGAATGTTTCTTAAAGGCTTTCTACTTACTTTAATGGGTGAAAAACTACCTGACGTGTATACATGTACATATATATATATATAAAGAAGAAGAGTTAGTGATCCTGAAAATAGTATTAATGTCTAAATTAACTTTTTTTATTCTTTTGAGAAATGTATATTTGAGAAATAATTTTCTATCTAAAAAATTATAATTCGCACTTGAGCTTTATATCAAATTGTTTATATTAATTAAAAGCTTACAAAGGTATAATGAAGATTAAGTATTAAACAAAGCATAACTTATACAAAAGACTCTGGCAACTTTGCGTAGAAGCCATTTTTTTTAAACACACCAGTTGTTTACATTTTAAAAGCCACACACACACAGCACGAAAACGTTACGCAAAAATATATTTTAAGACAATCAAAACAAACAAACAAACAAAAAATCTGTATTTATTTTTAAATTTATCATTTAACAAGAAAGAAACTTGAACTAAATAAATTGTTTTGATTGTCATTTTAATGTTACAACAAATGCCCCTGCTACCTGTGAATCATGAATAAATTCTTAAGAAAAACACAAAAAAAAATCTGATTATTGTCTTTTCAAGTTCTTGTTATTCCTCTTCTTTAAGACCGGGTTAATGAACTTGAGCGTTAAGAACACAAACACTCATTTAAATAATAAAGTCTTGTGTAAAATTCTTTTTTTTTTTTTTACTTATTATTTTGGCAAATGTTTGTTTTCTGTTTGCCAATTTTTATAGGAATTTCTTTGTATGCAGAGTACTAATTGATAAGTTTTGCAAATAATAAAAAATACTACTTAAAAGGAAAATAAAATAAAACTCACCATCACGACTCATGCCGACGGCAATACACTTTTTCAGGCGGCAGTATTGACAACGATTGCGATTTATGCGCAAAATGCTGCACTGTTGATTTTTTGTACAAGGACGATATTGAATTTTTTGCTGTATAGAACGTCGGAAGAAGCCCTAAAAGAGAAGAAAATTATAGTTAGTAAAAATTTTTATATAAAACCTAAAAGAATTTAAAAAAAACCCCAAATCGCTCAAAAAAACCTTTTTTTTCACACAATTTTTTCCCACTATTGTTTTTTTTTTCATATTCTAGCTAAATATTATGCATAACCATTATGTGTTTGAAAGAAGAATTCACTCGATTTAATATTAAAAAAAAAAAATTTGGAGGTTATGTTCATTAATTTAATTTTTATTTTTTTTTTATTTTTAAAAAATGTCAATAGCCACAGGAAAGTAATTATTTCGATCGAACGAAATATTAATCCTTTTTTTATAATAAAATTTTTTCGAGCATTCAATATTTAAACGCAAAATCTTAAAAGAATTCCACAATACTTAACCCTTTTTTTTGAGGTTAGGTTTTTTGGATAGTGTATTAATTAATGATAAATAAGCAAATTAAATGTTAAGTCACTTTAATAGTTATATAACTTTAAAAGTTAATTAACGTTCATGAGAAATAAATAAGAAATTAAAAAAAAAATTTGAGGTTATGTTTTTTGATTATTTTAAAATAAATACCAAATATGAATTAATTATTAGTAAATGAGGTTTTCCTTATAATTTATCATTTTTTAATATTTTATGGCGTATAGAAATATTATAAAGTATAAATTAAATTTTTGAGGTTAGGTTTGAAACAAAAAAAAAAAAAATAACTGCCAAAAAGACTCTTTATTAAAAAAAAAGTAATAATAACATGATTCGAATTCAATTAATTCAAATTTCTTTATAATCGAAAAATTTTTATTAAAAAAAATGGCGTCGAAGGCCTCTTGAAATAAACAAACTATAGTTTTTTTAGCCTGAAAAAAATACGTATTTTTTTTAATTCGAAAAATTATTTTTTCAAATCTTTATAAAAAAATAAATCTTTTCCTCCCTTAATTTTAAACCAAAAACCCAGTTATTTGTTCGCTCATGAAAAAACCTACATCATCCTTTTGATGCTGCTGCTGCTGTCGCTCTTTAGCATTCTCCTTACAATTCTCTTCACTTTTTACTATGGCCACGTTATTTAAATCGGTGGTATTAACATTTGTAATGCATTGTTTGCCCGTTTCTAAATTTTCATCAAATTTTTGACACAAATAATTTAAAGTCGACTGTTCCTCCTCCTTTTGATCATCATCACAGCCTGAATCCTCCATATTTTCCAAATGACATTCGTTGCATTGGCAGGACAACGTTAAAACGCCTTCGACTTCCTCCTGCATGATGAGACTAGAACGTCGAGAGTTTGATCGGTGTGATGCTGCGGCCTCTTCCAAATAAAGATCATCATCACTGCTGTCCCTTTGAGATTGTAGCTGTTGTGGAGTACAAGTACAACCATTATTAAGGGAATGAGTACTGGAAGTGTTGCTGATTAGAGATGAATTGCTATCGGAGCTATCTCGGCGGTGTTGCTGTTGCTGTTGTTGTTGTTGTTGTTGCTGATAGTTTTGATGTTGCTGTTGTAGCAAAATGGCAATTTCTTTGTGGGTTTGTTCGGCGAGGTTTAATTCATAATTTGTATTTGTATGTTTGGGGGCGGCGGCGGAAAAGGAGTTGGAGGTTGTCTTTGTGTTGTTGCTGGCGGTGGTGTTTTTGTTAATATTCGACTGTTTGTTGTCATTATCACATGTATTATTTGTGGCCAACTCCTCTTTAAATTCCTGTTGTTTTTGCATTTGTTCCTTTTGCTTCAACTCTCTGGCAAATCTTATTTTCTTCCACGGACACTGCTGCGGCTCATAGGCCAATTCCATTGAAGATTTGTCTTTTTGTTGTTGAATTATTTGTTGTTCTAGTGGCTCTTTGACTATACCCGCTTCTTTGTCAGTTTTAAGAGGCAGTTGTTGTTGTTGTTGTTGCTGATGCTGTTGCTCTTGAGGTTTTTGATATTCCTGATTTCTGGCTAAATTTGTTTTTGTAATTGTACTAATTAAATTGTGATTAGAGGAGGTGTTTAATGTCTTTATAATGTTGCTTTTATCACTATTACTGTTATTGTTGTTTGATGATAATGTCGTTGTTGCTGCTGGTGGTTGTTGTGGGTGTAATACTACTACTTGTTGATGTTGTGTTTGTTTTAAAGGGCTGGTGGTGGAGGCGGCTGTTAATGATGATAATGAGGAGTTTGTTTTCAGTCTTTTTGGTTGTGCCAATTGTTGAGCTAATTGTGGCTGCTGTTGCGTTAATGTTAACGGCTGCGGTTGCGGCGGTGTTTGTTGTTGAACATATATTATTTGTTGTTGCTGATGGTGTTGCTGTTGATGCTGCTGCTGCTGTAATTGAGGTATTACAATTTGTTGCTGTAAATGAGGACTAGTATTTTGTGTTTTGTTCATTTTCAAAGATTTCTTTGTTATGGGCGCCGATTCTAAAAGTCTAACCAAGGAAGCATGTTGCTTCTTTAATTGTTGACTTTTATTATTGTTACTTAAATGTTGTTGTTGCTGCGGCTGTTGTTGTTTTTGTTGGTTTTGTTGTAGTATAGGCTGTTGTTGCACGTTTATAACAGTTTGTTGCTGTTGACCACCAGCATTGCTGGGTGTTGTTAAGACCACTATAGTGGTCATTTGTTGCGGTGTCTGGTGGCTATTATTATTGCTGTTAAATTGCGTGGGCATAGCTCGTACAATTCCAACCTGTTGTGGCATTTGTTGCTGGTGTAAATTATGATGATGGGTTGTCGTTGTGGTTTGATGTAGATGATGGTGATGATGATGTTGTTGAGGATCTGTTATAGCCACTGGCGTGGTATTTAATTCTTGCATAGCACACACCATTTTTAAAAAATCTTAACTTTCTTTAAAATTATTATTTTTTTTTTTTGGTTTCAATGACACTTTGTTAGAAAAAATAAATTTTCTTTTTTGTTAAATTTTTTTTTTCTAAAATTTGCTAATAAGGAACATTTTTTAAATATTTGGAAACTATCTGTGGTTTTAAATATATTTTCCTTTTAAAAATATTTACTAAAACTCGCGCCAAACTTTTTATGCTTTTAAAAAAATTTTGCTAAAAATTTAACTACAGCCCCTGTCTTTTTTTTATTTGATAATAAATTTTCCCCCCTTTAAAAAGGGTTTCAGTTTGTTATTTTATTAAATATATTTTTTTTTCTCTAAAACTTTTCTGTTATATTCCAAAAATAAACTTTGTAAAATTTTTCATTAGGGCGCGCTTTTATACATTTATTTATTTTGATTTGTATTTGCTTTAAAAATTGTGTTTTAATTTTATTTTTTATTTTTAAAACTCTCACGAAAACACGTCCATTACGTTTGACACACAATTTGCGAATGATTGTTTAGGTTTAACTTCTCTAGATAGTTTACTGAAAAGCACTCAAACGAATTTTTAAATTCGTCTAGAAAAAAGCACTCAAAGTCTAGTTGTACGAGCAGAAAAGCTAGAGAGCCAGCTACAAATACTTTGTGTTATCAATAAAAGTAGATATGTAGTGAAATATAAATATAAATGTGTGTAAACGAGTTTTTAATAAACACGTGAGCATGGTTTTTTATTCACGGGGTGAGGAGTGTTTGGTGGGCCTTTTGCTCACGAGTATGTGTTGTTAGTGAAGGCTCTATTTCTGTTTTAGTGCAGTATTTTTGCATATGCACTTTTCAGATTATTAAGTTGGTGTTGGTAACTTATCTTTGTGTGTGTATGAATATGTCGTTCTCAAAAAGGGGGGCTTTATGTTGTGTGTGCATTTAAGACTGCCAGCTGAGCTGAGCAGTCGTCAACCTCGCGCTACATTAAGTGTTTTTTTTTTGTTTGTTTGTTATTTTTTGATTATTTTTGTGGGCTAACTGAGGACATTCACATTTTGTAAAATAAACTTGCAACAACAAAAACATAATTACAAAATTGTTCTAAAGCAATAACAACAATGACTATCCCAAGAAAACTTGAAAAACAATTAAAATACTTAACAAAATGCTTCTTAATTAATTTTTTATTTTTTTTTTAAGATTTTAAAATTTTTCAAGAAATTAGTTTGGCTGAAGTTTATTTATTTTTTTTTAATTTCTAAAAAAAAAAAATTTCAAGCTTAGAAAAACTGTTGTATAATTTTTCACTACGAGGTTGGTATGAGAATTACCTTACTTTTGGCAAAAATATTTCTTAAAGATTGTTTAAACTGCCAGCGAACGTGGCACTTAGGGTCAGCATAGCTTGTTTGCGCTCTTTTTCTTTCTGTTATACATTTTTGTATTACGTTTAAAATGAAAGCGGAATATCTTACAATATACATATATGCGTCGTAGCCAGCTTCACCTTTTCATATTTATTTTATTATTTATTTTTCAACAACAACCTTTTTCGTTTTCTTAAACTTTGCGGACGATCTGCCATTTTTTTAATTCCATTTTTTAAAACATTGAAAATTACTGGAAAGAATCTTAAAGGAATATTAAATAAATACGTATAAAGTTCCAGTGCGGCAGTGTATGAAACGAATTTTAAGAAAATAAATATAATGAAAGTATACATAATTATAAATTTTATATTAATCGTAGGTATTCCATTTTTTTCTAAATAGCGGATGTAATAAAAAGTTTGAAATTGATATCTCCCTTGGAGAAATTTCCAGAAAATTCATGACATGCTGCTATTTGGAGGCCTTTAATGTTCTTATTAAACTATTCACATAAAATTGCAAACTTAAGCCTAAGTGAAAATAACATTTAATTTTTAACGAAACAAACAATAAAGAATTTCATATAAAACTTTTATCCTTCATGAAATTAACAGTTTTATAAAAAATTTAAACATTTTTTCTTAACAAAAAACATTAACGAAATTTTACAATTGGCTGCGATGATCAATAGTCTCACATTTTAAAATTCCCTGGTAACTACATATTTTTGTGCTAAAAATCTAATGAAAACTCATTTACATTTTTGGAAGTATTAAACAAAAACCAAAAAAAATTATTTATTTTCAATTCAGTATTAAAATTTTTGATCAGTCTTAATAATATTTATGACATTTTAAACACAATTAATCTACACCCTCATTCTGCACTAAAAAAAAAACACAATTTCGTGTTTAAAAACAATGTACATACTCCCTACTCTGGATATGAACACCCACCAAAAACCTTTTATTTTTTTTTTCTTCTTATTTTATTTGTTTGTTTTTGTCGAACTCTTAACATCATTAATTATTATTTAAATGTACATACAAACATACATACATCAAAACGAAAATACAAACAAACACACACACCTACATACATACACACAGTCTTATACATTTTACAAATGTAATATGACGATTCAAACACACAACACAAACTTTAAAACAACGACATCATACAGAAATAAAAGAAACACAAATTGCATGAATGTGTATGATTTTATACGACTGATTGTATTGCTTTGCTTGTGCGCTTAGTTCATCGAACTCGCCATTGTCGTGACCCAGATTTCGGTCAAAAACCTCGAAATATGGAGCTCTTTTTTTGTTTTGTATTTATTTTTTTTTTTCTTATTTTGCTTTTTGTGTGAGTGTTTTTTCTTTCATTTCGTTAAAGGTACTTCGTTTAAACGATGCCAAAAAATACTCAAAAAACGAATGTAAAAACTATCAGTGAGACTTTTACAAATTATTTAGTAGAGATAGAGTGAGAGAGTTATTTAGAGTGTACGTGATATAAAGAGCTTTTACAATTTTCATTCACAATATTTTTTTTTTAGTTCAATTTAAAACAAACAAATGCAGGATTAACAAAAATAAATAGTTGTATTATAAGTTGCATTGTTATACTGCTAGTGTTAGTGCCTGTTATATTGAGAGAAGCAGAGTAAGAAAGAGTAATAGTTTTATTATGTATATGTATGTGTCAATTATGTATGAGTGAGGTTATTGGGATGCATTTTGTTTTTTGTGTTGAGTGAGTTTTCCTTAGTTTTTTTAGTTAGATAAAGTGCATTTTGCACACACATAAGTACAAAATTATGTTCAAATAAAAAACAAAGAGAATAGAGTTTATTTCTATTAACAATAGTTCATTGACCTACAAAGTGTAATAATGTATTTAAAGCAAAGAATTTTTATTTTTTTGTTTTTGGAAAAACTTAAAAAAATTAGAATTTTTGTTTAAAAATATTTTTTTCGGAGACAAAAAAAAAACATACAAAAACATGCTGGCATTTAGTTTCGAACTTGTTCTTATATCATCAAATATAAATTTGAAGACTTTAGAACCTTTAGAAACGATAAGTGCTAACTCTCGCCTTATGGGAGCTGCTTTTGGATTATAAATTGATTTCATTAGAAGTCCTGAGAAAAAGTACAAAAAATTGATTTTCTTTAAATGATTAAATGTTTCCATTTAATTATCAGGGGCCGTCGTTAGGATGAAGAGCGGGACTCAAATTGCTTTATATAAAGAAGAAAGATATTGGGTGACTATTTTAGAATTTTTATTTAATTACTTTCTATTTGGCACCATAACTCCGCTGACGTAAAATACAATTGAGTAAATACACAATTACTTAAAAAGGTTTCAAAAGGAAAGGGATCTGTTGTGTCAAGAGGGACAAATTGCAATGAAAATTATTATTTTCGTATTGGTGCTCCAAACCTTTCACTGTGTGGCTCTTTCATCTAATCCTAGATTTAGTCGATTGACAAAAGAAACTAAGCTAAAATAAAAGTGCATATTTTAGATCTTATAAATATTCTAAATATAAAAAAGATTTATGTTTTGTTTCGGTATTACAAGCGATCAACTCAAGAATTGTCTTTAAAAAACCCTGAATTTTTTGAGTTATTTTTAATATTAAAAAACAAAAATAATAACAAAAATTAGAAATTAATAACAAAGTAAAAAAAATTAACAACTAATTTTAAATATTTTTTTTAATAAATTTTTGGATATTATGATATTTAAAAAAAAATTGAAGTATTTTCCTTTAAAAATTGTTTCCTCTGAATTTTTTAGTTATAAAATAAATATGTTGTTTTTAAAAATTTTTTTGGCAAAATTCTTCTTAAATTCCTATCAATTAAACCGCAAAAAAAATTTAAGTTTTAGAGAATTTTCAAATAAATGACAAGAATGTTAATAACTTCCATATAATTTGTAGACAAATTAATACAAATTATTTTCCAAATTCCTCTCACAGTCGGAAAATTTAAAACTTTTAAAACTTATTTCTTAATTAAAACTAAAATTTTTTTATTATAAAACAAAGCAGGAAAAACCAATTGAGAATCCTAATTTTCCTTAAAACCCTACTTCCTGTTTTAGACTTCCTCTGTCTGACTGGCCCCTTTTGTTTAAGAAATTAGCGCCATATTTGTTTTGGTTTCAAGCGACGACCCCTTTTTCTTTACATAAATATTCTACTTTTTATTGTATGTTCTTTTTCTTTTCTATTTTGTTTTTTTTTTTTTTTGTATTTGGTTTTCCAAAGCAAAAGTGAATGAACTCAGCTAAAGTTGTGTTTTTCTTTTCTTCTTTACTTTAACATTTCCATCATTATGATGTTTGCCATGAGGATAATGAGTTCAGTAGCTTTTTAGCTAACAAATCACACACACAACATACTTGCACTCAAACATATGAAAAGCAATTGAACTGAACAGAGCTGGCAAAAGCAGATGCGACCGAGTTTCTCATCTTACGAGTAATCATATGAAAAAAAAACCCAGCTTTTGTTAACTACAACTTCCCTCGTTCAACATTTTTACACAAATGTAAAATCCAAAAACAACAACAAAAACGAAACATGTAGTCATAGAAAGTGAGAGCTTAAATCGCATCACAACACAACATACACACACACACACACAGCAACAATCATAAAAAGCAAACAACATCTACTTTACAGCATCATCGTCATCATAATCTGCTGCATTTAAAACATTATCACTAAAATTACTAAACTTGCTTAAATGTTGTTGTTGTTGTCTATTTTTTTACGTTTGTCATTTTGATGTTGTTGTTTTTTGTTTGCATTACTTTTTCGATGACCACGGACGGGTCGTTTCATAACTTGCTTCCAAATGTTGGGAACCATAAAACATTTTCGATGTTTTTGTTTGTTTTTATAATAAAATGATTTTTGGGGAATTTTTTATGATTTTAGGGGAAGTGAATCATAAATAATATATAAATTAAATAAGAAATACAACAACAAAAATTAAGTTAATAATGACATTTTTGTAAAAAAATGATTTTGGCAGCGATATGTATGTATGAATGAGACATGAAATTATGAGATTAATGTTAAAAAAAAAATTAAAATTTTAAGACTGAAAGAGAATTAAAATAAAACAGCAATTTATTCTAACAAAAATTATAAGAAATCAGAATAATTTTTAAGACTTGGGATTTTTGTCACATAAATTGGGAATTCTTTGGACTTTAGCAGAATTGAGAAAAATGAAAAGTCTTTCGAATTTCATTCGTAAAAAACTAAACTAAAAGTATTCTTAGCTGAATTTTCTTTTATCGGAATAATAAAATTATTTTTTGTTTTCTGGGATTTTTGGGTAGCTTTTAGGAATTCATAAAATTCATAAAGAATTGAAAGAAATGTCTTGTTTTGCCATAAAAAAGCCTTAAGAACAAAAAATAAGCCTTCCAAAGAAACTTTTAATAGTTGGGATTTTTGCTAAAATAAATGGGAATTTATAAAACTTTAAGGATAAGTTTAAAATATAATTTCTTTTAATAAAAAATGATAAAAACGTAGAAATTAACAATTAAATGTTTTTTAATTAAGATATTTGTGGACAAATTCAAAAAGAATTCAGAAGAATTTAAAAATAAAAACAAACCAAAATTACTTTAAAAAAAGGACACAGCAAATTTTTTAAAATGGTTTTGTTCTTTCAAGCACGACAAATTTAAACACAGTCTTAAAAGATCAAAACCAATAAAAAAATTTGCTCTGTTCTTTTTTAAAAGAAGTTTTGGTTTGTTTTCATTTTAAATTCTTCTGAATTCTTTTTAAATTTCAATTTTTGCCCATAAAATACCTCAATTCCGTCTATTTATTACCTTTCTTTCTAATTTTTAAGCACAAAAAATTTTTCCCCACATTTAAGTATTATTTTGCACAAGAAATGTGCAACTCAAATGTGAGCTCAAAAACAAAAATGCAACTAATATTCATTAAAGGCAATCCCCCCTTCCTTCCCCACGCTTTGTGATAAATTTTTTGAATTAGAAAATATTTACAAAAACTTTCTCTCTCTAGCTCAACAACCACATCAAATATTTGATTTTTCACTCAAAATAAATGGCAGGCAAAAAACGTATTCCATTAAAATTTTAAAATCAAACAGAACAGAGAAGAAAATTTAGCTCATAGAGTAATGGCCATGGCAAGCAGCAAACAAACTTACAGCAAAAACATATTCATTATGGTGCACAGCATGATGCACCACCAACAACAACAGCAAGATGATTATGACGTTGATGATGATGATGAGCATAATGATGATGTTGTTTGTAACCGCAAAAAGGTAAATGAACTCGAGGTTATTGTCTACTTGTTCTCGTAACAGCACACAATGACGTCAATTGTATATTTAGGTATGTGCAGCAGTGATGGTGGCACAAAAACTTAACAGTGTGATAGAGTGCGAGAGTGTGGCAAAAGGAGAGAGTTAGAAGAGGCCTAATTGCAAAATGGCAAAAATGAAGAGGCCTTAACATAAGGGAGAAGTTGGTGGGAATTGGCAAAAAAAAAAAAAATGCGTACGCGTCTAAAAGAAAGCAGGCAAGTTTTTTTTTTTTTGTAGACAATTAAGGGATAAAATACCTTGCGTTTAGGATCTATAGTTTTAAATAGCAGTTTGTACAATATTATTGTGCCAGAAAATTGTGATTTTGTTTTTCAAAAACTCGCTTTTTTTAATACAACAAATATCGTTTATGATACAATCAAAAGCTGGTAATTTCCTAGAAACTTTTATTGCCTTAAATATTTTCACAATTACACACTTGATTTTGTGTGTGACAAGTACTTTCATTTGGTTGCGCTGCTAGCAGCTTTAATTGTCCGATAAGTTTTTAAAGTTGTATGTAATTTTATGCTTAATACAGGAAGCTTTATAACCAACACCATAATCATCATCATCCCACTCAAACTACATTTAAAAAACAAGGGTAATTAGAGAGTGTGTATTAAATTTCTTTAGTATTTTCTCTTGTTTCATTCATATCCTTAGTGGCCAAAGTTCGTTAAACTCTAACCTGATTTGTCAGCAAATAAACACACAAACAAAACTTATTCTTCCCTTAAAATATTAAATTAAATATTAGGTAAGGAAAATAATAACTTCTTACAGTTTTTTTTTTTATTTCAGTTTCAGGTTTATTTCAGATTTTAAGCGCAATTTGCTTTATGCTTTATGCATGCATAAAAAATCTGTATAGATTTTTTATAAATAGACTTTGACAGTAATGATTACCAGCCAAAGCGAATTTATTATAAGGTGGCAGCGATGGCGAATTCATTGTTTTTTGCCGGTAGTCCAACTGTCAAACTCTATACAGTTATACAGATTTTTTATATATGGAGCTTAACAGTTAGACTACCGGCTAAAATGAATGAATTCACCATCGCTACCACCTTTTAATTAATTCGCCTTGTTACCAGAAAAAAAATATGAATTCGCCTACGCTGCCACCTGGTCATTGATTCGCCTTGATTTAACTGGTTATATAAAAAATATATACAAATTTTTTATGTATGGAGTTTGACAGTAGTGCTTACGGCGAAAATTAATTAATTCGCCTACGCTGCCACCTGATAACTGATACGTCTTGTCTTTATCTTTACAATCTCTGGCTTAAAAAATTTATAATTTATTCTGCAATATTTTTGTTTTGTTTTTCAAGCACAAGAGCAAAAATATTTTAATTCGCCTTAACGAAAGGCTGTATAATTTCAAACTTGAAAGCTCTTCGAAGAGGCCTTCTTCGTTATGAAATTTTGGAATAATTAATTTTTAGCGTCTTTTCTGTAATCGCTTTAACGAAAATCTCTATAACAGCAACAATAACAATTATTATTAAAAGCGAAATTCGCTTAAATTGTTTGAAACTTACAATACAAAATGAAGAAATTATAACATTTTAGTCTCAAAAACAAAAACCTGGTTAATTCGCTTTAAAAATATATATTTTTTTTTTATTTTTGAAATTAAAAAAAAACATTGCAATGATTTTCTTCCCAATAACAATAAAAACCAATTTAGTTCTTTAAAAAATATCGTAGTTAAAGACTTAAAGCAGAAAGCTTAAATTTTAAAACTAACATTAATTGAAAAGTTGTTATCACTTTTAAACTGGAATGATTACTGAAATTCGACAAAATGAGTAATAACTTAAAAAAAGAAAAATTTTTCTTAGAACTTATTTATTAAAATTTTTATGTGTGCTATAATATTTTTTTTTATTATTGAAATGCAAACATTACTGAATTCGCCTTAAAATAAATAAGCAATAACTCTCTAACTTCAATTACTTTTACGTATAAAATGTCACCGCTTGTGATAACAATCACTTGCTTATAATTCTTAGGTTAAACAAATTTTTGCTTACAATTCGCCTTGAAGTAAATAAACAATTATTTTAAAGTCAACAAAAATTATGTTTAATATTTTTTGCAAAAGACTTATGAATCTATTATTTATAGGCTTAGTAATAATATTTTTTAAGTAATAATAATTATATTTGAATGAAATATAAAAAAATCTCAATTCGCCTTAAACAAAATAAGCTATACTTTTGAAAGTATGAGATTTCAAACTGTGTAACTTATTAATCTAAAACCATTTGTCATAAAATTCAAAATTTTTTTTAAGTGTGAATTCGCTCTAAAGAAGCCAAGCGATAACAAAATAACAAGCAACATTTATGGAAATTTTTTGCTGATTTTTAGTCGTCTATTTAATAACCCATTTCTAGCAATCTTAATTTTACATTTTATTTTATTTAAGCACTAAACTTTCGAACTTAAAATAAAAAGCAGAAATTGCCTGAATTCGCCTTAATATATTCAAAGAGTTTTATTTAGTTAATTTTATATTTTTGTGTACACAGTTAAATTTATACAGGGAGTGCTTATTGAAGCTTGTAATTGAAATGTCAACATTTTACTTGATCTGCTACCAAGTTTCATTTGCTTATTTGTTGTAACATGGCCTGACTTAAAATGGGTTGGTCAATTTACATTGAAAATACATTCAGCGACAAATGTTATTTGGCCTTTTGCAGTAGAACAATAAATTTAGTTTTCAAATAAACAAAATATCAAATGTTAATATAAATATTTTATATTTATTTTGTTTGCATTTATTCATTTATTTTATTAACCCAGTTAATATTTCAGAAAAAAAAAATTTCCAATTAATGCCTTTCATTTTAAACAACAACAAATGTCAAAAGTTATTTAGAAAAAAATACAGTTTTTTTTATTAATACTTTTGAGAAAATTATTGACAAATCATTTTTCAACCCAAAAAGTACTTTAATTGAATAAATAAATGCGTATGAGTGTGTGTGTGTGAGTGTTTGTGTAACGGAAATGTTTTAGTGTTAAACTTTTACAATGTGCTGTGTGTTGCAATAAATATTTTGATGGGGCCAAACAGCTGCTGTTGGTATTTTATATTGTCTATCAGTCCCTGTTTATAAGAATTTAATACTTCACACTCCCCCTTTATTAACGGCTGCTTTGTACTGTATTTATTTCTTTTCCTAAATTTTTTTGATTTGCTTCCCTTTTAAAAATACATACATACATCGTAACGTACATATGTATTGTATGTATGTTAATATTTTTAAATTGACTGACTTACTTGTATTGCTGTCAGTTTGTTAGTCAGTGTGTCTGCTTGTCTGCCTGCTTGCCACCCAATTGTTGTGCTCCGCAATTGAGGACTTTAAACTGAAATGACCTTTTGCTTCATTTTATTAGTTGACGTACCGTAAAAAGGTAGAAAAATCTCGAATGTAAAGCAACATATAATTCAAGTATAAAGAAATCGAATAAAAAATACCAAAAGCTTAAAGAGCTTATTGTATTAATATTAGCTTTAAGTGCAGATTAATAATACATAAGTCTTTTGTATGTCTAACTGATGTAGCTTTAATAAATTAAAGCTTTCCTAAGGTGTAACTTAAGGAGTTATGGTCATTTGACACAAAAAAAATAGTTTTAAGCTTTATAAAAAGCTTTTTTTTCAAAAACATTAATTAACATTTAAGTTTCTATTTATTTTAAGAAATTTAGATTTAGCACGTACATAGATGATTTTAAACCCAAAATGATTTTTAAAAGCTTTAAAAAGTCATTTTCTTAAAATGTTGAACTTCTATAAGAAAAATATTGTTTTAAATTTGGACTGTAGGAAAACTTAAATTACTGATTTTAAAAAAAGTTTAATACAGCTTTTTTTGAACAGATGACTACAAGGCTTTAAATAGCCTTGAAAGCTTTTTTATAATACAAGCTTGAACTAGTGTGAATTAATTGTCAAAAATATTAAAGTATTTTTGTGGAAAAAAAGCACAAAAAGTTTAATACAGCTTTTTTGAAAAGATGACTACAAAGCTTTAAACAGCCTTGAAAGCTTTTTTATAATACAAGCTTGATAGTGTTAAATAATTGTCAAAATTATTAAAGTATTTTTTGTGGAAAAAAAGCACAACTTTAAAACGAAAAAATCTTATCTAAAAGCTTTCTGCTTTAAAAGGCTACAAAAATTAATTCATCAAATTTTTTCCACTTCTATAATTTTCACTTCATATCCCTTGTAAGACTTATTTTGATTAATGTCCTTAAAAGAGCCCTTTATGGTTTTTGTTGTTGTGTTTGTTCATACCTTTGATGTCATTAAAGTTCAGTGTGCTAAATTTCATATTGATAGAGTTCAGCTCAGTGTAGTTTTGTTGCTTTTTATATTCTGTAAGTTTTTTTTTTTTGTTTTTGCAGCCAGGGGTTGTTGTTTGCTTTGACCTACTTAACGTTCAATGACCGTCAGAGCTATGTACAACACTCACAACATGATATGCAGCACTTTTAGCTGCAGCAATAGAAGCAGCAGCCTGTTTTAATTTTCGATTGCTACTGCTGCTGCTACTGAAGTTGGCATTAAAAACGAGCAAATATCTTTGTAGATTGTTGCAAACGAATCTTTCAAATAACAGATTCGTTAAAAGTCGTTTAGCCTTCGTTTTGTAAATTGAATTGGTTGGTTCGTTTGTTGGCTCGTATGTTAGCGCGCACATGTTAAAATGCTGTAGCTGTTTGTTAGTGTTGCTTGCCAGCATGATTGGACTGAAGTGGACTAGGTGTTCAGAGTGTTGCTAAGAGCCTTAAAAAAGAGTGAGTTTTATTTCTTTTACTGGCCGAAAAATGTTTTGCTAAGAAAGAGGTTGGTGTTCTCTAACATGGCTATGTAACCTTAAAAATACAATTTCTTTTTAGCTCGAGTGTTATTATATAGTTTTCTAGTAAAAAGTGAAAAAAGAAAGATTTTTTTATAATGATTGGAAAACAACAACAAATTAAGGGTTTAACAGTAACATGCAGTTTATGTTAAACGAAATAGTGAAATGTCATTGAGTTCAACGAACTGAGCTGGTCAGAATGTTTCTTTTTTCCGTTTTCATTATTTTTCGCTAGAAAATGAAGACACATTTTGTAGCAAAATTAATTTAAAAGTTTTTCAAAAAAAAAGGGTTTTTTTTAACAGCAAGAGTCAACATTTGTTTTAAGTCTAAAGAAAAGGGGATTTTATGTATAAAAATTTTATTTTTATCTAAAAAGAAAACTAATTCCTTTCACAAATAATTTTTCCTTTAGTAATTTTAAGCAAGTTGTTCTTTCATTTGTCTTAAATTAGGTTCCTTGTGTTATTTTTTAGTTACTGCCTGCAATTCGGAGCATTTTTAAACTTTAAAAACTAAAAACGGTTATTATTGATGAGAGATACGTGTGCTAAACTATCAGCACCCAAATGACTAAAAGACGAAAAAGCAGTAGAAAAAGTAGGGCCTAAAACGTTTAAGTGTTAATATATATGGCAGCACAAGTAGTTTTACTATGTTGTTTATTTCTGCAAAAAAATTGTTAAAAAATAAGCGCCAATAATTTTAGTACTAGCCATTTTAAAGCAAAATTTCATGAGCACTGCAAAATTAAAGCAATAAAACTTAAATAATAATTTAAGCATAATTTAATTTTAAGATGTTCCACATAAATTTACTTAAAAATTTTAGTTCTAAATTTTTTAGTAAATGTTCTGTTATTGTCTGTACCATAAATTTTTAACAATAATATATAAAAAATATATTATAAATGTTTTTCGCACTGAAAAAAATTTATATATTAGTCGTTTTAGAACAAAATATATAGTGAAAAAAATATTTAGAAAAAATATTTTAATTTAAAAAATATTTATTATGTAACAGTTTTTTATTAAGAGTGCTGAGTACTTAAGAAGAGGTTTAATACTAAATATTTAAGTACTTGTAAGATTTAGGTACTAAAATCCTATTGACATATTTTAGTCAAAATTTTTTTAGTACTCGTAAATCTTAAGAACTAAAATTATTAGTACTAAAATTATTGGTTTAGGATTTTATTACTCCCCACATCAACAATCTGCATTTAACAAAATTGTGTAAAATAGCTTAGAACGAAGTTGAAGTAGTACTAAAAATTTAAGAAATACAAATTGTGTTACAGAAAATTATAGCAACAAGATATAAAAATTTATAAATCATATTTACAATAATGTTTAACTAAATTAATTTCTATTAAAATATCAAAGCTAGCATTTTTTGTACTAAAAACAAAGTATCATTATTTTGTTCTCAAACTTAAGCACTAATGCATCGTGACAAAGAAATACATTTGAAAGAAACTAGCGGCTTAAGAAAAAACTTGATTTTTACAATTGTAGTAAAATATTATAGAAAAGCAAACTTTAGTACTAAAAAGTTTTTAATTATAATTTTTTACTGTTAAAGGGTACACAAAAAAACGATGAAAATGGAGAATAAAAAGGCAATAAAATGTTTAAAAACTTTTATAAAATAATGATAAGGAAACAGAAAGCTATGAGTGAAAATAAGAACATAAAATTTTAAAACACAAATAGTAAAACTGAAAATTTTTAAAAAAAAATTTTATTTAAAAGTTTAAGAAAATTGATTTTAGTACCACATTATTATGATATTTAATTTTTGAGCTGTTGTTAAAAAAAGAATAAAAAAAATTCTATTAGTACTAAAAATTAGCTAAACAGCAATGTTTATAATTTAAAAACAATCTTTACATTAAAAAATTTTTTAAATTAATACAATTGCCATTCCGGAACAATTAATTCTTAAGAAATGAAGTTGTTTTTTTTTATCTTTTAATCCGTGGTAAAAAAAAATCAAGTTTATTTTTATTAGTTGGGTGTCTGTCTTAAGTCTTGGCAACTTTTTTGCTTAAAATATAACAAAGTCAACTAGCTTAGAGTTTAATGAACTTTTAAGTTGTTAAGATACATTTATAGATACAATAAAAATTGTATTTCTAAGCCAAGTAACTTGCCAATTTTTTTTTTTGTTTTAATATATTTTTTTTGTTCAATTTGTGCTTTGAAAATTCTATAGGAAAAACTTGTTTAAATTTTGTCATGTGTGCGTATGTGTTAGTTAAAATTAAATCACAAAAATGCGTTATACTTTAACAAGAAAAAAAAAAAATAACTAAAAAAGAAACTGTAACCATGTGAGTCATGCAAAAAATTGTCCAATTTCAAACCAAATAATGATTTGTGTTGGTTTTTTTTATATATCATTATCTGAAATTTTATTAATAAATAAAGTTTTAAACTCATAAGAACAAATACAGTTACACACTTAACTGTCTTAATGTGGGACTTTAAAGCACCTGGTCTTTGTTTTTTTTTGCTCCGTCTTTATGGCCGTTTTATTTTAAATATTTAGGGCGTTTTATTGCATAATGTTGAACAACCAATTCAATTTATTTCTTGAGTTGAATAAAATTTGAAAAATGATAAAAACTTAATAAAATTATGAGTCATATTAAAAACTTGGCTTTATTTCTGTTAATAATTGTTACTTTAAATTATTAATGGTTTTAATTTTTTAGTTTTTTATCTTAATCTATCAACACATGTCAGAAATTTTATGTTATGAATTTTTATGTTTTTTTAATAATAATTTTTTGTTTAATGTTGACATTAAATGTCAATGGCCTTTCATTAGTCAATAAAGATTTTTTAAACCTTGGTTTCAACACGGATATTTCAAGCAAGAAAACTATAACTTTGCAAGGAATAAAATAACTTTTTTAATTCGTTGATGTTTTTCTTGTAAATTTTGTATAAAAAGTAAACCTTACAAGAATGTGAATTGCAATAAAACTAAAAAAATTAGTACTAAAACAGTACTAAAATGTTTTAGTACAGCAGAAAAATCTCGGATTTAATCATTTTGAAGTACAAAAAATCGTTTACAACAAAAATACATATTATTAATTTTAGTACAAAATTTTTGTCGTAGAATAAGGTACTAAATACTAAATTTAAACAGTTACTATTTAAAAAAAAAAAATTTGTTTTTAAGAATTTTTATTATCAAAATTTATTTTTCGAATTTTGTCATTATAATTTAGTACTTAACTTATTAGTACAAAAAGTTTTTAGTGGTACTAAAACTTAAAATAGTGGAGTTTATTTATTTAGATAATTTAATTTATATTAATTTATTTGTTATATTTATATGCACTTATATTTATTTAGTTCAAAAATGAAAAACTGTCATATAACTTCTTGCCCACACATTATATTTTGAGTATAAATTTTACGTACCCACAAAATAATGTTTTATTAAAATCTTAAACAAATATATCTTTCCCGCTTTTTTTCTAAAAAAAGAAGCAAATAATAGTTGTTGAATAAAGGAAACACACATTTTGTCATTTCATTTTACATTTCTCTTCTATTGGCAGTCATTTAGTCAGCCAAAACATTCGCATATTTAGAGACAAACCAGCCAGTCAGCCAAAGTTTAGGTCGCTGGCGTTCAATAACCTCACCATAATATTTGCAAAAAAAAAAAAAAAAAAAAAAATAAAAGGCAAAAACAAAAAACACACAAATTGTGTACATTACAAAAATAGTACAATCAAATTGTACAATAAATGAAGCTAAGAACAACTACAACAACAATAAGCTTAATATGCAAGGCAAGCAAGTAAAATGCATTCTGAGTGGAAATTTTCAGTCATCGAAATATTTGAGTTAAAAACGTTAAAGTCATGCGCAGAAACTATTCTTTTTTTTCAAACCAAATAATAGAAATTTGTTAGAAAGGAAATGATGACCAAAAAAATTATTCTATGAAAATTTAGTTGCAGAAAATTTTTAAAAAAATTCCGTTAAGCAAAATAGTAAAGATTTTTTGAAAAGCATACTGTTTTTTTTTTGCTTTTGTTTTTCAATTTCAGGCACAAAACCTATTTTTTTCATTATATTTGTATGTATCAAAAAAATGTTTTAAACCAAAAAATTTTAAGTACTAATAGATCGGCATATACTTAGATAATATTATTGCTTAAAATTATAATAAAATTTTTAGTACTAAAATTTTAGTACTTAAAAAAATTATTTTTTAGTACTTAAAATTTTTTAGTTTACAATGAGTTTTTATACCTATATATTTTGCAGTATTAAAATTTTTAGTGGCTCTGCTTACAAGCCTGGCGATATTACCAACTCTAAAATTCAGTTCTTTTCAAGAAAGAACATTTTTTGTGTGTGTTTTGGTCTGATTTATCAATCTGAGCTTCCTTTAGATATCATTGATGATAAATTTTTTCTGGCTGAAAATTACTGATGAGGCCTGGGATGCATGTATATACGTATATGCACAATATGAGCGTTATTATAATAGATGATTTTAAGGTTTGATTATTTTTGGGCTGAATGGTGTGTATGGCCCAATCGTACAATGCGACTCACTCTTATTTGAAACACGTTTTGTTGGTTCAAATTATAAAAAGTACTAATAAATTTTACATCAACAAATTTATTCTACAAAACTTCCAATTATTCATTGCTCACAGAATTATCTAGAAGTTTCAGTCACTTAATTTGTTGAACGTTCATTTTATTTGTCTAATTTAATTGTGTTATTCCCACTTTTTTCCACACGCTATGATATGAAATTGTTATTGTTGATGTTGTTCGGTTAGCTTATTAACAAACAAATAAATAAACAAAATAAAAAACAAAGTGTGCCCCTTTTTGTGTTGAGTTCGTTGTCCCAGTGTTGGTGTTTATTATTAATTACATTTTTATTTTATAATTATTTATATTTTTTAAGAGTTTATTTTTCATTATAAGCTTATCAGTCCTCTTATTTAACCCAATTACCCATTGTGGTGGTCAATAACCTTAAGTAAAGTATCATAATCGTACACTAACACACACACATACTGCACAAACCATTGCAATTTTTATGAAGCAACAACAACAGCAACAAAAAAAGACCTCTTAATATAAACATTATTTAAGTTGTCGTCATACTTGCATATAATTCACTCACAAAAATTAAAAACACATACACACATGCATGCATACATTCTATCAAAATAGAATGAATATAACAAAGTGCCACACACAACCAGTAGAAGCGAGAACTTACAGTAGTGGCCATAAATAAAGCACCCCAAAATAAATATTTGATAATATTATGTTTTTTCTTAATTCTATGGCCAGAAATTAGTTCTTCTATTTAAATTTTAAATATCAATAGCTGCTTGATCAGCACATTTACTAAGTAAAAAAATATTTAATTAAGGGATCAATCATTTCAAAGTCATTTCGAACACATTTTGCAAAAGGCGGGAGCAAACTCTCCCTGCATAAATGTTCTTTGAACAAGGTACAGCTTCTTTCAGACAAGCAAGAAATCGTTTATAGCATCAAAGGGCAAGAAGGCGGATCAAGGGGAAAAATACTAAATCCTAAATATTGTACTGAAATGTTAAGCACGAAGGAATCAATTTGATAACATAAGTTTGCGTCTCGGGCTAAGAATTTGAGGATATTGATATGAATACCGTTGCCAAATGCTGGCGAACCATTTGCATTTTACAATGTTGTCAACTTAGCGTCTTTAGCACTATTTTTATTATTTATTTTAGAAGAAGAAAAATTTAATCCTTTTTGTCGACAAATTTTTAGAAAATTGTTAAAATGAAACTAAATTAAGAAAAAGCCCTGATTAACTAAAAACCAAAAAAAACCAAAAATAAAAAAAAAATAAAATAGCGTGAAAATTAATATTTTTGTTTTCTAATTTTTTAAGCACTAGGTCAGTTTATAAATAATAACAAATGTTTATTTATATTTTCAATATTTCGCCACACCTTTGGGTGGCATCATCAGGAAACAGGAAACAAAAATTAAATTTTCTTTTTTTTTTAAATAACAAATTTAAATTTTAGTGCTTAAAAAATTAGAAAACAAAAATTAACTAAAAAAGGTCAAAAAAACATTCATATATAGTGGAAATTAATAACCAGGAAAGCGATTTACAATTTAATACTCAAAATACCAAAGAGATAAATGTTTTGTTTAAGTTTTATTCTTAACTTATGTTCAGCACTGTATCTATGCAAGTGTAAATTTATAAAGAAATGCATAAATTTAAGCTCACAAACTCGGCACGCACAAAACAACGCACACACTAACTAAATCGTCATCATTATCATGATTATTAAGAAGTTCGTTGTCTTCTTCGTTTAAATTGTCATGTTTTCGTTGCAGTTGTTAGTCGTACAAAATATTGTCAGTCATATTTGAACAAACACGCACACACACACTAAAAAGCCTATAAAATTATTTATTTATTTTATTGCTCAAATTGCAAATTCAAAGTTGCCAGAAAAGAAAATTTGAATGTGTATGAGTTGCATACGCAACAATTTATGTGCATTTAATAGTGTTTGTAAGACTGTTAGTTTTTGATTAGCTGAAGAATGTCTAAATTTTAGTTTTATTTTACATAATTTTATACTAAAAGTAATAAAATAGAAAAAAATAAAAATAAGTGCACATACACACGCTTAAACACACAATTAATAAAGTCTGTGATAAGCTCTCAACTGTTTTATATTATATAAATTCTTAGCGCTGTTTAGAATTGATACACAGTCGTTTAGGCAGCCACTTAACAAACGCAATAAACAAATTACACACAAAAAAAATTTTTTTTTTACAAAAATGTTGCATAACATTTCAAGAAGAAAAAAACTGACTTAAAATATTTTAACTGCTAAATTTTACACTCTTATTAAAAATCTTTAGAATATTTGTACTAAATTTATGTAGAGCTTTTGAAACTTTTGTACAAAATTGCATGCACTAAAATTTTTTAGTACTAAAAATATTAATACTATTATTTTTTAGTTATTTTGTGAAAAGAAACCTAAAATATTTTGTACTAAATTCTTTTCTTTTCTTTTAATACTACACCTTTCCCTGCAGAAATAATTTTAACTCAATATTATTAGTAATTTAATATTATATTTTTGCACTTCTAATTAGATTTCACATGTACTAAATTTTTAGACCAAAAATTTTTGCATATAAAAGTTTTGTAAACTTGTTTGCATCAATTCAACTGCAACATTTTATGAAAAATTTAAGGTGTTAATATTATATGAATTTTTAGTACAAATTTATTTAACACTTAAATTTAGAATTTTTGAATTTATAAAACTTATTCTAAATTCATTCTTTGAGCACTAAATTTAAAAAAAATTTTTCTGCTTTAAAATAAGAACTAAAAACTTTATAAATGAAACTTTTTTTTATTAAAATTTAAAAAAATTACAATATTTACCACGTGAATTTTAAGTCCTTATTATTTTAGTAGTAATATTTTAACACACATTTTAAATATTAATTTTGAAAATTAAATTATTTTAACATTTAATTTAAGTACTAAAAATTTTAAGTTCTTCAAATCCTTATTTGCCTCATTTTTAAGAATATTTTCAAGTTACATTGATAAAAATGCTACTAGTCTTAGGATTTATTAGAACAAAATTATTTGGGATAAAAAATAATGAGTTTCTAATTTTTTTTGGAACTTGCACTTTTTATGCTTAAATTTTTTTACTTTGAAAAAAAAAGTACTCAGAATCAGCAATTCTGAAAAACACTATTTTTTAGCATTAACAACAAATTTTAGTACTAACATTTTAGATATTTTCAAGTGTTTAGATTGAAAATTTTATGATTGAAATTTTTTAGTACTAAACTTGACTTGAAATATATTATTGAAAAAGCCTTACTTTAAGAAGTCCTTTTGCATAGCCTACATTAAGTATATGATTCTTTTAGTACAGAATTTTTCCTACTGTAATTTGTAAAAGTTCATTGACTTCTTAGCAATTTTGTACTGTTGTTGTTACTGATTTTTTACATTTGTCTTAATTTTCTATTAAGTAAAGCAAAAAGTAGCTAAAACAACAACAAAAACTCATAAACTCAATTCTAAATTATTTTGTTTTTGTTTTTTGTTTAAGCAAATAGTCTATCTGTCAGTCAGTGAGTCAGTCAGTCAGTCAGTTAGTGAGTGTATGTTTAAATAAATTGAAGCTTATTTTTTTCAAAACAAAAAGAAATAATAACAAAATAAAATAAAATTGTAAACCAACGACCGCTTACGACCTACAAGTTGAAATGTATGCATTAAAGTTTATACATACTTACATATACCAACACACAAATTAATAGGTATGTTAAAATGCAAGCTTGTTGTTGTGGTTGTTGTAAGTGATAATACACTCATAGACCTAAAACTAAAACCATCTATGAAAAATTTTGTTCTTAGTTACTAACTACAGTAAATTACTTAGCAGTCAGTAAGTTATTCAGTCATGATGTTAGTAAGTAAGGCCTACTTGAAAACAAACAACAGCAGCGACAACAACAACAATAGCAACAATAAACAAAAACAACATCTGAATTATCCAATATGCATTTTAATAACAGCAACAACAATGACAACAACAGCAAGAATCAGAACAAAATAATTTTTAGTCGTTAACAAAAAAAAAAGGAACAAAAAAAGAAAGAATAACAAAAATTTTCATTTCCTTTTTTTAATGATATTCGTGACGTTTCTCGCTTCTCTTCCAGCAAGAAAATTTCTTTTTAAATATATTATTGTTGTTGTCGTGGTTAAAATATTTTGTTTAGTGAGGTAGGTTGTTAGATTTTTACTTATGTATGTTTTTTATTGTCGTTGTTGTATTATTTTAGGTGCTGCAAAGTGATGATATACGTGTACATCAAGCAGCCAGCCAACCACCAACAATCGCTGTTCAAAAATAAGATTTCGTTTTTTTTTATTTTTCGTTTTAAATAAAACGAAAGAATAAAAAATAAAACTATAAATTGTATAAAAATAAAACCAGCAATAAAAAAATTTCCACTGGCCTACAATCATTAGTTTTGAATTTAATAAAATAACACAGCGAAATATGGTACAAAAAACAAAATTTAAGCTCATTGCAAGGAAACTCCAGTTTTTTAGTACTAAAACTTTAAAAAAACGTAAAAAATAAGGCTTAAAGCAAATATAAGTTGTTGTGTTGACAACAAATTTTTTTTCTTAAAACTTAGTTTTAACATTTTTTTCTCATGTTTAAAGTATAAATACTTTTCTATAAAAGCTGTTATTCTAAAAGTGTAATGTTATCATATATATTTTATAAACTGGGATACAAATGCTTATTGTAAATTTAATTAATATGATAAAACTATTTTAGTACCAAAAACTTAAGTAGTTATTTAAAAAATGTTCTAAAAATTTTAGTACAAAAATCACAATTTTATTAAAGAAGCATTGGGTCTTAGAATATCAATTAAAGTACATAAATCTCAATAAAGGATCAATTTTGATATATCTTATAGACTTGTGTACTAAATATTAACTAAAAACATAAATTAACACTAAAATGCTTGAGTCTAAAAAAGGGTGTTGTACTAAAAAAAGTAGGGTTCAGCACACTGTAAATCACAAATTCTCTTAAGCGATAACGCAAATACGAAATAATAATGCGAAGAGAAATTTGTAATACTATAAACATAAAAACAAACAAATATACATATACTTAAACAATTTACCGTCAAACCTTTGAAATGTCACTGAATTTTGGTTTAAAATATATGCAAAAACGAATTATTTGCTCCACAAAACTGTAACTTTAAGTATTACAAACTTGTAAAATGGAGCTTAAGAGGTTTTTTAGTAAAAATGTTTGTACTAAAAAAGTAGAAGCAAATAATAATATGAAAAGCCTGTAGTTACAGTAATAAGCAAAGAAAAGCTAAAATATTCAGCTTTGAAAATTTTAGTACAAAAATTTTAGAACATTTATTTTAGTACACATTTTTTGGTACGATTATCTTATCTTATATTAAAATTTGTAACAAACGTATTTATACTGAAAAAGCTATATACTAAAAGTTTAGTACTTATTAAATATGACTAGAATTGTGTTCTACTATTGCAAATAATAATCAAGTGCTATTAAAAACTTAAACATGTCTAGTACTAAAATTTTGTATAAAAAATGTATAATGTGTTGTCTTTTTCAATGTATTATTTGCTGGGTTCTGTGTAAGTGTAAGAAAAACCACTGGCCGTTCATTACGAAATATTTTTGGTTCAGCACCTTATTAAAAAGGGTGATGCATTTTTCGCTTTTTGCTTACCCGTTTGCATTTATTTCAATTATAATAAGGTAATTAAGAGAAATTTTGTTCAAAATTTTCTACAGAAAAAACAAACATCATTTAACGTCATGCTTGTCATTATGAATTTGTTGTGGCCTTTTTGGCAACAGTTTCCCAGCCACTTCAACGAAGTCAAAAGTGTTCTAATTTCAAAATTTCATGATGAAGAAAGAAAAAATGTGTAAAAATCTTATTAAAAAATTAATATTCGCTTTTGAAGAGTTAAGAAATAGGTTAGTTGGTTGTTGTTGTTGTTATTGTTGTTGCACACAAGTATTTTTATCTGAAGAAGTTTCTTTTTGCTGTTGATATTAATAAACTTTCTACTCGTTTCAAATGAGAGCAAATCACTTAAAATGAAATAAATTTAAAGGAACAATTTTTAATTTCTTGATTATTTTTTTAATATTTTTTATTTACTTAATTATATAATTATAATTAAGGCTCTAGTTGTTAACAAGGATTGCCTTAATATCAAACCCAATCAAACTGCCACATGTTTGGTTAATACTTTCCGGTTAATGATTCATTAACATGTCCACAAAAAAGCCACCACATTTTAAAAAATTCTTTTAACATGAGTCATCATGTTAAATTAACCAAACTGAAGCAGGAGTTGCGTGAGGAGCTATTATAATAGTGACAAAGAGGGGAAATTTTTTATTTTTTAAAGGCAAGTGTCTGTCGCTTGTTTATGACGGAAATGATTAGCTGGCAAATACATTCGTATAATTGTTGTGTTGTTGTTTTTTAAGTTTTATACAATGCACACAATTGCCACTAAAATTAGAAAGAAAAAAAATCCATTTAAAAGAAACACATTTAAAATAAAATGTGGTCATTAGAAAAAAATTACTTACAAAAAGTGCGTACATTAATATGAAATTTAATCAAAAGCATATTAATAAATAAAGGCTGCTTTTAAGTATGTGCAACATAAGCACGCACACACACACACACATGCATACATACAATACGCTCTCAAATTTATATTTAGTTGCGTAATTATTATGCAGTAAATAAGATCGTTAAAAATGTCGTTGTGGCGGCATGGCCTATCGCTTGCCATCTATCACTGCAACACTGGCGACATATGCCTCTTTCTAAGGCGTTGCTGGCAGTGTTTATTGTCGGCAGCAGCAATTTGCATGTTATTATCCCCGCCCCCTTCAATTAGCCTAAAAGCTAAGAAATGTGCGTAATAAACTTTAGAAATATTTCTTTTTGCATGAACCAACGATAATTTGCCCAGTGGCCATATGCCTGCCGGCCATCCAGGCAATATAGTTTATTTTTGTCTTTTTTAACTGTCCAATGTTAGTAAGTTTAAGCTAACCTGTTGTTGATTGTTTTGATTGCAATCACAGGCTTATGTTAAATGTTGGATAGTCTTAAATCTTAGCAAGAATAAAGAAAGCCAAATTATTTTAGATTAAGTCAGATTTTATTACTAAAAGAATAAAAACATTATCGGAAGTTTTTAAAACAGTGAAGTAATCCAAAAAATTATTTCAAATATTGAGTGAAGTACGAAAGAATGGAAAAAAACTGTTATACAGAAATATTTTAAAAAAACTTTTGTAATTATAGTTTGTTTTTATATTTTTTAAAATAACTTTTTTATATTATAAATACTATTATATAAGTTATTTTTAAAAAATAACAATTATGCTCCAAATATAAAAATTTTTCAGAAAATTTTAACTGTTATATTTAAAAATATAACTGTTATAAACTTTAGTATTTAAAAATATAACTATTATAAACTGTATTATTTAAAAATATAACTGTTATTAACTGTTTTATTTACAAATGTATGTTATAAACTCTTAATATATACAAATATAACTGTTATAAACTTTTATATTTAAAAATATAACTTTTGTAACCTGTTATATTTAAAAATATAACTGTTGTAACCTGTTTTATATAAAAACATAACTTTTATAAACTGTTATATTTTGAAAATATAACTGTTATACCCACTTATATTAAAAATATAATTGTTATTTTTGAAAATATAATAACTACTTTTTAAAATGTAGCTGTGATGTTTTAATTATAGTTGGTATACTTAGAACTATAACTGCTATATTGAAAAATACAACTAAAAAAGTTTGACTAAATTTTTATAAATATAACTGATATACCAGAAAATAACACCGGATACTGAAAAATATAAATGTTATGCATTTTTAAAATTTTTTTTGTTTATTTTAAAATAATACTGTTACACAAACAAATTGAAAGTTTTGCTCACCAAATTTTTTCAATTCTTATAAAAAAGTAAATGCTCTTTTCTGTAAATGCGTACGATCATTACTTTCGAATATTTATAAAGAAAATAATTATATTTTGTTTTTGATAGGAATATGGAAAAAAGAACGTTTGTTCGACTTAACAGAACTGGCCTTAAGATTTAACTAACCGTTTCTAAAAATGGTCCGGGCTTCAGGTGTATAACAGTTTTATATTCTAAGCAACTTCATTAAAGTTTTTTTAAGAATATGTTCATTTATATTAATATTTGGAGTTCTAAGTATATAAGTTTGCTTTAGTAAATTCGTTGTTTTGTATAACAACTTAATTGCATAAAAAAGAAGCAGATTAATATTAAGTAATGTTTCTTAATTTTTGTGTATTCAAATCACAATTTTTTTTATTATTTGCTTTTCCAATCGTTTTTCTTAGAACAAAATGTAAATGTAAATTTTTGCTGCTTAGATTCGTTTTTTTTTTTCTTTGTTATTTCTAAGTGCAATCTAAAAACAAAAAACCTTTTCAAACACCTCTTTTTAACGCCTGTCATAATCAATTTTGTTCATTTTTAAGTGAATTAAAATAGAATGTCACTTTATGTTCAAGTCATGTGAAACAATTTTAACCTAAATTTTTGGTTAAAAAACAAAATCTTTTGAGGCTTTGAGAAACACAAAAAAAAAAAGAAAGAAACACTAAAAAATCCTGCTTAAAAAGTATAAATAATTTTTTTTTGTAACTAGACTAATATGTAAAAATGCAATAAAAATAATATTAAATAGCCTTCAAAATATTCGTCTCGTTAACTGGTACAATCACCTTATAAACTAAACAATCAATAACCTCCACTTGAAACGATTGCTTTAGTGAATAAAAACTGCAGCACTTAGTCAGTGATACAGACAGTCAAACAGTCATTGTAAAGACTATTAGAATGAAATACTGAAAAATTTTCAAGATAATTTTTTTCTGTAAAAGTTGACGTTTGCTATAAAAACCAAAAATAAATCTTTAGATTTAATTTTTTATTTTTTATTTTTTTCTGAAATTGTTAGCAGTTATAAAAAAAAACTACAAAACGTGACTACTTCAACAGAATGGGTGCGTCTAAATGGAAAATTCTCAACAAAACACAAAAAGAAAAAATCAATGATATTTTCAGAACAATAATCAAATCATTTTTTTTTTATTTCTATACCTCAACGTCTTGTTCTGCTTTTCAACAAATTGAATTTAAACAACAATAAAAAAAAATTTGCATTTTTGACGGCACCAATGCAAACATTAAAAAAAAATTAAATTTACTTAAGAAAATCACTCACACACAATAAAATAGAAAAAAATCTCTAGTCTTGGTTACGAATTTCAGTGGAAAAAAAGTCAGTCTATAGAACTGAATATAAATTCATGCATAGAGAACATGTGTATGTTGATTTAAAAAGTCAACTACCGCAGAAATCATTCACCTCAAAAAAGTTCAAATGCTTTTTTGCTCAACATTGTTGCAGACAACAAGCAAAAAGTTTTCAATAATTTTTAAAAGATAAAAATATAAAAATTAAATTATTACAAAATATAAAAACAACACATTTAAAAAATTTTATTATTTTTTTATTTTATTTATTTTTTTTTTAATTTTTATATTTTTATTTTATTAATTATTTATTTATTTTTAATAAATATTTTTTAAACTGTAATATTGATAACTAAATTAGATTAATTTTACAAATACAGCTGGACATTTACATGGTCGTGCCCACTCTTTCATTTATTAAATAAGTAAGTTTTTAAAAGCATATTTTATTAATAAAATTTTTGTCAAAAAAAAAAACTAAAAAGACATATTTTTAAAAACAAAGAAGATAAAAAATAAATAAAAAATGTGAAAAAATATAATGTTAAAAAAAAATAATAATAATAATAAAAATAATAATAATAATAATATATAATTAATTAACAGCTTTTTAGGTTTTAATTGTAATAAATTAATCAATTTATTTTATTAAAAATAAAAAAAAAAATAAATTAATCAAAAATATTATATTCAAATAATTATTTTCCTGAAGATCCTTTTGAAATTTTTTTTAATTTTTTTTTAAAGCTTTTCAAAAAAAATATGAATAAATCTTTATCATTATTATTAACTAAAAATTTATTTACATTTTTTAATTAATAAACATTTTTAATCTACTCGTTTTAATCAAGTTTTTATGAGTTAAAAAATTGTGCTTATTTTTTTCTTAATTTTTATTTTATACAAAAAATGTACAAATTGTAAAAAAAAACTTATACATTTCCAACGAACCTTTAATTCTTTAAAAAATAATGCATACATTTTTAAGCATATAAAAATTACCTCATCCAACAAACATAGACCACGTTTTAATAAATCAATCACGTTTTTTCTTTTATTCTTAAAAAAATAATAACTTTTTTTAATAAACTTATTATTTTGAATACGAGTATACGCACATACACGCAAAAGTAAATAACATACCCAACAACTATTTCAAACCATAACCACAGACAATTTTTGTACAAAAATCAACCATAATCATAGTCAAAGTCTTGGTTGCATTCACAACACATACAAACACACTTATATACACTTCTTTATAACAACAAAAATAAAAGAAGTTCATTAAACTTTTACCGTTTTGAGTTTAAGCCATGCCAAATCAAAACAAGAAAACAATATTAAACAAACAAAAAACAACAACAACAACAACAACAACAACAACAAAACCCTAACCTAACGCACAACATTAAGAGTTAAGTTTTAAAAATTGTAAGAATACAACAAGTAGAAAATCAAAGCTTAGAACTTTTGCCGCGTCGAAAAACAAATGGCTGACTACGAATAAACTTTCAAATAAAACATTCTACACAAGAATAATAGACAATAAAAAAGGCAACAATATTTGAACCGTTAAAAGCAACAACAACAAAGAGCAAACAAAAGAAATGCTACTTTAAACTGAAGTAAAAATTCTTTCTAAAACAAATTTTCTGGTAGCATGTACGAGGTGTGTTTAAAAGAGTATAAAAATATGGTTGCAAATGAAAAAACAAACTTATACTCAGGGACCGAAATTAACTGTTATTTTTAAATTTTTGATTAAAAAAAACCAACCTCAAGGAAATTTCGGAGAATGAAACCAAGTATACACCATTTTGAAAGTCTTGGACCAAATTGTCAGAAAATGCGATGCCTTTTAAAAATCTGATTTTTATTTCTTCAGGCAAAAATAATTGTAATTATTTGATTTTAATTTTTTTTGAGCAAAAATAACAGTAAATTTTTAACTTTTATTTTTTTGAGCAAAAATAACAGTTATTTGTGACTTTTATTATTTTGAGCATTAATAAAAGATATTTTTTGACTTTTATATTTCCGAGTAGAAATAAAAGTTATTTTTTGACTTTTATTTTTTTAAGTAGAAATAAAATTAAGTTTTTTGTTTTCAACCCCTTTGACAAAGGAGTATTTTAATAAATATAATGGATTTATCACAAAATAACTTTTATGTCTGCTCAAAAAAATTAAAGTCAAAAAATAACTTTTAATTTTGCTTGAAAAAATAAAAATCAAAAATAACTCTTATTTTTGCTCAAAAAAATAAAAGTTAAAAAATAACTGTTATTTTTGCTCAAAAAAATTAAAATTAAAAAATAACTGTTATTTCTGCTCGAAAAAATAAAAGTTAAAAAATAACTGTTATTTTTGCTCAAAAAAATTAAAAACAAAAAATAACTGTTATTTCTGCTCGAAAAAATAAAAGTCAAAAAATAAATTTTATTTTCTGACTTTTATGATAAAAGTTATTACAGTTACGGTCCCTGCTTATACTGATAAAAATCGATACTGGAAATGCCGTAATTTGTTCCCCGGAAATGTTAAATATTTTCATTAGGAACATAATACTTTCATAACGTTGCCACCTTTTACATCTTTCTATTCACAAGGCTGAAGAGAACCCTTTAAAATACCACCATTAATGAATAAAATACTAAAACACTTAAGAAATTGCAAGTAAATTGCTGGCAATAGTGAAATAAATGGCTGAAAGGAATCCATAATTCGTTTAAAAGTAAAAAAATTAAAAGAAAAAAAATTAAAGCAAAATTAAAAAAAAAAAAACAAGTAATAGTCCTATGTTCGGCTAGTCCGAATCATATATATCCTTCACCAAATATGTACATCTAGTTTAGGAAAATAACTCAAATCAAACGAACAAATATTAGGGTGACAGAGAGTAAAAAAAATGTCATCGGCTCTTAATGGATTAAGCATTTTTAATAAATTTAAGTATTTCCTTAAAGATCTCTTCAAAAGCTTTTTAATGATAACCATATTGATATTTAAAAAAAAATTTAAAATTTCGGGGCTCTGAACTAGGAAAATATGGGTGAGGGCGAACTTTTTCACATGATGTTTTTTACTTATTTTTTAATTCTTTATTGGCCTATGTATTTGTTTTTTGATTGGAGTTACTTTACTAAACTAGATTTGTTCCAAATTATATGGAAATATTAGAGGAAGGCGTGATGCTTTGCCCTAGCCTTGAACGACGTGGACCGATCTTGCTGCTTTTTAAAATAAAAAATTTTTGAAACTACATCTGATCGATTGGCGTTTGTTAAATTTTCTCTAGCTCATCCAATGCCTTTTGCTAAATTGATTCCAACCCAAACACGGACGGACAGATGGAAATTGCTCAATTGACGTCGTTATGCATAACAACTCAGAATATATATATACTTTATGGGGTCAGAAATTACACACGGAATGACTTTACCACCTGTGGTGAAGGTTCTAAAAATGGTTTAATTGTTGAACACACCTCGTACAGAGTTAATACCAAACAAATAAATAAAATATTTTTGGTGGGATTTTTTTTTTTAACGAGTTACTCTGAAAATGAATAGTTCAGCCACATGGCCAAAAATAAATATGTTTGCAAATATTCTGATATGGAGTGGTTTTTGTAGCATCTCCAGAAAAAAAATATAAAAACGCTCTAGTTAATTTCGTTGATCAAGGCCATAATCTTTTTTCATTGACCATGAAGTCCATGAAGAGATGTTATTTGGAAGCACGTGTTTTAGCAAAAAGCGCTTCTCTAAATCTAACGACGAATGAATCATGCAAAATCGTTGGTATATTTTATGATGAACTAGAATCAGTGACAAATGACTGATTGATATAGAAGAGAAGCTGATTGTGGGCGCAATAATCCTAGAAGACGAGACTTACACCAGATCCCTTACGAGAGCGCTTTTAAACAATACCAACTAAATTTTAAGCTCTATTTTTAATCGTGAGACCCTTTAATCTCTTGATACAGTTTTTGATAAAATTGTAATTTATTTCATTTTGCAGTTTTTTTTAATTTGTTTTTTAAGTTACATTGACTCGTTATAATCTTTTAAAATATCTATCGAGGCCTTCTTACGCAGGGAGTTCTTTATATGTTTCGGGATTTAAAAAAAATTATTAATATTTGCTGATGCACCAACATCAAATTGTTGTTGCTGTTGTTTTTACTGTTGTACATGTCAACGACCTAAACGAGGCAGCAATGAAAGTACCGCAGCATGCTGCTTCAACAAAGTGCAATGACTTTCATTATGCCTTTAGTTAAATATATTTACACACACACATACACACGAGTGCAAATAGAAACTACATACTACGAATATAAAACTACTAGAAATAGTGGATATAGTCAACGTTGCCAGATTGATGTTTTACATAAGTAAAGTATTTAATTGTTAAAATTGCGATTTTTTTTCAGAAGGAAGTTCCAAATAGACTCCGTTTCTTAACTGTAAAGCTAAAAATTACAAAGTTTTTTAAACTTATTAGAATAATACGACAAATGGATGGTAGCGCCCTCAAAGACTAGACAGCTCGTATCATCATATCTGGATACGAATTAAAATTAAAAATTTCATTTTATTTACAAAAAAAATATTGATTTCTTATAGAAAAAAATTTTTTTTAGTATAAGAAATCCACAAATATTTTGATTTTTCTATTTCTAAAAAAATGTTAAAATGTTAAAAGAAATATCTCTTAGATGAGTTTTAGTTTGTTATATTTAGAAACGATAGTAGACAAAGAGTTGGGAGAAAACCCTTTACTGCGAAGGCCCTACAAATTTAGTTATAAAGCCCTCGGGAGATATTTGTCATACTTTGGGAATGCAAATGGATCGTTATCTTTACCTCAATCTTTTTGAAAGCAATGTCAAGACTTCTGCTAATAAAATGAAGCTGTCGGACAAAGCGCTCTTTCAACAGAGTAATGATTCAAAACCACTTAAAGCTCTCATTGTAATCGAGTGAATACTTTATAATGTTCCTAAGCAATTGAAATCTCCTCCCTCATCACTGTGCACAAATCCGTTTAAAAACCTTTCATGTAAAAAAAATTATTTATTTAGCACAGAAGAGCTAAACAGCAGACTTTTTTCAGAAGAATCAAATTAAATTGGTTTGTAGTTGTAACTCAAAGCTTATATTTTTATTTAACCAAAACCTACGACATAAAGACTGAAGTTGATAACATTAAGCAGCCAGAGACATAACTACTGAAGAACATTTTTGCATGCTCAGCTCAAAAATTTTAAGTTTGGAGTTATGACTCTCTTGCGACAAAGCCTCAATATGTACGCTTCTTGTTATATTTATTATGTGAACAAATTTTCTTTGCCTCTTATACTTCGAATTAACATCACTAGTGTATTGTAAATGAAATGCTTAAAGAATTTCGCCGGAAATCGCTTTGTTAACAAATTGCCTTTTTTTCATATCAATTGAGAATTATTTGCATTAAGGTAATAATTAAGATGAGTATGGACATTTTTATTATGGTTATATCTGGCAGCATTTTGTCACAATGCTTTTTAAATTGATCTCAGCTTAAAGTATACAAAACTAAAGATGTGTTTACTGAAAAATCACATTTCTTTAATTATGAAAATTTTGCAGCAAATGAGTGAATTTTAGTTCCAGTAGAAAAAATCATAACTCGAATTAAAATTTTTTAAATATGTTTTATATAAAATTATAACATTTTTTTTAAACAAAAAACTCTGGCAACTCTGAATGCAGTAGTAAAATGCATATAAATATAACTGAATTCATTAAAAAAAAGCATGGATGGCACTTGCAGAGAAACAGCACAAATATGGGAGAAACACACTTGTGTGTGTGTGTGTGTTTGTTTTATAAATCAAGAGAAAGAGTGAATGAGTGAATGTTTAGCCAGAGCGAGTTCTATTTTTTAGAGCCAAAAAGAACCTATTTTAAAACAGGAAGATGTGCTACAAACGTCGTCATCATCATTATTGCCAGTGTAAACATCATTATCATTTAAATATTCGCACGCATTCTTTTTGCTGGTCTCCTCTGCCCCTCTATAATTCTCTTTTTGCCACTTGTGACTTATGCCGTGCAACTAGAAAACTTCTACTAAAGCTAGGCAAAACGGTCAATGACTTTTTGTTGCAAAACAAAACAAAAACAAAAAAAAAACACAGAAATACAATAATAATCATCATTATAGTTTTTAGTCTAAAACTGCATTTCTACTCTCTCACTCTTGCAAAAAATATTTACGGGGTTTTTTTGTGCTAAAAAATAAACTCATTCTATAAACTCCTCTTTTGTTTTGTTTATTTGTTTTTATGTTTGTTTGTTGTTCTTGTTGGGGTATATACATACATATGTATGTTTATGGGAATGTGCGTTTGTTTATAAGGTTATTGGCTTCTTTAACTTGATTGCATGTTCGTTAACAAATAGCAATTTATTTATTTCACGTAACTCTTCTCTTAGAGTGCAAAGCACTTTTTCCTGTTTGTTTGAAAATTCTTTGATTTTCGCCATAAATTCAAATTCTAAAAAACTTGTTTCCATTTTTATTTTCTTTGCTATTTTCATCTCATAGAAAGAAACGTCATCATCTATAATTTTATAACGTCATTCATTGTGTAATTTTTATTATCACACGATAATTTAACACAAAGAAACCATCAGATGTTGCACGTTTGCGAGATGTAGAAAAAGTTAAAGCAAAAACTGTCTTTTAAATTTTCATCAGGTTATTTTGTAAATAACAAGAGGTTTTTAAACTTGAAATTATAAAACATAGTTTTAAATGTTGGGGAGTGAAAAAAAGTAGGAACCAAAGTCCATTGCCCATGACCTAAAATAAATAATTTGCACCAATATCATAACATTTCTAGCCTGAGGACGCATGGTTGGGGAAAAATTATGTTACATATTTAAAAAATCCTTTTAATTCAACTTATATTTTTATTCACATCAAATTTTGTAATTTGTTTCCGACTTTTTGTCATATATTCATCTGAAAATCAACAATTTAACTTAATCAAAAAAAAATTATCATTAATTTTTATTTTAACAAACATTTGTTTGAAGTTAACTTTAAGTTTAATTAATGTTTTAATTGATTTAATAAAGAGTTTTGTTAAATTTTCAATTTGTTTTTGTGTTTGTTATGAAAATGATTTTTCTAATGAAATATTTATGAAGTGGTGTGGCTAATTTTAATAATTATGTGATAGATTCTATTTTAATAAAAAAAAATGTGGGAATTTATGAAATAAGTAATAAAATACGAATTTAAATCTTTTCTGTGTACGCTCAACGCTACAGGTCGAATAAAATAGTAAGACATCAACAAATGTAAAAAATACGATTTAAAAAAGTTCACATAAAAAAATGTTTTCTTCACAAGCGTTTTCAGGTCTATGCCGTGTCACCGCTTAAAATACGGCTAATTTATGGGTCCCAGAGTCACTGATATCATTGAATAATTTTTTATTTTATACAAAATTTTTATTTTATTTTATATAAAATTTCTTTGTTTTAAATAGCAAATTAGAGAATGCCACCCAATTAGGGCCGGCCTAAGTTCGACTGCTTACTTGTAACTAAATTGTATCTTCATTTTAAAGTTACAAGTGGGCTGATAGCAAACAATATGCATACGTCAGCACTAGGTTCACCTTTACCAGGTGGTAACTCATCTACAAAAGCTTTCTGTTTTTTGTGGTGGTTTTTGAGCCGGCAGCATTTTATTAAAAACTACATTAGTTAAGAATATCATTGTCAAGCCCTGCGGAATAACGCTTTTTTAAAGCTAAAAGTGAACATTGTAACTTGGCTGATATTGATGTAGTTCTGTTATTTGAATTTAAAGCCAGAGTTGCCAGATGGTCTTGATATCGATTGATTTAAAAGAATTTTTAATGGTGACCAAGAATTGAAAAGTTTTTTTTTTTTAATTTTTTAAAGTCACTTAAAGCCAGAGTTTCCAGATGGCCTTAATTTAGCTTGATTTACGAGGATTTAAACATGTTTTTTTTTCAAGATTTTTTTTAACCCCCAACTAAGAAAACTAAAGAAAAAATTTAAAATTAAAAATTTATTATTCGGAATCTTTTAATTAATTTACTTTATTCGTGCTTGATTCCTTAAAATATAAATATTTCATGATATTCTCATGAAAGATTTATTATTTTAAACTAATCTACAAAATGAAATGTATTACAAGCACGAATAAAGTAAATTAATTAAAGAAAAAATTATTATAATTTTTTTAAATTTGTTAAAATTTTCTATTAAACATCACTTAAATTTTCTATATCAATGTCTTCTAAATAAATATGTAATTAAAATGTTATGGTAAAGGGTTTTCTTTTAGTGTACCTGTTTGATAATCTGTCAACACTTATACTTTTTTAATATAAAATTTTTCAATGTAATTCAAGCATTTTTAAAATATGAGTCTGGCAACCCTGTACTAAGCAAACGCCAAAATGGCTATTCTTTGTGCAAAATCAGTTAACTTGACCTGATTAGAACCAGGAATGGCAACCTTTCAAAGGCAAAATGCACCGACTAAGCTGTCAAAAAGAGCTTATTGCAAAAAAAAAAAAAGACAATCTCAAAAAGAGTTGAATTATTATTTTCTTCTTCTGTCTATACTTACTTATTTATTGACTTATTTTTGCAAAAAAAAAAAAAAATTGGTTACGAACTATTAATTGAACAACAGACATTGTCAGCAGTATTTTATATGAACTAAAGCCATTTAGTTTCTGATTTTATTCTCGCAAAAATTCACAGCACTGACTGCTCTTTCCGTCAATAAATTAAAAAAATATAATAAGAAAATTTTTTTTTAAATGTGTGACAGATTTTTTTAAAAAGTCTGTCCGTTTTGCTAATCTTTTAAAAACTTTTCATAAAGTAATAATTTCTGTATGATCAGAATTACATTTTAAGTTGCATCTTTCTTGTCTGACAGTGTTGCACATAAACAAAATTTATCTTGTGTTTTTTTTTCAAAGTTAGACTGATTTCTATTAGATTTTCTTGTGAATGAATCGTATGACTGTTTAAGTAGTCAGTCGTGGCCTTTAGTGGCAAATAATGCAATAATAAAAGTATGCTTATACATAACAAATATGAACTAATAAATGTTAAAACGGGAAAATTTAATACAAACAGCCCAATTATAAATCCAAATTCCGTGTCAGTTTTTTCTTTTTTCCCTTTACTCCCATTACAAATTTTTTCCGTGGGAAAGAAATTCCGTGAAAATATTCGTTATTAATAACAAATAGAGAGAAAAAATATCGCGTCCGCGTTAATCAAAAAGAGCTAAAAATAGCGCGGAAAGAGCTATGTTGGCATCACTGATTGGTTTTTTTTCTTTGTTTTTTTTTTTTTTTTTTTTTTTTTTAATTGTTAGTCTGGTTCAATCAGTTGTAAGTGATGGATAATAAAACCCTGCAAAGATTCATCCCTTATGCATAAGATGTTTCAGATATCTTTTAAAACTTAAAAGGAAGTCGAGAGTTTCTCACATACAGCTAATTTAATCTCATTCTAAAACCCTATTTTAATAATTTACTTAGAAATTATATTATTAAATATTTTTTTGTTGTTTCTAGCCCTCTAATGTAAAGTACATTTGATTCTTTATTTAACATCTTCCATTGATCTTAAGAGTTGAAACAAATATTTCCTAAATTTATAATTTTTCTTCTCAATTTCTATGACCCTCACCCCAAATTAAAAATATATTTTCAGTTTTTAAGAAATACTTTCATTTTACACAATAGCAACAAACAAAGATTTTAACAAACAAATAAAATTTGAAGAAAGAAAAAAGTATATAAAACAGCCCCCGTTTTTTATACACCCACCCACAACTGCTTAAGCCCCTCTCACATTTGTATTTTGATGTTTCTGAACAAGCTCTTAATCCGGCTCTCTTTCTCTGTCTTACTTCATCACTCACACTCAGCAAGTGGTAGTTAGGATTGTTGGCAAAACACCCTTTTCTGTTTTAAAAATAAATGTTTGTAATATGAAATGAAGTGAAATGAATTGAAATGAATACAAGTGTGTTGTGTGCGAAAAGGTGAATGGCCCATATTTGGGTCATGTCAATCTTTAAGGGTTGTTAGAGGTTTTTGTACTTGAGTTTACGTTGTTGTTGTTGTTGCTGTTGCTTTTGTTCTGTAGCAATTAAAAATTCTAAATAAACTAAAATTTTTATTACAACTACAACAAAAATATATTTTGCCAAGGCAAAATAATTTTTAGTTTGATTTTGGTTGTTGTTTGTTTTTTCTTGTTATTTTGGAAAATTATGGTAAATTAACAAGACGTTTTTTTTATTATCAGTTTTGTTTTAGATTTTAAAAGTGTTTTTAAATCGTGGCAGAGAACCACGCTTTTAACAAAGCAGCTGCTTTAGTATTTTGTGCACTATTAAGTTCACGTTAAAGTATAAGTGAATGGCTAGCTGTCTGTCTGTCTGTCTGTTTGACTGTTTGACACTCTGACTGGCTGTAAGACTAACAGACTGAGAGTGTGTATATGGTAGGAGGGCATGAATGTATGCACAATTGTAGATAAATGTGCAGCAAGCAGTAGGTTAGTTCATTGCACTATGCCCTCGCCCCAGTTTTAGAGCAACAACATTAAAAGTAGTAGCAGTAGCAACAGCCTGCAACAAAAGACATGTAGCAAGTAAGCAGGCAGGCATGCAGCAGCACTATAGTACACTTTTGCACTCACATTTACAACAACAACACATTTACAACAACACATGTTTAATATTTGGAGAATTAGAATAGATTTGTTAGTGTAATTTTTTTCAGTTGTAAGGTGATTGTAAAACAAATATTATTTCTAAAAACAAACATTCATACACACACATACACACACACACACAAACAAAAATATTATATTTAAAATTATACTGAGGAGTGCAATATGCAGCAATGTTTATTTATTTGAATGTCTATGAGATTGTTTAATTTAGAAAAAATAAACAAAATTAACTTGATTTGAATACCTTGAAATACATAATGAACATCAAAAACAAAAAAAAACCCAAATCCAACGAAAAACAAATTATTGCATAATCTTAGCAAATTATTAATAATAATTGAAATTGAAATTAAACAAAAATTCATAATTATAACAAGTTTTTTCATAATTTTAGCAATTAAAAATTCAGATAAATTAAATATTAAAATTTAAATAATTGAAAAAATTCAACGCAAGAAAACCTGGACTCAAAAAAAATTAAAAAAAAATTTTTTTAAATCAAATCACGAAATTTTCCATTACAAGATTTAAAAAAACGTTAAATGTCACCAAACTGAAGTATTTGAAAAAAGATGCCAAAAAATTAAATAAAAAAATATAACGTTAAAAAACGTTATAAAAAACTTTAAAAAAATTTCTAAATCGTTAAACTTTTTAATTTTTTAAAGGAGAATTTCTTTCTATTTATTTTAATAAGATATTTTGCACAGTTGCTAATAACGTTAAAAGTATTATTAATTTTTTAAATTTATTTATTAGTTAATATTTATAAAAAAAAGTAGACATTATTATTAAAGGTTTTATAAAAAAAGAAGAATTGCCAAAAAAAACTGTTTAAAGATAAAATAAGAAAATTATGACAAAATTGTAACCAGTGTTATAATTTTAAAATTTGTTTATGATAAAATAGCGACAAACTAACGTTATATGTCGTTATTGTAAGATTTGTAAGCTGGTGTATAATTTTTATTAATTATACCTTAGCTGGATTGGTATGAAGCCTTAATTAAATTTTTAACACAAATTAATTTAAAACGTGTTATAAAAGTGAATAACGTGAAAATATGTTATTAAAAATTTTTTTTATTTATTTTATTCAGTTTTTGAATAATTTAGGAGGAAACATATGATTTTACTAAATATTTCCTTAAAATGCTTAATAACGTAAAAAATCGTTAAAAGTTTAATGCGTAAAAAATTGTCTGATCCAACAACTTTTTTAATCTTTACTAATTGTTGAATTTACATAAAGCTTTAAATAAGAATTTTCTTTAAACAGTTTTAAAAAATCATTTCCGCATGGCTATAACGTAAAAAGTCGTTATGGCAAAATTTAGTTAAGGCATGTAAGTTATCTATGCCGTATCTAATATATTTGCTAGAAAAAATTTCTTTTTCTTTAATTGACCTAAAAAATATGTTATAACGTAAAAAATCGTTATAAAAATTTTTTATTATTTTTATAAAAATTTTTTATATTTTCGTGTTATTTTTTTATGTTTTTAAATACACGAAAACTCAAAATCAAAAATATATTGCTAAAAGAAGGAACAGATTTGAAAATAGATATAAAAAAAATTTTTAAAATCAAGATTAAACTTTATTATATTTAAGATATTAAAATATATTAATATTTATTTTTTATCGCAAAGAATGTTAAAAAGCATGGGTATACAAGCGAGTAATTTCTATTTCAAACATCTTTTATTCCCAAAAAAATTCTCTTAACGTCTTAAGTAAATAATTTAAAAATTAGAGTGAAGTAATTTCTATTTTTTTGGTTATTATCAAAAATTAAGTTTTATAAAAACAGATCGCTTCATCGAAAAAAAAACACAAAATTGGAAAAGTGCATCGTTTTAAATTAAAATATTCTTAAAGTCTTTTTATTCATTAGAAACAATTTGATTTATTTAAAATTGTTATTTTTGTCTCATTTATTTATTTAAAATTATTTTACAGATTTTTTCTATTTTTTTTTTTGCTTAACATTTTCTACAATAACAACAAATGAAACTAAACAAAAAAAATTACTAACAATTTTACCTCAACCTAGATTAAATACAATCAACTTCGTACTTGTCAATTACTTTTTTCTGTTTTTTTTTTTTCTTTTTCTTTCATTAGTTTTTGTTGTTGTTTTGCTTGATATTGATCAATTCAAATAAAACCAAATTATTTTTCAAATTTTACAAATCAAAAGCTTTAAAAGCTTTTTATTTTATATAGACGTCATGGAAAAAGCTTTTAAAAACGCCATTTTTATATATTTAGTACCAAGAAAAAGTGAACAAAAACCTCCTGATAGATCTTTTAGTTTAAAAAACATTCTACGAAAAACTAAAGCCTATCTTAAGGATGTAAGTAAAATATCATGTTGCTAAAAGTATGCTATAGAAAATAAAACTATTAATTTAACTTTATGCCATTAGCTGCCAGATAATTATGATGTTTAAATGTTACTACTCTCTTTGAGTTCTCCTGTTTGTGCGATTGTGTAATGAAGAGAATTTTAGTTTTACTGATAAAATTGCAATGTTTGTGAGTGTGTCATCTTTGTTTGTTTTTTCTTTTCTGTTTTAATGCAGGGTTGTCAGATATGGCGATTTCACGCTAAACGTGGCCATTTACAGTCATTTGGCGACCTATTTTTTTTATTTAGAGGGAAGTGTTGATTTTCAGCGACTTTTAAAGCGTTTGGCTATTTTTACATGTCTTTATGAGAATTTTATTTTTCTTGACAAATGTCGATGTGTAAAAATGGGATGGAGCTGAAGTGCCATTTTCCCTTTAATTCAAAAATGATTAAGCAGTGCAAAACATTTGCGATGAACTGTGTATGTCCTATAGCTATTGAAATGAATAATTAAAGCTTAGAATTTTAATCATATCATGTGGACGCAGGCAGTGTGCATCAAAGACTAGTTTAATTTCTTCTTCTTTTTTCACGAAAATTTTTAAGCTATCAGTTTAAGATGAATAATTTATAAGGAGTATAACCATATCCACTAATATGCCAAACACATTTCTTACAATAAATGTTATTGCCTATGGGTCAACATTTGAAACGGACTTAAGTACTGTTGAATTGGTAAATAAAACATTCCGCATTGCAAAATTTTGTAATTCAATGTCACAAACAAAATTCTTTGTTATGTAAGATTAGTTAAGAATCGTTGTGATCTCTAATACACCGTTGATGTGTATGAAAGTCAATGGAAATTATTGCCTTTTGTTAAAAGGAAAGTTAATTTTAATGATAACATTCCCAATGATTTACATAAATTTCGGTCGAAGGTTTGCATTTATTATGATACTGCATGTTAAGAATTAAAGAATTTTCTCTGACCGAAATTTTAAGGCTAATAATTCCAACTATTAATGCCTGCGCTGAAAGAGTATTTACGATAATGAATTCTACTAATGCACGTCTACGAAATAGAATACAGTATAAACTTCTTGATGCTTTATGCTATGAATGCAGAGAGCATTGGCTGAACTTCTTCTATACCTTCTCAAAAAATTCTTAATAAATTCGATTTGCATACAATATATTTCAGGTAAAAGGGCGCTGATGAATGTCTTGAGAACGAAATATTATAAAACTGTAAAATTATTATATATTATTTTACTAATTCGATCACAATTTGTTGCAAGTATGTTGTAACTTTATAAGTAACGAACGGTCAAATCAAATTCAATGAAATTTTTAGGGTTTGTTCGTATGGTCGTGTAGATGGTTTGCACGGTCGGCGCGTTCGTCAGTTATTACTTTTCATGACATATGATTTTGTCCATATAACAAATAACAACAAATAAGAAGGCACCTATGAGCGTGTGCGGTAAGTATACTGTGTGTTGACTTCATACACACGGTAAATACACGTTGTAGCGCATACACGCAGACTCATTGACAGCTATGCGATCCTAGCAGATCTAGATTGTGAAAATATTTTAAATATAGATATCTTCTAGTCTATAAGATTCAAACTGATTTCATAAATTTCTCACGTGTTCGGAGTAGAGCCCTTAGTAAAAAAAATGGCCATAATATATTATTCAACGCTTGAAAAGCGCTTCAAATCAGACCCGTTTAACGCTGGGCACAATAAGCTAGTATATTATATTTTTTATTGATTTAATTTAACTGAAACTAGTTTATAGTAAAAGTTTTACCATTAATGTGTTTATTAATTATTTGTTTTTTAAATAAAACATTAATTACATTTGTATATATTTTGGCATTTTTTTTCAACTTTTGGCGAATTTTAATCACTTCAATGGAATTTGAATTTTTTTTTTACAAAAAATATGTTTATTTTACAAAAAAATATGTTTATTTTACAAAATATATAAATGTGATGGACCTTAAGAATTAAAAAAATCGTTTTGGCGATTTTTGTTATTGATTTTTGTGAATTTCATTAAAAAGAATCCGACAGCCCTGTTTTACTGTGCTAATATTATGTTGTTGTAAGTGTAGTTGCATTTTTTCTTGTTGTTTTTATTGAGTATAGCAGGGAGTGTAAGTATTTTCTGTATGAAAAACGTTGTAGTAGTATTCATCCCTGACTGGTCTTAACCTAAATAGAACACACACATATTTATACAAACAACTTTGCATGATGGTTGTTTAAGGTTGTTGACCTAAATTGCAAAGTGCATTGAACTTTTTGTGTAAAAGTAAAATATAAAATAAATGTTGTATGTAAGAATGCTGAAAAATATTTGCTCTTAATGAAATTGTATGTGTGGGTGTGTGTTGTACCTGTGTTTTAAAAGAGGGTTTGTTTTGTTGCTAAATTTTTATTATGCCTAGAAATTTCTATTATAAGAAAAATATTATTACTTTTGGGGGTTTATTTTTTGTTTTAGTTTTTAAGCAACCAAAGCAACCCTTATTATTTATATTTATATGAAGGGATATTATTGTGTTTCAAGAGCATTAACGGTCATTCACCTTTGTTTAAAGCAAACGAATTTGACATACTTTTTTTTACTAATTTTAGATTTACGAAACAAATAAATTTTATTCTTCTTTCGAACAAATAATAATTTTTTTCTTAATAGCTCAGTTTAACAATTTTGTACGAAGATTTTAACATCTCCTCCCCCAGTTCTTTTTGATTGTAGATAACTAAAATGTTGTGTGCGTATGTGTGTGTGCGTGTGTGTGTGTGTGGGTATGTGTTTGTACAATTACACTACGTTTCAAGTGCATTATAGTTCATTCAACCTGACAATAACGAAAGAAATAAAAATGCATAAGAAATAAAAATAGCAGGAAAAAAAGAGCAAAGAGCAAAATGTACACAATTTGAAAGGGAATTAAGAAACCAATATCTTAGAGGGTTGTATAGTATAAACTAAAACTATATAAAAATGTAATCAAGGTCTGTCGTTTATAAGTTTTAATTCACCGTATTATTACGAAATTAAACACAGTTCCTGGCTTAAGGCATTTTTGATACAGTTGGATATCGTTTAAGGTTTTAAAGTTCTTAAATTTAGTGGAAAACGTCTTAAACTTGTTTTGCGATGTTTGTTTTAAAATTTATAATTTTACGATATGTTGCTTTTTAATCCATTTAATGCTTTTATTCTTTAAAAATGTTCTTACAACATTTTTATTAATTTTCAGCAAAAAAACACAAAAATCGTTTAAAAGAAATTTACGATAATTAATAAAAAAAATACGGTATTAAAAAAAATTTAGTTTTTTTTAATACATATAGGTATATACATATGTATATAAATATATATATACTCACATACATACACATACGACCAAGCATAAGAATTTATAATAAATCAATACATGAAATATAATGTTTTTTATGTTTTCTTCATGCTTATTAAAAAAAAGGATTTTTTAAAATACGGTACTATTTACATTACATTTTTTACGGGTTAAGAAAATTTTTTTCTAAGTTGCAAAACAAATAAAAAATTTTACGATATTATATTTTAGTGTACTATAAAAATATATGCACACATTTTTATGTATGTTTGTTTGTACATAGGTACATATATATATGAATGTATGTATGTATGCATTTCTTTTTAAAACCCTTTTAAGTAAAGTTTACGATATTAACTTTTTTACATAAAAATACTCATGTTAAATGAAATTTGTGCATAACTTTTGATTTAATCTCCAAATTCCTGCTGCAATTTGTTATAAGAAAAATATGTATTACGTGATTGAAAATACTAACAAAAAATAAAGCGATATTCTACACTGTATGATTTAAGCGATACCTTAATTTTTTGCCTTTAAGCAGAAAAAATGTATCAATTGAATGAGTGTTCTTTTATAATAACATTTTTTGTTAACATGTGTCAGAAATGTAATTTACGATATTACATAAAGTATAAACAATACGCTTATGTTTATAATCTATAACAACCAATTATCTTTTCAAATTAAAAGTTTACGATTTTGCAAGTTCCTTTGCATTTTTTCCCCCATTTTTAATTAAAAATTCATTTTATATTCACTTCCCTACAATGCCAATTATCCAGCCTTATACTTGTTATAATGTTAATAAAATTTAATATCAACATGTTATTAACATAAGCCGTCATGAGTTTTATGCATAAACAAGAAAAAAATGAACCTAAAATGTACTAAGAGTAACCGAAACATATTTCAATATTTTTCTAAATACACAACACTAACAAAAAGTAGGAAGTAAAATTAAATAATGAAGAAATATATTCTTATGCTTATAAAAAAAATAAACAGAGACCCCCAGAAATAAAAGGGAGAACAAGAAAGACCCACATTGTTAAAGAAACAAAAAAAAAACAACAAACAAACGACTGATTCAGTTAAATAATCATACACAGGCACACACACAGTGTTAAATTGAAAATTCTCTTCTTCATTATTGTTTTTTTATTCTGTTTACTATCAGAGTTGCCGCTTTGGTCCAATCGGACCAAACTTGGTAGTATTTCGTTTTTAAAAAACAGTTTGGTAGTTTGGTTGGTTTGTTGCATTTTTTTTTAATTTTTGGTAGGTTTTCCTCCTCTAGCAATTTTTTAGCACTAGAAAATGTTTCACCTTAAAATTTCAGAACATAAAATAAAAAGAAATGTAACTTTGAATTAAATAAACAATAACTTTGAATAGTCTTACCACTGTTTTCAAAAACTGTTTTAGGTGCAATAAAAAACATCTCTGCTTTTTTGCATAGAGATGATTAAAGCTATAACCATATCTAGTTTAAGAAACGCGAACAATATTATGAAATTGAAATTTACAATAATTTTGAGTGAAGGTTAATTTTCAAGTGTATGTATTAAAAAAAATAACAGACAAAATGGAAAAGGAAGTAAACTTTTTTAATTGTAAATATGTACCTATTTATTACATAATATTTATTAATATTGCATGTAAAGAAACAGTCAAAAGAATTTGATTGGCGCCAGGAGAGATGCATAGTATTCTCTAAAACTATTTTAAATCAACACCCATCTTAAAAATCACCAAAAGACAAACTTCCATCTCAACAATTACAAGAAAAAAAAAACCAAGTGAGTATAACAGAGTTTATATGCAAGAAATGCATTTTTAATTTTTTGGTAGGCTGTGAACGATTTTGGTAGGATTTTTGAAAATTATTGGTAGGAAGTAAATTTCTTGTGTGGCAACGCTGTTTACTATCTTTCACTAAAACAACTCTCACTCTATTAAGTACCAGGGAGTTCTTTTTTTTACATTCGTGTGGTTTTGTGTTTATAAATGAGAAAGAAGAAAACACAATGCCTGAGTGTGTGAGATAGAGAGAGAGGAGAAAAAAACTACTACGCGTTGACATTGAACGAGTTCATTCACACTTTGGGTCTGGTCAATTACCGATGTTGTTCTTTTGTATAGATGTACATACAGGCGTATATAGCTATATATGCATGTAGAGAGGTATGTATATTCATTTGCATGCATTCATGTTTAGTTGTGTGTGTATAATTCGGGGTAAGTTGTTATTATGTTGAAAGAAAATTAAAAACTAAAGTAGAATAATGAAAAAAAAAACAACAAAAATAACTAAAGAAGCAAAAAAAGAACAGTAATAAAACAAATCAAAAATACTATGGCAATCGGATCATTTTACTACAAACAAGACGTGCACTACTTATATCCTAAAAATGATACCCCTGTGTTTTACATTATTTTTGAACATACATAAGTACTAAACAGGGGGATAAGAGGAGTTTGTTTTTAGAGAAATGATAAAAATATGTATTTGATATGAACTTTTAAACTGATAATGACGTTATAGAACATATGTAGAAAATATCAGTACAAGTTTTCCAACAGGAAATAAAACATTTACAAACACAAACAAGCAATCACAATAAAAATGATTAAAACAACTGATTAATCAAATTTCTAATTATTCGTGGAACAAGTTTATGACCGCCCAAGGAAAAACCATACGGCGTCAAGCACAAACAATTAAATATAAATTAAAAGCAACAATGTTTGTCGGAAACTGATAACAGGGATCTAGGGTAAGACGAAAAAGAGAAAATTATCGAAGAATGGATAAAAAAAGAAATAATAATAAAACAATGACATTTTTTGCTTTGCCACACTTCATTTAAGGCTACATCAAACATACGAGGGCGGTACGATCATGAAAAAAAGCAAAAAATTGCTATAGTTGTGATCTTAACTTCTGCTTTTTGATAAAAGGAATAACCGCAGCAGATTGTCTAGGTGATACTGACAAGTGAAGTCCAATTTTCTATGATTCTGCACTCTAGATAGCACTAAATTTCATAATTTTATGGGTTGTATTGTCTCCGAGAGAGCAGTCGAGTCACTTCACTGGCAGGAGAATGGTTATCTCCTTTCGTGCAGACTGTATTTTGCGGCCTCCACTGTGCTTAGTGTCACTCTGTTGGAACGAAATTAAATCCAAGTTCATATAGTACATATACGCCAAGTGACAGCGATCGGACTCTTAAACATCTTAAAGATGATGAGAACGACTTTGGTGAAGTTACCAATAACAAGTGCAAAGAAAAGTCGGTAATCGGAAAATAAATACAACTTTAACGTTTCACTGTTTGGTAAAGATTTTAGCCCGATTATGGTTCAGCAGTGCTTGGCAATGAATTTGATGATAATGTGTGATAGACAAGTGGTTTCCTAGACTCATTGTCTATCGTATCAGAATTGAGTCACATTTTGATTGACTTAATCCAAGGTTAATGCTAACTAGTCCAGCAGCAGGAAATGCAACAACAAAATGAATTCTTATTTAAGTATTCAAGTTTAAAATAAACTGCGAAGGCTATGTTCGTATATTCCATACATAACCCTAGGCGGCGAAATTAAAAAATTGTTATAATAATATTCAGTAATTTCAGTCTTGCATATATTTGAAACACCCTGTATTTATATGCCGACTACACGGGAGTTTTGTAATAATTTTGACGCCGATTTTCAATATGCTAATATGCTTGCTATTGTGAAAGCAACTTATATTGAGTTCTGCAAGCTTCAAAATTAAACTGGCTTAAGTCTAAATTCATCGACAGCAAGCTAAATTAAAAATAAATTTTAGTAACTACAAATTTATTTAACACGGGCTTTGAAAAAAAGTCAACAGGAGAGAAAAATCATTGCCAAAGTAAAAAGGTTTTACTTAAATTAAACCAATTTTACATATCTAAGATAATTACAAAAGTTACTTCTTTGTCACCAGAAAGAGCGTCTCTTACTGAAAATTTGTTGGCGACCGCTTCATAAGCTTTTGGGTTAGAAATTTATATTAAGAAAAAAGTTTAAAATTTTTTTATAGGCCCATCCTCGCAAAGCACGAGTACATCCAGGATAATAATAATATTAATAATAATAATAATTTTTTAATGTAATATAGGTTAACATGTACATACATATGTATGGAATAATAACTGAAATTGTTTCAACTGCAGGGAGGCCTTAAAGAATAAGCAGGGATTAATTTTTCTTAAATAACAATCTATCTCGTTCATTTTTTGTTTGTTTGTTTTTTTAAGTATAAATTTAATATTATTGTATTGTCTTTGCGATTTTATATTATTAAGAACCTTAAGGGGTTTTTTTTTGCTTATTTTGCTTTATGCATCTCTAGACTTTATTTCTGCGATGTCTGGATTTTTTTTTTTATCAAACAATGTTGAGAAACATTAGTTAAGCATTTAACCAGTTCCTTTTGTTTGTTGTTATATGAAACAGACTACCAAAAATTTCACCAAAAAAAAAAAAAATTGCATAAAATCTAAATCATTAAAGGTCAATAAACATATGAAGGCCATTTGAAAACTAAAAAGTGTCTAGAACGAAAAAAAAATGCTTTTTATAAAAGCTCCCTTATTAAAAAAAATATAAATTAAAAAAGCTAAGAAATACGTGCATTTTTAAAAATGCACGCTCTTTATCGTTGTCGCTAAACGACAATTAAACAAGCCGTCCTTTTAAATGCAGCCGCCGATATACTTATCTTTGCCGGCGCAGTTTATATAGTTTACTAGCTAAAAGTTTAATAAATAAATATATTTTTTAAAATAAATTTTAATGAAGTTTAATACTTTTTTTAGTTTCAATTCGAAATGTATTTCGTTTATATGAATATGATTCATAAATAAATCAAAAAAGAATTATTGTAATATAAGACATCAGATCAAGCCTTCTTCTATATGCTAATAAATTATGATGTCATGTGAAATGTTGTGCAGCTATCTATTAAATTCTGTGATTAAACTAGAGGGACTTTAAAATTAATATTTATTTTTACATGAATCACAGGTCCGTTAGTTTGTTGTATAGCGTTCTCTGTTTTTGTGTGACGTAGATATAGAATATTTGATTGGAAAATGTAATAGAATTAAATTAAGAGAGCAAAAGTCTATTATTATTTTACAACAAACACTTATTATCATTCTATTGTGAAGTAGATGCGCAGTAGAAAAATTTCTTGAACGGCTTCTTGTTTTCTTGATTCATGATATTTTTATCATAAAATCCAAATGACGTTATTTTATTTTAAAGCTTATAAAGATAATTTATCTTATCTTTGATAAGGGTTTTGTTTTTATTGAAACAATAAACTTAACAAATATAAAAAAAGAAAATAAAAAAATATTAGAGACGTGCCTAATTGCACGTTCTCTTTGCCTGTCAAATTGAAAGCAATTGAGGCTGCAATTCTTAATTTTCAGTGTTTGATCATTCAAAGAAGGAGAAAGCGAAGCAAATGACAGTGTAGTCAAATTGTGTAAGAAAAAACCTTCACTCAGAGGGAGGATTTATAAAAGAAAAATATGCACAAAGTTCATAGCCTTGCGATTTACTTAAGTGGACCTGAAAAATAATCTTTGTTGATAAAATAAAGATTTCATTTAATTTTTAGTGCTCTACTTCCGCCTTTGAAGGCCGGTTGGAAGGAGCCGAACTAAGCTTTACCTGAAGTTCCTAATGAAATCAATTTGAGTACAGTTTTCAATCCAGAGCAAATAACTACTTGACCTTCGCTCAAAATAAATAGAGCCGTCTGAGTAAATGCCAGATAAAATCCAGATTAAAACCGAATTCTGTCCTACTTAGCATAATCGCAAAAAAACATGTTCTGAAAAGCCACTCTGTCATGCAATAACTTAACTCTGATAGCAAAGAAATAATTTTTTTATGAAAAATTTTAAAAGATTAGACTTGCCAGAAAAAAAAATCTAAGGGCGAATATAACGGATAAATCTGATTGTAAATCTGATCTGATAATTCTGATTATAAATCATGGACATCATCTTGCAATCATTTTTATCTAACAGAAAGCTAGCATGTCCTATCATTCATAATTCGATTAATTTAAAAAGCATTTGTTCATATGCAAACAAAGTTATTTGAAATAATAAATTACCCAACCAAAGCTACCGTTGCCGAACTGACATTTTTTGACGCCGTTTAAAAATGTTACATGGCTCGTAACTCTGCCATACACAACAGAATGGTCAAAAATTTTAATATGTTTTGTTTGATTTTGTTCTCTGTCCAAAACAACAACAACAAGAGCAGCAGCAACCAACTAAGAAAAAAGCCCTAAAACAACATCGTATCCATCATAAGCACCAACATTGTCTTCGTCGTTAAACAATGTGGATCGTCTCAAACTACGAGTAAATCACAAGACCATATAATTGAAGAGGAGAAGCCGAACAAAAAAAAATGAGTTCAAGCAGAAAATTTATTTAACCTTGAACTTCAAAAATTTTTTTTTCGGTGATGTTGTTGTTGTTGTTCACAGCTTAGTAATAAGTAAATAAGGATCGTATGCAGTACAACATTAAAGGTGTTCATTAATTCCCTACGTATGCATAGCAATGTATGTATGTATGTATGTATGTATGTACGCATGTATGATTTGTTATGTGATTTTTGTATGATTTGTTTAGGGTGGGTTTTTATTTTATTATAAAAAAGGGTTTTTGTTGGGTTTTAAACACTTGTAATAATCACTTTAATCTGTTTTTAGCTGCTTTAAAATAAATTATTATTTATTATTGCAGTTGTTGTTGTTGTTGTTGCTGCTGTTGATTAATAAAAAGGGTTCTGTTTATCATTGTTCTTTTTATAGACTGAAAACAATGTGGCCTAGGTACTATGTTTACATATGTGTGTGTGTGTATGTGCGAAGTATGTGTTCATGATCGTGCATGTATAGTGATTTAACCTAAATCAAGGACGTTATTGAGACATTTGTAGTACACAGAGTCTGGTTGGTATAAAAATAAATACAACAACGTCCTATAGAGAAAATTGCATTAAGTTGAAAAAAAGTATAAACTGCATTAATATAAGGGAATAGGGCAAACTACTTTTTCAAGGTTGTACACGCGCGCAATTATTTTTTTGTGTTTTTTTCAAAAGATTTTATAAAAATAGAGCTCAGGGAGTTGCATACACATGTTTAAATGGCAAAACATGAATAATATTACGAAAAAAAAAAAATAAATAATAATAAAAAAGTTTGAACGAAATCCTGCCCAATATAATTTTATATATTTACATAAAAACATACATTTAAATTTTTCTTAATAAACTTTGTATGCTTAACTTAATGGTGTAGAGTACCATCATACCAGACATAAAACGAAAAGTAACAAAAAAAATTTTTAGCTACCAAAATAAAGGGCTGCCGATTTTTCTTTGTTAAAAAAAAAACAGAAAAAAAAACGGACAAAATTACTGTGATATAAAATACATAAGTCTGCCTGCCAGACAAACAGCCCTGCTTAAGTTTTAAAAGTGTTTTAGGGCAAATGAACTTTTAACTTTCGGTTCAATGTCAAATTCTAGACACGAAAAAAAAATGATTTTGGGTTTTTGCGTTTTATTTATTTTTGAAGGTTTTTTTGTATTCGTTTTGAACGTGAAAATAAAAGAAATAAAGATCACTTACCTTGCAACCTTCACAAGAATGGACGCCATAATGGAAACCAGAAGCCTTGTCACCACAGACGCGACACAAAACAGTGGTACCATCAAATTCTAAAAAAAAAACAACAACAAGAAAAAAATTAAACGAATAAGAATTAAAAAGCAAATTAAAAAAAAGTTATTTATTTAAATTAAACTGCTATTTAAAAGAAAGCTTCAATAAGCTTGACAAAAGGAAACAATTTGGTGTTAATATTTGAATATTAAAATTGAATATTTTTAAAAATTTTACTACAACAAAAAATAATTCTTATTCTATTCTATTAATTACTTATTCTAAGAAATTCATAAATTTTTTAGAGGACAAATGTCTAAATCTGAAAGCACTGTGTATTTTAGTCTGATAGCTGAAGTGGCTGCAAAATTCGAGTGATAAAAATTACAGCTGAATTAATCAAATGAACGGAATGATCCGGTCATTTAAATTCGGTCTTTTCGTTCAATAGTGTACGGGTTAAATTGAACGGATGACTTAATTGAACCAAATGAGCCAGATATTTAACCGGCACCTTTCGTTCAAATGGAACGGATTGAACGAACGAATCATTTTTTGATAATTGACCGAAAAAGACCGGTCATTGAAACGAACGAGCACATGTCTTGTTCCAACGCTTTAACTGCGCATCTCAACGGACTCCTCACAGCGGAGTCTGGCAGCACTGACAGATGGCTATTCGTCTTCAATATGCAACGTACCCTACGAAAACTGAATGAATGAATATAATACACACACACAATTTTCCACTAACACTAAAAAAATTTTATACTGAACGGTGTTGCCGTTGTAGAATTTTTGATATTAAATTGGAATGTATTTTTTTTTTTTTGTTGAGGTAGAATACATCTTTAAATTACAACTTATAAAATCTCTTGCAATTAAATCTGCTGCAAGCCTGAGGCTAAATAAGCATATTTTTTTTTTTTTTAAATCCCATTGGCAATGCTGCAGACATCACTTGCATGCAAGAGTTTCTGTATCCTTTTTTATTTCGCTTTAAAGAATTTGATATAAACTTTATTCTAGTCAATGATCGAAATATCAGTAAAATGTTCTGTCCTATAACCGTCACCAAAATTTAAACAAACTGTAATATCATTTTATAAAACAATCGTATTACAACATTCTGCTTTTTATTTCAATTTAACTTTTACTCTTTTTTAACATTTTTTCTTTTCATCTTTTGACTCTGCCTACGAGAAAAACAAAAAACAAAAACAGACCTAAATAATTTACTTTCTTTTTCAATGCTAAGTTCTGATACGTACAAATATATACACACACACACACCTGATATACTTACAACTGGCTTCTGCAGTATCAAAATACATTGAAAAAAAAAAAACAATAAACAAAACTACGAAGAAAGTTCAAAACATAATCATGGAGAATTTAAGCTTAAATTGTAGAGTTACATAACTTTCTCTTCATTCATTTAATAAACATTCATTCATTAAAATAAATGATATAATCTTGCTTTAAAACTAGTTTTATCGTATTTAAGACGTAGAAGAAAGTACAAAAACATAAATGGAAAAAGAAAGAACACAAAGCAGCAATAATAATAATAAAACTGGTTGTTGCTTCAAAAAAAAAAAAACAAAAAACACCAACAAAAGTGTTTGTTCATGCAGGTTGTTGTTAGTGTTACAAAATGAACATAAAGAGAAAGAAAGGCCTCTAGAATTTGTGTTACTGCAATAGCAACAACAACATACATATACTTGTAGTTACTACTTACTTCTCTTATCGGTTTTGGTAAACAAAAGAAAGTCTTTCTTTTAGTGGCCTGTTCTTTCTATTACTCGTAGATCGTGCATGTCAAATTCAACATGTGTGTGTGTGCTGTATGTGTGTTGTTTATAGTGTGAGTATTTATTATGGAAAGAAAGTCTCATGTTTTGTCTTACTTTTGCGTTAGTATGGGTGAACTTGAAATTTTTTTCATGATTAAAAGTACGCGTATGTGTGTGTGTGCGCATGTATGGAATTATTTAATCTTGGGTTTGTTTTAAATTACAGAATATTTTCTATTTTAAACACTTTTTAACGAAATTTTAATTTCCATTGTTTGAATTGTGTATCTAGAAATTTCTAGAAAATTTAATTGAATTTGTGTTTGTTTTTGAGGTGGAGGTATTACAAAAAAAAAAAAAAATTTTATCTGAGTTAATTATTAACAATAACAGAAATTTTAATTCCAAATTATGGTCCTTTTAAACTTTATTTTGTTTAGTTGAAAAAAAATTAATTCAGTTTAAAAAATTATATAATTTTTTTTATCGTTGCAATTGCATTAAAATGTTAAAAGTTAAACCGAGTTTAAGCTTGATTAGTGTAAAATTAATCTCGTTTCATGTAAATGTTTTTTTTTTATTACATAGTCTTATTATTTATTCATTTTGCAATTTATTAAAAATAAATTGCTTTGGCTTCAGCCCAATAAAGATTTCACTTGCTTTTGTTAAAAATTTCACTTTTATTTTTAACCGGTTAAAAAAAATGTTTTAATTAAAATACATTTTACCACAATTTCATGGCTTCGATAAAACACGCACAATTTATTTTTTTTCTCTTTATGCAGCCAAAAGTGCAATGAACGCAAAATTTACAAGAAAATAATTTGCAACATAAAATGTAAAATGACGTGTTGAAGTTTACATTGACAATGAATTTTACTTATACTTGTTTTTTTTTAAATAAACTTGATCAACAACAAAGTTTATAATAATATTGTGAAATATAACAATAAGTAAAAAAGTAATATGCTCTTATTTACCAGGCCTGAGGAATTCGATTAAAAACGTTATAATTAAGGAGCAAGCGATTTCGATTTTTAAACTGTAAGTTTATGTAACGAACAGACATTTAATTTGTATAGCACAGATGGCCGCGATTATTATTATCCTTTATTATTCGTTTAAATTTACGATATATCATAATTCTATAAATTATATAATTTGACAGAGCTTTTCACACCAAATAAAATTTACGATATATCATATACTCCATGATATTAAATACATTTTGATATATTTAACGATATTTTAAATCATTTTGCTGATATCTCATAATATTTAAACAGTTTTAGAAAGCTTTTCACAATAAATAAAATTTACGATATGTCAATTAATGTACGTTAGTGCATCATAAATACGATATTTCTTGAAATTTGTTATAACCTTCAGCTATTAAAATTCTTGCGCGATATTAATAATATTTTGTAAGGTCTCGATAATTCGTTAAAATTTACGATAAATCATAAATGCTATGTTATATAATAAATTTTATCTAATTTCATACATTTTACGATATCTTAAGTCATTTTGCGTATATTTTGAAATATTTATATATTTTGATAAAGCTTTTTACATCAAATAAAATTTACGATATATAATATATTCTACGATATTAAATAAATTTTAAAATATTTCAGAATTTTGATGATATTTTAAATCATATTGCTAATGTCTCATAATGTTTAAAAAATTTTAGAAAGCTTTACACAATAAATGAAATTTACGATATGTCAATTAATCTGCGATATTGCATCATAAATACAATATTTCAGAAATTTGTTATATCTTGAGCAATTAACAGTCTTTCGTGTTAATGATAACATTTTTTATGGTCTCAGGTTTTTCGTTAAAATTTACGGTATCTCATCAATTCTATGTTATAAAATAAATTTTACATTATTTCATGCATTTTACGATATTTTAGTGATTTTTCGAATATTTCTTAATATTTATATAATTTAATAAAGCTTTTAAAACCAAATGAAATTTACGATAAATCAATTAATCTGCAATATTCTATAATATTTACGATATTTCTAGTAATTTGTTATATCTCAAGCCATTAACGATTTTTCGTGATATTAATAATATTTTTATATGGTCTTAACTATTTCTTAAAAATTACGATATATCATAAACTATACGATATTAAATAAATTTTACGATATTTCATGCAATTAAACAATTTTAAGTCATTTAAGGTTATTTAATAACTTTTATAATATCTTGAAAAAAATTAACAATTTTTTTGTTTTGTGATATTTACAACACATACGATACAAAACTTTATATGTTGTTTTCTTGAAAATTGTTATATTTTAAAACAGGATTATTGCTAATTATACTACTACTAACCGTTTTTTAATTATAAAAATTATATTTTTTATCCGTTAGCAACAACCTTGAAAGGTTTATTCAAACTAGCAAAACTTGCGTAATGAAATCTATTAAAATTATTATTGATTTTTGTTAAATTGATCTCTTCGAAATTGACAAATTTTTATTACTCATAGACTTTAAGCAAAAAAAAATCGTAAATTACAATGAGTATTGACATTGAACTTAACAAAACGTTGAGGTACTCAGCTTTAAAATAAAACAGAGAAGCAAACAAACAAAAACAACGACTTTAGCAGTTGTTCTGCCATTAAAAAAAAACCAGGCAGGCAGGCTTTCATATGCAAAAAATTAATACAACTCCAATGTTTTCTTTTTATTAAACAAATGCGGAAATATATATTTTATTTTTTTCAAACTGGTTTTTAACAAACCAAAATTGTTTTATATGATTGTTTAAATCAATAGTAAGACATTAAAAATATACGAGTAAAACAAAAAAAAAAAAAAAAAAAAAAAAAAAACAATTAAACTTTAAAGTTCAAAAACCTTAAAGTAAGGCCATTTTGGCGATTTTTATATTCAAAACAGATGGGTTTTTTTTATTTACTTTTAAAAGTTAATTATTGAATATAAAAAAGGTAAATAAACTTTTGTATTGTAGGCAATTTAATGAGAAGGGGCTTGTTGGGCACAAGATTTAAAGACCATTTAAAGGTGAATGGTTTTTATTGAAAGTTAATATTTATTATAAATTATATAATAACTGTACAGTCAGCCTTTTAAAAAAGAAGAAAGAAGTCAATGTATTCAATTCTTCTTTTTTAGCAAAGGATGAAAAAAAAGATTGAACTCAGACAAAAAAAAAACATTATTTGTAAATTGTTTTCGTAATGTTTTTTAAGGTCTAAAATTCAATCTGCTTTTGAGGTTAAGTTGAAATGGATGCATATTTTAAAATAAATATTTCATTAGCTAGATTTCAGTTTAAAAAATTTTAAGAATGTCAACAATATTTGTTTTTACAGAAAAATGTTAAGAGGTTATGTGATAATAAGCAAAATATTTTTGTGAGGTTAAGTTGAAAAATTTTTTTTCTGTATGTAATTCAACGAAAAAAAAAATGTTTTCTCTATTGTAAGCAATTTTATAAAGCCTAATTTCATATTTTTCAAGTTTAAAAACAAAATAATTAATGTGACATCGCAGTTTCCGGAGGCATTCGGCTGGCTTATTTCGAAAAAAATTAAATCTATAAGTAATTTATATCTTTTATATCTTTTATATAATTTATATCTTTTTTATATCTTTTAGTAATTTATATTTAAGAATAGTGGTTAAAAAAAGTATTTAAAGAAAAAATTTTTTTGAGGTTAAGTCGAAAATAGTTTTTTCTAATTTTTGATTTAAATATTTTTTTTTTTTATTAAAAAAAAAAACTAAACGAAGTAAAAAAAAATTTGTTTTAATTTTCAAGTTTAACTTTTATTTTGTTTTAAATTAAAATAAACGAAAGTTTTTAGGTGAAATTCTTAACGATGTTTATGAAGTAAATAATTCAACTAAGTTTAACAATCTGATTTTTAGGTTTGAAATAAGACTCTATATTTAGGATTATATTGGTTATATTTAAATGCTAGATTTAGGTAAATCATTAATCATTAATCTTTTCTTATTCTATAAATAATAAAAAAAATTGTAGGAAATTAAAAAAAAAAACTTTTTTAAATTTGTGAGGTTAAATTGAAATAAAAAAAAAAATCATTAAAATTTATTTAAAATGAATATTTTAAATAAATAGAAATAGTCATATAATTGACTAAACATAAATAATTTGTTTTATTTGTAGAAAAATATTTTCAAGAGTAGATATATTTTTTCATTTGATACGTTGTGAGAATTTTTCGTTTAATTGTTTATTTTTCTATTACTTTTGTGTACATTCATTCGATAATATTTGTTTACTTATTTAGTTTTTTTGTTGTTGTTCTTAAACTACTTATCTAAAATATGTTATCTGTCCCTTAGAGAGACTGCATGTTTTTATTTTTAGTAGGTTATACTTTTCCTAACAAAAGAAACAAAAAATTCCTGACATTGATAAGATGTCTGGTATTAAAATATAAAATACATTTTACATTTAATTGCTAAATGTGAACTTGAAAATGATTAATCATATTTAAGATATTTCCCCCTTTTTGTTGATAAAAGAAAGAAAACACTAATATGTATTGGTACGGATTTAGACAGAAATTTAAAAATAATGTCAAACAAACTAAAATGTTTTTAAATAGAAATTTCTTAAAAAAAACACTTTTTGTAAAAGAAAATCATTTACGTTTGTATTGCTTTCGTTAGAGTTTTTATGCGCATCGAAGTTCATAGTCGTTGCAGTTAAAACAAGCGTGGAAAATTATTTTATTATTAAAACAAGAGTTATTAAACTCTTTTTATTTAACAAATAATAAACATTCAATTTAATTTTGCATATTGACTTTTGTACTGTTATTTAATTAAGACTGGTTTAATAACACAACAATGTTTCTTAAAAAAAAAGTTTTTTGAACTTTTTTTCGTTTAAGGCACAACCAACAATTTAAATGAACTGCTTTGAACTTTTCATAAATTCACACACAATTTTGAGCCGCTACTCAGTTCAAAAAATGCGGAATCAAAAAGTCAACAGCTTGATATGTACGTGTGAACTTAAGAGAGATGACCTTGTTTTTTTATAAATAAAAATTGTTTAAAGAAGACAATTTTTTTTTTCTTCAATAAAACAAAATTATTGAAATAAGATTGTAGACTGAAAAACTCATTTAATAATTTTTGCCGCCTGTTATCTGTTTTTCAATACACAAAAAAAAATTTGAATTTCCGTGTGTAGAATTCTTAAAGTAGCTGCGGGTGCATTGACTTAAAAGCCCTAGAAATAAAAATTTGTTGACTTTTTAACTCTACAAGGAAGTCAATTTAATTAAGAAAACATATTTTTAAAAAAAGAAAAACATTTTGAAGAAAATGACGGAGGTTTAAAAAGTTCCTTTTTAATTTTTTTCTTATCTTTTTAATTAAACAATGTCAAGTAATTGATAAATTTCTTAAATAAAAATACAACAAACTAGTCCCTTTTTTAATTTTTTAAATTATTAAAAATTATTTTTTTTTTAAATTTATGTATAAATTTTTTTTAAGGTTAAGTAGAACATTTTTTTTTTAAACTCTGTGAAAGCTATTTTTTTAATTTAAAAAAAAACTTTTTAAAGCAATTAGCAATTATCATGCCAATAATCAATAAAATAGTTTCTAAAATCTGCAGAGTAATTACAAAACATATTTTTTGAGGTTACGGAGAAAAAAAGCCCCCCTAGTAATTTCTTTAAAAGTTAAAAATTTTCTCAAAAAATTAAATTCCTTTTAAGTTGCAGATTAACAAAAAAAAAAAAAATGGGTTAGAAACGAAAACTTTTCTGTAATTCGTTTAAAGATTATTCAGGTTGAGAAAAAAAATATTACCAAATAAATTTTTGAGTTTAAGCAGAAAAATTTATTTTCTTACAATTTTTTTACTAAATTGTTTCCCAACTAATGATAAAAAACAGGACATTATTTTTAAAAATATTTTTTCATTTCGTTTTTTCTCATATTTATTAACAATTTTAGAATCAAGCCTTTGAGGCAAATTATAATTTATATTCTTCATTTTTGTTTTTAAACACTTTGAGGGATATTCCAAAAATTTATTTTTAAGGATAAATATTTTTTTTAATTTCTTTGAATCGATTATAAGATTGCATACAAATACTCTTCAAAAGAAAATCTATTCAGTTTTAGGTTAGCAAGAAAAATTTGCTTTGTTAAACCTTCGCATGCTAACAATTCTCTTTAAAATTCTTTTTCAGTTAAAAAAAACTCTCGTACTATAATTCCTTCAAACTCTGTTAAGTTTAAAAAAAAATGTATTTTTAGGTTAAGAAAAAGAGATTTTAGTTTCGCATTGCAATGTTTGCTGGAGAGATGTTTTTTATAACTCTTTAACTCTAAATGAAGGAATGGCTAAAAAATTTTCCCAATTGCTCTAGGGGCTAAGGAGAATAATTTTTTAAACCATTTTCTTCGTTGAAGTCTTTATTCTTCAGATTGTAAAATTAAATATAACATAACTTAAGTCAAAAAAATTATATAAATATAAATTACATTTTAATAGCTCAAATGTGAAAGTTTTTCGAGAAAGTTTTAAAATATTCTTTTTGTGAGGTTATGTTTAAAAATTTGAATGCTTTAAAAATATGCTTATAGCTTAAAGCTTCATATAATAATATATATTAAGCTCTAATGCATTGCTATACTGAATATGAAGGCAATTGCTTATAAGAGTCTGATGTTATCTTAAGAAACATTTTTTGAGGTTAAGGAGAAAAACTTTTTTCTAAGTTTGTTTTTCAATAACAATACTTTATTTTTAAATATTTGTGATGATTAGTTAAAAAAATAAGTAAAAGCTTTTTCAATTATTTAAAGGATTTTCAAGTTATAGGCTTCGCAATTTAAGGGTTAAAGTAATTTTTTGTTAAAAAATAACTTTATACTTATTAACACTTGTGTTAAAAAAGCACTTATAAATTGTTTCCTATTTTAACCAGTATTCTTGTTTGAAATTTTTTAGCAATTGCTTTTACGGTTATGGAATTATAAGCAAAAATATTTTTTGAGGTTAGAAAGAATATTTTTTTTCTGGGTTGTTTAAACCCTTATAAATTTTTATTAAGGTAAACCTTTTGTTTTGAATTTATTTTTCAAAAAAAATTTGGATTCCTTAAAATAAAAAAACTTTAGGAAAACACAGTAAAATGTCCCTTAAATAAAAAAAATTCTTTAAGGTCCTTTGAAAAAAATGTGCACATTTTTCTTACCAATGTTAAGTTCTGGTTCTCCTTTAACCGAACTGGCCACTGTTGTATCCATAACGGGATAAGATTTAATATAATCCGGTGTTTGGGGTCTTGAATCAGCAGCCACTACAACAACACCAGACGAATGCTGATGCTGCAGTGCAGAATGTTGCAAATTAGTGGCATGCTGTTGAGGCTGCTGCTGAAGATGGTGGTGTTGCTGGTAGATACCATCATTAACATTTTGATTTGTGTGATGATAATTAAGGAAACTATCATAGGAAGTATTGAGATTTTCCGAAGTGGAAACAATATTATTGTTATTACTGCGCGATTGATAATAAATATTGTTACTATTTGAAATACTTGGTTGCTGTAAAGCTTGTGATAGAATTAAGGAATTATGAGAGGATTTTGGGGTAGATATAACAGAGCTGGGTGAATTGGAAGGAGGATGGGAAGAGGATGAGGAAGCATGAAGTTTAGGTGCTAAAGCCGCTAATGATGATGTCGATGATGCTGAAGCACCTGTGGGCACAGTATCCAAGTCTGTGACAGGTGTATGGACAGCTGCTGGTCTTATAAAGTTGATATGTCTGTTTTGATGTTCTGTTGTATTTAAAGAGTTTTGATAATTATTTATATTTTGTTGTTGCTGTTGTGTTTCCATATTGGAATTATTTTTATTAGTGTTTTGTGTTAAAAGTTTGGTATTTTGATAATAAGCCGAAACACTGGTATTGGGTGGCAATTTTAAAGCATTTTCTAAATGGGATCGACCCATTATGATTTGTGGACACGAGGTGGTAGATGAGGCTACTGAAGCCTCCACGACACTTAAATGTTGTTGATTGTTAGCTGTTGGCTGCTGTTGTTGTTGCTGTGCCTGATTCGTTATATGACAAATAACTGAAATTTTTGCACTTTGGGTTGGAGCCTCCGCTCCCACTACAACACTACTACTAGAAGGATGACAGTCTGAACTGTCGGCTGACATGACCATTTTCATTTTTTTTAATTGAAACTTTTTTTTTGGGTATTTTTAATTTAATTTATTTAATTTTTTGTTTTTAAACACATTGTTGTTCACAAATTTTATTTTTTAAATATATAAATTTTTCTGAGGTTTTTGAAATCTTATTTTTTCTAAATCAGTTGCTTGTTTTTTTTTTGTTTATTTATTTTTGTATTCAATAAGTTTATTTTTTATTTTCATTTTAGGTTTATATTATTAAATAAAATTTCACGCGTATTCCGTTAACCATATTCAACGATCTGTACATTACGAAGCGCCGCTTGACAATGAAAGGAAAATCCACATTTACGTTGGATCTTGTTCGTTTTCAGTTGAAAAAACAACACACTCACTTTGCGGTGTTGAAATACCACACACTCATTAAAACAACCAGACACCCCTTTTTGTTAATAAATACCACAGAGTTTGTGATTATTTCTCTTGCTACATTTCTCACTCTCCGATTCTCTTTCAACCTTTTGTTTGGCTATAAAAAAACTGTTGAACTCACTTGCTCTTGAAATTATGAAACACAAAGCAACAAACTACAAATATTTAATCATGGCCAATGTTTTATTTTTTTTTCATTTTTTTTTTATTTTTTGTATATACAATTTGATCAGAGAGCGTGAGAAATGTTAAGTATATTTTATTCTCTTTAACTTTGTGTATATTTATTTTTGCCTTTGATGTTATTCAAACGAATTTATTCCAGTAGTGGGGCTGTTTAATGTTAATTGAGGGTATTGTGGGCAGAAATAAATATTAGAGAGTGATAAAATGAGAGAGCCAACAGCTAATAATATTAGAGGCAACACGTGTGCATATGAATTTTGCTTAAAAATTATCTTCAATTACCAAGAGTTTTATATAAAAGAAAATTTTCCTCCCCCTCAAAAATTTGTTTTTCTGATTGTTTGAGTGTTAATCGGACTGTGTAAAAATGTTGTTTAAGTGTATGAGTAACAGTGCTGCCATGAACAGCCTGTAACTTTCTCTATGTTGTCCTAGGCTTAAAATACATTCTCCTTCTTTCAAAAACTGCATTTTTGTTGTTATTGTAGGTATTGAAAGAAAAATAAAAATTAATCTTTTAATGTTTTTCGTTTAATGAACTTTATTTTTGCCCTTCAAATTTTATTATTATTATTTTTTATTTTTGTTATTAGTATTTGTGTGATCTATAAGAATTTATTTTATAAAATTATATTTTTAAATTAAATTACGCATTTTTGTTGTTGTTTTCTTGTGTATTTGTACCCGTGTGTTTATTGACAGAGTTCATTGATCGATCGTCATTAATTTTATAGTAAGTGTTTCATAAATAAATTTAATTAACTCATGTTTTTTTTATATATTTTTTGTTTCGTTTCATTTATTTTAAAGTTTTATTTCGGTTTTTTACCTTGATAAAAAAAAAGTCGTTGACATGAATTGCTGTATTTTTAATGGAGTTTTGAAGGCAACAAGCTGAGGCTGAAAACTGAAATGACTCATTTATTTGGAAAGAGTTGAAGGAGGATGTTTTAGAAAAACAACTTCCTTAAATGTACAAGAATGTTATCAAAAGCACTTATAATTATAATAACAACAAAATTATAATAAAATTAATATATTATTTAAATTAAAATATTTATTGTTTTCGTTGCTGATTTGATTAATTATTAGTGTAAACAATTCTTGTATTTTGTTAAGAAAAATCATCTTTATTTTAAACATTTTAGATACTCAAAACACTTCATCTGCCCTTAATTTCCAGTCACCAATCTTCACAGGCAAAATAATCTACCGAAAAAATATTTAAAATTGCATTAAAAAAATTTTTACATAAAATTAAATGTTGCATGTCAGTTTAACCAAAGTCGTGTAATCACTTTCTTTTTTATTAAGTTTTATAGAAAATTAAACTTAACAAAAGAGCTAAAGAAAATATATAAAAGTTAAAAGTTAATAAATATGTATTATTTTTACCCACAATAAAGAAATGCCAATAGGCAAGCGGACGGACAAACAGCCAGCCAGAATATTGCAACAACAAAACATATTTTATTGCAATATAATTACAACAAATTACAATTTGATTGTTTGAAGAAGAAAAAAAAGTTTATTTATTTTTTTGTTTATTTTTTTTTTTTTTGTAAAATAGTTTTAGTTTCAATGAACGTTTGAAAATGTTGGCAGTAAAAAGAAAACTCAAACGGTTTAATGACATCTACTACAGGCAACCATTAATACACAAGCAAACAAATATCAACTGAATATCTGAACAACAGCAACATTGATTTTTTGCATTTTTTTATTGCAGCGTTTAATCACAACAATCTAAATAATAGTAACAGCAACTAAAACAAATATGCCATGGTAAATTATTTATAGCAACAACAACAACACATAGATATATAATAATATCTGAGCACAACAACAATAGCAATACAACAACAAAACAATACAACATGTTGTTAAATGGCATTGATCTTAAGTGAGAGTGCATTGTTGTGTTGTGTAGTGATGTCTGTGTATGATCAAGTTTGTATCCATGACATTGCTCCAACATAATACAATGACTTTAACATAAGCAACAGCAGCAACAATAACAATCACTTTACTTACATTTAAATAATAAAAATGATAATAATAAAAAAAAAAAATAATAATACTGTTGATAAAGTAAAAATGTCATTGAACTTTTTTTTGTAAAGACTTCACTTAAAGTTTTAAAATTTTTGAAAATTAAAGCTTTATTTTTAAAATATTTGAATATTGAAAGCTACAAAGGGTATTAATTGTAAACTTTTAGGTTCTTTAAGCTTTTTTATTTGTAATTTTTTGTACCCCATCTCATAACAACTTTTAACTATTTTAAATAAAGTTTAAATTAAAATTTTCAAAAGCTCTTTTAATGTTTAATTTGCTTAATTTAAATCAATATTTGTTTTAAAAAGATAATAGGTTTCTTTAAAGTTTTTTTTGCTTTGTTTAAATTAATTATTTATTAATTAAATTAAAATGAAACTTTAATTAAATGCAGGGCATACACGATTTTATTTCATAAAAGTTTTGAACTTTTATACTTTTGTAGCTTTCTTACTTAAGTTTTGTTATGCTATAAAATAAAAACTTAAAGCATTAAATTTTTTTTACAAAGGTTGCATGCGGTCTATGAAAAAATAAAAGCTATAAAGGACACAGTTTATATTAAATAAATAAAGAGATACAAGCTTTTTTCTTTAAACGTATATTCAATAATACAATTAAATAAATTTAAAAAGCCTATTATAAAAGCTTTTGAAATATTTAAAAAGATAACGTTACGTTAGCTTACTTAAAAACTTTAAGCTCTTGTATTAAAAAAAAGCTTTCAGAACATTTGTTTATTTTATAAATTTTAAAAACTCAGAAGGAGTGGAAGCTTTATGAAGAGCTTGCTAGGTCGTCTTTGTGAATAATTTATGGCTTATTTAGAAATATTTGTTTTACAGCTTAAGAAGTGACTAGAAATTTTTGCACTCGATCTTGCCATATCTTTAAGATTTTATATTTTGATTTGCTTTTATCTTTCCGTACCAACTTATATAAGCTTAGGTTTACAGTAGAGCAAAGCTGACGTGAATAAACATAATAAAATAAGTTAAACTATTAAATGAAAACAAAAGAAGGATTTTAAATTTTAATAACAGGTGATTTGTTTTTATTGTTGTGGCGGCTCAAACGCAAAAGTTTGCAAAAATATTACCTTAAAAAAAATAAAGTTTCTTTCAATCGCACTTTGATATTTTTCCAAAAGGTTTTTGAACTTTTTTTTAATTTTTTTTTTTATAAAGTGAAACCGTTTATATTTTGTTTATTTTATTTACAAAAGTTTATTCATCTTAATTTACAAAATAAAATAAATAAATATTAAAAAAAAGTAAACAAAACTTGTTGCAATCAGCTTGTGCGCTTCGATATTTTGCTTTTTTATATTTTTTTCATTAAACAAATTAAAACTCATATTTCATATAAACAATAATCGTTTTTTGTATATTGTAAGGAAATGCCAAGATTTCATATTTTATTTTAATTTATTTACAATTCATAAGTATTAAAGTACTTAATTTTTGTGTCTGTGGTCTGTTTTAATAATAAAAATTGAAAAATGTGCGAAAAAATACTCCACTGAACTTGGCTTCGTACCATTGACCTTTTATATGAAAAAAAAACAAAAACAAAAAATAGGAATGCAATTTTTGCTGTAAAAAAAATCATTGATTGTTGACGAAATTAATGTACTCGTCATCAACATTTTCATCTCAGTTGCTGTTGTTGTTTTCGTCATAAATTGTTATCAAGTGGTTGGGTACAATGAATTTTAATTCAAGATTTTTTAAATATTTTGCTTCACAGATTTTTTTTTTTTGTTCATGTACTTGATTTTTTTATATAAAAACGATCATCAATAAGGAAGTTTTATTTAAAATTTTTGTTCAAAAATCTCTTTAAGCTGAAAGCGATCAAGAACTGAGAAAAAAATTGTTTGCAATTAAATCAATTTTGCTTTCAAAATCAGTTATTAAATCGAGTCTAATTACAAAGATTTAAAGTTTTTCTAGTATATCTCGGCACTTTCGTGAAAAGCTTTTAAAAGCTTATATAATTTCAATTTTTAACTCTCTTGAAAAATTCACTCTTAAACTTAATGTAAATAATATAAAGTATAGAAACATAAAAAAATGATGTAACAAATCAATATCGGATAAAGCTTTACGACACATTCAAAAGCTTTAAAAATAAACGTTTCATTTTATAAATATAATAAGATATTATACAATTCTGAAAAAAGAAAGTATCTTGTGATATTATTTGTATAATTTTGGAAAAAGCTTTGAGGCATATAAAAAAATTACTAACATTAAAAAAATTAATTACATATAAAACAAAATTCTTATACTTGTAAGAGAGAAAAAACTTTAGATTTTATATATAATTTTCAAATACACCTCACAAAGCTTTAAAATTACTTGAAAAGCTTTGAAGAATTTCTGGCAGATATTATGGCAATTTTTTACTAAAGAAAACAATAAAAATCTTTAGCTTAATAAAAAATAAAAACAAAAGCGAAAGCGAAAGCGTTGTATTTAGCTTTTTCGCATTAATATGCATATAATATCGTTTTTTATTATTATGAGCTTAAGCTTTCAATTTAGTTAAAAAAATTAATAAAAAAAAATATAGGGTAAAAATGTCTCAACGCTTCTAGCAATTTTTTTTAAAGCTTAAATAATTTAAAGTATTAATTTCTTTCAAATTGCATGAAAAACTTAGTATTCAAAAAATCCTTTAAAGCTTTCCAACATTTTTGCAGAAATTTTTTATTTAGATGCTTTAAGCATTAAAAAAAAATTATTTTTAGCAAAAATAATTTCAATTTGTGCTAAAACAGAGCGTTGAATTATGACAGAATGGAATATTTAATTATAAATATTTAATAACCTCAACCCATTTGGATCGTAAGGAAGTCATTCCTACATTATTTCTCTGGAGTATTAAATGACACTATTTCCATAAACACCTATGCTATTATATAGACATAGACACCTTGAAAAAATTGTTATCGAATTTTCACCTCTTGTTTTGAATTTCTTGCATTAATAAACTCTTTTCTTTTGTTTTTAATCAGCAAACTTTCTTTTGTCGAACATGTGCAGTCCTTATCAGTTTCGTTAAAAATAAAAATGAAGAGAGCTGCCGCATTACTTTTTTAGTACAGAAGCATTTCACTTCAATTTATAAGATTGTGGTTTTATAACAAAAATTTTGTGAGCTTAACCAATTTTTAATTTCTAAGCTCCTGTTATTTCTGGGAAAATGGTAAAAAATCTTTTATTAATACAAAATTTAAATTTTAAATATATTCCATATAAAACTAATAAAATATGATACAATAAATTAATCAAAAAGTTTTATGGTAAAATTTATTTAATAAATTTAATTTAGAATGCTTGAAAGTTTTAGAAAAAAAAATTATTCTACGAGTTGAAAGCTTTTAAGTAAATATAAATTTTAATATCTTCCAGCAAAACTTTTTTAAGATTTTTGAAACTAAATGTGTGAAAGCTTTAAATTTTATTTTTTTTATCAAGAAAAAAACTTTTTTAGTTTAAACTAAAAATGTCATTTTGTAAAAATTATGTTTCAAAACGTTTTTATTGCTTTCAATGTTACGAAACGTTTTTTGTACTAAATGAGGGTATAATTAAAAAATGAAAAAAAAAAGTTCCAAAATAAAAACTTTATTTTTAATATAAAATAAAAGCTATGTGTAAAAAGCTTTAACGTTAAAAGGCAGCTTTCTAATTTTTAATATTTTATTTTAAGGAAAATATTTTAATATTCCGTTAATTTTCATATATTTTAAAGAAAACTTTTATTCAAAAGCCTTCTGAGTATTTTAGCTTTAAGCTAAAGATTTGATGGCTTAAAAAGAAATTCTTTTAAAGTTATCGAAGAAAAATGAAATACTTTGTGCTAGATTTAAATAGTTCTTTAGACAGCTTTATGGTTTAATTCAAGCTTTTCTAAAGGTTGAAAAAATGCATTCCTAAAAGTTTAAAACAAAATTATTTTCACAAAACTTAGAAAAGAATTAAAACAATATATTAAAAATCTTGATACGCCTAATTGATAAGGACTATTTTATGTCCTTTTTTCTTACATCCTTCAGGCATTAACCTTTAACTAAATAGGCATTTTAAAACATTTGAACAACCTTAGAAAGATTTTAGTGAACTTTGAAATAAAATGGCTAAAGTTAAATAATCAAGTGAAAGGCAAAGCTTTTGAAAAGTTAATAATTTTACAACAAATACTCTAGCACAAGTTAAAAATACATAAAATTTTTGAATTCTTTATTTCAGCCTTCAACGGCTCTTCTTAATCGTTCAATAACTACAACATCAAATTGCAATTGATTTGATTTCAAGTTCCAATAATCTTTTTGTTATTGTGTCTCCACACTTTATAACAAGTTTTTTGCTCAACTATTTTATATCTTAATCGCAAAAACTGAAATGACGAAAAATTTATAAAATTTATTCTTAACACACAAATTGTTGTTTTTATTGCTCAAACTGATAAGGAAACAATCTTTTATTTCAGATAATGTTGTTTTTTTGATTTTAGTACTGATGACCTTCATTATTTTTGAATAGAAAACAATGTGTGATAATAAGATAAGACCGCATACGTAATAAATTAACAGCACAAAAATATTATTTAATAAACAGAAGCGGGGCAAAACATTTTTTGTTTTTGCAATCATTGACAAACATATTAAAATTTGTAAGCAACCAAAAAAAAAAACCTGGTTCTGTTATTCAAAGAATTTGAAAGACAATAATCAGAGTGATCACACCTGTGCGCTATCGTATATTGGGCTTAAGCTTTAGTATAAAATAAGTTTTGAAAATTCCATTATTATGCTGCTACGAGTATTAATATTTGAGTGCTCGCTCATATACATTTTTGTGACTCTAATTACGCTTATAATCATATTGTATTATTGTTATTGTTATTTTTATCTTCCCTTTTTTTTTGTAGGTGGCCTGTACATTTATTTAATCTAATCTATTTGCTCTTGTTTTCTTTTGTGTTTTTGTTCTACAAGTTCCATGAACTCGGTCAATTTGAAGGCCATTTGTGTTAAATTTGATTCATAGCAAAAAAAAAAACTACTTTAAAATTATATAAACAATTAGTTTAACCGGCTTTTTTCTGCGTGTGTAGAAAATTTAATTTATTATTTGGTTTCATTTTTTTTTCTACATTCAATGTTTTTAAGCGTGTGGGGTAATTTGTTTAAAAGTGTAAATATCTAGTGTTTTTCTCATGACTAAATTGATTTTTTTTTTTTTTCATCTTATATTAAATATAATTTATGATATCATTTTTATAAATTAAAAGCACGTGGTACGTGTTTTGAAATATATACATATATATTTAAATAGCGTTTGAAATAATTATAATAATACACAGGTTGCTTAAGGCACAAATCATTAGCATCCTCTAATGCATATTTTAAAGGAAAATGTAAATATTTTATTTTCTTTTAACACTTCTTAAAACAGAATGAGAATTTTGTTACATAAAGTCTTATTTTAACCATAGCAAACAATGAAAGAAGTCTTGCATTAAATATTAAAGACTGAAGTTTAAGAGAAACTGTAAATTATTGTAGAATTTAAATTATAAATATAATTATATTTATAATTATAATTTTTGACAATTATATTATAAAATTATAATTAATATTTTATGACATAACTTTAATTATTATAATTAAAAATATAATATAATTATAAATATTATAATATTTTTTTTTAATTTTTCCCTGACCAGGATTCGAACCATCGATTTTATAAATTAATGAAATTTTACTTTATTTTCGGCTTTATAATAATTATATAAAATTATAATTATAACATAATTGTAAAGACTATAAAAATTATAATTATATAAAATTATAATTTTAATGGTAAATATTATAAAATTATAACTATAATTTTATGATAACAATTATTACTATAAAATTATAATTAGTTTATGCCATATCTATAATTATTATAACAATTTAATTTAGTATAATAATAATAATAATTATAATTCATATTTGTAACTCTTATAATAGTTGTTATTGTAAATATAATTATGTATAATGATAATTATAACATAATTATTAATATTATGAAATTACAACTTTAATTTTATGATAACTACTATTATTATTTTCTGACATAGCTATAATTATTATAACAATTTAGTTTAGTATAATAATATTATAATTCATAAAAACTTTTATAATAACTGTAATTATATAATTGTACTTAAAATTATATATTTAATTATAATATGTTATAATTATAATTATATATAAATATATTATAAAATTATTATTTTATGACAACTATAATTATTATAAAATTATAAATATTATGTTAAGACCTAACTGTAATTATTATAACAATTTAATTTGGTATAATAATATTATAATTTATAATTGTAACTTTAATAATAATTGTTATTATATAATTGCATTAGAATTTTATTAGTTATAGTTATAACATAATAAATACATTATAAAAGTATAATTTTATGACAACTATGATTTACTATAATATAACTATAATTATTATAACAATTATTATTTAGAAAAAAATGATAATTTAAATAACTATAAATTCTACAATAATTGTAATTACATAATTATAAATATAATAATATTTATAATTAATTTTTTAATTATTTTTTTTTTTTGAACTGTGAATATTATAAATGAATAGAAATTATTTTGGCTTAAGTTCAAATAAATTTTCTTTCTAAACTTAAGCCAAAATAATTTTTATTCATTTATAATATTTATAATTATTATTATAATTATAATTAGTGTTATTATAACTGTTATTATTATTACATTTAAGGTAGGATTATTATAATTATCATACTTGTGATTTTTTCATTATCATTAAAATTTCATTGGCATTGTTTGAAATAATGACAATTAAAAAAATTTAACTACCAATTAATGCTAATTAATTATAATTGTTTAATTATAATTGTTTTTGGTAATGAAACCGTTTAATAACTAACTACATATGAATAAAAAATAATTATAAAACAAAAATTTTTGGTAGCAGAAACTTAAAATAATAAATAATTTTTAATACACTTGTAGATAGATCTGCAATTGAAAATTGTTATAATTTATCAATTTTAAGTCTGGGATCTAAAATCACCTAACACCCCAGGTAGCAGAACTTATAACTTATATTACACGAAAACAAAAACATGTTTCTATAGTGTGTCATTTCCCTGATCTAAATGTTATTTTAAATTAATGTTCTACTATAAGAGATACGAGGGCTGTTCTATATATTTCTGAACTTATAGTGAAAATGCGAATATTTATAATCAAAAATGGTTTTATTGTTTTTCAAAGTATTCTCCAGCATGATTTATACACTTTTGCATGCGCTCAAACCAGTTGTCGAAGCACTTTTTCCACTCCGATTGAGACACCTCTAAAACATGGTTTTTGAACACTTCAACAGCTTCTTCTGGCGACGAAAATCGTTGACCACGCATTCTTTTCGTGATGTGCGGAAACAAGAAGAAGTCATTAGGTGCCAAGTCAGGGCTGTACGGCGGATGACCCATTAATTCGACGTTTTGGCCGGTCAAAAACGCTCTGGTTTGAGCCGATGTGTGAGAGCTCGCATTGTCATGGTGAACAATGATTCGTCTTCTCTTGTTGGTTTTTCGAATTTCTCGGATGACTTCAGGCAAACAAATTGTAGTGTACCACTCAGAAGTGCCTGTCCTACGTTGCTCAAGCGGAACAGTCGCCACATGACCAGTTTTGCCGAAGAAACAGGCGACCATTTGCTTCGAAGTGCTTCTTCCACGAACAACTTTCATTGGATTTTGCTCGTTTTTGAAGACCCACACGGTCGATTGTTGTTTCGTTTCGGGCTCATACGCATAGATTCATGATTCGTCACCTGTGACGATCTTATAAACGTCTTTTGAAGCACCGCAATCGTATTTTTGCAACATTTCTTTGCACCAATCGACACGAGCCTTTTTTTGAGCGGCCTTCACGAATTTCATCTTTGAGCGAGCTTCGGCCACGATTAAATTCATTATACCAATTTTTCACAGTGCTATAGGATGGTGATTGCACTTGGCAGCACTCAGTGTTGCCAGGCCAGAAATATATATAGCAGCCTTTGTACAATTAATAATAATAATGATTTGAAATCATTTAATCATTAGTCAATGGTAATGATTTTGTTTTTTGAACAGTGAAACCTTTTCATTTAAAAGCTAAAAAGTAATTAGCATTTATTATCATTCAATGGTAATGAAAACCCTCAATTAATTAGTCTCATCAATTAATTACTCCATCTAATTAATTACTCCCATAAATGATTAATATGATAATTATTATAAAATAAGATTCGTAAATAATCAAAGAAATTATTTATATTCATGTCAAAAAAATCATAATTATTATATTATTATTATAATTATTATACTAATTGTTATAATTATTATAAATATAATTATTACATGTTAATTTACTTTAATTACTTTATTATTATAACAATTGTAATTATAATAATAATTGTAATGATAGCTTGACTCTTAAATTTTCACAGAAGTTGTATTGTTATGGCCGTTGCTGTAAATAATAAAATGAATTGAGGATTAAAGGGTGTCCCCATAGCGAAGTGTTTTTGGCGTATATAGTCTGCTCATTTAAAGCGTTACATGTATACCCAGCTTAAAGCACTATCTCTGCTATAACGGCAAGCATAAAAATAAAAGCTAAAAAGTGTCCCAATTGAGACAAATTTTTTCTCTTAAATTTTAAACTGTTATTGGCAGACATTAAATATTTACACGCAGTTTGTGCGCTTGATATAAGAACAAGTATAAAAATTTTAATTAAAGCTCCTTGTTTGTCCCCATGAAACCTTAAATTTAAACGTTTATGGTCAAATCTTGTGGCCATAATAGATAGGCATCTTAAATTTTCAATACTAAACATTTTAAATATAAAATTAAAAAATTGAAGGATGACCCCCATCATACACTTACAACACATATTGTATTTTTTTTTTTTTTGTTTTTTTTAATACAAAAATATTATCTTATTACCAATAACAAAACTTTTAACGCAAGAATTTAAAAATCATGTCCTTTTGTGTCGAAATTTAAAAATTTTTATTTTACCACCTGTTACTTCGGCACAAAAAAAATATAGCAAATGCACTACACAAACCCTAAAGTTCATAGAGTTAAAACGCAATAATAATTTCCCTTGCAAACGCTGCTTTTAAAAACCAAGAAACTGACTTTAAAAAATAAATAAAGAATTTAAAAGCAAAAGATCTAATAACTTTAAATACTAAAAAGTAAATCAAGAAGAAAACTTTTAAAAACACAGAACAAAAGAAATGGAGAAAAAAATTTGCAAAAACTTTTTTGTTTAAACGAAAACTTTTTGTATATTGCGAAAAAATAAAAGGAAAAAAATATCAAAGTCCGCCTTATAAAGACAGTCTTTGCAAAAATTAAAAAACAAAAAAAAAAAATAAATTCAGCAAATGGAATAAAAAGAAACATTACAATTCGTGCGAAAGTGAATGACCTCCATTAACCGCCATTATAACAAACACACATACTTACTCAAACTCGTACACACACATACAGAGAGATACATAAATACATATACACTCTCACAAATACTCTTTATAATTTATCCAGAAGATATTTTCAAACGTACATTAATACAAACAAACTGGCAGACAGAAGTGCAAAGAGACAATCAGTCGGTCAGTCAGTCAATCAGTCAGCCAGCCAGCTATTCAGAACTTACTCACATTTGGTGTTATTTAACATTTTTGTTTTTATGTTTTTTTTTTTCTTCTTAATTTTAATGAAATAAATACAAAATACCAAATGAATTGAAAAGAAAACAGAACGAAACCCCAATTCCCTGTGAAAAATGCGCGTGTACATATTTTAATCTATTGTTTGTTTGATTTGTTTAAATCATGTCATCGTTGTTTAAACTTATTTTATTTTTATGTTTTTGTTGTTTTTTTCTATTTTGCCAGGCCAGACTTTAAAATTTAAGAAAAATTGTTAATGAAACAAATTTTAGAAATATGCAAAAAGTGATGAAAATAAGTTCTAGAGATTTCTTAAAACACGTTTGTTCGCCAGCTATTTTTTACTCGACATACATACATACATAAATATTCAAACGAATAAATATTCTTCAAATATTTATAATAAAAAAAAAACACAAGAAAAAAATTAAAATAACTTGATTCTTAAAAAACTATTGATGATGAAATCTTTGAAATATGAACTGTTCCAACAATGTTTCTTTTAGCAATAAAGTATCGAAAAAAGTTAAAATTTCGAAAAGTTAAAATTTCTTAAAAATTAGTAATTTTAAAAGAATTAAAAAAGCAGGTAAAAATACGAAATATACCCTTCGCCACAAAAAGTTGAAAAAAGGTTCCGTTTGTAATTTCTGCAATATCCGTTACCGACCACATAAAGTATACATATTCTGACTTCTTATGCATAGCAAGGTCATCAAGGCGATGTCCCTCTGTCCGTAAGCGTTTGTGTTAATATTACGTTTGCCAAAGCAGTAGCAGTAGCACGAAAAAATCGTCAATCGGTCCGACATAATGTGAAAGAAGTGCTTTTGGAAATCAGCATGATCGGTCCATGTCCTTCGAAGCAGCGGCTAAAATACCACGCCTACTCCTAATTTTTTCATAAAATTTCGACAGTGAAGAAACTCAAATAAAAAAAAATAAAAAACAAATATATTGGGCCATAGAGAATTAAAAAATAAAAAAAGCATCTGGTGAAAAAATTGGCGTTCGCCCATATTTTCCGAGTTACGGGGCTCTGAAATTTTCAAATTTTTTAAAATATCAATATGGGTATCATTTTAAAGCTTTTGAAGAGATCTTTAAGGGAATACTAAAATTTTTTAAAAATGCTTAACCCATTAAGAGCCGACGATATTTTTATGTAAAAAAGTGCAGTACCAAGTTTTTTTTTATTCTCGGACACCTTAATATTTGCTTTTTTGATTGGAGTTATTTCACTAAACTAGATTTACATAGAAGGTGAAGCGTATATAAGACTCGGCTTAGCCGAATATAGCAGTCGTACTTGCTTTTATTGCCTGTATTAAGAGAGAAAATCAAGAATAGTTTTTTAATTTACAATGTTATGCTTTTTTACTATCTATTTTTAAAATTTAAAGTTTCAAAAGATAAGACGCAATAAATGTGAAAATTAATTTTTGTTGGTGCACCCTGTAAACTTAAATTTTATTTCTTATACTTGTTTTAATAGCCGACACTCATTATGTGTATGTTTAAGTGTCTGTGTTAAACGATGCAAGGCTATATGTGTGGAAGTTATATCTTGTATGGGCCACCCTTTAATTATAATTTTTGTTTGTTTTATTATTTTTTGTTAATTATTTAAAGTGTTTGCTTATTAAGGTTGAAAATATAAGTTAATATATGTATATCAAAGTCAGATTTTCTATTGGTACACCCTTTAATATTAAATTTTATTTTTGTACCTTTTATTATAGCGGGCACATAATCTGTGTATAGTTTGAGTCTTTGCTCTTACAGTTTTAAATTTGAGGCCATATACGTGAAATAATGTCTCTATGGGGATACCCTTTAATTTTAAATTTTTTGTTTTTATTTATTATTGATTATTTAAAGTGTTTGCCTATTAAGGTTAAAAAAATAAGACAATAAACCTTAAAACAGTTGTTCTACGGGGACACCCTTTAAGTTAAAATTTATTTTTGTACTTTTTATTAAAGCGGGCTCCAAATCTATATTAAGTTTAAGAGTCTGCTCTTACGGTTTTCTATTTGAGGGTACACCCTTTAAAGTTAAAGCCATATATGTATAAATCATGTGTCTATAGGGACACCCTTTAATTTTAAATTTAGTGTTTTTATTATTTGCTATTATAAATTGAATACGTTCGTTTATTAAGTTTTAAAATATAAGACAATATACATATAAGCCAGGGGTTCTAAGGGGACACCCTATAAATTGTAGTTAAATTCTATTTCATTCTTTGTAATAGTGAGCACGTAATTTGTGTAAATTTTAAATGCCAGTTATAAAGTTAAGCCCTTTTACCCGAAAATAACTTCTCATAGGGACACCCTTTAATTTTTAATTTTATATTCTTTTAACCTGTCGTTATAGCGCACATAGACCATCATATTCTGTGTAAATTTCAAACGTCAACCGATTAAGTTGTAATCACTTGTGTTAGATTGGACACCCTTTAATTTTCAACTTAAGTTCTCTTTTACTTGTTGTTAGTGCAGGTTTAAAAATATACTTCTGTGAAAGATTCAAACTTCAAGCTTCTAGCTATAAGAGCTTCAGAGAGAGAGAGAGAGAGAGAGAGACTGAGGCCAGACATTTTAGCGATATTAGTAGGGTTACGTTTACACCCTTTAGGTTAAGAATTCCTAAAACCATCAAGATATTGTTTTTGTGAACGCAGTCTCAAAAAACGTGTTCCTAAGACATGGGTTCCAAAATGCTTCTTCTGCTTTCAGATTTGAAGAAGATATGATTAAAAGAGATTATCATAAGCGAAGGGGTTATCGGTGCAACATTTTACTTGAAGAAGGTGGTAAAATAATTAAAAAACCAGAGTAAAAATAATTGCAGTAATGACAGGGATCAATTTTTTTATTTTCTCTTCTTGTCTGGCTTTAATTCCCATGTCTGCCCTTAGTCCACATTTGGCGAAATCTAAATTCCACCTAAACAAAGCGCGTCTTTTTGTGTCTAGATTAGGGACATTTTTTAAACGGCTCAAAAACCGCCATCTAGTTATTTCTATGGCAAAAAATTGTAAACAGAATTAGTACAATATAATAAATATTTAAATTCATAGAATCTTTTAATTAAAAAATGTTGTTTGGTTTCTAATAACAAATTCTCCTTTTAAGGTATTAAAATACTAATAGTTTAAAATACGAAGCATCAACACGCTAAACAAGTTGTTGTTGCTGTTTAGTTTATCCATGGAAATTCATTTTTCTTATAGAATTTCTTTTCAACTCTTCTGGTTTCTGCAGATATTTTCTTTTTTTTCTTTCTTGCTATTGCAACATCAGTGCACTTGAACTCAATTCAAGATTACCAAATCAAACTTTAAAATAATCCGTAAAACATGAAACATGAAACAAGATCATAAAACAAAGCGTGATCATGAAATGTTGTAGAAAAACAAAAACAAAAAAAAAACAAAAGAAGAAAAACTGGAAACAGCATGAATAATAAAAGGAATTTTCCAGAAATTTTTCAATAGAGCTTTTTTGTTGTTTAACTTTACAAACAGTAAAAGAACGAAAATTTCTTTAAGAAAATTCTAGTCAAAGGAAAAGACAGGAAAAAAATTGGAAAATTTTATTTTGTTTAAAGCCATTGATGTGGGTTGTTGGCTTTTAAATTAATAAATAAAAAAAACAAAATAAAAATTCCTCTTGAGTTTAATCTTTTATTTTACATTGAGTATAAGTGTATGAGTGTGTGTGTGTGTATTTTTCAATAATGGATCATTGTACTTTGTTGTGCTGCATAAAGTAAATCGCCTTATTTCAAGAAGCACAAGTAAAAGAGAGAAAAAATTATTAATGATTACGACTCACTTCAAAACGTTCGATGATCTTATGGAAACGAGATTTGAAAAGCCTTCTTTCTTTCTTTCTTTCTTTCTTACCGCATCCATCTACAAACAGTCTCAAGCGCACATACTTAACGACAAAATACATTGTTGTTGCATTCATGCATTTTCGAACAGAAATAAAAAGTGATCTTTAAAAATGATCTCGACATTGAAACTACAAAATGCACAGATGCTTACACACACACATACAAACACACCGCTACATATCTTCAAGTACCCAGAGTTTTTTATTTTACAACAACAATTATCATACAAGCGAAATAAGACAAAACGTCATTGCACTCTCCTCGCCCAAAAATATATACTCGTACAATGCAATGACTGCAACTCCAAACAGCAGAGGAATTCAGATCCAAGAGCCATTGATCTTACAAATAGCGTAAATGATGAAAAAGAAATACAAGACCATCATTATAATTGCGATCGTTTGATTTAATGATCATTTGTAACAGCAGCAGTATGTAAGAGTGCGAGTGTTTGAAATATTGTAATTATGTTGTTGCTGGTGTTATAAACATTTTCACTAGATTTTCAATTTCAATGTGAAGTGTACAATTTATCTCAAGTACTGAATTGTTGCAAAGATGCGTTACCCTACAATTAGTAAATCTTAAAATGTTTACACAAATAATAAATTTAAATACAAAAAAGTTTTCCAAAATATTTTAGTTATCGATAGCAAGGTTAAAAAAAGATGTTAAAGAAGTTTTACAATAAAATTTATTGAAGTTTAAATTTCTAATAAAAGCTGTATCTTTTTAATTAAAATAAAAACTTATCGATAACAAAATTTTTTTAATGACGTTATCGATTGCCAAAAAGAGATTGCAAAATTGAAAATAAAGTAAATAAGATAAAAAATAAAACTAATAAAAACAAAATAAAAATTAAAAATTTTCGATATTAGCAAAATTAAAAATAGTTATCGATAGCAAAAAGTTCCCAAAAACAATGACAGAAAAATTAAATTGGTATATAAAAAATCGATTCAAACAAGCTTAAAAGTTTTAGTACTCTTTTCAATATCAAAGTTTTTTAAAGTTATCGATAACAAATTTATTTCTTTATTATCAGCTGGAGATGTAAAATTCTAAGAAGTGAACATTTTTATTGTATATTGACAATTTTTCAAAAATACAAGATATTGGTATTGAAAATTTTCTAAAAAAAATAAAATAAATTTTTTACAATAATTATCGATAATTTATGTTTGGCTATATTGCAAACTTATTAATATTCTTTATGTTTGATTGTTATCGATTAAAATAAATATTATTATCGGTAGAGAGCTTGATTTAAGAAAAATTAAAATCGATATCAATATTTGTTTTTGAAGTTATCGATAATATTTTTTGAAAGAGTTGATTTTAAAAAACGTATCGTAACAAAATTGTGATTTTTCCCCAATATTCTTGAAATTTTGTAAACATTCTGTTGAAGTTATCGATAATTGAAAAAATATTTTGAAGTTATTGTTGATTCAATTAAAAAAAAATTCAAAATAAAAAATTTCGATGAGTTATTTTTTAAAAAATATTTCGATACCAATATTTCTTTTATATCATCGATTTTATCAACTAACTTAATTTTACAATGAAATATTAATTTAAAATATTTCGCTTTAATTTTTGATTCTTTTAATTTTCCTAAAATTTAACGATAACAAAATCTTAAAAAAAACCAAAATATCACTTTTCTAAATTATCAATAGTATAATGAGTAATAGAGTTTAAAAAATCTTCATTTAAAGTGACTCTTGAAACATTTCCACTTAATTTTCTTTCATTTGAAGTTCAAAGCCACTTTTTGACCGCATCAAAATAAGTTCAACAACAATAAATTCTAGATAAAAAAAAAATGATAATGAAATTTTTTTTTTGTGGCAACATCAACATTATCGTCATCGTTATCGTGCTCTCGTTGCTTTCCTCGAATGTTGATGTAGGTTCAGTCATTTACAAAATACAATTTACAGCAAACCAACAACTACTACAACAACAGCACAGCAAAACAAAATCATCGTAATTTAGTTGAATGGAGCTGCTTTAATGCCACTTTGTTGTTGTTGTTGTTGTTGCATCACACAAATCTTTTAGTTTCTATGTTTTATATCTATTTGTACAGCAAGAGGCAATGATCTTTTTTTTATCACAACAATAAAAATAATTGTTCGCTTGTGAATATATAACGACAACAACAACTTTAATTACAACTGCAAACAAACTCTAATAAAAATAAAAGCAAATGCATCTCTACTGCAAGTATTTATAACACGTTTAATTTTACTTTGGTCTTACTAAGTGTTAAGTCGGGCAGTCAGAATGACACCCTGCCAGCCTTCCTCACAATATGGAGAGTGTGTCGGTTAAATTTTCTTGTTCTTCTTTGCCGTCTTCTTTCGTTATTTTTGCATTTTTGCTACAAGGGTCTTTAACCCTTTGCAAACATGCACAAAGCGTTCAATGCACTTTTTCTTGCCAACAACAGCAACAACTAAATAATTTTGTAGGCACAATAAAAACGTCATCATTTCAAATGCTCGATTGCAAATCTTCTGGTTCTTTTTTCTAGTAGCATTTTATTGTTGTTGTTGTTGCTGCAGTAAACAAGTAAGATCACTTCTACTTCTTTTCTATTTGTGTATTCAAGATACGAATTACTATGAATCAAATACAGTAGAGGCCGAAAATTGCCAAAAACATTAAAATAAAAAATATATATATTTTTATTTAATGAGCACTTTCATACAAAAAAAGCTTTTTAAGGCCATTTCTTCAAATGCGCTTTTTTAAGACGTATTCTTTTAGCTCCATTTTCTAAAAGTAATTTAAAAAATTTTTTTTTTAAAGTACTAATTATAAAAGTACTTTTTCCAAAAGTATGTTCTAAACGATATTTTGAAAAAATATATTTTTTTAAAAATTATTTTTTAAAGTATGTACGTTAAAAAACATATTTCTTAAAAAGTACTTTGTATATATAAATATTGAATTTTTAATTTTTAAAAGACAACTAGAGGGAAGCATTTTAAAATATTGCTTTTTAAAAATTTTAGAGAGGGTTTTTTATAATTCGTCTGTAAAAAGAAGTTTCTTAAAACACTATTTTTCAAAGTACTTTTTTATAAAGGTACTTTTTTTATTTTTTAGGGAAATTTTTTAATTGCACTTTGAAAGCGACTGTGCTTAAGTCAGTGTTTCTACAAAGCAATTTTAAAAGTGCTCATGATATTTTTTCAAATATGTCCTTTTTCCAAGCGATGCTCTAAAAATAACGTTTAAAAAAGTTTTATTGAAGGTAATACATTAAGACTTGCTTTGTTAAATACCCATTCAAAATGTACTTTTTTTTCCCAAAAATACTTTTTTTAAATATGTTTGTTAGAGTTACGGATACTTTTAATAGAAACACTTTAAAATTGTAGTTTTTATATTCTTAAGTGACTTTTTTAAAAGGAACTTTTTAAAAGGCACTTTTTCAAAAGGCACTTTTTTAATAGGTACTTTTTTAAAAAGAACTTTTTAAAAAGTACTTTTTTAAAAGATATATTTTTAAATGTACTTTTTAAAAGGTGTAAAATTTTCAAATGTATAGTAGTTTATATAATTTTTAAAGTTTTGAATTTTTTAGGTGCCATTTTTTTCTCAACCATTTTTAATAGCAAAATACTTTTTTTTTTAAAAAGAGTATTTTTTTGTTCTTTATGAATTTCACTATTTTTATTGTTTTTATTTAAAAGCTCTTAAAATTTTTTTTATTTTATTTCAAAGAGTAAGTTTTTTTTTTGTAGCAAATTTTGCCCCTGACTGTGTATTTTTTGCCAGGTCTCTGTTATGACTCTAGGGAACGCTATTATATTTAATAGCTTCTTTTTGTGTGCTGATGTAACTGTGGGCCTGCCAAGTTGTTGTTTTTTTTTTCAACACACGTATTTAAATGTTTTTTCTTCCTTTTCTTCTTCTTCTTCTTCTACACGTACCGCAACTCGTCTCTCAGTGTAATTCACATAAAAGCACAGTTTTGTAACTGTTTTCTTGATTGAAAATTGCATTACTTTGCTAACGAGCAATGACTTCTACCGTACCTTCCCCTTTAGCCGCCACTTCTCCTGCCACATACGTACGTTTGGAATTTCTGTTCTTCTTCTTATTCTTCTTTGCTGCCATTTTCTTTTCTATAATTTTCTAGAAAATTTCTCCTAATGGTCGACAATAATGTGCGAATTGCATGTTAATTTTATTAAAAAATTGCACTGGACAGCTAATGATAGGCGCTGTAGATTTGATTTGTTTATTACAAGTGTTTTGCACGTGATGATTTAGAAATGTCTTTACTTCATTCGCACTTTGAGTTTGTGTGTCTGTATGGTTAGAGAGCTGCTTTTAGGCGCTACCATGTGTTAGAAAATATTATGCAAGCCACAACTATTTTGAAAGGCAACGAACTTTAGGCTGCAGTTTATAAGAAAACATTTTTTTGGTTTTTGTTTTGTTGAAGAAGGATGTAAATAATTTTTATATTGATTTAAATGAAATTGAAGTTTGTAGCAATAAAACAACAAATAAAAGTTCAAATTAAAGCTTTTTACAAAATGCTAAATAAAAGAAAAGTGATCAACAAATTAATTTTTTTTTTAATTTTTATTTCTCGTTTTCTAAGAAACTTACAAAACTTTCAAAAATTATGCCACTGCGTGATTTAATAAGTTTTTTTTTTTTTTTTAATTTTAGCGATTTCAAGTTTATTCGTCTATAAAAAGAATATTAAAACTTCGGCATAACAAATACATATTGACAACCTTTTCAAATTTAAAGAAATATTTCGAAAGTAAAAAAAACTAGGAAAAAAACCAAAAGTTGTAAACAAATATGAAGAGAAAACAAAATTAAAAACTAAAAAATAAACATAAAAAATTTTAAAAAAGTAAAAGAAAGGAATTCTAAAGAAGAAATATAGAACGTAAAGAAGAGAGCTGGTTTGTGGTAAAGGGGTAAACGACAAACAATTTTAATGTTAAATAATACCAGACGATCATTCATTAACTGAGGATTAGACGCAGGGACAGACAGACATAATACTAGAAAAAAAAAAACAAACATAACCCAAATAAACAAAACAATTTCTGGTTTATAATGTTTTGAATTCTTTTAGTAGCGGTTTGTAATTCCAAGAAAAAGTTACAAATTAAAATAAATTGCTTAACAGGTCATTGTTTTTCTGAACAGGAGTTATTTAATTTATTTACAATTTTTTAGTTTCCATACGGAATATTTCTGTAATAAAATGGCACCTGTCCTTAATGGTTTAATTTTGATAAATAAATAATTAAAAAGTCGTTACACGAATATTTAGAACACTTTCCTAAACTGAGTTGTTGTCATTCAAAAAGGATGAAAATTATTTGTATCATTGAATTCCTGCAAATATTTAAATCGAAGTTGTGCAGTTCACAGGATAAAAACTCGTTACAGATTTACTCCTCGACACTGTATAATTGGACGTTTATCTTAATGTATGGTAAACGCTGGTGGTGGAAACAGTCGGTTTAATACCTTCTTCCGGCTCTGCAAGAACGCCGGCTTAAATGTTCATTATGAACCCAGACCCACATAAAGCTGTCACACTGTTTAATCTTTTAGTTTTGCTAAAGGCCTCAAGTGTTTCTTGTTCACTGGGGGAATACTACAATTGTACTTAAAGGGAACTGTGAGGTTAAAAAATTGTCGGTGCATCACAGTGGATCTAATGTTCTCCTAGTGAACACGCTTCATGCACGCTCTTTATGTCTGGACCTTTGTTGCTCTTTTAGATTTTTAGATAAATAATTTATACAAGCAATTTGTATCGATGTGATATTGTCACAAATTTACTTGCAAAATCTTGAAATTAATGCTTTGAGCGACTGCTGTGAACTAATGAATTGAACAGGAAAATAGTATTTCAGGAACTGAGATCGGTCCATGATTAGACTCTATAAAAAGATTATACAAGGGCTGCCATATATATTTCTGGCCTGGCGATACTGAGTGCTGCCAAGTGCAATCTGACGTTTCCATTGGAAAGTTTGTCATTTTTAAGCATAATCGTACTCAAAACGTTTTGACGTACGACCATTATTTGTGTTGTTTACAGTGACTTGAAAAAATTAATATAGAAAAAAATGGAATTAACTCGTGAACATTTTCGTGCCATCATTTTTCACAACTTTCGACGTGGATTATCACGACAAGAGTGCATTGATGAACTTAAATCTTTGTATGGCGATGAAGCACCATCCTATAGCACTGTGAAAAATTGGTGTAATGAATTTAATCGTGGAAGAAGCTCGCTCAAAAACGAATTCCGTGAAGGTCGTCCAAAAACGGCTGTTGTGCCCGAGAACATTGATGCCGTGCGTGAACTCATAATGCAAGATCGACACGCGACATACCGAGAGATAGAGACATCCTTGGACATTTCTTCCACCAGCATACATTCGATACTGCATGAACACCTGGCCGTAAAAAAGGTTTGTTCTCGTTGGATCACGCACAATTTGAAAGTCGCTCAAAAAAAGGCTCGTGTCGATTGGTGCAAAGAAATGTTGCAAAAATAGGATTGCGGTGCTTCAAAAGACGTTTATAAGATCGTCACAGGTGACGAATCATGGATCTATGCGTATGAGCCCGAAACGAAACAAAAATCGACCGTGTGGGTTTTCAAAGACGAGCAAAATCCAACGAAAGTTGTTCGTGGAAGAAGCACTTCGAAGCAAATGGTCGCCTGTTTCTTCGGCAAAACTGGTCATGTGGCGATTGTTCCGCTTAAGCAACGTAGGACTGTCACTTCTGAGTGGTACACTACAATTTGTTTGCCTGAAGTCATCGGAGAAATTCGAAAAACCATCAAGAGAAGACGAATCATTGTTCACTATGACAATGCGAGCTCTCACACATCGGCTCAAACCAGAGCGTTTTTGACCGGCCAAAACGTCGAATTAATGGGTCATCCGCCGTACAGCCCTGACTTGGCGCCTAATGACTTCTTCTTGTTTCCGCACATCAAGAAAAAAATGCGTGGTCAACGATTTTCGTCGCCACAAGAAGCTGTTGAAGTGTTCAAAAACCATGTTTTAGAGGTGTCTCAATCGGAGTGGAAAAAGTGCTTCGACAACTGGTTTGAGCGCATGCAAAAGTGTATAAATCATGCTGGAGAATACTTTGAAAAACAATAAAACCATTTTTGATTATAAATATTCGCATTTTCACTATAAGTTCAGAAATATATAGAGCAGCCCTCGTAAATAACTATTTCTTGGGTGTGCTTTAAGGATTGGAATTTTATAAAAGCCCGACCTAAACTCTTATATGAAAAGTCTTATACTAAAACTCTTATACTTAAAGTCTTATACTCAAACTCTTATACTCTTGTTTTTTTTTTCTTAAATCTAAAGCTCTTATACTTAAGATCTTATTCTGAACTCTTATACTATTATTCCATCTTAAAAACAAACACATACATATTTTTTCAAAATTTTATGGTAATTTTTTAGTACCAGTTAATTGCTGCATTTAAGCCTTTTCCTTTTCGTTTTAGCAAAAGAAAAAAAACTCTAGAAATTACAAAATTTATATTTAATTAATATTTTTTGTAGCTTTTAAAATGTTGTAATAATTTTTAATTTGTTAATAGAAAGAAACAAACTTTCACATTGCAACAAAAGTTCAATATTACGATCGTAAATAACGCATTAAAATAAAAATCTTTTCAAAATATTAAGTAACTTTGTTGCCAAGTGAAGGAATGTGCTGCCAATTTGGTGTTTTTTTTTTCATTCGCAAATTTTTATTTGCTAAAAGGTGACTAAACTTTGCATAAAAGTAACATACACAAGACAACAACACTTAAAGTCAATAATAACAGTGACAGAGACATTCACCATGAGTTACAACAGCGATAGCAGTGGCAACAACATCAATAGCAACCAGTGGCAGATAATAGAAACCCACATTAATTTTTATTGCACTGATAGATAAACAAACGCATACGCTCACTTACTCGCCTGCTCGCTTACAGTCAAATAGGAGAGATTGTGCCAATGCCAACTTTTTTTTTTTTTTTTTGTTTTGGCTGCAGAAGAGTCAAAAGCCTGTTAAACCACAACAAAAGACCTCTTAAACTATTGAATAAAACACATGCACAAAACTTCAGCTATAGATATTTGAACAACGCCAACAACAAACTGAAATCCCATCATTGTAACTTCACCTGGCTGGGCTTTTTTCTACGACTACGACAGACGAAAAAAAACACACACACTACGACTGCATTTGATGAGTATGACAAAGTCCATGTACTTTGTAATACTGACTCTCTAGTATGGCGTATAGATGATTGTTTTGATCATGTTGTTGTTGTTGTGGCTATTTTTCCTTTTAAAAAAGGCTATTTTAATGGTTGTAGACAACAAAATAAAATCCAAAGTCACTGATCGTTTAAATGAAAGTTGACTGACTTTTAGAGAAAAACAAAATGTTAAGGAATGAAGGCATGAATTGTAAGTCAGGCTGACTGTCAAGCAAACAGGCGTTATGCCAAACCAAAGACTAACGTATGACTGGCTAAATTATAACTATTTTGTTTTCAGATTTTTATTTTTTTTTCTCGAAGGCATTAAAAAAAAGACGAAGAGAGGTTAATATACTGCATAATATGCAGTCGAGTAGTGGTGCAGAGGATTTTGACCTTCCAAACTAAAGTGAAAATATGCAACTGGTAGTTTTCGGTGTTGCATACATTCGAATGCATACACACTAATAAATACAATAGAAAACGGCTTTATTTATACAAAACACAAAATGTTTAACCCTCTAAGCAGGAGAGGAAAAATGGCTAGAGAAAGTTTAATTCATAAATCTATTCTTAGTAAATTTATTTATTGTTACAAAAATTTTCAAGAAAAGTTAATCGAAAACAAAAATATATATTAATTAAAATTAAAAATCTAGAGCTCCTTAAGGTTTTAAAATCGTATAGTCTTTGTCTATTTTTAACATTTAACCCACAACCAAATGCAACTTGAAGGTTTTATTGCGCCTCTTACTTAAACTTCGAAAGTAATCATTTGACTTTTGGAGTTTGTAGCTGCATTTTGTTTTTCTTTTTGGCAATTGTCTTGGTTTATTAACAAACAAAAATAAGTCTCTTTTACTTTTAAAACTAAAAAATTAGCAAAAAAAAAAAAAATAAATAAAATACACAGCTTAAATTCAACTGCAATTTAATCTTTGTCTCCTGATTTAAAAAAATGTAACGAATGCAGCGAACAAACAACAAATAATTTTATGTTGACTTGATAATTTAACAGTCACAATATTTTTTGTCTATGGCTGTCTAATGTTTCAGGCTTGAAACTAACAGCGTGAAAGTTTTGGCATTTAAAAAAATATAAAAAATAAAACATTTAACAAAGTCTATTCACATTGAATTTGCAACAAATAAAAATAATAAATAAAAAATTTTGAATGAAAGTTTTGGAAAAAATGTTTTTAAATTAAGGCCTAAAGTCTAAAGATTTTTTGCGAAAACACAATGTTTTTTGAGAAATATATTTGCGAGAGCAACATGTTTAGAAAAATATTGTTTAGGTAACTGACAAATTTACTATACAAACATTTTCTAGACAAGTGACAAATTTTCTTTAGCAACATCATTTACTTAAGGAGCAAACTTACTATAGCAACATTGTCTAGATTAGTAAAAAGCCGTCTAGATAAGTGAAAAATTTGCTGTAGATAAGTGACATGTTTTCTACGGCAACATTGTTTAAATACGTGACAAATTTTTTGTTGCAACATTGTTTGGAAAAGTTACAAATTTTCAACAGAAACATTGCCGAGATAAGTAAAAATTTTCTATCTTAACATTGACTGAAAAAGTCGCCGTTTTATTTTATGGCAACATTGTCTAGATAAGTGAAAAATTTTCTTTAGCAACAAAGCTTAGAAAATTTTTAAATTGTCTAAAGCAACATTGGCTAATAAATCGCAAATTCACTATAAGAAAATTTTTTAAATAAGTGATGAATTTTCTTTAAAAACAATGTCCATAGAAATGACAAATTTGCTATAGCAACATTGTCTGGACAAGCCATAAATCTTCCATGAAAACATTATCTTACATAGTGCTAATTTTTTTACAGCAGCATTGTTTAGATAAGTGTTAACTTGCCTATAGTAACATTATCAATTAATGTTGTCTACATAATTTATAAATTTTCTTTAGTATCATTCTTCTGATAAGTGATAAATTTTGTTTAGCAACATTGTCTATATAAGTGATAAATTTTCTATTGAAACACGGTTTGAAAAAGTTATAAATTTTCTATCGATACAATGTCTAGATTAGTCGTGATTTTTCCACAGCAACATTTCTGAGATACGTAAACATTTTCTATGTCAACACTGACTGAAAAGTGGCAAATTTTTATAAAAACATTGTCTAGATAAGTCACAGTTTTCTACTGCAGTAAAGTTTAGATAACTATAAAAAAGTCTAAAGCAACATTGTCTGGATAAATCATAAATTTTCTATAGGAACATTGTTTAAAAAAGAGAAAAATTTTCTGTAGCAACATTGCTTAGATAAGTCACAAATCTTCTTTAAAAACAATGTCCATAGAAATGATTAATTTGCTATAGCACATTGTCTGGAAACATTATCTACGTAAATGGTAATTTTTACAGCAGATTGTTTAGATAAGTGTCAACTTGCCTATAGAAACATTATCTATTAAAGAGACAAATTTTCTTTAGCAACATTGTCTACATAATTTACAAATTTTCTTTAGAATTATTCTTCTGAAAAGTAACAGATTATGTTTAGCAACATTGTATAGCTAAGTGACAAATTTTCTACAGCAACAAATGATAAATTTTCTTTACCAACACTCTTTTAATAAATAACAGATTTTGTTTAGCAACATTGTCTAGATAAGTGGTAAACTTTCTATAGCAACATTATCGAGATAAGAAACGGATTTTCTTTAGCACCATTATATAATAAAACGCCAAATATTTTACATTAACATTGCCTAGATAATTGAAAAATTTTCTTTAGCAACATTGTCTACATAATTTACAAATATTCCTTAGAATCATTCTTCAGATAATTGACAGATTATGTTTAACAACATTATATAGCAAAGTGACAAATTTTCTACAGCAACATAGCCTAGATAAGTGAAAAACTCCCGATAACAACATTCTTGAATGATTAAGTATGATTAAGTGATAAAAACTCTACATCAAGACTATCTACGAGGGCTGCTATATATATTTCTGGCCTGGCAACACTGAGTGCTGCCAAGTGCAAAGTGACATTTCCATTGGAAAGTTTGTCATTTTTAAGCATAATCGTACTCAAAACGTTTTGACGTACGACCATTATTTGTGTTGTTTACAGTGACGTGAAAAAATTAATATAGAAAAAAATGGAATTAACTCGTGAACATTTTCGTGCCATCATTTTTCACAACTTTCGACGTGGATTATCACGACAACAGTGCATTGATGAACTTAAATCTTTGTATGGCGATGAAGCACCATCCTATAGCACTGTGAAAATTTGGTATAATTAATAATTTAATCGTGGCCGAAGCTCGCTCAAAGACGAATTCCGTAAAGGTCGTCCAAAAACGGCTGTTGTGCCAGAGAACATTGATGCCGTGCGTGAACTCATAATGCAAGATCGACACGCGACATACCGAGAGATAGAGACATCCTTGGACATTTCTTCCACCAGCATACATTCGATACTGCATGAACACCTGGCCGTAAAAAAGGTTTGTTCTCGTTGGATCACGCACAATTTGAAAGTCGCTCAAAAAAAGGCTCGTGTCGATTGGTGCAAAGAAATGTTGCAAAAATACGATTGCGGTGCTTCAAAATACGTTTATAAGATCGCCACAGGTGTCGAATCACGGATCTATGCGTATGAGCCCGAAACGAAACAACAATCGACCGTGTGGGTCTTCAAAGACGAGCAAAATCCAACGAAAGTTGTTCGTGGAAGAAGCACTTCGAAGCAAATGGTCGCCTGTTTCTTCGGCAAAACTGGCCATGTGGCGATTGTTCCGCTTGAGCAACGTAGGACGGTCACTTCTGAGTGGTACACTACAATTTGTTTACCTGAAGTCATCGGAGAAATTCGAAAAACCAACAAGAGAAGACGAATCATTGTTCACCATGGCCATGCGAGCTCTTACACATCGGCTCAAACCAGAGCGTTTTTGACCGGCCAAAACGTCGAATTAATGGGTCATCCGCCGTACAGCCCTGACTTGGCACCTAATGACTTCTTCTTGTTTCCACACATCAAGAAAAACATGCGTGGTCAAGGATTTTCGTCGCAAGAAGAAGCTGTTGAAGTGTTCAAAAACCATGTTTTAGAGGTGCCTCAATCGGAGTGGAAAAAGTGCTTCGACAACTGGTTTGAGCGCATGCAAAAGTGTATAAATCATGCTGGAAAATACTTTGAAAAACAATAAAACCATTTTTGATTATAAATATTCGCATTTTCACTATTAGGCCAGAAATATATAGAGCAGCCCTCGTATATAAATGACAAACTTCCTACAGCAACAATTTTTAGATATGTAAATGACACATTTTCTGTAGAAAAGCATTGCCCGATAAGTTGCAAATTTCCCTTTGAAGAACTTTGAAGATAACGGACAAAATTTCTGTATCAAATTTATCTCGATTCACCAGTTGTGCGTTTCATTAAAAAATTATTACAGTTTAGCAACAATGTTTCCCTTTTCTTGTTAATATTTACTTGTGTAATACATTGTTAATGTGTTTAAACTCAATTAAACGTTTGCCTACATTTGAAGGCAGCATTAAAAATTACATTACCTTCTGATTATCAAAGATCATTGCACTTTTGCAATGAAATAAAACAACAAAAAAAAAAAAAACAGCGATGAACTCCGCTTTCAAAAGCATTTTAGAAAAGGTTTCAGGGAAGGCGAGTGGTAAGTTTACAACTCAACAGAGAATTTAACAGATAGTAAAACAAACAAAGAAGAAAAAAATTACACAGAGGACGAAGAAAGAAAACTGGTAGCATGAGGCATGATATCATGATGAGTTGCCACAACCATATAAAAACTAAATGACTACAAAGCGGATAATGAACGTGACGTTGCTAATGATGATGATAATGACGATGTTTATAATTCACTGCCGCTGTTGCTGCAATTCAAGTCATACTTGTTGCTGATGTTATTTTTGTTGTTGTTTTGTTTGTTTGCCGATTTGTTTGCATGGTGTAGTTAGTGTTGGCTCAACTGGTCATTGGTGCTCTGGTTCATTGCCATCTAGCATGGGGTAACTAACCCAACAACAGAGAGCAACATATTTTTATATTTACAATTTTTTTCGATTTATTTTTATTTGATTTTTGAAAGAAAAAAAATTATACTCAAGTGAATGTGATAAAAAAAAACACGTCATGAAGAAAGTATTTTATGTATGTACAAGTGTGTGTATGCATGCTCAACATTTAAAATTTAATTATTGTTTTTTCTATTAACGATTAAATATAGAAAACAGCGATCGTTTAAGCAACAAGGACAACTTGAATAACGTAAAAAAACATCCCACTCACGATTTCTTTGGTGAGTGGGTTGCAGAAAAGGTACTACAGGCACATTTTTAAGTGCAGCTTAAGGCGAGGTGGCAATTGTAATGGTATTTCCAAGCAACAAAAAAGGCTCCAAGTATGACTAGGCGTTTAAGCTCACGTTATTGAACTTTTTTGTTTGTTAGCTTTTGTTTGTTTTTCTTTTAATAAGAAAATATTTGAGGAAAGTTTTTGTGTTTGTTGTTTGTTTTTTAACCCATTAAAAAGAAATTTGATAATTTTGATTTTTTTTTGTTGTTGTAAAACTAAAAGAGAAATTGCTAGGGAGGGCTTAATATTATTTACACTAGTCAACAAAATTTTAAATTAAAAAATAAAAAATTTTGAAAAAATTATATTTTTAAATAATGAAAAAAAATACGGAGTTTTAAAACTAAATGTCTGTCTTATAATACATTCACCATTAAAGTTAGCTAAAGGCTAATAATTTTACAGTCAAAATAATTTTGGGCAACTGGATAAATTAGCTGTTCAAAAACAAATGCCTTTAAATCCCAGCTCTGCTTGCAAAATAAATTCAAGCAATAAGTTAACCTCAATGACCGATGATAGTAAAGGCTTGATTTTCATTAGTTTTTTTTAGTACACGAAAAATAGAAGATAATGAAAACAACTGCATGTTTGGTAGGAAGTTATTAAGGAAAAATTTTAATTTTAAAAATTTATGTTGAATTTAAAAAATTATTTTTTTTCGTTAAATTAAAATTTCAAAATTATAAATAAAATTTTAATTTTAAAAATTCCTGTTACTCGTTGTAATTGTTGGTTGCATTTCTTAAAATCATCAATAATCATCATTGTCAAAAAAAAAAAAAAAAAAAAAAAAAAAAATTTAAAGGAGAAAATTTATTTATTCACAAAATAAAAAACACCTAAAGGAAAAAAAGTGGCCATAAATTACAAGCAGAAAAAAAATAACTTCAAGGTGAAATTTACCAAAATGCCATAGAAAGTGAACGAAAACTTCATCTAAAACAAAGAGACACACTTTAGCAATTTTTATTACAAAAGTTGAACAAACTTTTAAAGTTCAAATAAAATATAAAAAAAAAAAAACAATAACATAAAATCTCACTGAAAGTCACAGAAAAAGAAGATGACAATCAGCCAAAAGAACACTGACTTCCTACTAATGTCGGGCACAACAAAATGTCAACTCCAGTTTTACAATTGATTGAAAATTGTGTAGACAAAATTAAATTTAAAAAAAATATACTGCTCTAGATGACTGTGCAATAAATTTAATATAAGAGAGTACAATGCCGGCAGTTAAGCAGGCAGGCATACTGGCTGGCACGCTGATAGCCTGCTTTTCTTGTAGTGCAAAAATACACAACAACAAAAGTGAATGCCCTCTCATGATTATTGTCTGTTGTATTCTATATCAGCCATCGTATGTATAAAAATAAATACACTGATGAACAACACCAACAACAAGAAGCAAGCAGAGCAACTGCTTTGATGTGTAACATTTAAAAATAACATTCCCCCAAGTTTTTTTTTCTGCCTGGGGTTGCACTGATTGCAATATGGATTTTTTTTATACACAAGAACAAAACAAAAAAAAAACAGGCAACAAGTTCAAGTTGACTTTTTTCTGTATGAGGAATTGTTTTTCAGTGTGTATTTTTGTTGTTGTTGTTTTTTCCTTAAGAATTTCAAGTTTAATGTATTCAAAATTTATTGCTGTAGTAGTTGTTGTTGTTACTTTTGTATTTTTGTGCAGCATTAAAATATAGAGTGATTTTCTTGTTTTGGCTGTTTAGTAGAGATTTTCTTTTATAATTCCTTTAAATAATTTCTGAATTGAATCAAATTAAAATAAAATTAATTACATTTGTGAGTTTATTTTAATAAGGTCTTCCTATTAATTAATAGATTTTAATATCATGCGCCGAGCTAGTAATCCAAGCGGAAATAACAAAACTTTTAGACAACTGGGATCCCCGAAAAAGTAGAAATTGTATGGCGCCAAAGCCGCAACTGTTGAGAAGAACAATGAATAATATTTTTAGGCTTCTTTGGAACCTGCCCACGTTCCACCGTGATTTTCAGTTGACAAACTTATTTCTCATTAATTAATTGCAGCCGCTAGCCTTAAAACTATTTAAGAGCTTTCTCACTCTGTACACTATCTCTTCAAACTAACGCCATCGGGCAAAGACGCTTTAAGACTCTTTTAAGCGGCATTAGAGCTTGACTCCCTTTCACCAACATTTAATAAGTCCACCCAGTGCAACGCTCGCAACTTTAGGTGTTAAACTTTCTTGTTCAAAAATACAAAAAAAATCTTTCTTTAATTGGCCCGGGTGAGAGACTTTGTTGTACAAAAATAAAACAACATTATTTTCTTAATTGTCAGCGTCAGACTTTGTCAAAATGTCTTTATTTAGTTTTTTTCCGAACCTTTCACTTTCGAAGCCGCCGCTTATCTCGCCTAGGCTTATTGTCGATTTTGAATCTCACTTATGTATGACTTTAATGAAGTTTAATCTAATTTTTTCTAGTAGACTTTTTCTATCATTAAGCTAATGTTAGGCGTTGCGTTCCTTTAGAGAAAAAATATACAGCCTGAATATCTTTGGCAACTGAGTTTAGCATCGAAGCACAAAAGAAACAAAACAGTCACAAAAAAAATATTTAAAAAAATATATATTAAAACGAAAATATCACAAAAATCAGGAGAATACTTTTAAAAAAATACACACCTTGCAAAAACACAATAAATATTGCATATTAGAAAGCAAAAAACAAAGTATAATATACACCAGTTAACCCACCGCAGCCATTTTTATACACATAGTCAATAAACCAATAAAGTAAAAAAAAAAACAACAACTCATAAAAGTAAACAACAATTTTTGATTTCATTACCCGTTAACCCTTTACAAAACCACACTCATGATCAATACTCTCCCTCTCTATTTAAATCAAACTCTTTGCTTTTGATGATGATTTAAAATTTAAATGATCATTATGTACAATGATGACGTTGTGCAAAATGCAGTCATTCTGCTTTTGCATTTTAACAACAACACCAACAAAAAGTGCATTTATTAACAAAAACAAAAATAAAATTCAATTGCTTGGTTAATGGTTGGTTCGTTTTTTTTGTTTGTGTATTGTTGTGTTTTTGTTTTTTGCTGTTTGGTTGGCTGGTTGTGGAAGTTTTGGTTTTGCTGTTTTTGCATTTTTCTTAAATATGTACACCATTCACTGTTGCTGTTGTTGTTATATTTGCTTTTTAAGCTTAAATGAATTGGGGTGAATGTCATCAGGACGTTTTTGTGTTGTTAGCACTTTTTTGTTGTTGCATTTTCTTATTGTTGTGCCATTTTATTTTTTGTATACGAATGAGTTGTTTGCTATCATTTACAAAACAAAAAAGTACGGTCAATTGCTATAGTTTGTTATTGTTGTTAATGGGTTGGTGCAAGCAAGCAATTTCTTTTAAATAATTTTTCTTTATTTTTTTCTGTTACAGGGAGAGTAATTTTTGTCGATGTTTGATTGATTCTTAAATATGAAATTTAACAAATAGTATTTTTCAGTAACAATTCAATATGTCAAATGGATTTAAGACTTTACATAAGAAATTAAGAAATTTAATTAAAAAAGACACCACCGTAGTTTAAAAAATAAACTTTTATTCAATGAATTTGATTTTTGATAATTCGACGAGATGAAAGATTAAAGATTATTTTACAAATTATATTTGAATCCTTAATCAGCGATTTTATTTTATTTAATTTTTGTTGTTTTTAAAATATTATTTATTTTTTTTAATTTATAAGGGAACAAAATTATTACAAAATCACACTTTCATTTACATTAAAAAAAATTTTGCAAAATTTATTTTATGGTTTCTCATTTCGGATTTTTTTTTAATTTTAAAATTTGCTAAAAAAAATACCAAAATTTAATTTATTTAAATAAAATTCAATGATTATATTAGAACGCTGTGAGTTTTAAATATTATTTTTTTTACTTGTAAGTTTTTGAAACAATTATTTAAGTTCCACCAGAAAAAAATAATAATAATAGCATCAGTTTATCTTAAAGAGCGTGATTTAATATAAAAATAAACCAAAGTAAAAAGCAGCAGAAATTAAAAATAAAAAAAACTACCAACAAAAAAACTACGAAAACATTTAATTTTTATTTTAACTCCAAGAAATCTTCATTTCAATTTCTATTCTATTTCTGTCTTAAAAAAAAAATACTGAAAAAAAACATATTTTCCACATTTTGAAAGAATCTAGGTTATTACGCCGAAAATAAATAACAACCAACAAGCAAAACTATTTATAACAAAAAAAAAAAAAAAAAGAAAGAAAACACACTTACGTTTTACTACAGCAAGAAAAATTGTTTACTTAAGTTTAAATTATTTAACTGGACAACAGTTTCTACTTTAAATATTGTTGTGTAGTTAAAGTTTATTGTTCTTTAGCTTTTTTAAATTATTCACCTTTTCTTTAATGACTCGACTCTTTAATTTTTTTTTTATGTAAATGAATACAACCAACTGAATATAAATCAACTAGATAAGTTAACCCATGAGGAGCAGTAGCTATAATCGATTTTTTTAATATTTTAAATCTACAAAAGACATTTACTTTTTTTAAATTAGTTCTGAAAAAACAAAATGGCGGCTGAATAAGCATAATTCGTAGCTGAATTACGAGTTTAAGGTTAATTTTAATCATTTATATATATACTCTAATAATTAACTGAATTCGTTAGCCGATAAAAATAATTTATGTAATAACTTGAATGAACAGAAATTATGTTGAGTAGTGAAACTGGTTAAATGAATGTACCAAGTTTATCATATAGGATGAATAGTAAAATTTATTAGATATTAAGATATTACCTTTTAAATAACTTGAATAAAAAATTTTCTTAGCTGAATAGAAAGTAACTTAGCTGAATGAGAAGTAACTAAGCTGAATAAGTATTCACTTAGCTTTTTGACAAATTCTTGCAGCTGAATATTAAATACACTTAACTACATAAAGATTTCTTTAGCTGAATTTTGATATAAATAACATTTTAATTCGGCTGAATAGCATTTAAAAATAATAATTTAGCTAACGTTTTGATCTTTTTAGCATAAGAGTTAATTTAATTTAAATTGCTTTACATCTAAATATAAGTTAAGCTTAAATATAAATATTGCTGAATATAATAACTAAACGCTGAATTACAAAATCGTTTAGTAATTTGTAAATATTAGTTAGTATTTGTTGGAAAAAATTTATAAATTAGAACTTTAAAAAAAAACTGAGCCAGCTGAATATAAGTTTACACAGCTCACTTAAAAATATAAAATTATGAATAAAAGAATTAATAGTTCAATTACTAAATACATTTGTAATTCCTAAGAATTAGTTAAAATTTTTAAGGAAAAAATTATTATTTACTTATTTCTAAAAAATTAAGCTAGCTGAATACAAGTTAAGGCAGCTGAGTAGGAGGAAAACATTTCTATGTGCAAAAATTTTTAGAGTGGAACTAAATTTTGGCTCTAGTTTGTACATTGGCTTAGCTGAATCATGAAAAATATTAGCTGAATTCGCATTTGTTAAAGCGAAATTTTTGAATTTATGGATTTTAACAGTAATTATTTTAATTTGTGATTTTTAACAGTAGGTAAATAAAAATTTATTTAAGCAAAACTTATTTTTTACAATAAAAAAAGTTTATTAACCCAAAATAGTTAAAGTGGCTTTTAATGGAATAAAATTAAAGAAATACATTTATCTTTTACATTGCTGCTATCAATAATCTTTTTAAAGGTGTTTACGCATTTATACATATTTAGTTTTTAAATATGTATGTGTGTTTGTATACATAAGTTCGTATAAAGTGCTTGTAATTTCCAAATATGAACAAAAAAAGTTTTTATACGCTTTACACGTGTTTCAAGTTCATTGCCAAATTTTAGATATTTTTTTTGTGGCATTTTTTGGAAACTTTTTTCTCTTCCCTTTTCTTGTGTTTTCGTCAATATTTGTTAACATTAATTTACGGTCTTTTATGTTTTCATTGGGGTACGTGTGTGTGTATTTGTATTTACTACGTTTGTTGTTATTGTTTATTTTTACTTGTCATCTCAGAATTAAAAATGTAAAAGGCGTTTGGAAAAGAAAAAGTGTGAAAAGGAAGAGGATTGATGGAAAAGGTAAACTGAAAGTTTTGGAAAGAACGCAGATATTAAAAGTTAAAAAGGAAGAGTTTGACAAAATAAAAATAATATTGAAATAGAAGGTTAATTATATATTAAGGTAGCGCTAGCGCTACTGGCTGCTTTTAATTTTGATTAAACAATTCTTTTATAAATAATTCGCGCAAAAAACCGACTTTAAAACAGATTTCAGTTATCTATCTATAACGGTTCAAAAGTTCTGCCACATACATGAAATTACATTAACTATGGAACACCCTTTAAAATCAAAACCCACTTTTTATACTTGTTGTTATATCAGATTTAGCAATATAGTTTTTTTTTTTGAAAATTTCAACCGTCTGTCTAGAACTTTTTGGCCATATTCATCAATTCAAATCAACTATAGGGGCACCCTTTAATTTCAAAATCAAACTTTTTACTTGCTGTTGCAGCGGATTTAGCAATAAAGGTTCTTTATGATTTTCATATTCATTGAATTACATCAGCTATTCATATTTATTAAATTACATCAACTATTGTAACACCCTTTAATACATAATTTTAAATATTTATACTTATTAAAATAACAGATAATGTAGTGAACATTTTGTTTAATTTTCAAGTGTTTGTATATAACGGTTTAAACGAAAGGGTCATATAGGTCAAATAACAGCAATTATGGGGACACCTTTTACTTTCTGAATTCAAATTCTATATTTGTTTTAATAGCAAACATAGCGACACAGGTTTCTTTTAAATTTTAGCTGTCTAACTATAACGGTTCAAAAGTTTGGCCACATACATCAAATTAGCCAACTATTGGGACACCCTTTTATTTCCATATCTCATCTTTACACAGGTTCTTTGTAAATTTCAATCGATTGTTTACAACCGTTACAAATTATGGCCACATACACTTAATTAAATGAACTATTGGGGCACCCTTTAATTTCTAATTTTGAATATTTATACTTATTGTAAAGATCATAGTAATTTTGAAGCATTTGTCTACAACAGTTCAAAAGATAGGGTGATATGTGTCAATTTAAGTCACTTATGTGGACACCCTTTAATTTTTAGATTTCTTTTAGTATTAGTTTTTGCTTTAGTGGTAAGTAGTTTATTTTTAAGCGAGTCCCTTTACAGCTCATAATACACGTAAAAAACATTTATGCTGTATAGGCACAGCCTTTGTTTTTTAAAATCATGTACTGATTTAAAAACGGGCTAATATGTAAGCATCACCTTAAAAATAAAGAAAAAAATTTTCAAAACCGGTTCAGAAATGACTGGCACAGTTAAAAATAAAATCAGTTTAGAATTTGTGTTGGAAAAATTTTTAATATTTAACTTACATTTTTTAAAGGATTGTAGCATTTAGAAAATTTCTGCACTTACCTAAAAAGAAAAATTTGATAAAATTAACTTATTAGTTAAATTATTAGATTTTTTTCAATAATTTTAAATTCATAAATTCTAAAACAAAATTTTAGTTTAATTTTATTTTAATTTACATAAACACAATATGATGAAATCATTAAGATCATTAACAAAACTTTAATGACTCTAGAACTGGAAGTCATGACAAATCTTTAATGTAATATTTAAAATACATAAAATTCAAAACATACGCATGTACAGTAGAACAGATTGGACAATAAATGATTACCGACAAGTCAAAATTATTTGTAAAACTTAGAGCAAACCAATAGAAAACCAATTAAATAATTTTTGTGTAACTTAATTAGGAATAAGGTTTCCCAATTATTTATTTTTTATTTTGTAAACTTTACACTTTTTTTAAGTTTTGGACGTTGAGCTGTTGCTGGCTGTAGAGTGATCTACCATAATTGTTTCCCAGGTTTTTTTTAAGTCCGTACTTTTCTTTCAGGAAAGTGCTACAATATTTATTTTTTTTTTAAAGCTTAAATTTTTTGAGATCAATTTTATTTTATATTTCAGCAATTAATAAAAATAGAAACACTTTTAGAAGTCATTTTTTATCGGGTGTTTTTATTTTTCAATTATAAAAAATAACTCTAAAAATTTAATTTTGACAAAAAATTTTTTATTATTATTATTTTCAGTAAATTCTGGCAAAGAATGAATAGTCTCATGCTTGAACAACGGTATCAAATTGCCGCATATGGAGTGAGACTAATTCACAACATACCCTATGGACTCCATTGCATCCAGTAAAATGCACCGTTTGGAGTGGTTTACGGTTCACGCTGGTGACATCAACTGACCTTATTTCTTCAAAAATGAGGCCGGATCTCACGTTACGGTCAATAGAGATCGTTACCGCACTATGATTAGTGGTTTTTTGTTCCGGACGAAATGTGACTGCAACCATCGATTTATTGAAATCAAAATTTGGCAATAAGTTGATTTCGAGAAATAGACCTGTCAAGTAGCCTCCAATGTCGTGCGATTTGTCACCTCTCGTTTATTTTCTATGGGGGCCACGTGAAGTCACTGGTTTATGCTGATAAACCAGCAACAATTGACGGTTTGGAGGCCAACATTGTTCGTTTTATTCGTGACATACGGCCAGTAGTACTTAAAAAAGTGACCTAAAATTGCACGTCCAGAGCAGCCACGGTGGCCATGTGCCCGAAATCACTTTTAAATATTAATGCTATATTCTGATCTTTCGCATAAAAAAATTCTTCATTAGAATTAATTTTTTGTGTTATTTTTTACAATTTAAGGTTCTATCGGGCTTAAAAAACACCCTATATTATTATTGTTATTTCTTAAACTGCAGCCGAATTCACAGCACACTTTAATTGTTGGGTATTGTTGAACGAAAATACTCTTTTGTTGGAGAGCCTTTCCCAACACAAATCTTTCTCTATAAATTTATAAGCACGCTAAATCGCTTCAGGCCACACATAAAAAAATGGAATGCAATAATATATCGAAAATCATATCAGATATTTTTGCTATTGAAACTGGATAAGTTTGCCTCCCGTGAATTAAAGGAAGATTTCTCTTTTTTCTCGAGCTGGATTATAAGTAAGCAGAAAATTAATTTTTTTTTTTTTTACTGAATCTGGGATTTTTATTTTGGTTTCATCGCGTATTTGGTCATAAATTGATGAATAATATTCTACATTTATAATTTTCTCACTAAACTTACCCGTCGATTTTACTTTTTTTATTTCACACAAAAGTTATGAAAAGGTTTTGGAATTTTTTAATGGTAATTAAAAAATTTTTAAACAGCTTAATGAGTCAGCCACATTTTTAAGTTTATTCTCGAGCGTGGCCAGAGCCGACAGCTACGTAAAATTAAAATCACTGAACTAAATACATAATAGTGCCTATGGACGTTGCTAATCTGGTCTTCTTAATAAAAACAAATCTGCTCATCAAATTTATTTAATCATTTTGTAGATGATTTTCAAGATAACTGCGTCAGTCGAGGTTTAATTTTGTGAATTTCTAAATGTTGCGATATATGGATGTACTTTGAACCTCGTCTTAACTAAATTATTCTCTTCTTCCTTCTTACAAATATAACAAATATAACAAATGTTAATTGACGTAATTTTATAATTCAAAGATTAAAAATATTAAACGAAAACGTGTTCCAAAAGTACACAAGAAATAATTACGTTTGAAATATCACTTGCTGTAATTGTCCTTAACGACATAGGGGCCCTTAACTAATTAACAAAACAAGAGAGTATATAACCAAGGAGTTGTCTCAAGCAATAAGTTATTGAATTTTTTGAAGGACTTTATCGTATGTGACAACATCTTGATAAGACCACTTGTTATCCACGTCATCATCCAATTTAGTCAGAAATAACTCTATATCACGAAATTAGGTACCATAAACAGTCATTGCTCCACCATAATTATTAAAATTAAAATAATTTTACTCTACAAATTTTTCGTTGAAAAAAATACACTTTCTGTAGCGTTGTTTTTAGGATTCACTTTGTAATTTAAAAAAAAATGTTCTTATAAAGCAATTTCAAGTGGAAGTTTTTGGTAACATTAAAAAGGATTGCTTTTCTCAGTTCAGGTAAATTATTCAAGAGCTTAAGCTTAAGCACATGGCTACAGCACTGGAGCCACTTAAAAACGGCACAGGGGTCATTAACACGCTTCATTAAATTATAACTTAACTTTTAATTTTGACCTTAAACCATTGAAGAGGCGGAAGAAGAGAATGTGCTAAGTGCGAATGTATTATTGTTTTTTACATCAATTTTTATTTCTTGATATACAAAGCAGGACACAGTGGTTTGAAAACGATTTATTGTGAACACAATTCAGTATCTCATGGACTACTGAAGATATCATAATGAAATTTGACACAGGTAAAGCAGAGGTATCGCCAAGTAAAGGTGAGAATGCTCGGCCCCTAAGGTAAAAGCGAGCTTCTGGGAATGCCCTAAAAATTAGGATAAACAAAATTTTATGGAAATGTCACGAAAAGATTAATTTGCCGAGGCAAACTTGATTTGGTGAATTAAATACAAACAAATATTGGGGTGACAGACACTTAAAATATAAAAAAAAAAATTTGGTACTGCATTACATACATAATTTTCCATAAAGATGCTATCGGCTCTTAATGGGTTAAGCATTTTTTAAAAATTTAGTTTTTCATATTTTTAAAGATCTCTTCAGAAGCTGTAAAATGATACCCATATTGATATTTAAAAAAAAAATAAAATTTTAGAGACCTGTAACTCGGAAAATATGGGCGAGCGCCAATTTGTTCACTTACTGTTGCTTTTTCTTTGTTTTTAATTCTCTATCGCCCCATATATTGGTTCTTTTTTATTGGATTTACTTACTTCACTGTTCCAAATTATGCGGAAAAATTAGAGGCCGGGGTGGTGTTTTGCCTGCTGCCTCGAAGGGTATGGACCGATCTTGATTTCTGATTTTCAATAGTAAAATTTTTAAAAGTACATCTATTTAAATTTTCAATGGTTGAAGAGATACCGAATTTTGTCCAAAATAAATTGTTTTCAAACCACTGTGCGTCATTAACCTGCCATGAAATTAATGATTTTTTTGTTTTACAAAATTTTGTAGTGTAGTCGACTTGTAGTAGCCATTAATGACTTTCGATACTTTTAACACAAAAACTAATAAAATCTTATTATTGTAAATAACTAAACAAACATTTTGGGATTATTTGTTTTTAAAACGACAAAAGCTTTAAAACTACTTTAACTTGTTAAATTTAATTCGTTAAACCTTCAAATAGATTTTTGAACTTTATTTCAATGATTTTACTAAAGGCAAGAGTAATTGTTGTAGGATGTTTAACGACTTTTGATAAAATACTGTTTTATTAAAACTTGTTCAAGCTAAATTATAAAGCTGAATTGAAGGAATAATTTTCCATTTAAAGTTTACACAACTTTTACACAATTTCATACTAAAATTTTCTAGCTAAATTCAGTTGAAAGCGCACAAAATGTGTTAAAAAAATTCCATTATCGAATTACAACTTTTCTTTTTAAATTTAAGGTAAATCGCTAAGCTGAATTAATGAAAGCTCAGCTGAAATGTAACAAATAAAGAATAATCTGCAAAAACGGATGTTTTACTAAACAAATTAGTTTTTTTTTTTGTATTAGTTGGAAAAACTCCTTGCTGAATTAAGAAGTAGTGCAAGAACGCGCTGCTGAATAGGGATAAAGCACTTAGTGGTACAAATATTTGCTGCATAAATTAAACAATATCATTCTTAATATATAAAGATGTTTTTACTTTTGAACTGCAAAGGAACAGTAAGCTGAATTAAAAAAAATATTAGCTGAATTAAATTATATTACTTTTCTTATGATTTATGATAAAAGAAAATCTAAAATATTATTAACCAAGTAAAAATTTGCGCAAAATTTGAAAGAGGCATAAAGCTGAATTGAGAAATAAGGTTGCTGAATGGAAGTAGTTATATAATTTATAATTTTCTATGAAATATATTTAGCTGAATAGTCAGCTAAATGAGGATAGATAATTGTTGACAAAGCTGAATCGGCTAAACAGTGAGCTGAATTATGCAAATCTTTGCTGAATTCAAATATATAGCTTTGTGAGAATTTTTATAGTGTTTTAAGATATTAGTTAGCAGAATTTAAGGAAATTTAAGCTTCCTGGACTTTTTTAAAATAATTTAAAATTTAGGCCTTTTGATTTCTTTAGCTGAATTGTAAACAGAATTAGCTGAATAGCTTTGTAAGTGCTTTCTAGGCCTTTTCTAGGCCAAGCCTTTTGGAATTATAGGATTATTAGAATGCACGTGGATGATACCCTTTATCGCAATCTTTTGGCCCTCTCCAATTGGGGTCTTGCGAACAGGGCTGTGTAGTTTCGCATAAGCGTACGGCTGAATGTGGTACTTCATTTGTAACTATGGGTGATTTAGGTTCTAAGAAATCAGAAGCATTCGATGTTCTTGTCGTAAAGGTTCAATGTAATGTTCGGTGGCGCAAGCATACCGAAGCATTCAAGTGCTTAGATTTCGCCGGACAGATCGTATGTAGAATAAACTCCCTGCGAAGGTCTTTTCTGTCACTTTCAGCATGCTAAGATTCAATTCAAATGTTTACAACCACTTCTTCCTCTATCTCCTTTCCTATAACCTAATTTCCTAGTAGTGGCACAATGCGTTGCAGAAGTATATGTCATCCCCTGACTGCTGGTCCTACTAAAAAAAAAAACCATTTGCAAGAAAATAAAAATAACATGGAGTAAATATTTTTTAAATTCTTATAAAATTTTAAAATTATTTTAAAGTTAATTTCTTGCTTCTGCTCACGTTTCTTTAATATAATTTTTTTTGAAATGTTTATTAATAGTTTTTGTTGTCGTGTCTATTAGTCAAGGTACCGAACATCATTAAAAATCAACCCAAAATGTTTAGTTTACTCAAATGTATTCCTTCTTCATTAATTATTCTTTGGTTATTTCTAATTCTAGCAAAAAATATAATTTAATGTTGTTTTAATATTTTAACCTCCCTAGTGATTTTGTTGGCAGGCAATAAAAAAAACTGTTTCCAATAGAAATCTAAACGTTTGTCTTTTGTTTTGTTTTATGTTTATTTTACCTAGAAATGGTGCTATCGGTGTTATCTGCTATTTATCGTTTTGAAAATGTGCGTTTGAACACGTTGTTTGATTTAAAATTCCCTGCCTTTTACTCCGTGTGAGTCTAATCCATGGTTATGCGTAATTTTTTATTTTTATTTATATACATTTATTTGTTTATTTATTTTAACAACAAAACCAAAAAAAACACATTTATGACATCATTAAAAGCCAACTGACAGATTTTCAAATACAACTGAAGACACAGAACATTTCACAAATTCCTCTCTAACAAACTGCTGCTCTTAAATGAATGAATTTATTTCTGGGTATATGTATGTATGTGTCGATAAAAGTGTATTTAGGTTTGTATATGTCTAGTATCCAGTACAAGCGAAAAATGTGAGAGTAAGTTATTTGGTTAAAAAATAGTTGAAGATTCATTCTATGCTGGTGTTAGAGCAAGTTTACTAACCTTGAACTTCACGAAAAAAATTCCAGATAGAAAAAAAACAAAAACTAAAATTATAGATACCCTCATGTATACAAGTTTCTATCTCATTTATATATATGAAAATAAAATTTAAGTTTCTATAGAATGAAAAATATACATCCGTGTGAGTGCGTGTGTCAGAAAGGCGGCAAATTTGAATAATAATAATTTGTTTAGAAAGTTTTATTTCTATTCAATTTGGGCTGATCTGTTTTCACAGTAAATTTTTTTATAATAGCTTCTTGTTGTTGTTGTTGTTATTTTAAAATATAGTTTATTGGATTTTTAGGCAACAAATACACAAAAAAAGACAAAGTGTATTAATTTCTTTATTCATTTTTTTATTGACACATTGAATACCGACATCTTTTTTTGAAGGGAAGTATGGGACTATTTTTCATATTATTTTCTAATTTTTGGTGGAAAAGGTCAGTATTTAAAAATTTTAAGGGAAAAAAATATTTTCCAGTAAAGGCACTAAAAATTTTATTCTGCAAAAAACTGCTGCTTTAAAAAAAGTACTATTTACAATTTAAGAATCTCTTTAATAAATGTGCTTTTTTATAAGAGGAATATTTATTAAAAAGTCTTGCTCAAAAATTTTTTGTCAAAAAGTAGTTTTTTTTAAAAGGTACTTCTTAAACAAATATTTCCTACAAAGGTACTATTTAAAAAATGTATTATTTAACCAAAAAAAAAAAACTATCTAAATAATACTATTTTAAAAAGGCATTTTTAAATAGGTAGTTCTGCAAAAAAACTTTCTGTCAAGAAGTGCTTTTTCGAAAAGGTACTTTTTAAGCAAAAATTTCTTAAAAAGGTACTATTTTAAAAATAAATTATTTTAAAAAACTATCTAAATAATACTATTTTTAAGGGCATTTTGTAAAAGATTCTATAAAAAAATTTGGTCAAGAAGTACTTTTTTCAAAAAGGTACTTTTTTAAAAAATACTTTTTAAAAAGGTATAATATTAAAAAGTTATTGTTTCAAAAGATATTTCGTTAAAAGGAGACAATTTTATTAAGGTACTTTATTATAAAAAAGTACTGCTGAAGGTTAGGTTAAGTAACTAAGCAGTTACATATTTTTTTCCTAGTACTTTTTCAAATAGATTTATAAAACGGTTCATTCATTTTTCGAAAAATATTTTGAAGTAAATTTTTAAAATAATTTTTTAAGTACATACTCGTTAAAAGAGTACTTTTTGAAAATGTACCTATGTTGGTACCTATTCAAAATTGTGTTTTTAAAGTCATCTTTAATGGGGTACGTTTTGAAAATATATATTTAACTTTCCCCCCTAAGGTCCCTTCATAATGGCTCGTATTTCGATTGAAACGTACGATTGAAAAGTACTAAGATCTATATACCTATAACATTAGTTTTTATTGTTAATTCTTTTTTTTTATTCTTATTTTGGATCCAAAAAAAATTTTTTATTTACTTTGGGTTTTCCTTAAGGCAGAATTTATTTCAAATAATTTTTCTTACAAAGAATTAAAATCATTATAAAAAAATTAACGACATGAATAATTTTTGATTCATAAACACCTCGTTAGCAGCAACAATCATAAATTAAAAACTATCAAAAAAAATTTTTTTTAATTAAAATATTCTTTAAAATTTTGTAATTCTTTTATTACAATTTGAATCAAATATTTCAGGCACGTACTTGTGGAATAAATAAATGAATTTAAATTTAATTGTTTTCCTTAAAGTTAAAAACAATAAAATGGCTTCTTAGGGTAAATAAAGAAAAAAGAAGAGAAGCAACAAATTTGTGTATGTCTGTCTGTGAACACCTTGACTTTGAAAATGTTCAAGTATATAGTGCGTTCATTCCAGTATATAGTGCGTTTCCTTATATACAATACAATACACAATACATCCGCAACATAAAACTAAAAGATTGTTTTGTGTTTTTTTATATTTTTTGAAGTTCAAGTTCGTCAAACTTATTTTGAATTTAATTCAGTTTTTTTATAGTTTATTTTTATGTAGTGGTGAATTTTATTACTTTTTTTAATATTTAAAATTTTTGATTTGAGTTATATGTTTCTAACTAAAGAAGGGTACGATTTTTTTTTTTTAATTTTAAACTCATTCTTATTTAAGAATTTAATTTGGCTTTGTTTCAAGGGTAATTATGTTTCAGGTATTTTATTTTTTTTTGTTTTTTTTTTTTTTTTGTAAGTACGTAGTACCTTATAATCAAGTGGGCAGATCGTTTGTTTCAAATAAATAAAACTTCCTTTGATAGCAACTGGCTTTAAAAATACACGTGTTTAAGTCATAATTTTCGAAACTTAATGGTGTAGTTTTGTAGTGCAATAAAAACATATGCTTTAATTGTTTTAGGCGAATTTTACTTTGGAAAAATAAATTTTAGCTAAGAGTCCTCTTTTAAATCAAGCTGTACGTACTTCTAAAAAATCTACCTTTTTAAGAAATAATTTTAAAAAATGTTTTCATAAAGCTGACTTTTTCAAAAAGTACCTCAGAAAAGTACCTATGAGACAATTTCTCCTTAAAACAGTATTTTTTAAATGTGCTTCTTTAAAAAAAAGTACTATTTTGTTTAAGTACTTTTTTAAATAAGTACCTTGTTAGAAAAGTACCTGCTAAGAAATCATATTTATAGGTAGTATTTTTTAAAACCTTGTACTAAAAAAACAAAATTTTTATTTAGTACCTCTTTTAAATAAGTACCTTTATAAATATGTCCCATTTTTAAATTTTTTAGGATAGTTTTTTAAAAAAATAAAATACTGGAACCGGAATACCGCAAACAAAAATTTCTTAAATCAAGCTTTTATTGTGGCGATAATCATATCACTAAAAAGTGTTTTTTTTTTCAAAGGGCCAGTAAGTTTCATTTGCGAATTTGTGCTTTTTAAGAGAAGTACTTTTATGTGAAATGTAACTTCTGTTTAAATTGAGTTAAAATAAATACGCCAAAATTTAATATTTGTATTTTTCAATACAACAAAATTATAAATTCTTATGGGGTACCTTTTAGATAAAGTACCAATTGAATTTAGTTTTATAAAAAAGTTATGCGAAATTAACTCTTAAAATAAGTTTATACAAAAATAATAATTTAAACATTAAATAGTACGTTTTTAATATCTTAACTTTTAGAAATCACTTGTAAAAAGTACTTTTATTTAATAAAACTTAGTTTTCTGAAAATAACTAAATGGTAGGTAGCTTTAAAAATAAAATGTTTCTGTTTTAAAAATGTTATTGATAAAGATGACTAAAATAGCACTTTTTATAAAAGTACCTTTTTTGAAAAGTACCTTTTCGGAAAAGGTTCCTTTTTAGAAAAGTATTATTTTATATTTATTTATTTACTGTATATATAAAGATTAAATATATTTAAGTTCTTAACACAGAAACACTTTGTAAACCAGAAATTTTTGCTACAATGTACTTTTTAAAGTTACATCAGAGAACTTTGTATTTTATCAAACAGGTACAATTGAAGAGGCACCAATTTAAACACAACTGATTATCTCTGTATATATGTATATTAAAAATATGTATGGACATAGATATTAAGCAATATACCTAAAGCCATAAACATACATTTTAAATCACTTTTTTCTTTAATTTAAAAATTCTGCAGATATAAAAACTAAGTTTCAAAACAGAGCAAAGAGAATTTGCAAAAAAAAATTTTTTTGGAGAAAAATGTCAATGTCCCAACAACCTTGAAAGAACTTTGCAATGTCAGCAGTATTTTGGCAAAAAACAAAAAAAAATGTATTTCTGAAAGAAGCAGATTAATAAGAAATTTGCGAAAAGAAAATAAGATATAAAAAAGTAAATATAATAATTGGCAAAAACGGCAAGCACACGCACATAATAAAACCGTAGAAACTAAAATGGATATTTTTTTTTTCTTGTATAAAAATTAGCAATTGAGAGTTATTGGTGCGAGTAAGAGAGATGTGTGCGTGAGGGTTTTATTTTATTCACCTCGAAACATGAAAGATTTGTATTCATAAAAAAAAACTTAAAATTCTTCCGATAGCGCAAGATTAGGAAAAAAAATGATAATAATAATTTTGGAATAAAACATGTTTTCTTTTTTGACACACTTTTTCAAGCATAAAAAAATTTATTGTGCACTCAAAAGAAGTTACTTATTAAAAGGATAACTATAACAACAAACAAGCGTCAGATACTCTATTCTTTTTTTTTAAAGAGAAGTAGCACTTTAGGCAACAATGCTCCTATTTAGTTATTTATGTAGCCGTGATATATTCTTAAGGAAAGGGTTAGATAAGAGATAAGACTGGTGGTGAAAGGAGAAAGATATAGCCATTTTATTATTTATTTTATTTCGCCGGCGAATATTCTATGAAGAAGTACAGACGAAGAAGGAGGCTGCGTTCTGTAGTGTAAATTCTGAACATGTATTTATACAATAAACAGAAAAAAATTTTTAATATTACCACAGGGGTTGAACCCTGACCAACCAGATTTGCAGTCAACGTTCTTACTACCGTAGGCTCAAGTACAATGACCCATACAATTTTTTGTCTTTATGTTAACGTTAAAATTCTAGACTACTAATGAACCCTGTAATTCTATTTACGGAGATATAATCTGCGTCCCCTAGGATTAGTAGAGCACTTCCAGGGAATTTTGCTCTGTGAGACCCAAAAGCAGAATACGCACAGAGAATATGCTTAGAGGGCATATTATGCAGTCCGCGGATGCTGCAAAATCTGATCGTAGTACCTCGATTCTGTAATTTAAGTGAAAAAATTTGCAGTCAGTTACAGTTAGTCATGAACTTTTCTACTGGCATCTAAGATCCTAATATCCTGGAAGTCATCTCGTAATCAGCCATAAGTCTTTTAAGCTCTTATTGAGAGTTATTAGCCCGAGGAATGTATTTCGAGACAGCTTAATAAAACGCTTTCATTGTCTGAGCCCTGTTAGAGCCTTCCTGTAACGATATAGTTTCGTCTCTGCCCAGAAATCTGTTATTTTTCCTTAGCAAAGAATGGTTACGGTCTGCCCACTCAACAAAACTTCAGTTGATTGTAAGAACTGAGTTCATTTAGAGGCGCTACACTTTTCATTTGGGTCTCCCATTTACCGACTTCTGCAAAAGTTGTTAGGACGAGGAGGAAGAGGAGACGGTGGAACACCTTCTCTGTCAGTGACCCGCGCTGGTATGTATTCAGCTGAGATATCTCTGTCAGCAGTACATCGGGGGCTTATCTGATATATCGTCAATGGGTTTAGGTAGGATTAGTTCTTTTCTGAGGCACAGTGGATGGTTTACCGGCCCACAACCGGACATCATGACTCATTCATTGGGATGAGCGACACTTTCGCTGACTGGCCTTATTTAGCAGATTCTTTTCTGCATTTTTATTGTACCTTCTCCGTATTATCACACCCGTGGTTCTTTCTATCTTTCTCTTCTCCTTATCCTCATTTCTTTTTCTATATTCTGCCATAATCTTCTCTCTCTCTCTGTTTCTACTTGTCTCTCCCTTCTGACAGCAGGTAACACAAAAGGATCAATGGACCCAAGTGGACTGTGGCAACACGACTGCCTGCCTAACCTAACCTAGAGGTGCTACACAGTCCAAAACCAAGCCGGACTAAGTTCAAACGAATTTAGCGCAGCTTGACTGCGTGATATTAAATAAATTCTCATACACCATGTTTTTCGTATACTTAAGCCTGAAATATCGTTAGGTATTTACCCATGAAAATCGACCTTTAAAAGTTTGTTAAAATTAACTGCTCCCAAGATGCCATTTTCTTGTTTAGAGCCATCATAGCATTACGCGTAAGTTAACATTGGTCCTACGATGGTGTTTTAAGTCTAGTAGATCATTCTCAGTTTTAGAATCTCACATTGCTTTAAAGAGTCTTTAGTTTCAACAGATAATCTGCAGATATACTTGTTAAAATATTGTGGGGTAAACTGTGTCGTATGTAGTATTATATATTTATACATTTTTTCGTACCCTAAATTAATTGTTTAACCTGATCTCTATATCAGGCCACGTACAAAAACTTCATCCTTGACAGTTGAGATAATTAAATAATATGAATGCAGGGGCATAACAGACCGACATTGGTGAAATACAACTGATACAACAATTGACAATTATAGTATTTACCCAAGTATATTCGAGAATCCTAAGTTTGCTTCAACCTGTTTTTTTGTTTTAATATTTAAAGTCCGAAACTACGCATTATTTACATCATTCTTTGGTAACAACAATTACAACAAATAAAAAAAGACATTAAACCTTTCCAAGGTTGCCAATTTAGCCTGTTCTTCTGTATCTAATGATACAGAGATTTTATTTTAATTATAAAACAATGACTAAATTGTATGTAGCCGAAAGATATACAAAATTTGTATGTTTATATTTAATAAAAAGTAAAAATGTTTATTATAATTAATATTTTTATGGTAAGACTTAGTTTTTAATTAAAGCATAACATTTTATGTGAAAATGTAATTTTATTTAATTCTATTAAAATAATTACGTCATTATATTTGCCTGCTTAAAGTAATAGATTTTAATTAATTCTTAATACAAAAAAAAATTTTAATTAAATTTTTTAATTGTTTGTTTTTTTTGCCATTGTTTGATTATTTAATCTGGCCACTTCTTTGTCAAAACAGTTGGCAACCTTGAACCTTTTTGATAAGTTTTTAATTTTTACCTACTTAGTTGCCATATCAGGTGTCTTACATGTGTGTAAGTATGTTTATGTGTATTTTAATATTTTTGATGAAAGGAAGTTTCTTTTTATTTTTTCTTTTACTCTTTTTAAGGAATTAAACAAGAACAACGATACAATATGTTGTTTAACAACTTTCTGTTTCGGTCGTTTATATTTTGTAAAACATAATGATTTAATAATTGTTGTTTATACAATAAATTACCTACACATGCATAATAAACTATTAATTTAAAAAACCATAAAAAGGTTATTTTCCATATTTATTTTTAGGCCTGAAAAAAAAAAACATTTTATTACATAAAATACTTAAAGAATTGTATAATTTTTTTTTTAAACTAGAAATACAAAAAAGAATACAGAAAATCCCTGATCCGACTTTGAAAACATCCTACACCAGCGAATGCACAGTCAGTCTCTAAGGTAAATTTTAAATTGAGTTGAAACAATTTGTAACTTCAATAGTCTACTGAAAATTATAATCATTTTAAGTTAACGGAAGATGCGCCAATCTTTTCCAGAAAATGACCCGTTTGAAGAAACAATTTTATTACTGCTTTGTCTTATAAAGAGCATTTAAAAACTTAGGAAGTAAAAAGACAGAAAAATGAACCTCTTTATTTAGAACTAAATTTAAGAAATGAATAAGTTCATTTGAAGCAAAATTAAAAAATGAACTAGTTTGCTTAAAGCAGAGTTTAGAATAAAACGATTCATTTAGAACAAGAGAAAAATCATTGAAAACAGTTGTTCAGAAAAAATGCATGAAACTGGTCATTAAGTAAAGTGTGCAAAATAAACGGGTTCACTGTTAACAAATTGGCAAATGAATCGATTTATTTAGAACAATATTAAGAAGTGAACAGATTTATTTAAAATAATATTAGTTGGTCCTGGGGCCAAATTACTAAAATGAAAATTTCGTTAAATATCGCATGCCGTTATTTGCCCCCTGGTCATTTAGTAATGAATCGAAATGAACAAGTTAACTAAATAAAAAGGAGAATATCAATTGCTTTAATTAGAAAAAAGAGAGAAACTGTACCGCTTCGTTCAGTACAAGAGTGAGTAGATTCATTTAAAGTAACAGTTATTCTGAGAGAAAAATGAACCCGTTCATTCAGAAGAGTAAAACATTAAACAGTTCACTTAGAACGTAGTCAGAAATGTATCAGTTTATTAGAGAGAAAAGAGAAAAATCAACAATAATCAAAAATGAACAGCTTTATTTAGAATAGATGTCCTGATTGGGAAAATGAATCTGCTTTTTAACTATAGAATGAAATATAAACCAATTCACTTATACTCTAGTGGAATAGTTCACTACTCTATACAAAGTGATAATTAAAAAAGTAGTTTTAGTACAGATTAAAAAATGAACCACTTTATTAAGTGAAAAGCGATACTGAATTTCTTAGCTTCGTACTTATTGAAAAATGAACCAGACCACTGAGTACAGAGTTAACAACGAACAAGTTCTTCTAGCGCGGGTGAAAATTGAACAAGTTAATTAAGTACAGAGTGAAATAACACAGTTTCTTTAGAACAAAATGAAAATTAAAAAAGTTCATTTAGTACAGAAAAAAAAAAAAAAATAAATCAGATACACAAATAAAAATTAAAATTAACATCTTAAGAAAAATATTAACCCCTTTAAAGTGAAATAAATATAAACCAGGCCTGTGACTACAGAAAGAAAAAAAGTAAATTTAGTACAACTGCAAAAATGAACCTTTACCTAAGTACGAAGTGCTTAATGAACCAATTAATTTAAAGTAGAGTAAAAATTATACTTGTTTATTTAGGACAGAGTGAAACAAGTTTGAGAATAACTCACTTTATTTAGAACAGAGTGAACACAATGAACCGGTTCATTAAGAAAATACAAAAAAAAAAAATAAACCACATCATTATTAACAGAATGAAAAATTTTTAAATCTGATTAATTTGTTTAGCATAAACAATTTAGTTTTAAATCATCTTACTTTCTTTTCGAAATTTTAAAATCTCTCCCACTGTGCTATGTAATATTTTAAAGAATTCTTTTCAGAATTAAGCTGTGTAAAATTCTGAACATGTAATTTTTTGTTTTTATTTATGTGTATTTTTTTATTTTTTTTTTGGTATCAATAATCTTTGTTGTTGTTGCTGCTATTTAATACTTAATTTCGAAATCAAAAGTCATTTATCTTTTTTTCTCTTGTTTTTTAAAGAATTTCTTTTTTAGTTTCCTTTTTTTTCTCTCATAATATTTTTCGTTTCATTCTTTTTACTTTCTTCGTTGATGAGTTAGTTGTGTATTTTGTTGTTGCACAGCCGCTTTAAATAGTTTTTACAAGATGTGGGTTTTAACTTCTTTTATGGTTCTTTAAAATAACAACAACAAAATAATATAAAAATTTATTACATAATGTTTACTTTCTTTCCTTCTCTTTGTATTTGAAATTGTGGCTTATTTTTATTTTATATTTTAAATTTCTGTTTGCTTTCTTTCTAGGCCATTCTCTTGGAAAACGAAGATTGTATAACATTTGAAATGAAGACCCCAATTATGTTGATCTTGAAAATGAAAAAAATATTTATACATGTAAACACACATACATACTTACATATGTACATATGTATGTATATATGTAAAATATTAAAAATTAGGTTAATGTCAACATTTCTGAGTGTATAAAAGCAAGATAAAAAGAATTAAAAAAAGGTTTTAAAATTTATTAAAGGCAAGAAAACCTGTTAATGGAAAATTTTTTATCAAGATTTTCGTTTCAAAAATTTTAAAGTCATTCATTATGCCTATTGAGAAAGTGAATGGAAAATAGATTTAAAAAAAAAATTCTTAACTTGTTTCACAACAATTCGAGTCATCTTAAAAACATGTGCGAGCGATATTTGAATCAGGTTTTGTCTGATAGAATTTTTTATGAATAGATAGAGAAAATAAATTTCCTTTTCATATTCTTTAAAATTATTTTTCTTAATCAAAAAAATAATTAAATCTAGCAACGAAGGCGAATTAATTTAACCAGATGGCAGCTGACTATTTTTTGCTTAATTTTGTTATGTGTAGAATAGCTGTCAAAAGTGTTTAATTTTTCCTTTTTTATTACAAAGGGTTTTTTTTTAATAATTTTTAAAATAGAATTTTAACAAGAGTTTTAAATCAATTTAAAAAATAAAGTTTACTAAAGACGTTATAAAAAGGGTAAGAAAAGAGTGCAGCAATTAATTGTCTAGGTTTACTGTACATTTAAGTACAGCGCTGCCACCTGTTATAAATTCGTCTTGCTAGCAACAAAATTTCCTAAAATATTTTAAGATTTTTAATTAGATAATCGTACCTCTCAATTACAAGGAAATCTGATAGAATTCTCCTTTTAATAAAGAAAAACGCTAGAAAATGTATGTTTAGTTATTACACTGTTACATCAATAAAAAGGCAACTGTAATCGTATGTAGATACACGACAGACATATAAAAAAAATGGGTTCTCTTCTAAATACGTTTTAAATCCACGTTAAAATATTTTTCAATAGACATGAACATTTCTACAAATCTAACGATACGGATTTACAGCCTTATGTGCTGGAAGTTGTGGCGCATCGCTAGTATGAGTGAATGTGACTTGAATATCTAAACTATTAAGAACATTATAATGTGCTTAATACCTAAAGGCTTTACGTCACATTTATTTGTCTCCTTACCAATGCGTGACCATGAAGATAAAAAAGGTTCTACATTTCCATACTCATTGACATATGACAGCTTGAAAATGTCATATGAGCTGCAAGGCGAATTTATACCAGGTAAAAGACAGTCACTTACGTGTATTTTACACTACACTTACTGCACTTTTTACTTACCCTTTTTAATAAGTTTTCAGTAAGTTTTCAAACTCGTGTTACAATTATATTTTAAAGAATATTAAAAAAAAAAGATCTTTTTTAATATAAAATGATACACTTTTGACAGCTGCTCTACACATAAGAAAATTAAGCAAAAAATAGTCAGGTTCCACAACGATGCCACCTGATAAAATTAATTCGCCTTGATGAACTCCATGTAGATTTTCTTTAACTGTACCACGAAGCCAGTTTAACCTGTGTCCAAGTGAAAGACGAAATTCTAAAACTTGTTATTTAAAGAAAAGTTTCCAAATTCACTATAAATCCAAGAATTATTTCCTTATACAATCCTTAATTATTTTTATGGCAGGGGAAGGTAAAATTTGGTTTTTTTTGAACGTGCTCTCAACATGAGAATAGTCATTCTCATCGCAGGCAACTGAATTGCATAAGGAGGAATTCCCCAGTGATTACGGTAAAAAAATTTTTCAGCCTTGACTCTAGTTAAGACCAATTTATAACGCAATCAAGACCAAGAGTGGTGTCAGAGAGAAAGAGAAAAATCCATCGCAACCGTGTATGTATGCATGTACGTTAATGCCACTTCACTGTTATAATGAATTCACTTAATATGAACCCTGGTGACTTTTTCCTATTTTCAATACTTAAGTTAAAGAAACATCATTGACAAGATTTACTAGAAAATTTCTGAATATCGCAAACCTAGTTCAAAAGTGTCACAACTCAAAATTTTACCTTTTCAGAAATCGAAAAAAAACTGTTTTTCACCTGAATAAAAATGGTTAAAAAGCAAAAACTTTGGACTATTTAGTAGAAAACCCATACCGATTATGATATAAAAAGTTCTTTTTATTTGTTTAATATTTATATACTAGATAATGAACAATTTAATTATATTTTGAGTTCAGTCACTTTTGAACTTTGTGTGCGATATGTTCATTCCAGAAAAGCTCTTAACCAAAATGACGATATTGTAATACAATAAAATGTCGACAATACATTCAATACTATGAATGAATGACTTAATGGTCATATGCCACCATGTAGTAAATATGTTCTCCAAAAATTTATTCACAATTGAAGGGTTTTAGCCACTTTCTTGTTTTATTTTAATGTGTACGACATACAGGAATATTTATCGCTTTTAAAATGTGGATTCCAAGTGTTGCCCTTTTAATATTAATTCGCCGTATAAAACTGTTTTTAAAAGAAATATTTATATATTCGCAATTGTTAAAGTTTTTTTCATTGTTACAGAAGAAAGAAGCTTTACTTTTAAAAGCTATAATTAACAGCTCTCAATAAACAGAGTCTGTTAAATAACAGACAAACAATAGAAAGTCATAAGGTTGTGGTGGTTTAAAAGCAGACATGTTGTTTTTAAAAGCTCATAACATGAGAGAGTAAGTAGAAGAGAATAAAAGCAATAACAGCAAATTAAGATTTACTACCAATCGCTAGATGGCAGCATATAGCTAAAAAGTTATTTGTTAACGTTACATTTGAATATAAAAAATACGATTTGTTTGGATTTTAAAAATAAAAACTTTTAAGAAATTTAAAAAAAGCGAAATAAGAAAATTTAAAGAAAAATTCATTACAATTAAAAAAAATTATTTAAAAATTGTATTTTTTTAATTTAGAGATCTTTTTCCTTCAAATGGAAAATCTTACTTTTAACAAAATTATTTGTTAAAATAAATCGTTATCAAACTTAAAAGTAAATAAAACAAATTCATCAAAAGCTATAATTCAAAATAATTTTTGGTTAATGGAAATTTTATTGAACGAACTGACTCACGAATTTCGTTCAATTCACGCTTTTTAAATAAAAATAATTTTTTTGAATACGGACATAATTCCATAAGTTTTTTTTTGTGTTTAAAAATTAATATAAGACAAAAATTTTTTTATAATAACTTAATGACGTCAGTAAAACGTATTCGAGAAGCGATAAGAAACCTCAGAATTTTGTATTTCAAAATCCATGGTTTTTATTGCAATTGAAAAAATTAATAAAAGAAACAGCAAGACTTCAAAATATTTTATTTGAGAATTAAAAAAAAAACTAATAAAAATCAAAAAACTCTTAAAAGCTAACCCTCTTCCTTTTATAGTTATGGTAAAATTTATGTTCAATACACAAAATATTAAAAACGAGATAAAATAAAAAAAAAAATCAAAATGATGAAAGCAACTGATCAGAATGCGAATTTTTTCTTATTGCTCAACTCTGATACAATAGGGTTTTTAACAGTCGGAAATAAAACGTTGTTTCGAAAATTCTGAAATTCAATTAAAACGAAAAGTGTATGTGAAAAAATCCTTTAGCACGCGAGAGATAGCCTCAGGGTTTTAATCTTCATTATTTTTATAATTCAGAAATATTATAAAATAAGGAGAAGCCAGGAGAACCTTTTAAAGAAATTAATATTTATCTGAAGATATTTATTTTTTGCGAAAGAGTATTATCGCTGCAAGAAACTTACTTTAGATTTAAGATTTCACCAAAATGCGTTTAGAAAAAATAGTTTCCATCTTAGTGGGGCATTGCTTATATATTTTTTTAAATTTTCTAAAAAATTTAAAGAAACCCACAGAAATCTTCTAAAAATTAACTGCAAGCCTTTAAAAATTCCGCCAAAAATTCCAATTTATTCACCAATTTTGTAAATAATTTTTAGGCGTTCTTAAACTATTTCTATTGTCGTTCATACATCCACTTCAATATTGTTCATAATTGACGTCACACAGTGCATTGAATTTTGCAATTTATTTTGATAAAGAAAAAAGTAAAAATAAAATAAATATTGAGTTCATGAACGTTTGTCGACTTCAATTGGCATGACTGCCATGATAATGTTCAGCAAACACACACACTATTGAGATAGTGAAAACAAGAAAATAGCAAAAACTACTCACAACTACTAAAGCAATATTAAAAAGCTCGTACACACATCCACACACATGCACATTGTAATGAAACTGTAACAAAGTTTACGAGCAAAATAATTGAAACAAAGCTTACCGATTGCATCAACGAATAAATACGAATAAGTTTACAGAGTGCAATACCAAAGTTATTTGAACAATGGCTGCCAGATCTATTGATTTAAGGACAGCAAAAAATAAAACTTGACGATTTGCGCTCTGAAATATGATGGAATATAGAGACCAACCAGGTTTGATGAGATTAATTTTGTATATAATATTGTACTTTTTTAACGAAATTATAATTAAATTACTGTGTGTAATAACAGTAGAAAAATTTTATAATTTCGAAGAATAATTGCAAGATTTTTATGTTAACGATAAAAAACTGAAAACTCTATTTTTTGTCCACGTGTCTAGTTTTTCGCTTACAAGACGAGAAATATTTTGTTTCGAGTATTTAAGTGATGTCGATTAGAAAAGACACCCTAGGAAATTAGACTTTAAAAGTCAAGTTTCCAGATTTAGGCTGTAAAGTTTTTAGCGGATACTGCATCAATAAATAAAAACTTTTTGTACTGCTTCTGCTTAGTCGTCTGACCCAAAACTCCATTTTTGCCGGCAAAAAACCCAAAAGTTAGTTTGCACTCTTTTCTACAAATGAATTTTGAAAAAAAAATTATTTTGAAATGCCAAGACTGACTATCATAAATAATCGTAGTAATCATTCATCACAAAATCCGATGATTTTACGAAAGTGTTTAAAAATAACATTTGATTTAAATACACACTAAAAACTATGGAAATAATAATCAGTTTTTTTAACAAAGCTTTAAAAAAGTTTGTTTGAATCTTAATGTTCTATAACTCTTAATAAATCAAGATGTCTATTGAAAATATTTTATTTCGCAATGTTAATTGAAAATGGTATTTTTTAGACTTTGGCGATTTTCTTTAAGTTCAATCTGGCCACTTTAATTCAACCCACCATGTACCAATGAGAAAAAATTAAATATGAAGTTTGCACGTGCAGTTAATTAAAAAACAAGAAAAATGAACAACACATGCATGCATTCCAGTGCACAAATGAAAAGTACTGCCAATCAAGCGTTTTTAAAAATTAAATTTTTTTCTCTTTTTAAATAAAATGATACGAATCAAATATATTTTATTCAACTTAGTTTCATAAATTAAGTTTTCTCATATCACTCTAACAATTGTTAACATTATTTTTGTAATGCAATTTGTTGTTGCATTTATGTTTTTTACATTTGAATTTATTTGCTTAACGTCGCTGTTGTGCTGTGCTTTGCAAGGTTAGTTTTGATGTTTAAAGCAAAAAAAAATAAAAAATTGTCATAAATATTATTGTTTTAAAGTTCACAAAAAGGAGAAACACTTGGCGAGTGTTGCAGTAGGACCAGGGGTGAAGCACGAACATTGTGTGCTTTTTTGTCAAAGCTTGCTGATAAAAATGAAGGCGAATAAACTTAATTGACCCGCTTTAAATTGACCTCTAAAAAATAATTCTAAATGGTAGATTTTTTATTAAAAAAATTAAAAAAAAATAAAAGCACAACAAAGCAAAGCAACAGCGCAAAAATACACAAGAATTTTACACACAAAAAAAAAAATAAATACATATTAAATAGTTTAAATGATGCAATATTGATTTTTTTTTTACTTCTAAAAGAAACTTTCTTTTTATTAAAATTATGATGAAAACACAAATTTTAAAAAGTACCTTTTCTAAATTTTCTTTACATTTTGGCCTTAAAAAAATATTTCTTTAAAAAAACACCCGGAATTAATTTTGAAAAAATGTGGCCCTTTGCATAAATGCTGCCAACTCCAAAAGTAATTTTCAAAGCAACTTTTTAAAATATTGTCTTTAAAAACAAAACCCTGGAAAATAAATCTTTTTTATAAAAAACACATTACTCTAAAACGGAGCTATTAGAAAAATACTTTTAGCAGAGAACTGTTTAAAAAGTACCTTTTTTTAAAATTAACTTTTAAAAAAATTCTGTTTTAATTTTGTATGTTTCGCAAATGGACTTTCCATAACAATTCTTAAAAAAAGTACTTTTTCAAAAGTACTATTATAAAGTACCTTAAAAAATTTTTAATTTTTTTTAAGAATTGTATTATTAAACTTTAAATCAATAACTACTGCAAAAGGTGCATTAAAAAATACCTTGTAAGTTATTGCTTTAAAAAAGTACTTTTTTAAAAACATAAAATTTTTGAAAGATCTTTAATAAAATACCTTTGGAATATTAAAAGGCCCATTTTAAGCCAGAAAAAACTTTTATAAGATGTTTAATTAATTTTTTTTTTGCTTAGGAAACAGATTTTCCATAAAAATTCCTAAAAAAAAAGTATTTTTTAAGAGTACTATAATAAAGAACATTAAAAAACATTAAATTCTTTTATAAAATGTAACAAAGCACTTTAAATAAAAAAGTACTTTTTTAAAAACATAGAATTTTTGAAAGATCTTTATAAAATACTTTTGGAATTGTAAAAAGACCATTTTAGAAAAAGTATTTCTTTTTCGTACCTAAATAGACAATTTTGAACTAGCAAAAAAAAATTACATGAGCAATTTTTGTAGAAAAACACGAATTTTACAATTGCAGTCACATAAACATAAAATATTCAGATTGCATTTTTACCGTGCAATGAAAGCAAAGGAAAACTAAGAAAATGCAAACATATTTTTATACGAGTGTATGTGTGTGTGCATGTGTGTATATTCAGTGTAAACATGGCAGGAGGACAAAGTGAATGCAATAAAATTTTATAAAGAACAGAAGCAACAACAAAAAATAAAAACAGCCAACTAAGAGAACAATGAACGACATTGAACTCATTTTTCATATAAAAATAAAACTAAAAAGCACAGAATTATAAAAAAAAATTAATGGTTAATTGTTAAGTTTAGGTGCTTGGCAACAAGCAAACGAGTTTTTTAAGAATATTAAAATAACAAATTGTTTAAAAAATTTGATCTCAGTGATATTGAAATAAAAATATATGAAACGTACTTTTAAAAAGTACGAAGCAAAAATTTAAAAGCAACTGTTTTTAAGAAAAAAATTAATTTTTAAAACATATTTTCTTGAAAATTTCTTATTATTCTTAATGATTTAATTAGTTAAAGAATTTTTAAAGCACCTTTTTTAATGTACTATTAAACGCACTTTTATATATTTTTTTTAAACTCTTAATTTTTGAACGGTAATAAAAAGGTAATTTTTTAAATGTGTATTTTGAAATTTAGATTTAAAAAAAAATCTTTTTTGAAAAGTATTTTTTCAAAGGTATGCTTTAGATGGATAATCTGTCCTAAGATACTTTTTCATTAAAAGTAAACTTCTTAGTATACTTTTGTTAAATATTAATTCTGTCAAAATTTTTTTTTAAAAAAGTATTTTTAAAACGTACTTTTTTTAGGGCAGTTTTATTAAGGACCAGTTTTAATATGCCTTCAAATACATTATTGAAAGGAAAATTTTTTAAGATTTTATCAATGTAATTTCTTTGGTTAATTGGTGGAGTTGGTTATAAAAAGTTTATATCAAAAAGGTACTTTTTTGAAAAGTTACTTTTGTCTTATCTATATTCATATTTATATGTAAGGAATTCTTATTCGTACTCTTTCAAAAAACTTGAGCAATTTTTTTAACGTTAGTTTTATAAAGGCCATTTTTTATAAAGATTTTATTGTCAAAAGGTACTTTTGAAGTACTTTTACAAAAGTCCTTTTTAAGGGATTTTTTTAAAGTACCTATTTCAAAAAGCATATTTATTAATATTTATTTTTTTTAAAGTATCGTTTTTAAATTTATACTTTTTCGTTTAAATGTTACTTTGGAAGGGAATTTTAAAAAGGTACTTTTTTTAATTTTTTTTAAATAATACATTTTTATAATACATCTTTTATCCAAAAAGGTAATATTAACGTTAAAAGGTTCTTAATACTTGTTCAAACGGTTTAAAGTTATTTGTTTTAAAGGTACTTTTTTAAAAATTACTTAAAATAAAACTTAAAAAGGGATTTTTTACAAGGTACTATTTTATAACCTTTTTTCGAAATAGGAAAATTTTAAAACTAGGAGTCTCCATTCTTAATAAATAAAAGAGCTCTGTTTTGCGTTGGACGTAAGCTCCTGAATCCACTGTATCATAGAAAGAGCTTTTAATGTTAAAGCTCGGTGACTTAAATTTTCTGCAATTAATAATAAATGTCATTTACAAATGTATTTAATTAAACAGAGCAAGTTCAATTCTAGCACACACACACACACACATACACATGCTTTATTAAAAGCTGTTACACACACACACTCTCATATATACAACATCTTATGCATTTGAATATTTTATATTTGTGCTCCAATCGCTGTGATCAAATATAAACAAAATGAGAATATAAAATGTGCAAGTATGTGTTGGTACAACTGCATTAAAATATGTTTGTGTTGGTAGAGAGTGTAGTTTTAATGTTTAGCGTTCGTATATTTAGATCGAGGTTATTGAGCTGCATTGGATGCAAAAAGTCCATTCAACTTTTGCAATGTTGAGTTGTTTGTCGCTTTTTAAATTTTGTTCTTTGGAAATTTTATTTAAACTTTGTGTGTGTGTGTGTTCGTGCGTGAGAGTTTGGTGTTTATAACGTCATGTATTTGTAGTTGTTATCTAGGTTAAAAGCAAAAATAAATATTTTGACTTGATGGTAACTGGCAACAAACAGTTACAAGGTAAAGGAATGGAGTGATGCAAAAAAAAACTTTAAAAGATTTCATTTAAAGGATTTTTGTGTTTTAATTCACGTTTTTATTTCGTTACCATTTACACCTCTTGTCTTTTGTCATTTTTGATTTATTTGCAATTTGAAGTTTTGAGAACATTTTTATCTGTTCTGTAAAGGAACTCAGAGCAAGAATTAAAAGAATATTAAATGTAAAACGTGTGGCTGTAAGATATACGCATTGCTATTTTTCCATTGAAAGTTAAAAATTTCCATTTCAAATAAACCTAGTTTTTTTTATAGAAATATTTAACGACTTAACTTTAAATGAAAAAACGTGAGTGGATGTAATAGCTTATTTAAGCAGCAACAGAAGCAACAACGATAAAATATTTTAATATTTGAAATTTATTGAGTTATACAAAAAAATAATTTTGAAAAAGTTTCTTTAAAAAATTCCATTTCAAAATAGTACTTTTTTAAAAGGTACATTTGAAAATAGTACTTTTTTAAAAAGTACATTTCAAAATAGTACTTTCTTAAATATTAATTATTTTTTTAAGGATTTAAAGAAAAAATAAAATTAAAATTTTTAAAAGTATCTTTAGAGAAGTGCATTCAAGAAAAAGGTATTGAAAAATTCTTAAAACAAAAGTATCTCTTAAAATCATGTTTTGAAATAAAACAACTCTTATACAATGAACATTCTTTAGAAAAGTACAAGTAAAAAATTTGTTAAAACGTATTCATGAAAAAAGTACTTTTGAAAAGTACCTTTTAAAAAAGCATCTTTCAATTTAATAATTTTTTATAAATTATCGAAAAAATGCACCTTTTATAAAAAAGTCTTTTAAAAAGCAATATAAAAAAGTACTTTTAAAGAGTATCAATTTTAAAACGATAATATTTTAAAAACTAGCTATTCGACAAGTTACTTTTTGAAAAATATATTCCAAAAATAATTTTTAAAAAGTACCTTTTTTAAAAAAGGACACTTTAAAGCAAGCAAGACTCTGTATAAAAGTTTCTGTTAGAAAAAATCATTTACTAACCGTGTTAAAAACTTTTGATAGATAACAATGACTACGAATTAAATAAGTTCTGTATGAATTGTACTTTAAACAAAAGTGCCATCAAAGAGTAACTTAAAAGTATGACTTTTAAAAAAATTTGTAATCGTTACAAAATAGGTAAATAAAATTTAGTAAAAATGCGTTTTAATTTAGTATGTTTTACAAAAAGTGTCTTGAAATAAATGTCTACCTTAAAAAACAGCTTGTCAGAAAGTTTAAAGGAAAATTTAAATTTGATTAAACAAAAGAACTTTTAAGCTTAATTACCTTTTAAAAAATATTTTTTAAATTAAAATCTCTCAAAAAGATAATGCCACTGGAGTTAACTCTCGAAGAACAATTATTCGAGTGTACCAGGAATATTTTATACTTTTTTTTGATCTATTTTATAAATACGATTTTAAAATTGTGTGGTAATTTTTGACAATTATTCGAATAAATTTTAAAAATTTATTGCTTAAATAAGTCGATTAAATTTTGTTAAATATTTCTTTCATTATTCAAAAAAAATACTATTCATTCGAATAATCGATTAAATATTCTTAATTTTATATTCGAATAAATTTCAGTTCTAAAGAAAAATCAAGAAGCATTTCAGATAAACATTTATAAAAGTAACTTTTCAATTTTGTTACTTCGTTTGCTTGGCGATCATGTTTGCTAAGAATATCTATTAAAAAATATTCTTAAACTTAACGATTATTGGTCACTCATTGCCTTGAATTTGCAACAAAACTATAATTGGAGTTTTTAATTGTCAACGTTAGATAAACTTTTTGTTAAAAAAAATTATAACAGTAACACAATGTTTAAAACATCAAAATTTAGAAAACCACAAAAAGTTATTAAACTTCATTGCATATTTCAAGGTTAGAAAAATTCAAACTCAAGAACAAAATTTAAAACAAAAACACAATGTACATGTATTGCTGCCTGGATTGTAATATGTTGGTGTGCATGTTTATGTGCTTACAAATCTGAACCTGTAATTATTTGTATTTCCAATAATCATATGAAAGCATCGTAAAGAAAAAATTTATCACTTTTATTGAAGGTTAATAAGTGCTACCAAACTCTCTTTTTCACACTTTCAAACTCTAATTAACAAATTTATATATTTTTAATTATCAATTAGTGTTTTTAATTAAAAACTAAGGGAATGCACTTTAGTAAAAACATGCATTTGATTTTAACTCTTACTCAGGGAGTAAAAGAATTGTTGATTCATTCGAGTGAAAAAGAGAGAGAGAGAGAGAGAGAGGGAGAGATAGAGAATGTAATGTTATGTTAATTTACTATAAATTGTTGTAATTCGTTTTGTTGTTTGTATTCGTTTTGATATGCAACTGATTTACATACAAAATGATTTACAATCAAGTTGTTGCTTTTGCTTTTGTTGTTGTGATAACATTTAAACAAAGTATCAATAATAACGAATGCTTTTTGCGAAAGTCAATAATATATTCTAGTCAGCAGGCTGTAAAACTTAAAACTATTAGAAGGTCGTACAATGGCCTGTTATACAGTGGTGGCCAAAATATTGAAATGATTTTTGTTTGTTATAGCAAAAATATAAACTTTTCTTAAACTCAAGACATATGTAACTGTAATGTTAATATCAATTTTATAGTATTGAGGTATTTGAAGCTTCTAGAACAATTTATTATGTTACTCTTAAGCGAAGTCGCCAGCTAACTGTACAGAGTTGTAGCACAATGTTGAAAATACAAATTAACATGTATTTTGAATTGTATATCCTTTTAGCGATTTTTTAAGCTTTTTGTGAGTTTTTAAATTCTTTGGCGTTTTTTTTTTGTAGATTTTAGAAGTTAAATATTTTACTAGAAAATTATTACGTTGAAATTTAAATTAAAAAAAAAATATATATTTTTGAGAATCGTTTGCCTTTAGGATTTTTTGCGTTTTTTAGTGAAATTTTGGCAAATTTTTTTTTTCTTTATTTATTTGTGTAAATTTCGTTTTATATTTCTCTGTAATTCTTCAATTTTTTTCATTAGAAGATTTTAATTGATTTGAGATTTTCGCTAAAAATATTATTTTTATGGCGTTTTTGATTACTTTGGCGATGTTTTTGCAACGTTTTTGTTTTGTTTTTTAATGTTTTTTTTTTTTTTTGAAATCCCAGTTTTTGGCAGAGTTTAATTTTTTCGTTTAAAATTATTTTATTTTTGGTTAGCAGACAGCAGCGAAGGGAAGAAGAGAAGGTCTCGGCTAGTGTGGTTTCGAACTCAGTTATATTCGGTTTAATATTAGAAATATAAAAGGGAATGAATTTGGTAGAGAAGAGCCAAAAATGTAGATAGAAGCAAGAGGGCTGGAAGCGTGGCAGTGCGTTTTGACTACACAACCTACAACCAGTTGCATTATATTAATGAATAACAAAAGATTGATCAGCTCTATTGGTCCAAAATAGCTTTATCGCGAGAGACTGAAAAATGAAAGATCATTTCATTTCTCTTCGTCGTGATGGCGGATATACGCATCTTCTTGGTGTGGACTATGGTCGCCAAACCTACAGTGACCAGTAATAGCGCCAGCCTCAATAGCGCTTTAAAATTTACGTTGAAATCTTACCAGAGTTTTGGTTGAGGCCCGATCACTCTAGTGATTCTCTATGTGGATTAATTTAGTCATGGCATGTCATGTGAGACAAACCTTAGAAAGAAATATTTAGTTTCTTTATTAATATTCGATTTAAAAAAAGCTGATCTCTTCCCTGCAAAAATAGAGATCCAAAGTAAGTAAAATTCATACAATAAAAAAAGAGGTGCTCTACTTTTAACTCTCATGCTTCAACAAATTACGTTATGGAAAAAATTAGTGTAGATGTTTTGTCACACAGCTGCTGAGTTTTTCTTATTAGGTCACAAACAAACGTTATCAATACAAGTTTACATACACATACATATGTGCATACGTACATGTGTAAAATTTTAATTATAATTCTCCTGTTTTTAATGTGGTTGTTGTTATTGTAAGTGCTATGATAACCAGCGTTGCCGCTTTGGTCCAATCGGACCAAACTTGGTAGTTTTTCGTTTTTAAAAAACAGTTTGGTAGTTTGGTTGGTTTGTTGCATTTTTTTAAGTTTTTGGTAGGTTTTCCTCCTTTAGCAATTTTTTAGCAATAGTAAATTTTTCACCTTAAAAATTCAGAACATAAAATAAATAAAAATGTAACTTTGAATTAAAAACACAATAACTTTGAATAGTGTTACCACTGTTTTCAAAAACTGTTTTAGATGTAATAAAAAACATCTCTGCCATCTCTGGTTTAGGAAACGCGAACAATATTATTAAATTGAAATTAACAATATTTTTGAGTGAAGGTTTATTTTCAAGTGTATGTATTAAAAAAATTAACAGACAAAATGGAAAAGTAAAATACTTTTTTAATTGTAAATATATACCTAATAACTACATAAATATTTAGTAATATTGCATGTACTTTTTTTTAGATTTTAATCAAAAACTCCAAAATTAAATGATTAAATAAATTATATAATACTATTAGTGAACCGTGTAAATAAAAAGTCAAAAGAAAATTTAGAACCGAATGGTTGAGCGAATTTGATTAGCTCTTGGAAAGGGATGGGTGTTCACTCTGCATAGTATGCTCTATAACTATTTTAAATCATAAAACCCATTTTAAAATCACCAAAAGACAAACTTCCATCTCAACAATTACGGGAAAAAAACAAGTGAGTATAACAGGGTTTATGTGCAAGAAATGCATTTTTAAATTTTTGGTAGGCTGTGAACCATTTTGGTAGGATTTTTGAAAATTATTGGTAGGAAGTCAATTTCTTGTGTGGCAACGCTGATGATAACAACTAACAACTTTAAATGACATTCAATATTGTTAAGACTCAGCAGCAATAAAAATAAATAAAATGTTAATGTGTTGGGGTAGTTGGGGTAGACATTGTTGTTATTAAATAAATCGTATGTTTGTTGGAATGTTTGTAATCATTTATGATAACATAGTGTACATGTATAAGTAAAATTTTATTGTAGTATATATGCATGTGTATAAAAGTGTGACGGGTTGGGTCAATGAACGGTTGGAGCTGTTAAAAGCAATTCCAAGGCCAAAGCCATTTAAGTTTTTTTTCTCTCTCTCTCTTTCTCTCTTTTTGTTAAGTATGTTTTTTAAAGTAGTTGTGTGTGTTTGCTTGGGTCTTTTTTGTAGCAGGATATACGTTTCTATAGAGAAAATAATCTAAACATAGAAAGTAAAAATTCAAATGTGGGTGAAAGAGGGTTTTATTAAAAAAATCAGTCGTGTTGTCGATGAAGAGAGTGTAAGAGGTTGGGGTATCTTTACATCAGTTTACTAAAGAGTAGGCAAAAATCTTAACAGTATTTAGAGTAACGGTATATTTTTTGTAGGTGAATGATTTTATCTTATAATTTTTATTCGATTATTTGCGCAGCTGTTTCTTTTAAAAATATTAATAAAAAACTTTTATAATAAATTTATTCGAATAAATAATTTTATAGCGACTTTTATTAATATTAATATTTATAAAAATTAATTAAATGTTTTTTTTTGGTTTTGAAAAAATTCAAAATAAAATTCTTTTAAAATAAATAAGTTCCTAATCTTGTAGAAATTAAGCATCGTAATTTGTTAAATTATTAATTGATGGATTACGAATATTCCTCATATTCTTATTGGTAAAATTAATTGACTAAAAAGATAAGGTTTATTACAACGCACATAACCTACAATAGCTAGACTTAAAAAATGTTGATGACGGTTGTAGCGATCCAGAAAATCTTCTATTACTTAATGCTAATATGTAATTTCTTTCTGTTTTCTTTAAGAATTAACAGAAAACTTTTTAAATAATTTTTCTTGCAGAATAAATTTAAAAATTAAAAAAACGCGAACTTAAGCCGTACTAAATAAATCAATTCTTAATTTAACATCTTATTATAATAAATGCAAATCTTAGAAAAAAGCACTTTAAGACATACAGACGAGCAGAGAGTAATTGAATCTAAAAAAGTTTTAATGGAACCGTAAATATAAGTTTTTCAAAAGTGTATATTCCGACCCATGTATGTCAAAATCACATGAGGTGTTCGTAGTGGGGCTCAGCCTGTCTCATTATAAGTGCCTGCATTTCTTATTTTTAAAGGGACTTAACTGAAATGGCTATAGCGAAAAACTTTTAAAATCGGTTCACATATGAAGGAAATTTGAAGTAACAAATACACACAGCTTGATAAACTCCTCCGATTTTTAAGTCCATTAAAAATATGTATTTCACAATCAATGTGAAAAAATATAGCAAATAATAAAAAATTGTCACGTTAAAGACACTAAGGATGGTCTGTTAAAAACCCAATTGTTTTAAAGTGAGCCACGACTCGAGCTAATTTTTAACTACTTCAGAAATGCAACTCATACCAATTGCTTCGAATTTATTTGTGCTTACGAACGGTAAAAGGAAATGAGTTGAGAGTCGACCGCACAAGACTTACACAAGTAAACTTTAGGTGTGAGAACATAATCTCAGCTAGGTAGATACCTTATCGTTCTCTACAAAAGGTGATAAGAAGCTGCTGTAGTCGAGATGGTAAGCACGTTGACTACAAATCTGGTTGTCCTGGGTTCAATCCCTGCGGCAGTCAGAAAATAAAAATGTTTTTTTCTGTTTAATGGTATAAATACATGTTTATAATTTGCATTACAGCACGGAGCCTCCTCCTTCGTCGGTACTTCTTTTTCATAGCATATTCGCCGGCGAAGTAAAATAATTAATAAAAATGGCTATATCTATCTCCTTTCACTGCCTGTCTATCTCTCATCTATCCCTTTCCTAAAGAATGTAGTACGCTTACTAATAATTCAATAGATTATGTCTAAAGTGCTACTTCTCTTTAAACCAAACAAAAAAGGAGATTAGAAGGAGCAATACCTAAAAAATTATGTGGAGTGGGATGTGAGGCTGTTAAGTGTTTTTTATAATGTGTTGCTCAGCTGTGCAGAAAATGGGCGAGAATTTGTAATTCTTAGCTTCATCGCAATTATTGCTTTCGATACCTTTGTGTTTAATTTTAGCAACTCATAATACTCTACACCTAGATGATACCACTTATGACCGAACATTACTTCATTGTCGTATCTGATGAGGTTGAAGCTTGATCCGCCACTACATCATAAGTTTTTGCGTTTTGAATAATCGCTTAGGATGCCATTTTTACTGGTTGCGACACCACAGTTAGATATATTCTTCTTCTTTCATCATTTGAATTATGTGTTCTCTAGAATGATGTAGAGTGTCAGCAAAGCCAAGTAGTTTGTTAATGGTTTACAGCATGTAATGGCTTCTAGCTTCGCCCTACTTGCAACGTATAATTTGATATCAGATGATCAAAGCCATCTTAGCTTAACATCGGTTATATTTTGATTTTTCCGCTATTTAGATTTTTAATATCCAAAAAAACATCCCTGATGAATAAATGAACAGTTGTTGCATACTTTGTGGAGTTTGTTATTTAAGAATCAGATGATCAGCTGTTAAACTGAGGTCACTCTATAGAAAAAGTCCCCTTATTTAAACTGGTATTTTAAATATGTCTTGCTAAATTTTTTGAAATATAAAACATAACGAATATCAAACACACGAGTATTCATTAACTCATCGTTAAAAATTTAAAAATTTCGTTCGATATCATTATTTCTCTTTTGCCTTTTACTCCCTACTTATATTTTTTTTAACAACAAAATATATTTTTCTTTTCATGTGTTTGTCGAGCTCTAATAAAAATATTTTGCTTTTATTCATTTTTTGAAAGATAGTGGTGGAGGAGGAGAAGACCGCAATATTTACTTTTTTATTATTTAATTGTGTTTTTTTTCAGCGCACAAAGTAGGCCAGGGATTTTTCCGGTCATTGAACTTTTGCGTGCACAGGAGAGAACTCTTTTTAAAATGTTTTGTAGTTGTAACAATTATTTTATTTAGAAAATAAAAGTAAATTTTATGACATAAAAAACTAACGCTTTTAATGAACGAAGGGGAATATTTGTTTGAAAGAATACGAGCGTAATCGTTGTTAACGAAGTAAGAATTTACACACACACACACCATAATATATTGTTACTTTTATATACACGACAGTAAATGCGTAAGTTGCGAATGGTAATGATTTTTGTTTTAATTGAATTTCGTTTTTACTTTCATGCGATTATTTGATTGGTTAGTATTTGTTTAGGATATTAGTTAGAATACTGAAATCGCACTATGCGTTTCTTGTTGATTCATTTTGTAACAAATTGATTTTTAACTGAGTTTCTACCTGGCACTTTCAAAATTATATATTTAAAGTAGGCCAATACAAAATATCGACAATAGAAAAAAAAATTTTTCGAAAAAAACATTTTTCCGTTTTTTTACTTTCAAAAGTCAACATGTAAAAAATTTTTTTTTGTAGAAAATATATTTTTTAGTTTTATAATTCGAATGTTCATATAAGATGGAAATTTCAATAAATGAACCACAAAAACTCCAGTACAAGTAAGGCGCAGGGGCTTTTGAAAACTTATCGACCGGCTTCCTTCTACGAATAGTAAAAATCTTTTGGACCTACCCCCCTTGAAACTTATAGTCAATATTAATGTCTAAGTCTGACCTTACCAATCAATCGCTGGGCTTAATATGCATGTATACATAATACATTGTCAACAACGTAGAGAGACTTTCGACATGTAAGTTCTAGCTGCTGCCACATTATACACATGGCCATACACAAATGTCATATTTGTGAACTCAGAGACTTCCGAAATCCCAACGTATAAACCAGCAATCTCTTCCTTCAAATAGTTGAATTGGTAAAAATAAACGCAATGGTTTTAAAGACCATGACCTAGAGGGCGCAATTTATGATCAAAGAAACAAAAAAAAAAAATACAAAATACACAACAAGGAAATGTTTTCTGAGCTGCATGCAGTTCACATCCACTTTTAAAAACAATTGTTATATCAGGATTTTTTCGATCGTTACCAAAGAAGCTCTCGCAACCGTACGTCGCGAATGTCGTTTCTTACGACCAAACTAGAAAGTACTTATCAAAGACAAGCTTTCAATAACCTCAAGAAAAACGACTTTTTTAAAAAATTTTTTTTTTTTGTAATTTTTAAGCTTTGCTTGAAAGCTCCAAATTTTCTATAAAATATAAAAGCTTTTTGTCATGAAACTAATTTTTTAATTTTCGAAAATTTGCAATATTTTTCAGAAAGTTTAAAATATATTTTTGCAAAAAAAAAAATGTTTATTGCAAAAGCCAATTTAAAATTCTTCCTTAAAACTTTGCGTTCTTAGCATGATAAAACCTTCTGTCAATATAACTGTTATCGTTTTAGAACTTTTATTTTGTAGCTTGTCTATTTTTTAAAGCTTTCTTTAGCTCTAAAGCTTTTTTGTACAAGCTTTTCATTAAAACAATAAATATTTCATTATTTTTATTTATTTTGTCTTTAAAAAAATATTCTTTGTTTTCGAATTTATTTAATAAATTTAATATCTACTTCATATCAGAAGAAAAAAAAAAACATTAGTTTTTTCTAGGTCATATTTGTTCTAAGCAAAAGCAACAAATTTTTTTTTTTAAACACATTCAACAAAAATTTGGCTTATCTTGCTATAGAAAGTAATAAAAATTTATTATTTGTTCAACTGAAAGTGATAGTGAGTAAATAATCAAAAATAAACGAAAATTTCAGCAATAAAAAAATTATTAAAAAAAATTAGGTTAAGTTGGCTAAAAGTTCAATGAACGCAACTCTATCTCTTTAATTTCATGCTCTTATTAATATGTATGCTAAAGTGTATACACTGTTATCTTACTTACATAGACACTAACAAAATTCTAGCAAAACTTATAAATTCTAGAAAAAATTTGCAAAAATGGCAACCAAAGAATGGAACGGCTAGAGCTAAAATCGTCCTCAGCCAATGAAATTTATGAATTATAAGACATTTGTTAAATTAAATGTTATATGAGATCACCTGAAAACACAAGCTATATTTAACTGATTTTGGTAAAAAAGTATTCGACTAATTTATTGCCCCACTATTTTACGTACTTTTAATTTTTTTGGTAAAAATTTTTCTTAACATTTTATGAAAAGTACCTTTCTTAAAAAGTATATCTGTTTTAACAAATAAAGTTCTCCAAAGTCTCTATAAAAAATCTGCTTATTTTAAAAGTATTTCTTTTAAAAAGTACTTTTTATAAAAAGTACCTTTCTTAAAGAATATATCTTTTTAACAAATAAAAGATTTTAAATTCCCTTTAACAAAATCTGCTTTTATAAAAAAGTGATTTTTATTTTTTATAAAAGTACCCCCTTATAAAGTACTTTACAAAAAGGTACGTTTTATGAGAACATTTTGAATAAAACGTGTCTACCTAGTTTTCATGGAAAAACACATAAAATATTTTTTTTATAAAAGTACTCTTAAAAAAGTACCTTTGATAAGAATTTATTTAGTCCTGTAAAAAGTAATTAATTAAAAAAGTAAATTTTTAAAAATGAGTATTTTATAAAAAAAAATATCTTTTGTTGTAAAAAAAAAAAAACTATAAGAAGTGTTTACAATCAATTTATTTTTCAAAATGTATTTTAAATTAAATAACAACTTTTACAAAAAAGCACATCTATTAAAAGTTATTAAGGCATTTTTTATCAAACGTTCCTTTAAAAAAGTATCATCTACAAAGAGTTAGTTTAGGGAAACGCTTGAAATTTAATATATCTTCCAAAAAATATTTCTTAAAAGATACGTTTTAAAAAAATGCTTTATACAAAAGGCACATTATGCAAAAAGTACCTTATAAAAAAGTACCTTATACAAAAAAGTACCTTACATAAAAAAGTGCCTTAAATAAAAAAGTACTTTTATTAAAATAGCTTTAAAATTATGTTACGAAAAGTAGCTTTTATTAACACAATTTTAATAAAATTCACTTTTCATTTAAAGGAGTTTTATTAAAGTAACTTTAAAAAAAATAGTTTTCTCTAAAATTGATTTTATAAAAAACTTCTTCTTTATGAAAAGTACATATGCTTTTCAGAAAATGCATTTTATGTAAATTATATTTTTTTTCTTGTTTAAATTGAATCTAAGTAAAGATCTTCCTTGCAAATGTGCTATAAAACATAAGTTTTCATCTTGGAGCTTTCAATGTTTCAAAGCTTATTTTAAAGTTACTTACCCGCTAAAACACGTCCTATCAAACGTTCCGTATCGTCTATGGGTTTTGCATTGGCAAAAAGATCTTCCCGTGAACCGACAGTCATTTTTGCTAGTCGGTTTTCTTAAGAGCTTTTTAAGGGACTTTTTGTGCAACGATTAAAAGTCAATTATAGTAAATCAAAAGACTTGAATTCTTTTTAGAGATATAAGAGCTTGTTAAAACTTTTAAGCTTTTCTTTATATTACTGTGAAGAGATAACGGCACTATTTGCTAAAGTTTTTCTAGGTTTTTTTATTTTGTAACTTTTAATATGGCACCTTGTTTATTTTATTGCACTGAGGAAGTTTTTTTATTTGTATTAATATATTTTTAATTTAATTGTAATTTATATATTAAATAAAATTCTTTATCAATAAATTAGTTCTAATTTTATCACAAAATACAATATTTTCGATTGACTAAAACAGGTTTTTTACGGGTTTTATTTTTTGTCAAGTCTTTATGCATTTTCATGAATAACACAACATTTGAGAAATATTCATATTTCAAAATTCAAAGGTTCTGCAAGTTTTTTTTTTTATTTGAAGAAAGTGGATAAAAACAAATTTATAAAAGTGACGGAAAACTTTTTCTAAATTTTTATTTAATGGTTTTTTAAATTTCTCTAGATTTGATAAGGGCTTTAACCAGAGATGTTAATATTACAAAGCCTTAATTATTCGTTCTAAGTTTTTTTTCTTCTTTAGTTCACTAATTACTGACGTCAATTTAGCTTTTCAGTTTACTTTTTACTTAAATTTCTTAACCTTGCTATGGGTACCTTTTCAATAGCACATTTTAGTACTTTTTCGTACAATGTACTTTCAATATATCAATATATATATATATTTTCTATATATTATTATCTTTTATATAGCCTTCTATTAATTTTGGTTCTTGGTGCCTTTAGTGCTTTTAGTATTTGATACTTTCTCGTACTTTTCTAAAGATGCCAGTACTTTCAAGGTTTTTTTAATTGTGTAATATTTTGAAGAGAAGGTACTATTTATTTAATGCTCGTTTAGTTCTTTATCATTATTTATACTTTTGTAGTAGACTTATATTTGTTCTTTTAGTGTGTGAACAGCTTTCAGTAAAAATTAAAAATTTTCCAATTTTCATTAAACCAACTTTTTTCTTGGTTAGTACTTTTTTGGTACTCAAATATTTTTTTTCTTAAAATGTTTCAAGCTTTAAATTTCTTTTTCTTATTTTCTTTAAAAGTTTAATTTTAAATGCTTTCGTTACTTTTTGCACAATATTTTTTTCGGTTCCTTTGGGTACTTTTCCTATAGATTCTTTAGAAAGTAGTTATTTCTTCCTTAAAATTTTTAAATTTTGTTATTGTTGTTAAGAGGTTTTTATGTATATACGCATGTATAGGGAATTTGTTTTTTATCTAAGGCCCTTTTAAAAAAGTACTTTTTCAGTTTGGTACTTTTTTATACTTTTGCAATATTTCTGGTTTGCTAATTTTCAAATTATTTTTGAAAAGTACTTTTTAGCCAAATGTAATTTTTTGGTACTTTTCTAAAATGTTTAAAAGTGTAATTTTTATTTCTTCATTATGAATTTTCTTCAGTATTATTTTTGTGTTTTTGTGTCTCTTCAATTGAGAAACACTTTTTTTAAAGGTTTATGCAAGCTTTTGTACTTTTTGAAATAATTGTACTGTTACGTTTATTATTTTTATTTTTATTTATTTAAACTTTTTAGTGTTTTCGTTTGGTACTTTTTTAATTTTAATCTTTTGCTACTCTTAAATTTATTTAGTTATTAAGGTAATGTTTTAAGTTTAAGAATTTTCAACATATTTGTTAAGTCTTGATGGAAATAGTACTTGTCTTTTTTTAATGGCCGTACTATTTAAACAAAGTTTGGTACTATTGGCAGTTTAGTACTTTTTATTTTCAAAACTATTTCACAACCTTTTAGTCTTAATTATGGCAGTTTGTTTGCTTGAATATTTTTTATCAGTTCACAAAATAATGACTTGAGATTTTTGCCTTATAAAGACTCCCCCGCTTGACACATGAGAGTCGTTTTATTTTATGAAACTTGTTTTCTTTTAATTAAAAATTTTGCCGCCTTTTATTATGTTTTTATTTTCTTACTTTTTTCCCGTATTCTTTTAAGAATCTGCAAAACCTTTTTGTTTAAACCGCTTGACGTGTCGATGGCGCTTGGCGAATGTGGAATAAAAAAACGAATTGTTTGGCTGTGCAATTGGCATATGTTGCAACGTGTTAGAATCATTATTAGAAAATACAATTCTTAACTAGTTGCTTGTTCCAACTTGTTCAAATATGAAATTATACCTCCTGCTTAAGATTAAGCTTTTTATTCTAATAATAAAACTTGAACTTATTAAGCTCAAGCAAAAGCGTTTTGTCGTGTTTGTTCAAACATGTTGCAGCGCGTGCGTTTTTTAGTATGAACTTAAAAATGGTTTGATGCTAAAAGCTTTCTTTTATTTGTTTACAGCAATCAGCTTGATTTTAGTTTTTATATTTAAATTAAAAATCTCTGTAATTTCTGTGTGATTTAAAGAAATTTTAGAGAATTATCAGACTTCTATTTTTTTGTAAAGTTAGCAATAATAAGCTTTTTACATTAGTTTTGAGCACTATATTTTAGAAAATATTAAAACTATAAAGAATTTATTAGAACACTTAAGATCTTGGTAATTAAAAAAAACTAATTCTTCCCGCTTTCGATATGTTTATAGTGGGAAAATCGTTTGCCTTTGGAAGAGAAAATGATTTAAGAAAGTTGTATCATCATTGGATGTGTTGCTTACTTTTGCTATGACTTCTAAGAAATTAATTTTATTGTCGTCTGATTAGAGGACGCATTGGTGGCGCCTTCACTCACCAGGACCTTCGTCATCATCATTGATTTCTTTTCCATTTCGAATAATATTTATTATTATTTAAAATAACCTTTGAATACATTTTGGTCTTTCTATTTGTCTTCAAGTTAAATGAACTTTAAAGATGCCAATGACACCAGCTGGCTGGGAAAATACAACTGCAACAAGAACAAGCCAGTGTCCGAAAACCTTTCAAGGAGAAGCGCACACATATACACATTGAATATTTATCTGTATTAAACCGGACAAAACTAATGTTTACGTACTTGTATGGATTAGTCCTTTTAAAATGCGATTGCCACACTCTCACACGAAAATAAACTGTAAGTTGGAATGAATGCCCTTCTATGTCACTACACATTTACTCATGCAAATATATATATACACACACACACGTTTCCATTGCAAGAAAAGTATACAAGTGTTTGATGCCAATGTACGGAGCCATCTGAATAATATTTCGCCTTGTTCTAAATTTCGTTTAGTTTGTTTTTATGTCGAGCAAATTTTATTTTAAACAAAAAAAAAAAAAAAATACTATATTTTAATACTTTCTATTTCTTTGGCTGTTGCTGGAGCCTAAATTCAACTAAATTTTTATGAGTGTTTTTTGAAGGTTAGAAACAAAATGTTATTAATATTAATTGCCGAAAAATTTTTACAAATACTAAACAATCTTTAACGTTCTAAAAAAAGTAGAATGTTTGTGTTCTAAAATTGAGTACTTAAAATGTAAGCTAAAAATAAAGCTTTGGAGCTTAGCAACAAGTGGTCAATTTTGGAGCTATCTGCCACCCCGATGCAGCCTTAGATAAACATTTATTACTAAAATATTTAACATAAATTGAAAAAATTTTTGTTGTCAAAAAGTAGAAAAAACAGTAAAAGGAGAACACACAAGAAAAATAAGTACTAGAAAATCATCTTGAAACAAATAATTAATAAATAAATTTCACCTAAATTTAGTACTAAAATTGAAAACCATTTAGAACCTTAAAATTAGATTTTATTTTGAAATTAATTCAATACTAGAAGATTATTCTCTATTTTTATTATTATATATTAATCTTAATGCAGCTTAAAATAACGTATTTTTTTATTTAAAATTTTATAAAGAGGAGAAATTATTTACAAATTTAAATGTTAATGTTTAATTAATTATTTTATTTATTCAACAATAAATTCCTTTTGTTTTAATGTTTTAAACCAAAAAGTTTTTTAACAGGAACTGTAAATTTTGTTCTAAAAAATTTAGTACCAAACATGTATATACTAAAAAAACCTTTAAGTTTAAAAACAAATAAACATTTGGAAATTAAATTTATTCTAAAACTTAATTTTATAGTAAAATTACAAAATAAAAACATTTTGTAACTAAATAATGTAAACTTTAGTACAAAAAATACGAAAAAAAACGAGCCAAAAAAACATTTTATGTTTAAAACGCAGGCTAGAATTAATTTTTAATCCTCAAATAAATTACTTATGAACGATTAATTTAATTTTAGTACTAATTTTCTTTTAGTAATAAAATTTAAAATTTTGTAACAAATAAATAAAACAGATTTAACATTTTGTAATAAATAAAAAATATAGTTATATAATATATTTCAAGTTAAAGCAAAAAAAAAATTTAGTACTAAATTTTAGAACTTAAGATTTAGGTACTGAAAAACTAGCACGGTAAACTAAGCACTTGTAAGTCGCAAAGTTTGTTTTAAATGTTTCGTCTAAAGAGAGATACATATGTGGGAAAAAATAATTGACAATAAACGTCTATCGAAATTGTACTCTTTTTTTTAATTTTAAGTTATTACAAAAAAATACATCAATATTTTGGTTGTAGGAGGTTGTAAAATTTTATGTTTTGCTTAACTACTCCTATTTTATTTTTGTATGTCTAATTTATTAATACAATTAGAAAAAGTATAAATGTAAATTGCAATAAAAAACGTAATAAAAATAAAACTTTACAATGTCACAAGTAGAACAATTAATTTTTTTTATCGCAATATGTTTATTATTTTTCTTAAAAACTGTTACAGTGTGTATGTATTTGAGTGTGTGTACTAAACTTTTATACGAGCAGTTTGTTATTGTTGCTGGATGTCATTGTACCAAAAAACGGTTCAACGACATAATCAATGACTTTTTACAAAACTACAATTTAATGTGCACACATTTTAGCATACATACATTTACATTCATATACATACATACATACATATGTATGTACTTACAAACATAGTGTGAACTTAAAAATAATAAAAAGCAGCGTACTCAATTTTTAATTTTAAATCTGTTTTTAATAGATATAAAGCTCTTGTTCCCGACTTGCTCTACTCTTTGGACAACTAACGAATGAATTAATGCAAATTTAATATTGAATCTATAAAAAGAAGAATGACTGAGCAACTACTAAGTCTCTGTTTATAAAATAAAAATTTAAAATGTCATGACCAACTTCTCGGATACATTTGAAAGGAAATACAATAGTATGAGAAAAAAAATACACTTTCAAATATTTTTCTTTTTTTACATGTAATTTTAAAACATAGAAATTTCATAAAATGGAGATAATTGTAGAAAATGTTTTCATAGTGAGCACGTCTGCGCATGTTTTATTTGTGTTTGGGATATTAAAAGAAATGAGTTTCCTTGCAAAAAGGTAAATGAACTTAAGAAGGTCACAACCAAAATATCAACATATACATATGTATACATTCACACACATATATAAACACACATACACACACAGCTCAAGAAGAAACCATTTATTTTAGTTATTTTAGAGCAACGCTTTTTTTAAGGTACTGGAAAATGTGTGTGAGTTTTTCATACAATTGCAAGAAAAACAAAAATTGTAAAATATAATTTTTAATATAAAATAATGAAAACTTGAAAAATTTAGTTTATACAAGTATACATTAAGTTTAATTTTTTAACTTAGCATACAAGAACACAGTGGCACAAACGGGCCTAAAAAAAACAAAATTTTTTTAAATTAAAATAGTTTTTAGGCATAAAATTAAACACTTAAAATTACACACAAAAAAAATTCAAATAAAAATTTTATGCAAACACTAAGATTCTAAAGTATTAGTACTAAAAAACTACAATCAAAAAATTACTTAATAAGAATCATATATACTCTACGTGCTTTACTTTAGTAATCATATAAACTTATATAACTAAACTTTAAAACTAAAAATTTTGTTTCTTAACTGTTTAAAATTACGTACTACCAGTAATTGGAATGGACAATTTTTTTGTACTAACGTTTAGTACATTAAATATAAGACTAACACTTTGTACTAAAAATGATGTAACACATTTTAAATAAGTACTAAACTATTTTAAGCAAAAAATTTAAGCATGTAGTTAAAAATGTAAAGATCCAGTAAAAAAAATGTTGGTACTAAACAATAAGTACTTAACTTTTAGTACTAAAATTAGCACGCAGAACTGCTGTTAGTATTAAATTCTAGTAAATATTTTCGTAAGGCATAAAGTCTTAAAATAATAATTAAATAATAATAATAAATAATTTTACTTTTTATGGCGTACTAAATATTCGTTTCGAATTAATGCCCTATTTAATATTTACAATAAAAAATGAAATACAAAAAACGATGGTTTCATAAAACTTTAGTACTAAATATTTTGTACCAAAAAGTTACCAAAATTAGAGTATAACAAACAAATATTAAAAAATTCGCTGTTAAACACAATATTTAGTACCAAGAACTTCAGTAAAAAAAATTGTAGTACAAAATTAAAATGTTAATGCTTAATATTTAATTAAGTTAGTGTAAAACTTAATCTATTAAAACTTCATTTTTTAATCTAAGTACTAATAATTGTACACTTAAATTATAAATTAAAATTAAGTACTAAAAAATACAAAGAGTTCTAACGACATGTGGTGCACAACTTTAGTAACTACAATTTGTGATTTAAAAATTTTACACAAAATTCCTTATTTTATATTTTGACTACTTAATTTAGTAACTAAAAATTTAGTACAAAAGTTTTAATCGTATATTTAAAGCTAATCATTTATAAATTAAATCTCAATTTAAGTATTAAAAACTTATTTTTTATAAAATGACATGAACTGTGCACTAAAGGTCACATAAAAATTAGTACTAAAATTGTAACAAAGACTGGTTAAAAAATTTATATGAATTAAAAATAGCTCTGTGCGAACAATTAGAACAAAAACTTAAGACTCAATTTAAAATAAGAATAATTACTATTTTAGCAAAAATATTTTAGTACACTATATACTCTATATTCAATTTATACTAAGTTATTTTGCTCATAAATACTTAACAATAATCTGTCACTGAAATCTAAATCTTTAAGAAATATAATTTGAAAATAAATGTTCTAAATGTGTTTTATCAAATGACAAAATAATTAAATTAGCTTTTAAAAATTATAATTTAAATATTTTTAATTTTTCCCACTGTGTTTTTTTACTTTAATGCTATACACTTATAAAAAGGAGGTTAAATTAAAAATTGCGAGAATGCAAAAAACTGCAAATAAAACCGTTCAAGTTGTCCCTGAACTCGTGCATCGACATACAATATTTTGAGCACAATTATAATTGTCAGTGTGCAATGAGTACATAACCCAGTCATTTAGACAAACAGCCAGCCAAACACACAGTAAGTCAAACATTTAGCAGCACCCATAATTAGACGATAGCAGATCTCCTATAAAGTCAACCCTCAGCATGCAACACAAGAATTGCTACATGTTGGCATAAAAGTAAGTGTTTGTGTGTTTGTAGGACAAACAAGGTGGCGTTTAGCTATTTTTAAGATCAGCAAACATTATTGTTATCATGGCAACTAGTTGTTGCTGCACGAAGCTGAGTTGCTATGTTAGTGAATGGTTGGTTACACGTCATCTACAACTGCAAGTACATTCTGCCTTCACAGCCAATAATTGTATCATATTTTAACGATTTGTGTTTAATTTTTATTTATTTATTGTCGTTTTAGTTACAACCTGAAGCTGAGTTTTTTTTTTCAATTATATTTATTTTAAAGGTTTTCGTTTGTTAACTTTTATTTCAGGTTATAATTATTGCAACTATTCGTATGTGTTATTTTATATCTACAAAGAATTGGGTATCGCTGTATTTATTAAGTGTTTGTTATTGTCACTTGGCATTATAATTCATTTATTTTTCGGAGTGCCTTCTAGTTAATACTGTTTGCTCACAGTGGTTAGAGTTTTTTTTGAAGGTGGTTGCCTTGTAGTTGCAACAACAACAAAAATATTACAACATTTAAACAAAAAAGTTCAAAAGCGTACAATGACTTTTGTAGAGCCTCGGCTAAAGAATGAGCGAATGAAATACATAGAAATAACATAGAATTATAACATGACAAATATGTATATATATTTGTAACTAAGATGAGAATGACGTAAAAATATTTAGTATGAATAGCATATCAAGGATAATGAGATTGAATGATGATATATTTATGAAACCGAAAATAGTAGTTAATATACTACTTTTTTGGGAAAGTCTGAATAGCTTTTAAGTAGAAAAAATTTATTTACAATAGAAAAAAAAAGAAAACAAATATATGCAGCCATCAAAATCACGTTTAAAAAAAAGTAGTAAAAAACTACTATTTTCAAAACGTTCAAAAACAGTTTACAAATTTCTTTCTTATTTTCAGTGTTCGTAGAAAACATTTATTTCTAAAATACATTTAACATTTGTGCTCTACAAAATTTTTTTTAAAAAAGTAGTAGATTATTTTTTTTAATTTTTAAAGATAAGTAAATAAAATATTAAATATATATAAAAAAAATTTAAGTAAAATTTTATTTAGGCCCTTAAAAACCACTTTGGAAGAATAGATGTCCTTTTCAAATCTCTTGGAAAAGAAAAAAACTGAAAACTGCATAAATATCAGCAACATATTTGCAATAACATGTCCTTTGAAATAAGAAAAAAAAGGAAACAAGGGAAACAATTTTTTTTCGCTAAGAAAAGCCGCCATTAAAATTATTTTTAAAATTAGTACTAAGAAATTAGTACTTAAAAATTAGTAGTAAAAATATTATTCATAATATATTTAAATCTTGCAGTTCTTAATAAAATTTGTTCTTCCAAAGTAAACTAAAAGTACTATATTTAATTTTTTTTCTTTAAGTTAATTAATGTGTTAAGCTAGTCTGGTAATAAGCAATATATTTTATTAGTAACAAAAAGTTTTTAATACTAAAAAAATACTAAATGTTCTTAAAAAGTAGTAGATATTTTTTTTTATTATGAAGAACAAAAACTTGCAAATTCCCTTTAAGAATATTTCTTAATGAAAAATGACATTTTAGTTGCTTTTCCAAAAAAGTAGTAAAAATACTACTTTTAAAAAAACTAACTTAAAGTATGCAATTTAATTAAACTATGGAAGACTTTTAGAATATTCTAAATTTAACTTAGGAGGAATGCTTTCAACAAAAGGTAGCAGATTTCAGGCAAATCTTTAAAAAAAAATTTAATCGGTAAAACGTTTGAATACCTTTTTTTTAAATTCTAATTCTATTGAAATTAAAGCAATAGTATTGAATTCTCCATCTCTGGTTTGTTAACAAAAAACATCGTTATAGCATTGCCAGTTGCAAAAAATAGATAACATCATTGAAAAGCTGAGAGAACGAGAGAAAGAGAAAGTTAGAGCGTTAACATCGAATAAAAATAACAAAAAAACTCTTGCACACGCTAATACCAAAAAACAATAACAAATACATAATATTTTTCCACTTGGCCCAGATTATATTTGAAGGTCGAGTTCTATCTACGGTCGTTCACCTATTTACTGTTTTTTGTTTATAGAATAAAACCAAAAACATATATACAAACCCACAATTTAGTCAGAAAAACACACACATACACTTATGCATATATACATACATACATATATTTAAGAGTTTAGGAGCATGTAGGTAATTGCGTTTTATATATAAGTTAGTTCTTAAAAAAATATATAAACCAAATGTTGGTTTTTTATATTTTGTTGTAAGTAAATGCCTATCAACTGAAACTACAGGACTACGAAACAGAGGGAGGGAGGGAAAAGATTTAAAAATTACATGCCATGACAGATAATATTTAAGTTGAAACACGTGCGAAATCCTTAACAGGAATTTATTGCTTGATTAATTATACGGAAATATTGGATAATCGAATAATAAATAGCTTAAATATTAAGATTGCAAACAGAATTGAGGACGAGATATCTATCTGTGTTCCGTAGTTGTAATTATTAAAATTGCTAACCTAATGAAGCAAATTGTTTTAAATCAGAAAATATATTCTATTTTAAAAACTTGAATACAATTTTCTATATCTTTTTATTTATTAAGCGAAAAACACTTTTCAGAAAGGATGTATTTGAAATTAATCATTTTTAAATAATAATTTAATAGTGAAAGCAACCTGGTTAAATTTGATTATTTTTGAGATTATTAAAAAAATAGGGTTTAACTGTTTTCAGAAAGCATATGTTGTCAATATTTTCACAGCAATTTCTGGAGCTTTTACAAATATTTTTGAGAGGAAAGTAAAATTACTCTCAGCCTTATAAAGTGTTCCTGGTTATAAAATTACAATTTTTGCGGACTGCTACAATATAAAAAAAATTTATTGTTCCCACTACTTTCCCAAAAACAGTTCTTAAAACTTTTTTACACAACCTGAAACTGCAAAAAGCTATTTTCAGCACATAATATTTAAAACTTTCTATTTTTAAATCTATATGACAAATATAATTTAAAAAATCTAATATTTTTAGCAAATATTTAAACTGGACCCATTTTCAACACTTTATTGCCTCCATAGTATTTTTTTCCGCCTTGTTTAAAAAAAACTTTTATGTTGTTGCTTCAAACTAGACGTTTTCAAGGAAAACTTTGACAAATACGAACTCTTCTCAGTATAATAAAGTAATTTTAAGTTGTGTAGAGTAGTAGAAAATACTATACTAACAAAATTAATACAAAATAAAATACAAAAATAATTTTTTTTCTGAATTCTTGAAAAGAAACTGTTCCCACTTTAAGTTTTTGTGTAAGAGGGCTATAATTTTATGTTGCCTTTTAAGCTAAAGTTAAGCGAACACCAAAATAGCAAATAACGTCAAACATTAGAAATTTAAAATTTTAAAACTGTTCCCAGATCGTTCTTGCAACTTAATATTATTTTTGAAATGCTTTCGTTTAATTCAAACTTTAATATTAAGACATAAAGCAAACTCATCTTATTAGTATTATTATTTTTTACAATTAAAATAAAACTGTTCCATAAACAAACTTTTAAAAATTGTTCTCAGTTTGTTCTCTTTATAAAATTTTTAGTTTTCTGTGAATTTCATATTTAAAAATTACTGTGAATATCAATCTTAAAAATAACTTGTTATACCTTAATAGTTACTTGGTTTTTTCAACTGTTCTTAGCAAGATTTTAACAAAAAAATTTAAGTTTGAAAATTTCTTTGAAATATGTACAATTCATTTATGTAAACTTAACTATTGCAAACAATGTAAAGTAATTTTTTTTCTTTTGAAACTAAAATTTTAAAACTGTTCCCAGTTGGCTTTTTCCTTCATACAGCCCAAATATGTTTCGAAAACTGTAACACAAATGAATTATCACAATTACATTTAAATTCTTGCTATTAAATATCTTATATTTAAATTATGAAACTGTTCCCAGTAGGTTTTTTTAATAAGACTATTAATTTTTAGTTGTTTGGTGTCAAAGTTCATTTTTTATAATAACTCAAGGGAAATCAAGTTATTTTATGTTTAATAAAAAAACTGTTCCTAGTGTTTTTTTTTTGTTATTTATTTAAAAAAATATTTTTTTCTTCACAATAAAAATTAAAAATTTGTAATTTTATACTGTTTTTATTGCATATGATATTACGACGAATTCCTACCCCTATTTCAGAAGCTAAATTTTGAACTTTATAAATCGTTAAAAAAAAGGTCTAATTATTATTCTCTTTAATAATTTTAGCAATTTTAATAATGGTTTTCGTTATAAATGTATTTTTTAAAATTTTGCATTAATAAATTTTACAGAGGTTGTGTATGAAAAGAATAAAGTAAAACTAAATACAGCCAGGAAATATTTTTTAAACCCTCATACTATTTTCTCTTTCATTTGCTATTCCACACGCAACCCCACCGTTTTTTTATTTGCAACCCAGAAAGTGTCACTAAAAGCAAATCAACCACCAAAATAACAATTCTTTATTGAAATTCTATGTAAGTAAATAAATGGAGCAATATTTAGCCCTAACCATACCCAATAAATAACCAAAGAGAATCCAACTTGTTTTAGGGTAGAAGAGTGGGGAAAAGTAACACGTGGACTATTCTTCTTCTTTCCTTATAAATTACATAATATGCCTAAAGAATATTAAAATACGCAGTTTCTGACATAAAAATAACTTCTGGTGTTGTTGGACTTTAACTTAAACAAGGGTGAATTTTCAGTTGAGTGTTGAATGTCTTGTCTGTTACCAGGAGGGTGAAAATAAGTTTTGCCTCTAACAATAAAAATTGTGTTGACCAAGAATTTTTTAGTTGGTATCAGACTTTTGGGGAAAAAGTTTTTAGGGTGTTTGCCTATTAATATGATGCATAGCTTGTGCTATAAATATTGTATTTCCTTGTTAAATAATAAAATATAAAATAACATTTATTGTAAAGTTTACGATAATTGTATTTAATTGCGCAATAGATTTTATTCAATTTCACTAATTTTACTTTCTGTCACCGCCCTATTGAATTTAAAGTAATTTTTATTATGAAAGCGCACTCTGTTAGAAGGTAGTTGAAACTGCATAAATATTATGCATTTCCGGTTGTGGTCTAGCTGCAACATTTATCTGCAATTTAAAAGCTTTTCATTTCTCTTGGCCTGTTAAGTGCAGCCAAAATTTTAGTGGCAAATGCAAGCTGCATTTAATGTTTGTTAGAAAGCTTTTTGCTTGTAAATTAAAGCTTAAACTGCACAACAAGTGCATGTTATTTAACAAAAAGTTTTTACATTAAAACAATAGATGACTTTCCAAAAAAGATGCCAGATTATTTTTTATTAATTCTAAACATCATAATAATAATACAATAATTTTTATTAAATATCTCAATGAATAAGCAGGAACAGTTTTTTTATATTTGGAAAAAATTTACGACTAATTTAGTTAAAGTACAATTTTTTAAAAATATGTGCTTAAATAAACAGCTAAAAAAATTTAATTGGGAACAGTTTATATGTTTTTAAATTTTTTCTTAAAAATCTTTAAAAGGAGTTTTTTTAAGAGACATTTAAAGTATTGATATTTATACTGATAGAAAACATTAGAATAGGAACAGTTTCCTTTAATATAAAAGAAGTTAAAAAGGCTAAAAAATGAGTAAATTTTAAACCTTTCATTTTCCTTTTTATTTGTACATAATTAAAAGAAAAAAATTCTTACTGTTCTGTAAAAATTGAAGTGGGAACACTTTAATATATTATAAATGGAACAGTTTTTAATTTCTTTTGCTTCAGGACTTTCAGATATCTGTTTATATATCTTAATCACATATCAAATATGTAAGCTTTGCAATTTTTAAATCTGAGAACAGTTATTTGAGTTAAAAATTATTTGTATTAAGTACCAAAACTTTGATTTTTATTACTATTAAGAGGAACATTTAGTTTTTTGCTCCTTAGACATGGTAGAAGTTAAAGTGGGAACAGTTATTTAAATAATTTTTTAAATTTACAATCATACGACATTTACAATATGCAATTTTTTATGAAACTATCCTGAAATTTTTGTTTGTTTTTGAAGCAGGAGGAGAAAGCACTATGGTATTATTTGAGTTTTGAGGGGATGTTACTATTGCTAATGTTCACTTTTAGATAATGCATAACGCTGTTACTTAAATAGAAAATTGAGAAAAAAAATGCCTCAAAAAATAGCAAAGTGTAAATCTGGACTTGAAGATTAATAATTGAAACTATCAATAAGGATTTTAATTTACGTTCCCTATTTACTGGGTTTTGTTGTTAGATAAAAATTATTTAAAAAAAAAAAAAAACTCTAAATTATTTAGATTTGATATAAAAAGTTCAGCTTTAAAATTGTTGGAAATTAAGTTACATATTTTCTTAAAATAATTTTTTAAAGAGTGTGGGGGCTTTAGTTTATTTGCTTTATTAGTTTTGAATTGCGTTTATTTCCTGATTACTAGAATGTTATTAAAACAGGTTATAAAACAACTTAACAGAGAATTGAATTTAGCTTCTCTCTCGCTGCTCTCTTCATCTAACAAAGAATAAACAATTTAAACAGGAGAAGAAAATAAATTCTTGCTTTAATTTGCTCACTATTTTGTTTCTTTCTCTCTGAATATGTTAAAAACAGTTACAGTTATTAAACCTTCAAAAAATCCTTGCTCTTTAAATGAAGGAAATTTATGTTTGCAATAGTAGATTTTAAAGGCCACTAATACTAACACAATCTCAATCTAACAAGTTGCAAACGTGTTTTTAAGTGATATGTAGAATAATAGAAAGAGTAAGGAACCTTTAAACTTTAAAGTTTAAAGTGCCGGCTTGGCCATGCTGTTAAAAGTGTGAGAGAAAATATTATACAAACTATAAGAGAATGAGATATGATTCTAACGATTTCTATTCTTTGTTCATTTCCTTGATGTTTAAAAGAACAGTATATTGACTCCAAATGCAAAAACAATAACAACTTAAGGAGAATATTTGCACACATAATTCAAGGTTAGTAACAAGAAAAATCACATATTCATAGTTGGATAGAAAGAGAACTAAAGGTTACCACGGTATAAACTATACAATTCTAATAGTAAGAAAAAGGGAGGCAGGTTAGATTTTAATAAGAAGACTCCGTTTAATAACATTGAACCTCATTGATATTGACATTGAAATACGGTTTTATTTTTGTTTTTTCAAAAACAAATTGTAGAGGATAATCAAGACTCGTGCTTTAAATGTAGGGGCGTTGTCTTGACATTAATTAGGATAAATACGTACAAGTGTGTTAATCTGTAGAGCTCATTAACTTGTTAAATTGAGTGAAATAAACTTGTAAAAATAAAATTGCTTTTAAGATGACTAAGATTATTTGTTTCAAACTTACTTATATTTAAATGATTTTCATATTCAAGTTTAGTACATACCTGTAAAGAAAAAAAGAAAAAAAAATTATTAAATTCTGTAAAGCTATAAAAAATATCATAAAAGAAGAATCATTTTCTTAATGGTATCTTTTTTAGATCTATTTTTCAAACGAAATTTTTTAGCAGTTGTAAAGGAGAAAAGCAATTTTTAAGAGGTACTTTTTAAATAACTTTTTTCATAAAGGTAATTTTTTAAGAAGTACTTTTTAAAGCAAGTTTTTCTTACAATGATTTTCTTTTCAAAGGTACTTTTTAAATAGTATTTATGATTTTGAAACAAAAATTTTTTTAATGTATTTAAAAGGTACTTTTTTAAAGGTACTTTTCTTAAAAAGTATCTTTTTAATTCTTAAAATTGTTTAAAGAGTTTCAGCCCTTACTTAGTTTTGAAATGGAAATTTTTTAATATTTATCTTTTATAAGGTACCTTTCCAAATTAGTATTAAGTACTTTTACATTAAAGTTTCTTCTGTATTCACTTATTTTTAAGGAGTACAAAATACTTTCTTAGAGGGGTAATTTCGTAAATAAAGCATTAAAAATTTATTTTTTTTTAATTAATAAAAAGTTTTTTTTAGAAAAAAGGCTATTCTGAGTTACATGTTCTCTTAGGTACTTTTTTGCAGCTACATATTTTTAATTAACAAAAATGATGATTATCGAACTATTAGGTAACTATTTCATAACTTAGCTTAAACTTTCTATTCATAATTTCAGAATATTTCTCACAATTGAAAAGTTAGCACATATAGCCTTGTGTTTACACAAGGGATATATTTTACGCATTGAACAGAGGTGGCTCCTAAACAAAGTTGATGGAAGTACATCGGAGAAAAAGGTGTTACAATTCTTTACTTTTCTACCAATTTACTTCAAATTAGAACAACAAAAAAAATGGTTCAGTGAATTACATAAAAACTGTTCCTTGTGTAAATATTTTTACCAGGGAAGTATTATAAAATCCTAAAATAAATCATGACTTTTTTTTTACAAAAAAACAAATATTAAACTTTCCTTTTTTATCGTTATTATAATAATTATTCAACAAAATTTGCGTCACTAAAATGTTGATAAGATTCATAAAACATTTTGCAGTTGTAAAATGAATAGACTTAACAAAATACTAATAAATACGTGGTGTGTTCAATGAAAAACCCATAAAAAATTGGTCTTCTTTTAATTTTAAAGACTTGAAGGGAACATTTAACGGCCATCTATAAATACCAAAATATTGTGGGAGCTGCAGGCCTTTTGAATGCAAAATTTCGAAAGGATTTTCCAGGGGCATTTAATTAAATGGGCAAAAAAAAAATGAATTATAGAATAAAAAAATCAGAACATACTTCGTACATTAGAATAGATTCGAAAGTTCAGAATAATAAAAGAAAAACCCGAATGATTATTTCTTTCTTATTTTTGTTTAGGAAATGTAATTATAAATTGACATACCTTTCATACAATGTTAATCTACGACGCTGACGTCAACCGAATTAATAAAATTTTGCATAAAATTATTTGAGTACACAAAAGCAACAATAACAACAAGTAAAAATACCTTATATGAAGTAAAACAAGTAGGTAATGATTTTAATTCAATGTTCTTTTAAAATCCAGTTACTGTGTACTTCAAATTGTAGCGTATTTAAAGTACAAACGTTCTAATTATTCTTTTAAGATTTGACTTTAGAGGGATTTTAAAAAGAAATACAGAATTTGTAAACAATCAAACGCATATTTATTAAAAACCCAACAATTTAAGACTTTATAAGATGACAAGCAAAATCGGTTACAATAACCTGTCGTTGAGTTAATCCCCCATTAAATTATAAAAACCTTGAACTTTTGAAGAAAATCATAATTTCAAGAGACTTGCTCTTAAATGGGAGTTGTAGTTATTTATAAAGAATTTTCTACTATCTGATTTACTGTGGGGACACTCTCTAATTTTTATATTTACACAATTCATTATTTGTCGTTGTAGCGGTCGTAAAAATATACATTTGGTCTCTAGATATTATAGTTGCAGAAGCAGATGCCTGTGACAGATGGATAGACATTGTAGAGAAAAATCCCTAAAAAAGTTAACAAAAATTTTATCACTCAAAAAACTGTGGATCTTGATGATAATGCAAAGATGTTTAAAAAAGTAAGAGTGCTATATTCAGCAATGCCGAATTTTATATTCCCTTCACCATCCATATAAATATAGTATAGTGCAGTAACTCCAATCAAAAAAGCAAATATTGGAGGGACAGAGAATTAAAAGATAAACATAATTTTACATAAAAATGACATCGGTTCTTAATGGGTTTTAAAAAAAATTTTAATGATCCCTTAAAGATCTCTTTAAAAGCTTTAAAATGATACCCATATTAATATTAAAAAAAAAATTTTAAATTTCAGAGCCCTGTAACTCGGGAAATATGGGCGAAATGAAAAAATGTTTTTTCTTATTTTTTAATACTCTATTGCACCATATATTTATTTTTTGATTAAAGTTACCTTATTATTCCAAGTGACATGAACAAATTAAATGTAGGCGTGGTGTTTTGACTGCTGCTTCGAAAGACATGGACCGCTTATGCTGATTTCCTATAGCACCTCTTTAAACACTCTATCTGATCGATTGACATATTTATTTTTTTTTTTTTGTGAAATTAAGTCGGCCTCAAACGGACAGACGGACATCGCTCGATTGACTTCGCTTTGCATAAGAATTCAGAACATACATATATACTTTGTGAGGTCGGAAATGGATATTGTAGAAATTACACATGGAATGACAAACTTTTATATACACTTTTTAGTGTGAAGGGTATAATAATACCGTACGAAACAGAAATAGGTATTCGGAAAATATAAGACCTCACCAGATTACTAATTAAGAATTTCATTAAAATTCGATTCACGCGCTCTAATATTTCTATATCCTACAGACGTTGGCTCCCGTCATACCAATGAGGAAAATATATATTTTTATGTGTGCGGATTTTAAATGAACATTTCTGTAGGTACCTAAGTAAGAGTAAACACCAGTTGTTGTTTTTGAACTTACTCACAGAATAAAAAAATACTCTAAAGTTTACACAAACACACACGCGGACTCACTTATTTATACGTAAGAGTATTTGGCATCACAACGTAAGCGCCTCAGTCGACCTTGACCATCACAATAATTTGTTTTTATTTTTGTTTCGTAGATGAGTGTGTGTGTGTATTTTTGTTTGAATTTTTATTTTGTTTTTGTTGTTATTACTATAAATGCTTTTGTTTTGCTAAAAAATTTTATTTGTTTATTATATTTAAAAGGCAAAAAACTGGTGATTTTAATAATTTTTGAACTAAAATTTATAATAGCGAAAAAATTATAAGTGAATTAGTAAAAAGCATACACTGAGAAAATTATTTCTTTTGCATAAGTGTAATTTTAAAAATTAATATTTAATAACTTTTATAATTAAATAATTTATTTGCTTATCTATTTTATTATTATTGATATTAAATTAGTTTATTATTTAAGTTATTAATTCACTATATTTTTTTTAAATTAATTTATTCAGTAAAACAAAGGTTAAAGTAAACAAATAAAATTATTTTATAAAACTGAAAATTAATAAATAATCGAGTGGTCGGTTGATCGAAAAAACAAACGAATAAATCGCGTAATAAATTAGTAAATAACATAAAATTAGAGAATAACTAGTCACCTAATTAATCAAAAATTTAATCAAATTTTTTCGAATTTAATCGAAATTTGAATTTAATCGAATAATCGGCGTATTTCTTTTACTAAATTTTGATCTACAAATAATATTTGTAGTAATTTTTAGTAGATAAACTTTATTTGAATCCACTGTAAATATAAATAGTTTGATTAAAATTACAACCAGAAAAATTGGCGATTATTCGCTTACTATTTCTACAATTACGATACAAAACCACAAACTACAAAAAAAATCAATTGGAAAATTGAATAAAAATGTATTTAATTTAAGTAAAATTCACACAATTTGTTAATACAATAATTGTTAGTACACTAGTAATAGCAGAGTTATTGCAAACGAATTAAAAAAATTAAGTGTTGTGTGCAATATTGAAAGTTAATAACGAATAATCGATTCTGCAAATTTTGAATTTTTTTTGTTTAATTTTCACTTTAATTATTCTGGAAAAACTGACAGAATTTCAGTATCAACTTATTTTTTGGAACCCTATTCTAATAACTGTGTATTGGATTTATTCGAATAACTATAAGTTGTTTTATTCGAACAAAATATTAACACTTTTTATTCACTGTAATAAATCCAGATGTCAATATATTGTTTGTATATTTTATTCGCTAAACCGATTATTTGGTTATCGGTTTTGTTGACTTTAATTTATATCGATGAAAATATATTCTATAAGTTTTTTTCTTAAAACTTAATAGAAATTTTTTTAAATTAAAAAGTAATCGATTAATCGGGTATTTTAAATATTGCTCATTAAATTTATCAGGTATTTGAATTACAATTCCTATTGCTTTTTATTTAAGATTTCTGTGTAGCACTGCTTCTTCAATTTTTTTTGCAAAATTTTATTCGCTGAACTAGTTAATCGATTATTCGTTAAATCTTATTTACTTTTAAACTTGTTTTTGAATTAATCTTTAAAAGGTTTATTATTTTACTTTTTTATTCGAATAATCGATTCAACTAAAATTGGATGCTTAAAAAAATAATTGGATAAAGTGGATTTTTAGTAATATTAATTACCGAGTAATCGACTGCTGCTCAAACATTCGAATAATCGATTATTCGAATAATTAGATATGCGAATAAACGATTTTAAAATATAAATAATATTTTTTTCTTTTAATTTAATTTTGTTTTAAAAAGTTTCTACTATTTTTAAAAATCTTTTATAAATTGTTGTTACCAGGAAATATTTTCATTAAAACTACTTTCGTAGTATATTTTTATAATTTCTTAAGGTCATTGCTATTGACGTAGTTTTTTTTTTCGTTGCTGTTGGTGATATTATTTTTTTGTGTGTTTTTATTCCTATTTAGATTTGTTTGTTTTGTGCAACATAGTCGGCAAACTGCCAAGTTTAAATATCTACACTGTCTAACACACCCAAGTATACATGTGACTACTGGGTACGTGTCAAAGCCAAGAAAAGCAAATAGTGGGTAGTTGCCATTTCGATTATAAAAATGCAATAAGTATTAAATATTTAATAGAGAGCAATGTTAATAATAAAATAAATTTTGTTAGTTTACGTTTAAAAATGAAATAAAATTAATTATAAAAAGAAATTTTCACTTGTAGACAAATGGGAAGTATAGCCACTACACAGAATATTTTATGTTAAATTCAGTAAATTTGTTTAAATCATTAATATTTTCTAAGAAATTTAAATATTTCATCGATATATTTACTCAAATTTCAGTGTTTAAAGAATGTTGCTAGCATTTTGTTGCTGGCAACCTGTTGCTTTAAACTATTTAATACATGTGCAACCATTTCAGAGGTCACACGTCTATAAAACATTTTTTTTTTTTTTTGTATACTAAACATAACATCAGGCAACTAAATATTAAGTTTATTTGTATTTGGCATTAGTTTTATATTCAACAAATAAATAAGGAAATTTTAATACGACCTTGAAAGTGAATTTGAAAAAAATAATCGAACACAACAGCAAAAACAAACAAAATGATTTTTTATTTGAATTTAGTCGTGTGCTTTGTTATAAGAACGTTGGTGAAAGTGAAATGAGTTGAATGAAATCAGGAAGTAAATTGAACTTTTTTCAATTTAATTTAAAAAAGAAATTGAAATGAAAATCGAGTTAAAAAAAATTGAGTCAAATGCAAGAATAAGCAAAGTAATTATGTTATTATTTTTCTACCATTTATTTATCTAAACTTAACAGTAGCTTTATTAAGTTTTCGTTATTATTGACTTTTTATTCTTTTATTATTTTTTCTGCAACATGTTGCTAAATTGAATATTAAAAAAATTTTAAAAATTAAATAATGTCAGAATTTTTTTTGGTGAATTTAATGATTAGCAATCACTTCAAATGAATTAACTAAGAGGAAATCTTTAATTTATATTTTTAAAAAAAGATAAACTAAAGGTTTAAAATGTTGCTAAACAATTTTTAAGGGCTTACTATAGTTAAACAGACCTACATTGACTTTTTCTAACTTCTAACTATTGCAATTTTGGTTTTATGAGCCCTGATAGTGTTTAGTGTTTTTTTTAGCAACATGTTGCAAAAAAATTAATATTTTGATTTTCAAAGTAAAACGAATTTTGCACAATAATTTATTTAAAAAAATAAATTTAAATAAAATAAATTAAATTAAGCAATAAAAATATTATTTAATTCTTAGTTTTCAAAAATCAACATCTTTTAAATTGTTACTTTTCACTTTAGCAACATGTTGCTGTTTTGGCAATACAAAGTTTTATTGTTGTTTAGTATTTACATTTCTCTTATTCAGTCTTTTCCGTTATTAAACCAATTTACTTTTAATTTAACAATCTATTTCCGTTAAAAGCTTTGACTATCCTTACCCTAACCCCAACCCTGTTTTAAGTCGCCTATATGCAAGTAAAAAGTTTTCTTTTCATTTAATATTTTACTCGTGCTCTTTTTTCTGCAATAAATGTCAAGTTATTTGGCCATGACCCAAAGCAACCTTCGCCTTCATTTATTGCCGATATTAAAAATTATTCAGCTGAGTTACAGCAGCAGCAGAAAAAAATTGAAAAAAAAAATGTGAAAATTAAATTCAAAATTGAGTTCATAATTAATAGTTGAGAAAAACACACGTACATTTGCTTCATAAATAAATAAAGAAAGAAATTCGAATGCAAACAAAATATTACATTTATCAAAAACGTGATGTTAAAACGGTTAAATGGATAAAAACTGACGACTTATATGATTTTTATTTAAAACATTTTATTAAAAAGTGTTACAGAAACAGAAAGAAAGTAAAATAATATTTCAATGCCAACAATAAAAAAAATACAAATATAAATTTCATGTTCAGTGTCAGTCATTAAACGTAGGAAAACTCGCTGTAAAATAAAACAAAATAAAAAACGAAATTTACTCTTAAATAAAAAGGAAATTAAGAGTAAAATTACATGCGACTACTTTAACTACTCTCTCATTTAAAAATATGCAGGCATTAGATGCATTTACCTCATCCCCCAGCTGAGTCTATATGAAGGTCATTTCAAGAGGCTGAAATAGGAAGATTTTAGTTATATATTGCCGCTTTTCTTTTTAATTCTTGCTCTTACTGTCGTGTTTTGTTCTCGTTCATGGTCAAATCCGGTAAAATATATTTAACTGCGAATCCTCTCTTTCAGACGTTGCTACAAACCTAAATATTGTTTATTTGCTTCAATACTTTCGCCACTATTTCTATTTGAAAATTTAAATTTAAGCCAGTCGGTGTGTATTTTAATTGTTTCATAGATTTCATTTCATAATTTGTGTATCTTATGGGTGTGAAAATTTTGTCGAAAGAGTGTAAGCATGAAGGGGCGATGGCCATCAGATTTATCAGGCCATAATAAACATACAAGGCCAAGGACTTGTTCGTTCAAGTTCATTTTAATGGCACTATTTTATAGTATTTTTCTACATTGGTTTAGTTGCGCGTATGTGTGGAATTACGACAAAGTCAAATTACAGATCAGGGGTTCCCAAAGTTTTTTTTTACAAATTTTAAAAATCGTATTAAGTTTTTAGAATTTAAAGAAAATAAATATAGAACTTAAAAAGTTGTGAATATTTTATTTAGGAAAATATTGAAATTTAATACAATGTTTTAATGACAAAATGTTGCAGCAACATGTTGTAAATATTTTAGTTTTCGAACAGTGTAAAAACTTTGCCTCCTCAACATAATGTAATATTTATGCAATAGTTATAAATTCTTCTTTAAATTTAGTTTTGCAGTCACATGTTGCTAAACATAAATTTCAGAATATAAATCTTAATTTTAATGATTATAAACAAATTATGATTAAATTTAAAGATTAAAATTCCTTATAAAAAAATTAAGTACGGAATTTAAACACTAAAATGCTGCTAAAGTTGTACTGTTTTCAATTTATAAAAATTTATTAAATGTTTCTGGCCACATTTTTATTAACAGAAACAAATTTTTTTCAACTGCTGAGTAATACGAGCTGTGAATATTTCGTGTGGATTTCTAAAAAGGAGCAAAGAATGTTGGGCACTTCAGGAAAAATTTTCTCTTCAATCGAGCTACTGGCAGCCATAGCTAGTTGTCCATATGTTCAACGGAAATAAATAACGTAGCTAAACAATTTTGGAAAGTTTGATAAGAGCGCTTAGCTAAGTACAATTGTAAGATCGAGGAATTATATTGCAGACACATGTTGCAATAAATATTTTTTGAACATAATATTTTTAAATGATGTTTGTCAAATCTTAAAAATAACCTTTAAAAATTTAAGTTATACTCCAGCAACATGTTGCTAGTCAATTTCTTCAATATAAGTAAAAACTTTAAATGTTCGTAATAAATAAAACAAACAGCTTTTGGGAACATCTGATTAAAAAACACATCGTAACAACAAAGTAAATAGATTTTAATAATAAAATTAAAAACTGTAGTTACAGTACACATCAATTAGTTTTAAATACAACAAAGCCAAGAACTATTTTATATAAAGTCACAGGAAAATTAATTGAATAATTTCATTAAAATAAAATATAAATTGTTTATAAGAAAAAATTAAAAAGCAATGGAAATAGAGAGAATACATAATTTAAAATTTATCATTTTTTAACAGAAACCACCACAAAATGTTAAATTTTTTTTAATCATTGTGTCAATATTGTTGCCTACATTATATGACATGAAACTCATTCAATCCCTTTGGAACATATTACTTTATTTTTTCACTTATAATCAAATAAACAAAATACTAAACAGTAAACAAATTTTATTGAGTCATCACAAAATCATTGATCATAAGTTTAAGCGTTTCCTCAGGACAAAAATAAGAGTATACATACTGGTGGATGTTTAAAAATAAGTACAGGCGGCAAAATCAGACTTTAAAATGCTAACAACGCATATTTAGTATATAAAAAAACAAGAATAACAAGCGAAAATGAATCCAAATAACCTTGAACTTACAAAATCGCAGTAAGATCATAGTCGGTAGAGTTTGCAGCTAAATATTTTGAAGACATGTATAAATTTAATTTTTATCTCATACATAACTGTTATTATCCTTTTTTATCTAGTGAAAATGTTATTCACTACTTTTTCACCTAATGGCAAGGAACATATTGCTGCAACATTTTTTTAATATTTTACACTATTAATATCTTGTATTAGTTTCGGCTTTTTTAAGAAGAGAAGATTTTTAACAAATGACCGGAACATGTTGTTGGAACATTTTTTTATAAATACTTGGAAAAGTTCGATTTTTTAATATAAAAATTGCATGAGAGTAAAAGAAGAGTTTTTGCTTACTTATGTAACGTGTTTCCTATTAAATTGATAATTCTTTTCTTTTAGAATTATCTCTAGCGCCAAGCAAATCTATAGCGACATGTTGAGAAAACATGTTTACCAAATGCTTTTAGCTATAGTTTTAAAACAGCAATAAGAAAACTAAAAACCTGTATTGATCTTATTAATATTCAGTAAAATGTTCCTGCAACATTTTCATTTCGAGAATGTTAAAAATTATTCACTTAGTACCACATTAAGTTTTCCAAATACTTTAAGTATACTTTTAATTAAATTTTACTTTTAATAAAATTCCTAATTGCTTACATACCAATCAATGAATGTTAAGCAACATTTCACTGCTTTAAAAAACTTTTTACAGCATAGTGATTATAACATTGACTAACTTAGAAATTAGGTCAAATATAAGCTTATTCTATAATTGCATGCAACGTATTGCAGAAATATATTTCTAGTTTACTTATATTGTTTGTTTCAATTAATGTTTAGCAACATGTTGCAAAGCTAATTAATATAATTGTAATTTTAATGTACTTTAGAAGTAAAACAAGGACTTAAACGAGCTAATGAAGCTTACTGTAGGGTATAATTAAATAAACAGAAACCTGGAAAAACTTTAAACCGAGAAACAAAGCAAACGTAAAGTGAAATACAGAACTAGAGCAGAAGTTTAGCTGAGGGATTTTTTCTTCTTTATTTAAATTAAATTCAAGATCACATTTTTCTTTCCAGATCATAAAGTCTGCGTTTTTTATATGATCACGAACTCCAAAGAGTCTTTGGCAACATGTACTGCTGCAGCAACATCATGTTAATGAACTCTAAACATGAATGATCTCACACTTTATAAACAAAAGCTGTCTGGATACTTTTAAAAATAAACGTGCGTGTCTTTGTTGTGTTTTATTTTTTTAAATAAGTGCGTCATTTTATTTTTGCCTTTAAAAAGGGATTTCTTTTTTATAGGCTGTTTATAAAAATCTTTAAAAAAGCAATTCTAAAGACAACAAAAGTACAGCAAAAGACCTTGAGATTGTCAACGACTTGCTTTATAGTCTGTTTCAAGATGATGCCAGCAAGATACAGCCAGCCGCAGCAGTAGTAGTAGCGCAATACACACTACAACCAGTTGTAGCCATTTATCAAGGAGATTTAAGCAAAAGTAAAACTTAATAACAGCTCGTCATGGTTTGGTGAATTTTATTTAATAGCGAATGTAAAAAAACGCATATTTAAAAAAACTCTTATGTATGTAGACTGGTGTTGTATTTATTGGTTTTGTATAAATCAAGTCACGTTGCCCAACGAAGAAACAGAAAAAATTGATAAAATGCTTAACATGCTTTACTTAAACAATTTTCACAATGTTAAGAAATAAAAAACTAGTTTAAGAGAGGCTTGTTAAAAGTCTATATTGTTGTTCTTTCATCCTTAAGAAGAGTTTTAAAACAAGTTTTTATATAGATTTCTGGTGCAAGTGCAGTGCCCTTGACTTAGGTCAATAACATGGTTTTCATTTTATGAGAATAAAAAGTAAAAAAAAGAAGCAGAGAATGAATTTTGAAACGCAAAACTGAAATAATTTAAAGACGACTTGCATTGGCAAATTAGCTAAAGAAGCTAATTAAATAATATTATAATATTGCAGCATTTCTTATTTTAGTAAATTGTTGCAATTGTTGTATGCCACATATATTAATGTAATTGGGGAAAAATTAAAAACATTGAATTTTGTTATCTTTTTAAATGCTAGTAAGGCTAGAAATCCTAACTTTGTTGCAAACAATGTTGCTAGGAATTAATCTAAATTTTAACACAAGAAGATATATAAATGAAAATAAGTTGAAATTTCCATCACAAATCGGTTATTTAAACTCAAATTTTTTAAGCGAAAAGTTGCAGCAACATGTTGTAAAGGTTAAAATGTTTTATAACAAAAGAAAAAACTTTTATTTACGAATATTGTAGTAACAAATGAAAATATTCATTTTTGTGTAACGCAATTTTATAGAACAATTAGATATTTTTAGAATATATTTATATTAAAGTTCACCAAAAGTTTGTTTAATTCAAGCATAAATTTCAATGGCGTTGCTTGCCAAAAAAAAAATAAATAAATAAAAAATCGTGATGTTATTAAATTTTAATTTCTTTCCCTTTATTAGATTTTATAAACGTAAATTGTTGTTGGTCTCATTTAATACCCTTGAGAATTTATTTGTGTCTTTGACATTGACATTGAAAATAAAAAATTTTTTTTTTGTTACTTTGAAAGAGCAAGAAGGCATTAAATATTAAAACATGTGCACTTGAAAAATAGCACTGTCATCATTTTATTTTAATTATAAAACATAAATTTTTAACAAAATTTTTGCATTTTGATTTAAATTAATATTTCGTGATTTCTTTTCAGAAATGTGATAAAATTGTTTTATTTGAAAAAGTTTAATATTATAAATGAACAAAAAAAAACATTAAAAATAACAAAAAACATAATTCTAGAAACAAAAAATGGATATTATTTACAAAATGTTGCTAGGAGTATGTTGCTAAATAGCGTATTCAGTAAAATCAGCGATTATAGCAATAGCATGTTTCAAAAACAAAAGTTTGATTTTATTTGCAAAAAGTTTCTAGCAATATGTTGCTAAAGAGAGGATTTCATAAAAACAGCAAATTTGAAATAAAAATCTGTCCCTAAAAACAACCTTTTTATACATATTTACATGTTGATCCTTGCAACAAAAATCTTGTATGGCTACAACATGTTGCCAGCATTATGTTGCTGAATAGTGAATTTATGTATAAGACCAACTTAAAAGCAAAATTTTAACAAGAAAGTTGTTTAGCTCATTAAAAGCAGCTTAACAAAATCTTATAATTTTTTATTATAGTTTTCATGTATTTTTGTTTTTTGCCTTTATAAGAAATCTTTCGTTAAGAACATTTATAAAACCTGTGTAGAAAAATAACAGTAAAATCTTATAATATTACAAACTACTACATTCTGCTTACACAACTACAGTTGCTTGTATAAAATGAAAAAAAGTAAACGACCTTGGAAAATAAAACTAAATGCATCCAGTTAGATTTACATCTAAATGAAATGTACTATAGTGAAACACCTTACTGTTTACATAATATAAAATAGATTGATTACACATTCAGTGTAATTCTAAATAAAATAAGAAAAATGAAATGAAATTAAATTAAACAAAAAGTACGGAACAATTGTATGGCATGAATTGTACTCGGTTAAAATAAAACGAATATAAAAAAAGACACAAAGAAGCATTAAACCTCTAGTTAAAAGAATTCTAGAATAAAATTTTGTTTTTACAAATTAATTTAAAGTTTTTAAATTTAAAATATTAATTTGATTATCTTAAAACCCCTATAAAAATATTGCTGCTTGTGTTGCTTATAATATTAATATGTTTAAGATCAGATTAAAAAAAGTTGCAGCAACATATTGTGCATCATTTTATTCAAATTGATCGTTTTAATTTAAAACTGTTTAATACTAAATACTAAATTTATTATGTATTATTTTATATGTTGCGACAAAATTCTTTTAAATGTTGCAGCAACTTTTCGAAAACAATATTATTTAGTTATATATATTTTTTTTTTAATTTTTTCCTGTTTTACTTTTATGAAATATGTTGTACGAAACAACAGCAACATATTTAACAATGTTGCTGATGTTTTAAAATTTTTCAACTAATTATTTTTTAATTCTCATTTTTAATAAAATTATTATGTTTGGAATATTACATTAACTATTGCTGCTTAAAGTAGAAATCTTGAATTTTTGAACAAAATTTTTACAGCAACATATTTTTCATATTTTATAAAATTTTTTATTATTTCAAATAGCTTTGATATGTTCCCTGCAATATCTGGTTTTGTTATTTATTCTTATTTTTTATTTTTGCTTAAATAGATTTATTATTTTCTTTTAATAATCTTTAATTTTATTTTGTTTACCTTTTCTTTTATAAAAATCAAGTATTTTGGGATCAAAAATGCAAAATATTGAGTCTTAATTAGTGAAATATATATTCCATATTTTTTCAGTATAAAAAGACTGTTGCAGGCTCCATGTTGAAAAATCTCTTTTTATATTATTTTTCTTTATTAATTTGATTTTTTCTTAATTTAAAATTTTAAATATTACATTTATCAAAAATGTTGAAGCAACATGTTGCTTATACTTTAATATAGCTTCAAATGTTTATTTTATTATTTTATAAATCATTATATATTTTGGTTTTAATTAAAGCAATTTTATTTATGTTCAATGTAGAAGCAACATTTAAAAATGATTTAAGAGCATAATGATAAGTATGCATTAAAAACACAATTTTATTTAAAGATAAAAATATTGCCGCAACTTCATTCTCAAGAAAATTAAATACTACAGCAACATGTTGCAAAGCAGTTTTTAGTTTTTTGTATTTTTTTTTTTATTCAATTCGTAACTTGGTTGTATAATAGACTTTAATTTCTATGTTTATTACACCAAAAATATTTAAACAACATTTATCCAGCAACATGTTTTAATAATTTTTGTTTAAATATTTTAGAAATAACATGAATTATTCTAAGTATTTTGAATAATACATGTTATTTCTAAATTTGAATTTTGAATAAACGTTTTAAATATCTTTAAATTACTTATTTTAATATAATAGTTCCATAATAATAACTTTGTGTTCATTGCATAATGATATAAAATATTCTAATTAATAAGTGATTTCTCGTATGTCTCGTATTATTTTCGTGCTCAGAAATAACATTTTAATAAACAATTTGCTGTAATTAATAAATAAATACAGAACACCCCTCCACTTTTAAACCTTGGAAATGCTTTTCCTTTAACTGCAGTTTTTATTTTGTTTAATTGTTTTTCAAGTGTTATAGAATAATTAAAAAATCGTTAACTGTCCCAGACGTTTATTCGTCATGTTTCGTTATTTTAATCATATTATTTTTCATACCTTTAGCTTACATTTTATAGTAAAACAACGAGGAAAGAGAATATGAAAACTGCAACAAGTGGGCTTCATTAAAAATCATTGAAACACTGACATTTACACTGGTGTAATGTAATTAAGTTGTAATAGAGTACATTTTTGTACATTCGAGGTAAGTGTTATCGCCGTTTTAGCTTAAACTTTTTTATTTAAATGCCTTCTATATAAAATGTTTATGTGTGTGCAATTTGCTTTTTTATTACAGACGGCAAATATGTTAAGAATTAAATAAATTTTTTCAATTTTCCGCTTTATAGAAAGTAAGAAAAAAATGAAGATTACTGTTTTAATCAAAATTAATTTTAACAATTAAAATTTAGAAAAATGTTGCAGCAACATGTTTCAAGTAGGGTTGTTGAATTGTTTAGCGAAACTGTCTATTACAAATAAAAATTGTTTATTTATTTATACATTCAAAAAATTTATTTTGCAAAAATTATCTCCCAGACAATTTGAAATTTTAATTTGTTGCTTTCTATAATTAATTCAAGTTTGATTAAGTCGTTATGTTGTGTTTGAATCAACAACAACACAAATTTTAAGAGATTATTGCTGACTTAGATATATATAATAAAAATAAGCGTGTGTGAAAAGAGTTCTGGAAATTTGTTTCCTAAAGTTTTACATGTTAATATCATAACTTTTTTATGAATAATTTTATATTTTAATTCTCACTAACATGTTGCTGCAACTTTTTATTCTAACCAAAAATTCTTAATAAATTCCAAGCACACTTGTTACCCGTTTAATATGCAGTATTTTTTTTATTATTTTTGGAGTTTTTTATTTGTTTAATTCTTTAGCAACATTCTTTAAAATATTATCCGCAACATGTTGCGGTAACTTTTTAGTTTTTTTCTATTTTTCTATTTTTTTTTGCACATTTATTTAATATTGTTTATTTCAGTACTAAAATATTAATTATTGACTTTAAGCATCATGCTGCCATACAACTTCCTTCAAAGTTAGTTAATTATTAAAAAAAATCGCTTCAATATACAAAGTTTCAGTTTCTTGAATGTTGTTGATTTAGAAGCTCTTAAGTAACATCTTGTTGCAACATTTTAAATCTTGTATTAACCTAACTCAAAGTTTTTATGACTTAATTAATTTATAGCGCTTCTGGTTTTATTTTTATTATATTTCTTAATTTGCGTGTTAAATTAAAAAAATATAAATGAAGTTTGATGTGTGATACCTGTTCTTAAAAAAAGTACCTTTTCCCCTTCGAATAACATAAACAATCTAAGTTACCTCCTTTCCTTTTTATTGCTCTAATCAATGTCTGGCTCACTGTGTGTGTTTTTTGAAAAAAAAAAAAAAAAAATCAAAACAATGTGGACAACCTTGACTTTTTATAGCACAAAACACAACAAGCAAAAAACGTACATATATATTTACTCGTCGTATATAAATTATATAAAAATCAACATCAATATGTGTCATTTTGAAAGTAAAGAATTCAAATGAACTCAAGTAAAAGTAAAAAAAAAAGTTTTAGCGAACTAAAGAAACACTACATCAAATCAATGAAGACACAAAATGTTTCCAGTTGTTTCAATTTCTATGACTTACTCAAGGCACCATTATTTTGTTAACAAACAAACAAACAAAAAACAAGCTTAACACTTTCCTGGAACAGCACAAATGGAAGCTTAAAAAACCGAAAAAAACACACACACTATCACTTTTAATTTTATTGGCAGTTGACAACAAAAAACAGACAAAATCAACATATTTTTTTTTGGGTTCTAGTTAAGTTTTTTTTCTTTACTTTTTTGGCATATAAGCAGGGTAATTCTTAGAATAATCAAAATAACCAGTTTTAATTAAGTATTTGAATCACTTCAAACAAAAAATAACAGCAACAAATTAAATAAACAGTTAAATGTTAAATTATACATTCGTTTGTTATACAATAAAAAAGTGATTATTATTAATTATTTCAAAACAATTAAGGTAATTAATAGCAAAGAAAATACTATTTTACTTAAGTTTTAGTAATGCAACATTTGTATTTAAGTTCCGCAACATTTTAAAACAAGTAACATTATTGTTAAACGAAATTGAGGAAAAGGCGATCCTTCTACCTCGCACTCTCTTTTTATTTGTTACTCTCTTACTTCTGAGACACTGTTCAAATCTGTCATTAATTTCTAGGATTTTTCAGTTTTCAGTTTTTCCAATTTTAAATCAAAACTTTATACGAAGTGAATGTTATTTTTATTGATGCTAATTCTGCTCTGCATGAATTACCTAAGACAGCTCAAAAAAGTTCTTAGGAAAAATCCTGGTGATTTTCTCGTTTCTAATTTTCTTTTGCTCAGTTTGAGTCTATTTCATTGAGAGGTCACCAGTTTCTGGCAATTTGACAATAACCAAATATTTTTAGATATTAATCGATAACTATTTATTAATTATTTAAAGTTAATTTGCCGCCTTTAAGCTATTTATTTACATTTTTTTAGAAATTTTATTTTTTTTTAGCGATTAATCGATATTTTACAATATTAAGCAATTCTTTATCAGTTTGCAGGCAATTTGCCAGTAATTTATAAATAATTTAATATAAGAAAAATTTTATCGATAATTTACCATTTATGAAAATTTGTCGATAACTTGCAAAACTAATCGAAACATTTCTAATTCTTCGCAGGTTTCTGATTCCAGAATCGTATATGAATATTTTATTACCTCATGAATTTGTGGAAAATTTATAATTTAGACTTAATTTTCTATAACTTCTTACTTAAAGCAATTTATCGATAAATCACTATTTGCAGTAAATTTTCGATAACTCACTATATACAGAAATTAATGCAAAATTATAAGACTGTAAGAAATTTTTTAATAATTTACTGTTTTATCGATATTTCACTACTTACACCAATTTTTCGATAATTAATTTTTTACAGGAATTTATTTGCTTATTCTAATAAATTTTTGTGTAAATTTTAATTTTACGGGCTATTTTTTAAAAATAATTCGTTCAGAGAAAATTTTCGATAATTTATTGTTAACAATAAACTATTTTAAGATTTGCTTTTTCCATAACTTATATTTTATAGAAAATTTTTTTTATAACTTATCATTTACACCAATTTATCGATACGCTCTATTCGCAGTGAAATTTCGATAATTCACTATTTACACAAATTTAAGTGAAGCCAATATTTTACGTATAATTAGGCAAACTCGATAAGGAAATTTTTCGATAATTTAGAAAATATTAAGAAAGTTTGTTAGTCTTACATAATAATTGGATCAGAAACATTTACTTAAAAACAAAACATTCAATAAAAAAATTAGATAATGAATCGATAAGTAATCAATAATTTATCGATAATTATTATTTATAAATAATGGGTATTTATATTTATATTTTATTTTCTATTTTCATTTCCCTTCAATAAGGTGCATTTTTAAAATTAAGGTCAGCCTTGGCCAATTTTAACATTTTAAATGGCATCCGAAATATCTCTCGTATAATTAGTATTAAGGTTAAAAAATCCCTATTAAAAATATTTAATATTTGTAACATTTTTTTAATAGCATGGCTATCAATAAAAAGTATGAAGATAATTTATTTTATCCAAACATTTTATTTCTCTTCAGAGTGTTAGTTAAGCAGAAGCAGACTTAGAAAATCTTAAAAAATCAGAAAGCGCTATAAAACGATCTATACCTATTTCCTGATCTGCTTCGTATCTACGCTTTAAAAATAATAACGATTTTGAATCAATCTACAAACCTCATATTTAATTCATTCTCATCGTCTCTCTAGACGTGTTTACAAAAGCAAAGCCGACAAAAAAAGTTATTCATTAGGATGCCTTATAAACTATAATGCAAACTGTGTCTCGTTTAATTTTTTAATTTAATTTCTCATATAATTGTATCCAAATGCAAATGAATGATGTTTAAGTAAACAAACTGCACAAAAATAAACAAATTTTTAAATAGAATAAATTCTGCTTTCTAAATACAATTAAACAAAGAAAGAAAAAATTTAATAGAAATAAATAACGAAAAGACGCGTCGCGTCATAAGATAAAAAAATAATAAAACAGTTATTAGCAATAAACAAGAAAAAAATATACAGAGAAAAATTAATGTTTGATTAAAATTATTTTCGATAAATAATATATTTTTATTATTTATGAACATAAAATCGATAATTTATAATCCACTGGAAATTTTTGTCTTGATGTTTTTTATTTACCTATGAGAATAAATTTTTCATAAGAAATTTTTTCGACAATTTTCTAATTTTAAGCTATTTATCGATAATCCAATATTTAGTAATTTTTTTTGATAATTAAAAATGTATGGAAATTTTTTTGATAATTTACTTATTTTAGTACATTTATTGAAGACTTACAATACACTGTCAATTTTTCGATAGTTTATTCATTAAGGTGTAGTTATCGATAACACACTAATTATACGCAATTTTTCGGTCATTTAGTTATTTAACTCAATTTCCAATAAACCATTATTTTATAAAAAATTTATTGATATTTACTTATTTAAAGCAACTTCACCCCCCTGATAAATCAATAATGCGATAATTTGCATCCTCATGACAATTTTAAGAAATTTAATAAAAAAAACTTTATATAAGCAATTTTCTGACACTCAAGTTATATAAATTAAATTATCGATAACTTACTAATATAACCAGTTTTTCTATAATTTCCTTAGACATTTAAGGCAAAAAAACTTTGTATTAGCTACTTTTTAATATATTCTTTATTTAAGCTAATTTATCGATAACTTATTATATATAATCGGTTTATCAATAATTTTTGAACCTTCAAAATTTATTCATAATTCGCTTTTTTCGCTGATCCTATATCTATAATGCTATCCTTTTGTCTAAATTTATTTATTATTCAATAAGTTTCAATATTATTTTTAAGGAAATTTACCGATAATTATAAAACTTAAAGGACAATTGTATTACAAGTTGCAAAGTGAAATCACTTAATTGCTAATTAAATTCGTTTAGCAATGGCTATAATTTTCTTCTCTAAGAAATGTTAAAAAAAATTTCGGAATTTCTCTTTTAAGAGGCATTATTCCATAATTTCCAATAACGGAAAATTTTTCGATAAATATCCTTGTTGTAGAGAACTTTTTGATTATTTACTTATCATAAAGAATTTTTCTATAATTAAGGTTTTATAAGGTATTTTTTATCATTTTCTTTTTATAGTCAATTTCTCGATAATTATCGAAATTTTCGATAATTAGTTTCTTACGAAAAAATTTCAGTTTTTCCAAGTCAGTTTATGAAAAAACATAACATAATGAAGTTTGTCTATTTTTTCTTTCAGTGCATGAAAGACTATGTTCGAATTAAAATGTTTATTTATTCAGCAATTTAGCTTTAGCATTAAAGGCAACAAATCTTTAAATTACACATAATTTTACGCTTTTATGATATTTAGTATCGAATTATGAGGTTAAATAGCGGAATGATTTGTAAATACGTGTTAAATTCTGGCCGATTATTCTGTGAATGAAATTGTAAAATAAAACCATTTAAAATGTTAATAAACATTTTGTTTTATTCAAAACAATAAACTGCTTGAATTTAAAATATCTCATGAAATAAACATCCGTTTGAATTTAAACAAAACCAAAAAAAAACTATTTTATAGATTTCGCTGACCTTAATTTGACGTTACTGTGCCACCATAATTAGTTATAAATTTTCATTTTGTTGTTCAAATTAAGTTAATAAGTTTCGTATTGATTTAAAATTATAATTTTCAAAGTAATTGTTGCACAGTTTATTTCCTTGTTCGCTTAGTTCTGTTGTCAATTTAACAACAGTTTGACAACTTTTGTTAATCATTTGTGTCACAACAAGTGCATACGAGTGAATTTGTATCTGTTTGTAAAGTATTAACTATTGTATTTTAGTACTTATTTATCATTACGCCTTCAGGGCCAACTTGTTTTCTATTCTCTGTCAACAGAGTCATAAATATTGAGTCTGGTACTTTTTTTCTATTGAATTCAGTTTCAATTTCATTGCAATGATTGTCAATTTTTTCTATGACAATTAATTGCGTTTTTCATGTTCATGTTTAAAAAACTTCAAACCAAATACCGTTAGAATTAAGTCATAAATTAAATGAAATTGAATTAATACGTTTTGAAATGAATGCTGTTTAAGTCTAGGTGCACTACACTGATAAAAAAATATTTGGGCACAAACTTCTCGGAAATTTATAGGCCCAAAAAATTTGTAGGTTATGTGTAATTTGTTTGTACCATTTCAAGAAATTTTCCGTCAATAACTTCTTTTAAACCAATTCTCTCAATATTTATTGTTTTTTCTTGAAGTTTTGCTTGTTTTAAGATATTTATGTACGATTTATTTTATTTTAATACTTCTTCGATAATTTTATATTAAGGTCAATATTCCGATATTTTATTTTATACGAAATTTTTTGGTATCGTTTTAAGAAATATTCGATAAATATTTTCTTATATTACAGTTTTATCAACTGTTAGGGATTTTTTAGGTATTTATTATTTATTTTTTGGATAATTATTTATTAATGTAAATTTTTTGATAAAAGTTTTTTATGTTTTGTTTTGTCATTTAAAGAAATTTTCGATAAATAATTACTTTTAAACCATTTTCTCGACTTTTGTTAGTTTTAGAAGATTTTAATATTTTTTTCGATATTTTAGTAAAATTTTCCTGATTTTAATACTTCTCGATAACTTTATGCCAAGGGCAATATTCCGATTTACGAAATTTTTTTGTATTATATTAAAACCTTTTTCGATAAATTATTGCTTTTAATACATTTTTGTCGACTTTTGGAGATTTTTTGAAATATTTATCGTTTTACGATATCTTACAACATTTTTCCTGATTTTAATACTTTTTCGATAATTTTATATTGAGGTCAATATTCCGATACTTTATGTTACTCAACAATTTTTGGTATCATTTTAAGAAATTTTCGATAAATAATTGAGTCTTTGTCGACTGTTAGAAATTTTTTAGGTATTTATTATTTTCCGATATTTAATAACGATTTTCCTGATTTTAAAAATTTTTCGATAATTTTGTTTTATGTTTTGTTTTATCATTTTAAGAAATTTTCGATGAATAATTACTTTTAATCCATTTTTTCGACTTTTGTTGGTTTTAAAAGATTTTATTACTTTTTTCGATATTTTAGTAAAATTTTCCCGATTTAAATACTTTTCGATAACTTTATGTGAAGGTCAATATTCCGACATTTAATGTTAAAGGAAATTTTTTTGTATCATATCAAAAACTTTTTCGATACATAATTGCTTTTAATACATTTTTGTCTACTTTTAGAGATTTTTTTAAAGTAATTATCGTTTTCCGATATCTTAGTACAATTTATCTGATTTTAATACTTTTTCGATAATTTTATATTATCAATATTCCGATATTTTACGTTACTCAAAATTTTCTGGTATCATTTTAAGAAATTTTCGATAAATAATTGCGTCTTTGTCGACTGTTAGAATTTTTTTAAATATTTTTTATTTTCCGATATTTAATTACGATTTTCCTTATTTTAATACTACTGTGATAATTTTTTATTGATATCAATTTTCCGATAATTTTCTTTGTGTTTTTTTTAATCATTTTAAGAAATTTTCGATAAATAATCACTTTTAATCTATTTTCTTAACTTTTGTTGGTTTTAGAAGATTTTAAAATTTTTTCAATATTTTAGTAAAATTTGTCTTATTTAATATTTTTTCGATAATTTTGTAATAATGTCAATTATACGATATTTTATGTTACTCGCAATTTTCTTGTGTCGATAAATAATTGCTTTTAATACATTTTTGTTGACTGTTTGAGATTTTTTGTAATCTTTATCGTTTTTCGATAATTTAGTAAAATTTTCTTGTTTTTAATACTTTTTCGATAATTTTATATTGTTGCCAATAAGTGGCGTTATCCGATAATATTTTCCTATTTGCGAATAATTTTCAACTAGACACATGTCATTTCCGCATAATTAACCATTGAATTTAATTTCGATAAATGAACATGAATCGTTAACTAATCGATTAGTGTTCGTATAACTAATTTTCCATGAATTTTTTAAATCAAGTTTTCATTGGTTTCTATTAATATCAGTTTTTTAATTATCGACCATTTCCAGTCAATATTCAACAACTTTCTATATCAATAGTATTCTTCGATAACTTATTATCTTCAATATTTGCCCATTTTATAAAAAAAAAATTTTTTTTATTAAAATTCTGGTTTTATATTTTTTATCAGAGACGTTACTGTATTCTCGATTAGTGTTTAGAAAATATCATTAAATCTAAAATCTAAGATGTAGTACTCACCTAAATCTGGTATCGAACTGGAGGGCTCCTCACAGTTGCCATTTAAACTGCTCATAGATGAAGACGAAGACGCTGATTGAGAACATTGAGCTGCTGCAGATGATGAAGACATGGAACTGCTGCTGCCACCACCGTTTCCAATAACGACAGCATGACTGTTTAGACTCATTGATGTATGTTTCAGTTTGGGAGGAGGTGGTGGTGGTGGCGGACGCATGGCAGTGTTGCAATTATTATTATTTGAAGCCGAAGAAGACATTGTTGAAGAGGAGGAGGAGGAAGAGGATGATGAATGATGACCACTGCTGCTGGACACTACGGGAGGAGTACGAAATATATGATGAGTTGTAGTAGAAGAAGAAGAGGAAGAAGAAGATGAGGATGAAGAAGAAGAAGATGGCAAATTATGATGAGTTGTTAAATGCTGAGTATTTGAGTGATTGTTGTTGTTGTTGTGATGATAGATGGAGGAGGAGGAAGAGTTTGTAGATGGCGAAGAAGAATGATGAGTTAAATGATGTTGTTGATGATGATGGTGATGATGTTGTTGTGATTGCGGCGCTGTTGGTATTATTATATGTTGGTGTTGTTGTGCATGCGAACCAGATGTTGATGACGATGATGACAATGATGATGATGTCTGTGCAGCTGCATTGTAATGTGAGCCTGATGGTGAATTAGAAATCAAATTCACCACATATTTTCTTGTGGCTGGTGTATTTGTTATGATATATTTCTGACCTGTAGCTGATGATCCTGACGTTTGCAAACAGTTGGCTGACGTTGAGGATGTGGCAGCATTAAGTTGATTGGCAGGATTGGGAGGCGGCAGCGGTGGTGGTGGCAATGGTGGCGATTGCGGCGTATAACGTCTGACGAGACCAACCCCATTGGCTGGTGAAACCGGCGCGGAACGCGTATAATGTTGTAACGGTGGCGGCGATACCGAATGTCTACGCAAGGGCACACTTGAGTTTGTTAGAGTCTCCTCATATAAACGACCATCTCTTATAACCCGTACATGCTGCGAACCTGAGTTATGAACGGTTTGTGGTTGTTGTTGTTGCAATTGCTGTTGGTGATGTAAAGGCGGTGGTGATGAAGGCGCTGAATGACTACTGTTATTGTTGTTATTGTTTTGTGTGATGTTTAGCGAGACCCTGTGATACTGCGAGGGACTGGCCGAGTGTCTACGTGGTATGTGATGGCTGTGATGGTGGTGGTGATGTTGCTGTTGTTGTTGCTGTTGCGTAGTATTAGTTGAAGAGACTGTTGTGTTGTTTGTGGGCAATGTGCGCGTTATAATGATTTGTGGTGATGTGGTTGTACCGCATCCGCCTCCGCCTCCGCCACCTCCACTTCCATTTATTAAAGATCTTTCCGAATTATTTAACGGCATTTGCACATACTCTACACGAGGCGTTAGTATCACTTTTTGGGCTGACCCTGTATTCGTTATACCCTGTCGGGGTGGCACCGTTTGCACTTGCACATGTTGGTAACGTTGTGGAGGTGTTGCTGACGCTGAATTAGCGTTGTTATTATTTGAGGATGTTGCTGTTGTTATGGTGGTGGTGGTTTCATTATCTCTGGTTAAATTTCGTTCTCTTAAATCTTTCTCCTCTAGATGCAACATTTCAAAATCCAAGGGTTCAGTTTTAATAATTTTAACACTGGTTGTGGTCTGCGCTAAGTTATTGTTATGATTATGTTGAGTGGAGGCCACAGAAGCTGAGGCTTCTCGTGCCAAATTATTAGCCGCCTCCAGGCATTTCAATTTTTTCAACATTTTGTATCAAGTTTTTTATTAAAGTGTTTTTATTTTGTAATTTAAGTGGATTTAAAATCCCAATCACTTGTTAGATCTTAGAGAATTTTATTGATTTGGAATCTTTATTGGCCGTTTTGTGGCTGCTTCTTGCTTTTAAGATGAGAGTGAGTGAGTGTGGCTGTGTGTTAATGTGTGTGAGTTTGGTTTAGCGCTTATTTTGCTTCTGTTGCTTATTTTATTTTATTTTTACTTAATTTACAAATAAAAATCAGTCTCTGCTCTTTAATTTTTCAATATTTCTGCTTGATTATATCTTATTTATTTTTGTTATTCCTGCTGTTGTTGTTGCTGTAGTTCTTATGATTTATTTTGAGAGTAGTTTATGTTTAATTTTGTTTGTCAGCCTTCAAAGTTTCTCTTATCTTAAACTGTCTTAAAGTTCTAGCAAAACTTATAATAAAAATCTTTAATTTGTTGTATCCTTTTAATCAATATATTTATTATAAAAATATCCTTAACATGCTTAACTCTTGCTATAAATATTTTAAGAGGTGTCTTTTGTTGCCTTTTTTTATTTAGTGATTTAAAAATAAAGGATTTCTCCTGTTTTTCAATTTCATTTAATTTCACGTTGTTCTTAAAACCTGCTGCTGTTGCTTGAAACTTATGTTGCTAATGAGTATAAAATGTTTTTTAATTTTATGTTGCTTTTATAAACAAAATTCCAAAAAACACTTTAATTCAATATAATTAAAAGATTGTTATAGTTGTGATGAATAATGCAGAGGGTTATCGAGCGTTATGTTAATATGCTGCTAATAATACTTGTAGTGGTAGATGAGGTTGTTTAATTTTCTTTAAAAGAATATTTTAAAACAAAGTTTCACTTCCTTTAACTCTGACGTTTTCAATAATTAAATTATTTATCATGTATGAGTTTAACGTTTAATTATATTATAAGATGTAGAAAACTGAAAAGAAAAAACAAAAAAAATTTTAAGGTTATTGATTGCAGGTTGTTGTCTTAGCTAAGGTTAAAGAAAAGGTTATGATTTTGGTTGATTAAGAGTTATGTTTTTTATTTCGCAACAACTAAAAATTGTTCGGATATTCGAAATGAAAAATATGAAAAGCCCAACTTTGCTTCTGTCGTTTTACCAGAGGCGACTTAGGCTGTAATCAACTGATGAACAACTTATCAAATATTTTTTTGTGGAAAAAAGGTTTTCACCATTTAAAAAGGCATTTTTTATATTTTTGAATTATGAATGCAAGATTTGGGGCACAGCAGTGATTAGAAGCAAACAAATTACACCAGGGAGAATCCCCATGCATTCCCAGGAAGAAGAAGAAGAACATTAGCAAATATATTTTGGCTAAGAAGAACTTAAATGCCGGAACAAATCACTGTGTGTAGGCGACCGAAAGATAAGAGGTAACATATTTTTCAGTGGTTCGTTGGTATGAGTTTATAATACTTCACGGTTTCTCTTGGGCAGCAATCTCTTGCACCAGTTAACTACCAGACCAGTGCCAAGAGCACACGTCTGCGCAGCACAGACGCCGCGAGACAGACTGCCGAATTTTCACTGCAAGTTAAGAAAGCAGCATAATTTATAACGTTTACCCAACGCGTTTTATTCTTATGAGACTACACGACCCAGGACACCAGCCAAAGCGTATCGTCACATTGAATATAATTATCCGGGAAAAGTGGTAATCGCAGTAGTACAGCGAGTCTAAGAGAATATTGATGTCATAGAGATATGGATAAGAAGGAAACATGGTGAAATAAATTCTCAAAACACAGTTGCTCTTAGACCATGACTACTTCAGGCAGTATAAATGCAGTTTACCATATTTCATCTCAAAAGACGAAGCGACCGATAGCAAAATTAGGGGGAGGGTGTGGTTCTAAACGCAAAACCTATATGGCTAGAAAACATCATAGAAAAGATGATGAAGCAAGAAGATAATTAACATTATTTGGCAAATTTTTATGAGAAAACGTTCCAAGGGAGAAGAAATAAAATTTGATAGGTAATAAGTAACAGGCTTGAACGCAAACAGCAACATTGATGTAGCGAAATATTATCAGAGGAAGCCACCTCCAAGAAATGCCAAAGCGGTGGAGAGGTGGTTTTATTCCGTAAGGTAAAAAGGATTGACTTGAGTCGGTATACTTTAGACAGACGACTCTTAGTGAATGCATTAAAGCATTTTTCATTCTGAACCAATCGATCGTCACTCTGAAGCTTCGATCGTATCTGTCAGTATGCTTATATAAAGTTGATAAAGCCAAATAGCGAAGCAACAAATAACGATCAGTGACGACTTTCAAGGAAAGAAAATTTTTCAAAATGAAACAAAAATAGCGCAGTGTTAAAATAATCATCTTAAGCTACGGACCTAGAATTGTGCAAGTTATAATACGAGAAAGCAGAGGTTGTACCTGAGTTCTGCTTTCATATTTGAAACAGAAGTGAGTTTGCTACCACCCACTTTTTTATATAAAGGAAATGAACCCAATCAATGTCGGGTGTCTGTTGTATTAGTGTACTCGTATTAAAGTATAAGTGGGATAGACCCAGAAAAATTGCATTTCGTCTTGTCTATTTCGTCATAATCATGAAAGCTTGTGCACTACTTATTGTGCATGAAGCCTGGCCGCATTTCCAAGTTGACTATTACGAAAAAATCGTTTGGATTATAGCAAGAGTCACGAAAAAGTGATTGATTAAGCGGCGAATAAAAAACTGAAAAAGTTGATATAAAATTGCTTTCGACCCGTGCTTTTTTACATTACTCCTTTTAGCATTCTTCTCGGTCATGGCCTGGTAGTCATACAGTTTTTTTTCTCTTCAAATTAATAACCAAAATTATAAGCTTCCATCCAACAGTATGACCAATCGGTGGTAGAAAAAGAAAAAAAAAACAAAACATTTTTTTGTTATCAATGCGCTTTTTAAAAAATTTATTTAAATAATAAAATCCCGAATATCGAAAAAAGACGGAAGCAAAGTTTTACACTGAACAAAATTTTATGTGAAAATAAGTCAAATTTTTAATTAAAATTTTTCTCTTAAGACTCACCTTAATAATAGTGGTTGTTTATATTTATTTCAATTAAATATATTAAAGATGATTAAATAAGATTCCAAAAATATGTTTATAATACGAATATATAATTAAATTATATTTTAATAATTGTGTAAGAAATATTGATTATATTGTATTTATATAATTTATATGGAATTTATATTTTAATATAAGTTATACATCTATAAAATTAAGTTTGATTAAGTTTAAGTTGTTTTAAACAAGAAATGGTTTGAAGAACTTTTGTTTTATTTCAAATTTATTATGTGACAATTTCAAGTTTTTGCCATTTTAAACCTAAAAAAAGAGATAAATATTTAAAACAAAAATTATTATTATAATTAAAGCACTTTTTAGATTTTGATTGAATTTTTGAATATTTTGTGGTTAATAATTTATTTTTTTTTTTAATTATAGTTAATTATTTTTCACATTATTATTTTATTAAATCACTTGTGTTGCTTGAATTGTGTTTTGAAAATCATTATATTCCTTTTTTATACTGCGTAATATTTACTTTTTTTTTTTTTTTGTTTCTTTTGTTTTGTAAATAATAATTTAGTTTTATATTTTGTCTTCTCTGTTTCGTTTAATTATTTTTATTTTTTTCTTGTCACCAAAAATTTTGTTCAGTGTAGTTTTATACACATGTTTTTTTTTTTTTTTTTTTTTTTTGTTATTATACATTTTTAAGTGAGATCACCTTGAAATATTTATCTGCCGCACTTATAAATAAGTTGATTTTTTTAAATATATTTTTTCTTATTTTAGAACTACAAGCATTTTTTTGTTTATTTTATTTTATTTTTTTTTATTTAATTTTTTTTGTTTAATTTTTGTTTTTGTTTAATTTTTTTTTTTTGTGTTATTAATTTTTTATTTATTTTTTTTTTTGTAAACATAATTTTTTTATTATAATTATTATTTGTCTTGATCGCCAATAATTCTTTTGCAAAAAAGTGTAAGTTTATTATAATTCCAAAGACTTGAAAGCAATTTAATTTATTGCATTAAATAAAATATAGGTTAGCTTTTAAAAAATGTGTCATTTTAAAATTTATATCTCTATTGTTACCCAGTAAAAATTCAAAGGTTTTAACCCATTGCATAATGTAAAAGCAATAGAATATTTAACAAAAATCTTTAATTAATTTTTTTTACAAATTTTCTCTCAGTTTCTTTTCTACTCTTGATAGCTTTCAAGCGATCATTTCTCTTTCTCTACTTATGCGTTTTTCAAAACCTCTTTCTCAAATTATAAAAGTGGGCTCTAAATGTCTAGGGGACGTGGCACGTCTAATACAAATCGTTACCATATTTATTAAGTGGCTTCAAGGAAATATTAGTGAAGGAAGACAAGGGAAAGGTTTCTAAATAAAAATACTTTCAACAAATGACAGTGCTGGTGACAAGAAAAAAAAATGAACCAGAACCCAATAAGGCCACGTGTAAAAGAGTATTGAATGTTAGACTTCGTGAGTAGAATAGAATGCGAAGCTTAACGTAATGATTGAAGGGGACTTGTAATAGGAAACAATAAGTTTAAAAAAGTCTTCAGAACAGTAGTAATATCTTCAAGTAGCCCGACTTCAATATTAAAAAAACGAATTCATGGATATTGAATCCAAATATTAATTTTGTTTAATATTAAAAAAATCTCCAGCACATTTTTTCTCCCAACAAAAATTTATCATGTATCAAAACTGAAAAAAAACAGCTGTTTATGTATAATAAGACAAATATTGTGTTAATTAAACGCGTTTAGATTTCAACGCACTTCCGCTGTAACAAATAACGGCATAAACAACAAAAACTATTTATAACTACACACATAAATAACTGTAGAAAATAAGTTTGTACCAAAAAAAAAAAAAAAATAACTCTCTCAACAACTATTTTTACAACACTAAATAAAACACATTGAAGAAACTTACACGCGCGCACACACACATTCATAGCCATATTCAAATATTACAGCCGACTTTGACATTGGCAGTGACAGTGAATGACGACAATGAGGAAAATCAGGAAATAAAATAGGCAAACATTTTTTCCTTTACACATGTACCATAATGTAACAATGAAAATGTGCTTTATTGCATACACATGAACACAAACACATAACAACAATTGGCACTTGTATGTAACTGAAGCGAGGTACATTAAACAGTTGAAGAGAGTTTATTTTATTACAGTTTGTTATTTTGATTTATTACAAAGAGAAAGAGAGAGCGAGAAAATTGATGTAAAAATAGCATTATTTAAACTGTTAAGCAATTTACAGTTAAATTCTTGTTGTTTCCTTAATTTCATTGGATTTTAAATGCTGTTAAATACGTTTAATGTAATTCTTTATATTATTTTTTTCCAATAAGAAGGATTTTATTGTTGCTGCCGCTGTTGTTTTTGTTGTTATTTAAACCTTGTTATAACATTTAGCATTAACCAAGGACAGGGACACTATTTATTCTTTATCATATTCGTGTTAACAATTTTCTTGTACTTTATTTATTTATATCTTTATTTTTCAAAAACAAATTCTTTAACATATTGTGTGTAGGTTACAATAAAATACCTTGATTTATACCTGTAAACTTTATCAAATTTTTTTTTTTAATTATTTTAAAGATGATTGATTGCCTTTGTAGTTTTCTAGTGCTCAAACTACGAGTAGCTTTAAATGTAAAAAGCTATTATTGAGTTATTCAATATTTAATAATTTAACTTTTTTAACGCTTTTTGCTTTTTATAAATAAAATTTTTTCACTTTTGTTATTTCATATACATACATTAACTTTTTTATTTAAATTGAAAATATTCTTCTGTTTGTATAAAATTTGCCCAAGTTTGTATTTTTTAAACACTTTTTCATTTTTAAGAATTTATTTCTTGTTTTTTTTTTGTGCCTTAATTCCGTTTGTTTTCACAATAACTATTTGTTAGAAATATTTATATACCGTGTTTCTTAACTGTTTCATTTAACGTACTTTCTCTGACTAAAATTCGCTTTTATTTGTTAAATATTATGCGCTCCCCTTTAAATGAAACACACAAACCCATTCACATAAGTTTAAAAAGGCCATATACATCAACATTAAAAGAGCTTAAATAAGAATAAAACTTAACACTCTCACTCTCAAGATGAAGGAATGTTCTTAACATCTTTAGGAAATAAGAATAATAATGAAAGTGAAAATATAACAGAATCGTTATGGAGTCTTTTAAATTTATCTCTTAAATTTTCGTTTATGTTATTAAGAGAAAGTTTTTAATTTTAATGCAGTTAACTATTTATCAATTCATAAATTTATTACAGAACCAAATGGGGTTTCCTAAGTGTAAATTATTTTAAAAAAGGAATAATTTCCGCGGGCATAATCAAAGAATTTTTGTTGTTTATTTACTTTTAGAATTCATAATAATAGTTTCTAGGCTCTATAAAAAGGATGTCTTAGCGATTAAAAGCCGACAATACGAACCAATAAAATGTTTACAATTTCAAAATGCTCTATTTTGAAATCTAGACCAAAGTAATATACGTACTTAATCGCGATTGGATCAGTACCTTCTTCTGTTGATTTCACCCTACTGTGCAAGGAGCAAAGACTTAAGACTCGACAACATCAAACTTAAGGATATTCCGAAACAAGTACCTATAATAAGTTATGCACCATAAAAAATTTTTGTTTATTTTTTTTTTTTGCCAGATGGCGGCGTAACTATTTAATTCTTTGGATTATTAAATTCTGTGTAAAACGTACGTATGTGGTGTGCGTAGTAATTGGAACTCTTACTGATTTTAGTCGTTACACAAACTGGTGAAGTAATATTGCTTTACCATCCCTTCTAAGGCCAAGTATTTCGGCCGATAAAAAGTGGACGAAATTCTGCAATCGCCTCAAAATTTGGTAGAACTGTTAACTGTGTCTGTAAGTCTAAGTTGATCATCAGCCATCCCATAATAAAATGTTTAAATATTCTCTTTCAGATTTAGAAGCTTAGAAAGGATAACCAAGTGTAACAAATTTGGTCATATTCAAATTCTTAAAAGAGTATTGTTTCGGCGACACTAAAAAGTGTACTAAATCCATCACAGATATGAGTTTACACGACGAATATCCAACTTAAGTTTTGAGAAGTAACACTCAGGCGACAATGCTAATTTACTAATTGCGCTACCTTCTTTAGAAAGGGATAGAGTAGAGGAAGTAGGTGGTGAAAGAGAGTAATAGATAGGGTCCATTCATTGGAACCTTTGTGTTAAAAATAAATATAATGGTTCGATTTTAACAAGACTAGATTGCCTTTTCAGTTAGATCAGAGCAAAACGTGTCTCCTACAATGACTTTTGCAGAAGCTGCCAAGACGAGGAAGAGAAGGAGACAATTGAACATTTCCTCTGTCTTTGCTCCGAACTAAAATACAGAGCGCGGACTACAGCATCTTCTTTATCATTGGAATATGATCAGTTTCTCTTTGAGGATCTGCACTTGGTTTTCTAACTCACTCCCAGTGTGCCCAAACCGTCTTGTGATTAATTGCAGCCCCGGTTAGCGAGCCTTTTATGAAAGTTCCTCTTTTGCATCTCCCTCTCACATCATACCACATTTTTTTTCTCTATTTTATCTTTCTGCCTTCGATCAAAGCACTTCACTCTAACTGTTCTTCTTCCACATCGTAGGTAACACAAAGGGATCAGCAAATGCACCCACGTAGGCTGTACAAAATAACTGCCTGCTAAAACTAACCTAAACTACTTTTAAATTAATTCAAACAGGTGTCAAAAGGACGTTAAAAGCGAAACTTTTCAAAACAAGTTCAAAACTCCTTATTCAAGAATAAACTCTTCAAGTCTTTAATTCTGAATTCTAGCTTTAATTATTGAATACTAAATTTTATTATTTTATTGTACTTTTATGAATTTCTTGAATTAATTTTTGTCTGCTTTAAGAACACTTGAGTACTAATCACATCCTACGCCAGGGTACGAAAGGCACTGAAAAAATAGTCGTACTAGTAGATATGATATACGTGTCTGCATATTTCTTTTATAATATAACGCAACCTAAAAAGGCTCTCAATTATCTGTGTCAAAATGCCAACTAATGAGAAATCACCCTTTTTAATTATACAGGGAAATGCTACAGAATTGCTAGTCCAAGGGGCTGATGAATTAACAACAAAGATTGTGCGAAATTTTACATTTAACATTCTGACTTGTAATCTAACAGAGTTTCTCTTTCTACGGCTCTCTCAATTTCGGTTTTTATTTCCTTAATTTTTCAGTGTCAAATGCAACTGTAACAGCGTTTGTGTATGTGTTAGTTTGGGTGTTTTGTTTTTATTTTACAATAAGGAAGTGGGGTACTAGTTTATCATGAAAAGCCGCCCTCACATTCTCTGTTATTTTTCTCACTCTCTCTCTCTCTATCTCTCTTTCTATATACAATTCATGGTTAAATGGCAATTTCAACATCGTTTTATTTATTTATTATTTTTTTTTCGTTTTGTTTTTTGTTGGGTGATGCTCGGCTACTGGGTTGTTGATGTAGGCTTGTTTTTGATTTCTGTCGTGAAGAGTAAATGAGGGGTAGTGTGTGTATTTAAATTTCTTATATTTATGCCCGTTTGGTCGTGAACTTTTGTGTCTGCCGTTGATTTTTTATGCTTGTGTTTTATTTTAAGCGAATATGTTTTGTTTGCTACCTTTTTGTTGTTGAGGTAGGTTGGGGCTTACAATAAACTTCTTTTATTTTTGTTCACGAAAAGTGCGTGTAGTTAATTCCATATAGCATTTTAATGACATTAATGTTTATATAGCTATGTTAATGGAAATTCTATAAAAAGAAGCACTAAACAAATAGTTTACATATGAAAAACGCAAAACTCAAATGTGTAAAAATGTTTCAAGTAAAAAAAAAAATATTTAAATCGATTTCCATTATTATATCTAATTCGGTTTGAAATGCTGCGCTCTATTATTGAGGAATTTTTTCTTGATTATTGTGTTCATGCATTGCAGGTAATACGTGATACAGTTGCAGTATCTGCCTTGATGGACTAACCTTAACTTACTACTGAGTGAAAAACAATGCGTTGACTAGCGTCCTTCACTGGCGAAGCCAACGAAAATACTAATCTAAAAACATGGTTTTCAGGACCATGAACCACCCGTTGATTGAGAATTGGAAACTATCCAATTCCGTCTGTTGAGAGTGCAACAGCACATTTTGGTCCATCCCGCACCATCCCTGGAGACATAGACCAGAACCACAGCCACCATGTGTATCGTACCCCAAAGGGACCTAACCAATAACTGGCTACAATGATAGGCGGTTATCTGTTTAGTCTACCGGTTCCCGTGAATAACTAAGGACACTGGTCAGTCCTTAGAGTAGCGCCGAGCTTGCTTATCCAGGTTTAATGCCTGCACACCGGGAGACTGGTTCCCACTTTACCCCGAAAGCACTTCGTCTGAATCTAGGTTAGCTCAGCCAGTGTCTTAGTGCCCCCGGAAAGGCATATCACTATAAGATAACTAGGCTCCGAAGTTTGGCGTCCAGCAACTAGAAAAAGAGAACCTTTGTAGTCCTTCAGTAGCTTAGAAAACTGACGTCACTGAATCAACCCAATTAATTTAATATCACTTAAATTGCTTATCCTAGGGACGAAGGCTGCCTGCATAGTTCTTGATGAGGTGGGTGTCTTCATTTAATGTTCTTTAATCTACAGACATACAAGCCTACAAGGTGGCTTTCTGCATGTACGCTAAGAACGTTGGGATCTTCGTGTCAGCATATTTCCATTAAGTGTTTAAAAGACTTAAGTATTTAAAGAGAAAAAATAGGATTTTTTAGCTAAATTGGAACGTAATAAAGATTTTTCTCCGACTAAAGAGACGACAGATTTTAATTCCGATTTACTTTAGTGAAAATTGTGCAATAAGACACGTAGATGATGGGAATTAGTACCACTCCTAAAACTATTCTAGACTTCTTCACTTGGAGTCTTCTTAAATTACAGATATAACAATTTGTCGTTAGGGATACAATCTGTTGAATTCAACATAACCCATGCCATTCTTTGGTCAAGGCGATAGAGTTATTAACCGTATTTGGGATTCATCGGTGTTATATTTCTCACATAATTGGTAAGAATTTACAACATTAAAAAAATCGTAAAATGTTCATACACAGCTTGTCTTATCCATATTGACTTCAGCCTGCCTTTATTGGAAAACTCGTACATGTTTGAATTAATCTTAACAAAAACAAAAAATGCCGCTAACAAAAACTTGTCTGTTAAGTTTACAATTATATAAATTATAACAACAATCAAATAACCATGTAAAATGACCTTAACACTGAGCATTACAAGCAAAAAACAATTTTTTTTTGCTATTGTTGTCGTCAGACTGCTGTTACAAAAATGCATTAAGCCCCCACAAAAAAAACCACACTATTAAATATCTATACAAAATTTTATAACAGTTTTACTAACACACTTACGTTTAAGTAAAATAAAACAAGTGAAATCAACTCTCATTTACAAAGAAAGAAAAAATAAATACTTGAAATTTAACAGTTTTTTATGCAAGTGAGTGAGAGCCATGGTTGAGAGATTACAAAAACTCTCAATGTCGGTTGTCTGTTAATATTACATGAACTTCGATTTTTAAACGCTCGTGTGTAGTAGTTTTTGTAGGAAAAACCTTTAAATTCAAGTTCAATCAAACATACAAGGTGCAATTAACATGAAAAGTAAAATTTTTACAGCTGTTAAATGCTTAACACTTGGAATGTTAATTAAAAAAAACTGTTAAATTTACATTCTGCACTTTTGCTGTCTACAGAGGTAAAAATATGCAATTGCAGAACTTTTAAAGAAAATTTTATTTCTTTTTTTACTTAATTTAAATTTAACAAAAACATATTTTGATTTTTGATTAAAAGTGTAATGTTAAAATTAAAATTCGTTTAACTTCAAATTTCTGTATCCTTGAGCTTTAAAGGTTGCTTAAAAATTATTGTTATAACGGTTTACTCGATAGATTACATTGTCCTTTGACCATCAAAATGAAATGTTAGTGACATTGATATTTTAACACTGATTGTAAGGTTACATTAACTTACAAGGAAATTTATAAGCTTCAAGAAAATCAATAATAAAAACTTGTACATGCATCGAAATGACCAAGTTCATTCTATATGTTAAAATGTAAGGTCAATGATAGATATTTAGATACTAAAGGTTAAGGTTTTAAAAATTTCAATGATATTTGAAAATAAATTTGGAATGAATTTAAAGCATTTGTATTTAACATCAAGCGGTGTTATTGTTGAAAATCTGTTGTTTAAATATTTAAAAATTGTTAAAGACAAATTTCAACTAAAGCGTGTCATTAAAAAGATGTCACTGAAATATTTTAAATAAAATTCTATACCTCATGAACCATTTTAGTCATATTTTAAGCAGTCAAAACTCAGGTGACTTAAAAAAAATTGATTTTATACTAAAATTCACGCAACAAATTTTAAAACAATGCAGGTAATTTCCTTCATATATTAATTAATTATCTCATTTTCTTTAGTAACATATATCTTATTCGAGCATTTTACTTTCTGAATTTAGTTAAAAAATCAAACTGTCAATAAAGTAAATGAAATAATAATTAAAAATAATGAAAATTGTTGCAAAAATCTTAAAATAAAATTAACTTGTTAATAAATCCACCAAGTGCGAGTTGGACTCCCACACGAAGGGTTTCGTATCATGCATGAGCCACATTTTAATTTTTCATTTCATCTTGTTTTAATTTTAAGTTCTGCTTTTTATCGTACTATTTCAAAGATAAAAGAGTATATGTCAAAATCACTTAACTATTGGGGCACCCTGTAATTTAAAATTGTATGTTTTCTATCATAGTTTTACATACACTGTACAAATTTGACGTGTCTACCTATCACAGTTCCAAAAATAACAAAATTCTTCTTAAGTCACTTTTGGAACACCCTTTAATTTTAAGTATTATGGGGAAAAAGAGATAAGTCAAAATTTTGAAAAACTAGGAAAGAAGTAAAATCTTTGAAACATTATATTTCATTGGGTCTTACAAAACTAATTTTTTTGTTGAAAAAATCCAATTCCAACTCTCATAAAGTTAAAAGTTTATTGCATACAAAAGAAAGTGTTAAGTTGCAATGAATTGTTGTTTTCAACATAGCCTCCTTTTAGCTGTTCTTTCGGCATTTCGTTCAACATTCTTGACGATTTTAATTCTTCTTTGAGAAAAAATTAAAAAAATACATTTTTAAATATTTTACTTTTTGCAGCACTGGTTTGCTTTTACTTTCAATTAAAGCTGTAATCATTACTTTATTTAATTCAAAACCTTTAAATTTTCAGCGAAATCTATTTCTTATTATTTTAATTCTTACTCTTTTCTGTTAAAAAATAAATTGAAAGCCAATTTCGGTACAAAATACCAGGCACAGCCTGTGCTGGTGATTTTTTCACTGTAGAGGTGTAATTATTTTTCCTTCTTTGTCACATGTCGTTTGTGATAGTCTTAATAGTTTCTCTTAATTTAGCCTTTTAGTGTCTTTTTGAAACTTTCAACCCCTTCTCAGCCTGCCCCAGCTATAATTTAAGTTAGGCTTAAACAATTTACGGACGCCTTTTTTATCAATTCGTGTATATTTTAATCGTTATATTTTTTAAAATTTCACTTTTTTTAAAAAAAACTTGATGAAAACTAAATTTTGATTAGTTATTTTTTTATCAATCAGTCTACGCGCAATTAAATGCCCTTGAAACCAACACTGCTTTGACTTTGCACAATGGTTTAAAGAGATGTATTTATCAAAAAATGAAATCTATCACTATCTGATTTATGACTGAAAGAAAAAAAATTAAATATATAATCTTTTTTCGTGATCAACACCCGCTAATTAATTTAGAAAAATGCTATACCTACAAACTTTAAATATTTTCGTTGTAAAACAGTGTAAATATTACTCATACGTTTAACCTTAATTTAAAAAAAAATTTTAAAAAATAATATAAATTTTCATATTAGAAATATTTTTTTACTTTGAATTGCTATTTCATATTGTTTGTAATGTTTTATTGAAAGTTTTGTTTTAATTTTTTTTTTATCCCTAAAGTACGGTCGATTGGATTGACCGTCGGGCATAATTATTGTTTTATAAATTTATTTAATAACTTTATTAACATAAAAAAAATTTCAAAGGTTTTTTTGTTTCTATTTTTGTTAATTTAAAATTTTTTAACACAGTTTAGCCATCACTCTTTAATTAAAATCTAATTTTCTTCAAAGCCTTATTCATTTAAATTCGCTTATTAATTGAAAAACAAAAACTTTAATCATAAATTTTTTTTTAAAAAATTCACACTTTTTTGCACAAAATTTAATTATCAAAAAAAAAAGGCATGAAATTTTTTAAAATCTAGTAAATTAAAAAAAGCCGTCGGTTTCACAACAAAAAATTTATTTTAAACTGTTTAACAAATATAATTAAGAGTTGAACAATTTTATATTAATTTTCCATTAGATAATTTATTTATTATCTTAAATTTTTTTTATAATTTTATTAATTTTATATCCATATAATTATTATTATTATTAAAGAAATCTTTTTTAATAATTATTGTGTTAATTCCCTTTTATCTTACTGAATGTTTAATTTTAAATTAATTTTTTTACAACACAATTCTTTAATTTATCACAATTTAGTTTAAAAGCATTTGTATAATAAATTTAATTTTTTTTAGTTACAATTATTTCACACTAACTTTTATTTCTTACTTCCTTTATTTATTTATTATGCTGGGCTAAACAACACTTTTTATTTATTTATTTATTAATTTTTTTTATTTTTTATAGCACCTCTTATTTTCAGTTAAGCTATTTTAATTGTAGAGGCATTTTTAGATCCCCTTAGAACATTTTTTAAAATGTATTAATAAATTAAATTTACTTTTAATTATAATTGTTTTCACTTGTTTATCCATTAGTGTGTGTGTGTGTGTGATTTTTATTACATTAAAAAAAATTAAACAAAAAGAAACTGATATAAACTAGAATTCTTCCTCCACATTTATTGAAAGCGCGACAAACGTACGACATGATGTCGTTAACGAGACTGAAATTGAGAACTATGGCAAAAAAGTGAAATACATTTCATTTGTCCAACAACAAAGCTTAAACAAATACAATAAACACATATACAAGCACGCACACTCATAAACTCTCATTGCATGTGCATAATTTTTTGTTGTGACTTTCTGTATTCGATTGTATACAGAACGAAGGAACGTACAGAATCAAAAGCTGCACACACACTTTAAGAACAGCAACAACAGCAACATAAGTAAGAGCTTAAGTTGAATGGGGTATGGGTAGGTCGTGGTATGAGAGTGTAACGTCGTGAAGTGCAAGTGTAGAGTAGACAAGAAGAAAGTAAAAAAGAAAAAAAACACAAATAAACAAAAACACAACAGACATTGCAGACAAGTAAATTCATGCAAACTTTAAAAATAAACATGCACACACATTGCAACACTTGAACACAGTCATTCACGTAAAAACAAAGCAAAAAAAAACCAGACCGGGTTCTTTATGCAAAACCCACAAAAAATAAAAACACATGCACACACACACACATACACACGCGCGTATCTAAGTACGGCAAACGAAATGAAACGAATTACAGGAAAAGAAAAAAATGAGAGTGGGGAAAATAAACCAAATAATGTTGCCATTGATGTATGTTTAAATGCATGTACGTACATACATATGTTCATAGTAAATATATATTTATGCATGACTGTATGTATGTCTATTTTATATTGCAACAACAAAATATGAGGGTATAAAAGAACAAAAGGAAATACAGAAAAGTCAATGTATTTCACAAAAAAGAAGAACAACCGACAAGAAATATATCAGCGTAATAAAATGTCAATACGACAGAAGTTAACATACATGCACACACACAACATGAGCATGCAACAAAACAGTTTGTCAAACAGACAAAATGTCAATTTGGCACACTGAGTAAAGAGTAAAGACACACACACAAAAGAGGATTTATTTTAAAAGCAGACTTCAGTTATTCCCAAACCTTTTTGAAAAGGTTTTCTTCCATAAAAACTTGTGGCAGTATTTTTTATAAATAAGAAAAAGAAAAAAATATAAGGAAATTACAATTTGCTACATTTGTTTTTCTCTTTGTGTAACTCAGTACTGAAAAATAAAGGTTGTCCCAAATAAAACGCAGGATTTGAATTTGCCGACATTTTGGCAATAAATTATTGGTAGCCCTGACAAAAGAACAATTTGTCAGCAGAAAGTTTTGGGTTAGTAAAAATGGAGCCTTGAACAGCAAACAGAGGATTATTGATGTTGAGTTTCAGAGCAAAATCACTCTACGCTCGTCCAGACATGTAATTTTTGTTTCTAAAATTTTTTTTATAAAATTCCATTCGTGTCTACACATTCAAATTTTGTTTCTGCAATTATAGTCTTGATTGCTTAGACGAATGAGAAAACAAAAAAGAATTGCAAGTATATGAAACAGTGTACCCGTTTCTACTCGCCTTTTCTGTTTTCTCTACAAACTCAAGAATTGCAAAACAATAGTTGAAAATGTAGACGAGGACTAAAAGATGAAGGACACCGTTTTGAGAATGAGTCTGGTCTAGCAGAAACTTTTACTGACGCCTCAATATCGCAACATGATACCACAGTCCTTTCTCTTAAAATATGGCTGCTATATGGTTTTACAAGATAGTGCCACATGCTGTACAACCAGTGGAATAATTCAACTACTGTATTTCCTGAACGTATACTTCTTTCTTTTGATTAACAGAACTGACCTGATCACCCTGATCGTGGAATTTAACACTAATATATTTCTTCTTATGAGGTTTTTTGAAGTTAAAGAAAGTTCATAAAAAATTGAAACAAAAGATAACAAATTTGCAATCGAAACCGTGGAGGCCATTTGTCAAATGTGCAATTTTATAAATAATTTTATTTCTACCACATACCATCTTATCTAAAGGGGTAAAAATAAGGTGGGATCAGATAATTATTTGGAATGAAGAAGTACTAAAACTACCCTAAGCCCCTACAAAAGAGCTGCATGACAATAATTTTTCGATTTTAAAAAGTTATCACGGTGAATTTTTATAAATAAACTAGTAAGAAACCGTTTGGAAGTCTGCGGGCATCAAGTGAAAATGCGTAAGTCCTCCAAAAGTTTGACTTAGCGTGAAAAAAATCATCAAGCAATTGAAGAGAACCTTACGAGATGGGTAAAAACCCTACGATAGCGAAAAGTTTAGTCGCTTTGGTTAATCTCCAGAGGAATAAGCGAGATAATTGATGCGAAAGTATCTCAGGAAAAGAACTTAGAGGAAACATTGCTGAAAACTTATTCATTGAATATAACGAATATCTTTGCATAGTTAAATGGAGATGCATGAGAACCTTTACTCCAGCGTATACCAATTGATGTCCGACAAAAATAAGAATCAAGAAATACCATTACCGAAGAGGAGTACAACTCAAAGACGCAAGATAATTGAAGAAGATAATTGAAAAAAAGAACTAAGCAGCTCAGCAAAGAGGAGATTAATCACAGATCTTAACTGCAGTAAACTAAGGGCGTTAGACAATATGGAACTATAAGAATTTGGAAAGTGGTCTCGTGGTATTACTATTTAAAACTCAAATCCCATTCAATTACGAAAGGAGAAGGCTTTTCCAAATCGTTATACTAGACGTACACTGGCTTAGGATATAATCAAAGTTAATGCCCTGCAAGGATTGAATTCTGCAAATCTAAGAAGTTGGCAGGTAGCAACTTGTTGTGAACCAGGATATTGCTCCTTATTAGTTGGGGTCACAAGGACAATTTGCAGCGAGAGCTATTCAAACTCTGCCGCAAAAACGCTGTGCGGCTAACGACTTTTTTTGCTTTAATAAGTAATTTCCATTTCGTTGAACATAATTAAATGAATAAAACTATTGCAAGGCAATGGATGACCAGTGCTTCTACTTTAACTATCGAAACTACTAGGCAGTGGAGTTAGTGAAGTGCCTCTTGTGAAAGTATAAAAAAATTGGAATGTAAACTCCCTGGAGAGGTCTTTTCTGCCACTTTCAATGTGCATAGATTTAAATCAAATGTCCACAAGCACTACTCCCTCCCTTCCCACAATCTAATTTCCTAGTTATGGCACAATGCATTGCATAAGTAGTTGTCATCCCCTGAGTGCTGGTCCTAATAAAAATTTAAAAAAATTAAAAAATATTGGGGAAAGGATTTACAGGTGACAATACCAAAAATCGTATCAGACACAAGCACTAAATAGGAATACTCCTTGTACAACAAGAAGCTACAGTAGTGTTTCGAGAATATTTAATACGACGTAAACTGTGTAAGAGTATAATAAAAGCTTAGGAAACCCGTACTTCGAAAAAGAACCTTTGAAAGTGGAAGTTAACTCGAAAACGAAAAGAAAATAATCATCTGCTAATTGAAGAAAGCCGCTCAGTTAGCATGAGTGACCAAACTGAGCCGAGTTTTAGCGAGCATATCCACATAATTTTAACTAAATAATTCTTGCAAAAAAACTGACTTCAAAACAGATTTCAGCTGTCGGTCTGTAATTCCAAAATTCTGACACATTAATCAAACTGCATTAACTATTTGAACACCCTTTTATTTGTAAATCCAAATTTCATTCTTGTTGCTATAGCGGAGTTAGCAATGAAGGTTTGTTGTAAATTTCAAGCGTCTGTCTACAAGTGTTTAAAAGTATGGCCATTTACATCAAATTAAATGAACTATTGGGACACCCTTTAATTTATAAACTTAAATATTAATATTTTTTACAAAAACGGTAATGGCAATCGACATTCTGTCGGATTTGCAAGCAATCGTCTACAACGGTTTAAAAGTTAGGTCCATTTCAGTAAATTTACATAAATTATTGGAATACCCTTTAATTTCTAAACTCAAATTATAAACTTAATGATATAGCGGGCTTAGCAATACAGGTCCCTTTTAAGTTTAAGCGTTCTGTCTATAACTGTTCAAAAGTTCAAATTACATTAACTACTGGGACACCCTTTAATTTCAAAATTCAAATTTTACACTTGTGATTTTAGCGGAGTTATCAGTACAGGTTCATTGTAAATATCAACTGTCTGTCTATAACGGTTCAAAAGTTTGGCCTTATATATCAAATTATTTTAACTATTGGGACACCTTTTAGCTTATAATTTTTAATTTTTATATTTGTTATTATAAAGTTCATAGTAATCGACATTCTGTCCAATTCTGAAGCGTTTGTCTATCACGGTTCAAAATATAGGCCCATATAGGTAAATTTACGTAACCTATTGGGACACCCTTTAATTTTTAAATTTACTTTTGTCATTTTAAATTTTTAAGAAGTGCCCTTTACAGTTCATAACTCACTTAAAAATATGTATTTTGTATGGGGACACCCTTTAATTTTTAAGGTTATGGACTGCATAATCTATCTAATTAAAATAATTTTCAAAATCGGTTTAGAAATAACTGAGTTTTGCATGCACAAACACTAAAAATAAAAAAACACTCACACGAATTCTTAAATTCCTTCTTTTTTTGAAGTCAGTTAAAAACAAAAAAAATCAGAGAATTTAGTAAATGATTAAAACTTCAAACTTTTCAATGTCAACCAGTATGTAAAATCACGCTGAGACCCTGCTTAATATCTTCATCCATGCCCACTTCATGCAAGGTTTTTGCTGTGCATACCACCGTAGCTGTTTGAGAACCTCTGGCCATAACAACTTAAGATCATCATGTTGTGTTGGGGTATGACTTGCCAAAACCCAGTATCTATTCCAACAGAAAACAAAAATATTGTTTAGGACATGCACTTTTATGTTGCTATTGCTATTGGCACGATTGTTGTTGCTGTTTTTCTTTTTTTTATTTCAATATTAACGTTCCCTGTTGTTCCTGATTTCCTTTAAGCAGTTCTTGTTGGTTGATTCAACTGGCATTTTTATGTTGGCAAGAGATGAAAATTTTGTTTTTTTTTGTGTTTTTATTCGCATTTCTCTTATGGATTTTTTGTTTGCTGTTGTTGTTGATTTTGTTTCTAGTTTGAATTTCAAGTTTAGGGTATGAGGTCAGTGTCGCAGTTTCAAGTTTTTCTTAGTCTCTAGCAACTGCAAATAAAATAAAATAAAATAGAAATTTGCAAATTTCTTTGCTTTTACAGGGGTTGATTTTGTTTTATAAATAAATAAATTTTTTATTTTATTTTGTTGGAAATAATTATTTTGTTGTTTTTGTTGTAATTTTTGGTAATATAACCCAATTATTTGTAGTAAGAGCAGGGTGTCGTTAGAACATAAAGTATTGAATTTTTATGTCTTGAGTGTGTCTGTTTACTAAGAAATAAGGCAACAAGCAAGACTTTGCACAACTTTGCATGATTTGTATGAAGACTTTTTAAACGGGCTTGTTAAAATGTGTTTTAATCTGGTTAAAGGGATATAAAAACTTTTGGTAGTTCCACCCTTGTCGTTATGGTTTAATTTATTTTAAACATTGTTTTGTCTTGTATGTAGCAACTTGTAAAATGGGCCTTTTAATTTGAATAAGTTTTGAATTTGCCACTATTTAAGGGATAATGTTTTACCTAAGGTGTTCGCGATTGCGAATTTATTAACATTTGATGGAAACATTACTGTCAAACTCCATAAATATATGTATAAAAAAAATAAAAACAGATTTTTTTAGAAATGGTGTTTGACAGTAATGGTTACCAGCCATGTCGAAATCATGTACCAGGTGGTGACAGTGGCGAATTTATTCATTTTCGCCGTTGCTGAGACAATTTCAAACAATGGCGAAATAATACAGGTGAACTCACGGGCGAAAAAGCCCATCAGCTGTATACATTGCAGTTGTCAAAAAAATTTGACAAAAATAAATAATTTGTTAAATTTTTTTAATTTAATTTTTTTTGATTGCTTATAGAAAACAAACAATTGAAATTCCTAGAGAAAACTACCACAACATGGAACCGTATTTGCAGTTCCTGATGTGTATAATAAAAATATGCATAAAAAGATAGTGAAATTATAGTTAGCACATTTATAATTTCTTGGTTTTTTTTTTGTGGACGATTATGTTAGTCTTCAAATGGTCAACGTGCAAGAATAAAACGATGCATGTGATTTGGGCAAACTAGTGGTACAAAAGAATTTTGGTCACTTTTCCTGTATTTTTGTTTTTATGTAACTTAATTTTTATAATTTTCTTATTCTGAAAATTTCAACCACTTTTTTTTCATCAAATATATATTTTTTTTGTTTGTTTTTTTTTACAATAATCGATCAGACAGATTGCCTCTGGAAATCAGCATGATCGCTCCACGTCTTTCGGAGCTCCACGTCTTACGGGGCACGCCCACCTCTATTTTTTCATGCCATTTGCAACAATAAAGTAACTCTAAAAAAATATATGGGGCGATAGAGGTTTAAAAAATAAGAAAGAATCATCAAGTGAAAAAATTGGCGTTCGACCTTATTTTCAGAGTTACTGGGCTCTGAAATTTTCAAATTTTTTTTTAAATATCAATATGGGTATCATTTAAAAGCTTTTGAAGAGATCTTTAAGGAAATACTAAATTTTTTTAAAAATACTTAACCCATTAAGAGCCGATGCAATTTTTATGTAAAATAATATATATGCAGTACTAAAATTTTTTATTTATTTATACCATTTGAGTAAGGAACCTTAAAATATGTATGAATATATTTTCTCCTTGGAGCTATGTGGTTAATATACCAAATATTCCAAATTGAATAACCTTCTCTCTCAATAATAGCAACGCTGTCCTTTAAAATTTCATTCTTTTAATAAAAATTTTGCAAAATATTATTTTTTAGTTTAAAATATTTATAAAATAGAAGAATGATATGTATAAATAAAAAAGTTTTAAAAAAGCAAACGCTAAAGGAAAGAAATACCCACAAAAAATGTTTATATTTCAAAGACAAAAATTGACATTGCATCAGACGACATTCAAAACATGAACACACGTGCAAATTCAAGGTGCAGAAAACTTAAAATCAAGGATGCTGTCTTACACATTTATCCTGCAAACACACAGCAAATACTGGTGTTTGTGTATTTAACATACAAGGGCAAGGACATTTAAGCATGCGCATGCGAAAAGCTAAATGACTTTCTCTCTCTCTCTCTCTCTCTTTATGTTAAGAATTCGTATAAATTTTACACAACAATCAAATCCGGCCGGTTAGTTTTTATATTTTTTCAAATGTTTGTTTATTTTAAGTAGGAATTTTTTTATACACATAAAAATATATTAAACCTTTTTGAACTATACTTCATGTCAAAGGACCTTCATAACTCCCTTATGGCTATAGATTTGGAGGACTTCTCTTTGAGGTCATACATTTGTTTGTTAAGTGAAAGGGACCTTAAATATTGAGAAAAAAATGTAATTATTTAAAAACAAATAAATTTTTGACATTTAAAGTAAAAAGTAACAAGTTGGCATCTTGGGAATTAAAACCTTGTAAAATTTTTTAATTGAAATAATAATTAATTAAATAAAAAAATTATATTTCAAATATAATTCTTTTTTAAGACTTGTTAAAATATTTTCATCCGATTTGAATGAAAATTCCCGAGTAAAAACTCGATATTTAAATAGAAGTTTTTTTAGAAACTTTAACCATAAAAGGCTAATTTGCAAAAGTCTAAATGTCAAACTCCATATATAAAAAATTTATCTAACTGTTATACAGATTTTTTATATATGGAGTTTGACAGTTATACTACTAGCGAAAATGCATGAATTCGACATCGCTACCACCTTATAACTAATTCGCCTTGGTGGTAGAGTGGGCGGCAACAAGGCGAATCAAGTACCAGGTGGCAGCGTTACAGAATTTATTATTTTTTGCTGGTAGAAACGAATGTCAAACTTTATATATAAAAAAAGTACACAGATTTTTTATATATGGAGTTTGACAGTAGTGTTCACGGCGAAAATTAATGAATTCGCCTACGCTGCCACCTGGTAATTGATTCGCCTTGGGGCGGCAATGTGTATCAATTCCAGGTGGTCTCGATGGCGAATTTATTATTTTTTTCCGGAACCCTAAATGTCAAACTCCATATATAAAAAATATGCGTATTTTTTTAATATAATGTTTAATCATGGCGAAATCATGTACCAGGTGGTGGCAGTGGCGAAATCAAAGCGAATTAATTATAAGGTGATAGCGATGGCGAATTCAGTCATTTTAGCCGGTATCCTAACTGTCAAACTCCATATATAAAAAATATGAATAACAGTTAGATAATTTTTTATATATGGAGTATGGCGAAATTATACAGGTGGTCTCGATAGCGAATTCATTAATTTCGCCGTAAACTCTAAATGTCAAACTCCATATATAAAAAATCTGTATAACAGTTAGGTAAATTTTTTGTATATGGGGTTTGACATTTGACGGAAAAAAGTAAGGAATTCGCCATCACCTTATAATTAATTCAACTTGAATGGAACTTATTATCTTAAAAAGATACTAATATTTCTTGCGATATTTTAATCATGGCGAAAATATACCAGGTGGCCGCAATGGCGAATTCATGAATTTCGCCGTAAACTCTAAATGTCAAACTCCATATATAAAAAATATGTATAACAGTTTATTGTATGGAGTTTGACATTTCACGTTTGCGGCAAAAATTATGAATTCGCCATTGCGACCACCTGGTATTATTTCGCCATGCTCCATATATAAAAAATCTGTATAACAGTTAGATAAATTTTTTATATATGGAGTTTGACATTTAGAGTTTACGGCGAAATTAATGAATTCGCTATCGAGACCAAGGCGAATTAAATACAAGGTGATAGCGGTGGCGAATTCAATTCTTTTACCATGTATTCTAACTGTCAAACTCCATATATAAAAAATTTATCTAACTGTTATACAGATTTTTTATATATGGAGTTTGACAGTTAGAATACCAGGGAAAAGAATTGAATTCGCCACCGCTATCACCTTGTATTTAATTCGCCTTGATCGAGACCACCTGTATCATGGCGAAAATATACCAGGTGGTCGCAATGGCGAATTCATAATTTTCGCCGCAAACCTGAAATGTCAAACACCATATAAAAAAAATATATACACATTTTTTATGTATGGAGTTTGACATTTAGAGTTTACAGCGAAATTAATGAATTCGCTATCGAGACCACCTGTATTATTTCGCCATGACCTGTATTATTTGGCCATGATTAAGTTTTTATAGCAAAATTTTGAAAGAAAAATTGTGGCGAATTCACTTTCAGTAGTTACTTCATCACGGTATTTCTCAAAAAAATTTAGAGTAAACTTAGCTTAAAGATTACTTATTTACATTCACCTTAATTTTTTATCTACCAACCTATTTTCTCCTTTTTTATAATTTTCGTTTCTTGATTAAAGCTAATTTATATTCCTAATTAATTAAAATTTAATTCATAAAAAATGAAAATATAATAAATCAATTATCCAGCAATGTTCTTTGTTTTTGTAATTAAAATTTCCTCAAGAAGCAAACAGAACAATAACAGCAGCATGAGCATTAAAAAATAATTTTTAAGAATGTTAATGAACTTTAGGACGAAAAGCAAAAAAAAATGGAAATATAAATTTTTTTATAAGACTAAGGACAATGAACGTTAAAAGGAGGTTAATATTCCTTAAGAATTTCTAATACATTTTATTACTCACTAATTCGTTGGCTGGAAAATAACTGCATTAAATGGGTCATTGTTTAGGGATCAACCAGTCAGTCAACACAACACCCACAGCTCGCACTGCATGTGCGTGTGAGGTGTGTGTTGTCACTAAAAATATTCTGCCATCACATGGCTTATAACAAAACAGACCTTAAAATATCCATGCATGTCAATAATTTTTGGGTTTTCAAACAGGTTAAACTATCAACATTTTAGGGAATTTTGACCTTTTATTGAATAGTTTATAGTTTTGGAAGGACAGAGAGATGTAACCAATAAATGTTTGTTATTTTTATATTTTTGCTTTTGTATTTATATGAAACTAATTTATATAAAACCAACACAAAGGATTTGTAAGGATAAATTTTGTATCAAATGTTTTTTTGTTCATTTATGAGTCATTTTATTGCAAGCAGAAGTACATCTGTATGTGTGTTTGTAATTTCATATAATTATTTAAACCAACAAAATATTTGAGATGATTCATAAAGCTTAAGGCTCCTTTAAGGATTCTTAAAATATGTGTAGGGATGAATATAGTATTTTTAGAACTTTTGCGAGCATGCGAGAAAAGAGAAAAAATTAAAAAGTATTAGGTAAAGCGAAATTTTACACAATATTTCTTTTAGTAATGTCAAACTGCATATATAAAAAATTAGCGTCAAATTTTTTTATATGAAGCAAGGCGAATCAATTACCAGGTGGCAGCGTAGGCGAATTCATTAATTTTCGCCGTGAACACCACTGTCAAACTCCATATATAAAAAATCTGTGTACTATTTTTTATATATGAAGTTTGACATTCGTTTCTACCAGCAAAAAATAATAAAATCTCTAACGCTGCCACCTGGTAATTGATTCGCCTTGATATGAAGTTTGACATTTCCCGCAACGGTAAAAAGCATGGCGAAAATATACCAGGTGGTCGCAATGGCGAATTCATAATTTTCGCCGCAAACGTGAAATGTCAAACTTCATACAATAAACTGTTATACATATTTTTTATGTATGGAGTTTGACATTTAGAGTTTACGGCGAAATTAATGAATTCGCCATTGCGGCCACCTGGTATTATTTCACCATGGGTAAAAAGTATGAATTTGCCATCGATACCACCTATGGCGAAATAATACAGGTGGTCTCGATAGCGAATTTATTAATTTCGCCGTAAACTCTAAATGTCAAACTCCATATATAAAAAATATGTATAACAGTTTATTGTATGGAGTTTGACATTTAGCGTTTACGGCGAAATTAATGAATTCTCTATCGAGACCACCTGTATTATTTCGCCATGATACCACCTGAGGGGTTACTCTCTATTGCGATGCGAAAGCAAGTTCGATGCGATAAGTAGATGCGATAAGAGTACAATTTGATACTCTGTAATGTTTACGCAAACGCTTTCGCAAAATAATTTAAAAAAGAAGCAACTCTGGCACAACAAAATAAACAATAGAGAAGAATGACAAAATGAAATGTCAAAATTTGTAAACAAAAACATTTATTTTGTTAAATAATACGCAAAACTTCGCGTCCAATACAAAATATTATTAAATACAAACATTTAATGTAGATTATAAAAAGATCTTTGACGAAAAAAATATTATAAATATAATTTTGTGTGTGTGTTTTTTTTATTAAAAAATAAAAAATTGTGATGGATTCAGTGGCATTATGGATGGAGACGGAAAATGAACATAACATTTAAAATGTAATTTCCATTTTGCGAATATAGCAAAACTTCTTCTGCAGGCTTTTTGTTTGCTGTAACATGTTGGGTAGTATTTATACTTGCGCCAAAGCATTTTGATGTTAGCATCCTGTTGTTGGTTTTTTTTTCATTTGCAGTAGTTTGATTACCTACTCCTTCATCGTGCAATGCAATATTGTGAATCCAACCACCCTTTCTAGAAATGGTTACCTTATTCTTCCGCATAAATAAATATTTATGCTGCGTAAGTTTCATATTTATCAAAATGCATTACTTGTTTCCTACCCTCTTCATCTCTTATAGTAAGTCCATTATGATTAAGGCCTACCGTCAGTTTTTTGACGCGTTGTTTGGCATTCCCGCACTGCAATTGTCCCTTGGCCAAACCGCTGTGCTGCATTATAAAATCAAATTTCAAACTGCCGTTGCCGAGTCTGTAACTTTTATGGCATTTAAAATTTAGATATAAATATAAAATTTGATTTATGCTTACTTACATGATTCGTTACCTTTGCGTTTGATAATTTGTTAGCGCAAGATATTTGCGTATAACGAACGATTTTGACATAAGCTTTCGTATTACTGAGTGCAGTGATACCATATTTGCGAAAGAGAATAAAATTAGATGCGAAAGAAACTAAAACTAAACCATGGCGAAATAATACAGGTGACCGCACGGCTACAACAATCCAACAACACAAAAAACAACAGGCAATTTGTTGCTACAAAATTATGTATGTTGTCAAAAAATATTGTAAGAAAATAAACAAAATAAAAAAATATATTTGATGAAAAAAAGTGGTTGTAATTATAAGAATAAAAAAATTATAAAAATTAAGTGACATAAAAATAAAAATACAGGAAATGTGACCAAAATTCTATTGTACCACTAGTTTGCCGAAATCACATTCATCGTTCCAATCTTGCACGTTGACCATTTGAAGACTAACATAATCTTCCACAAAAAAACCAAGGAATTATAAATGTGTTAACAATAATTTCACTATCTTTTTACGAATATTTTGATTATACACATCAGGAACTGCAAATACGGTTCCATGTTGTGGTAGTTTTCTCTAAGAATTTTAATTGTTTGTTTTCTATTAGCAGTCAAAAAAAATTAAATTTAAAAAAATTTAACAAATTATTTATTTTTGACAAATTTTTTTGACAACTGCAATGTATACAGCTGATGGGCTTTTTCGCCCGTGCGTTCACCTGTATTATTTCGCCATGAACTAAACTTAACTAAAAGGTGATAGCGGTGGCGAACTCATTATTTTTCGCCTGTATTCTATCTGTCAAAATCAATATATAAAAAATCTGTATAACAGTTAGATAAATTTTTTATATATGGAGTTTGACAGTTAGAATACAGGCGAAAATAAATGAATTCGCCACCGCTAACACCTTGTAATTAATTCGCCTTGAAAGGAATGAATGAATTCGGCAGAGTGACCACCTAGTATTAATTCGCCTTGGCTACTACCTTATAACTAATTCGCCTTGCGTTTTATACTGTATTTCTTCGCTGGTTCAGTTTTAAATAAAAAACTAAAAAATTTTGTTCAAATATTAAGGTTTCTGGTTTTATTAAGATTAAGTTAATATTTCAATAACACTTTTTTTTAATTGTGACACAAACTGTTATTCCTTGCAGACTTCTTCTAGATCTTTGGCAATTAGACTCATTATACCAATTCTCAGGGGAAACTTACGGTTGCGTGGTATCTGCCTTAGAGAGGGCAGAAGACTCATAACAAAATAATAATCGTCATCTTTGACATTCAAATCTGTTTCACTTTTTAAGTGCGAACGTGATGTGGAAGGCATTGATGTGTCTGAAGTTTCTTCAATAGATACACGAGAGCGTTTATGACAAGACGTAGAAACGCATGGCTCTTGAAACTCCCTAGCATTTTGGTTAGCTTTTGAAGTTTTTGGGTCTTGCTGTTGGGCGGTGGCAGCAACTTTGTCCAATTCTAAATCAAGTTCAGGTTCTTGTTTGGTAAAATTCTCAAATGGCATAGAAGATTTAGTTTTGTGCGTATAGTCTTTGGAGGAATCACAATTTCGTGTAAATATCATATGATCCATGGAGGGTAGAGGATTTGATGTACAATACGATTTTGCTGTTGAATCATGATGAACTCGAGAAATATCTTCTGGTAAAGGATGCCATTGTTTACTGAGCATTATGGGTTGAAAAGGTAAAATATTTGCATGGCGGTTGGTATTGGCCGCAATCGTAGAACTACAAGGTGTAGTTATAGTTTGTATTGTAGTTGGTGCTACTGTAGTTGTGTTTATGGGACTACATTGGGTTGGATTTTGTTGGTTGTCGGTAACATCAAGCTCTGAATCTGAGTCGGTAAATTCACTTTCTTTTAATTCATGTTCCTTACAAGAAACCATATCACGTATAAAATCCATATCAGGAAAAAAACGCCATTTGGATTTGAAGCCAAAGCGAACTTCACGTTTTAAATCACGTCTGTACTGATCACGTAAATTTTCCCAAGTTCGACGCAGTTTGTCAACTGTGAAAAAACAAATTTAAAATAACGTTTATTTTATCAAGTTCAACAATCTGGCCACCTCGTTGCTCTTTCATGCATATTTTCTAAGCAGTTTATTGTTTATTTGCTTTTAACTTCTAGTTTCTTCACTTACCCGATATGTCAAGCTGTTCAGAAATTTGCTGCCACGCCAAAATCTTTTGCGGTCGATTTCTATTATAATTTTCCTGTGTTTTATTCCATAAAATTGGATGTTGTTTAACTAAACTAATTAATTTTCGACGATAATTATTTCGCTCTAAAGTAAAACTGTTCATGTTTTATACTTCTTTAAAATAAAAATAGAATTTTCTATACAAATTCTTTGTAGAAAATCACAAAAAAGCCAAACATACTTTTGTATGCGTCACTTTCGTTAGAAGGCGTTAAGTGCTTCAATACACACTACACAATGACGATGTCTGGCGACTAACTGTTAATGTATGAGCATACGCATAGAGCAAATGAGCCAAGAACTGAGAATAATTTTCAAACAGATTTTATTCACTCTATATAGCCGTCTCTTTCGTTCCTTAACTGAATTGTTATAACACGACTTTCAATTTTACTTTAGATCTCTCTTTCGCCTTTACAAATATTTTGTATGTTTATACATATTCTCTGATTCTTTGCCTTTTCACATGCATGATACTCTTTGTTTTTGTCGTCGTTTAGTTTTGTTGGTTGTTTACTTGTTTGCATACAAATACAAAGTGTAAAAACGTTGCCGTACATACGAAGAATGTCGGTTTGTGTGACTTGTTTGTTGATAATTTGCTTACGAAATGAGTAGAGTTTTTGTATTGCGGCTGGTTGGTAGATGTTTTTTGTTTGTTTAAACATTTCTTTATTTGAGAGTACGTTCATATTTAAGTATGTTTAAATGAGTTTGCTGATGTCGGGCAAGCAGTCAGCCAGACTGACTCATCTAGCTGACTGGCTACCTTTCTTATTTGTGTTAAAAAAGTTTTGCATCTAATTGTTTAATGGGTAATTGTTGTTTGCTTTGACAGTTTCTTTTTATTTGTCTGAAAAATTAAAAGCATACAATTTGTAAAGAAATAAAAATTTGTATTTTAATTGTAGTAAAAAAAGTTGTCATTAGTCTTGTTGATTGATAGTATTATTCACAATGAAGATTTTTTCGGAGTGATTTTTTTTTAACTTTAGTTCGGAGTAAAGTTTTTAATGATTTTTTTTTTTTTTTGGTTATGTTTCTTAAAGGAATTTTTTTTTCGGAGTATAGTTTATTATAATTTTCTTTTCAACCAAATTATCCTCTAAAAAAACATTTTCTACTAAATTTTCTTGTATATTATTTAAAAAAAAATTAACATTTTTATAAAAAATAAATTAAATTTTTATGAAAATATTTTGATCGTAGAAAGTTTGTTGTTTCATAACATTATTCGTAATAAATTATAGTTATAATTTTCATTTGTACTTGCTATTTTCTTTTATCAAATTTTTATTTTGGTTTAGATTTCATTCAAATTGCATAATTTTTTCTAAGATTGTTTCGAAGTAAATTTTCTAACAGAAAATTTTATTTTGTGACAACATTCTTAAAGAAAGTTTAGCTTGGGAATATTTTTATAGGAAATTTCAGTAATTTTTTATTAATCATATTGAAATTTTTCTTTGAGAAAACTTAAGTCGAAATTAATTTTTTGTTAAAATTTTCTATAGAAAATTTTGTTTGCAATAGAGTTTGTTATAAAAAAAGTTTAATGCGAAAAAAACTTTTAATACAATGTATTCGAAGTAGTTTTCATTATCGAAAACATACTTATTTTTATACAAAGTTTACTTTTTTCTTTCTTTACAAATAAATTTGTATGTAAATTTGTTTCTTTAAAGTAAACTTTCTACATAGAACAATTTTTTCGGAGTAAATTTTTTATATAATTTATTTTTTTGAGTTATTATACGGCATTCACACTATGAAATTTTCCATAAAACTAGCATGACACATAACGCTGTAATTCAAATAGAAAATTAAGAAAAAAAAAACTCCTCAAAAAATTGCACAGTGTAAATCTTAACTTATTTCATTTTTCGGTATTTTTTTTATTTATTTTAAGCAATATTTTTTTCGTAGTAAACCTGAAATAACAAAAATTATTCATAATTATATAATTAAAAATTTTTAATTTTTAAAATAATTTTTTTTAAGTAAATAATGATGTAAATAATTTTATTCAAAGTCACTTACCATACAGAAAATTTTCGGAGTAAATTTTATATATAGAATTTCTTATTTTGTTCTTATACCAATTATTATTTGTTTCCAAACATTTTTTAATAAGAATATTTATTTATTTATTTTTATAAAAATAATTTCAAATAAAATGTCCTTTAAAAAAAATATTACTCGGAGTAAATTTTCATATAATATTTTTCGGAGTAAATTTTATCAGGGAAATCTTTATTTATTTAGACTACATTTGTCAATAAAATAATTTCTTTGGGGTAAATTTCTCTACAGTTTTTTTTTTCTTTTTAAGCGGGATAGATTCTTTTATGTAAAACTTTCATCTTTCTTTCTTTTCATACAGATTTTTTTTTCTGAAAAAAATTATTATATGAAATTTTTTTCAAAATTAATATTTTATATATGTAATTTTTATTTATGTTTTATTTAGAAAATATTTTTTGGCTTACATTTTTTTTTAAATGTGTCTTATTTGGACAAAGTATTTATTTATGTTTGTAGAAAGTATTTTAAACAAAATCTATCATTCAGAGTAAATTTTCTTAAAGTTTTTTTCGGAGTAAATTTTAGCAAAGAAAACTAACTCAGACTAAGTTTTATATTAGAAATTTTCTTTAGGGTAATTTTTTCTATATTTTTTTTATTCTTTTTAATCAAATTTTTATATAATTTTATTTGGAAAACATTTTTTATATAAACAGAGTTTCTTCGAAGAACATTTTTTTATATAAAATTATAATCATTCTTTTCAAACAAACTTTTTCTTTCGAGTGAAATTAAATTTTTTCTTTAGAGAAATTTTTTTTATTTTTTTTTTACCAAATATTATTTGACAAGCATTTGATTTTAAACACTTTTTTCGGAGCAATTATATGTTTAATGCATGTATGCATGTTGTTATAGCGAACTAAGCGATGCAGGTTCCTTGAAATTTTAAGCTATCTGTCTATAACGGTTCAAAATTTTGTCAACAAACATGAAATTACATCAACTATTAGGACACCTTTTAATTTCCACTTCCAAATTTTATAGTTGTTGGTTTAGCGGAGTTAGAAATATTGATTCTTTATTAATTTCAATCATCTTTCTACAACTGTTTCAAAGTATGGCCATATACATCAAATTAAAAGAACTATTGGGACACCCTTTAATTTATGATTTTAAATACTGCTACTTATTACTGTAAAGGTCATAGCAATCGACAGTTTGTCCAATTTGCAAGCGTTTGTCTGTAACGGTTGAAAAGATAGTCCCATATAGGTCATTTTACTTCACCTATGGGGCCACCCTTTATGTTTTAAATATATTTTTGTATCATTATTTGTATAAGTGATATGCAGTTCTTTTTAATTTTAAATACGTTTCATAATCCACACAAAAATCATGTACAGTTGTATGGGGACACCCTCTAATTTTAAAGATTATGAACTGTTTTTAAAACGGTACCAATCCTTTAAAAAAAAAAATAAAATATCAAACTTTTAAAATCGATATAGAAACGACTGAGTTATGGAGGCACAAATACATATAAAAAAGCAACATTCATTTGAATTGTTAATCTCCTTCTTTTTTAAGTCGGATAAAAAATAAGTTTCTCCTACAATTTCAATTCAGACAGAACAATATAAAACGATATAAGTTGCTATTTTGTTAGTAGAGCCCGTTCGATATTTTTTGGTTTAACTTCAATACGGGTCTTCTGGAACCGTGCAACTAGTTTGGCCAATTCCCTAACATAATTTCTCATAGACGACGTTTTTTTTTCGATAAAGAACCCGACATCTTTTTTGCATCCCCCTGTGTTTGAGTTCTTGGGTCATATTTGTTTCCAGCTTTATTTTTTAACCGAAGTATTCTTTCAATTATATCCTTTCAAACAGAATTTAACCATATTTCTATTTATCAATATTTATTTTTTACGATATTTATTATTTTTTATGCTGCATTCAAGCCACATTTACACAAATACCGTACAGTGGGTCATTAACCTTTTCTTATTGTTGAAAGCAAACAATTTTCAAGTTACGTCATAATTCGCATACAAATATAATAACAACAACATGCAGCCAAGAACATTGAAGAAAGGAGTGACTAATTTAGTGAGTGATTGGGCTAAATAAATGATGTGTAATCTATAAATTACCATCGTTTAAGCAGTGAATCGTATGTACATATGGATGTATGCAATGCCTGTCGTAATGTAGTGTGCGTGTGAGTTTTTCTTTTTGTTTCTTTAACAAATTAATATATAATAATTTTTGTGCTTCCCATTGTGCAGCAGTATTAGTATTGCGAAACTGTTACTGTTACACTATAGCATAGAAATTTACCATAAGCAGAGTTGACGCCAACATGTTTTTAGCTACAAAACCAAAAACAATAAACGTTTTGTATGTTTTATGCGCCGAAAACATGCAAAATTACTGCAATTGGAGCACACTCACCCTGGTATGCGTGAGTACGTATGTATTTATGTTGTAACAGTGAGTAGGTTGCTGTCGCTTTTTAAACACAATGGAGATGATGGTGACAAACATTTTTTTGTTTTCATTTAGCCTTTGTACACTTTATTTGAAGCACATTTATGACAGAACAAAAAATTTATGTTGTTGTGACAGTAAAAACTGTAGAAAATACTAACGTGCGACATTTATATTTGCATTGCTAAGTATCAGTTTATATTTTGAATTTTGGTCCGTTTTCATAGTTTTCACTGTTTGGTTTAGTTTTATGTATGAATGTATGTCAACCAGACATTTTGTTACATTTTAATTTCATTGTATTCTTTGTGTTATTGTGCAACTCTAAAGGTAGGGCAAATATGTTTTATTGTATATATAAAATATAATTGCTATTGACTGCAAAAAAACCCAAAAAAAAAGTATTAACAATATGGCAGCACTTTGTGACCGTATTTGCATTTGGTTAAAAAAACTCGCTCGCCAGACTTGACGATTATTTATGTTTTAACGATTTTTTACGGGTTGAAGACTTTTTTTTAAAAATTTACTGAAGCACTTAACACACAGCAATCCACTATCATTTAATCTATTTAAATTAGTTTTAGGAATATTTTAACAGCCCAATTATACGAGGGCTGTTCTTACATTTCTGGCCTAATAGTAAAAATGCGAATATTTATAATCAAAAATGGTTTTATTGTTTTTCAAAGTATTCTCCAGCATGATTTATACACTTTTGCATGCGGTCAAACCAGTTGTCGAAGTACTTTTTCCACTCCGATTGAGACACCTCTAAAACATGGTTTTTGAACACTTCAACAGCTTCTTCTGGCGACGAAAATCGTTGACCACGCATTCTTTTCTTGATGTGCGGAAACAAGAAGAAGTCATTAGGTGCCAAGTCAGGGCTGTACGGCGGACGACCCATTAATTCGACGTTTTGGCCGGTCAAAAACGCTCTGGTTTGAGCCGATGGGTGAGAGCTCGCATTGTCATGGTGAACAATAATTCGTCTTCTCTTGTTGGTTTTTCGAATTTCTCCGATGACTTCAGGCAAACAAATTGTAGTGTGCCACTCAGAAGTGACCGTCCTACGTTGCTCAAGCGGAACAGTCGCCACATGACCAGTTTTGCCAAAGAAACAGGCGACCATTTGCTTCGAAGTGCTTCTTCCACGAACAACTTTCGTTGGATTTTGCTCGTCTTTGAAGACCCACACGGTCGATTGTTGTTTCGTTTCGGGCTCATACGCATAGATCTATGATTCGTCACCTGTGGCAATCTTATAAACGTATTTTGAAGCACCGCAATCGTATTTTTGCAACATTTCTTTGCACCAATCGACACGAGCCTTTTTTGAGCGACTTTCAAATTGTGCGGGATCAAACGAGAACAAACCTTTTTACGGCCAGGTGTTCATGCAGTATCGAATGTATGCTGGTGGAAGAAATGTCCAAGGATGTTTCTATCTCTCGGTATGTCGCATGTCGATCTTGCATTATGAGTTCACGCACGGCATCAATGTTCTCTGGCACAACAGCCGTTTTTGGACGACCTTCACGGAATTCGTCTTTGAGCGAGCTTCGGCCACGATTAAATTCATTATACCAATTTTTCACAGTGCTATCGGATGGTGCTTCATCGCCATACAAAAATTTAAGTTCATCAATGGTCTCTTGTCGTGATAATCCACGTTGAAAGTTGTGAAAAATGATGGCACGAAAATGTTCACGAGTTAATTCCATTTTTTTTCTATATTAATTTTTTCAAGTCACTGTAAACAACACAAATAATGTTCGTACGCCAAAACGTTTTAAGTACGATTATGCTTAAAAATGACAAACTTTCCAATGGAAATGTCAGATTGCACTTCGCAGCACTCAGTGTTGCCAGGACAGAAATATATATAGCAGCCCTCGTATAATACTACTAGCTGACTCTTTAAACATTATATTGCCACCGTTTCTGAATCACACCATATTTCCACTGATTGATGTTTACGTTGGAGCTTATGAAAACAGGAATATTCTTTGTCGATAGCACTAAAGGACAGGATTCACTATCACTTTTTGACAGACCTATACGATTATAAAATCTTTTGAAACAATTCATTTAAAAGTAGGACAGAATTCTGTCAGATTTTTGTGTGATTGTGCATGATAGTGATTCCTGGCCTTAAGCAACACCTTCGGACGATTGAAATATTTAATATCTGATTTTAATACCTGATGTAGTTATATAATCAATGTAATCATATAGTAAGGTTCAAATCGTTAAAAAAAATAATTTGGGGTATTTTTTTGTGTCGCAGCAAAGAACTAACAAACAATTTTTGTATAAAAAAATCAACTAGTGGAATTAAATATTATTTACGAACTTATTTTCTTACCTAATAAAAAAACATACAAAATTTCTTAAAAAATCATTTCTTAGGAGTGCGAACACAAACATCGTTACATGATATTTTCTTCGCAATATCAAATTCAAGGTTAAAAATTTTAGAATTTTTTCCTTTTTAATTAAAACAAGTGATTTGTACGAATTAAGATACAAATTTAACGATTTTTATTTAAAAATGTTATCTGGCAATACCAATTACAAGCAAAAACAAAGATAAAAACAAACAAAAAATGCAAATGCAAACAAGTCAATGTTTTTACTCTTGTTTTTACATAATTTACTTTTGCTGTTGTTGGTTTTGTTTTTAATTTTTTTGGTGCTTGCAGGCGCACAAACATTTACAGACATGCAAATTCTAGTTTAAAAGGGTTCAAAAAGTTAAAAATTGTTGTAAGGGAAGGCGTAAAGCGGGAGTATTGTAGAACAGAGAGAAAGAAAAAAATAGAGTAACAAAGAGCCAAAGCAATAAATAAATTGGATATGAAGGGATTTTTAACATCTATGCATACATGTGCATATGTAAATGTGTAAAGTATATAAATGTGTAAAGTACAATAACCTTGACATGGCTACAGCAACAAAAAACTATGATAACAGAAATAGACTCATATTCAAATAAATTACACAGTTTGTAAATAAACAAAAAATAAATTAAACTCTTTACAAAGTTGTTCTACAAAAGAAAATTAAACAAAGCTGGTGGGTGGTAGGTAACTCACCTGTGTGTTTAGGAAAATTGTTTGATTTTCTAACAAACTCTGTATTTTTCTTTGTTTTTAATTTGTTCGTTTTAGTTTTCATATTAAACAGAACCGGGGACAACACCCAAAACAAATGTCTGCTGTGGCTTTGGGCAACTGTTTTTTATGCTTTTTGCCGTTCTTTTGTTCAATTCTTTGAATTTTTTGCTGCTTTTTGGTTTTTAATGGTTGACTGCATCATGTTGAAATTTACAAAAAAAAACACTTTTTGCTAAAATAAAAGTTTTTCGTTGTTTTATTCCTTAAACGGAAATGAAAATTCAAGTATTATTATTGTTATTATTATTATTGCAAATTTTTATGTGCAGTCTTATTTATTTAATTAAGTCAATGTCTGATTTGTGTTGTTGTGGTAATGACTCACTGAAGTTTTAAACGAAAGTAATGAATTTTGGTGCATGGTTGGTTAGTTGAACTTTCTTTGTTACGAAAAACATAATAATGTCTATGGAATATTAACGACACGACTTAACTGCATTATATAACATTTTTATCTTGTTTAGTTTGTGTAGGAGTAATAAATCAAGGTTTAGTTTGTTTTTTAGTTTAGTAAAAACAAAATACAAAAATGGCATAGCCTTAACCGGACTTATTTGAGAAAATGGAAAGAAGTTCATGTATCGCAAAGAAGCTTGTAACATTAAAATAGTTGGGAATGATTATTTACTAATGAAAGTTTTAGCGAACTCCGCTTACATCTATTTTCTCACTTCAGACCAACAAGGATTTTAGCTACTTGTGAAAGTAGTGATTATAATTGTGAGACCACCACAATTTAGGCCCACTTTTCCTACTTTCATGTGTCCTTAAGTGATTATATACATATTTTTGGATCTCACTTGTGCCTGTCGACCTCTAACACCGTTTTAGCTCCCTTTAAGAATATGTAGGGTTCCCAGATTTTTATTCAAGACGAATCTTTAGATTAACAGTTTTTATCCTCCAAAATCCCCAGAAACCAATTTATTTTGTCCCTAAAAATTCCCATAATGTTAATAATATTTTAACTTTAATACATTTTAGCATTTAACATAGCTAAACCCTTATTATTGTTATGAAATTAATTTATTAGTAAAAATTAAATTTTATTAATACAAATATTTTTAGCTAATTATATTTGATTCACAAAATCAAATAGATCGCTTTCCACTTCTTTCGAAAAAAAAAAATCATATTATTTAAACATTTTTATCTTAAAAATATTATTTGTTACCATACTGAAAGACAGGTAAATATAAAAATTAAATAAATAGAATTAAGTTAAAAATAATATTGAATATAAATAGAACTAAATGCCTAAAATACTTAAAATCGCCAAACAAGATTTTTGTATCTCCATTTTCAAACGAAAATCCCCCCTTTGACGATAAGTTCCCTTATCTGGCAACACCGAGCATGGCCATCGCTCCCAAATATAATTTGAGGTTGCCATACTCTATTACCAGCAAAGCTATTTAGTTGCCACGATCTTGACATAAATTCGATTTTTGGCTTTCCCCTCTAAAGGTTCTTAAGCACCAATTCTACCTCTTCGCTACCGTAACCAATTCTTATCAGTTATAAAATTGGCTCATTATGATGTTTGATAAAAAGGCAGCTGAAGGTTTCTACGGTTCTTAATCTTCAGTTATTTATTTGATCTTAGTCGGCTAAGCAAAGAGATAATACGAAATCTTAATCAAGGAAATCCAATATGCCTTCATTCCAGCTGATTTAGAAATTTTTACTGGAACAAAGAAAGCTTGGTTCCATACTGGGATCTTAAAAAAATATTTTTTTTTTTTTGTTTTCCAAAAAGGCTGTTTCTTTTAAATTGGACAAAGTTTTTTATTGCCTTTGCGTTCGGTTTCTGAAAGTATTAATGTAGACTATTTAAGTTTCAGGAAAGCTTTGTATGTACGTTATATGCATTCTGTTCAAAATTAAACAAGGAAGCACACAAAAACTAGCAAGGCCCTTTTGGTATAAAAAGGGATTTTGAAAATAAAAGGACTGCACTCTCGCAAGCCCGAAAAATGTGTTTTCAAAGCTCGAAAAGTCTGCTAGTATTTTAGTCAGACTTTTTAGAGCTTGACAGTTATAGAAGAGGAGGCTTACAGTCTTCTAACTATTTTACTAAAATTTCTTTAAAGAAGATTTAGTCTACGAAATATCGATATTAATTTGAGTAAGTTCTGTTTTCCATTTTAGCGACAACGTATATAAAATTTTTGTGCAACTCCTATCAAAGTGAAAGCCGGAGGATAAAGTAGAAGGTTTTTAGTAGCCTTTTAACTCCTGCAAAAATAATCATAAGGAAAATGTTGTCAGCTACACAGAAAGAAAACTTATTATAAATTTGAATCAATTATTCTAACTTTATGTGGAAATTGGACTTTAACATTTAAGTGTTATTTATGGCATAATGCAAGCAGAAACGAGATTATATTTAAAAATCAGTCTAAGAATTTTTTAAAAATAGAATAAAGTTCTGGAATTTAAACACCAGAGGGCAAATTACGCATTCGAAATCGATTGAAATTTGCATTTACAATAAACAGAAAATTTTGATTTTAATTTGCTTCCAGAAGGCAAATGAAATGCGATGCGAAAGAAAATTGGTATTCTGTTAGACTTTTGCAATAGCATTCGCAATTTATTTCAAATCGTGGCAACGCTGCTCAAATAAACCTCAGTGTCAACAAACGTCAAATTAAAAATAAATAAATTGTTTGTGTTTGGCTGTGAAAATTGTTTATAAAATTTATTTAGAAAATTCTGTAAGAAAAAAATAATAAAAATGGATTCTGTGGCACTGTGGTTCGAAGATGAAGAAGGCTGTGAGCAAAATGAAAGGATACAGATAAAATTTCTTAGAAGCAATCCATTTACGGAATCCGTCAAGTTTAACAACTTTACCACTTGTCCCTCTAAGGGGAGGAGTGGATTATATCTTGATGGGCCACCGGCATTGCCAGGGTTAAACCCTGGCCAACCAGATTTGTAGTCAGTGTGCTTACCACCTTGACTACACCTTCAGGTGGAATGCCTTGGTAAGGACTAACTAACCTCCCTGAATAGATTTTGTTCTTCTTATAAAATTTATAATATAAAGCACGACTTAATGCTTCGTTTAAGGACTATAGCCCCCTCCAGAAATTTTTTTCTCATCTATAGCAAAAGAGCTCTCATGCATTTATTGTAATTGGAAACATTATTATTCGTCACGAAAAAGGTTTACAAAAATTAATTTATTTATTTAAATTTCTTTTTCATTTACAGTTTCTTTTCTTCATTTCTCATAAGTTTCTCTTTTACTCTCTACACTCCCAAATGATTATTAGTTTAAAATTTTCCTTCAATAGTTTCTGCACATTCAAAACCAACACAAAATCCTACTTGAAATAACATTCTTCCAGCCATAAGGCTAATAAACTATTAGAAAATTCAAGGCTAAGGTCTTTGCCATTCCTGTTTGAAAATGTTTAAAATTCAAACAACTAAAGGGTTCCCGGAAATTCACTAAAGTAATACCACATACATTTTGGAAAACTCTTTATAAATTTCACCGTTTTGTGGTTTTATTCTTAGCTCTCATATTTAACACGAAATTCGTAATAAATACCCACAATTTTTCTTCTGTAAATTTTGGATGACCATTTAGTCAATGTTTGTTTACCTGCACAAACGATTAAAGCTCAATGTGTTAGAATACAGAACATAGAAATTTTATGAACAAACTAAGAAAAAATAGAACTCTGCTAAATGAAATTCTAATGTTGCGTAGAATATGAGAGAATGTGCAAACTCTTGCATAATTCATTTGTATGATTTTAAACAAGAACATTTTGTTGAAGAAACTTGTCTGGCGGAGTACAAAATGGGGAAAAATGGTAATTTGTGTGTGTGTGTGTGTATGATAGAACACGAAGAAGAACAAGTTCTTGAATATTTTTTTAAGGAAAAGTAAGTAATAAAGCTGCAATGAAAAGTGAATGGGATGTTTTGATATGCAAGTAAAAATGGAGAAATTTTAGAAGAAAATTATTAGATTTTAAGATGAATATTGAAGTTAGAAAAAAGTTAAGTTGAAAAAATTATCATATTGATGAATTGGGAGAAAGCCCTAATAAAGTATTTTTCTGGAGCAGTATAAAGACAGAAAAAAGTTTTTGAAAGTTTTAGAAATTCCATAAGAAGAAAAAATTCTTGGGAGTGTTTTGTCGTTCCCCCGGATAGGGCTATCTACGTTAATGAAAGAACGTCATCTCAAAGTAGCGTCAAACAAAAGAGTTATTAAAAAAAATATTTTATTTTGTAGTTTTTTTAAGGTTGCACAACCAATGAAAGTAAGTAAACCCCAATTTTGATGCACGATCAGTTTAAAGTTTAGTTTAGATTTGGAAGCAAGAAGATCTTAGGGCACAACTATACTCAAAGACTAAGCTTTCCATCAAGAAATATTCAGGCATGTTACAAATTCCGATAGGAATGGTTTTAATTCCGTATTAACAACTCCGTTCAATTTTGTTTTACCTTCTTCAGATTCCGAACGATTTTGCTTAATTTTAAAAAATGCTTAATCTCCACCTTTTTATTTACATGTGGCAATATTGCGCACACCAAAGCAAACAACAAGGACACAAATTAATAGTAAATTTGAAAACCGCAAATAGCAAAATTTCAAAGAAACTAAATTCCAATTTGAAATTTAAAAGTGGTTTCATTCCGAAGAAATTGCTTGTTATTTGTTTTCTAAAGAACCAATTTGCGAAATTGAAACTACTTTCAATCAGAATTGAGCTCTGTGACATGCCTGATTATCTCTGATTATTTTGTCTTTAAACGAAAATGGAACGTTTCGAATCAGGAAGTAGGAACGGCATAAAGATGTATACTACACTGTATAATTACGTTGTTTAATCATATGACGAAGTAAAAAGCCATCCTATTTAGGCGAGGAAGCGAAAAGCGTAAACACTTAGGTCGGTATTATATTTGGAAAATTTTTTTCGATCCTAAGGTTGAATTTGCTTAAGACAACAAATCTGAACTCGAAATAAGAGCAATATTTCATAATTATTTTGAATATCATTACAAGGTATTGTAAGCAGTATATTGGCGCATAAACCCACCCTTGAAAGGAAGTACTGAAGAAGCTTTTTAGGAAGGAAAGACTGTCTCAGTAAATGGATAGGTAAAGTATCGATAAAAACAAAGCCCGTGAGAAATACATACATACTACGGTTAAAGAAATGGACTTCAAAAAGCTACCGCTGGAGGGCAACTGTTATCGATACCTCTAGTGGCAAGTTGTAAAACATCGTTGGCACTTGAAGAACTGGAGACTATGTAGAACAAAAGCACATAGGAATCAAATACCCTCCCAGCGATTTTCGCTTAAACAAAGGCCACCAAGTAACTCCAAGAAGCCACTCGACAAGATCTGATCAAGTAATCACAATCCCTGTGAGCAACCACTTTCCGTCATACCAGTAGTGATCTCAGTTGGAAAGTTTCTTCCTGGTTTAGGACCTGGTTTAGGACCTTTTAAGCACTTCCAGGTGAGGAGTATTGAGATGAAAGAAAAAAGATAAACAAAACAATCGCGCAGGTGTAGAGTGATTTTCTGATTTCGGGAATTTGAATAAATTGTTGTGGGACACAAATTCAACTTTGTGGTTCTCCAGAGTAGTACAAAGAATCAATAGATATTTTTCTACTTCTCATTAATTTGCTGGCTTAGATACAAAATTAAAACCCGCTTGCATTTCCTTCATTCTCAAAATCTAGGTACAATCGAAGTCGCTCCATACAAACGTTAAAGCAAGTGTAATCATCTGCAGTAATTCTGGGATAGAAAATTAATTCCGTAAGCATGAACCTGACTTTTTGTAGAGTTTGTAGAAAGGCAATTCCATTTGAATCAACAAACAGCAAAGAGATTTTATTTATCACTTGCGAAATGAAAGTGGAAAAAAGATAGGTGACACTAACTCCAAGTTGCAAATAAAAATCCCAAAGTACAACTTGACTCCCCACTATTCTCTGTAGAGTTAAGGGGACCCTACCCAGAATAATCTTGTCGGTCTTGCTGGCTTAGATACAAAATTAAAACCCGTTCGCATTTCTTTCATTTTCAAAATCTATGTACAATCGAAGTCACGCCATACAAACGTTTAAGCAAATGTAATCATCTGCAGCCATGATGGTATAGAAAATGATTTCCGTAAGCAAGAACCTAACTTTTTTGTAGAATCGGTAGAGAGGCAATTCCATTTAAATCAACAACAGCAAAGAGATTTTATTTATCACTTTCGAAATGAATGTTGGAGTGAAAATTTTTCTCTTAAATATTTATGAAATTTCCTTGGGTGGAAAAAAAATAGGTGAGACAAACTTCAAGTTGCAAATAAAAATCCCAAAGTACAACTTGACTCCTCACTATTCTCTGTAGGGTTTAGGGGGCCCTACCGAGAATAATCTTGTCGGTCTTGCCAAAATAGCATTCCTTACACTGTGAGGGCGATTAGCCAAATCATCTTTTAATCACATCTAACCAAAACCAAATCGAATGCAAGTATTATATGCAGTACAAAAAAGGAATGCCACATCAGTGTTTTCTTGATAATTTTATTGCAATACACGTTCCACGGAAAACATAATCAATATCTACAGGGTTTCCGTTAAGGAAAGGTTGCCGTTAAAGTGACTGACTTTATCACTTCATCTTCTTATTGGAAACAGTTTTTGATTAACCCAGCAATGTTCGTATGCCCCCCAATACATTTTGACAATCGAAGAAAGCCTTTAAGATTCATCAATCGCCCAAGGAAAGAATATCTTCATTTAGTGTAAGTCTTTAATGACCAATCCGCGTTTCCCTTTTTCTTTAGAAACCAATCACTTCTTATTTCATGTGAGAAGGATTTCTAATCTTTTGAATCAAGACACTTTATAAGGACAAAAGTGCACGAATATCCTACACTAGCATCCTCTTTCCGTAGCCTCTCCACTAATTTTTATAATAGAAAATTACTTCTCTTTTCTCTCTTCTTCTTTTTAAAATTTCTTTCAATTTTTTTTTTTTTATAAAATATTTTCAAGTTTCTAAAAGAAAAATGTTGGGAAAATATCTTAATTATCTGAGTTTAAAGTTTTGTTTAATTTTCGTTATTAGATCAATATTGGCTTAGATAAGCGAGTCTTGGGACGTTTAACTACCCGTAAAGCAAATTTTGCCCCCAACTATATTTTTTTTTTTTCGAATGAAAGTTTTAATACATGATATAGTTTTCCTTCCCCTGCAGAAAAATTTTCTAGCTCACTAGTGATTAAAGATAAAGTTTTTATAACAAAATATATCTGCTCATGTTTTATTTTGAAACTTTGCATATTATAATTTTATTATAAAATACAACCCTGTACTTGTTTTCCTATTTCTTCCTTAAGTGTAACTTAAATACAAAAAAGTCTAAATACACGGTTATTGGCCCTTGCAACCCCCCAAATAATTAAAATAAACGATTATTTTTGGTTTCATAATATATTTTTGTTATTATTTTTACTTTCAGCCAAGTTCTTTTTAATATTAAATAAGAAAAAATTTTTGTAAAAATCATATAAGAGAGAAGAGAAAAAAATATATAAATTATTTTCCCTAAGGGTTGTAACAGAAATATTTCATTTTAAAAATCAGTTGGTAAAATCTTAATAAGTTTTCTTGCAACTCATACCATTTTTTATTTTTAACGAAAATGTTGCATGAATTTTATATATACAAAAAAAGCTTATTTGTGTAAAATAAATGTACTACTTTGCCAGACGACAGGCTTTTTTTTTTGTATCCTTAAGAGTCATACACATATTCATGCACTTGTTAATATTAATTTTTTTTTTTTTTTTTTTTTTTTTTTTGAAGCAGTCAAAATGTTCGTGTGAGAGACAATGTAATTTTTTTCGTGTTTTTTGCACAACCCTTAATGAATATTTTTAAATTTGTTCTATTTGAAAACAGCATAAAACATATTTATTTTTCGTCAGGATTTATTCATGTACGATTATGTAAATTGTGTGGTTATGCTGGCCATTATCAAAGAATTTACAGGGGTTTTATTTTACTACGCTGGCTGGCTAAGAGAAAACGGACACGTGTTTCCGTTGCCCAAAAGTTTTATTGACACATTTTGCCAACAAGCAAATTTTTTTTTTGTTTTTTTCAAATAATAAAAATCAAATTATTTTGCAAATTTATTTCAAAATATTCTTTATCATGCAGCTATAAATTATTTTAATGGGGTTTTTAATTTTAAGTTGATCGTATGGAAAACTCCTCTTTCAAATCACATTGTAAAATATATGAGCGTATGTGTGTATGTATGTTTTTAAAATGGCATGGGTAGGTCAACCACCAGACATTGAACCTGTAAATAAATGCAGTAGTAGACGTAGTAGTAGTTTGTCGTTGCTATTTTTTGTATGACGCTCTCTCACTCACTCTCTCTGTCTCTCGTTTCCTATGTGTATGCAATGAAATCTAAACATACATTCAAACCCAGTCATACTCATACTCTCTGTTATTGAAATTTACAGAACTTGCAACAAAATGTTTTAGATGCATGTGTATGCGTGTTTGTATTTGTATAACAGAACTAGATTTCTGCAGCGCTATAAGAGAGAGTGGAACTGCAAGTACTCTACATCAAGGAAAAATATGTTGTGTTTAGGAATGCTTGGGATAGATCATTTTTTAAGTTTGTTTATGCAGCAGTCAGGGAATTCTTTTCTTTTTACAATTTATTTATAACAACGAAACAAAAACAAATTGCTTTATTTACTAACATAGTGTTGCCATATATCTCGCTGTAGGTTCCAAGGTTCCAAGATATATGTATACTTCCAAATGTTGCACACAATATTTTAAACTGCAAACTCTCAGACCGTTTCGGAGTCATACTCCCGATTTAGACTTGATAAGTTGTGTTATTTTATTCTTATTTTCGTTTAGGGTTTGAATAGAAATTGACTTTTAAAAGCCTCTCTAGGGAAGGACAGTGAAAGCCTAAGACTCACAATGTTTGTAGATTTTGTAAGTCTGAAAAAATATAACAAGACTTAATTGGTGCTGAAGGAGGAAAGCGAACAAGGTTCCAAGATATAACCGGAGTAACCTAAGCTGCATATATGGCACATTAAAAGAACACAGAATCCTCTTAAGGTCAAAATTGAGGAAGAGTTAAGTAAGCTTTAACGAAATAGCCATCGAGACGTGCTTTAACCCTCAATAATCAATATCGGTAATTAATTTTATCGGAATAATTAAATAAAAAAAATAGCAAGGAGGTTTTTTATGAAAATTAAATATTTAAAAAATATTCCCGTGTCTTTAATTGAGGAAAGTATATTTTAGACTGTGCGGTGAAGGTGGTAAAATTGGGTTTCGTGTTGTGTAAAAACAATAATTTTAAAGCCTCTTCTCTTCGACCACACATTTTAACAATTCATTATTTTGTATTAACAAAAGTTCCTAACTAATTTCCAGACAATAATTATTAAGCGAATAAAAGCTGTCGCTGGTTGGCGAATTTTTCAAATTTAATCTGTTTGAAATTTTTCAAAGAAAATAACTCAGCATTTCGACGTTTTTCTTCTTCCTACTCTGCGTTCTCTACTATCTTCAAGTGCCCTCCGACAGACTCTTTGGTTTGTTGTTATTGTTTCCTTGTTCCTAAATAATTTATGGAATTTCGCTCTACAAATTCTTAAATAAATTTTAATTATTAGACGTGACCGTGAAGCCATGAGGCATATTTATGCTAAACGAATTTAGGAGAAGTTAATATGCTGATATTCTATAATTATTGCTAAATTGCCACTAGCGTTTGTTTTCCATTAGGACGCTTCCTACTTCTTCTATTATAAATCTTTCTCATCACCTTTAAACGAAATCTTTGTTTGGTCTATGCTTTTCAATCGTTCAATATTGCTTCATCTTATATAAGGAGGGATTGCTTTAATATTTGCAAGCTCTATGTATATTTTCTGAAAAAAGTTTCGCGGAGTCTTGGAGTCTTTAGTATTTTTTAGAATTTATTTTTTATTTATTTATTGTGGCTTTTTTGTGTTCAAATAAATATTTCTTTGTCCTGATGATGCTACACAAGGGAGTAGCGAAATATTGAAAAAATAAAAAATAAAAGACCTTGTACTTGAATAATAAATTAAAAAATAAATAATTAAAAAGGTCAAATAAAACACTATATTAATTTTTTAGAATCACTAAGATAATGGAGAATATAATTTTCGGTCGGAGTTGACCTTCTTTCATTTGGCCTTACATTACACAAATCAAATGCATATTACCGATCACAATCTGTTGCCAAATGAAACAATTAAGCTTGCAATTCCTACGAAAGAATCAATATTCCGCTAAGGTTTGGATCACGATTTCCTTTTTTAGATATTAACCCTTATCGGACGCGACTTTTCACACGTTTGATTCTCACCAGGTTGTAGTTATTTTTAACAAATATGAAAAAAAAAACAATAGTATGTTATTATACATTTATATTCATTTCTTTTCAGTTTTGTTACAAATTATTTATTTTTTGTACAACTACTACATGTCTGAGTTTCTGATAATTATTTCTGATATCAGATAATTTATTTGTCACGTCAGAGGTGACTTACGACCAATAAGGGTTAACCTTTCCATCTGCTGTTTTTATATGAAGATTACTTATTGAAATCATACACTACGACTAGGCAGCAATTACTTTCTTATTTCTATTCGATACTCCACGAGGTTAAATCTACTGTTTTATCTTTTATTCATCATTTGTCCTAAACATCTTTACTATTGAGGCTACTGAACAACAACAATTAGTTTTATTTCTCTAAATTCAAGGCGCCGATGGGGTTTGAACTTATGGCACATTATTTCGCGATAGTAAAATAACTACTTAAAATATGCTATTAATTCTACTTAAAAGTAGTTTTATGCTAAACTTTTTAAAACATGTATTTATTCTTCCAAGTTCGCAATGTGATAAATCTACAGCATCAATTTGCCCTCTAAGTTGTAGAGAAATTCGAGTATTGACGTGTTGTACAGTTTCCTACTTATTCTCACAACTTCTACAAAAGACATTAAACGCGAGCTTTAATTTTATAGCATTTGGCTATGATGATCCTAATGGAGAACTATCAAAGTTAAACAGGTGTCCCTATTGAAGCACTGTCCTGTGGGGTTTTCAATAATTTCTGAAGAAACCCGACTAACTATTTTAACACTTCAGAAGGTATAAGAGTTCTTCATATCGCAATTTCTTTCATATTAATATTTCGAAACATACTGACATGCCCTGAACAACTCAACACACTTATACAATATCTACCCCGTATTAAAAACAAAACTTAAAAAAATTTATTAAGTAGCGATCTTTAGCGTCATGTAAGAACCTTTTTGTTTTGCCTGCCTGTGTAAATTATAACATCTCTTCATTGTACTGCTGCCTCTCTCTCGCTCTCTCTTCTAATATATTTTGGTAGCTATAGAGTTGTTATACAATTCTGCACAATATGTTTTTGTAAATGTGTGTGCGTATGTGTGTTTGTGAGTGCATTCCTTTTGCAAAAAAGTTAAAAACAAACAATCCAACACAAACACACATTTCCATATCGAAAGAAGTGTGTCTGTATGCAGTATTTGTGTGTAGAAAATAAAAATGCTTGCTAGTAGAGTAGGGCAAAGGGAGTTACAATTTTTGGTAGCAATGACCTTCACCGCGTTGTTGAGCTTGAAAATGATTATTTCATTTTATATATTGTTTTTTTCTTTGTTTTGTTTTCGGTTTTTTTTGCTGTGCCTTTGTTGTTGTTTTACTGCATTTCTTTACGAACAAATTCGAATTGATAATGTGTATGATGTGATGTTCGTGTTGATGTTGATAAAAAAGAAAATAAATAAGTAAAATAATGATGTTGTTTTTTTGCATTATTTGTGTTCTGTTTTATAGGAATGAATTTGTAAAATGAAGTTCAAGTTTTAGAAGCGGAGAATTGTAATTTCTTTTCTATTTTTCTATTTTTTTTTTTTTGCAATGTATTGTTAAAAGCAAGAAAATGCAAATTTGAATTGCATAAGTTTCTTTATTTTTACACTTTTATTTCTCCCCATTTTTGTAAATTTATTGTTTAAATGTTGGAGCTTCGTCATACGAGTAAAAGTGAAGTTTGACATGATGATGATAGTTGTGTGTGTGTTGTTTGGTTGGTAAATTATAAAGTCATTTATTTTTAAGAAAACACATTTTTATTTACATAACAATTTACATATATTTTTTTATATTTAAATTTTGGTAAAATTTCAAAAAATATATGGAGTAGATACTGAATCAATTTATTACCGTTTTGCTTTGATTTGAAGTCCTCAGTCAGTTTCGGTTGTCGATAATAAAACATAAATAACGGTGTTGAAAGACAGATAAGTTTGATGGTGCGAAACGGCTACAGATAAAACCAACTAAAAGAAATGCGAAAGCGGTGGTATAACTTTTAAAGGTTTTAAGTAAGAACTTCCAAACGCTCGCTAAAGCGACGGCTTCCCGTGAATGCGTTAAAGTATTTTCCAATTTCAGCGTAACAAGTTTGTCCCGAAATTCCGCTAATATCCCATAATATTTTAAAATAAAAATTCAATCTATTTGTTGCTTAAGCCATTTTATCAGGAAAACTTTATCGAAATTTTTAGAAAAGCCAAAAATATTTTCTATAACTATAAAAACTTCAAAAACCACATGAGAGTTATTTTGAAAGGCAATACAAAAACTGTATGGCTTTAACAAAAATTAACTAGTTGGAAAAACGGGTTTCTATAGAAATTTTGCCGGTTGCTTAAGCTAGCTCATCAGGAAACCTTTATCGAAATTTTTAGAAAAGCCAAAAATATTTCCTTTAAGTATTATAGCTTCCAAAAGCACATGAGAGTTATTTTAGAAGCCAATACAAATATCTTCACTTCCTCTACTCATGATTCTATAGTTTTCGCAATATGTTATTTTTTTGTCTTCATTTGTTGCTGCGCCATTGAAAATGGAGTTCATGACCACCTAAACTTGACACTGCTACAACAAAATTTAAATGGGAAATCATGCAAAACAGAATAAACGTTGAAATAATGCCTAAGTATGAGTATATTTGCAATTCTAATGGACAAATAGAACGCAAAAAAAACAAACTAAACCAACACCTTTGTTAGAAATAAGGGAAAAAAACGGCAAGAGAATTTGTACAACACAGAAATTAACAGGGAATTTAAGGTCGGTCGTAAGAGGAGGTGCAGAGCATCAAGCAAACATAAAGACACATAAAATTTCTGTATTAGAGTAACGAATGAAAAGAAGAAGAGGAAGCAGAAAAAGCATTAGGGAATATGCAACAAAACTTGCATACTCTACGTACGCTGCTAATGGCTGTTGTCGGGCAAACAAAGAGAGAAGGGGCTGGAAGTTAGAGTACTAAAACATTAGTAGGGAATTGCAGACTATTTAGGTTTGAGTTTATAAAACAACAAGCAACGAACGAACGAACGCCTCAGTTTCAATGACCTGTTCTATGTTGTTGCTGTTTTTGTTCTTCTATTGGAGTGTTCTGTGAATCAATTCTACGTGCCACTACCACATACACAAGCACATGCAATTTATATACATATTTGCAAATATATTCCATAATATTCTACAACAAAAAACACAAAAGTTGTTTATTGTGCTGCTCCTGTTTTTTTGTTGTGGTTGATCATCATTAACGTTGTCGTCATGATTCCATGGTACATTTAATTTTCCCATTGGTATTTCCTTTGTTCTATAGGTTACTCTGTTTTTTCAAGTTTTCTATGTTTTTGTGTAACCAGAAAAATGAAAAGTGAGGTTGAGTTTTCCCTGTTCTACTGAGACTGATGATGACTGGCTGGTTGGCTTCTTCACTTGGTTTCTGGTTGCATCATTTGTAAAGTTTTTCATTTTTTTTTTTTTTTTGCTTTTGTTGTCCACTTTCCAAAACGAGTTTTTCATGGTTAAGGAAAGAAAATGACTTTTGTTTTTAACATTTTCAAATGAATTTTTCTATTCTTTCTTAATGTTTTTTTTTTTTGCTACAGAAAATGAAAATTCTGCAGATTTCTAAGAAGAAAAAAAGTTGTATTTTTCTTTATGCCGGAATAAAGCACAAGTTGAGGGAAAATTATAAAGAATTATAAACAATTACAACTTGAATCTTAAGTGACAAATAATGATGTTTTGATATGCTTTGAAAAACATAATTATTTGGCGAGTGAGTGTTTCTCCCTTTATTAAGCTTTAAGTAGAAAACAGGATTTAGCTTGAAATTTTATCACTCCTATGTTTCTGCAACATGTATTTTTTACATAAAATTAACAACAACAAAATGTTTGCCAAGTCTAAAATAAAGATCTTTAAAATAATGAAATAGAAATAAGTGTCATTCTCTCTAGTTTTCAAGACCTTAAAAATAACGGTTGAAGAGATTGAGGCATTTGAGTCAAATTACGTCACCTATTTTTTTATTGCTTTCTGTTATCGGCAGCTATAGTGATACTATCTCAATCAGAATATTATATGGGTCTTCGTTACGTATCAATATACATTTAAAAATCACCCTTTAATTTTTTTTTAATTACGAAAAACAATTTTTTTTTCAAATGGAACCAATCAACAAGCATCAGCACAAAAATACAGAAATTGAAATTTTGATTTAGTAGTGGAAATTAATAAATCTTAAAATTTTAAGCACCGTCAACTTTGGAAAAATATATTGTTACGTTTTTCCCTTTTAGAACAAACGTACGGATTCTTTTGATTTCAAACTGTCGCTCATTATAAATTCTTTATTATTACTTTGTGGCTTTATCTGGCTAAACTTCTTGATCCTACCGGTCTTGTGAACCCTTGGTCTCTTATTTACTAAACATGCATTATTACTACAAACGCGGCTATCCACGCTACACTACTGTGTTACTCCGGCGAGTCATGAACTACTCGATGCCTTAACCTTAACCATCCACAGACAACTCCACTACTTCTTTTATCAAAGCCAGTCATCCCCTTTAATACAATAGCCACAACAAACGTCTGCCATACACTGTTGTTATGCTGTTACACTTGCCTGCGCTAACCGCTGCCGTTCTAACTTTTTATTATAAAGGGCCTCTTGACAATTATCTATTACTCTTTTGTTAAAGTAGACGTCTCCGTTTAATTATCTGCCATGACTTTACACAATAATTGTCTTTTGCTCCTCGGGAGGTTTGTTTTGCCGCTTCTTAATTTTTAATTTAATTATAACAATTAATATTTTCTGCTGTAGGCATGTTCACGTAGAAAAAAATATGGTTGTGATATGGTCACAATAACCATATTATGTTCTTTGTAATAATATATGGTTGCGGAGAACCAATTATAGTTGTTTTCAACAAAACTTTAGTCACGATAAACATTATTTGTTAACTTTTAACGATTATATGGTTACTGTGCACCAAAAATGCAACATGGTTGGTTTTATCTTAAAAAATTTCAACCACAACCAAGGTTTTGTAACTTATTAAAAATAATATAAAATATGTAACCATAATATATTATTATTAATTAAAGTATGGTTAAAAGCAACAGAATAATGTTTGCGCCAAAACATATTTTGTTCTAGTACTTGACAGTTTAGTAATTTTTTTTGGTAGCTAAAATTTGAAATTGTTTTTTACTCGTATTTTTAAAGAAAGTGAAAAAAAAATTAAAATTTATGCACAAAATAAATAATCAAAAATAATATGCAAAATATGAAAACAAATAAAAAGGGAACCAAAACATTTAAAAAAGTTGAAGTAAATATGCATGTATGTATGCTTACAGTATGTAATGTTTATTTCAACATATTTATTTAAATACTTTTGAGAACAATATGGTTGCAAATGTAACAATACTATGTTTTGTTAATACCATATAATGCAACCATAGTATGTTGCTCTTAGATTATGGTTACCTCAACCATATTTTTTCTTTGCGTGTTCAAAGGTGGGCTCGAACTCATGATCTTCTGTTTTACAGCATGCACCTCTACCAACGCAACCATTGAGGTTGCTCAGCTTTTGTTAGATAATTGTGGTTTTATTCTATACACACACCATTAGTTGAATTAACTTATTCACCACCCTCATACGGAAACAACAACAGGGGTTGCCAGATTTTTATTATTCGTAACAATATGTTTCTTTTCTAAACTTTGGAAATTTTAAATTTATGTTAGATTTTCCACGACAGAAAGTGCTTTTTGTATGGCTTCTTAAATTTTGTTATATTTTTAAATAAAATTTTTGAAATGGAGTTTTTTTTTAATTTGTGGATTATTGCGGTTTGGATTTTTTTTTTTTTTTTTTTTTGTTGTAAAATTTTAGTTTAGGGAGACTTATGTTTTGCTAAGGAGAGATATCAATTATATTGCTAGAATTCATTAAAATTACGGCTTTATTTTATCTTTTATTCGAATAATATTAATCGAATAATTGTACATTAAATTTAACATTTGTTTCTTCGAATAAGAGCTCACATTTGACAGACTTCAATATGTGATGATGAGGCATACAGGCATAACATACAGAATAGCATACAACAACGCCCATGCTGCAAGCCTCACTACATGTACACAATCTTTTGGAAATGTAGAGAGCAATGTTTATTAGAATATTTTTTATTCAAACAAATTTAAAAAAAAATATTTTCACTAAGAAAATATTTTTTTTTTCAAAAAATCGAATATAATATTTTTTTTACATTAAGATACTACCGTAAATAAGCAGTGAAATTTATGTTTTCGTTATATTTTTGTTCCCCGCTAAGTATAAATTGATATCATCAATTTTCCGTGAAATATTTATACCCGTCATTTAACAGCTGTTCAGATAAAATAGGCAAGCTATCAATGCACATTGAATGTACATAAAAAAATAAAACTGCTTTTTCAAGCACTAGGGCAGTTTTTAAAATGAAAATATTGAAATTTTTATTTTTTTTCTCATTCAGGATTTGAACCGTGGATATTTAGAACTTTGTCTAACCAAATTAATATAAAGTGGTGGTGTTTAAAACTAACACAACCTAACGTAGGTGGATGTGCAGAATTCTGATGAAGGATGTGAGGGTCCAGAAAATGCTGCATATCACTCTGCTAGTGTCTAATTTTTTTGGCTTTTCTTTGGAAAACGTCCGCATACATTTGTAAATAGTTCCACTTTCTAAAAAAAATTTTAAAAATTATAAAGGAACTTACGCCGAAAAAAGTAAATTTTAAATCAATAAAAATTTTTGTTTATTATTTTTAATATTTCGCCACATCATTGGGTGGCATCTTCAGGAAACACGAAACAAAAATATTAATAATTAGTTTTTTTCAAAGACATTTATATATTTTTTCCTGTTTCCTGAAGATGCCACGCAATGGTGTGGCGAAATATTAAAAATCAATAATAAACAATAATCTTATTTAAAAAACTGACCTCGTGCTTGAAAAAAATAGAAAAGAAAATTAATTATAAAAGCCAAAAAAAAAAAAATAATATTTAAGAAAATTAAACTCTGTCAAAATTCTTAAAGTCAACGTTTGAAATTATTAGTTAATACTTTTGAGTTGCAAAAAAGAGAAACTTGGCACAGTCCAACTTAAGGTCAGGGTTTGTAAGAAGCATTTAATCTCTTGGACTTACCCTACGCTACCACCTGGTAATTGATTCGCCTTTCTTTCCATTGCTATTTCCAATTTCATAGTTAAGTACACATGGAAAGTGCAATTATATTAAGTGTTTACGTTTCTTACAATAATAATTAATTACGGTTTTTTATTGTTATTGATGCTTTAATAAGAATTGCAATACCGATACCACTTATAATTAAATGTATATAGTGAGTGTGCAAATGTGTTTATAAGATATGTAACAAGATTATTCTTACACAAGCAGATTTTTAAGTTTAAATTTATGTTTTTTACACGTCACAATCATCATTACAGTTCTTGATTTTTCTCCGTTTCACTCTCACTTCTAAAAGCTTCTTTTTTTTTATTAATTGTCGTGTGTACATATTTGTTTTTTATGCACAATATATTGCATCTATGTATGTACTTATGTAAAGACTGAATTATAAAAATTTTATAAAATTTTACACCATTATTTTACTGGCGTAATCGCACAAATTGTTATATAATGTAACTCTAGACAGATGGCTTCGAGCCTCCACTCTTACTCACATTTTAATTGCTCCCGGTATTAGCGTCCGTCACCTAATCTGTTAACAAAACTTTATCATAAATCACAATTTAGTAGAGAAGTCAATTACTTCTATTTGAGGGTGGCCAGATTGCAAATCAAGTTGTCGAAATAAAAGTCGCCAAATAAAAACGGTAATTTATTTAGAGATAAAATCAAGCAAATCTCCATTTTGGCTATTGCATTTAATCTAATAACTTTAATTTTTTTTTTAAATCAATGAAATTAATAGACATTATGTGTTTTTTTCATCAGAAAGCTATAACTGCCTACACTACCACTAATCCTTGCAGGTGGTTACTTAATTGGGTATATTTTTTCGCTTTTTAAAGTCAGCCTTTAAATTTTGTACAAGTAAGTTCCTTACGTACGTGCATAATCAAACAAAAAACTGATTGCATTGAAAGAGTGGGCGTGGTATCGCCTATAATAAATAAAATCTTGCCGTGTACCTTTAGAACTACAATATGTAGATTGTTTAAATTTTGTACATGTAACTCCCTTAACTATTAATATGAACAATTAAGCGAAATAGTGACTGAATTGGAAGTGTTATCGTGGTACCGCCTATATAAAGTGAAATATTATTATGGTGCATTCAGTGAACTATAACACCTAGCGTTCTTAAATTCCTTACAAATGACATAATAATAATTTACATAATCAATAATAGTAATAACAATAAAAGTTTTTATAAATATTATTGGGGTAGAAAAGTGCCCCGGGTTTAGTAGTTTATTTCATCAATGACTTTTACATATCAATAATGTACTTTGCTTGCGGCAGGCTCCACACTACACCAACGAAATGTCTCATCAGAAATCTTTATTCCTGGGGCCGTACCAGACCTTATCCTGCAGAGGTTCGAAACTGTAACGGAGTTAAAGAACTTACCTGCCAGTTACGATGCTAAAACTGCTACTTAATGTGCTACTATGCGCACTTAGCAAGATAAGTGTTAAGAGCCTTAGTTTAGAGATTGTTACAGTTATCATGCTATATGTTATTCTTATAAACTGATTTTTATACAAGACGCGTATTTTAAACTATAAAATATGACCCAGTTTTTAAAATCGTTATTTATACAAAAAGGTTTTGCTTCACTCTTGACACAATTCTCTCATAAAGGTTTTGGAAAATTTTTATGTATTTTCGTTAAAATTGCTAATGAGTTTTATTTTTTGTGTTAAGCTCTTATTTTCATATATTTTGTGTAACACCATATAGTGCCAAGCGAGCTGTCAAAAAAATCATTAAATTAATGATTTATTACGGTCGGCAAGAAACTTGAAATTCTTGTTTATATAAAAAAACAAAATCCTTTTTAACAATTTTGCACAATTTATTAACTCAAGTATACATGTAAATATAAGGCCACCAGAACCCTCTGTACCATGTCTAGGCCACTTATAAATTTTATTTTTTAAATCTGTTACATCAGCTATTATTCTTCATGTACTTAAATTTAAAATAATGCCATTTGAAAATCACTAGCAACACATACTCTGCCTAAATTTTAAGTATCTGCCTGTTACGGTTCAAAAATAAGGCCATTACCTAAAAATCACGTTACTATTGCGACACCGTTTATTTAATTTTATTTTAATTTTTTTCATTTTTTTTTTCTACAAAGTTAGAAGATAAAGCAATAAATATTTAAAAAAATTTCCAGCGTCTGCCAATAACGGTTTTAAAGATAGGGCCATATTCATCAAAAACACGGCATCTATGAAAACACCTTTAAATTTTAAAATTATTTTTTACACTTATTTTTAAAGCAGACACATTTGTACATAATCGGGGTAACTTCTTAATGTCTGCCTAATACTGTCGAAAAACTAAGGCTATTGGCTTATTCGGAAATGCGTCGCTGCGCTATTGCTGTGACAATAGCTTTAGTAATACACCTTCTGTGAATAGAAGGTATTGTAGCGAACACAATAGAGTTACGTTTTAACCTTTTAGGTACAGAACCCTTAAAACAGTTATACAACTAAACTGAAAATAGTTTGAGTATAAAAAATATTTAATATTTTCCTTCAAATGATCATAATTAATAAAATTCTACACCACACTCCATCTATAAAAACTTTCACCTTCATTATAAGTCTGGCAACTCATTATATTTTTGTTTATTTTAAAAAAGTTACTAAATAAAGAGAGGAAAATAGTAAGAGAGTTATAAAAGGAATAAATAAATATTTTATCATGTTTATTAAGTTGGCGTTCGTCGACCTTGCAACTCGTTTATATTTTCTACTTTAGAAAATTTTGTTTTGATGCTGTATTTTATTATTATTCTTTCTTTTTCAATGTGTTTCCTCATCCCACAGATGAGGGAGCCCCATATTAATGCAATGACACTAGGCTGGTTTGTGTGTATGTTTTTGCAAACCTTATTTATATGTCTTTTGTGTAGGTGGTTTGTTTGTGTGTTGCATTATAAAATCGTTATTGCCGTTTCGTTTTGAGTGTTTGATAATCGGTGTCAACAACTTCATAATTACATACTTTTTTCATTTGTAGTAAAAAAGTAACTTTTATCACAACACAACAAAAATAAATATTGTTGTAGATTTTTTGTTGCCACATTACAAATTGTCATAGTCATGATAAAAACATTGATGAAAATGAGATTTTAATTTGATTGATGAATGGGTCAGTTCTAGGCAGAGTTATTTTTTACCGATATGCGGAAAAGCAAAGCAAAATTTGTTGAATAAATGGCAACATTACAATGTAAATTGACAAAGAAATTATTTTCCAATAGCAATACGTACTAATATTTCATCGAAGAGAGTTTACTAGTAAAAAAAAATTCTATGTATTTTTAAATTTTATTAAAAATTGAAAGGAAAATTCATTGAATTAATCAAGAGGTATGAGTTTTTCACTATGCATTTAAATGTACATATTTTCATACATACATATCTGTTATTCTTCTTTGTTATATCTAAATAAGTTCGCTGCTGTGTAACAACCAAAAAGCTTATCGGTGTATTAATGTTCAGAATAGTACGAACAAATAGGAACAACATAAAAAGAAACTCAACTGACGATAGTTAAAATAGGTACTGACAGACAAAAAAAAAATAAATAAACTCAAGTGAAGGAAGTCTCATTAAATTCATCCTATTTTTATTTCATCGAAAATTCACAAGTAAAAATTTCCTAAATAATATTTAATAAAACCAATGGTGGGAAGAAGCAATTTTGTTGGGAGCAGTATAATTAAAAAAAAAGAATAATTGGTTCTTCTAACATCATCGAAACATCACGAAACAATTAAAAAATTCTAATTCAAAATTATATTTTGATTTAAATATGTTTTTTATAGAAAGTACCTTTTTATAAAAACGTCTATTTAAAGCAAAATGGATATTTTTCAATTAAAAGTATCTTTCTCACAAATTCTCAGTAAAATGTATATTTAAAATAAAAAGTATTTTTTAAACGAAAAATATATGTTTAACAACCTTTTTTAAAAAAGTACCTTTTTAAGTACCTTTTTTCTAAAAAAATTATATTTTTCAAACTTTGTTTTAAATAAAAAGTTTCTTTTAAATAAAGCAGAATTTTATCCAAAATATACTTTTCTATATACAGCACTACTTTTTAAAAAGGAAACTTTTATTTAGTAAAAATAGTACTATTACAAATGCGCACCTATTTAGAAAACCGTTCATTCTAAATAAAATATATTTTTTATTTAAATAAAAACTTTTTCTTTAAATAATCTTTAATGTTAAAAATTTCATTCAAAACAAAGGACTCTTTTTAAAACGAAATTTCGTACCTTTTTAGATAGAACTGTTAACATTTAAGATATGTCGAAAATAAGACTTTGTGTATTTTTTTTTTATAATAAAAGAAATTAGAAGTTATCCAGAATAAGCAAAACTAAAATTCGAAGTACCTGCTTCAACAACAACAAAAAAAATCATTTAAAATTCTGTAGCACTTTAGTGCCTCTTTTATTTCTAGTTTTTTAATAAAAAGATTTTTTTTAAAAAAAGCAATTCTTTTTTTATATAAAAGTACCTTTATAATGATTATAAGCTTTAACTGAAATGAGCTTATTTAATAAAAAGTACCCTGAGAAAAAAATAAAAACTATTTGAATATAAAATATTTGCCAAGAAAGTACCTTTAAATAAAAAGCCAATTTTATACATATAATAACTAAGAAGCACTTACTTATAAAAAATTATGCTGTGAAAAAAATAACCTTTTTAACACAATTATCTTTAATGTAAAAAAATCTCCTAGAAAAGTACCTTTAAACGGGATCATTTCTGTACATTAAATATTTGTTAAAAATTTTGGTATTGGTGTAGATAGTAATTGATATAAAATACAAAACACCTATTTTTGGAGTTTTTGTCTGTCTGTCTTTTTTCGCATCACGCAAAAACTATTGTATAGATTTAAATAAAATTTTGAAAGGAGTTCCCTTAGAACCTTGGTTGATATATAGAATACTGTTTCATGTCATTTCGTAGAGAAAAAAGAAATACGAATGTGAAATTTCACCGTTATAATAGCACTAAAATAGGTGTCTTCACTTTTTATTTTTGTAAATGAAAAATGTTTAACAGTGTTTACAGAACACTTCATTAATAATTAAAAAAAATTTTTTCTAAATTTGAATTTTAAGGCAATTATAAATGACATGCAGACGAAGTCGTGGGCACTTCTAGTTTTTAATAAAAGAAATATATCTTTTTAATAAAAAGTACATGTTAAATAAAAAGTACCCTTTTATAAACAATATAATTTTTAGGAAAAAACAACTGTAAGTAAAAACAAAAAGAAGCTTTTACGAGAAAATAAAAAATATTACAAGATTAAGTTGTATTTTTGGAGGACCTTTAAATAAAAAGTACCTTTAAAATAAAAAGAGGCGTTTTTAATAAAAAGTACCATGAGAAAAATAGTATCTTTTCGAACAAAACCGATTGTTGGTTGCTAAACATAACAAGTCCGAATATATTGTTTTTAAGTGAAATACAATACAGGGATAAATTTGAAAAATTTCCCTGATTATAAAAAGTACCATTAGGTTAGGTTAGGTTGGGTTGCACAAGCTGCCGTTATGAGAAAAACCGACTCACTTGCGTCCTAAATTAAGTCAATTTTTATGTAAGATATATGTGTCTTTTTAATTAAAAGTAAAACTTAAATGAAAAGTACCATTCAAGAATAACAAATATTGTTAAGGAAAAGTACCTTTTTTAAAAATAGAAAAATATAAAAGTTATCAGCTCTTCAAAGTCTATTCGATGTTAATACGAGGACAAAAGGAAAATATTTTTTAAGTAAAGTTAAACTTTGAAATTAAAAGTACTTAATTAATTAAAAAAAAAAGTACCTTAAGCCGAACTAAGGATATAAATCATTTTTCATAAAAGAAGTACCTTTATCGAGAGTGAGGTATGGAATAAAAATAAAAATATTCCCGAAAGTAAAATACTTTGTCAATTTGAATTAAATAATCCCTCTCTTTTAAATAAAAAGTACTTTTAATATAAGAAATATATTTCAAAGAATAATTTGCTTCTAGAAAATGCAGCTTCGACACAAAAAGTACTAAAATTATAATATTATATTTTTAAGACGTGTTCGCAAACCCATTTTACCTTAACCACATACTGTAGGGTGCATGTACTAGAACAAAAAAAGAAAAACTCCAAATGGCAATGGCCCTGAAAAAACTGCTTCACTAGCTTCCCATATTTACAAACGGCAAAGAACAAACCGACAATAAAAGCATTGAGTACGAAAGGCAAAACTTCCATTAAAAAACTTCATATTGTGTTGTTGCGTCAATAGTTGGAGTGTGCAGAATTTACTATTATGTACAATATAGAGATGCAATAGAGCATAGACAACATTGAAAAGCATGATTTTTTTTTAACATTAGTACCAAACGATGTTCAAGAGCACGTACATACATGCATACATAGAGCTACACATACAATTTTATCTTTTAGCAATAACCTACCAATGCCATTGTCAATGCCAGGAGGTTGTTTGGTAGGTTCTTTACAATTTCTATAGTTTCTCTGCAGACAACATCACCACCACACCACCGCCTCACATGAGCTTAAGTTTTCCCTTTGTTGGCGTAGCAGTCATACATACGAAAATATAAAAAAAAAATGTTTCAATAGAACTCTTGTGTAACATTTAGTTGTAGAGTTCTGCAGTTTCATTTTAGCTGCTCTTCTCTTTGCTCTTTGCTGCATGTTTTTGTTAGTATTTCTGTTTGTGTTTTTTTTTTTCATAGTTCTTGTGTTGTTTATGTTGTTGAGGCCATTAGCCTCGTGAAATGCAATTTTCAATGTCTCCTACACCATTGCAAAATCATGGCTCCATTAATCGAGCATGCGCTTTAAGATCTTTGATTAAGTTTTGTATTGGCATTGCAATTTCTGTTGAATGTTAAGGCCAAATGTTTTATATTTCTTTCCCCCCCAGGTCTCTTTATCTAAGTGGATCAGTAGTGATTGGTAGGAGTCCGACAATTAATGACCGCAAATCTATGTTCTATTGGAATTATTTATACGAGAGAAATTGTTATGCTTTCATTTCAGTAATTAAAATAATTTATTTTCTTGTTGCTTTTGTATTTGTTTGAACTTTTTGGAAGTATTTTATTGATGGGATTAGATAGTGTTTTATCAGTTTTACAGACGATGACCTCAATTTGCTTAACTCAAAGCAGATTTTTGAAGATGAGTCAGGACTCTCAAACAGGTTGGAAGGTGTGTTCACTGTAAAAACAAAAGAACAATAATGATTTTCAAATTAGCAATGGCAGACAAGGGGGACAATAGTCTTGAAAAAATGCTACTAATAGAGATTTCTGTTTTTTTTTTTAATAAAATTTTGTAATTCTCAAAGAGTGTGAACACTTTTAGTTATCGTGATTACAGATAATTTATTGTCTGAAAACTAGACTAATTCCTAAGACTTTCGCCATGTACAACTGCAGGTAATTCGGGACGAAGATCAAAGCCAAACTAAAAGCGAGTTGACAGCAAGCGGTTTTTAAGGCAAGTGCTTACATTTTTTCTAAGTCTAAATCCATTCGTATCAAAAAATAGAATAATGAAGTAGAATATTTTTTTTGAAAATTTCAAAAAAAGAGAGCCGTACGGCCAAACGAATCAATTGCCAGGTGGTAGCGTAGGCGTATTCATTAATTTTCGCTGTGAACACTACCGTCAATCTCTATATATAAAAAATCTGTGCATATTTTTATATATATACTTTGACAGCAATTTTTACCAGCAAAAATTATGAATTCGCCTACGCTGCCACCTGGTAGTTGATTCGCCTTGTGTACGACTGTCAAATTTCCTTACGTATTTTCTCTCAATGTCGAACAGTTTCATTACATATTATGTTTTGATGATACTACTTGTACTCTTCTACTTAAGTTTCTATAAAAGACAGGACAGCGCGACAAAAAGAAAATCTGTTGTGTTCTCTGTCAGGTACTCTGTTGAAGGGCTTGTTGGGAAATGCATCAAAGAGCGTTCTAAAAAACATCAGTTAGCTTCACTGCAAATGTCATGTGTTCTAAAATGCATCACACGTATGCGTATCAGATGCAGCGCAGTGATACATTTCCAAACGAGCCCGAATTTTATTACTGTAATCTACCAAAGTATCAATAGGTGCTTTCCCAGTTCATAAAATAATTCTCTGAAATTTCCTGCTCGTGACCACAAAATCTTCACACTCTGTTTCTGTCAATCATAAGCTTGTTGAGGAAATTTCTCAGTCTGAAATGGTCTGAAGGAAAACCGGTAAGTATTTTTTTGTATTGTTTGCTAAAGCCCGTTTTTCCTCAATTCTAAAGATTTTTTGTAAAATTTAAAAGAGGAAAAGCTTTGAGTTAGCAAAGTTTCCTTTCTGATCCATTCGGTTTGCTGGGAATTTTCATTCTACTGGGTGGATTTTTTCACCCCAATAGAACTTTAAATTATAAAAATTAACTAAATTAATTAAATTATAATTTTATTTTATTTTCAGTAAACTCTGACAAATCTGCTGAATAGACTCACGATTGAACAACGCTATCAAAGTATCCAAGTTTACAATGAAAATCAGTCGTCAATTCGAGCAACTTATAGACGACTTCGTGATTTTTATGGTGCACATAATCCAGAAAAATGCCCTTTTGGTGTGGTTTACACGCTGCCGGCGTCATCGGGCCTTATTTCTTTGAAATGAGACCGGATCTAACGTTACGGTAAATAGAACAGCACCATGATTAATGACTTTTGCTAAAAATATAGATAACATTGATCCGAACGAAATGTGGTTTGAACAAGATGGCGCTACGTGCCATACGGCGACCGCAATCATCGAATTATTGAAATCAAAATTTGGCGATAAGTTGATTTCAAGAAATGGACCTGTCAATTGGACTCCAAGGTCGTGCGATTTGACACCTCTCTAATATTGCCTGTGAGGTCACGTGAAGTTACTGGTTTATGCTGATAAACCAGCTACAATTGATGCTTTGGGGGCCAACATTGTTCGTGTTATTTGTGACATACGGCCAGCAGTACTTGAAAAAGTTACTTAAAATTGGACGTCGAAAATGCGCTTCGTCATGAGCAACTGCGGTGGCCATATGCTCGAAATCATTTTTAAATATTAATGCCATGTTCTGATGTTTTGTACAAAAAAAATTCTTTATTACAATTAAATTTGTAATACTTGAGGTGTGATAGTGTAGAAACAAAATGTAAAAAAAATTTGCATTAGATTTTCTTTCTTATAAAATCCAGATTTCCTCTCGAATATTATTAAATCCATTCCCACCCAAAAACCTTACCCGGCCGACTATGACCGCATTTGTTCCATTACTGGCAAGCCTTTTTACCTTTTCACCGCATTCCAACGTAATGGAAATGTAGCAGGGAAGAGCCATTTTGGTGCCGTCCAACTAATTCTGTATTTTATATTAAATTCCCAACAAAGATGATGGAATTCTTCCCATAAATTTATTATAGTTTATTTGCGGTCCTTTTACCCTCACGCCGATTCCTACCAGCTTTCTGGACCCATCCATATATTAATTGATCCGAATATCTCGAATGTAATACTGTGCTGATGTTTACACTCACTCCCTTTTATTATTCAGAACAGTAAAAACAAACTTTTGATCGAATTAATATTTAATATTGAGTTGCATGAGTTGTGGCATACATTTTGCAAAAAAAACAAAGTTTCCGCTGGTCATTCCCAAAAGTCCCTATCTATCCCTCCCCCGCTATTCGAATGAATTCGTTTTGCAGCCTCTTTAGAGAAGATAGTACAAGGAGAACTTTCATAACCATAGAACTCCCATTGGCGCTGTTATACAGAGGCGCGTGAGCCTCTGTCATTTCGCTATACGATACTAACTTGCAGTTAGCCTGATCCTGTTTTACCAAGCTACCGAGCTGTCATAATAATGAAAACTTTTATTTCAGTGTTTTAGTATTTTCACTCTGGTCTGAAAAGAGAAGAAATAGAAGATAAAATGTAATTGAATTTGAATAAGTTTCAGTGATTGTGAAAACATTTAATGGAATCAATGACTTAGTCTTGATGAGAGAATTCAAAAATATACTTTGTTCTTAAGTGCTTGAGTCTTGTGAGAAGCTTTCAAGACTTAATTTTATAAACTTTCGCGAAATCCCAAATTTAAAATATTCCTTTGATTTTAGTGACTTGAAAACTCCTTTCTAATGATCTTATAAAATATTCTGAAACCAGACAACACAACCAAGTCCTGTCACTGTTTAGTTTATTCCGTGGAGCTGTTATAAAATGTTTTAAAGAATTTAGTTTTTTATTGAGTTTCCAAGAAATCTTCACATGTTTCCTTTAAGTTTATCTAAACATTTTAACTGTCGTTGAAAGTTGAACACAATTCTTGTTACTTGCTTACGATTCTATGGGTCGTTACAATTTTTTTTATTTTATTATTTTATTTATAATGAAAAAGAAATTCAACTACCTTTCCGTTTCTTTGGTGATTTTCATTTCCGTTAAACCAACAAAAAAAAACGAAAGCAACGTACTCGCAAACGTTAAAATAAAATACCCCAATTGCCAATAAATAAGCGAGAATATAGTTGGCCCTTATGCCACGAATATATTAAATTATTCTTTCTAGACTGACATTACAATTATTTGCAATGCCAGCAGCAGCAGCAGCAGTAGGAACATCATCAACAGCAACATGAATAGCACACTAAATTGCAGCAGCTAAAGGTGCGCCAGCCGCATATATTGCACAACACAAGCACCAACACTCATTTTTATAAAATCACTAAATGAACAAACGAATTTAGTTGAATACCACGCCTAGGGCGGTGGCAGGCTAATAGACAGTCAGTCGTTTAGCACTCACAACTCACATACACGTTGCACATTTATCGATTAAAAATTGTCTCAGAATTTACAAAATACGGGTCATTGATCTGCTCATGCTTTTTTTTTGCTAAAACGTAGACTATTAAACTGGCGACAACGACACATAAACAATTTAACAGACGACATAATTTGAAGGGTTGTTGCAAAAAAAAGAAAAATATATATTAAAAAATATCCTTGCTTTGCTTAAAAGGATGAGAAACGTCTTTGCATTTTTCTTTTTATTTCTTTTTAAAATAATAAGTATTTTTAGTTTTTACGACAACAAAGAACTTAAAAAACTTTTCTAGCTAAAAGCAAATTTTGTTGTGTAATGTTTTTATTTTGTTGTTGTTGCTTTTTTTTTCTTAAAATCTATTCAGTCTTCTTTTTGGAAGGGGTTTATGATAAATATTTGAAAGGAATTAAACAAAGCGCATTTAATTACTTAAAATTACTCGAATAATATTTGAAATGCAGACAATAAGGAATTCCAAAAATTTTAAGGACTTTGCCTTTAGTGCAGGAAAAACTCAGTTCCAGAAAAGAAAAGAAATTTCTCAGTGTCAGTTCAAGTGTTGTGAAAGCATTCTTGCAAGAAGCACTATTGGTTTGATTAATAGACACACAAAGTACTTAGAATATGGATACGATTGAACTTCTTCCCCACGCCTAAGAATACAAATATTGTGGTTTAATTTCCTCTTTTAATTTGTGGTTACTCGTGAGTTCACTCAATACAGCCTTCGACTATGAGAAACCCCTCAAGGAAAGAAGTTCAAAGGCATAAAACACCACCATTTACACGCTGAACTAGTGTTACGAAATAAAAACCTAAATAATCTTACCACAGGTGTCCTTGAGGTGCACAGCCACATCCGGAGTTGCTACTTTTAACATCATAGTTGCAGGACTATGCTCTTTCTCCTTGCCGAAAAACTGGAAGTTACCTACACACGCACCGCAACATTGGCGTTATTTCTTGAAATGCATTGGGCCTAATCCACCCTCTCTTACCACCCCGATTTAGGGGTAAGCCACAGCTGCCCCGTTACTCTCCGAAAAGTCTCATCAACAACCGGTGCAGGGACCTTTATTCCGTAGTATCAGTAGTTAGCCACAGGTCAGACTTTGAGAATCTTTATCTTCAAGTTTGAGGCCAGCAAGTTCTAATTAAGAAAGGAGCAGATTCCCAAGAGAAACATCCCGCCATGGCGAAAGCCTTTCACAGCTCCTCCTTCCCGAAACACAACTTTACGATGGTCTAATATCATTTTTAATAGTCCAAAAACTCGTAACAATAAAAAGCCAACATCCAGTATTTGTACATGAAAATCCTATTAATACCACAAGGAAGAAGCTTCTTCCAGGTATAAAAAAACCGTAAGCGTCCAAGAAAAACTTCGAGATGCACAATACTCCAAGAACGAAGACGAAGGTGTGGTAAGAAGCAGAAAGCAACAAAAAGCAAACCATGTAAATGGGGATGTTTTAAGGGATACCTCTTCCCTTCTCTCTTTGTTTTTTTTCTTTCTTCTTTTTGACAGCAGGTAACACAAAGGGACTAATCAATGGACCCAAGTGGGCTGTGGCAACATGGCTGCCTGCTTAAATTAACCTAAGCTAAGGGAGACCTATGCTTGCAAGAGGAGTAATAGAAAAAAGACTTGAGTGAAGCTTTTCAGCTGATCGTAAACGGCTTCAGTTGTTCAGCAAACTAAACGGTTTTTTGCATAGAACTGCAAATACCGAGCCCTGTGAAATTAAGAAAATACTGAACCTTTGAACTAAGAATATCTCCAGTAAAATTCTTAGCTGCTGATTCGGTTAACGATGATTTGCGTTGCTGTTATTGTCAATGACTAAGCCAGTCTCCCTTAATCCTTTTTTTACGTTTGTAGATGGCGAGAATAAGGACAGACCTAAACCGATTATGAATGCCATTATAATAACTATGTAAACTTCGTGATGTGAAAACTGACAACTTAATCTCACTAAAGGACCCAGTGTGGATTTTAAAAAGAAAGGACTAATTGAGAATTATAAGCAATTTTTATGTTGTTTAAATTTGTAATCCTTCTCCTCAGTAGCCACCGTAATAGTTTTATTTTTCGCCTTCACTTAAGCTTCTTTTGCTTTCATCTTTCCTCTCACCGGTAATAATTTAAAAAAAATTAAAAGCTTAACACCTATTGTGAATAGTGCAGGGATTATTGTGAATTAGAAAAACATTTTCAAATTTTAATCCCAGATCATGACTATTACCTTTATTTAAACTTTAGTTTCGGAATTAAATAAATTGCTCATCACAAAATAGCTAACCAAAGTGGCAGCTTTAATAATGGCTGACACTTAAATAATGGCAGCTTAAGGTTTTATAGTTCTAAAGAAACATTCCCTTGTTTTAATCCATTAATGTTCACTTCAAATTGCTCTTATTGTTGTGTCGGTCATAAAGTAATATTCATGTTATTGTTGTCGTTGTTGTTAATAATGCTCGTAACAACTTCGTTAACATTTCAGTGTTATTTTCTATTTCCAATTTTCTTTTTTGTTCAACAACAAAAAGAACACAGAAAATCAAGTATTATTTCTTTTTTATGTTTTTGTTGTAAAATAAATGTCACATTCATTTATTGTTGTTGTAAGCTGTGTGACACTGACTTTCATCGTTTTGCAATACTTTGGGGTAGTGGAGCAATTGCTTTTTTCTACACACACACAGACGCTCGCTTTTGCAGTAAAAGTTTTTAATACAAATGAATGTTAAAATGTGTAGCAACCGCAACAACAACAGCAAAAGCAAGCAGCAACATAAATGAAAGCATTTGTAAAACTGTACCAGAAAAACTTTGTTGAGACGAAAAAAAAAAACTAAGTGTGAGTAATGTTAATGTTGGTAATGTATGTATGTAAACATGTTGTAATACGACACGTTTAAATACATTCTGGCATACAACCAAAGCTACAGCCAAACAACACACGAATATTGACTTGTCATGCATTCAACCATACTATTTTTGTATATTTGTCTGTACACAATATGCTGCAACATACAACAACATACAATACATGCACATTAAGCAATTCTGTTTTTTTCTTTTATACATGCATGTAGGTGTGTGTATGTGTGTGTATGTATTGTGCATAATATTTATTTAATGCCACATAGAAAATAAAATATTCCCCAACCAGGCCAGCAGTGTTATAGAGTAAAAGCTAAAATTACATAAAAGCAGCAACAGAAACAACAACAATGATATTATTTTCTGGTAACACTTATGTTTGTATGACTAAGAACGACTGTAGATATATTTATTTATTCAAACTTGCTCTAGACATTGGTAGAAAGGGAAATCATTACAATTGTCATCATTATTATCGCGATGATTATGATGATGATGATAATGAATTTTTGCCAACATTTCAATTAATGAAATGTGTTCTAGTATTAGAATTTTCTAGATAATAGACAAAATGTTTAAAGACGTGATTAAGAAGAAAAATAGAGAGAGAGTGAGAGAGAGAGAGATGAAGAAGAATAATCAATAAAAGAGAGAGTGAGAGAAAAAAGTATTTAAATGGAGTAGTAAAGAGAAATTATCAAATATTTAAAGTTTGTGGAGAAAAATATAAAAGCAGAAAAAATCCAGGTAATTTTTAATATTAAAAAATTATTACGAAATAAGTAATAGTGCTATATTCGGCTATGCCGAACCTTAAGTACCATTCATCAACTATGTAAATCTAGTTTAGTGAAGTAACTCCCATCAAAAAATTTTTAAGAAATATTAGTATTTTCTTAAAGATCTCTTTAAAAGCTTTAAAATGATGCCCATATTGATATTTAAAAAAATATTAAAATCTCAGAGCCCCGTAACTCGGAAAATATGGGCGAGCGCCAAATTTTTCATTTGATGTTTTTTCCCTATTTTTAATTCTCTATCTTTAATTCTATTTCTATTTTTTTAATTGGAGTTACTTTATTATGCCAAATGACATGAAAAAATTAGAGATAGGCGTGGTGTTTTGCCTGCTGCCTCGAAGGACATGGACCGATCATGCTGTTTTCCAATAGCACCTCTGATGTGCATGTAATAAAAACAGAGTTAAACATTAAATTAACTAACACATGTTGAGCAGCACCGTTGGCTGCGTTGATTTTTGAAAGAGAAAGTCATGGGTTCAAATCCCAACAGAGTCCTCAAGTTTAAGAGAAAAATTATTGTTATTGAGTAGCAGAGATAGTTGAGTTTTTTAAAGTTTAATAAAGGTAAAGAGCAGTTAAAAGTTCACGCAGTCTCGACTGGAAAAGTAAAACCATTCTTGTGTTACCGCGGTAGACGAGTTAGTAACAGGATTTAAGATCAAGTCTTAATCAAGAGAGAGATAGCAAGATAACATATTGTGGCAATTGTAGCTGAGGCGGTTGAAGCGCATTTTTAGCAAATAAGAGAACGTGCATCCAAACGCTGCCTAAGCAGCTAGATGATGGTAAAAGACAATATTTTCTAAACAAGACAATGTGCGTTCCAATCTCGCACAATGCTTGATCCCAGCTTATTACTATCAGCCAAAAGCGTTTTCCTGCTCTTAATTACTTAATTCTGATTTTTAGTGAAATCTTTAGTGAATTTTTGATTTTTAGATTTGTTCTTGCAAACAAAACCGACTTTAACTATTGGGACACCCTTATATTCCATCTCCAAACTTTATAATTTTTCCACTGTTCAACAGTTTGGCAACTATAGGGCCACCCTTTAATTTCCAAATTAAAATTATATACGTGCTGTTGTAGTAGTCTTAGCCATTAAGTTCTTTGTAAATTTGAACCGTCTGAATATAACTGTTCAAGAGTTTGGCCATGTACATCAGATCACATCGACTATTGTAAAACCATTCAATTTAGAATTTAAAATATTTATACTTCTTGTTATACCAAACAAAGTAGTGAACATTCTGTCTAGTTTTTAAGTGTTTGTATATCACGGTTAAAAAGATACGGTCATATAGGTCAAATTGCATTACTTTTGGGACACCCTTTAATTTATAAATTTAAATTATAAAGTTGTTGTTACAGCGGAATTAGCATAACAGATTCGTTGTAAATTTTAAGCAACTATCTACAACTGTTCAAAATTATAGCAATATACATCAAATTAATTGAACTATTGGGGAACCCGTTAATTGGTAATTTTAAATATTAATACTTGTTACTATAACGGTCATAGCAATCGACATTCTGTCCAATTTGCAAGTATTTGTCTATACCGGATCAAAAGATAGGCCCATATTATTCAATTTACATCAATTATGGGAACACCCTTTAATTTCTAAATTCAAATTATAAACTTGTTGTTATAGCGGGCTTAGTAATAAAGGTCCATTTTAGGTTTCAGCATTCTGGCTATAATGTTTTAAAAGTTCTGCCACATACATTAAATTAATCAGCTATTGGGATACCCTTTAATTTCCAAATCCAAATTTTATACTTGTAATAAAAGCAGAGTTATCAATACAGGTTCCTTGTAAATTTCAGCAGTCTGTCTAAAGCGGTTCAAAAGTTTGGCCACATATATCAAATTACATTAACTATTGAGACACCCTTTAATTTATAATTTTTCATGTTTTTACTTGTTATTATAACGTTCATAGTAATCGACATTCTGTCCAGTTTTTAAGCGTTTGTTCAAAAGTTAAGCCCATATAGGTTAATTTATTTCACCTATTGGAACACCCTTTAATTTTTAGATTTATTTTTGTATTACTTTTTGTTATCGGGAGCTATAGTAATGAGCAGTCATTTTAAATTTTAAAGAAGTACCCTTAACAGTTCATGATACACGTAAAAAATATGTATGTTGTATGGGGACACCCTTTAATTTTTAAGATTGTGAACTGTTTTTAAAACGGGACCAATTTATAAGCATAGTCTATCAAATTACAAAAAAAAATAAAAATTGGTTCAGAAATGACTAAGTTCTTTAGACACAAACATTAAAAAAACCAACATTCGCACGAATTGAAAACCTCCTTCTTTTTTCGAAGTCGGTTAAAAATAAATAAATAATAAAATAGTTTTTCTAATCCTTTTCTTTGTCTTTTTGTTTTTAATTGAAACTTAAAAGGAAAACTAACTACATGATTTGTTAGAATATTTACTTCTTTTTTTTACATTTTTCCTAATTATCTGTTAATCCTGTGTGTTTTTTTATTTTAAATATGTTCAAATGTATAAAATTTCTTTTTTAGAAAAATAAGAAAGAATTCCAATCCTTAAAAAGAAGCCAAATATTTCCCTTAATTTTAAGATATTTTATATTTTTCTTTTTTCTTTTATACAGAAGTATGAGTTTTCAATGCTTCTTTTACTCTAAAACAAAAAAGAAAATAAAATAAACATAAAATTTTTTGTCTGAGTGTAAGTGAAAATAATGTTTCTTATTCTCTTTATAGTCATTCAATCGCCTATTGTGTGCATGTGTGTGTATGGGTGTGTGTTTAACAGTGTCATGTCTGCATTTCCTTGTAGTTAAGCACTTGTTTTTTGTTAGTGTTGTTGTTGCAACAATATTTTTTGGAGTTTAAAAGTATGTGTGTTAAATGTATGTATATGTGTGTATGTATGTGTGCATGAGTGTGTATGTAAAGTTATGTGTGAATATTTTGTTGTGTTTGGTCAGTAATCAAGTATGAGTTTCCCAGACAACACCCCCAGAGTATTTTAAACCCTGAAATACATTAAGATATGTATAGTGAATTCTTCTTCTTCTTCTTGTTTTTCATTTATTTTACTATTATTTTAAACATCAGTTTGGGAGTTTTAGTGTGGACACATGTGTGTGTTCGATTGCTAAAAAAAAATAGAAAATTCTACTAATAGTTAAAACATGGCGCTTTACTGTCTGAAATGTTTTTATTTTATGAATGGAGCGACAGCATAAAAATAGAACATCTTTGAACTTTAAACAAATTAAGGATTATTTATTGTAGCAACAATAACAAGAACTCAAAATTCTTTATATGGTTGATTGCATTTATTTAATAAATAAAATTAAAATGCTCTCAAAGATTTAAGGGAGAACAAAAACAAGAAATGTTATTTAATTAATGTGATATTATAATGCTAAATATAATTTGGAAATTTATAGCAGTTTTGAATAAGATAAAATTTCTGTAGGTCCTAACAACAACAAAAATTGAAAACAAATTCCTAATAATTTTTAAATTTTTTTTGATAAAAATCTAAGAAGAAGGTTATCTGCTCACCTGATTTTAATTATATTTGTCTCCATAAAACTCTGTTATTTTTGAAGCGATTTGAAATTTTTTATAAAATTAAATATTAAAGGGTGTGACCAAAAAACAGACATGATTTTCTTATCTTCCTTAAAACTTAACGAACATCTATATAAAACTTTGGTATCACTATACTTCACATTAATAGAAAGTAACAAAAAATAATTTTAATAATATTAAAGGGTTCCCCAGTATGTAGTATTATATGACTTAAGCGACGCTTTCTATCGAACCCCTTTAGTCAAGTACTTAAAAAATAAAAAGTGTGGGTATCTTAATGTCTGCAAAAAAAATTGGAAACTAAAGGGTGTCCCCATAGGTGATATTTTTTGACTTATATGACTCTATTTACTGAATTCTCAAAATTACGCAGAATGTGTACTTATATGTCCGCTCTAGTAACAAGCATAAAATTGGAAGTTAAAGGGTGTCCCAATACGGGATGTTAGCTGTGTTTCATAGCCCCATCTATTGAACTCATATAGTCAAACACTTGAAAATTACTTCTATGGCCGCTTTAGCAACAAGCATAAAATTAGAAACTAAAGGGTGTCCCCATAGTTAATGTTATTTTACTTATATAGCTCTATTTATTGAACATCAAACATAATGCGGACTTTTATGTCCGCTCTAGCAACAAGCATAAAATTGAAAAATAAAGGGTGTCACAATATGTGATGTTACTTGTCTCATATGGCCCTATCTATTGAACTGTTATAGTCAAACACTTGAAAATTTATGCCCGCTTAAGCAACAAGCATATAAATTGGAAAGTAAAGGGTGGCCCATAGTTGATGGTGTTTAACTTTTATGGCTCTATTTATTAAACATCGAACATAATCTGTACTTTTGTGTCCGCTCTAGCAACAAGCATAAAATTGGAAATTAAAGGGTGTCCCAATAAGTGATGTTAGTTGTATCACATGGCCCTATCTATTGAGCTGTTATAGTCAAACACTTGAAAATTACTTCTATGCCCGCTTAAGCAACAAGCATAAAATTGGAAAGTAAAGGATGACCCATAGTTGATGTTATTTAACTTTTATGGCTCTTTTTATTGAACATCGAACATAATCTGTACTTTTGTGTCCGCTCTAGCAACAAGCATGAAATTGGAAATTAAATGGTGTCCCAATACGTTTTGTGAGTGGTTTTTTATGGCCCTATCTACTGAACTCTTATCGCCAAACACTTGAAAATTACTTCTATAGCTGCTTTAGCAACAAGCATAAAATTGGAAAGTAAAGGGTGTCCCCATAGTTAATGTCATTTGACTTATATGGCTCTATCTATTGAATATCGAAAATTACACAAAATGTCTACTTTTATGACCGCTCTAACATTAAGTATAAAATTGGAAATTAAAGGGTGACCCCATAGGTGATGTTATTTGTTGTATATGCCCTTATGTTTTAAACAGTTATGACAAGACACCTGCAAATTACACAAAATAATTATTTTTATGTCTGCCCTAATAACAAGTGGAAATTTTGAATTTTTTAAACTAAAGGGTGCTCTCATAGATAATAAAATTTATGTAAGCATATGGGCGTATCTTTCGAACCTTTGAAAATTTTTAATTTAATGAAAATGTGTGTTGAAATTTTTATTTTATATTCCGAGACCCTCTGCCTGTCTGTCTATTTTAAAGTCGTTTTTTGTTCGCAAAAATTATACAAAAATATTTATTGCTTCATTAAGGGTTAAAACTATAAATTGACGTTATTAGCTTTTTATTTTTTTTCTTTATTTCTTACTTTTTTATTTTTTTTTTACTTATTTTTATTTGAATTTTTTTTTTTTTGTAAAAAAGTATAATAAAAATCTTTTATTTTAATGCCCTTAAGAATTTTATACCAAAAATACCAATACTCCAAAAAATATATTTGCTTACACACACACACACACACACACACATGCATAAATAAGTTTCAACATGCATATAAAATTTATGTGAAATACACCAACTGTTACACAGACATACTTTCTGCAAAAATCCTCAACAAATACAGCAGCTCCATTTTTAAGGAGTTTGTAACACAAACACTTATTAACAATTGAAAACTCCAGTACAAATAAAACAAAAAATATAACAATAAAAATAAGAGAAAAAAAAATGAAAAGTGCAGCCATACTAAAGCTGGATGGCTGGATGGATACATAGAAACCAAAGCGAAAGTCTAAAATTTTCTATAGACGTCTACAAATATTCATACAACAAGAGAACAAAACAAAAATGAAACGATTTTAAGGTTTTGGATTTAAAAATTTTACAGATACACAAATTCGACTCATATACGAATGGAGAGACGATTTTTAAAACATAAAAAAGGGAGTTTGTATAACAAAACTCCAAAAGCACTTGGAGAAACGTTTAACAAAATCAAAATGAAATAGAAAAGTTTAATGAGTTTGTGATGATTTAAAAATTATAAATATCAATTTTATAATTAAAAATGTTTATACGAGGGCGCATAGACAATTAATCCACTTAGACTTAAATTTGTTTTAAACGGTTGTCATTTAAGCTCGACACTGTACTTCCAGCTGCATTAGGTCGTATTAATGAATTTTTTCACTCGTTGTACCCGGCTTTATTTGAGTTAAGCTTTTAAAAAAAAACTTTATGCATTTGATGCGTAATGTGGTACTTTGCTTTCCGTCAATAACATAAGAAATACTTCACTACATCTGATCTCCTCGCTATCTATGTCATCTTTATCAAACCGAAAATGAAATACAACTCTCATATAAAGTGCTTCAAAAACTCTTTTGGAATTACTTGATCGCGTGCAGGAAAGAGCGAAGAAGCTAATCGGTCAAAGTAGTGTATCCAGCTCTGTGTCATGTTACACATAAGGCAGGACATTCGCAGAGAAGCTGGGAAGACTGACTTCTCCTTATCTCTTTTCTTCTTATAGCTGTGACAATAGGCAGAGAGAGAGAGATCTGCTGGTATTGCCGGCGACCTCAAAGTATCCCTCTGATTTCGTTTGTTAATCTGGCAATGCTATTGAACAGGTGTCTATTACCCGTAAGGTTTGCTAAAGAATGAAGACAGTCAACTCCTAACAATTCTTTGAATTTGAATCTATAGATAAGAATAAATTGGTAAGAACGTTCAAATTTACTACCACAGTTAGCAGCAGAATAAAGTGTTTCTCGGTCGGAGATATTAGAGGTCGTGAGTACCACAGAATTGGTGTTCGAGCACATGACTAAAGATGAAGAATTCACTCTCTACGTTGACGTATGTCACTTTACGTTGATTGTGTGTCACTTTAGATTTTAATTTAAAGGCAATAAAATTCCCGACGAACTACGAAGAATGGGCTCAAAGGGGTGTAACTTAGGATAATGTAAATCGGTAAACCCAGCAATTAGTCACCATTATGAAACATTTAGGTAAGTAGAAGAAGCTACAAGGTCTGATGGACCATTTACTTCAAATGAGGAACGACAAAGTCAAAACTACTCCTGTGTGAAAGGAAAAGTTCTAAGAGTTATTGTGTGTCACATATATCTAATCGGGTTTTTGACGGAGTAATTAGAGTTCACTGAACTTATTTTGTATCACTAGGTGAAAGATTTCATAGTGAGCTAAGCTGTAGTAGAATAAGTTGGCGAAGTGTTGGGTACCAAGATGCTAATGGTGTTGCTTGTATTCTGGGAAATCACAATGGACTCCATGGGTCTTCGAATAGAGGTCTCATTTTATCAGCACATTTACGATATTCCATTACAGGGTACTTTTTTTAGCGTGATAGAACTTTAAATTATAAAAAATAACATTAAAATTAAGTTTTGATAAAAAATATTTTTTCCTTTTATTTTCAGTAAACTCTGGCAAATCATTATGAATAGACTCACGCTTAAACAACGCTATTTAATCATCCCAGTTTACCTTGAAAATTAGTCATCAATTTGAGCAACTAACTTAAACGACTTCATTATTTTTATGGTACACATTAGAGCTGTGTCGTTCGCGAACGAACGGGTTAAATTGACCGAATCAAACAAGTGACCGAAATGATCCGGTCATTTAAATCAGGTCTTTTCGTTCAATAGTGTACGGGTTAAATTGAACGTATGACTTAATTGAACGATTTGAGCGAGATATTTAATCGGCTCCTTTCGTTCAAATTGACCGACTAAACGAATTGAACGAACGAATCAGTCTTTGATAATTGACCGAAAAAGACCGGTCACTGAAACGAACGACCGGGCACATGTCTGGTACACATTATCGTCCATCTCAGCAAGCCACATGTGAAAGTGTGAATAGATTTCGTATCACATACTCTCTAGAGGATGCAATAACACCAACACGTTGAAAGAATGTGCGCACTGAAGAGAATATCACTGCTGCAAACGAAAGTGTAAAATAAGATCCAAATTTATCGATTCGTCGACGGTCTCATGAATTGGGGCTCTGTCCGTCCACTACGTGCAAAATTTTGCGCAAAGATCTAAGCCTACACCCGCATAAGATTCAGCTAGTGGAGAAATTAAAGCCACGAGATCATTATCTGCTTCGATCTTTCGCCGATTGGGCTCTAGAACTGTTGTTTTATCGCCAAATTGTGTTCAGCGATAAGGTTCATTTTTGGCTTAACGGGTTTGCTAATAGGCAAAATTGTCGCATATGGAGTGAGACCAATCCACAACACACCCTACACACTCCATTGCATCCAGAAAAATGCATCGTTTGGTGTGGTTTACAAGCTGGTGGCATCATCGGACTTTATTTCTTCAATAATGAGGCCGGATCTCACGTTACTGTTAATGGATATCGTTACCGCACCATGATTAATGATTTTTTGTTTGAAAATATAGATGACATTGATCCGGACGGAATGTTATTTCAACAAGATGGCGCTACGTACCATACGGCGACCGCAACCATCGAATTATTGAAAAAAAAATTTGGCAATAAGTGGATTTCGAGAAATCGACCTGTCAATTGGCTTTTAAGGTCGTGCAATTTGCCACCTCTTGATTATTTCCTGTAGGGCCACGTGACGTCACTGATTAAGGCTAACAAACCATCAACAATTAACGCTTTGGAGGACAACATTGTTCGTCTTATACGTGACATATAATCAGCAGTACTTGAAAAAGTGACCCAAAACTGGAATTCCGGAATACGCTACGTCATAAGCTACCGCAGTGGCCATATGCCCTAAATCATTTTTAAATACTAAAGCCATGTTTTGATCTTTCGTATAAAAAAAATTCTTGATTACAATTAAATTTTTTTTTTGTTATTTTTCACTATTTAAAGTTCTATCGGGCTTAAAAAAACTCAATATATAATAACTTCTGTGAGCACTATGATCTCAGTAAAAAAGATCTGAAAGCTGATCAGCTTAAAAACTGTTCGTCTATTAATTTTTGAGTAACATCCCTGTATAAATCGGTTCCTTGATGATTCCTCATTCTTATGGCTTCACCCCTTTCTACCACTTTCAGAACTATGGTAACTCAGTTAATGTAATTTTAGTCTCTGATAAGATATTGTATTATCTCTTAATGTCTGGTCAGATGGCCATTCTCCCACTGCCATATGATGCCGCCTGGGGCACGTAGTATTCTCATATTTTGTAATTTATTTTATGAATTTTTTTTTTATATAATTTTTCCACAATTTCTCTCAGTGTTTTGTTTGTTCTTTTTGCCCAAACAAGGAGTATGCTTTTGCCAAAAACTCCTTTTCCTTGGAAAGGGCAGAATTTGAACTACTGTCTGGCTCATTTGCGCAAATGCAACAAATTTTTAATTTCTTTTTTTTGTTAAACCAACACATATTTAAAGTCGCGGGGTTCGTTTATATAACAATTGACTATTTACCGGATTAAAATCAGTAGATCACTCCTTGGCAGAGTGTTGTTTTTTCTGACGTTGTTGTTGTAATTGTAATTTCATTGTTATTCATGTTTAAATGAATTTATGATATATTTACTACAAATAATGTAAATACGAGTATATACAACTTTCAGTTAAAAAAAATATTGTCACTTTTCTCTCGTCTGTTATTTAATTTTAGTTTTAATGTTTAAAGCAACAACAAAAAGGGTGTGAATGGGTCATACGTAAATTCGTAGACTATGTTTTTTTACCAATACTTTTTAGTAACGAAAACTTTTGAAAAGTGTTAGTTGTAAACCCCACCCTCTACTGCCTTTCTAGATAATAAAAGTTAATAATAAATTGTGTTACTTTCAAGATAGACTGCAATGAAGTGAAGGTTTTTTGTAATTATTTTGTTGACTTTCAAAATGGTGTTTGTGTTGTCCTGGCAATCCTTTTCATTTTTAGTATTTTTTTTAATTTTTTAAGGGCATAAAAATTAACAACAACAGCAAAATATTATCTCTTGGTCAGTAATACAATCATTTCGCTTTCGTTAATAAAAATTTGTATCAGACTAAAAATAAAATAGTTTTGTTTAATAAAAAACTTGAAGGGGGTGGAGACTACAACATTTTCTTTAAAATACGTTTTATAGCTCAGTAAAGCTGCCTTTCTCAAAAACTTATTTTATTTTAGTGACAATACAATGCTTTTATATCACATTAAGCGAATGGAGATTAATACGTCCCACTGCCAACGAAAAACTTCACCTGTTCCTGTATGTGATTCTGAAACTCTAAATGATTCTTCTTAACACCCGGAAATGAGGTTTGCATTACATATTTGGGCGGTTACAGGAGTAAAAATATTAAATCGAGTGAAGGACGGGGCACATAGAAATCCGTCATACGTTGTTTTCTTATGAGTGTTGTCACAATCAGTTCCCCTCCGTCAACGTTAAGTACGAAATTTGGGCAACTTTTATCTTTTGACATACATTGAATACTTTGACAGCTGTCATTTGCTGCTTTCTCTTAGTATGTTTTCGCTCTTGCTATATTTTAATGATTTTTTTATCCGTCAATAATGTACTCATTATGTCAACCTCATCTGCCGTTACTTTTTTTCAGTTGAATACGTTAAAAAATGTATAACGTATGACGGATTCTATGTGCCCCGGCCTTGAAGTATCTGCCATATCGTTGCAGAAAACCGTAACACTTGAAGGCATCTACTGAATATCTCGCAAAAATTAAAAGCTTCCCATTTCTCTTATATTTTTGTCACTTATAACTAGAGGTGAAGTAACATACTTAAACGGCTGTCCTTGTAAAAGCTTAAAACTTAAGATCTTAAAAACTCTGAAGGGTATTTTTAAAGCTGTTTACGTAATGGTTTACTATAAAACAAACTTTCAGACTGTCATTACTTTTTGACATTTATGATCAGTAAATTTTGTTACATCATCATGAATAGTTGATATTTATGCAACGCTACTAAACTGTCCAGATTTATTTTGAAAATAAGCCATCAAATCAATTTTTCAATTTATCACAAAATTGTGATTAGCGATGAGACTTATTTTTGGGTTCGTTATTAAAAAAAATTTCCAAACTATGAAAAGCCCTACAGACTCCATTCATCCCGGAAGAAATAAGAACTGTTTCAAGCAGTTTGCATGCTGGTGGCATCATGGGAAATTTCTTTAAAAAAAAATTGTAGTTCACGTTACCGTCAATGGAGATATTAACCGCACTATGACTAATATCTTTTTTTGTTGGAATATTATATTAATCTGAGCATGATGTGTTTTAGTACGTCAACTACAACCACCGACTTACTGAAATCAAAATTTGGCAAAATCAGTTGGGGACTTAATACCTCTCGATTATATTATGTGGGGCGGAACACGTAAAGCAAATGTCAGTTTCATCTAAGAATAACTAAATATTCGAGTCAGCATTCTTCTAAGAAATAATTGCCATTTAAATACAGCCAGAGATTGTTAGTTTAATTTACGCAATATTATGTTGCTGTTGTGCTCTAGTAACTTTTTTCCTGTGTTTTCCTCTTTACTTTACAATTTAATATTTTTTTAAAAAAGCAACCTAAGACTGATTGAAAGTTATTGATTTATTTTTAATTAAATACATAGTTTAAATAAAATATAAAAATAATAATTTAATTAATAATTATGACATAATAGATAAAATAAAAAAAAAAATAAAGAAATTTTTTGTATATTATTTATTAAATTTTGTTTAACTCATCTATCTTTTATAACAAAAATTCCATTTAAAACAACTACAACAGCACCATCTACTGGCAAGTAGCTACCTATAGCTACGATTGTTATCTTCGCTACTTGTGGAATTATATTTATTATTGTAGCAAAGATTTAAATCTTAAGAAGAGTTTTAATATTTGAAATACAACTCTGTAGGCATTTTGTTCACAGATGGGAGTTATAAATTAATAAACTAAGATTTGTCAATTTCATTAGCATTTAATAAAAAATTATGTTAATCATTTTGTTAAAATTACCGTTGGGAAAATACCATTATTTTCATTATTTTAACTACTACTATTTAAGTGCGCCATTTCTAAAATGTTAAGACGTTACCAATAAATAAAATATATATTGGTCGAAAGAGTTATACTGCGTTTCCATTGACTTGAAATCAACTAGTTTTGAGAAAAACACTTCGAAGCATTTCCATTGAGCTAAATTGTTTTTTAAATTCGAATTTGTGACGTTACACTGACATTTTCACCGTAAAAGAAAAAAAAGACCATTTTATTTTTGGTAAAAAATCGTTTTTATTTTTAATTTAATTTTTGTTTTACATATTTTTCTTTTTGTATTTTTTTAACACTTTTTTTTGTAACAAAAAAGATTATTGTTTTGAAGAATTTAAAAGTAATTGTCACTTTTTCGATAAAAACATCCAATATGAATTGATGGAACGGAGTTGAACTTGAATATCCTAGACACAGCACAGTGTTGCAAAGGCAAATTAAGTTCGAAAAAATACATTTTCGACATGATTTTAAATAAATCAAGTGATTTAAATGGTTTTGGTAGCATGAAAAATGTATGGAAAATCAAGTAGCAAAACACTTGATTTGAGCAAATCAAGTGTTTTAGACGAAATCACCTCAATGGAAACGCACCATTAAGAAAAAATTGTTAAGAAAAAAACATCAAGTAAAAACATTAGCACTCGCCCATAATTTCCGACGTACCGGGCTTTGAAATTTCTAATTTTTTAAAATATCAATGATACCCATCATTTTAAAGCGTTTGAAGAAATCTTTAAGGAGATACTAAAAGTTTTTTAAAATGCTTAATCCATTAAGAGCCGATGTTATTTTTATGTAAAATTATATGCAGTACAAAATTTTTATTTTATTTTTTAATTCTCTGTCACCCCAATTTGTGCTTTTTTGATTGGAGTTACTTCATTAAACAAGATATATGTTGATGGTGATGGGTATATAAGATTCAGCATAGCCGAATATAGCACTACTATTTGTTCATTATAATCGCGTGAAAAATTTTTAATTATTGTTACGAAAATAAAATCTGGCATATATATTGATTTAAAAAAATTTTATATTGAGACTAATAAAATTAAGACTTAAATTGAAACTTAACCTCAGATTTTTTGTTTTAAAGTGAATAATTAAATTTGGCGCCCTTAAGTATGCTTTAAAATTAATTATTTGTAATATAAGGAAAAACAAATTGATTTGATGGAATTTAAGGTCTAATTTTGTAAAACTCAGCACAAAGCTAAAATTATGTGGAGTACAAAAACAAATGTGAAAATATTTTAAAAATTCGTTATTGTTTTTCATACAATTGTTCAAAGTTTTCAAACGAATCTAAAAGCCACATATTTAATGGTGTTGATTTCCTTTTGAAAATTCTTAAAATTCTTTTAATTTTGTTTCCAAAAGAAATTCTAGCATTTTTTTATATTAGGGCCACTAGTCCAGGGCACATATAATTTTTCATACGTTTTACTTTGCCTCAACTGACAAATAAGTATAATAAAATTTTTTTTGATGAGTGTTGTCACAATCAGTACGCCTCCGTCAACGTAAAGGTCGAAAGTTGGAAAACTTTTAATTTTAAACGTACGTTAAAATGAGAGCTATCATTTTCTTCTTCTTGTTTTGTTTACGCTCTTGCTATGTTTTAATGATTTTTTTTCGTCAACAATGTACTCATTGTGTCAACCTCATTCGTCGTAACTTTGTTTTCAGTTGAATGCGTTAAAGCATAACGTACGACGGCTTTTATGTGCTCTGGCCTTAAGTTTTCCTTATTGCATTTTCACATTCGTGGTTCAATTATAAAATTATTACTTTGTGCGGATATTTAAAAGTTTTTTTTTCAAAAAGTGATTTAGTTTATCACTAGTAACTTTTAAATCATGTTTTTTAAATAAAATTAAAAAAATATTTTACTTTAAGTAGTTAATAAAATTATTTAATATTTTTTTTATTTATTCGTTTTTAAACTTAATAAATAAATTGGTTTTTAACAATAACTATTAATTTTTTTTTTTTGTATATTTCATAATAAATGTAATAAAATCTTTTAAAATTACATAAAATTTAAAATCTTTATATTTATATATGTATGTATAAATTAAAAGAGAAATATATTTAAGTTTATTTTAAAGTTATTTTTAAGATATTACACATGTTTGCTTTTTTTCTTTTTCGTTTTTTTTTTTATAAAATTCTAACAATTATTAATAAAATGTTTAAACATTAAAAATAAGTCCTAACAATAAATAAGATCCAGTTTGTGCATGCTTAAATTTTAATTATTAAAAATAATTATACACTTAAAAATATTCAAGTTAAAATTAAATAAAACACTGTTTTCAATTTATTTTCTCTAAGAAAATATTGCAATAACGTTTTTTTTTTTAGATAAAAAAAAATTAGATTCTGTTGTTGGTTGGTCGTTCGGTGAAATTAAAAGTTAAAAATGTAATAACATTAAATACATTTGCCTTTTAGTTTTAAAAACAGCTTTTGATATTTTTTTTAATTAAAGGACGGATTTAACAATTTCTGTTTTTTTTTTTAATATTTTTCAAATAACTGTGATGTTCAATTTTCTTTTCGATAACAAATAACAAGGCGAATTAAATACAAGGTGATAGCGGTGGCGAATTCAATTCTTTTCCCATGTATCCTAACTGTCAAACTCCATATATAAAAAATTTATCTAACTGTTATACAGAATACCAGGGAAAAGAATTGAATTCGCCACCGCTATCACCTTGTATTTAATTCGCCTTGACAAATAATTTAAAATCAATAATTTTAAAATTTTTTTAATTTTGATTTGGAAGATCACATACATTAAACAAATGTATGCGTTTTTTTTAATTTTAAACAAATAATATTTTAGGTTAAAAATAATAATTTAAAAAAAAACAATTGTGAGAAATGATTATATATTTTTTCGTTTCAAACAAGTGAAGAAGTTTCAGCTGTACACAGTCTTTTTTATAATTAATTTTTGCTATTTCCACAGCACTAGACTTCCGTGCTGTGGGTTTGTATGCGCACTTTTTTAACGCTGCCATTGCGGCGCATGGGTGGCGAATTACCTGACCCTGAGTAGCCAGGATTTTGTATACCCAAGGCGTTTTCTGGTCTAGGTCGTGGTTTCTTTAAGCTAGATCTTAAAGGTGAGCGTGTAACAGACTCAACTGTGGAACCATTTGAAACACTTGTGACCATTGTACTCATCGAAGCCACACTGCCCGAGCCATTACGTATGCCAGCATAAGGTTTGCCCGAGGCATCAGTTACGGAAATTCCTATTGAGATTTTTTAATTATTAAAGAAATTCCAAATTTATTTTAAATATTTTTCTTTACCATTTTTAGTTCTGGGTTCTTTGAAGCCAGGATTATTTATCGTTGTAGCTGAGGAGGGTGAGGCGGCATCAATCATCATAGTGGGATCACCACCAGCCTTTTTGGAATACAAAACGTCGTATAAGGCCAATACAAATAAAGGTATACTTAGAATAATAACAACAATCTGCAATATAAAATAAAATAAACATTTTAACTTTTGGTTTTTATTTTTTAAGTTTTCAATATTTTCGAACATTGCAAATTAATATAATTTTAAGAAATATAAAAAAGTTTCTTTATTTGTATAATGAGAACAAGGAAAAAACTATTTTATTGCATATATTTAAATTTTTAAAGTTGATACATAAATCTGATCATGTATAAATACTTCGAAAAATTTTTCGAAGTTTTAAAATATTTGTACTTTATATTAATAAAAAGAAACATTTAGATCTCTCCTAATTTTCAAAAAGAAAAAACACTAGAAATAAAAATTTTTAAGTTAACGAAAAAAAAATTAAAGAAATTTTTTAATGTCAATCTAATCTTTAAACCGCGTGTGTGAAGGACCTAAAAAATTCGAAAAGCACGTTTTCTTTGTTTTTTTGTCTGCAACAATCAATGAAATGCTATTAAATGATGGAATCTGAAACTTAGCGGATACTAAAGCTTTTGGGTACAATATTTTAGCTTATTATTTAGCTCATTCGAAATTAATTTTCTTTTGTTTATCTTTCTAGAATAAATTCTTTAAAAACCGTTATTAAAGACAGGTTTTGACATTTTTGCCTAAAATATCTGCTTTGCTAAATCCTACGCGTAAAAATTTATTTTAGACATAAATATAAAATTTCGAAGTTAAGTTCGAAATTTTCGAAAATGCTTTATTAATTAATAACTTTGATTTTTAATACAAATATACGAGCTTTTCTCAGAAAACATCAGATTTTGTAAAAACTAAGCGAAAAAAATGTATTTTAAATATAAATATGAAATTTCGAAGTTAAGTTCGAAATTTCCGTAACACAGATTTATGTTCTTATTTCAAGTACGTTTTTGAGCTTTGTTACAAGCAAAAATAAATTTATTAAAATTTTAAGGAATTCTGACTGTCTTGTTTAGTGTTCGAATTTAAATAAAATTGAAATTCTTTTGTATGTCTTTCTGAAATAAATTTCTATAAAATGTCTATTCGAAACAGGCTTTGATATTTTCTCAGAATTTATCCGATTTTGTAAAACCTAAGCGAAAATAATTCATTTTAGGCATAAATATGAAATTTCGAAGTTAAGTTCGAAATTTTCGAAAATGCTTTATTAATTAATAAGTTTGAATTTTAATACAAATATATATTTTTTTAATAAATTTTCCATACAAATAAATAAATTTTCCTAAAAATAAATGTTTTACTACCACAAAAATTAAATTTAAAAATATACACAGATTTGTGTTCTTATTTAAAGTATGTTTTTTAGTTTTGTTATAACCAAAATAAATTTATTAAAATCTTTAGGAAGTCCAACCGTCTGCAACAAGAAAAAAAAAGATTCTGGTTTTTGTTTTGTGTTTGAACTTAAATAAAATTTAAATTCTTTTGTATGTCTATCTAAAATAAAGTTTTATAAAATGTCTATTCGAGACAGACTTTGATGTTTTCTCAAATAATATCAAATTTTGTAACAACTACGCATTTAAATTTCTTTTAGACTTAAATTCGAAATTAGGTTTAAAAATTTCGAAGTTACTTTAGGGATTAAAAATGTGGAATTTTGAAACAAACTTTAAATTTTTAAATAATTTTTTTTTAACAAAATTTTTTAACACAAAAATTTTATATTTCTTTATAAAAAATTTTTTTTAAAGAAAATTATTCGAATTTTTGTTTTACAAACTATTTAAGTGTATTTTTATTTAAGTTTCGGTCTTATTTTAATACCATTGTGATTTAAAATCTTTTTATTTTTGTTTTTAAAATTTCAAAATTTATTTACCTGCAAATAAAACGATACTCCTCGTGATACACGAAAACCATATCTTTCAGATTCATCAATTTGTAGAGCAAAAATAGCAGTGGCCACCAAAGCCAGCAAACCTAAAGAAGACATGAAATAATTATTACAAAATTTATTAAAAAAATTATTATATCAAAAACTTACCCCCAATTAAAGATAAAATCATTTTAGTCATAACCAAAGATGTATAAGACATGACCACTTTTTCTCTCGATGAGATCATGGCAATTTGTATAATAGACAAAATGCAAAATAAACCAAAAACAGCTGAACTTAAAACAGCAATAATGCCACTGAAAAAAACGGCAGCTAAAAATGAGAGAAAGAGAGAAAGTTTTATGATTAATAAACTAGAAGAGCCTTGGCCGTTAAGAAATACTTACATGACAGTCTAAATTTAGACACATCCGAACCGCATTTTTCTCTATTATAGGCCAACTGTTTGCACACCTTAAAGGGACTAAAGTAACCATGATCGAAATCATAGCCTCCGGAAGGTGAGTCATAATAACCCCATATGGGTATACCAATGGCGGCAGAAGCTAAAGCAAAACATATAAAACCCAAACAGGTTACGCCAGCAGCATAAAGGGCAATTTTCGATTTGGCCATTTTTTTAACATCAGCATAGTAGTGACAAAACTGCCGCAAAAGGAAAAAATCAACTGGAAAAATTCAGACTCAAAGACAGGATTTTTCTTCAGAGATCGGCTTTAAGAGCTGGAATGAAAAAAATTAAAAAAATTTATAATCATATTTAAAAAAGAAAATCTCAAAAAAATACTTTAAGTTCAAAATCATATCAAAAGTAAAAATTTTCTCAAATTTCTTTAAAATAATTATTTTGCAAAGATTAAATTCAATGTCAGTGTCAATGTCATTTAAGACAATTGACACATGATACTTTAATCCAAGTGTTAGTAAGTTGATAAATGATTGTTGGCAACCGCTGTAAATTATAATTATGTGTTGGTGGGATTAAATATCTCATGTATTTCAACTGGCGAATTAAAAGAATTGAACACAAAAATGGAAGAAAAAAAAGAAAATAGAAATTTTTATGACAACAAAATTAAGGTCAAGTGACAAGGATTATTTATTTAATGGACTTAATTTTTTAAGGAAACAATTTTAGCTTAAATATTAAAAATAATTACTGAAAATTCAAAAGAAATTGCTTATATCGGATACTAGACAAAATGAAATATATCTTCTGTTTGTCTTCTATAACTTCAGGGAAAAGTTTCTCACGTGACTATTATATTATAAATAATATTAAAGGCTGAGCTGGAGTAAATTATAATATTTATAATATAAAGATGTAACGCCCTCGTTTTTGGCCCCACTAAATACTTTTTTTTAATTTTCTATTATTTTTTTTACATATTTCATTCCATGTTAAATATTATCATATTATATTCATTTATTTGTGAATCTCATATTTAATTTATTAGAGTACTGAATATTATCATTTGTTTGTGTATTTAATATTTTATTTATTAGTTTTAAGATACCTTAAAAATTTTTGTTAATTTAAAATTTAACTCGTTTTAAAATTAACGGCCTGTTAAAAAGTAGCGCCACCTGTTTGTTGAAATATTAGTTTTACATTAAAGAAAACAACTCTACCTTGTACAGCTATGCACACACAACGCAGTTTGTGTGGCCACTGATCAGTATAAAAGGCGAGTCGTTCCTTACTGCCATCCCTAAATTAGCGCGTAAGACGCAAACCAATGTAGCTTTTGAGCTGGAATGTTATCCCTAAATAAGAGCGTCAACTTGGTGTCTTTAACAGTAATGTTAACTCTATTTATTTTGAAAAACCCGCTGTATAAGAATAAAGAAAAGATAAAACCGCTTAATTGCCTTGAAATTAACCAAATTGTCATTACTTTTCAACCATAACAAAACAAAACAAACCAACAAGCAGCCAACTTCACTTTCCAACGCCCTATCAAAATTGGATTTTCTAATTGCTAAGCGTTTACGCCGTGCTATTTAGGGATGCTTCATACATTTTGTATGTACAGGAGAAATTTTGACAGATATCTTGCGCTTTACGCGCTAATTTAGGGATGGCAGTTAGTCGGCAGACAGTTGTCTTGCTGATTTCGCTGAGGTAAGATCTGATAATTGATATGGAAGTTTTTACATCCCTAATTGAAAGAATTATATTTAGTGAACGACAAACAATTGATGACGACGTTTTTACATCCCCAGTTGCTAATTGTATAAATCAGTTACTGTTACAGTCTCTGTACTGGCCATTGTGGGAGAGACGGGCAATTCTGACAAGAGGATATATATCCAACTGATTTTCCTTACTCTTAGGCAATAGTTGATTACTGTACGAGAGCCGGATAATTCCGACACGAGGTTATACCTCCAACTGGTTTTTTCCTGCTCTCTGGCAAGAACTGACTACACGAGACGAGTACACTCAAACCGAGGTTATCCCTCCAACCGATTGCTCATGCTCTCTGTCAAGCAGCTCTCAGCATTAGCTGAACGTATGAGACAGTGTCTTGCAGATTTGCTGAGCGCGGTACTACCGAGAGCCGCTCACCACCGGACCATCAATGCCCGTGAATGTAATAAAGAGATACGATTTATAATGTCAAGAGAAAGACAGGTCTTTTTATTCACCACAACCAGAGTAAGCAACGACCCTGCACTCCGCTGAAGCTATCCCAGAAACCAGCGAAAACGTGTCGTTACAATGTAAAGAAAAAGTCATTAAAAATTCATTCTAGCTTACTCTGTGTTACGTGACAAATTTCTCACTTTAGTTACAGAAACAAGGAAATTATAATTTTTTTTTTCTATGAAAATTTTTCTTTCATTTTAAATTTGTTATTTTGAGTATTATTTCCGATAAAATTTTTAAATATATCTCTGAGGCTTACAAAGCAAGTGGCATGAAGACCACCTGAAAATTCATGTCAGGTAATTTTATTTACTCTGCTTGCCTCTACACCTGTTAAAAAAAGAAACTAAAATTGTAGCGATTAATTGCAAGAAAAATTTCATCGTGTAAATTTGGTCTAAGCGAAATACAAAAAAAATCTCTTTATACAATTCTTTTAAGCCCAAAAACATTTAATCTTGCTGTTATTAATTGTTTAAAAACAAAAAATATAATTTTACTAAAAATTCAAAAATTCTCTTTTTCGCCCGCCGCTTAACGTCACGATTTAAATCATATAATTTCACAATATTGGCCATTTTTAGCTCTTTTTCTTTTTAATATTTCCAACATCTATCGAAAATATCTATAAACTCATCTTTAACATATTAATCGATAAAAGTTTTCATCGCATTAATTTGTTAACATTTTTTTCTCCCAGAAATTTTTGTTCATTGTCACGATTAATATTAAAAAAAAAGAAAGGATCTGTAACCAACAACATATATTCAAACTAGATTTATAGTTGTTTGCCGGTGATTGAATAAAAAGTGTTATGTGGGAGCAGAACCTGCTCCCTCATTGGAATATTGTCTTTGCCAAAACGGGCTTTCCACTAAAGACCTACAAACATCAACTCCAGCTTTAAATTAAAAAAAGAATTCAAAGAAATAAAAACGTGAGTTAAAGGTGGTATTAAAGAAAAGCTTTTAACATTAATGGTAATAGTAAGAAAAGTTTTAGGAACATTAAATTATTTATACAACAAAAAAAACAAACGATACAGAACAACAAGACAGGCTGTAGATGTGAAACAACAACAAAAACCATCTAAAGCAAAAAAAAAACAAAAAGAAAAAATTTAAATGATTTATTATTAAACTTAAAAACCCTTGAGACATAAAAAATTAAGCTAAAAACATTTTTCAAAAACATAAATATCAGTTAAAAATGCAACAAAACCTTGAGGGGAAATAGAGCTGTTAAAGTTACATTTAAATTAAGGATAATGACAGTAAACCCTGTTACTGTTACAGGCATTAAAAGCATTAACGGTCTTATTCATAAAAATTTCATGTTATAACAGCTTAATAGCTAATCTACACTTAAAGCAATAAAGTGTTTACCTGCCAACTCCTAATATCTTTAAATACTTAGTACCAAAAAGAATTAATACCAGGTGGCAGCGCCGCTGCAACAATACAACAACAAAAAAGGCAACAGGCATTTAAATGTATGGAAAACTTCAAACATAATTATTTCACTTTTTTCTTACCCTTTTGTAATATAAAATAATGAACTTTTGACAGCTGCCCTGCACATAAGAAATCAAGGCGAATAAAATATAAGGTGGTAGCGATGGCGAATTCATTAACTTTCGCTGTTATCACGAATGTCAAACTACATAAAAAAATTGTATACATACTTTTATTATATATGTAGTTTGGCATTTAGGCTACTGGTGAAAACTAACGAATTCGCCATCGCTTCCACCTATATAATATTTTATTCGCCTTGTAAGAAACGAAACAGCCATGGCGAAATAATATCAGGTGGCCGCAATGGAGAAATCATTAGTTTCCGCCGTATATGCTGAATGTCAAACACCATGACATTTAGCGTTTACGGCGAAATTAACGAATTCGCCATCGAGACCCCCTGTATTATTTCGCCATGGAAACAGCCGCAACGATGCCACCTGATAAAATTAATTAAAAATTAATAAATAAGAAATATGTCTCGTTTATTTTGATCATAGATAAAAATAATAAAATAAAAAGTATTCGAATAACGAGTTCTTTAAGAACTGTTTACGTTTTTTATACTTCACTATTCAAATAAAGTATTTTTATTTTATGGCTACTAGACTAAGCTGCAATTGAAACAAAAAGTTGTTCGGGGTTCAGAAGAAGTATATTATAAAGTATATTATTTTTATAAAAATATATTTTGAGTTTTTATGAATACGGCCGTAAAAATGTATTGAAACGAATTTCGAGGGAAAATTTTAACGCCAAGTTATTTTCTTAGAGCCATTTAAGACGACGGCATTTTACATGAAACTAGAGTCATGAAATTTTTGTTTATAGGCAAGAGGTGTAGAGGGTAGACAAATGGCATTTCTTGCATTTTGTGGGGATTTTTTGCACTTACTTTGTGTACGTTCGCTGCATATATTTTGTTGTTTGTGTATTATTTGAAATAACACAAACAACTTCAGTAACGGATATAAAATGAAAAGTGAAATATGCAAATTCCCATGCCATGAAAAATTTCATAGTTTAGGGACGAAATGAAACTCGCTGAAACTTTTAAACAGAAATAAAAAAATAGCAAGTGTAAATCTAAACTTAGTTAAATTTCAATTCAGAAATTAATTAAATCTTTAACATAAGACAGACAACCTATTGAATAATGTGAAAAAAATGCTTATTAAAAATGAACTTTCCATTCCTGATAGGGGTCATTTATAAAAAGAAAAGCTTAAACAATTATTTGTTGCTCTTGAAAGTGTGTCTGCTTTTATGCACCATAACAAACATAAAAAAAATAAATGTAAAGTTAAAGGCTGACCCCATAGACATTAAATTTTCACTGACATGCTATTATCTTTTCAACTGTAACACGCAAAACGGTGAAGTTTTATAGAGCACTAGCTATCTCCGGTGCGCTTCGCTTTTTCAATCGGATAAAAAATCAGATCAGACACGTAAGACTGCGTCTGTCCTGAATGAGAGTTCGATGAAAAAGACACTAAAAATGATTACTCGCTGACAGCTGTCAATGTGTATGCGTGTATGCGCTACAATGTATATTTACCATATTTGTTGTTGTTTTTTCATAAACGCGTCGACAGATTTTTTGTAAACTTTAAATAAACTATCTGGACGGCCATATGAAAAACCCTAAAAATTTATTTGAAATCGGTTTGACCGTTCGTGAGTTATAAAGTCACAACAAACTTGCAGCAATTATATATATATATATATATATATATATATATATATATATATATATATATAGATATGACATTATCTTCTACAAGAAAGTAGAAATAATAAGAGTGAAAATTAAAGGGTATTCCCATAACGGGTTGTTTTTAATGAATGCAACCCTATCTTTGAAACCGTAACAAGCATAACCATGGAATTTACATAAATTTAAAAATGTAAAAAAACTTCTATTGAATTTCACTCTAGATATTGTTGTATTAAAAACAATATACTACTATACAACAAGCTGTGAGTTGTACAAATGTCTTTAAATTTCACAAGCAAAAAATTTCTAAAAAAAAAATTTAATTCGCACGTTAAAAAATTCATTTAAATTTTACCAATTGAAAGTTCTTGCCCCCCAGGTCGTTTGTAAATCAATTTGCTTTTTATTTTATTTAATAAATTAAAAGAAAAGTAAAGAGAAATAGAAATTTATTAATCATATACATACACATTTGTATAGTAGTTCTAGGTGTGTAATAGTTTAGTCACCTTTCTAAAATATTCATTCAACTATTGTACAACTAACCTTTTTTTCACGTTTTCTATTCAATCGTCTTCTTATTGTTACACACAAAATACAACCACAAGAACTAGAACAATTTCTACTCGTAATACAACACAACGGCATTAATAACAATACGAATTTAAGCCAATTGAAAAAAATATTAATGAGTTTATATGTATGTGTTAAAGAAAAATATTTATACTCAGCCATACATAATAAAGCAGTTATAATGGTTTCGGCCAACTGATCATTACTTTTTTGATTTCACATCATTCAAACACCCTCCAGTTTAAGGCGGAAATAAAAAGTGGTGATTTCAGTTTATCGTAATTAAATGTTTGAAATATCAAAACAAATTTACATACCCAGGATATAGTTACAATCTGGCTTAAAATTTGAAGTAAAGTTCAAGATTAAAGCTTGAATAACTATCAAGCTATAACTTACATAAAGCATACTTATCATGTAAAACAAGCTACTTAACTACAAAAGCTATTTTAAGCTTAAAATAAGTAAGTTAAGTAGGCTATAGTTAGAGAACAATTTATTATAAAGCTGTTTAAAAAAATGGCCTTTAAGCTTTTAGTTACCTAAAGCTTAAAAATGTAAAAGCTTTTAAACTTTAAAGCATAGCAAAGCTATAATTTGAAATATAGCAAATTAAAAAATTTTACGTAGACTAAAAAACTTAAACTACTTGCACTTGGAAATTTTAGCTCTCGTATTACATAAAGTCTAGAACGGCCTTTTTTGCGGCTTAGAATAAAAAAGATATTTAAGCGTTCAGTGAGCTTCCTCACTTGGAATATAACGACTTAAATCCATGCTGTTTACCGTTGGGAGTTACACCTTTTTAAGACTGCTTCGCCTTGTTTCGAGGTGGCTCCCTCTGTAGCTTTACAGAAAAATCTATTAAAAGCTTTGTTTTGTTTTTTTCACTATGAAAATTAATTAAATTTTTTATTCTCTTAATTAAATATTTAATTGAAAGAAAAATTAAAAAAAATTCCAATTAAATAATTAATTGTATCAATTATATATTTTATTAAATAATTCTGGCAAAAAAACCGACTACAAAACAGATTTCGTCTGCCTATAACGGTTCAAGAGTATGACCACATACACAAGATTACATTGACCATTGGGACACTATTATGTCTACAAACTTTATACTTGTTCAACTGTTCAATAGTTTGGCAATATACATCAAATTACAGCAACTATAGGGATACCCTTTAATTTCCAAATTCATATTATATGCTTGCTGTCAAATTATATTGTCTGTCTATAAAGGTTCAACAGGGTCATACACATCAGATTATATCAACTATTGTAAAACCCTTTAGTTAATAATTTTAAATATTTATACTTCTTATTATACCACACAAAGTAGTGGACATTCTGTCGAATTTTCAGGTTTTTGTATATAACGGTTCAAAAGATAGGCCCATATAAGTAAATTTACATCAACTATGGGAACACTCTTTAATTTTTAGATTTATTTTTGTATAACTTTTTGTTATTGGGAGCTACAGTAATGCGCAGTCATTTTAAATTTTAAAGAAGTGCCCTTTACAATTCATAATAGACGTAAAAAATATGTATGTTGTATGGAGACACCCTTTAATTTTTAAGATTATGAATTGTTTTTAAAACGGTACCAGCATAATCTATCAAATTACAAAAAATTTTCAAAATCGGTTTAAAAATGACTGAGTTTTGCAGACACAAACATTAAAAAAAGCAACATTCACATGAATTGATAACCTCCTTTTTTTTTATTAAGTCGGTTTGAAAAAAGGTAATTTTTTAATTATATAAATTATTGAATTAAGTAAAAATTGGAATAAAGTTTTCTATAAAGAAAGTAAAACTTTAATAGGTTCTGTTCTATTACCTTTTCGGTTGATTGATTACAAAAGTAACACAGACGGACAGACGGACTTTGCTCAATCGACTTCGCTATGCATAAGAAGTCAGAATATATATACTTTATGGGGTCGGAAATGTATTTGTAGAAATTACACACGGAATGACAAACTTACAGCCATACCTAAACAAGAGCGAAAAGCGTTTTTTTGCTGTCAAAAGTTCTCATGCCCGTACATTTTGTATTTGGCATGCCGAAATAACAATAATTGGAAAATCCGATTTTGACAAGACGTTTAATAATAAAAAAAAAATTAAATTAAATAAAAATTTAAATAATTTATGTTCTTTTCTTAAAAATTTTTAATTTACACAATACAAATAACCAGAGTTCAGAAAAGTACACTCACTGTACAAAATTCTCGTACATAAATTAAAAACAAACAACTAAAACCAACCCGAACATTTTTTTTTCATAACAATTATGTGTGTTACTAAATTAAAATTAATCTGCAATGGTATACTTAAATTTTAACTTAAAAAAACCTTCAATAAAAAATATTATTATATTTGGTCTATCATAACATGTACTATTTTGCCGTCCGTACACGCAGTTATTTTTAATTATTTTAATTTTACCGTGTTCTTTTTTTTCAACCAACAAGTTATTTTCATTTTTCAATGTACTTTTTTTTTCAACCACGAAGTTATTTTTTTCGGAACGCATACCAAAAGTAGAGTACGCGTACGCAAACAATAGCTTTAGTGGAACATTCGCGTACGCGTACGCGAAAAAATATTTTAATAGAACACATTCGTGGTTGTGTACGGAAAATTAAAAATTTAGTAACACACATAATTGTTATGAAAAGAAAAATATGTGCGGGTTGGTTTTGAACAGAACATTGTGTGTAAATGAAATTTTGAGTGTTAATTTTGGGGCTGGCACTTAGGTTTGGAACTACTGACCTCCAAAGATTGTATGTATAATACGACTTGTAGCGAGTATTTTTTGGCTGAATATATGGAATTGGAAAAGTAACAAAATTTGTTTTAATAACCCTATTTTTTCAATTTTGACTTAGCTTTGGCGCTTTTGTTTAGGTATGGCATTTCAGCGTTAAAGCTATGCGGAAGAAAACGTTCCGCTTTCCGCTTTTATTTAGGTATGTCTGTTATATATACCCTTTTTCTACTTTTTCTGGGAACAATTTTTGAATTATAAAAAGATTAAAAAACTTTCAACTGTAGCTGCTTAAAAATTCGTCATTTTTTCTATAACTTTATATCTCCAACTTTATTTAGTAGTGTCTTTTTTAATTTTTTTCATTATCCCATTCACCGGCAACCAAGTTAAGACAACATACACAAAAAATGCTTATTTAATAAATAATATGAATAATGAAGAGAATGTTATAAACCAACATTGAGGTAAATATGAATGTAAGCGTAAAACTATTTTTATATTTTTCATGGTTTTATTAACCATTTTTTTTTTCTTCTTGCTATTTTAATTTTTTTTTTCTTGTTTTATTTTCCCCCATTAATCTCAGAGCTTTAAACATCTCGTTTTACAAGTTTTTCAATGAAAATCATGAGCATGTTTAAATGTCATTTACAAATGGTGTTTGGAATTAAATTCTGTGAGTTTTAGTTTTTAATAGATTCCATAAAGTATTTGTTGTTAAAAATAAACCGTTATTAAACCGAGTTACCCACGGCTGCATTTTTTTTTAATTTTTATTTTTACTTTAAATCACGCAATTCTTGTAAATTTCTTTTAAAGTTTTTTTTGTTTTTTTTTTTTTTTTTTTTTTGTTGCCTTCTTTAAGAAATAAAAATCAAAGGTTATTTATTTACAACAGAAAATGCTTTAAATGGTGAACTTTGGTAAATGTAACAATGACTTTTATTTTAACCAAAATGTAGGCCAAAGCAGCAAATTGTGGAAATTGTTTTTAATTTAATTCGAGGGAACATTTATAAGTATTTTTATACACTTCACCACAAAAAGTGGAAAAAGAATATTTAAGTTTGTTATAATTTCCAACCTCATGAAGTATATAAGTATATTGTGAGTTCTTAAGCATAGTAAAGTCGTTTGAGCAATGCCCGTCTGTCCATCCGTGTTCGGGTTGAAATTAACTTTGCCAAGGCACTAGATGAGCTAGAGAAAATTTAAATACGGCATTCGATCAGACAAAGTTTCGAAAATTTTGCTATTAGCAAGATCGGTCCATGTGCTTCGATACAGCGGACAAAACACCACGCCTGCCTCTAATTTTTCTTGGAACAAATCTAGTTTAGTGAAGTAACTCCAGTAAAAAAAAATACACGGGGCGATAGAGAATAAAAAAATAAGAATAAAGCATCAAGTAAAAAAATTGGCGCTCGCCAATATTTTCCGAATTACGGGGCCCTGAAATTTTAAAATTTTTTAAAATATCAATATGGGTATCATTTTAAAGCTTTTGAAGAGATCTTTAAGAAAATACTAAAATTTTGAAAAATGCTTAACCCATTAGGAGCCGATAACATCTTAAAGTACCAAAATTTTTTTTATTTTTAATTCTCTGCCACCTCCATATTTGTTTTGATTGGAGTTACTTCACTAACTTGATTTAAGACTTACAATAATCTCAACAAAGAACTTCAATGCTATTAAATTGAATTCTTATGGCTAGAGAACGAGAGAACATGAAATGTCTTTTGCAGTAATAAAATTGTTTCATAGGATGAATCACAATGCCCTCGATTTTAGGCCGAAATATTTAGTGCGATACCGGCTACTAGTAAAAGTCGCTGCTGACACAAATTAATTTTTAAAGAGGTATATTCTAATGAGTCCTTTAGTTCTAATTTCGCACTAAAGCGTGTCTTGTTACGAGGGCTGCTCTATATATTTCTGGCCTAATAGTGAAAATGCGAATATTTATAATCAAAAATGGTTTTATTGTTTTTCAAAGTATTCTCCAGCATGATTTATACACTTTTGCATTCGCTCAAACCAGTTGTCGAAGCACTTTTTCCACTCCGATTGAGACACCTCTAAAACATGGTTTTTGAACACTTCAACAGCTTCTTCTGGCGACGAAAATCGTTGACCACGCATTTTTTTCTTGATGTGCGGAAACAAGAAGAAGTCATTAGGTGCCAAGTCAGGGCTGTACGGCGGATGATCCATTTATTCGACGTTTTGGCCGGTCAAAAACGCTCTGGTTTGAGCCGATGTGTGAGAGCTCGCATTGTCAGGGTGAACAATGATTCGTCTTCTCTTGTTGGTTTTTTGAATTTCTCCGATGACTTCAGGCAAACGGTCAGAAGTGACCGTCATACGTTGCTCAAGCGGAACAGTCGCCACACGACCAGTTTTGCCGAAGAAACAGGCGACCATTTGCTTCGAAGTGCTTCTTCCACGAACAACTTTTGTTGGATTTTGCTCGTCTTTGAAGACCCACACGGTCGATTGTTGTTTCGTTTCGGGCTCCTACGCATAGATCCATGATTCGTCACCTGTGACGATCTTATAAACGTCTTTTGAAGCACCGCAATCGTATTTTTGCAACATTTCTTTGCACCAATCGACACGAGCCTTTTTTTGAGCGACTTTCAAATTGTGCGAGATCCAACGAGAACAAACCTTTTTTACGGCCAGGTGTTCATGCAGTATCGAATGTATGCTGGTGGAAGAAATGTCCAAGGATGTCTCTATCTCTCGGTATGTCGCATGTCGATCTTGCATTATGAGTTCATGCACGGCATCAATGTTCTCTGGCACAACAGCCGGTTTTGGACGACCACCATTAAATCCATTATACCAATTTTTCACAGTGCTATAGGATGGTGCTTCATCGCCATACAAAGATTTAAGTTCATCAATGCACTCTTGTCGTGATAATCCACGTCGAAAGTTGTGAAAAATGATGGCACGAAAATGTTCACGAGTTAATTCCATTTTTTTCTATATTAATTTGTTCAAGTCACTGTAAACAACACAAATAATGGTCGTACGTCAAAACATTTTGAGTACGATTATACTTAAAAATGACAAACTTTCCAATGGAAATGTTAGATTGTACTTAGCAGCAGTGTTGCCAGGCCAGAAATATATATAGCAGCCCTCGTATAAATGCGTTTGGTTCCAAGCTGTTACATGTGAGATTCTCTGACCCTTAAAGCCATAAAAAATCGCTTTTAGAACTTTCGCTAATTTTGAAATTTGTACGTTCAACAATTAATTTATATTTTCCTTCAATCTACAGCTGTAGTTTTATTACTTTTAAGCTGTCAGTTGTCAAATTATTATTATTTTATTTGTAAGGGTTACCATCTGTTTTCTGCTGAAATGGTAGGCACATTGGGTCAGCGTTTTTTCACAAAAAAAATATTTTTATTTATAGAAAATACATAAATTTTAAATTCTAAATAACTAAATCTTTTCAGATTGCCGTCGTTAATATATAGAAGAAAGAAGCAAAAAAACACGTGTGCCTCGTCAGATTTATTCACAGCCTAGTTGCTAAATTTAATTTGTTTTTTAATTTATTTTTTTTTTTATTTTTTTTTTTTTTTGCAACAACACATTCATATATGGCCAACAAACATCATGTACTCTAATTTCTTTTTCTTCATTGTAATGCGAATAAAACAGCCAACAATTACAATAGTAACAACAAAAACCTTAGTTGGTAGTATCGATTTTCTTTATTGTTAAATAAATACTTATCTTTTTCCTCAATAAACAATTGTTTGGTCGTTAGACGAGGGTCGTTTTAAATGGTCTTAAGAAAGTTTATTGTTTAGAAAAACAAAATACTTTACAAGTTACAACCACATAAATAAAGTGACTTTTTGAAAAGAATTATTTTGTTAAAGAAATTACCTGGACTGAAATAATTGCGGGATTTATTGACGTTAAGAATTAATTTTTTTTTTTTTAGTATAAAATCTTTAAAATTCCTCACGCTCAGGAATGAAATTAAATAAATAAATAATTTAAAGTTGGAAAATAAGAAAAATCGGACCAAGGAGAAAAAATTCCTCTCAGAAGAACTAGTCTTACCTCTGCAAAATTCAATTTTTTTTTTTAATTTAGCAATTAAAACTTTTAAGGTAAAAAAATATTAAAAACTTAAAGTTAGATTCAGGACATACTAAAATGCCATTTTAGCCCCGTCCCGTTTTTCTAGGCGGTGAAATAAAATGTTATTTTAAAAAGAATGTAATTAATAAATGAAATCGATTACATACTCATTAAAACTATAGAAATTAATATATATGGGCAGGGGTAGGGTGGTATCTCTCCAATCCCGACACCAAAAATGTCTCTGTGAAGAAATAATTTTTTTTAATTTTAAATTTTTTCCCAATCAGGATTTGAACCATCGATCTTATGAATGAATTCTGCTAGCGTTTAATTTTTAAATAATTTTTCTTTCAAAAAATGTTCGAAATTAAATTAAAAATGAACTAAAAATCCAAAAATAAGTCAATTTTCATTAATTAATAATTTTTTTTTTTATTTTTATGCCAATTTTCTAAAAACATTCATTATTAAGCTTTCCAATGCTTTCCCAATCCCCGCTTCCCAAGAATATTATTAACAAGATTTTTTTGTAATTTGTTATATATCTGAAAATAATTAAATTGTAACGGTAATTTTTATTTAAAATTATAACATTTAATTTATTTAAACAAGTTCTTCTTTGCAATAAGATGTTCCTCGTCTGATTCTTCAAAAGACCTCTACCGAATCTGAATCCTCATCACCGTTAAGCACAGGTGGAAGCATGAAACAAAAGTAAAAACTTTTTTTTTTGGAGTGGGTGTTTTACTAGTAAACGGTTTATTCTACGGAATAAAAATAGAGATTGTAAATTTTATAGTGATGTATAACATTTTTAGGACCGCGATGGAGAACACTTTAAAAAAAATTTAAATTTTTTTTTTTTTTTTTGACAAAAAATTAAAAAAAAAATCCTTTTTTAATTTTGAATCAAATTTTTTGTCATAAAAATTCAAAACAACATTTGTCTAAAAACTTATATAAGTAGCTGCTAATATAGCCTTTCACTGAAAAAAATCAATACAAAATCTTTATTCTTTTAGCCACAATAAAAGCGTATGCAATTTATACAACTTTTCTGACTTTAACAGTGTCCCACAACGATAAATTTGAAGCAAAAGCCTATACGATGTAGAATTTTGTTATCTGTCTTGTGGAAGTTTGCTTTAAATTTCCCTTGTTCATCTTCAAACGTTGAAAGAATATTTTTAAAAGAAAACTTTAATACAACGAAATACAGAAATTGATTAGCCAACGCCACGTTAAAGGGTATTGCATATACCCAAGATTATTTTTTATTCGTGCTATAATTTTTAAAATTCGTGCTACAAAAAAAAATTTTGTAACCCTCACAAAATTATGCTAAGAAATGTGTGAAATATTTTCAATTATCAATAGAATTTTGTTTACTTTTATAAAAAAAAATCATTTTCTTACTTTTTGGCTAAAAACCAAAAGCAAAGGTAAAAAATCACCCCGTTTTACCGTTGTAGTGGTAAATGCACTTGTTACCATGGAATTTAAAAGCATATGAATATTGAAATACTTGCACTCAAACAATGCGGGTATCAAAGTGTTATACTAACCTAAACAATAAATATCAACCCTGTTTCCTCGTTTTTTTTTTTGTGCTTTTTATTTCTCACACTCTCTTCCTTTGTAATTTCCAAAGCAATACAAACAACTATCATGGTGTTTTTGGGGAGGTTTTCGTATTTGATTATTAAAGTTTATTTAACTTTTACCTTAATTTTTTTTTTATTTTTCTTACGATAAATTCACTTTGCAGTGGCTAAAGCAATTTAATAGAAAATAACTTGAAATTGCAAATTACTTTTGTTATCTTTTTTTACGTTTCAACTTTTTTATTTTATAATTTTGTAATTATAAGGAATATTATATTTTTTCTCAGCGTTGTTTTTAGCTAATATGTACTTAAATTGCAAAAAAAAATGATTTTTAAATGTTGAATAATAAAACAAATAGCAAAAAATACTAGACATTTTTAATGGAGGGAAAATAAAAAAATACATAACCTGAATTTCAAGCAATTTGACTGGTGATTGGTAAATGAAATAAAAGCTCATTTTTTTGGAAAGTGGTATAACTCCACTTTTCAAAGAAAGTTAACTGTGATTTAAATTAGCTTTTCTTCATAGTTTCAATCCCAATTTTATATCAATTTCTTGATATAAAACAAAACAAAAACAGTTTTGCTTTACAATTCTATAGCACAAATATTTCTTTTGAAAGTGGATTTAGTCTATTCCTAATAACTCAAATTAAAACAACATTCATTCATTTCTTTCAAATGACAGATATTTTTCAGTTGTGGAAACAGCATTAAAGAAAACTACCAATGTTACACTGCCCAAGATTAATTTTTTAATTTTGTAGGAAATGAAAAGAGAGGACTTTGTCTGAACTAAATCTCTAGAAGAGGCAATATTTTATTATATTTTAACTGTTACTTAAACATAAAAAATCATTTTAGTAAAGCTGATGTCTATAAAAATATGGACTTAAAGTTTGCTACTGCTTTATTCCTTTTAAAATATTATTTTTGAAAGTGGTATAAGTCCATGTAAAGACAAAAATCGGTTATTTAAAAAAGGTGTATAGTGTATTTTAAAATTTTCTAATTATTCAATATATGAAAAATGGACTTACACCACTTTCAAAAAAACTAGCTTTGCATGCATTAAAAAAATACTAAAAAGTAATTATTTTTGTAGAAAAGTAGCTCCTCATCCCTTTTTTTAACTTAACAGTTCAACAGATTTAAATAATGTTAAAAACTTAATTCAAGTTGCGGATGTGAATAAAGATTTATGAGCATTTAAAGAAATATTTTTAATAGAATGGTTGTTAATGACTTTGACGGAGAAGGTTTCTTTGTAAGAGGCGGTTAAATTTTGACAGTTTTTATTTTAATTAAGCGACAAGTAACTATTGAAAACATGTTTTTTCAAATAAACCTAGCTGCAGAGTAAACTAACTTTGCTGAATTTGATTTTTACAGCTGAATATGTTTCCTTTTGACTAAATATACTTATTTTGCAAAATAAACCTTGTTGAAGGGTAAATTAACTTCGCTAAATTCGGGCTTTATAACTGAATATGTTTCCTCTTAGCTAAATATACCTTTTTTGCTAAATAAACTTTGCTGAAGAGTAAATTAGTTTTGCTGACTTTGCTTTTGATAGCTGAATATGCTTCCTCTTTCACTATATATACTTATTTTGCAAACTAAACCTGGCTGAAGAGTATATTAATTTTGCTGAATTTGCTTTTTCTAGCTGAATATGTTTAATCTTATCTAAGTATAATTATTTTGAATAATAAACCTTGCTTAAGAGTAAATTAAATTTGCTGAATTCGCCTTTTATAGCTAAATATGTTTCGTTTTGGCTTAATACACTTATTTTACAAAATAAACCTTGCTAAAGAGTATATTAACTTTGCTGAATGCGCTTTTTATAACTGAATATTGTTCCTCTTGGCTAAATAAACTTATTATGCAAAATAAACCTTGCTGAAGAGTAAATTAACTTTGCTGAATTCACTTTTTATAGCTAAATATGTTTCCTTTTGGCCAAATACACTTATGTTGCAAAATAAACCTTGATGAAGAGTAAATCAAATTTGCTGAATTTGTGTTTTATAGCTGAATACGTTTTACCTTTCTTAAATATGATACAAATTTAAGCCCCTTAAAGGCTTCTTTAGTAACCAACGCATGGAATTGAATTGACGGTTAGATATCAGTTCTTCTAATAACAGGTTCCAAGCTTCTATGACTACTACCCCGCCGTATTGAAAAATGTCAGGAAGGAAGGGCTAAGAGTCTTGGATTTTAATAATGTTTTTGGTTATTACAATTTACGTTTGAAATTAATATACATCAATATAAAATAATGTTTAATTGCTTTCAAATATTCATGTAATTTCGTTTCTTAATTCAAGCACGAATTGCAGGGCGTTAGTTACAATATATAATTTTTTATTTCGTCACTTATTCGAATAATTTGTAAACATGACCATGAACTATTTGTGCATACAACGCATATTTGACTGTTGTGAAAATTTCTTTCAAGTGTAAAATTATAACTTGTCTCTATAAATTAAACTTGAGTCAATTTAAGCACTAACACATAAAAAATAAACGCCAATCTCTCTCACTTAAATATCTAAAAAAAAAGCTCTAGAATTAAAAAAAAATCACACTTTGGTCTATTGTGTTAAAGGTCTTTTATTAACAATTACGTGTCAAATAGCAATGATTTTTTATCTGTTATTTTCTAACTTGTTGTTATTGTTGTTTTAATATTACATATATTTTTATTATTATTTAATTAAAATCAGGTCTTGTTGATATTGTTTATTTTATTTTGATTGAATCTCTTTAAAAGCCCTTCAAAAATTCTGTTTTCCAATATTTAAACATTAATTGTTGACATGAAAGTCATGTTCTCTAATGTATGGAATTAATTTTAGTGTGTTAGTATGTCACAGACATAACGGTGACCTTAGAAATGGCGACCAAACATTTTAATGCAGTTAGTGTTGCCAGCCTAGTAAATAATCACCCTCTTCTGATGTAATCTGTATTAAAAACAGTCTTCAATCTCTTTTCCTTCTAATCTAAACATCTTTTCTGTTTTACTCATTTATATTTAATTTACTTACTGCATGTTTTATTTATTATTTTTTTTTTTTAGATTTATTTACTAATCATTTGTTATTACATTTGGTAATTGTATTTTTATGTTTTAATAAAAAAATCAGTCTTGCCTTTTATTTTATTTCACTTTATTTTTGTGTTTATGTGCGTTTTTTTTTCTATTCGCAAATGATAATTTATGACAATTGATGTTTTTTATTGCACATTTGGAATAGACACACGTTGTTGCAGAGTGGCAAAAGATTTAATTCATTTATATTGTTTTTTTAACTAAAAGCGCCATCATTTTTTAATATTACAAATATGGCAACTGCACACAAATGTTGAGAAACAAAGCAAATTATGTTGATAACAAAAAAAAAACAATTGCATTCAAAGCTGCCAGATAAAGTGATTAAAAAAACGTCATAAAAAATAAAATCTCTTTCTTTAAGTTAAAAAAAGAAAAATTAAAATTTTTTGGAATAAGCGGCCCCAATAAAAAATGGTATTGATAGATAAGCCAAGAAACCCAGAACAAATTTAGTCCAGCATATTTTTTCTTCTAATGGAATTTTTAATACATGACATATTTATATCTCTTCGTTAAAGGCCTATTGATCATTAAAGGTCTTTGATGGAAAAATTATAATTTGAGAAGTTTTGCTTAAACTCTTTTTCATTAAAAACAACTAGAATATTTTAAACCGAGTCGAATAGAGAGAAATGATCAGATTGTTATTAACATCATGTCGCACATGAATTCGGCTTATGTAGACTCTCAATGTTCATGTTTCGTTCATATGCAACCATCGTTGGCCGAACATTTGTCTGAGCAATGTGTTCGCCATGAAATATGACTTTTAGTATGAATTCTCTATTTCGAACATCCATCTATTGATCAACAGTGCGAACAGTCTCTTCCCCGTACAAAACATTGGAACAACCCTGAAGACAAACAGAAAACTGCTCTAACAGAACATAAACATCAACAAGTTTTCGCCGCATACAAGAACATGGACAAATAAATACCGTTATTCTGCTGGCGTTATATGCATGTCTTGTTCAATTTGATGGCTAGTAGAGACTTAGGGTAAAGATCGCACGATCGGGTAATTATTCTAGAAATATTTATTAAAAAATCCTTAAAATCGTTTAGGTTGATTTTTAACTGAAGTTAAGTTAAAGAAGAAAGAAGTCCTTTAAATGCAGATGAATGTTTGCAACGATTTAAAACGTGTTTTAGAATTTGAATTAAATATCATCAGCTGGGTTGACAGCTATGATCATGATAATTTGTTAATCAAATATCTTAAGAGAACAAAATTCATTAAAAGTGTGGTAAACATAGCGTTTTTAGTCCGTTTGGATAAAGAATAAAGAAAACTTTCTCAAATGCCAAAAATGGAGTTTTTTGTTAAAGTGCAACACTCCTTGTGCGAATTAAGCCTCGAATTGCTTCACCAATCACTTGAATACTGCCTAAGAGAAGACTTAAACACATTGTTCTAAGATAAAAGATCTGACTTAAGTGAAGAAGAGTTTGCTGAAAATAAGACTCATTGCAGAAGTTGATAAATAGAGTTAATTTTTTCTTAAAGCTGCTATTATTTTAGATGCAAGAACTAGACAAAGAAAAACTATCAGTAATCACAAAAAAAAGTAATTAATTGTAAAGACGTTTAATGGTGTAAGATTTTTTTTCATCTTACAAATAAATTGATTACTTTAAAAAACTGTACTCAAACCCATTCGGAATCTCACTGGCTGTCACAATTATTTGCACAGTTTGTATGTTACGAGTATTATGCCTTAACACAAATGACTCACTTGGGTGCTATTTAAAAGTCAGCGCAAGTAAATCACTATGTGATAAAACTTACTTACTCACTTACTAACTTAGGCAGTCACTGAAGCAAATAATGCTCTTACTGTTACTTTATAGACTTAATCGTAATCACTTACAATTGTTTGGTTAGTTATTGTTATTCATCCAATATTGGCCATCAATTATAATACAAATTTGCAATTTTGTATTGTTGCATTTACTATCTTCGTCTGCCAAAATATTTTTTGTTTTGTTTGTTTAAGAAGGAAAAAAAAACGTGCGATGAATACAAATTCCCAATAAATCAACAACACTTGAAGAATATTTAATTAATATGAGTAATTTTAGTAATTTATTTATTTTACTTTTTATAAAAAAGTAAGAACAATTTTAATTTTATAGTATTGTAATTAAAATAAATGATTATTAGAAATGTGTATGAAAAGCTGTTTTAAAATAAATTAATATTTAAATGCTCTAAAATGACCTTGCAAGTTTTTTACTTTGACTTTTTTTTAACAATTTTATTTTTCTCTTATTTAAATACCCTTCACCACAAAAAGTTAAAAAAGGGTATAACTAAGTTTACATTCTGTTTTTAATTTCTACATTATTCATTTCCGACCCCATGAACTGAATATATTCTGACTTTTTAGGTATAGTGAAGTCTATTGAGTGATGTCCGTCTGTCCGTCCGTGTTAGTGTTGAAATCAAGTTTGCCAAGGCACTAGATCAGCTAGACAGCTAAGTACGCCAATCGATTAAATATAGTTTCAAAAGAATTGCTATTGGAAATAAGCATGATTGGTCCATGTGCTTCGAGGAAGCGGGCAAAACAGCACACCTACCTCTAATTTTTTCATAGCATTTGAAACAATGAAGTAACTCCAATCAAAAAACAAATATATGGGACGATATAGAATCAAAACATAAGAAGAAAACATCACGTGAAAAAATTAGCGCTCTCCCATATTTTCCGAGTTATGGGGCTCTGAAATTTTAAATTTTATTTTAAATATCAATATGGGTATCATTTTAAAGCTTTTGAAGAGATCTTTAAGGAAATACTAAAATTTTTTAATAATATAAAAATATATGGTTGCGGTGAACAAACAATAGTTGTTTTGAACAATAATTTAGTTACTAGAAACAAGTCTTTTGAACACGACAATTATAGTATATGAATAAATATTATATATATATATATATATATATATATATATATATATATATATATATATATATATATATATATATATATATATTTAAAATGATAATAAAAACATTGTTCTTAAGTAATCAAAATATAATAGAAAATGAACTAATATATATTTGTTTTAAACATTACGAAAACAAGATCTGGCAACCCCTGTTGTTATGATCCGTATGAGCGTGGTGAATGAAGTTAATTCAACTAATGGTGTGTGTATAGAATAATACCACAATTAGCCAACAAAAGCTGAGCAACCTCGATGGTTGCGTTGATAGAGCTGCGTGCTGTAAAACAGAAGATCGTGAGTTCGATCCCGCCTTCAGACATGCGTACAAGAGCAAATAAAAATTGTTGTAATGCAATTAGAAATTAAGTAGCAGCAGTACAAATAAGACATCGAGTAGTTTATGTCTCGCCGGAATAACACAGTAGTGTAGCGTGGATGGCTGCGTTTGTAATAATAACGCATGATTAGTAAATATGAGACCATGGGATTCACAAGACCGGTACGATCAAGAAATATAGCCAGAGAAAGCCATAAGGTAAGAATACAGAATTTACAGTGAGCCACTGTGGCATTTGCAATCAAAAGAATTCGTACATTTGTTCTAAAAGGGAAAAACGTAACAATAATTTAGTACTCTTGGCTCAACACGTCTCTGTCAATTCAATGACCTATCGGTTCCTTTGAAAACTCGAAATATTAAATTTTTTTTATCACAAGTAAATATAAATTTTAAATTCGTGTTTTAAATTTAAAATGTTAAATTTAGGCAAATAAATATTTTTCGCCATTTAATTCTGGCAGTGTAGGATTTTAGTGTATGTCCTATATTTAAATACTGATGCTTAACGTATGATAAAAATATAATTCTTATTGTGTTATTGTGCAATATATTTAAACTTGCATGTTCACAGCTTTTTATAGCAATTTCAAGGTTAATATACTCAATGCAGATCTATTGTTTTTCTATTGTATTATTTATAATTTTAAAACATCTGCTACAAAAGTATGTTAAACTTAGTTAGTAAAGTAATAAAATAATAAATAATAAAATTTGTGAAATGCAATTTTAACAAATTTATGCAATTCCTTTGTTCTATTCTCATCTATTCCAAACGACGACAACCTGTTTGAAAAGACCAACACCACTGACACCTACTCGTTAGTAAACCCAACCGAACAAGTTCTTTATTGCAAAAAAGATTTACAAAACAAACAAAATTGGGTTTAAGAGAAGACTTAAGTTTCTTTCCAACAATTATTTAAGTTGGTTGTAACGGTAAAATTTGTATTTGAGTTGAGAAATCAACTTATGAACTCAATTCTATTGCTGGATTATTTATATTTTTAAGTTTTTGTGTTTTTATATTCTTTTTTTTTGCAATTTTGCAAACTATTAATTCAAATTTGGATTCTGTGCTGTGTGTTGTATTGTTTATGGTCATGCAATCATGATCATACAAGTAAATGCATACAAAGTTGGGTGAGCGGTATAAAGATAAAGTGTACTTGCAACATGAATGTTTTCTCAACCGGAAAATATGTATTATAAACATAGAATATTAAAAACTACAAAACAACAACGAACTAAATAACGTGTCGTTTGATTGCAATATGTTGACGGTTCTGGCTATAGTTTTAATATCTGGTATTTGTACCTACAGCTGAGAAGAAAACATTACAAAAATTAAAAAAATATTTTTTAATATTTTATTTACTTGTTTGATAATATTGTTGAACTACTCACATTTAACTTCTATACACAAATTAATGCTCAATTTGATAATACTATATATACTCTATACTGGCATATCGCTTACAACTGCAATTCATATTTACACGAGAGTAAAATCGTCAATTTGTTGTTCACAGGAAAAGATCTGGCAACTTGTTTTTTTATACTTGCATTTTCGTTGAAATAACAAGCAATTTGAACTAATTATGTTGTTAATTTAACGTTTTTGTGGGTGTGAATAAAATGGAGTCTATAGGCAGCACTAACTTATTATATAAAAATATCAACAGTTATAGCATTTCACTCCAGCGGCTGTTTAAGACTCTAGTAACCGTGGTCATTTAAAATTCGCAAATTTGGGATTCGCTAAGACAAGACAAGATACTAAAGTTTTATCATTGTTATTCAACATAAGAACTTTCCATAAAGTTTTTTCTTCACTTTGGCAATCACATCCCTGGAAGACAGCCCTTTTTACGAAAAGTCTTAATTTTAAAAACTTATTTTATACTCGAAAAAAAAAATAAAAATTTTGAAAAAATATCTAAACTTCGTTTACATTCCCAATAATTTAGTACAAATTTCCAAAACTCCTTAAAATTTTAAAACAGTTTAATTATTATTTTTTATGACAATTAACATCTTAAATTATTTGTTTTATTTTTGCTGCATATAGTATTTTGCCCACTACTGTACATTACTAAGTATTTTAAGTTTAAAGTAGCGTGGAGATAGTTAAGCCGGCTTTATGCCAGTAACTAGTTTTATTTCTTTTTGTTTTTATTTTTACATTTTAAGTTCGAATACATGTAACTGTCTATTATAAAGTGTCTAGTTAGAAACTTAATACCGTTTGAATATCATTTATTTATTTGCATGACAAATAATAACTTTTTATTTTAAAAAACGCAACATTTTTTAAAAACTAAAAAAACGTTTCGAAATAACAAGAAATCTTAAAACGCAAAGGAAAAATTTAAATGAAAAACATTTAAAACTATAATCTGTAAAATATTTGATAAAAGGATTAGAAAAATTTAAACAAAGAATGTGGTACAGATGCCAATAAGGAGAACTAGATGTAATTGTGAATAAGACTTTTCTAAATTTATTCACAATAAGTAAAATCATTAAGGCCGCGACTGACTATCGTACGCAATCGTTCGATTTAGTTAAAAAAATATCTGATGGAATTCTGTTCTACTTAGAAAAATCGCAAGAAAAAGTGAGCTTATGTGCCACACTGTTACACAAGAAAAATGCAGATCAAAATGCAACTCTGATCGTACAGAAATTGTTATTTATAATAGGAAATACCTTTCTAAAAATAAGTTACACATTTGATATAAATAAACTTTCTACTTCTTTGTGCATACACGCCTTTGATGATAGATCCAATAACGAAGTCTCACAGTGTATCCCCCCTTAAGAACAATGTGGGTCATTTCCGCAGTTTTTATAACAAAGATACGAAAGGTCGAGGAAGATCACTTTCCTTCTCAGACGTAAGACATAACATTCACAAGAATAATCTTTTGGGATTTATTTTCTATTAATTTATTTATTAAAAAAAATCGATGCACGTTCACGAAAAAAGTTTCAACTGAAAATACAACTCTGTTCGGACAGAAACTTTAATATTATTACTTTTTTTAAGACAAGCATGATAAAGACTTCTATTAAAATTAGTCACACATTTTTTTAAATAGTTACAGCTGTCCAGTATTTTTAATACACATGCCATTCTAACGATTTAACGACAAAATCTCATAGTGTGTTATGATGTTTGAAACAAAAGAAAAAAGAGAAGGATATAAAAGATTTACAACAAAAGGGTGCTGCATTCGTCCGTTCTTTATGCAATTGAGATCGTTAGATAAATAGCGCGAAAAAAACACATCTCGAGAACTTTTACACATTGTTGAGAATTTTGGATTTTTATTAAAAAATAAAATTTTCCCAAAAATCATATATGCCAATATGAAAGTGATGCTACGTCCAATAAAGAAAAGGAAAAAAACCATAAAGCTAGATTAAGATATAAAGATCTCAAAAACTGAAGAATTGGAGTTAATTTTCTCAAATAATAAATACAATATTAACATCTGGATGAAAACTGGATTTCTCTAATAATTTCCTTTTTTAACGGACTTAAAAAAAGAAGAAGGTTATCAATTCGTCTGAATGTTGTTTTTTGTTCATGTTTGTGCCTACAGAACTCAGTCCTTCCTAAGCCGATTTTGAACATTTTTTGTAATTTTTTAGATTATGCTTACAGATTTGTTCCGTTTTAAAAACAGTTCATAATCTTAAAAATTAAAGGGTGTCCCCTATGAACTATAAAGCGAAATTCTTTAAAATTAAAAAAACAGCCTATTACTATAACTCGTTATAGTAAAACAAATAAAGTAAAATACAAAAATAAATCTAACAATTAAAGGGTGTCCCCATAGTTGCCGTAAATTGACCTATATGCGCCTACCTGTTGAACCGTTATAGATAAACGCTTGAAAATTGGTCAGGATGTCGATTACAATGACTGTTCACAAGTAGATTAAAGATTAAAGGGTGACCCAATAGTTAATACAATTTGATATATGTGGCCAAACTTTTAAAATGTTATAGACAGACAGCTGAAATTTATAAGGAACCTTTATTGTTAAGTCCGCTTTAATAACAAGTATAAAATTTGGATTTGGAAATTTAAGGGTGTCCCAATAGTTGAAGTAAAATGATGTAAGTGTTGGAACTTTTGAACCATTATACAGAAAACCCTGAAACTTAAAAGGCACCTGCATTGCTTTACCCGCTATATCGACAAGTTTATAATTTCAATTTAAAATTTAAAGGGTGTTCCCATAATTAATGTAAATTGACCTATATTGGTCTATCTGTTGAACCGTTATAGACAAACGCTTGCAAATTGGACAGAGTGTTGATTGCTATGACCGTTATAGTAGCAAGTATTAATATTGAAAGTTATAAACTAAAGGGTTCCCCAATAGTTCATTTAATTTTATGAATATGGGCCATACTTTTGAACAGTTGTAAACAGAAGCTTGAAATTTACAAAGAACCTTTATTGCTAATTCTACTACAACGGCAAGTTTAACATTTAAATTTGGAAATTAAAGGGTGTCCCTATAGTTGCTGTAATTTGTTATATATTGCCAAACTGTTGAACAGGGGCCTTGCATTAATTAATGTAATTTTTTTTTTTCAAATGTATGTATGTGGCCATACTTTTAAACCGTTATAGACAGACAGATGCAATCTGTTTTGAAGTCGGTTTTTTTCGCAAGAATTATTTTTTGCCTGGTGAGATACTAGATAAGAAATTCCTCCAACTAGAAATTTTTAATTAAATTATTTAAATAAAAATAAAGCGACCATTCTTTTCTTTTAGAAAAACAGCTGCAGTTGTTTACTATTTTTTGAAGCTGCCAGCAAGTTGTATTCATATTTTCTGGCAGTGTAGGATTTTAGTGTATGTCCTGATGATAAAAGGATAATTATTATTGTGTTATTGTGCAATATATTTAAACTCGCATGCTCAAAGTTTTTTTAAAGCAATTTCAAGGTTAATATACCCAATGCAAATCTATTTTTTTGTAACATCTGCTGTGCCAGAGTTGCCAGTTATTTTCTGAATATTAACTGCCTATCCATCAATCTGACTTTTTGTTATAATTTTATTATTCTATATTAAAGTTAAAATAAAATCAATATTTTTAAATTTAATTTCAAATTTATTTTGTTTGAAAAAAATTATATTTTTATTTAAAAATTTGCTATTCAAACAAAATTATTGTATCCAAAAAAATAAATAATTACAAAATCTCTAAAGCAATGTCGAGTACAGCAAAACTCAGTGGAAAACTGGCGAATTGTAAAGTTTGCATTATTGGAGCAACTGGTGGAATTGGCAGTTGTTTGGCATTAAATCTTAAATTGAATAAAAACGTTACCGATCTGGCTCTTTGGGATATAACTAACACTGCCGGCTTGAAAGAGGATTTATCGCACGTTGATACTAGTTCGCGTGTTTGTGCGTATACAGGTTATGAAAATAATCTAAACGAAGCCTTGCAATGTAGCGATATTGTGGTGATAACGGCCGGTCAAGCTCACAGTCCAAAATTTGCCACCCGTGAAGCCATGTTTGATGCTAATGCTGGAATTTTAATAGGTTTTATGAAAGCTATAGCCGAAGCATGTCATCCCAACATGCCTTTTATACATATTGTTACAAATCCCGTTAATACGATGGTGCCCTTATGTGCTCAATATTTAAAGCATATTGGTTGCCCTAATCCTCGTAAGCTAATTGGTTCTACTTCAGTTGATTCCATGAGGGCTCGAGTTTTTCTGGGTGAACTTGTGCAGTGTGACCCTTCACAACTTATGGTACCTGTGGTGGGAGGTCATTCGGCAACAAGTATTACGCCTCTCGTTTCACAAAGTAAACCAAAATTTAAATTGAGTGACAAACAGTTGAAACAACTTGCAGATCGAATTATTCATGGTGCTCAGGAAGTAATAGGTGCTACAAAAGAGAAACGCGCTGCTTTCCTATCAATGGGTCATTGTGTAGGAAAATTCTGCGATTCTCTATGTCGTGCCCTATATCGTCATGATAACGTGGAGGATGTGGGTTTCACCGAGTCAAATGTTAATGAGTTGGAGTTTTTTGCTGGCAGATTTTCATTGAACCATGAGGGCATCACGAAGTTTCACAGTCTGCCACCAATGTCACCATATGAACAAGAGTTGTATAAAAAAGCGCTAAAAGATGTACAACTTAATATTGAAAAAGCCAGACAGTTTTTAAAGAATTATAAGCCTGAAGAGAAGAAGTGAAGCATTTAAATTTCAATCAAGAAAAAACTTGTGATTTCTTTAAAAAATGTAAAATTTCTAAAAATTATATTTATGAATTTCGTTTACAAAGAAAATTTAAATAAATCATGTAATTAGTAAAACATGTAAATTACACTAGGAAATTTGTTAAGCTTTGAATTTCGATAGTTAAGACTTTATTTTTTATCCTTTTTGCTCTGGCCAAATTTGATGCCTCTATCAATATCCGCTTTTAACACCGGTAGAGCTTCCTCTAGTAGCTTTTTTTCAGTGTCACTCAAATCTGGCAAATCATGATATTTAGTTATGCCGCCCCTATTTATATTAACTTTAGAAGTGAAAAATTTGACATCCGGATGAACTGGTGACTCTACATAAGCTGTATCGAAAACACCAGATTTGCCATCTAATGCCCTTAACAGAGATTTACAAAAACTGGCAGTTGCATAGGCTACACATAACTCGGCCGACTTTTTTCCCTCGTTGGCTTTTATTACAGCAGCACTACCTCCTCTAATACGGTCATAGATCTTCACCCATTCATCACAATCGCCTTTCAGAGTGGGGCTACACTTAGATATTATCGGAACGAGGGTCTTTTGCGAGTGCCCGCCACAAACATCAACAGTTACTTTGTGTGGATCTATGACCATATATTGTCCAATAAAAGCACGACTCCTAATTATATCAGTCTTACAAATGCCAAACAATTTTTTGCTATCATAGGCATTTGCATTTTTTAAAGCTTCCGCTGCCGTGGGTACCAGGGAATTAACTGGATTTGTTAAAATCGCTAAGAAAGCATCAGGACATATTTTGGCCTTGCGTGAACACACTTCATAAATTAAGTCTTTATTTGCATCAAATAAAGCTTCGTGGGAAGTATCTTTTGAACGAGTTGCACCAGCCGTCACTAGCACTATATTTGAACATCTTAAAGCCTCCTCCATACTCTCATCTCCCGTATATGACATGGCACCTGAAAAGGTGTCAATGTGAGAAACATCTGCTGCTATACCAGCTGTTGGCTTGATATCCATTAATGCCAAATCGGTGACCAATGGTTCAGCCTTTAGTAGCATAGATACAACTCGACCAATTGCACCAGCCGCACCGATTACGGCAACCCGTTGCAACCCTACTGGAGTAGTGGAAAACGAACGCTTCTTAGGAGCTTGTGTCACACATTTTAAAATCGGTCTCAGCATTTTCTTTATATGCCAAGTTGTTTTGCCGTTTTTGTTTTTTGTTTATTTTATTATTAAAAACTATTTAAAATTTTTAAAAATAATTTTAAAAATAATTAAATTAATTGAAAATTTTTTTTTATTAAAAAAAAATTTTTTTAATTCTTAACACTCTTTCGATTTTTATTTAACTGTCAAAGGAACGTTTGAAAATTAATAAAAGTTGATAAATAACAGGGTTACCACGAAAATTTTGTTTGAAAAACTTTTATAAAAAAAATGTATAATTTTGGTTTCTGAAATTTTTTTAATTCTCTTATAAAATTGCATTCGTGTCCACACATCAAAATTTTGTTTCTGCAATTTTGGTCTTTATTGCTTAAACGAATGACAAAACAAAAGAGAATTGCAAGTACTTAAAAGACTGTACTCGTTTTTACTCAAGAATTGCGCAACAAAAGTTGCAAAGTGTGAACGTGGACTAACATGCATAAGCTTAGATAAACAAGTGAGCTTAGAATGTTATTTATTATAGCGAAAACAATGGGAAGACGTGCATAAAATGCACGGAAACTTTAAACAGCAGAATTTTTTTTTTTTTAAATTTTTGTAAGACTTAAAAAATTAAGAAGATACTTGAAAATAAAGCTGTTAGAATTGTTTAAAATTATATAAAATAGTTAATAGAAAACATGTCTGTTTATAACGAATAACCTGTTTAGATAAATTTTTACAAGTTACCCGTCACTTTTATAAAAATTATTGTCAAATAATTTTCTTGTAGTTTTTTTTCTCTAAATAATAAAACATTGCATCATGTTCATTAAAAAAAATAAAAAAAAAATTAATTATATTGTTTTTTATCTACCATAAATTTGAAAATAAATGCCCATTTATAGTTCAATGTCAATAACCCATGAGCTACTGAACAACTCATTAATAGACAAGCCACAGACAATTTACGATTGTAAAATTCTTTTTTTATTTTAATAAAGTTTGCAATTAACATAAGATCAATATTTGTACGCTAAACGGAATTATTAAAGACAATTACGTTTATAGTTATACTTTTTTTTTCGTTCTATCATTAGTTTAATTATGCTAATAACTTGAAGCAAAGAAAACAAAAAACAAAACGGCAATAAAGACAATAACGACAATAGAAAATAAACGAGAATATCGTACATTCTTTGTTTAAAGTTCAATGTGTTTTTAATTAAATTATTAAATAAAAGCGGTATTTTGTTAAATTATTTCAATTATGCTACGTTTTTTATTTTTTAAGTTTTATTTTTTTTATCTATTTCTCTTATTTACAAAAGTGCAAAATTTATTAGAGTGAGAAGCTGTTAATTAATTTTGGAGAAAGACGAATTTTTAAACAAATTTCATTAACTTCCCACACTGTCACCGAGTATACAGAGGCGACACGAGAATATAGTCATCTCGTTTTTTCTATGCATCTCTTTCTTGACATCCTATCGACTACTACAAAATGAAATTGAAGTCGATAGGATGTCAAGAAAGAGATGCATAGAAAAAAGAGATGACTATATTCTCGTGTCGCCTCTGTATGCTTAGTGACACTGTCTTAAATTTTGAATTAAAATTTGTTTATTCGTCCCGACGAATTTTTGGTCGCGAATATTCATTGTCAAAAATAAAACACATTTGTGTATATGAAAATTCACACACAATCATGACGTAAGACGATATTCGTTATACGCGGCGAGCTATACAATAGAAATATTACTATTTCTTACGCCGGCGAACGACGAACAAATCAGTACAAAGTGACCATGTTTGACTTTAGATTCGCTGTATTTTAGTAAATAAGATTATTTTACATACAACGAACTTGCATAACGATTTTTTGATGACGTATTTGTTGTGTTGGACGAAATTCGTCGTTCGTCCCAGTTGTGTTCCTAGCATTAAAAAAAGCTAGTTTATTGGTTATATATATATATATATATATATATATATATATATATATATATATATATATATATATATATATATATATATATATATATTAAATAATCTCAATCTGGTTACTTTGTGTTTTTTTAAGTGGCAACCACGGGATGGTATTTTAACATACTTGTCAGTTGAAAAAGACAAAGTATAACGTATGCTGAATTCTATGTGCCCCGGCCTTAAAGCATGAATCAGAACTAGGGCATAACCCTGATTTTTCATACAATTTGACATTAAAAAATTGTCGTAGAAAGCAATCGTAAGATAAAATCAGGGCTGCCATATTTGCCGATTTTTTGTCTCCAAATTAGCAAAGTGCAGATTTTTGCTCCCAAAATGGCGAATTCTTCGATAAAACTTTAAACAACGGTTATTTGTTTTTAAAAAATATCGTTCTATTTTTTATCCAGGTTAAATTATTAAATCACTGATAGCGATTATCAAAGGTAAAAGAACGTCTCGATGGCCTTTTGGCTACCGCTTACTTAGCTCTTTAGGAAACTTCTCACAAACATTTTAAATAAACTAAAGATTTTTGGCCTAACAATAAAGTAAAGACAAAAAATCAAAGTTTAAGCAAACAAGTAAGAGTGCTATAATCGGCTATGCCGCACTTATATACCCTTCCGACATCTATGGAAAACTAGCTCAGTGAAGTAATCCCATTAATAAAGCAAATATTAAGGTGACAGAGAATTAAAAAATAAGAAAAAAAAACTTAAGTATACATACATATAATTTTTTATAAAAATGTCATCGGCTCTTAATGGGTTGAGCATGTTCTTTTAAATTTTTAGTATTTCCTTAAAGATCTCATCAAAAGTTTTTAAATGATACCCATATTGATATTTTAAAAAATTTCGGAGGACCTTAACTCGGAAAATATGGGCGAGCGCCAATTTTTTCACTTGATGTTTTTTTTTCTGATTTTTCAATTCTCTATCGCCCCATATATTTATTCTTTTTATTGGATTTACTTCATTGTTCCAAATAATAAGACAAAATTAGGGGTAGGCGTGGTGTTTTTCCCGCTGCGTCTAAGGACGTGGACCGATCTTGCTGATTTCCAATAGCACCCCTTACGACACTATGTCTAGTCGATTAGCGTATTTAATTTTTTTTTCAACACATACATGAACGGACAGAAGCACAGACGAATATCGCTCAATCGATTTCGCAATGCATAAGAAGTCTGAATATATATTCGTTTTGGGGTCGGAAATTTATATTGTAAAAATTACAAACGGAATGATAAACTTAGTTAAACCCTTTTTTCATTTTTTGTGATGAAATGATCGTGGTTACACTTGTCAAAAAGGAGGGATGTTGTTTAAAAGGTCGGTCACCCAGAAGATAAATCCTTATGATGAGAGCAACAAATAATATTTTGTTTTCTAGTACTGGGTGGCTTTAATCTTAACTTCCTAACAAATACATATTATGAATGCAAATGTAAGTTTGTTTGCAACATTTTTACGCTCTCACTACTTAAACTTCATAAATTTTTAATTTCACATTGTCAGAAAAATATACGGTTTCCAATTAAAACACAACTACTTCTTGATAACCATGTGGCATCCTCGTTTCATCTGGCCTTTTAATTTAGTATACGACATTGATAATTTCAGGCATACTTTCAGGCGCTTAACATAATTTTCTCAAAAACACAAAGGCCATCTACAGAGGAAGATTTAATTCCATATTTAAGAACGATCATCATAAAATTTTGTTAAAAAATGGACTTTCGTTCTCTATGCAAACTCGCGGGCCACGACCACTTATTATATATTGAAGGTTCAATGAATAATTTGGATAAAAACAGAAAATCTTTTTTAACCTGAAATAAAATCGTGCTCTTATCCCGATCAATATTATTAAATTCACCGATTTTAACTATTGAGGGCGCAAGCATCTCTCGATGGCCATTTCGCGAATAAACTCTTCAGAAAACTTTTCACAAAAATTTTTAAACAAACTAAAATCTTTTTTGGAAATTATTGATATTGAAATAATTAAGACGATATCATGCGAGTCTTCTGTGACCTTTATTGATTTACGAAGTGACTAAACTGGAATTTTATAAACAGATGATGGAGTATGAAAGTACAGTTTAATATACCGTTCACCACAAAAAGTAGAAAAAAAGGTATAACTAAGTTTGTCATTCCGTTTGTAATTCCTACAATATTTATTTCCGAACCCATTAAGTGTATATATTCTGAGTTCTTATACAAAGCGAAGTCGATTGAGCGATGTCCTTCTGTCATCCGTGCATGTTTACCAAGGCACTAGATCAGCTAGAGAAAAATTAAATACGCCAATCGATCAGACATATTGTCGAAAGAGGTGCTATTGGAAATCAGCATGATAGGTCCATGTTCTTCGGGGCATCGGGAAAAACACCACGCCTACCTATATTTTTTTTATATCAATTGGAACAATAAAGTGATTCCAATCAAAAAAATAATTATTCAGAACAATAGAGAATTAAAAAATAAGAAAAAAAAACATTAAGTAAGAAAATTGGCGCTCGCCCATATTTTCCGAGTTACGACGCTCTGAAATTTTAAAATGTTTTTAAATCTCAATATGGGTAGCATTTTAAAGCTTTTAAAGAGATGTTTAAGGCAATCGTAAAATTTTGTTAAAATGCTTAATCAATTAAGAGCCGCTGGCATTTTTATGTAAAATTAATTAATTTTTTTAATTTTTTAATTGCTGTTTTTGATTGAAGTTACTTTACTAAATTAGATTTTCATAGATGGTAAAGGGTATATAAGATTCGGCATAAACGAATATATCGCTCTTACTTGTTTTTATTTTCACTTAATGCTGGTGTGTCACCAGGTTTTTAATTAAATATTTAGCGTTGCTTTCTCATTTTGATTGAAGTTAAATACTGGAAAACTGTTAACATTTTAAACCATCTTTTTAGAGCAACAAAAAAAAATGCTAAACTGACGTTTATTTCAATACTAATATTAGGAAAAACTTTCACCTTATGTTTTCATTAAAAAAAAGTTTAATTTTTTAAAGGTTTTGTGTTTTCTTGCTAAATAAACCCCAACGTTAATTAGTTAAGTATACAATAACAACAATCAACTACCACTGTGTGGTGTTTCAAATGAAAGTTGAAAATTGAAAATGATTTGTATTTCCTCTTCTAGAAAACAAGAAATACAAAAATGTTGACTCTAGTTCGTTTTACCTGCCAAGATGAAATTGGTTAAAAAACAAGATTGTAATATTTTAAACCGTCCAATTCCAGCCTCTTCATATTTTACTTCAACCTCTTTTTTCCAACTTCTTTGTTATTTAACTCTTCTAAACATCTAAATCAACATACAATTTTGTACGTCTGTCAGTAAGTCTGTCAGCCTAGTTGTATGTATATACCTCTCAAGCCAACCAACCAACCAACCATTCAAGCCAGCTTACCGCTGCAACAAATGTGCATGAAGATTGACCTACATTTTTTTACTTACATATTTGTTTCCCCCATCATCACATTAACGTAATATTACAAAAGTAATGAAAGACAACAACAATAAAGCAGAGCTAGGGAAGAATAGAAAACACACACATTTTACATATTTTTTTTTTTTTTTTGTTTAGTCGCCAGTCTTTGGTCGTCATTATTCTTCACATTATTGTGGTTCTATTATTGAAAATGTCATTTTAAAATAGTCTCATTCACAAATACCTACTTTTAGTCTTTTTCTAATTTAATGTCATTTGATATAATGAATTTTAAATACAAATGTTTTCCTAATTAAAGAACATGCAAAACGATGTTCTTTTTATTCTTTGGGCTGGCATTAATGCCTTGTTTTTATTCAATAAAATTCTCATTTTGGCAAAGAAACTGTTTTGATTTTTTACTACATTTTATAGCCACCTTCGTCCTCATTAAAGGTGTTGACATAGAAAACGTTCATAAGCCAGTTAGCCGCCATCAAACAATCTAATACAACACCAATGTTTTTAGTGCATAAATAAATCAACGCTATAAGTAAATTGTAAAAAGTACCTAAAATAAATAAAAAAAAAAATCAAAAAAGAAATAAACTAAAAATTATATACATTGTAAAGAAAATAAAATTTGGCAACTCTTTAAATATCTGTTACAACAAAAACTAATGTTGTTCGTTCTTTGTGGCTGTTTTAATAGGAGTGAATAATAGCCTATATCACAATAGCGAACGTGTGCACTCTTTCGCATTCTAAGCGAAAGAAAAGTGATTTAGATTTCACAAACTTACGGCCCAACTATAATGTGCATATACTAGCTTATGCCAACTTATACAACTGTGCAAATACATTAAATTATGTGGTAAACTATAATGTGAATAAGATAACTTTTGGTCAAGTTTCGTTAAATTTCATTTCTATATGCAAGGTACGAAACTGATCGCACTTTCCGTACGGAAACAGCTGATTGTGCTTTGTGTTATACACATATAAAGAAAAATTTTAATTAAGACCTAAACTGTTAAGTTTTTAATTTTTAATTTAATAGAAATTGTAGAAAAAACAAATTTCTTTATGGCATATTTTTTACAATTATAATATATTTAAATTAAATTTGTATTTATACACACATATGTATACCATAAAAGTCATTAACATCGTTGCATTTTTTAGTAGGGTTGGCCACAAACACAAAACAGAAAATAATTTGTTTTAATTTTTTTTTTACATTTTCTTAGAGCATTAACCAAAATATGTACATGTGTATGTGAACGTTATTAAATATATAAAATATTTTCTTTATAGCCTTTTCGTTTTAAAATTTTGTTCATTTATATAGAAATTATTTTTTGCAAAAGTACGACTTAAACATAAATGTGCAACTGTGGCAAATAAGTTACTAAATTTATATTAGTACATTGTAGCCACATAAATTTCTTTGATAAGTTACCTAAGCATTTGACAGGCTTTTCGTTGAATTTTTGACATAAGCTAAAGCTAGCTCATGCACATTATAGTTGGGCCTTTATTTTATACGAACGATGACTAGAACGAAAACTCGAAAGAAAACGTAAGCGTTTTCATAAAAAATCTAATTTCAGTGTAACGAAAATGTTGTCAGCACTGCGAACGCAAATGTCAAAATCAGTCACTTGATACTTTGTTTCGTGCAGAGTGCAGTTTCGTTGTAAAAAACAAATTTAAAAAAAATCAGTAAAACAAAATTAAAAAGTTTCGAAAAAAGATTCTTGAACATGAAAAATAAAGGGTAAGTCAAATAAAAAACAAATATAATATTGAAAAAACATGAACTATGCAGCAACTGCGAACATTAGTGATGCACATTGAAGAGAATCCAAAGTTAGCCGTGGCACTCAAGTGTTTGGAGCTAGTAAGATTTCAGCAGAAAAGGAGCGGAAATAGCTCTGCGATTGGGCCTCCTAATCGAAGTATTGCTGAGTGTAAAAAGGTCAGTGTTCAACATAAAATCGAAGATACAAAACTAATGCTTAAAGCATAAAACGTTTTAAACAATTTACTAACAGTTCTGGGAAGATTTGAAATGACGCACAAAAAAGAAATTGGCTGATAATGCAAAAAGCCTTTAAGAAACCGGTGGTGGCGTCTATCGTTATTTTAATCTGACTGAGCTGGAAACAATTATTGATAGAACGCTTTTACTATCTTTAGCTGCAGCCCCCAGTGGTGCAATATTTTTTTTATTGGAACAACACTTCTATTTAATTTCTTAATTCTACTTATAAATAAGTCTTTTAATTGTTTAATACAAATAATTTAATTAATAACACAACAACTTTAGTATATCTTTTATTTTGTTGAATTTGTAAGCAGCTGATCACTGCTGCGCACGGTTGTGTTTGCTTTTAATTAATTAAGTAGTGGTTTTTATATTTTTTATGAAAATCGCTTAAATGTGCAGAAACTTTTGATCTGGTACCGCCTTGGTTTCTTTCAACGAACGATAATATTGATAGTTTTATTTTTTTTGCTGACTATCGATAGTTTTTCTCCGATAGCGATAGTTTCCATAATTAGAACTTAAAAGAATTCGATAGTACGGGTGCTTTTCATACAAACTTTCGAAACTATAGTATCGATAGTTTTTAAGCAAACTATCGAATGTGCCGACTACCGATAGTTTTTCAGCTCTACTGTATACCTACACTTCAGTACAAAAGGTACTTGGTTCATTTCCTAGAGCTGCAGAACTATTAATAGTTGGCACATTCGATAGTTTGCTTAAAAACCAGCCATAGTATAGTTTCGATGGTTTGCATAAAAACTGTCGATGCAATCAAATCTTTTAAAGGCCTATTCCTGAAAACTATCGCTACCGGAAAAAATCTATTAGTCAGCCAAAAATAAAACTATCGATGACTCTATCGATTTTCTTTCCAGCTCTATCGTTTCCCCCTTTTCAAGAATCGATAAAAAAATGCTCTTGAATGAATTTTACGTTTGCATGAAAACTATCGATACCATTAAATTTTTTTAAGAGCTAATTCAGGAAACTATCGATACTATCGCTATCGCAAAAACGTCATCGATAAAACTATCGATATTATCGATAGTAGTATCGATTTGTTTGTAGCTCTATCGTTTCCCCCTTTTTATAAATCGATAAAAAATTTCATTCACAAGTTTACGTTTCTATTTTTTTACAATTTCGTCAGAGGATATTATAGTTTGGCAACTCTGGCCGAAAAAAGATTGCATTGATTGTTTAAACATAATTCAAACTAAGCAAATATATATGTACGTAAAAAGTCTAAAATAAGATCAGAATTTAAAAAATTGTAAATAAAACTACTTTCAATTAAACTTCCTTGGCACCAGCGAATACATTTTTGAAAAAGTCCCAAATTTGTTTAAGTTTGGCTTTTAACTTGTTGGTGCCACAATCACTTCCCTTCTATATATGAATATAGAAGTTCGCTTGATTTGCAAAAACAGGTTCATTGACTGCTATTTTACAAAATAAAAAAAATCAGTAACATTTAAGTGCAGTTCAGTTAAAATCAGGATGGCTTAGAATCTTAATAATAGTTAATTGGGAAAAATATAATCACTACTGTTAGAGAAATGAAAAAACAAACTTATTTGATATTACAACCAGAGTATGTGTTCTGTGCAGTTCACAACACCATTGTAAGGATTGGATGTATATTAACTAAAGGGAAAAAGAAAATCTAATGAGTGGAAAAAATAAGGACTTAACTTAAACAAAAAAAATACCCTCTATCAAAACAATGACTGGCAGTTTCGGTTTCAAAAAATGAACTCTTTCAATTTTAAATGTTGCCAACAAAATGAAAGTGCCCATGAGCGAAATGTTTGTCCCAGAGTTGTTTTTAAACAGACTTATTGAGTGAGTTAATACTGTGCTTAGAAATTTTTGGCGGCTTTAAAAAAAAACAGTTGCTATAGAGCAGGCTGTCCAAATTTTACAATAGCGCTTTTCATTATTAACAAAAAGTAGAACTATATTGCAACAAATAATTTGTTAACCGCTGAAAGAAAAAAAAAACAAGAACAACGACAATAACGTCAATTTAAACCAAACAAACTTGTTTTTGGTTTTTTTTTTTTTTTGTATTAAGCCTCAATGACTTACGTTGTGTCACCGTAATCCGGCAACAATATTTGTTTGTTTACAATCAATGCTCCTACACACACACACACGCAGGAACGCTCACACAAAAATATAACAGCTCGTATGACAAGAATGCAGGCCTCAACAGCAAGTTTATTATTATTATTTTTTTTTATTCATTTATTTTTTATTTATTTATTTATTTGTTATATGAGATTTGATTTCGTTGAATAACTTTTTATTGATACCGGTTTGTGTTTTTTATTTTTTTTATTAGTTTATTTAATACTTTTTCAAATTGATAGAAATCAACGTAAGATTTTATAATAAACTGCATACGTAGTGACGGCCATAAATGATGATATATGTACTAGTATGTATATGGCATGAGGTGGGCTTGGTTTTGACACATACTTCGCTTTAAATACCAATAACAAAAACAATTAAATGCAGCAAGCATGTGTGACCATTTGATTTGTTACATTTCTTAAAAATTGTTTAGTTAACGATCATGTGAGTGAAAATATAACGTTTAATTTATTTTCTATAGAAATGAACAGTTATTTTCTCTGAATTATTTATTTTTATAATTTAACACAATTAAATGATTTATTTTTAGTCACGTTTAAAGTTCATGTGTTTTTTATTTCTAAAATTTGTTCATAGAAAAAACATGTACTAAACTTAAGCCTGACTAAAAATTGTAGATTTAGTTTAACTTAAGTTACGGTCAGATAAGTCAAATATTTGATCAAACAGGCATCACCTCTATTTTTACAAATGTTTATTGAATCTTTTCTGACACGTATCATTACAAATGAAGATTTTTATAATAGAAAATGTGATATCTCACCTGTCATATTGAGTAGGATCTCAAATTTCTTAATAAGTATTTAAAAAGGACTAAATTAGTTTTTCATAATTTAGTGGTTGCTCTTTTTTTGGTCAAATATTTGACTAATCTGACCGCACCCTTGTAATTAGTTTTTTTTTTTACAAAAATTTACATAAATAAAATTTTACATAATTTTCATTGAAGAAACTGGTTCTGTGATAAGTACAGTGTGTCAGTAATAACTTAAAACACTCACAATAATAAATACTTTTATTTTTATTAATGAAAAAATATTTATTGTTGTTGTTTAAGTCGAAAACAAAACGAACAAAAAACAAAAAACGGTAATTTACTGTTAGACAATGACCAAATGAAAAAAAAAAATAACCAAAACTGAAATTTATTTTAATTAATTAAAAAACACGTCTTCTAATGTTTTTTCTTACAATCCGCCGTAATAAAAGAAAAAAAATTTTTTTTTTAATTTTTAAAATTGAGTAGGTGTGGCACCTCACGTTGGCAAGTTCCTTTTCGATTTCAATGAAATTTAGTCTTTGTGCAACTTTGTGCACAGGCTTGCGAGGTTAAACCCTATACTATAGGTCGCGTTGTTTTTGAGATCTTACTTTGTCGATATCAAAACTTGTCTTAGCTGGGTTTGGAGTGCAACCCCCCAGCACTGCCAACAAATATCGCTTAAACCTACTTGATTTTTTTTTATTCTTATTTATTTTTTTTTTTTTTTTTTTTTTTTTTTTGAATGGTAAGAAGCCATTATTTAAGGAAGGCGTTAATTTTTTTAATATCCTATGGTTAATTATGAGCTAAAAAGACTTACTTTTGAATGAAATATAAATAAAATATGAAATATAAATAAAAATTGTTAGTACTTATGTATATTTTAAATTTTGGGTAAAAAATTAACCAAAACGGCAACGCTGCTTAACATATTTTCAAGAAATTTCATGCTTTTTGTTTTTGCAACAATGATTTGACTTTGAAAAGAAGTTACTGATGGAGACTCAATTATGATCCTTGTTTTTATGCCAGCAGTTTTATTTAAAGTTGTGGTGGTGAACAGTGTTGCCGTTTGGTGACTTTTATACATTTTTAGTAACTTTTAAAGGCTCCACGTAACATGTATTATTTTGTTATATTTGGCCAAATTTACGTAACTTTCAGTGCAGACACGCAATAAAGTAATATTACTGAAAAGATACTTGTTTCAATAACGTTGCTGAAGTTGTACTCTGTTTGATTGGTGAGAAATCAGAAAATGTTTCTTGCTTCATTTTTAGAAACAGCAAAATGTTTCTGGCAATTATTTTTCGCAAATTGTAAAATAATATGAACTGCAGAAAACTATGTTCTCTGTTTATTCTGAGAATTGTTAGCAAAAAAAATTTGACAACAACCATTATCTCGATTTATAAGAAAGTTGTCTTTTAGTTGCCTTGAAGAAGTGTCGAAATATATTACGAATAAAATGTCAGTAATTTTATGTTTATCAAATAAGACTCAAATATTTCTTAAATAACGGTATTTTTAAAATTTTTAAACTAGTAAATTCTATCGAATCTAGTATTGAGCCCTGATTTTAATACCAATGAAAATCATCGGGCTTAAATTTTTTTTCCAATATTTTTCTATTTTTTCGTTTTGTGTTTTTTCAGTGAATGAACTTGTTGTTATTTTCTCTGAAATATATTTCACATAAATAAAAGCTAATTACTATATATTTAAGGAAAATGCGCTTAATGTAACTTAATGAAAAAATGTAAATTTTTTGAAGGAAAAACGTAACCTTTTCCTAACTTTCCCTGGCAACACTGGTTAGAGACCACTTTTAGAACAAGATCTCCAAAACACAATTCTTCATTTTTTGAGTGTTTTTAAAACCAAAAAAAATATTTTACTTTTTTGTATTCTTACTGATAGTTTTGATTAAATACGTTTTGTTTTATTCTTATAAAAATTAGTTAAAATAATAATAATAAATTAACATATAAAAATAAAAAATTTGTCTTGATGCATTGCTTTTATCATATTTTAAATTTTTACACAATAAATTTTTAAAGACAGTTAAGTTGCAAATATTTGCCTGTAATTTAATAAAAACAAGAGGTTAATAAGAAAATAAAAATATAATGTTAAAAATTTCTCTTGATATCTAAATAGAAAAAATCTATAAGGATTCATTATAAGCATTCTTTCTCTAACAGTTGTTACTTCATTTTAAAATGCCTAATTTTCTTTCTTTCTGCAAAGTTGTCAGGACTGGAGTTTTTAAACAAAACAGACGTTACCAGAGAGCTTTAAAAATGGATGGAGTTAAGATTAAACTATAAAAATTATAAAAAATAACACTAAAAATTAAATTTTGATGAAATTTTTTTTTTAATTTTTACTCTGGCAAATCATTATGAATAGACTCACGCTTGAACAACGCTATCAAATCATCCAAGTTTACTTTGAAAATCAGTTATCAATTCGAGCAACATATAGACGACTTCCTGATCTTTATGGTGAATATAATCGCCTGTCTGAGCAATACATCCGTAGAACTGTGGATAGCTTTCGTACCAAAGATCTTGGCCTGCACCCGTATAAGATCCAGCTAGTGGAGAAATTAAAGCCACGAGACCATTATCTGCTTCGATCTTTCGCCGATTGGGCTCTAAAGCAGTTAGTAACTGACCCATTGTTTTATCGCCAAATTGTGTACACCGCTGAGGCTCATTTTTGGCTTAATGGGTTTGTTAATAAGCAAAACTGCCACATATAGAGTGAGACCACAACAATATCCACAACATACCTTACAGACTGTATTGCATCTAGAAAAATGCACCGTTTGGTGTGTTTTACACGCTAGTGGCATCATCGGACCTTATTTCTTTAAAAATGAGGCTGGATCTCACGTTACGGTCGATGGAGATAGTTACTGCTCCATGATTAATGATTTTTTGTTTAAAAATATGGATGACATAAATCCGGACGGAATGTGGTTCCAACAAGATGACGCTACGTGCCATACGGCGACCGCAACCATAGAGTTATTGTAATCAAAATTTAGCAATATGTTGATTTCGAGAAATGGACCTGTCAATTGGCCTTAAAGGTCGTGGAATTTGACACCTCTCGATTATTTGCTCTGTGAGGCCAGCATAACCCAGCAACAATTGACACTTTGGAGGCCAACATTGTTCGTGTTATTCGTGACATACGGCCAGCAGTACTTGAAAAATTGACCCAAATTTGGACGTCCGGAATACGCTTCGTCATGAGCAGCCGTGATGGCCATATGCCCGAAATCATTTTTAAATATTAAAGTCATATTCTGATCTTTCGTATAAAAAAATTCTTGATTAAAATATAATTTTTTGTGTTATTTTTTAAAATTTAAAGTTCTATCGGACTGTATTAAATGATAGTACCCAGCTTCAATATTATAATGTCCCCACCTTACACAAGAGGCGCTGCAACACTTTTGTAAAAATAAACACGAAGCACAATGGGAGGTTTTTTAAACAGAAAATAGAAATAATTTTAATAAATGCAATTCCCAAAATTCCCAGCAAAATCTTAAAAATTTCTAAGAATACAATTATTTTGTTTTATCTACAAAAGACAGCATTGAAATCAGTTCCTGCTTTTTCTTCTATGAGCAAAAACTTTTGGTCGGAAATTAATACAAATTAAAATTTATTTTTCTTTGGTTTTTTAAGAATTTTGTTTTAAAATTTCATTAAAATCTTTCTTAAAACAAAAACTTTTTGATGAACACGTAATTTCTTGATAAAATTTTAATTTTAAGTGAACTTTTGTATTTTTAGTTATTTTGTCACAATTTGTAGTTGAGACCAAAAACATAAAATACCACCAACAAGATGAAACAAAATTAAGGCACAGGTTGTCTGGGGCCCTCACTCACATTTTTGAAAACGGTAAGGCGGAATAGAAAAATCTTCAAGTCCAAATGAATAGTAAAGAAACTACAAATGCCATATTTGTTAAAAAGAAAATTGAAACTTTAAAATAAATAAATCGTAGTTAGACATTTGCTTATTTATAGCTGAATTGAGTTTTAAAGTATTTTATTAAAAAGTAAATAAAATATGGTCACAAGTAACTATGAGAAAATATTGGAAAAATATTAAATCCAAATTTAAATGTTTTTTCTTCTATTCCATTAATTTACGCATAAAAATATTGCAAGACAAACAATGCATAATCAACAAATTCATTTTATTTTCACCCATTAAAACAATAATGTTAATTTAAAAAAAATATTTCTTACGTTGTTGGCATGAAAAAGTACATAAAATTCAATGATTTTAATGTCAGTGTCATCCAGCAACAACTTTTTTTTATTATTAAATTCAACTTATTCACATTAACTTTATTTTGGAAAACAATAGCTGGCAGACACAAAAAAAAATACTTTCAGATTCCAAATGCATTCAGTCATTCAACCAAAATTATTTCGCAATGAACACGTTTTAAATTAAAATTTATTGAATTTATCTAAATTTACTTTTATGACATGTGAAGTTGAATTGCTGATTTGGTAACGTGCAAACGTGTATTTGTCAAAACAATATTAACAATAATATTTAAATAACGTACAACTTTCATTAGCACTTTTTTAAAAAAGTGAAAATTATCTTTTTTTATATTTTAATTTAAGAGAATTATATTATACTTATTATTTTTAAGTAATTAAACATTTTTTTTGTACGAGTGTATTGTTTGCAAAATACATTTATAATAAAATAGAAATATTAATGGTTTCAAACAATTTTCGTATCGTATTTATTTTCTCTAATGCAATTGTGGAAAACATTTCATTAATTATTAAGATGAGAATTTTAACAACTGTTTCGTTTTAAGTAAATGGTTAACAATTTTGTGATTTCGATTTGACAACTGTGTTTCCGTATGACTTGTTGAGTAAAAAAGAAATGTCAAGCAGTTAAGTAAAATATTCACAATTTCATGGTATTAAATCTATAGCTCAGATACGAAAAAGTGTATGTACACGAAAATATTCAATAACGTAATACTTTACGTAAAACGTATAAAATTACGTAATGCATTACGTCTCTGTATTTTTAACGAAGCAAGATTTTCATAATAATTAAACGAAATTTTTCTTATGGATGAATTTGTTAGTGTATCAAGCAGCAACGTAGTTTAATTTTATCTTTTACTATCCTTCTTCAATAGTTGTGGGCTTGTTGGCATAAATATACTGTTACGTTTTTCCCTTTTGAGAACAAACGTACGGATTCTTTCACTTAAAAATTAGATAGAAATTTTCTAAGTCCGCTAAATCAACAAGAATAAAATTTAGATCTGGAAATTAAAAGGGGGTCCCAATAGTAAATATAACTTAATGTGTGTGACCAAACTTTTGAACCGTTATAGACAGATAGCTGAAATCTGTTTTAAAATCGATTTTTTTTAAGAATAATTAAGTCTGCATAAAATCGAGTAGAAAAAAATTAAAAATAAAACTAAAATATAAAGAGTGTCCCTACAGTGATGTAATTATATAGCTTTAGTTTTTTAACAACAAATAATTGATGCCAAAAAATAAAAACTAAAGGATGCTCCATATGTATGGAACGAAAGGAACTCTGTGTGTGAATCCAATTCACGCTAGAAAATTATTTTTTAAAGTTGCCACACTTTAATGCACAAAAGTCGACACATTCGATAGTTTCGATAGTTTGTTTTAAAAATATCAATGCCATCGACTGTTTTGAGGTGCTAATTCTTTCAACTATCGCTATCCGATACTATCGGTAAAAAGTATTAATCGTCAGTCAAAAATAAAACTATCGATATTATCGATTGTTTTGCAGCTCTATTCACATAACTGTTTTGTATGTGTAGACAAAGCATGATAGCAATGGATGTGCACGCGTGAAAGAGTCAGTCAACAAGGTCCTCGAGACAGTTTTTTAAAAGCGATTAACATTCACATCGGATGGAAAGATTTGAAAATCGTTTGAGATAAAAATGATGCCTTAATAGATGCTAAGATCGCTAGTGATGAATGTAGCGTTCCAGAAAATGCTGCTGGTGCTGCTGATGTCTAATTTTTCCTGTTTTCTTTGAAAAACGTCTGCATAAATTTAAAAATAATTTTTTTCTTAATAAATATTTTGAAATTAGAAAAAATAAGTGAACTTAAGCTTATTTAATTAATTCATTTGCTATAATATCCAAACTGTTTAGTCTAACTAATAATTTAAAAAAAAATTTTAAATATCGTGCTCATTTTATCTTGATTAAATTATTAAATCACGGATATTGATTATTGAGGGTGAAAACACGTCAATTTTAACTTTCGCTTACTTAGCTCTTCAGGAAACTTCTCACAAACGGTACTTTTTTATAAATTAATTATTCAAATAAATATTCCCTTAGTGTGATTTAATTAAAATTGAAATTTTTGAATAATTCCTGATAATTGTTTTTTAAATTTATTCTAAGAATACTAGAAAAGTTTTATATTAAGAAAAATTACTTTTTAAGTTGAAAAGGTACTGTACTTTATTTCGTTACACTAAAAAAAAACTACAAAAAATGTAAAAGCATTGAATTTCCCATCTCCGACTCTCAGTTATTACAAAAAAAAAATAAACAAATAAAGAAATTTTTAAATTAGTTAAATTTCTAAAGAAACCTTTTCTAAAACGCATGACTTAAATACCTGAATGAAAGGCAAAGCCTTAGAGAATTTAAGCAACCAAAATACTGCAATTTGCTTGGCATTTAGGAGGGGAAAAATTTATAAATATTTTCTTTTTTTTTGTAATAATAGCAAAACGTACAAAAAACGTAAGAGGAAAATAAACTGAATACGAAAACTCTAATTAGCAGTTAGACACAAAGACCTAATAGGAAAGTAAATATGTAACGTGTGATATGTTTGCTTTTGTAAGGAGTGATGAAGAGAAACGAGCAATGACAAGAGTTCATAAGTAAAAATATGTTGACCCATATTCTCTGAACCTTAATGCAAACATAAATATATAATTGGAGGCAAAATAAGAGGATTTTATTTTAGGAAATAAAGTATAAGATAATTAGGCTAAAAAAAAGATGGTTAAATCGGCTTAGCGTTTTTTTTTATGTAGTTGGTGCAATATGGCTGATTTTGTTTATACGATTTTCTAATATTTTTATACCCTTTACCAAAAAGTTGAAAAGAGTATATCTAAGTTTGTCATTCCGTTTGTAATTACTACAATATTCATTTCCGATTAAGCGATGTCCGTCCCTGTTAGTGTAGTGCATAGGCAAACTTAATTTTAAAAAAAAAATTTAAATACGCCAATCAATTAGGCATAGTGTCAAAAGAGGTGCTTTTGAATTTCAGCATGATCGGTCCAAGTCCTTAGACGCAGCGGGCAAAACTCTACGCCTACCTTAAATTATTCCATATTATTGGAACAATGAAATAACTCCAGTCATAAAAATAAATATATGGTTCCATAGAGAATTAAAAAATAAAAAAAAATAATTTAAGTGAAAAAATTGGCGCTCGCCCATATTTTCCGAGTTACGGGGCACTGAAATTTTAAAATTTTTTAAAATATCAATATGGGTATCATTAAAAAGCTTTTAAAGATATCTTTAAGGAAATACTAAAATTTTTAAGAAATACTTAACCCATTAGAAGCCTATATTAAATTGGTCAATTTTTAGTTCAATTCTTTTTAATTAATTTTTTTTTTTTTTTTTTTTTTTGTGAACATATAAAAGTTTAGATGATTTTTGATAAATTTTGGCGATATTTTGCTACCAAAGGGATAGAATCAAAAGATTGGTATTAAGAATTGTATAAAAATTAAATAAGTTCCTAAAGGGGGTCTCTTTTAAGTGAATAGTATTTATAGGTGTCACCAGAAAGAACCAGGAAAATTTTCATGAATTGTAAGGCCTATAGCATAATTTATATTCGATTGCAATGGCATAAATTTGAGAATATTTGAGCAGAAACAACACCGTTGCAACACGAATAAGTCAACGTATAACTCAATAAGGTTTTCTGTTCTCAAAAATAAAAAGATCCATAAAAGAACCAGTTTTTATCACAATTAAAAAGAAATGTATCGTTGCACCACAATCTTCAAATACGCCTTCAAAACTTTCCACTTTTCAAAAGAGACCGTTCGACTTAATAACGAAGGACTTGATAAACCATTTGTGAGACAACCTTGAAACATTAGATGGTTGACGAATAAAACTCTGCAGTTAATAGATAAATTTTAGAAAAATAAAAATCTTAAGAAAAATAATGCCTAATAATCCAATGATCAGACTTCATCTCCGTTCACAATTTCCAACTTTTGTTGCTTAAAAATTGTTGAACACTTTGATGAGAGAACAAGAATGAATAGAAGGTGGTACATGTTATCATGTTATTGCAATTCTTCTCTGTTTACTCATTTATAATTTTTACCAAAAAAATTTTTTTCGTGATTAGGGCAGACACTGCTATTAATTAATTGCAATGTGTGATCACAATTGCACTTTCAAAGAAGATTTTTAGAAAATTTTCCGAAACAAAAATTGCATGACTGCTTTTAAATCTCCTTAGTAATTTTTCTCTCTGAGATAAAGTCAAAAGGAGTAGGAGAATCGCAGAACGCTATTAAACGAGTATGGTGGCATGATGGCAAACACAAAATATCAAAAATTTTTGATTTTCATCCAGCGCTAATGACAAACACGAAATTTACCATATTACACGAGTTTGATGGCATGTCATCAGGCCGTGCTCACAGGCGAAGTTTGATTGTCTAATAGCCGCTTAATATATCTGGGCCAAAAATTTAAATTACAAAAAAAAAAAAACTTCTGACACTGTACAACACAAGAAACTAATGGAAATTCTCAGTTTAATAGTTATAGACGAAAAAGAAAACGAAAGTCTTATGCTTAAAATGCCTTAATAAACTTTTTTCTTCAGTTTCTTAGAGTTTTTATTATTTAAATTTTTTTTTAATTTTCAACATAAATTTGAAATTTTATTTTTAAAGGAAACTAGCACAATTAACGTAAATTAATGTAATTTATTTTTAAGGTTTTGTCATTTTAACTTTTTGTCTGAAATCATTTTAAAAATAGTACAAAATAATTAATAACAAGAATTTTTTTCTCGCTTAAACATAAACCAAGGCCTTGACATAAACGAAATATTGTTGTGCTATAAATACAACAAAAACAAAAAAAAAATTTTTTTGGAAAGTGTTAAAGAGGAATGACGAAATTTCCTGGAATTAATACAGGTGACGTAAAATTTACCGTTATAGAAACATATATATAAAAATACAAATAAACACCACCAACCCATTAAGCAAATAAATATCATGTTATTGTTAATATTTTGGTAGTTTTCATTGTCATTAATTTTGTTTTGTTTACATTTTTTTTTTGTTATAATTTTTTGTAGCAGATACCCATCCCAATATGAATTACAACAACAAAACAAATGCTAAAGAATGAAAAGTAGACAGTAATACTTATCAAGTTGAGTGTGTTCTAGAAAAACTTTTAATATTTCATAAATTTCATGTTTCCGATTTGGGGCTGTTAAGTGTAATTTTTGCATAAAGACCGGGTTTTCCTTTGTTTTTCTTCTACGGCACATAAGTTTTTCCTTTTATCTAGCTTTTGAGAATTTTTTTAACTCTTATTTTTTAAAAACTCAGGAATAATACGTGAGTAATTAAATTTTAACTGCTTTGGGAGCTACATTACGAAACAGCATTGTCTCGCACAGCCATGAAATGGAATATTCGTATAAAACTGTGTGGATCTGATTTCCTACAACACTTTTTTTATCGTTAGTAAATTCGTTCAATATTTTCCCTACACTTTTTGTACATTATGAATTTTTTAGCGAAAATCAATGACCTCAGTTAAACCTAAAATTCAATGACATTAAATAGTATATTCGCTTACCAAATTTCGCTTTCGAAAGATCGAATTATTTGACCAGCTTTGTATACACTAACTTATTACTGATGTAAAGTTCATTCAGCATTTACCGAAAAAGGTCTTTCCACACGTCACACTTACGAACTGTGTTAACCCTTTAATCGCTGATTATTTTATTGATAAAAAAAATGGCATCTTCACGCCACCAGCAAAAAAAAAATATGATACTTGTGTGAAATCGTTCATTTCAGTGAGCCTTAATTTCCTTTCAAATATCAAAAGTGAATACGTTCGTTCAATTAGTTCGTTCATTTTATTCTCTTCTCTCTAAACGAAGGGAATAGTAGTAATCTGTAAACGGAATGTCAGCATAAGAGTACAAAAACAGCCTTACGGTTGCGGTGCCGGATTCCGCATCTCAGAGAAAAAACAAATAAAATGAGGTGCGGCAATGGATGCAGATTTCATTTTTTATTATTTGTTTATTTAAAGATTTTTTTTTAAATGCGTATAAATAATAAATTTGAAAATATAAAATTATTGTTGTTTTTCAATGACTTTTGACATTTTCTTTTTCTTCTTTTTCCTAGTCATTCACAAAAAATATTAACAAATAGTATTTCTTGTTAGAAAAACAATAAAACTGTGGCAACATGCTGACATTGTGAGCTTGAGAGAAAACGCACACAAATCAAAATAGATTCTAATTTCTTGCGGATTCGTTGAGCGTTTTTTATTGTCAAAATTTAGTATAAAAAGAACAACCGCATCTGCAACAATGAGATTATATTACTACACTAAAAGTAAGAGTGCTATATTCGGCTATGCCGAATCTTTTATACCCTTTACCATCAAAAAAGCAAATATTGGTGTGACAGAGAATTAAAAAATAAGAAAAAAATTTTAAATGCTACACATATATAATTTTACATAAAAATTACATCGGCTCTTAATGGGTTAAACATTTTAAAAAATTTTAGTATTTCCTTAAAGATCTCTTCAAAAGCTTTAAAATGATACCCATATTGATATTTAAACAAATTTTGAAAATTTCAGATCCCCGTAAGTCGAAAAATATAGGCGAGCGCTAATTTTTTCACTTGATGTTTTTTTTCTTATTTTTTAAGTCTCTATCGCTCCATATATTCATTTTTTGATTGGAGTTACTTTATTGTTCCAAATGACATGAACAAATTAGAGGTAGGTTTTGCCTGCTACTTTAAAGGACATGGACCGATATCCAATAGCACCTCTTTCGACACTATATCTGATATATTGATATATATATATATATTTTTTTTTTGTGAAATTAAATTTGTCTCGCCAAACTTGGTTTTAACACTAACACTGACAAACAAACGGACATCGCTCAATCGACTTCGACCCAATGCATAGGAAGTCAGAATATATATACTTTTTGGGGTCGGAAATGGATATTGTAGAATTTACACACGGAATGACAAACTTAGATATACCCTTTTTCCACTTTTTGTGGTGAAGGGTATAAAAACGGTTTGCTCCAGTTTTTTCGCCAATTTCATCATGGGAAAAATGTTGAGGTTGCCACATTATATAAAAATGTAAAAAGCGCGTTGATACCAAAATAAACATTTATTATATAATTTAAGAATTTTTCATTGAAACTTCATTTTTAAAACTCTCAAAAATTTTCTTATTATATTTTATAGTTGACCAAGTATATTAATATTTTTTTAAATACGTTTCAGGGTTAAAACATTGAATTAAAAAAAATTGAAAGTAAATGTGTATTAAATTGAGTTTTAAACCCCATTCTTTTTTCAGCATTGGGGTAAAACGGCAGCATATTTTTTAAAAGCAGGAAGTAAAACAATTGTTTATTCACACAAATACAAGCCAGTAAGTACTCACGTGTGTAAGTATTATGTCTGCATCTAACTTAACGTTGAATAGTATAGAGTTAATAATTTTGTTCTATTGTATTATTAAACCATTTTTTTGTGTGTTCTTCTTTATTTTTCTGTATAATTTTTAGAACAGCACTTTACAATATCTTTTCACAAATGCAAAGAATTTTCTCAAGATTTATTGAAAGTTAATATTTAAGTAAGATAAAAGAAAAAAAAATAAATTATTATGTAGGCTTAAAATTATGTAAAAGAAAATTAAATTACTATTTGTCACGTAACCGACAAGTTGTATTAAAAAAAAAATAATAATAATAATTTTCTTTTAAAAAAGTCTTGTTATCAATGTTAATTCAGCAGTTTTAATTTAAAAAAAATTAATGGCATTGAATTAATTATGTAAACATTTTGACCGAAATTTTTGCACGCATAATTAAAATAAAATTATGTATAATCATGTAATTCTTGTAATATTTAGATAATTAAATGATTGTCAGGTGCAGAGAGGGAAAATGCCAAAGAACCTGATTCCCTTAAATATCTTTCTAAATTATGATTTTCAAAATCAGCTGCTTAAGGTCGTGATTGACTCTGCTGCATAGTGGTACAATTCATTCACTTTAAATGATAATGGAATTTTTTTCTACTTAGAAAAATCGCTAGATTAGCAAATTGAACAGACCAGTTAAATAATCTGTTACACGTTTTATTTTAATACAGTTTTTGAATAAGTAAGTCATTTAAAATTAGGGTTGCCAGATTAAAATTTTGCAATTTTTTTTATTTAAAACAACAATTTTACGGTATTTGAAAGATTTTCGAACAAATACCCTAAAAAGTTAAATATGCTGATTAGTTATTTACAAGACCTTGTTTAAGAAAATTTTTACAAATTAAAATAAGTCAGAGTGCTATATTCGGCTATGCCGAATCTTATATACCCTTCACCATATAAATATGTACCATACTATTGATTTTCCATTTAATAGTTTAAATAAAAATTGGCATAAGAAATTCTTTCCTAGTGTTTCTGTTCCAAAAAAGTTTTTTTTTTGGCGATAATTATAAGTTTTGCTTACGGTTGTTGTCTCAGCTTACTCAGGTAAAAAGCTCACGAATTTTTTTAACTTTTCGTTTTATTTTAAACATAAACACAACCACCTTCAGGCATAAAAACAAAAGTTGAAAAAAAGATATGGAAAAATTAGAAAAGAGTGTTGCCCGGCCACCTGGCAACCCTTTTTTTAAACAGATCTAACATAATGTTCACATCAGGGAGCTGATTTATTCAAGCAGTCATTTTATGAAATCATTTTGATGAGATCTCCAGTGAAAACGCTCTTATCAGAAATACTTCGATCATGACACTGCAGTAACACTTATTTGAGGTCACCACAAAGAATTTAATTTTTTATAAAATAAATATTTTCGATCTCATCCCAAGTGTTAACCGTATGTAATGAGTAAATCTCACAGTGTGTGTCATAGCCTTAAGCACAAAAACCACAAGATGAAAATACAATATTTGACATTAGATTTAAGCTATTCAGACACCAGAGCGGATCAATAAAGCTGACGTGTATTTTTAAATTTAGTCGAAGCTGATGAAAAATTAAAAAAAAAATATCTTTTAAGTTACAATTGTTAACAGATATCTGTTAAACAGCTGTTTAAAGCATTCAACTTCCTGAATAAATTAACTTCGAGTACAGAAAAGACAATTAAAGAAATCCAGGTTAATCCATGAGTTTTCAGCAATCGATTTTAAGCATCGGCGTTATTTGCAGACGTAGGGTTACTACGCACAAAAATCCAAAAAATAAAAACTACTCTTAAAATTAAGTATTTATTCCAGAGCTCTGAAGACAGTGTTAAAAATTTTCCATTTAAAAAAATAAAATGTGCTGTCAGCTGTTTTCTATTTTCTCTACGAAATGACATATTTTTACGAAAAAAAAAGTATTCTATATTTGAACCAAGATTCCTTCTCACAAAATTTTATTTAAATCCATCCAGCAGTTTTTCTTGATGCGAACACAGACAAACAAAAATTCCAAAAATAGGTGTTTTGTATTCCATATTGATTACAGTTTACACCAATAACAAAATTAAAAAAAAAAATATTTCATGTATAGAAATGACAGATGTTTACTTGTATTACAATTAATCATCAATACAATCGTCTGGCAACTTTAAAAAATATTTATTGTTATATTAAACAACGGGAATATTTGTTATTGTTGAATTGAGCTGAGAATTTCAATATAGGAATTAGTTCTAATTTTAACCATGCATAGATAAGTTATGTCTATCAGACGTATGCCTTTTTAATTTTGTACTCTATATATGTGTTTTGTCGTGAGAGAAAATTTAATATATTTATATATATTTATATTTTATATTATCAGTGGATCTCATTTACCAAATTTTTTGTTATAAAAGACAAAATTCAATAAATAAATGATAATAAATACTATACCAATATTTATTTTTTTAAGTCTTTAAAAGGATGTTCGAAACCCTACGTCTTTCAGACGTTAAGTTATCTTTACCATACGAAAAAATAACGTTATCTTTCTGAGGATAATTTTATTTATTTAAAGTAAAGAAAAAACTCGGAGAAGATTTAACTTCCGCAGTAAATTGAGAATAAAATAATGTCCTTCCTAAGGGCTGTGAGAAATTCCACAATTTGGAACGTTGAATAAAATTGAAAAATGTTTTGAACTGAACAAAAAATTTAAATACAAAATTAATAATTAAAAATTATTATAAACTTTGATCGTTATAGATTCCTTCACAATATTTTCTCAATAAATTATTTCAGACCCAAATTCACCCCTGTATAAATTGAGGACTATTTTAAACTCAAAATTTGGATTTTTCGACTACTTAAACGTATTTATGCTGTTTATCGAATGATGAAATAGCTTATTAAATACGTCGTGTGTAATAACGACAGTAGGGTATTCCAAATGTCAAACTTTCGGCTAATGGTCCTATGCGGCACATACACGTTGCCATTGCTCGAAAATATTTTATTCTATAAACTTTAAAGCAAATTAGTTTAAAATTCAAAAATTTTAATGCCGAATATATTGCCAATAAAATTTAAAAAAGATAATTAAAAAAACTGATTTGAAAATAGACTGACAACGCAGTAACTGTTGCTGATACCTTTAAGTCGGGCAGTGCACCCAGTAGAATCTACATTATGAGAAAATTAAGAGCCGGCAGTATCACCGTTTGATCAGCTAGAGCTTGAGAATCGAAGTCATCTTATCAGTGAAATGTCTGCCAATATATATTTATATTGCGTGTTTTAAAATTTACAAATTTACATATATTAATCTTTATAAAGTAAAATTCTAGCTCGGCTTTAATTGATTGCGTTATTCGTTTTCAAGCAAACTCTTATATTCTTTCAAACGTTTTAGAAAATAATTTTGCTTTTATTGGGTTTTCAACCATTTTTAAAAAACTCCTCGTTTAAATATTGATTTAATTTAACCATATCATAAGCCGCTCTCTTATCCCTAAGCCACGTTATAATTTTTTTTGTAACTCCCTTCCATTGTATTCATTTATTATTATAATCATATGCCCAGCATCACTTATCTCCGTCTATTGTTTGTTGCTTTAGAAAGCATCAACAAGATTTTTTATTGTAACTCGTACAACAACTCATACTCTGGACTCCACTTAAAAGTTCAAAAGCACGTTTTTTCCCAGTTAGAACTTTGTGTTTTTTTTTTTAACGTAATTTAAGTTGCGGTAAATGTTTGAATAAATTCTAATAAAAACTCGTACAACAACTCATACTCTGGACTCCACTTAAAAGTTCAAAAACACTTTTTCCCCAGTTAAAAGCTTGTGTTTTTTTCTTTATCTAATTTAAGTTGCGTTAAATTTTTGAATATTGAATTCTATTAAAAAAAAAACAAAGCATTAAAAGAGATTTTATTAAATAAATGCGGTTTGTCAGGTGTGACTGTGCAAAGAAGAAAACATTCCATTTAAACAAACAGCTTAAACAATATTTGAAATATGTTTTTAGATGAAAAGATTTAATGCCATTTAATCCAATTTACTTTAATGACAAAACCACAAATAATAGGCAGAATAAATTTAGATGATAAACAAGAAAGTTTGTACAAAAAAAAATTAATTTTTTAAATTGGCCTAACATTAAATCTAGCACTTGGGTAGATAGACCTGTCTGAAGAAGACTAAGCCACTCTCAGAATTTATTTCTGTTTATGAAAAATTTCAATACATGACATAATATTCCTCCTCATTAAAGGAAGGAATATTATTATTAGCCTCTAGTTGGGCTAATGCTTATGCCATGGAGGTCCTGTATTACCTTTCTAGATTTTTTGCACTCACTACATACGTAAAACCATTTTTGCTTTGTTTTGTTATATTATCGCAATTACTTTTATCATTATAAATTTCTAAATACGAGGGCTGCTCTATATATTTCTGGCCTAATGGTGAAAATGCGAATATTTTTAATCAAAGTATTCTCCAGCATGATTTATACACTTTTGCATGCGCTCAAACCAGTTGTCGAAGCACTTTTTCCACTCCGATTGAGACACCTACAAAACATGGTTTTTGAACACTTCAACAGCTTCTTCTGGCAAAGAAAATCGTTGACCACGCATTTTTTTCTTGATGTGCGGAAACAAGAAGAAGTCATTAGGTGCCAAATCAGGGCTGTACGGCGGATGACCCATTAATTCGACGTTTTGGCCGGTCAAAAACGCTCTGGTTTGAGCCGATGTGTGAGAGCTCGCATTGTCATGGTCAACAATGATTCGTCTTCTCTTGTTGGTTTTTTGAATTTCTCCGATGACTTCAGGCAAACAAATTGTAGTGTGCCACTCAGAAGTGACCGTCCTACGTTGCTCAAGCGGAACAGTCGCCACATGACCAGTTTTGCCGCAGAAACAGGCGACCATTTGCTTCGAAGTGCTTCTTCCACGAACAACTTTCGTTGGATTTTGCTCGTCTTTGAAGACCCACACGGTCGATTGTTGTTTCGTTTCGGGCTCATATGCATAGATCCATGATTCGTCACCTGTGACGATCTTATAAACGTCTTTTGAAGCACCGCAATCGTATTTTTGCAACATTTCTTTGCACCAATCGACACGAGCCTTTTTTTTAACGATTTTCAAATTGTGCTGGATCCAACGAGAACAAACCTTTTTTACGGCCAGGTGTTCATGCAGTATCGAATGTCTGCTGGTGGAAGAAATGTCCAAGGATGTCTCTATCTCTCGGTATGTCGCATGTCGATCTTGCATTATGAGTTCTCTGGCGTCTCTGTACGTCAAAACGTTTTGAGTACGATTATGCTTAAAAATGACAAACTTTCCAAAGGAAATATCAGATTGCACTTGGCAGCACTCAGTGTTGCCAGGCCAGAAATATATATACCAGCCCTCGTAAAATTTTTTATATCCAACTAAAAAATGTTATGACATAAAAATAAAAAAATGTTATAACATTAAAGTTTCATAATATTGTTATTTTTTTTAATATTTACGGCATTTACACTATGCAATTTTTCATGAAACTGGTGTAAAATTTTTGTTTGTTTGTTTGTGAAGGAGGAGTAAGCAATATGGTATTGCTTGAGTTTTGAGGGGATGTTACTGTTGCTAATATTTGCTTTTAGATAACGGATAACGCTGAAACTTAAAGAGAAAAATTGAGAAAAAAATGCCTCAAAAAATTGCATTGTGTAAATTTGGAAATTTTTTTATTTTTTATTAAATTAGGATTTGAGCTGTGGATATTATAAGTTAGTTTTTTTAATAAAATTAAACTTTAAATACTAAAGATTTTGCTAAGAAAAGATATATTAATACAAACTTGTTTCTTTTATGGAAATTTGTAAAAAAAAAATTAAAAGAATTCTTTAAAAAATTCGATACATCTATAAAAATTAAAAAGATCTTAGCATAAATTGATAACGATATTAAAAATATACCATAAAAATTGTTATGATATAAACAATTTGTTGCGATGTTAAAAAATCTCGCGCTGTTAAAAATTCCAAGTATGGACAATGAAAGAAGACTACCTCATGCACATTTCTGTATTATTACAATTTTGCCATCTTTTGTTGTTTCCATAAAAATGGGCTCATCCCTTAAAGAAACCCAAATTTTAAAAATTTAAAATGCCCAAAACCGGTACCAACTCGCGCTGTTAAGAATTCCAAGTATGGACAATGAAAGAAGACTACCTCATGCACATTTCTGTATTATTACAATTTTGCCATCTTTTGTTGTTTCCATAAAAATGGGCTAATCCCTTAGAGAAACTCAAATTTTAAAAGTATAAGTGCCCAAACCCGTTCCAACGCGGGCTTTTAAATATTTTAAGTACGGACAACTATAGAAGGACACCTCGCAAGCAAATCCCATTCATTTTGGTTTTTCTATATTTCATTTTTTCCATAAAATTTACTGTTTGGATGCATAAACCGAATTTTTATTCCTTTAACAGGGCTATGTTATCTTTCTAACAGAGCTCTGTTAAATTAAAAGGTTTGTGGCAAAGCTAAAAATTTTAAAATTTATCTTCACACACATAAAAATAGTTCTACATAAATTGGTTTTGTTTTTATTTTTCATATGTATATGTATCTAATTTCGAGAAGTTATACTAAACGCATGTATATAAATTTATCACAATATTAAAATATGTAAAAAAAAATTTACGATATTAAAATATTTTCTATGGATATTAAAACCTTATTTATAGAAATTTTGTAATAATATTAAATAACCTTTGTAATTGTAGTGATCTAGTATCTGGCAACGAAATAGCGTTTGGTAATTTGGCAACACCGGCTGCATCTGACTTTAGGCATTGTGAAACCATTACATAATAATAATAGCGATTGTGAAAAAATCTATCGAAATTTTCTTTTTTATTAAAAAATCACTGCAGAAATTTTTTACGATATTAAAAAATTTTTCTAAAAACACCGTTTGATGTTAACATTACTTTTATAGATATATAAAAAAATAAATCAATAAAATACGATTAAAAAAACTTTTGGAAATTTTCTACGATGCAAAAAAATCTATATTAATTTACTACGATATAAAAAAGAAATCTATATACGAAGGTTGCTATATATATTTCTGGCCTGGCAACACTGAGTGCTGCCAAGTGCAATCTGACATTTCCATTGAAAAGTGTCATTTTTACGCATAATCGTACTCAAAACGTTTTGACGTACGACCATTATTTGTGTTGTTAACAGTGACTTGAAAAAATTAATATAGAAAAAAATGGAATTAACTCGTGAATATTTTCATGCCATCATTTTTCACAACTTTCGACGTGAATTATCACGACAAGAGTGCATTCATGAACTTAAATCTTTGTATGGCGATGAAGCACCATCATATAGCACTGTGAAAAATTGGTATAATGAATTTAATCGTGGCCGAAGCTCGCTCAAAGACGAATTCCGTGAAGGTCGTCTAAAAACGGCTGTTGTGCCAGAGAACATTGACGAATCATGGATCTATGCGTATGAGCCAAAAACGAAACAACAATCGACCGTGTGGGTTTTCAAAGACGAGCAAAATCCAACGAAAGTTGTTCGTGGAAGAAGCACTTTGAAGCAAATGGTCGCCTGTTTCTTCGGCAAAACTGGTCATGTGGCGACTGTTCCACTTGAGCAACGTAGGGCGATCACTTCTGAGTGGTACACTACCATTTGTTTGCCTGAAGTCATCGGAGAAATTCGAAAAATAAATATTTCTTTGTCCTTATGATGCTACACAAGGGAGTAGCGAAATATTGAAAAAATAAAAAATAAAAATTAAAAGACCTTGTGCTTAAATAATAAATTATAAAATAAAATTTTTTTTGTAAGTTTTCTGTTTAAATTTTTGCCTGGTTCTATTAATTCATTTTTAATTTATTGCAAAGTTTTTTTTTTATTTAAATAATATTTTCTGTCAACAAAGTATGTAGTTTTATATTTTTTATTATATTCATTTATTTTCTATCGTTTATTTTAAATAACAATACAAATACATAAAATTTTTATTTAAACAATTTCTCATGTTTGGGAAAGAAAGAGCCCAGCTACGATGTGTTTGTGAAAACTAACAATGGGTTGGGAATTTCAGTCGCTTGCTTTTACTTATGTATGTATGTATGTATATTTGAATGGAAATAATAATTAAAGTATTTTTTTTTCATAATTAATTTAATTTAATTGGTTTATGTTTTAGAAAAACAATGATTTCGATTACAAAGTACACGTCAGAACAAATTAGTGTCGTTTTTTTTATTCTTTAAAGAAAATAAATTCACACACCTCCCTAAAAAGACGTCACCTTATGACCTCATATTCTTATTACGTCTTTTATTTTATTTTATTCTATTGTATTTACTTTATCATTACAATCTATTGTTATTGCTTTTTGAAGATATAAATAGAATTACAAACAAAAAAGGAATTTTACGCAAAAATTTGTTTTTTATTTGGAAACTAAAAATAATATTTTTTTCCTGTTAAAACATGCAACTTTAGGTTTTCGCTACCTAAAATGGAAACAACTCCTTTGTTGTCTGTTTAACTGCTCCCAAAATAAAAACGAAAAAAAATAAATGTTTACTGCTGTGTAACCTTGACAAATCCTCTATTTTTGGTGTAACATTTGTAAATGACTTGTAATTTTTCAACCACCTTTTTTTTGGCCATTTTTCTTAAATGTTTTTTTTTTTTCTTCTAAGCTAACCGACGCACTCATTTCTAAAGAAAGTTCTTTATAATTGTGTCAAATGGTTGGTATAACAAGAAAAAAATCACTTTTGAAGAGTTTTATTTTGGTTAATTTTATTTTGGTGAAATGTTTAATATCGGATTTTGGGCCTTGTCCTCATAAATCATTTAATCAGCCCAACTCAATCACAGTCACATAAAAGCTTTTTTTTTATTATTAAACGACTTTATTTAGCTTTCCCAAGTGCAAAAGTTGTGAAATATTTTAAAAAATATATTAAAAATAATTAAATCTTACATTTTAAGAAATATAATATTTGTTGAAATTTATTGCAGCAGAAACAGAGAAGCATGAAAGACAAGTACTCGTAATAATCGGGCTTTAATTTCGGAGACTACAAAAAGAATATAACATAAATAATTTACAACCGGCTAAAACATAATTTTAATATGGTCACTAAAAACATGTTATGTTCGCCTTTAGCAATAAATAGTTGCAGTGAACATATTATAGTAGTTTTACATAATACCCTAGTGCTGTAGCTTAGATGATTCGCACGTTGACTAACTACTAAGCTTTTATCGATTTGGTGGCCTGCGTTCGTAACCCAGCCATGGTTAATTTAACAACTTTAATTTTTCTAATATACATTAAGGTTTGCTATACTTACTTACTCAATCGACCGTGTTTCCATATCATTTTGATAAAAGACTTGAAGATATTTCAAAGTACAGAAAGTCGTTGTTACCTGCGTTGCGCTTAAGAGGAAGAAAACTTTCCATTGAAATTCAATTATGATCAAGGATCGCCCGAATGAACTGGTCAAGGCTTGATTTAGTGAAAGTTCTGAAAGCCACGAGTCTGTGTCAAAAAGCCTCAGACTCTTGAAGTCTTCAGAGATAATTTCTATTATCATAAATCAAACATGCATTTTGAGCAGTTCTTGGTCCACGTCAAATTTTCTATCTAATAAAAAAAAAAAACGTAGACATCAGAAAAACACAATCCAAAAGCAAAAGTCAAGAAACATCGAGTGAACACTTTTTTTTTCTTTTTTTAATGCGAAGCGACAACGCATTGGATGGTCAGTTGGCTTCAACTCCTGAACCAATTGGAATTTGTATGGCGTCATACCAAGGTCTTTATGCAAAATTCGTCTCAATAATGTCTCCGAAATGTTCAATTTTCAGTTTCTTTCACAAGATAACGAACAAACGGAGCTGACGATGCTTTTCTTCTTTCAAAATCCGTACGCAATTTTCGCACACATTCTGTAACACTACCATGATTTTCAAAGTAATGTTATTTCCCAGCGTTGTTCAAGCGTATACCAAATTCGTTCAGCGAAAGAATAAACTAACTAATTATCTGTCAAATCAGACATGAGCTAAGTGTTACCATTCACGAAATTAGCACTTGTTAAAAAAAACGTTAGGTGGCGGACACTGTACAAGCTAATATGCCTGTGATAGAGTTTCTAATCTGCAACTTTAACATTGTTCATTGACGAATGGAATCATTTTCAAATTTACGTGACGTCTTTTAAAAGTCTAAAGCAATAATTTGATAATTTTTAGTGCTTGGGAAAATGAAAAATGAAATCTTTTAAATAAAAAGGAATAGCGAGCAATTTAAATTAATCAACTAAAACTTTTACTGAATTTTTTTTAATAATTTTTTTTTTTATAATTTTGTTTCCGGTTTGAAACGCAAGGCAAAATTCAAGAAGAGTACATTATTGAAAATATTAATATTATAAAAACTCTTACAAAAAAAAAACTTACTTTATTGACACAACTGTTTTAAACTCTAGAACTAAAGTTAATAAGGCCAGCGCTTTCAATTTAAAAAAATAAGAATATTTCTAACATTTTTATAGCTTCTCTACAAACCAGAATTCAATAATTCGTTAACTGGTTTAATTCTTTTATTCTTTTATTTACTTCTCTTTTGTTTGTTTTAATTACTCTTTTTTTAATTTTTGACTTTATTCTCATTTTTGAGTTGCTGTCTCATTTTGACAATTCTAACGGCATTTTTTACACAATATTTAAATGAAGAAGAAAAACAACTACATATTTTCTTTTAACAGTTGTTTCTTTAAAACGTTAAGACTGAGTTTTGTTGGTGTTTTATTTGTTTTAAATATAAATTTTAAAATGCAAAACACGTCAAATTAGTTGCTTCTGTTTGATTAAAAAGTTATAACGAAAACAATTCATATTAATAAAATAGAAGAAAATTAAAAAATACACAAAGAAAATTAGATAGTGAAAAGCATGAAAAGTATTTGTAATCATGGTTATCAATGAAGTACACTTATAGAATTATAAAGTATGGTTTTCTTTGAAGAATAAATATTTATTACCATAGACAAGTAAAAGTGTATTTTTAATCTAAGAGTCAGTTTTAAATTTAAAACCAGCTAAAGTTGTTTTAACCGTTAGAATCGACTCTATCAATTTAGCTTTTTTTCTTCTTTCATTTATCCATTAGCTTTAAAAGCAATTCTTCGCATTAGCTAATGCATTCACCGGTTATTGATTCATCTTGATTTTTTTAATAACAAAAGACATCATCAGCTGTTCAGAGATGGAAAACCTACAAATTGTGTACAAACATTTTCTTTCTTAAAGATGTCATCCAGTTAAAGTTAAATCAAGGCGAATTAAATATTAGGTAGCCGCACGGCTAAAAAAACAAAAACCTAATGTAGTTTTGTTGTTACATAGCACCACGTTTATGTCAAAAATAGCTGACTAAACAAAAGGAAGCCGAATTTAATTCATGATTTTTTCATTATTTGGTTCTTTAAATGAAGCTGTAACAGTTGCTTTCTTATGCAGCAATTAATTTTTTGGTTTTCAAATTTAATATTGTAAAATTTATAATTTTTTACTTTTTCAAATTACTTGAAATTTTTATTTTTTAATTATTTTAAAATTATAATAACGTTAAAATAAGCCAAAATCCGCTGGGATATTAAGACTACCTGTGAATCCCTTTGCCTTGATTCAAATTAAAGTGTCATATATATTAGTCAATAGTATCAGAAGAGACCATATTTTAGCTATAACTTAAAATGGTAAGGTTGCCTTAAGTTTTATTTTATTAATGCAAACGTACAAAGAGTAATGGAAAATAACCTTAAATATGATACCACACTAGTCTAAAGCTAGTTGAGTGGCGATAATTTGTGGGTAGCTTCTCCTGACAGTTAACACAAAGGGAGCCAATCAATCGACCCAAGTGGGCTGCGGCAAAACGGCTACCTGTCTAACCTCCTCCTAGCAGTACTTCGGGTTAAAAAAGGTCCCAATATTCCCCATATATTATAATAAAAGACTTCATTTTCAAATGTTTTTTATAAGCCAAAAAAATAATTCCATTTTAATATAAAAAATGTTCGTGTTGAAGTGCGTGTTAAATTTTTTTCTACAAAAACTTGTATTTATAGAAAATAAAATTGTGAAAAAAACAGAAGAGAAAAGAAATGCTTTGATTAAATTTGAAAAAGGTGAAATCCTCAGCTCGAATTTCGTGAATCCAATCCTAAATTGCTTCTAACACTATAAAAAGTACAAATTAAGTTGAAATTCTAAACAAGTTTGAATTTGTCAAAAAATACGGTTTTAAAAGCGCTCAAAGTGACACATTATCCCAGTTTTATTTTAAAAAAAATCTACCCGAACACGTGAATCATAAGATATCGCAACGTTTGAGATTTGCAAAAAAACACATGTTTACTATCAGCGCCATTTTATCGCATTTTTTTTTAAATAAAAAATTATTTAAATATTTTTTCAGATGTGAAAAAATTTAATCTAGCAGAGATTTGAAATGTAATATCTGAGTAAATCTGCTCTAAAATCTGTTATGGATTCGCACGTAATTTCTTTATATCTGAATACAATGGAAAAAAGATTGCTACTACTCGTGCGATTAGTTTATTTTGAAAAGTATCAGTATTATTAGATGGAGGTGCTTGGAGGTGCTCTGAGCCAAGCGAAAATTCTAGCGTTCACATGCTTTCGTTCGGACAAGAAAACTTAATTTTGTAAGGTAAGGGAATAATGAATTATATTGATATTTTATTGTTGATTTATAAATTAAGAAGGGAAAAGTAGCTCCAACAATGTGCCAACTTTTCAGATGATAAAATTTTTAAAAATTGCTCAAGATAATTGAGCCCCTACATACAAAACATGCAATGTTGCCATATCTTTTTGAATACAATTTTTTGGATTTTATCTTAATTAAAGTCATGAAAATGAAGTAATTGACAATGGAATAAGTTTTACCATTTTAGATCAGACCAAAGAGAGCAAAACCTTAAGATTATGGAATCAGTTTTTACAATGGCCCTATTCACGATCTTTGTGCAATGGTCTTACATCATAGCGTGTGAGGCTGCTGTAGTCTAGGTGGTAAGCACGTTGACTACAAATCTGGCTGACCTGGGTTCAACCCTTACGGCAGTCAAAAAATACAAAAATGTTTTTTTCTGTTTAATGGTATAAATACATAAGCAGAATTAACATAAAAACATGCAGCCTCCTTCGTCGGTACTTCTTCATAGCATATTCGCCGGCGAAGTAAAATGGCTATATCTATCTCCTTTCACCACCTGTCTTCTCTCTAATCTATCCCTTTCCTAAAGAATGTAGCACGGTTAAAAAAAGTAAGTAGGCATTAATGCCTGAAGTGCTACTTCTCTTTAAAAAAAAAAAAAAAAAAAAAAAAAAAGATCGTGAATAGGGCTATTGTGTTTCAAATTATCCTCATTGAGTCCTTGAAAGAGAAAGAAACAATCCCCTTTAACCAAAAAATTAAGATTTTACAGCAAGACAGCACTAGAAAACACACTTATACAGTTTAGATGAAATATATGATTTGAGTTTTGAATTATTTTCCTTCTTCTAATTTAACAATAAGTAAGTAACTCCAACTTTTAAGTACAAGTCCTTTTAAAAAAATTTTTTTCGAAGGAGGCTTAAACAAATCATAAGCCCCAGTTACAATAATCTGGCCTTAAGAACCACAACCAGGCGCTTCCTTTGTACGGTCATTATTTCCTCATAACTGTTCAAGGTTAAAGCTTTTAATAAATTGAAATACCCAGAAAGGAAAAAAATCTTTTTACCGTCCTTCTTTTCTATACCCTGCTCAAGGTTAAAGCTTCGAATAAATCCAAATCCCTTGTTCAATGAGAGATTCTTCATATCCCTTGTGCAAAACAGAGAATCTTCTTCTACGGAGTCTCAAATTAGGAGAATTAAAGAGCAATTGCTTTGAGGTCTTATACTGTGAATTATCCTCTTAGCAAGGACAGCTTACTCTTATTGAGTGTTGTCTATAGCTCTTGAGTCTTGTAGTGAGATACGTCAAGAAAAGCTTACGCTGCTTGGCGCATGGTAAGACTTCTCCAGTAACAAGAAAACTGCAACTAGTCGTTATTTATTTATTTATTTTATTTATTAAATGTAAATTAATTTACAAATTAATAATAATAGAAAGGAACTGGCTGCAGCGGCCTTCGTCCTTGCAACTAGTCGTTATTTTCTGTCTTATCCTTAAAAGAACTATTGCTCTGGGTTGCCCCTCGCATCTCGAAAGCTTATAGGTTTTTTATCGGCTTCATACTCAATTCGAACATTTGCTACCTGAACCACGAAAAACAATTTTTTAGAATTTACTTTTGTTTTAAATATAATTGTGCTAACAAACGAACTCTTGTCACATCGTGAGACAGGCACTTTTTAATTTTTTTACTATTTCAGTACTTTTCAAACAAAAAAAATACTAAAATTTTATATTCTTTTAATTAAATTTTAATTATTTAAATATTTATTTGTAACATATAAAAAATAATTAATTTTTAATTATTTAAATATTTATTTTTGAAATATAAAAATTAAATTACCTGTTATTTAACACCTTAATCCAAAAATGATGATCCAAAGAGAATAAATGCATGTGAGTTGTTGCTAATTTTTTTTTTTTTGTTATTTTGTTCTGCTTATGAATTTATGTAAAATGCTAAAATTTAACAAACTTCTGTTTAGTGCAACCTGTTGCTCTCATAACAAAACAAACGCTGCATGTTTCATTTCACATTTTTCTTAGCCAACATCAAGCTGTTTATTTAAACAACAACAGCAAATTTAAGCTTGCTCTCTCATTCTCAAAGTGATTACACACACTCGCTCTCTCTTGACTTTTTCAATTTAAGTTTGTTTATGTTAAATTTAAACCGGGTTTTAATAAACAGAGTTTTTAACTGGTTGTATGTGTGTATGTGATTGCGTGCCAACGTATGTATGTTAGTATATGACGGGAAAAGGTGTGTGGGAATTTCATAAATATTTAATCTCTGAGTAATGCACGCAACAGAACTTTAGTACAAAAAGAAGCTTCTGCTAATAACGCTGTTGCTTTTGTTTTTCTTCTTCTATCTCGTTTTTAGTTTTTTTATTTAAGCCAACTTTTTTCGTTTTCTATTTTTATACTTTATAACGTTTTAGTGTATAGGTGAGTTTTAAAACCGCGTTGAATTGATTCTACCAATATTTATATGTATTTACATATGTACATATGTATGTGTGTATATAGACAATTTATTTTATTATAAAAAACAGGAAAATAATACAATAATACCTATATTTTGCAAAAATTTAAACTTGTAAATTTATGCACTTTTTTCTAAAAAAAAAATATAATAACCAAAGAAGCCACTTTAATAATTTTTGTGTTGCTTTTGTTGTTGTTGTTTAATCACTCAACCAATATTTTCCTTTAAATAAAATCATGCAAGTTTTTGAAAATTCACTCAATTGTAACCAATTTGCTTAACACTTTACTTTCTTAAAAATTTTTAATTTTTTTACCATTTATTAGCTGGTTAGAACTTTCTAATTATTATTTTTTCCACGAAAACTTTAATTGCAATAAATTTGTTTAAGCTCAAGTATAATTTAAATATGGCTGCACACGCGCTGCGCTTTTTTATGTTTTATTTAATACCTACTTTTTATTTTAGAAATACATTTTGTTACGTTGCTTTGTAACATTTTTTATACTTTAGTGTTAGCATTTTTATAATAAACTTCATTTAGACACTTCACTTTTTTGTCATGTTAACATCGACAACAAAAAGCCTACGTAAGTTTAATTTTTAATTTCCATACAACATGACAACAAAACAAACTAACAAAAGGTAACAAACGTAATAACTCTGCTCGAACAAACACAACTTAACACGGCTGTCACTAAATCGCAACTAACTACCTTCACTAAGCTCTCGTCACACAAACATTAAATTAACTCGACACAATGCTGCAACTGGGGAATGTTGAAGAAATGAAACTGTTTTGTTGTGAAAACTTTTAATTTAAAGCTTACAATCATTGATTCGAAAAAAGAAAAACTTTTAAGCTTTTATAACAAGTTTTAAAACTAATGCAATGAATTATGAAAAACAGCTTTTTATATATTTTTGTTAATAATTTGAACAGGGTAAACAAGCTAAAGTTAAATTTTAAATTACTTTAATAACGACAAAAAAGATTTTTTAGTTAATTTGACTTTTCGTAACTAAAAAGTAATTTTATAATAAGAACCGATTGGGATGAGAGAGACACTTTGGTACAAATGCACTTTGTTTTTGTGCACAGGAGTTTTTGTGAAAGCAAGGGATTTTTTATTAAAGAAAAAGGTTTGTGACACAACGGAAATTTCTGTAAAAAATTGCGCCATAAAACAGCTTTTGATAAAAGGAAAATACATTAAAGTCCTGTGCTGACCATACAATCGGGCCTGTGCTCAAAGGAATACGAGAATGAATGTGGGTGAGTTCCAAAACGTCATTTGTAATGCAACTTAACAAAGTCATGCATTCCTAAACGCAACCATTAAAACATTGACAATGTAACGCATCCCTAAATGTATAATAAAAGTTATTGATACGCAAACAAAAGCAAACTGCGCATCACTAATTTTGTTACTGCTTTCTTGATATTTAGTGCAATATAATTACAAGCACATCACTCATGGCGGAAGAAAAGTAAGAAAATTTTCTTTTAAATTTAATTATTATTTAAACAGAATTTATTTATATCTTCAGGGACAAAAAGTGCACCTTTGAGTGGAAGCAGCTTTTGTTAACAACACGTTTGCAAATTGAAAGCGATTTTGCCACTAAGAAAAAATCTGTTTAATGGAAAAGTTGCTTTGAGGTATCTCGTCCAATAATCCCATCAAGTTTTTTAAGATTATAGTATTGTTGACATTGCAAAAAAGTGTTTCTAAATGTAAAAAATTTGCAAAGTTATTTTTTACAAAGGAAACAACATAGTTGGTTACTTTGTATTAAAACAGTAGCAAAACCGCATCACTGCAATGTGTTTTGACGTTTTGGAATTCACCCTGTCCCACGAAACGTGGGATATTAATACAGAAAGGCGCAAACTAAAGGACAAATTGGGTTCAATAATAAACTGAAGGTTAAGACGAACCTAGAAACGAATTACAGTGAGCAAACGAAAGCAATTAAACGAGCGGTGCATAGAGACATGTGCAAGCATATTAACAGCTCTGCAAAAGTAGCTGAAAATTCAGCACGAGTTGGCGACGCACGTAATGTGTTTAAGATCACAAAACAACTAGCAGACCGCAAGTTACGAAAAGAACACCCTGTACGAGATACGCAAGGAAGTTTTCTCAACACCGAACACGAATAACTCCAACGTTGGAAAGAACATTTCTCAAGTATGCTAAACTGTCATAAATACTACCCTTCAGCCTCCCACTTTGTCAAATTCACCACCTATTATAAACTCACGCCTTCTAGCTTAGCGAAAATAGCTGCTGCCATACAAAAACTGCCAAATGGGAAAGCAGCTGGTATCGATGGCATACCTGCCGAAATATTTAAATGTGATCCGGCACTTTCAGCACAAATTTTACATCCTCATATAACTGAGGCCTGGGAAACCGAATCCTTTCCGAAAGAATGGAAGAATGGTATTGTTGTTAAAATCGCGAAAAAGTGAGATCTTAAAGATTGTTTTAACTGAAGCGGTATGTGTGTATTACCAACCGTTGCCAAAATAGTTGCAAAAATAATACTAAACCGCATTAAAAGAACGCTTGGAGCAAACTATCAGCTCATGTTAAGCTGGCTTTCGCAGTGGCTGCTTTTGCGCTGACCATATTAACCCTTTGCGGATCATCATTGAAGAGTGCTCTGAGTTCAAATCCAAACTGTATCTGCTATTTATAGATTTCGAAGAAGAGTTCGAATAAATAATAAAGCCAGGTGCTTTGTCCTTCATAAGGTAAATCTTTCTGATCCATTTATGGTGAATAGTGGAGTGCGGCGGGCTTGCATTCTTTACCTCTTTTATTCCTAGTGGTTATAAAAGATGGTCTCAAAAGTATCGAGAATAAAAGGCAGGGATACACTTACGCAGATGATGTTTGCTTACCTTCACACAGTCTTATTGATCTTAAGCAAACAATAAAACTTTATATATATATTACTATAAAACTTTACGAACAGCTTCAATTCACAGGGTTAAAAATAAATGCAGCCAAAACACTAAGCATCGGTACAACAGCTCCATTGTCTATAAACAATCAAACATTTAAGACAAGTGACCAATTCTGCTATCTAGGGAGCGAGATCACTGCAAATGGAGAAACCGAAATGGATGTAGTCGCTAGAATAAACAAGGCTCCAATCTGGCAAAGTAATAAAATCAGCCAATCAAAAAAGCTGAGAATTTTTGCAGCAAATGTTAAGTCGGTGCTCCTATAGGGATGAACAACCTGTAAGATTACAACATATAACAAGGCGACTTCAAGCTTTTAATAACCGCTGCTTAAGAAGAATATTACGCATCTTTTGGCCTAGGACGAGTTGCTGAGCTGCTAGCAAAGACAAATCAAATATAACTAGCAACTGAGATACCAAGATGAAAGTGCCGAAAGGAGAATGATGTTTCTAAATAAGCTCTTAGATGGAACCCATTTCAGCAAGATGGTAGAGAAAGCGGCAGACCACGCACAACACGGAGACATTCAACGGAATCCGAAATTAACCAACAGCTGTTATTAGCGCTCTATGCTCCAGTGGGAGTTGGAGGAATAAAATAATAATAATATTGAACTTAATCCACTTCATATTTTTAATTAAAACACAATGTCCCTTTGGTGTTTCTTGCGCGGTTTTTGTGTAATTTTTCTGTTTTTATTTATTTGATTTATAATGATATTTTGAGTTCTTTTTTCAATATATTTTGTTTTTCATTAAATGTTGTTTTTTTTTTATCAACTAAAATACAAAAAAATTAAGTTTGATTTTATGTTTGTAGATAATGCAACTAACAAAATATTTTTTTTTTATAATATTAAACTGTTTTTGCTTTTGTATAATAAATATAAATAGTTTAAAGCCAAAATACTATAATAATGGTCTCAATATAGTTTCAATTTAGTTTTTTGTTTTAATAAAGAAAAAAATTATACCAAAATGTTTAAAAATTCTAAACGTTAAACCAAATGAGAATTATTTTGGAATACAGATAGTTTTTTAAATCAAAAAAATTTAACTCTTGTTTTTTTTGTATAGAATTAGATAGAAATGTATTTTATGGATTTAGAGAATTTTGATATTTTTTTTTATTAATTTACGTTATAGTATTTTTTGTAAAATTTTCATTTTAAACTCATTTACGACTACACATCAATATTACTTGTATTTTCTGAATGGTTGCAGTTTTTCTTTTTTCTCAGTTATATTTCAAGTTTTTATTAGTGGGTTAATTTAATTTTTAAAGATTTTGTTTTTTTTTTTTAATTTGGCTTTTTTTTAATTATTATTTATAATAAATTTTAAGATCACAATATTTTTTTGTTTTGCGTTTTTTCAAACAAAAAAAAAAAAATTATTCCTTTTGTCTTGTTAATATCACTATATTTCACTTTATGTTTGGGTTTCCCGTTTTTTATTTAAGCATTCAGTAAACACAACAAAGCATCAGCAGGCATCAGCGAGGGGATTATGTGCACAGCATAATCCCTTAAACGTATTTAAAACGAAAATTATAATATTCATCAAGTTTGGTCGACCTTTCGTAGGATTAAATAATTTTTTAAGCAAATAAATAAAATCAAAATTTTGTTTAAAGAAGAAACTATTCTAGATTATTTTTTACGGTAAAAAGTAATGATTTATAAATTTTTAAAACCTTTAATTCATTAAATATTGATAGGAAAAAAAAATTAAGAAAACATTAACAAGGAAAACATTCCGTTTAATCCGCTTAAAGCCATAACACACTGAGATTTATTTATTTCATTTTTATTATATGTTATATGTGACAGATTTTTTACACATATCGATTCTATTTGCTAATCTTTTAAAAAATTGCAAAAGATAATAGTTTCTGTATAATCAGAGTTGCATTTTCGGTTACATCTTGCATGTGTGACCACATTAAAAAATTGTTATCTGTAAATCTGAGGTTCGTGATAACAATTTGTTTAAGTTGCTACGTGTCGAGATACTTAAAAAACTACATATCGTTGGTCTTATGTAGAAAGGCCCCAAGTTAAAATTTTGTTTTTTAATGATTTTAATAAATTTCACGCAAATACATCTGGTTACAAAAATTTAATGCAATCGTACTTTTTACATTTTTGCTAAAATTCTATAAAGTTTAAGTTACAGCCATACCATGCCCTAACGATTTGTATGTATAACAACGAAATAACGCAGCAGCAACGCTTTACAATTTGTAAATCAGATTTTGACAAGGCTTGTAATAATAATCAGAAACATTTTCAATAAATAATAATTCAAATAAATCTTTTTTGTTTTTTTTTTTAATTATATTATTTTAATATATTTTTTTTTTATAAAATTTTAACTTATACAATTTATTTTTACAATAACCCTGTTTTGACGCAGCATTAGCGCTTTTGTTTAGGTATGGCATTTTAGAGTAAAAGCTTTGCGAAAGCAGTGCTGCCAAAACGTCAGTTTTCCCGCTAGAATTGATGGTTTTTGCTATTAAAAGTTGGCAGTTAGGGTTCAATTCAATTCAATTGAGCCATAACCATATAAAACAGCTGTTCAAACAAAACTTATGGAAAATACTGTATTTGATTATTGGTAACATGCCATAATGCTATAGCCATAACCGTAACCCTAGATATTAATTCAATTTTTATTTTTACTATAACGATATACAGTTGACTATTGAATTTAGGTATTAACTATTTGTTTTTTATTTTTTTATTTTTCACGTTCGCTACATTGTATTGGCGAGTTTTAATTTATATTTTTCATTGCGCTGCTTTCTTAACAAGCGGCAAAACACATAAGTGTTGCATATGGCTATGGCACCACCAAGGCATATTCATTTTACTAGGTAGTAGCGGTAATACAACAAATACAACATTGACAAAAACAACATGTCTTTTTATTGTTGTTTTGTGTGTTGGAAACGTCAAAAACACAAAGAGAAATAAAAGATAATTGCTATCAATACACATGCTTGCTTTGTCTCGCAAACGCTTGTTGTTAGTGTTTTTTAAAATTCGTAAACAAACAAAGGAAAATACAAAAACTTTTGACATTTCCAACTACAAACCAGCTGGGCAGACGACACTACCTAGTAAAATAAATCTGCCTTGGGCACCACTATTTGCTGGCAGAAAATATGATTATGGTTATGCCATGGCGTTATGGTATGGCACGTCTAATTTAACCTTTAGAAAAATATTTAGTTCACGGGTTTTTAGCGTTTTTTAAGCTACAATGAATTTTGTTTGTTATAAAGTAAGCTCAACTATGTATTTTTAACCTTTTATAAAAATATACAGTTTATCCGTCTCTGCCTGTTAAAACAATAAATTCAAAGGTAAATAACAAAATATATTTTAATTGGGCCAGTTCAGCCTTTTTTTAACTAGTGGAAACTGTATTTCAGATTACCAGAATAAATTATCAGTAAATAAAGTATTTATAACAAAAAAAAGAGGATGAGGAACAACAGGGTTATAGCCCAACAATTTTAAATCAGCTTAAAAATATAAATTCTATAAAATGGAAAAATCTAATGAATACTATATCTTTTTGGAAGTATTTGAATATCAAGATTAGGCTGGAAATAAAATTTTTAAAGAACTAGCAGAGTTTTCCTTGCGAGTATTATGCATGCCATGGTTTAATGCAGAAGTGGAACGAGTTTTTAGTCAACTTAATATAGCTAAATCAAAGCTCAGAAACCGTTAAGTATGTCAATTCCTCAATTTTTTTTTTTGCACCTTTGTAATTACTTTGTTGCTTAAGAAATGGTCTCCGACTGCATAACAAATACTGCTTCGATTACAAGGTTTCGAAAAATTTTATACACTTAATCGGAGCCTTTAGTATTTATTCCAGTTCTCAGAACGATATGTATAGATAATCAAAATCTTAAGAAGAAAAGGGCCAGTTTCACGATGTCGCAGTTGTTAGTTCATTCGCATTATTACATTTAAAACAAACACAATTTTTTAGAATTTGTTTTTGTTTTGAATGTAATTGAGCGAACGAACAAACGATTGCGAGATCGTGAAACTGGCCCAAAATAAGTTTATTTTACGAATACTGCAGTAAGTATTAAAAAACAGTATTAAAAAATAAATTGTTCGGAAAACTTTTAGCGGTTTATGTCAGCATTTTTTTGTTTTTTTTTTTTCTTTTTAATAGTTAGCGGTTTCTATGGTTTTTTTATAGTAATCACCCTTATCGCGGTTGGCAATTTTGTGTCGTTTTTTGGAGTTTTTCAGGCGTTTTTAAAAAATCGCATCACGGTTCGCAAAAATGCCAGCAAATACGACACAGATTGTAAATCTATTGCAAGAACGGTATCCCAGATGGCGTATTTGCCTGTCAAATGCGCTTAAATTGTCGTTAGGTTTTTTGCTCACGACAGCGTTTATTTTTTAACAAAAATTATTAAAAAATGGAGTCAAACAAATTGTAAGTTAAATAAAAAGCAGGTTTAAAGATATTTATTTAAATATTTGTATTTTTACTTTCTATATTTTATGTTTTAGTATAAAAATTACCACACCCGTACAGTTTCCCAAGTTGGTAGAAATAATGGAAAAAACCATACTTGGAAAAGGGTATAATAAAGGATTGAATGAAATTAATACGAAAGGTAAATGGAATGAAGCCGCAGAAGAACTCAATAGTATAGGCCCTCCATTCCGTACAGGACAAGGTTGGTTAAAGGTGTGGGGAGACTTCAAATTTAAGATTTTCGGAATTATTAAATTCTTCTTCGTCTTCTGATGATGAAAAAACCCAACACTAAGCATATTTGTTTAAAAAAAAATATTTTTATTAGCGCAATTGTATTTAAAACGTTTTTGTTTTTTTTTTTTGTAATCAGTTACATAGGGAAATCAAGCTGGTAAAGCTTCTCTAAATGTCAAACAGGGTGTTCCATAAAAAAATAAAATTGAGTAATCTTTTACAATATAAAAAAGGGAGTCGTAGGCGAAAAGTTTTCACGATACCATTAAGTTTTAAATACATAAACAAATACGACATTCGCCTTAATACACCTACGCCAACCACGATAAGGGTGAATATCTAGCGAAAATTGATTCAATAGTTTTGGCAACACTGTGCGAAAGACAGCGTTCCGCGCTCCGCTTTTATTTAGGCATACATAGCTGTTAAGATGGCCTTTCTACACAAGATCAACTCTTATGTTTTCATGTTAAACGAGACACAATTTTCTTTTATTAAAAACAATCTTTGAACGATATTTTTTTAAAGAAATTAAAAAAAAATTAATCAACAATAAGTACCATCTTAAGCAAGAAAAAGGATTTGAATAGGATTTTCTTAATAAGGCAAACACGCTTCATATAATTCTTAAAAGCATTAAATAGTACTTTCTATCAAAAAGTACTTCTTTATAATAATTGCCTTTTTTCTTAGTAAATCCTTTTTTAAATATTATCTTTCGCTCTTCGCCTGTGTTGTGTTTATTTGTACACTTAAAAAATTTTATATAAAAAAAATTTAATAAACAAATATTAAAATTAACAAACAAAAAAATTATATTAATGGAAACTTAAAAAGAACAAATATGTTTATAAAAAATATATATGTATATATGTATGTATGTGTATAGATTGAAACAGTTTTACAAAGGAAGCTATTTAATTTTTAAGCTTAAATTAGACGTGCCACACCATAACGCCATAGCCGTAACCATGTCCATAACCATAATCATATTTACTGCCAGCGAATAGTGGTGCCATAGCCATAAGCAACTCTTATTTGTTTTGCCGATTGTTAAGAAAGCAGAGCAATGAAAAATATAAATTAAAACTCGCCAATACAATGTAGAGAAAGTGAAAAACAAGAACAAAATAAAAAAACAAACAGTTAATACCTAAATTCAATAGTCAGTTGAATATGGTTATGGTAAAAATCAAAATTTAATTAATATCTATGGTTACGGTTATGGCTATGGCATTATGGTATGTCACCAATAATCCAATACAATATTTTCCATAAGGTTGGTTTGAACAGCTGTTTTATATGGTTATGGTTATGGCACCTCTAATTGAACCTTTAATTACAATACAATACATTACATTTGTTTTTTTTATTATTATTATTATTAAATTGTTATAAGTCACAGTATTTAACAGAAAGAAAAAAATAAAACAAAGATTTATTTTAAAACACAAAATAGTTAAAAGGTATTATTTGTTTGATAATGTTTTCTTAAATATTATTTAATTTTACTATTTAGTTTTGAAAGGCTGTTTGTTGTCTGTTGGTTTGTAATTGATTTAAGACATACGAGTACATAGATAAATTACAAATTCTTTAAGTGTATTTTTTTTTCTAGTTATTGTTAAATTAGTTGTATACAATTAGAAAAAAAGAAAGAAGTCTTTATTTTGAAAAGGCAAATTATTTAGTTAATTCATTAGTTATTATTAAGTGTTCCTACTACATGTTTGTTTTTTGTTTTTATTTAATTTTATTTGTTTATTTTGGGTGGTTGTTTTATTAATTAAACTACTTTATTAATTTACTCATAGTAATTTTTACATTAAAGTTTATAAAATTTGCAAATTTTTTTTTTTTTTTATATTTCATTTAAAGTATTTATTTTGCATTTTGTATGTCAGCACACAGGGATAAGCAACTAGAGGTCACAGTGCATTTTCCAGCTCTTACTTTAACACAGAAAACAATCAAGTTTTCCACAACGACAACTCAAAGACTTTGTTGCCTAATTTTGATTGCTGTCAAAGAAATGATCAAGAATTAATAACAGTTAAATGTCTTTTGTTTTTTTTTCTTTTGTTCAATGTTTGTGTTTAAAATAATTGTTTTTTTAGTGTAAGAGTAAGAACACAACCAACGACATTATAGTGAAATATATTATTCATTTATTTATTTTTTCTAACGTATGTCATTTTGATTAAACAATTTGATTTAATGAATTTTAAGTATTTATTCGAGCTTCAAGTCAAGGTCAAGTTTTTCTTTCTATATACACACATATTTTTTTTCGCTTCTTGAAACCTCTATAAATTTTTAAAATTTAAGAATATTAAAAAGTTTTTATTTTTAGCAAAATGTTTTTGAGAATAAATATTGTGATGAATGCCGATCGAATAAAAATTTAGTTTTTGAATTTCTTTTCATTTTTACATAACTGTTTTTAATACTTCTACAAAAACTTTAGTTTTTGGTTTTAGTTTAAAAATCGATCGAAATTTATCAAACATTTAAAAAGTATAAATTTGAAAACGAATATTAGCAATAACAATTTTAATTTTTGTCGTTTATTAAGTCAGTACAATTATGCGAGCTAAAGTTTAGGTTGTTAATGTTGGCCTCTTCTCCCTGAAATTTATAAAGTTTTTACTATTGTTTTATTTTGAATTTGTAGTTTTAAATTTTTGATCCTTTTTTTCCTTTATAATTTTTAATAAATTTAAAAAGCTTCAAGTAACACAAATTGTAGAAATAATTTAGATAAAATTTTGAAAAAATGGCACTTAATAAAAAGAGGAAAATATTCAGGCTTGTCACAGAACTCAATTTCGATCGAAAGTGGTTTCAATTCCGCAAATTGGTTCCTCAGAAAACGAAAAGCGAAATTTTTTTTCGGAATGAAACCATTTTTTAATTTCAAAATGAAATTAAGTTTCTTTGAAATTTTATTATTTGCGGTTTTTTTAATTTACTTTTTTTATGTGTCCTTATTAGGATAAGCCTTGTTATTTACTTTGGCGTGCACAATATGGCCACACTTAAATAAAAATGTGAAGATTAAGCATTTTTTAGAAATAAACAAAATCGACCGAAATCTGAAGAAGGTAAAACAAAATCGATCGGAATTGTTAATACGGAATTTTAACCATTCCGATCGGAATTTGTGACATGCCTGATTATACATTAAAAAATTTATTAATAAAAAAAAAATTATTTGAAGTTATTTATTATTAATTAATTATTTTAATTATTTGAAAAAAAATTTATAATTTAACAAAAACATAATTTATAATTTAATTATGAAATATTTATTAAATTACCGCAACCTATTGCCTTTTAGGCTACGTCACAATTAATTTATTATTAATAATAAATTACAACACAATTTTAAATAACACATATCTTGTATAATCAAAATATTCAAAATAAGTTTTTGTTAACAAATGTTTGGATGTAATAACACAGGTTTTTATAATCTCAGTTTATTTGTAATAATTTTTATAAACTTTTTTTCTTATTTATTATTTTTGATAATTAAATTTTCTGATTATAAATTCTAAACCATTTTGATTGTTTCTTTAAAAAACCTATGTACGCTTTTTACGTTTTTAAACCCTTTCCAAAGAAATACAAAAAAATCTAAACCTGGAAAAATTAAAAACTACGCTACCTTAAGCCCTTGTTATTATTTAAAAAAAAAGTAGAGAAATGTTTTAATTAGTGAGAAATTATATTATTAAAAGTAAACTTCACAACCGAGTTCACTTTGTAATTTATTTTGGTTTATAGATAATAATAAAAAAATAAATACATCACTTTATGAAACCCGCATCTAAAAACTAAACATGACCTTAGGGAAAAAAAACTGTTTTGGAGGTGGTATTCTTTATCCCATCCCTTATTTTTATTTTTTTTTAATATTATTGGGTTCATTTCGCGCTTGTGTTTAATAACAAAGAACGTTAACGTAATTTAAAACAGCATTTATTCAGATTTACTACGATTTTAATCAACTTAAGACACTTTCAGCCCAATTATAAACAAAAATTCCGTGCGAGTTTTTTCACTTTTCCCTTTTCTCCAATTATAAATTTTTCCCCTTTTGATTGACTGCGGAAAGTGAAAAAAATCCGGGGGAAAAAAGTAGGTATTCGAAATTATAAAATAAAAATTATATGAAAATTTACAAAACAAACTCCTTTTAAATTACTGTGATGCCACTTTTTCATTATTTTTCCCCACGGAATTCATAATTGGAGGAATCTTTTCTCGAGAAAAATTTTTTCCGTGGGAAAGAAATTCCGTGAGAATATTCATAATTGGGCTGTTTATGTCTGCACCAAATTGACCTAAAAACTCGATATATTTAGTATTAAAAAATCTTACAAGGCTGACGATTTAAGGATTTTATAGAAAAAACATCATCTAGGTATTTGAGACCATACAAGGAAGAACCATATTAAAATATGTCTGATTTTTTTTTTTCAAAACACCTCCAACATAAGCTCCAGAAAGCAACTTGTGGGCGGAATCCGATGGACGGCTCGATGATAAATGTGGATTCAGCAGCTAGCATGTATTTTGAGGTAAGAAAACATTTAAAGTTGTTCAGGCTCTTAGATGAATGTAACGTGTTTTAATTAAAGACTCTAGCGATTTTTAAAGCCATGAAATAACCATTTGAGAACGTGACTAAAAGTGAAGAGGTCACTGTTTATGTCGACAAAAGCTTAAAGCCTAAACTAATGAAAAAACTCTTAAAGCAATAAAAAATGAGGGTTCTCAAGTCATTGCAACATCGCAATTAATTAGGTTAGGTTTTAGCATGAACACTGCAATGAGAGAAAGATCGGCGAAGACACTTTTATAAGGAAGTCAAAAAACTTAGTCTAACTAATCAACAGACTTAAGAAACTGAAAGACCAAGTGGTTACTACTGTCAGGGTGTGATTTTTGCTCATTGTGGATGAACAGCATTCCGAACTTTGAAGAATTTGCTTGTATAATGCAAGCTATACACGTTGCGACCTGTTGTATAACTTGAGAAGGTTGTACAACAGATTGCAATGTTTGTGGTGTAGTTGTATGAAGTTGCGTGTTGGTTGTACGAAAGATCAAAAAGTTTTGATTTTTTGGCAAGTTGTACAACTCAGTCGCAACCAGCGTTACCACATAAGAAATTTACTTTCTACCAATAATTTTCAAAAATCCTACCAAAATCGTTCACAGCCTACCATAAATTTAAAAATGCAATTCTTGCACATAAACTCTGTTATACTCACTTGGTTTTTTTCCCCCGTAGCTGTTGAGATGGTAGTTTGTCTTTTGGTGATCTTTGAGATGGGTGTTATGATTTAAAACAGTTTTAGAGCATACTAAGCAGAATGAGCACCCATCTCTTTCCTGGAGCCAATCAAATTCGCTCAACCATTCGGTTCTAATTTTTTTTTAATGTTTCTTTACATGCAATATTAGTAAATATTTATGTAATAAATAGGTACATATTTACAATTAAAAAAGTTTACTTTCTTTTCCACTTGAAAATAAAACTTCACTCAAAAATTATGTTAATTCTGATTTCATAATATTGCTCGCGTTTCTTAAACCAGAGATGGTTATAGCTTGAATCATCTCTATGCAAAAAAGCAGATAAGTTTTTTATTACACCTAAAACAGTTTTTAAAAACAGTGATAACACTTTTCAAAGTTATTGTTTATTTAATTCAAAGTTACATTTCTTTTTATTTTATGTTCCGAAATTTTAAGGTGAAAAATTTACTATTGCTAAAAAATTGCTAGAGGAGGAAAACCTACCAAAAATTAAAAAAAATGCAACAAACCAACCAAACTACCAAACTGTTTTTTAAAAACGAAAAACTACCAAGTTTGGTCCGATTGGACCAAAGCGGCAACGCTGGTCGCAACATTAGTGGACATGTCGCACAACATTATTCCATTTTACTTTTCATTTTCGTAGTAGCAACATAGCAAAACACAGCGCAAAAGTATTCTTTACATTAAAAAAAATTAATATATAAAAAAGGAGGATTCATATGAAATCCGTGCATAATGGCTTCTATATAAAATGAAGTTGTGCTGCGCGATTGCACGGAAATTGTATAATTTGTAGGCAAAACACCCAACTTGATTACTAGCAAAGTTGTACAACAGGTCGCATCGTGTATGGCTTGCATAAGGAGTTATGGAATTTTCAATGCATAACGTAATTTTCCTCATTCATTAAAGAGCTTTAGCCGAATGACCACAAAAATTCTGCAGTTACGCCTTTACACTGCGTTCGTAGCGCTAAATGCCGAAAACGCTGCCTATGGTAACCTTAAGCTTTCAGTATCTTCTCGACTTGTGGACTTTGTTCTTCTCTGAGACAAAAAACGAATTAAGCTTAGTAAAGTATTCAACATTTTGGTCTGTGTAACCGCTTTAAGATTAGTTTACCATCCCAATGTTGTCGAAAAGCCTATTTCCATACAACTTAATCAATTCATTGCCTTTCCTTTTACAATATTCTTTGTCCGCCAAAAATTTAGGAAATTTTGAATTATTTTTAAAATTTCAAACTAATGGTTGAACTTTTAAAATCAAACCTGGATTCAAAAATAAATAAATCGTACATAATTTCGAACTTTGAATATATCGAAAAAAACATATACTTAAGAAAAAAAGCAATATGATGTAGTAGGAAAACTAAAAGTATATCCTGAAATAATTTGATTGCAAATGATTAGGTTTTGAATATATTCGAAAATCCAAATCTTATTTAAGAAGTACAACATAACAATGTCATTTTCGTATCTATGAATATTAGTAATGAAAAGTTAAAAATAATAATAATGTTGTCTATATAACAAATATAACCAAAGCTTAAAGACGAGACAATAAACCAGAGCTGTAAATGAATCATTCATTTTTTAATTAATTCGTGAATCATTCTTTAAATGAATTAAAAAAATCTTAATCTTTTCACAAAAATTAAAATAATTGAAGATAGTCTGAGTCAATTTAAATGAATTTGGTAAAAATGAATCACTTCTAATTCAAATGAATTGTAATTCGTTTCCAATTCAAATGAATTGCAAATCGTCTTTAATTTCCAATTCATTTGAGTTGAATACGCAGTAAGCATCATCATGTTTTCTTTGATGATGGTGCGAATCCAGGACAAGGATTATCAATTTTTGTACTGAATATTTTTACTTTTGTAGAATTCTTAATTTTTTCATTCCCTCTAGACATGCTCTTGAATTTGATTGATTGCATCTCATTATTGATTCATTCATTTTAATTGAAATTTACTGTTCTAATTAATTTGAAGGAGTTCAAAGTCAATTTAATTCAAACGAATTGGAAATGAATTGCAATTTATTTTAACAAATTAATGTGATTTGGAAAATACAGATTCATTTAAATTGACAACGAATTTTAATTCATTCTACAAATTCATTTGAATTGAAATTCATTCCTGCCTTATTTGTTTGAGTTGATTTGAATGTCATTTAATGCTTTTTTTGTTGTGAAAAAAATTTATTTAAAATTAAGCTAATTCGCAATGAAACAAAATCAAAATAGAATTAATCGTTTATAGCTCTGCAAAAAACTTTAAGAAGAAATAAATATAGATTATCATATCATGGCGCAGGTTCGTTCTGTCATCGGGTGTGTTTTGTTTTAACTAAATTTAAAAAAAAAAAATCTTTTAGAATACGCGATTTAAACAACGCGATTTTTAGTACAAGGGCATATATTTTTAAACCATTCGATTTTTCTTTCGTTCTAAAAATAATAATAAACTAAAAATAACCCCTGAACCAGGTCTAAATTAAAGTTATATTTAACGTTAATGTCTTGTTACCTGTTAGCAGTTTCTAAGTCTTAATTATTAATAAAGTATTATTTATGAATATATTTTTACCATAAAGCCTTTTTGTTTTTTGTTAATTAAATAGTTTTGTGGTCGTGTGTAACAAAAAAATAATAAAAATAATAAATAATGTTTTAGATTAAACTCGCTGAGGAGGTAAGTAGTAGAGTAGTTTGTGGTATACTTGTAATAGTTATAATAATTATTGATAAATTATTTATATATTATTTTTTTTATATAAATAATATATTATTATCATAAAGCTAAAGCCTAAACACAGTTTTTAAAATATGTATGTATTTTAAAAACTTTTCTTATAATTTTTGTTAATAATTTGTTTGTTTGTTTTGTGTTTATTTTTGCTTTATATTAAATATATTTGATAATTACTAAAAAAAAATTAAATTATGTTAAAAAAAAATAATAATTAAGATTACTATATAGATAAGTAAGTATTGATTTTGTTTTGTTTTTGTTTTGCTTTTTTCTAATATATAAAGTAAATTTAACAAATTTATATTTTAAATAAATTGTTTTAGTACACATTTAGGTTCATTATTTTGTTTTAATTGGAGGTATTTTGAAATGTTAGCATTTAGTTTGTTGATTGGTATTTTTTTTTTTTTTATTCTTTTTAAATTATATTTAAATGTATATTTTTTTATAAATGTTTAAACTGTTTGTTTTACATTAATTATTTGTGATACTAGAGATATTATATATATAATTTTTTTATTTTTTTTTTTTTCTTAGTTATAAATAACAAAATATAAAAAGAAAAAAATTTAATTAAATAGAACAACTTAAACTTTTAAACAAATTCTTTTGTGTGCAAAATAAAAAAGGATAAGAATTTATTTCAAACAAAAAAACGAGACTTTTAAACAAAACGAGTGATTAGAAAAAAATGTCTTTTAAAGAGGAAATATTTAAATTATGTTATGGTGTTCTTAAGAGTTTGTTAAGGAACTTTTTAGAAAGGTTTTCATAAATATATTTAAGGATTGTAAAAATTATTGAAAACTAATAAGAAAATTTTACAATAATGAACAACATTTTCAAATCATTAACAAGAAATTTTAATGTAAACACTTTTCAACATTTAAAAAAAAAAATTTTTTTTGTTCAGATTTAAGAACAAGAGAAGGAAGAGTAGTAAATTTTTCTCCAATACTTTTTTGCATTTAAATATCTTAAAAATTAATCTGCATTCATCACAGACAAAATATAAAACTTTTTATCTAAATTCAAAAAATGAATGCTTTAGTTAACAACTTTTAAATATTGCTAAAGTATAAAATTTGATTAAATGAAAATATTCCTCTCAAATATAATCCGACCCAGCAATTATTCATGGCTTATAAAAATTAATAAATTAAATTTACAAACAAGAAATCATAATGATTTAAATAAAGAGTTTTAAAGGGTGACCAGATTATATTTGTTTATAAATCTCAAACTGGTAAACAATTCAACTTGAGTCTTTTTCTAAAACAATTTTCAATTATGTTGTTATGGTTCTTGCCAAATTGTATTGCACTAATTAAATTTATTTTTAACTTGTAAGAAAAAATTTGTTTATAAACCGAATTTAAGGTAAATGTAAAGCGCTAACTGAAGAATATTTTAATAACAATATATAATGTATTCAAAATATTTTGATGTTAGTTAATAAAGGAAAATAACTAAATCAACGTAAAATTTTTTTTCTCAAAATCCTTTACAAGAAATTTTAATATTCTTAACAAGAGGGGATGTAGGCTAAATGTAGACATTTTTCGAGCACAATATTCCAAGTAGAAGGTGAATATTAACAATGGAAAATAAATCGATCAAAATGCTTTATTAAAACAAATATTTTTTTGTTATAAATTAATTTACTTTAAAGCGCCAATTTTTTGTAGAAATAAATATTTTGTTAAGAGCAACTGTATTGCTAACTAGAATCGATTCTCACTATAATCTAAAAAATCCAAACACTGTGCAAATTGAAAAAAAAAACAATTGTGAGAGAATTTTACATATAGGATACCTGACATAAAATATGTCTGGAAATTAGGCTTCATAAACAGAATTTTGACAGTTCAAACTAAAAATTTCGTGCCATTGAATATTGAAAACATCGATATCACAAAATCGTTCATTAAAATTATTTATAAATTATTTTAAAAATTTATTTTTTTTCATATTTTTTTTCACGCGGATTCAAATATTTTAAATTTTATTTTAAGTTTAAAAAGAACCGACAACAAAATGCAATCAGTAAAGTGTTTAATTAAAATTTCTTGTTAAACAAAAAATTAAAAAAAAATACTAGAAATTAAAAAAAAAACAAAGCATAAATTAAAAAGAAGTAAATGTTTCATGATTTCTAAATTTTCGAAACAATTTGGCTCCTCTTAATCGACAAAAAAAAAAATTTTAGATGTTAAGTGAAAAAATTGTGTTACAAATTTTGAAACTCATTAAGTAGAGTGGTAGGAAAATGTTTTAAGTATTTGAATAAAAACAATTATTTGATGTTATATATATTAATTTAATATGTTTCTTTTTAAATTTCGTTGCATTAAGTGGAATTTTAAAAGGACTAAAAAGAGCTTCTGAGTGAATAAGACTTGAGAAGAATTTACAGTTTCAATTTTGTTTTGCTAAAAATTTGTAAGTTTTTCTTCTAAACATTAATTTCTTTTTTGTTGTAGTTATAAGTTAACAAAGTTTGAGGGGGCGGAGAATTATTTTTAAATTTTTCTTTTTTTTTTTTTATTGTTATAAATGAAGTTATTATCGGGCTTTGTAGGTTTCCTATTCTTTAGCTGGTATTTTTTGGTTATTTTTGTTTACTTTCAATACTTTTTTTGAATATATTTAACAATTTTTTATTTTTATATAGTTTTATTTTTTAATATGTATGTGTGATTTTATGTGTGTGTGTGTTTTGCATAAAAACCTTTTTCGTTTTTTATGGTTACGTGTATGATTTATTCATCATCTTCCTCATCTTCATCATCATCATCATCATCACTTTCATCACTTGTGCTTGTAATAAATTCAAAGATATCACGATGATTAAGAAATTCATACAGATAGACCTACAATGAGAAAAAGAAGGATGAAAAGAGTGAGTGAATTAAAGAAATAAAAATAAATTAATTTAAAAAAAAAATAATCAAAAATAAATAAAACAAATGATGTACAAAATAAAACCGTAAAATTAATTTTACAATAAATCAAAATAAAAATTTCATTTGTGTTTTTTTTTTAATTATTAGAATCTCTAGTATACGAATTCTCTATTTCTTATCTTTGGGAGAATGATCACTTAAGCTTTTATATTACAATTTAAGGGATTTCTTTTATTTAAACACTAAACTAAACCGAAACATTTAGATTTATTGTATGCATGCCTAAACATGTCTCTAAATTTAATTTTTGAACATTTGTAACGTTAAGTAAATCAAATTTGTTATTTTATAAACAATTGAAAATTGTAATTCCTTAATTAGTTGTCCTTAAAAAAATATGACTTATGCTTATCAATTTATTTTCTTACGTTTTTAATTTAAAATCGATCATAACTTAGTTTAAATTAGGAGGCAATGATATTTGCTAAATTTTTATACACTTAAGTTTTGAAAACCATTTTGTTTGCTTCTTTGTTTGTTTAAATTGACTTTAATAGACACTTAGAAGTGCATCACACCTTTTTTGTTGAAGTAATGTTTTAATAATGTGGATTTTCCCAGTTAAAAAAAAAACGAGAAAACAAAGAAAAGGATAAAAATTGATTAATAAACAATTATAAGAAAACAAATTTATATGGAACATTATAAAGGAAACAATAACATCTAAATCACAATTGCATCGTACAATATCTGCTTAAAAGAATTTTCTTATTGGGTGATCAATTTAGATTTTTATATCCATTCCAATTTGTAATTTCTACAATATTCATTTCCGACCTCATAAAGTGTATATAATCTACATTCTTATTCATAGCGAAGTCGATTGAGCGATGTCCGTCCGTGTTAGTGTTAAAATCAAGTTTGCCGAGGCACTACATCAGCAAGAGAAAATTTAAATACGCCAATCAATCAGACATAGTGTTGAAAGAGATGCTATTGGAAAACAGCAAAATCGGTCAATGTCTTTCGAGGCAGCGGACCAAATACCACGCCTATCTTTAATTTTTCCATATCATTTGGAACATTGAATTAACTCCAATAAAAAAAAAATACGAGGGCTGCTATATATATTTCTGGCCTGGCAACACTGAGTGCTGCCAAGTGCAATCTGACATTTCCATTGGAAAGTTTGTCATTTTTAAGCATAATCGTACTCAAAACGTTTTCACGTACGACCATTATTTGTGTTATTAACAGTGACTTGAAAAAATTAAAAAAAAAATGGAATTAACTCGTGAACATTTTCGTGCCATCAGTTTTCACAACTTTCGACGTGGATTATCACGACAAGAGTGCATTGATGAACTTTAATCTTTGTATGGCGATGAAGCACCATCCTATAGCACTGTGAAAAATTGGTATAATGAATTTAATCGTGGCCGAAGCTCGCTCAAAGACGAATTCCGTGAAGGTCGTCCAAAAACGGCTGTTGTGCCAGAGAACGTTGATGCCGTGCGTGAACTCATAATGCAAGATCGACATGCGACATACCGAGAGATAGAGACATCCTTGGACATTTCTTCCACCAGCATACATTTGATACTGCATGAACACCTGGCCGTAAAAAAGGTTTGTTCTCGTTGGATCCCGCACAATTTGAAAGTCGCTCAAAAAAAGGCTCGTGTCGATTGGTGCAAAGAAATGTTGCAAAAATACGATTGCGGTGCTTCAAAAGACGTTTATAAGATCGTCACAGGTGACGAATCATGGATCTATGAGTATGAGCCCGAAACGAAACAACAATCGACCGTGTGGGTCTTCAAAGACGAGCAAAGTCCAACGAAAGTTGTTCGTGGAAGAAGCACTTCGAAACAAATGGTCGCCTGTTTCTTTGGCACAACTGGTCATGTGGCGACTGTTCCGCTTGAGAAACGTAGGACGGTCACATCTGAGTGGTACACTAGAATTTGTTTGCCTGAAGTCATCGGAGAAATTCGAAAAACCAACAAGAGAAGACGAATCATTGTTCACCATGACCATGCGAGCTCTCACACATCGGCTCAAACCAGAGAGTTTTTGACCGGCCAAAACGTCGAATTAATGGGTCATCCGCCGTACAGCCCTGACTTGGCACCTAATGACTTCTTCTTGTTTCCGCACATCAAGAAAAAAATGCGTGGTTAACGATTTTCGTCGCCAGAAGAAGCTGTTGAAGTGTTCAAAAACCATGTTTTAGAGGTGTCTCAATCGTAGTGGAAAAAGTGCTTCGAGAACTGGTTTGAGCGCATGCAAAAGTGTATAAATCATGCTGTAGAATACTTTGAAAACAATAAAACTATTTTTGATTATAAATATTCGCATTTTCACTATTAGGCCAGAAATATATAGAGCAGCCCTCGTAATTAGTTTTATCCTTCCGCTAAACGCTGAAGAACGCTGTGAAATATTGCGACACTACTTTGAAAATTATGGTAATGTTGCAGAATGTGTGCGTAAATTGCGTACGGATTTTGTCAGCTCCATATGTTCGTTATCTTGTGAAAAAAAAAATAAAAGAAACTGGCATCTTCATCGATAAACCAAAGCGTTAAAAGCCAAAAACAGTGCGTACACCCAGAATATTGCTTCTGTAGCAGGAAGTGTGCGTGAAGCGCACAACAATTGAACATTTCGGAGACATCATTGAGACAAATTTTGCATAAAGACTTTGGTATGACGCCATGCGATTATTTTATAACATTTTCAAAAAAAAAAAAATTATTTGGCGGACCCTTTAATTGCTTCAAGTAAATGATATTTGAATTTTATTATCATTTTATCACAAAAATTTTCATTGCATTTAAAAAAGAAACTCTAGATCTATATAAACTTTTACGAGAACGTGAGGTTTTTTGTTCATAATGAATTGTCATAATTATTGTCTGGACGCCGCCTACACTACACAAGCAATTGTCAGTATTTTTGACAACTAATATGTATTATTTTATTGTCATGACAGCATCGTCAAACGTAAACGGGGTGTAAAAACCAAGTTTTGCTAAATTTGAAAAACTATCACAGGTTTCGACATTAAGTTTTTTTTCTCAGTTCGAAAAACTGAAAAATATTTAATGAAATAGTAATTATTAACCTCTAGTTTTCTATCGAAGGGAGGACTTTTTGTTTTCCAACCAATTTGTTTTTAATGAAAATGTGTTTTTTAAGTTAAAATTAAATTTTATTTGTAGTAGAGATTTTTTCTTCTATTTCCTCTAGGTTTTTTTTGTTTTCTAGCAATAAGAATTGCTTTTAACAAAAAAAAAAAAACAATTATATCATTTTATTTGTGACCACACTTCCTTGCACTTTTCCCATTAGAACTCCTTCCTTTTGTGAAAAATTACTTTAAGGTTTTGTATCCGAGAAAAGTCATTTTAGTCACACTCGCGAAATCCGTTTTTTTCAAATTTCCGATTTTTATTGCTTGTTTTTTTAATGTCAAATGTAACATTAAATTAAAAATAAGCAAAAACATTTTTCGAGCTTCATGTTAATTTTCACCTCAAGCTCAAAGAATATTTTTTCATACTTATAACCTCAAAATGACCAAATAAACATCTTACATATATATAAAATTAAAAAAGAAGACTTCGAAATTCCTGGAAAGCAAATGGAAGGTCCTAAAATGCCTTTTATAATTTAAAACAAAAAGAATCGACTTAAACTAAAATATTTTTACTATTTTGCTCTTGCATAATCGTGTATAATAATGGCAACATTCGATTTTCTAAGAATGTTCTTTTTTAAATTAAAAAAGAAAATTCCCAAAATTTATAAAACAAATTGAATAATCAAATCACTATTAGTAAAAGCAAAAACACCAATAATTTTTACTACATGCCTTCTGGTTCTAATAAGATAATAATTTTACAAATATTTTCGCCGATATCGTCAATAAAATAAATTTTAGAAAACAAAATCATAATTATATGTCAAACGATATGCAAACAGATCTTATTGAAGAAAAAAATAGAAAATCAATTAAATCAACTGATCAACGTTTTATTTTTATGTTGTTAACCTTGAACTTAATTTTAAAAATGTGTTTTATAAAGTAAGGTTATACTCACATCAAGTAAATTTACAATTTCATTATTACTGCGATGCATTTTTCGAGTCTTTTTAGGACATCCAACATCAACCAAATCGCCATTGGGTAAGGCGTGTTTGTAGAAACATTTATTACCAAAGGGACATTTACCATCGCCCTAGAAAATAAAACGAAAGAAAATAGCAATACATTAAATTATTTTATATTAAAAGAATTTAAACTCTACTTTTTTTAATTTTTGAAATTTTGTTTTGTCTGTCCATCAAAACAAAATACATCTGCCCAGCAAGATAAGGATGAGCGCAAAAAAAAATTTGCACTTACACATTTCCAACAATTTTATATGAAACTGAGTTGCTGTTGTAGCGTTGAAATAAAATGGGGTAAATCTAACTTTTGGTTGGTGTTTACAGATATTTATTTAGCAAAGTTAAAAATGCACCTTTAAAATTTTTTTTAATAAAATCTATTCAAGGTCAAGCTAAATTCGTATATTTTTTGTGAAAAATTAAATGGCTTTTAGGGAATTTTTGTAGTTTAAAACAAAAAAGGAAATCAGTGGCAACGCTGTTTGCTACACACATTCCATGTAAGTAAAAGATTCGGTGAATTCTTTAATTTGGAATTTAAACTTTGCTTCCGGTCAAATAATCGTCATTTTTCCGATATATTTAGCGTTACATTTTATATTTTTAGCACAACGTTATACACCAGCAAAAACAATTACTAATGATGCTTACAGGATGTATAAAACGAATATAAAAACTTACCTTTTTAAAGTACTTGCAGTCTTTAATACCGAGTGCTTTACGATAATCGCCTAAAAGTTTGTCTTTCTCTTCTTTTGTTTCAACCCAAAAGTCACTGGGACAAACAAAATCCGATGCTACACGACACTCTGGGCATGATCTAATATAAAAAAAGAAAAATTTTATTAAAAAAAAGAAAATAATTAGAAGAATTTACAGTTTAGTCACCTGGTAATTTTGTGTTCAAATTGCTTTGCTTGGCGCCACTTTCGTATGCACTCTAAACAAAAGATATGACTACAATTGGGCAGTATGCCGAAGCGTTTTTCACGACCAGCCTTCTCCATGATCGTATCAAAACAAATGCCACAAGTTTTATCTTTTGAACGTGCTATGGCAAATGACAGCTCCATGGCCTGTTCATGCTGTTGAAGACATTCCTTTTTATGCTTTTTACGTTGTGTTTCGTCTGAGGGATGGAGGCAAAACTGATCACACATTTCACACAGTTCTAAGTGAATAGAATAGGCACAATACATGCCATAGGGGCAAACTCCTTCAAATGGGCAAATTTCATTTATTGATCCAGCCTCGTTAGCGTTTAGAACAGATTCTTCTAAACTTTTCACACCTGAGCGTGAAGCAGTAGCACCAACAACATCAGCCCATGTACGCTCCGTATCTGTGTCCAGAATTTCCCCACCACTGTGATCGGACTTGGGTATAAATATAGGAGCATTGACCCAATTGTGTCTACTAGTGCTAGGACGTTCGTTAGACGTGGTCGAAACAGACGTTGGTGAGTTCTTAATGATTTCACCACCGTTTAAGTCATGTGAGAAACGGCACATTGAGCCGAAACGGCAGATACCACGTTGATAATAACGGCAAATAGCGGGGCTTAAAGGCAGGTGTGAAGTAGAAGATGAAGTAGAAGCATCAACATTTAGTTCTCCATTCTTCGACACATTCGGCTCTGTTGTGCTTGTGTTTGAGGTGTTGGTGATTGAAGAAGAAGCAGCATCACTTGAACTTGACGGCTGTAAAGACAATGTTGTCTTAGTTTTTGCTATAGCTGCAGTACTCATAGTAGTGTTTGGTGGTTGTTGTATTTTGTTGTTGTTTTTCTTACTCTGTTCTTCTTCTTTTGCAAAGAAACAAAGATGTCCTTGGTTTCCTTTGTTCAAAAATTGCACTTACACACTCAAACACTCAAAAGGTTTTTAGATTCGTACAGTAAAAAAGATTGCTCATAAAAAGGAAGCGGATACGTCTCGCTTTTTAAGTTTTTCTTTAAAGAAGACAACAATGTCAACTTTTTAAAATTCCTTTGGCCGTACTTCTTTCTTTGCCTCGTTGATGCCCAACTGCATCCACAACGTGTGGAAACTACATAAGACAAACATTAATTATTATTAAACACTAGCTTCACTTTTAAAAAAGTTTCGTATTGACCTTTTTCCCTTAACAATTTAATTTAAATAACATAATTTGCATTTTTTCTCTTTTATTTTAGTTAATCTTTTTATGCGATTGGAAAGTTTTTGCAAACACCAGCTATTGTTTAACTGAAGGCATATTTTTCACACTTTGCAACTATTTTGCAATTTCAATTTGTTGTTTTCTTACCTTTATTTTCTACAATTATTGGAAATTATTTAATTTTTAAATGAAGTTTTATGCTTTTCGTTAATTACGTTTTCATGAAGAATTGCGTCTGATGAAAATATGACGTGAACTACACAATCTGCTTAAAAATTCTCCAGTGTGGTGAATTTTTCAATCTTGCTATGATGATAATATGATTCGGACATGTGGTTATCGGTTTCTAAAAACCGAATGAAAATGGAAAAACATTGCAAACTATAAATGTTTACTTAAAGTATTGGTTGAATTTCGCAAAAATTTTTAGCTCATGCCGTATCAAAAATAACACACATATTGTTGTTATAATTTTCGGTAATAACCGTCGTCACTGGCTGTGTATTTTGAATGTTCGGCGAGCGCTTTCGATGTGATAACATCATTTTCAAGCCATGATGATGTTATCACATCGAAAGCGCTCGCCGAACATCCAAAATACACAGCCAGTAACGACGATTATTACCGAAAATTATAACAACAGTTTAATATATACTGGCGGAATCAACCCAATTAATTTAATACCTAACACACATATATTTGCAACATTGTTCGAAACTTATGTTTATGTATGTATATTATTTAAGTAAAATAAATATTCAAAAGAGTGGGAACAAGGACCAAAAATATTTTGCTTTTAAATAGAAACTATTTTCATTAATAATTATTTTTATTAATAATTATTTTTTACTTTTAGTAGTTACTCAGAAAATGAGAGTTATTTTCAAGTAATCTAGAACTATTAACATTCTAGTTTAAAATATGAGTTTTGGAATTTGGTTTAAATACAATTAGATTTAAGGACATAGGAATTTTATTACTTTGTAATACATATTTATATTTTGGTCTTAAAGGCTAAAAACTAAACCAGTAAATAAATAAATAAAATAAAAAATAAAAAAAATTATGAAATATAGAATGATTAACTTTAAGATAAGTGGCACTTTAGACAACCATGTAACCATGCTATAACAAGGGGTTAGATAGATAGACAGGTGGTGAAAGGTTAATTTACTTCGCCGGCGAAAATGCTTGAAGAAGTACCCATGAAGGAGGCTGCAGAAGCTGAATCCAGGGCAACAAGATTTGTATTCAACGTGCTATTATGACCACAAGCTTATAATACCCAATATCTCAATATGTATAATATTTTTAATTATTTATTCAAAATGTAATGTAAAAGCCCTACTTGGCCAATTAATCTATGTAACTGTTTTTATTTTTTAAATTAGTGTTGAAAATAAATTTTAATAAATGTTTACTTCGTAGCTTACATTCTATACGCCATGTACATGTTATATTACTAAATTTATATAGGCACATCATGTTTATTTTGTTATTATGTGGCTAAATCTTTACTTTTGCTGTATTAAACATATTTTTGTAATTAAAAACAAGTTTTACAAAACGTCGATTAATCGGGCCTCTATTAATCGGTTACATCTATTAACCGGCATGAGGTTCTTTTTTCCCTCTATTAGCCGTGCTTTTCCTCTATTATCCGTTCTTTGTGTTTTATTATTTGGATGTAAATCCGGTGTTTCCCCTTTTTAAGTTTATGTGTCCACACACAAGAATATATTTGCGCTTTTACTCATTAGTAAGTGAAATTTGATCTGCTTACATCTGCTGTGGAATGATGGCTTCTTCAAGTAGCAAATTACCTTAAGGGCAAAAAAAAGTTCTTTCAATTGAAGACAAAATTACTTTGATTCATGACTACGACAAAAACATATCTGTTAAGTTGCTGTTTCTGTATATTTTAATATAACCTCTATTAACCGTGTATTTCGATTATCTGTGCTAGTGCCGGTCCCACGAAAGCCAGATAATCGAGGTTAAACTGTAAATAAAAATGTGCTAGGATTGTTTTGTTAATACTATGTTTACACGGAGCCCAATATTCTTGCTTCGCTCTCTTTTCATGATTCACAGCTCAATCACGACCGAATCAACGTGCTTCGCCATATAAAATCTTGAGAGCGAAGCATTTTGTTTTGAGACGATTCAGCTTGAATCTACTTGCGAAGCATGAAAAATTTCTGTCTTCCCTAATTTTTATCGCAAGTTTATCTGAACTAGCTGTATATAAATGTAAACAAAAAAAGTAAACCAATATTAAAAGTGCTGTGTAAATATGTGTTAATATAAAAACAAATAATTATATTATAATTTAAAATTTTATTAATTACAAACACTAAAATTGAAACGAAAAACAAAATTTTAGAACAGAAGTCAATGTGAAGCATGTAGTATGTGTCGTGGAAACGGCATGCTTCGCATTGCCGTGTAAACATGCTATAAGGCAACAATACCACTATAAAAACATTTAATTATTCATTCGTATAAAAAAATTTGTACATCACTAAAAATAAGTGTTGTCTGAATTAAATTTACTATAAACATAACTTGGTAGCACTTTTTTCTAAAGCAAATGTGCTGTTGTAATGAGTTAAAAAATCGACATAACAAGAATAGAAGGATTATAAAAATGTTCCAAAGATCCGCTGCTAAATTATTGGCTCCTGCTATTCGTAGTGCCGTTCAACGCCGTTGCGAATCGGTGGTCTCTTCACCACCAACCCAAAAAGTTTCTACTGCTGTAAGTGCAAATTGTGTTTTTATCCACAAATATGTATATTATGTAGATTTGCATCAAAAAAGATGTTACGTAAATTTCCAGAAACATAAAATGCCTTATTTTTTCTATTTTCAGGAAAAAATAATTCTCGGTGGTGGTATGTGCTGTGCATCACTGTTTATTCCCGGTTGGGTTTTGGTTCACATGAGAGAATACCGCGGATTAAAATAAATTTTTTCTTGGCTGAGCTTTATAATTAAAATCGATATGTTTTAAGATTGTAAAGTGATCGAAAATATAATTAAATTAAAAAAGAACTGCTTATATCTTTGGATACGTTAATAGGCTTCAGTTTTATGAACCAAGTAATATCTAAGAGCTTAATTTCTGTGAACACATTAAAATTGTGTTTGCTCTGAAATTTGAAATTACCCTTATCATTTCAGCAGGAACTCTTTAGGGCCGCGCAGACCAGATGATCTGAAGAGGTCACCTGCACGGTCCCGAGGACGTTATGGCCTCAGTATGATAGTAGATTTGCTGAGCTTTCCTCGATGTACCTATGCTAGGAGACTAAATCTTCCGCACCACGACTACTGTAGGAGTTGTCAGGATGAGGAAACGGTGGAGCATCTGCTCTGCCATTGTCCAGCTCTTTCTGGAAACAGAGCGGCTATTTTCGGCAGTCCGAGACTGCATGGTCTTGCAGACATATCGGTCTGTGATGTTACTAGGATAAACTCGTTTATCCGGTCCTCGGGATGGATCTTGATGGTAGCGTAGGAACCTAAATTGATCCTTACGCATCCTATTCCACGTAACACAACGGGACCTTTAGGATCAAAGTGAGTCGGTTTCCTCACGCTGGCAGCCTGTGCAACCTAACCTACCTTTATCATTATTACTTCTAGATACACCCTTTGACTTTTATTAATTCATTTTTTTGCTGATGTAGCGACCAGGACGTTGCAGCAGAAAGACAGGTTTACCGTACCCTAAAAAGTCCTTAAATTTATGGAATAATAACGGTTTAAATTAAGGTTTCCATTTGTCAAAAATAGAAATAATCTCAGCATGCGATAGAAACGATTGATTTGAAACTATAGTTTTTGAATTTCTTTTAAATCTTTGCTTGCAAATAATATCATTTTTAACACATACTTGATAATTTATATATTGTTTACGAATGTTTTATTAGTAGCCGGCATAAGTGACCAACGCAATTAAAATTTTTTTAGTGTCTAATTTTAAGGTGACCTTCCTGACATGAATGCTTTAATACAAAAGTTAAATAAAAATGCATGTAAGCATATAAATGATTCAAGTTAAGATGAAAATAAACTTCTTGCTATCAAAGTTTATTGCTGTTTATCGGTTTTGTCACTGTCACCTTTTTTATTTTCTTTATCTTTACTAAGGGAACCAACAGCGTCGCGTACAGCTTCAGATTGTGGATCTACACCAGGTAAATTTTCTAGAACACTCTGTAGGAAAGCTGGGTCTCCAATAACTTCAGAATAATCATCATCTACATCCATTGGGGCATTTTCTTCAGTTTTTGGGCGCTTAGCTTGTTGTGTAACAGTTTCATCTTAAAAGGACAATATATGTTTAAAATTTTAATAATGTATAAAATGTTTATACATACCAGCATCTTGCATTGACATTTGCATTGCAAATGCTATTTGTTCTTCTTCAGTCATATTGGCGAAATCGGGCAAATTATCAGCACTCTTTTTAAAGAGAAAGTAATTAGTAATTATTTATTGATATTATACAATACAATACTTGTTCTGTGGACATGGCCAAGGCGCGTTGCAGCATTGCTTCTTCAGAGTTAGGTTCATCAGCAACAGCAGATACTGTGGCGGTAGTGCCAGTTGTAGTTTTTTCGTTACTTGACCCTGTTTCTGATTCCACAGTACCACCAGCAGCACGACGCTGTTCTTCTTCTTGGCGTTGCCGTTGCTCCTCCATTGAAACTCTTAGAGCTAAGGCCAGTTCAGGATCTTCATTGGGATCAACACCAAATTCAAAACCAGCACCCCCTAAGCCAGCACCACCCATACCATCTTCACCCTGTATGATGGGAGAAGACAATAAGGCATCGGATAAACCGGAACCACGAGGAACGCACACCAAGTGTGATCCAGTACCGTCTTTTCCATTTAATGTATTAATAAAAGCTTGCAAAATTTCGTTATTGCATTCATGATCACCAAAACTAACAATATCGACATTAACTTTTTCTTTCTTCAAACGTTTGGCTAACTTTACTAACTCTCCCTCATCATTGTTGATAGGTGAACCAACAAAAACAACAATACGCATTTTGTGATTTTTACCCTGACGATGTTTGAGGACCAACTGTCAACAAAAGAACATAAGAACACTAAAATATTGTTTTAAACTTATTTTTACTTACGTGAGCTATTCGAACACCAGTTAGAAGATTAATTTCTCCCTTGGGTTGTACCAAATGCATTTTAGAGAATATACGACCAACGTCACTAGTTAAAGTGGCCAAAACTTCTACCGTACTAAAAAAAGTGTATATTTTAAATCGATTATTTTATTATCTCAAATTTATTAAGTATGCAACATACTTGGAAATAGTCATTAAGCCAACATTGTTCTCCGGATTGGAGCGTACTTTCGTAAGACAAACTAAATTTATACCATCCTTTTGCACATTCAGACGTGTTGGGAAGTAATCACCATTGCGTTGGTAATCACTATTATCAAAACTGTAAAGAACAATAACATATGTTGTGCCTAGAGTATCTTTGAAAATATGCGATCTCATGCAATTATTTTTGTTTATTTTAAGAACTCATAGCTTTTACTTTATATTTTTCTTTTACAAATTTTATCAAACATAATTCGAATTTTAGCAATTAAATTAAAAAAAACTTACCAAATCATAGTACTTTCCAGGACCATTTTTAATAATTTTGCTTGTCACTTTGTCACTGAACAGTAATTGCAAATTTTCATCAAATGACTTTTCTTATTCAAACATGTTTAGTTACCACAACAATTTGTTTCTATGTCGAAGTTTTCATACTTACAAGCTTTTGTTTAGCTATACGTAAAAAATATGGCAACTATTGTATAAAAAAGTCAGAAGTCTTCTTGTCATGTGATATAAAAATAAGCTGGTTAAAAAAATTTGCATTGTAGTTATTGGCCTTATTTTATGTTAAAGTTTTTGTTTAGTAAATTTAAAGTCTTTTGTTATTTAAAATTATACAAGATGGTTGAAGCTTATGTAGCACCTCTAGTTATCACTTGTATATGGGCATTCATTGGAATTATTTGTCCTTTCTTTGCCAGAGGACCTAACAAAGGGTATTAATTTTCATAATTACTCATATGCAGATCAAATTGCAACAGTTTTAATAATGATTTAATTTTATTGTTATTTTCTTTTCGATAGAATCACTCAGTGTTGTTTGATGCTGACAGCAGCAACCTGTTGGCTTTTGTGAGTTATATTTTTTGCTTCAAAAGTTATATATTTGTTTATACCCAATTTACATGTTACTTTTAGCTGGCTTTGCTGTTATATGACGCAAATGAATCCCTTGATTGGTCCGAAACTCTCAAAGAATGAAATTTTGATCATTGCCCGTGAATGGGGCAATGAAATCAAGGATACCATCGATATCACATATCACTAAAACTGACTGGTGGAATACTGTACAGGAAAATGTGTACCCACCATGCATACTATTGTGTAAAGTTTATGAAATATTTTTCCCTTTGTATTATTGCTTGTGTTGTGTTTGAATTCCATTATGTGCCTTTTGCTTACAACTAAAAGTGACCTTAAATGCGAAAAGCACAAATATTGTAATTTAATATTGTTTTGATGAAAGTTTAATATTTTACGTGAGTTATTGTTAAGTATATCATAAAACGCACAAATTTTGTGCCTTGTCAAATAATAAAGTATATAATTATTTTTGTTTAAACAATGGAAAAAATTGCTTTAAAAAAAATAATGGTCTAAGTAAACAAAAAAAAATGTTTGAACGTTATCAGCGGTCTAATCACCGCATACGATATCGTGTCGCGTAAGCTAATAATCGGATGTGAATGTATCGAATCCATAATTTGTAAAAAAAATTAATAGATTTATTACATAGGGTTTACAATCAACAAATGATAATAGTAAAAGCAGAAAATTATGCCAATTTGTGCCAAAAAATCGATTTAAGAAGAATAATAACTAAAAACTTGATTCCTTTATATCGAACGTTATTATCCATTATTCGATATAGTATAGTAGCATGGTAACAAAATGAATTATGTATTACGAAATTCTTGTTGATATCGAATGCGGTGATTAAACACCACAATCCTTTGAATGTGATTCACTCGTATTTATAATACCCATTGAACAGCAAACCGGGTTAAAGGAGGTTTGTTTTGAAATTAACCATTTTTAGTGGTAAACTAAAAGCAGAGCCTCGATGAATCATATTAGCAGCCCAATCATGAATATTCTTACGGAAAATTTTTCAGAAAAAAATTATGAATTCTGTGGGAAACGGAAAAGTGAAATAAACTCGTACGTAATTTTTGTTTATAAATGGGTGTAAAAAATAATTTCAGTTTTTCCTTAATTGTTAGTGCACTTTCAGATCACATTTACTATCAAGTTGAAGTCAAAACTGAAAATTTTGAACTATCACACTATCATCTTAAATATTCAGTAAAACACATTTTATAAATATATTGTTAGGATTACGACCTTTATTTTTAAACTAATTTCTTAACAGTACAACGAATGCAACAACTCGCCATTGGGTTTGTCAAACCACGACAATAATTTGTTGCACTTGCTGGCACAGTTTCAGGTTTTCTAATAACATTAAAGTCGTAATCTTTTTAATAATATACCAGCAAGATTTGGTAAAAATATGATAAAAGCAGAGAGTTTAGTCGAAAAGACCAAAGCCCATATCATCGTCTTCCTCTTCTTCAGATTCTTCCTTTTTGGCTTCTTCTTTCTTTTCGGTAGCAGCAGGACCAGCCGGAGCGGCAGAAGCGGCGACAGCTGCAAATTTGCTTGGATCCTTAATATACTCCTTGATAGTAGCAGCTTCTTTGAACTCGACCTCAGTGGTGGCAGCAATGGCCAACAAGTTCTTGAAACCATTTGCAATGCTATGGGGAGCGGATGCAACGGTGGGGTAACCAATTTGCAAACAGACGGCAGCCAAGTTGGCAACGCCAGCTTGGAACTTGGCCCGCAAGTCTTCAGGCTTGATATCCAAGATCTCGGGCGAGAAAATGGAGCCAGAGTCGTAGACTTGATTGACAATCAAACCGTACGAGAACGGAGAGATATTCAACATATTAAGCAAGGTAGCTTCAGAAGCACCGACCTTATCACCAGGCTTCAAGATGGGCACATCATTAATAATTTCAATTGTACCCTTTGAGATTTTTGTCGGGATAGATAAAGCCTGGAAAAAGGAAGTCTTTTCGGGTCCCAAGCCAGTGTTTTGAGCAGGGATAATAACAGGCAAAGGAGCAATGGCACCAGCACGAGCAGGGGCACGTACTTTAGATTCCAACAGCTTGTCACGGATTTCGGCCAAATCGCCCTTGGTGAAGACAAAACCTACATTGCCCTTAATATGAGGCAACAATTTTTCTAGTTGGGCGTTCTGTTCTAAATGACCCCGAATGGCTTTGCGCATCATAGTGTTTTTACCCATAAGAACAACACCCATGCCGCGAAGGCTGGTACGGATGGTTTGCATTTGTCGGGAACCAACATTGTCAGCACCGACTATGAAGCACTTAGGATATTCGTTGAAGAGATCCTAAAAGCAACATTTATACATTTTCGATTAGTCAGACTGCTCACGAAAAAAATAAAAACAAATAAAGCATTGTGTTATCAGACTGCTCTTAGAGCAATTTCTCAACTTTTAGTATACCAGAACACCTGGGTTCAGCTTTTTCAAGCGGGGCATTCACACGATATACATTCAGACGCAAATTTGTTCATCATTTAATTTAGTTAAAAAGACTTGCAATATAAAATTGTAATACTTACGACCACTTTAATGAAATATTGAGCTTTCCAGGCAGCTTTGTTCTCCCTAACCATCTTGAACAAAATGTGAAATTAGGGACTCGAATAAAATGAATTTAAGAACTGCAAAAAACAAAAATATTATAGTAAGATCACATTTCTTGCAATTATGTAGAGAAAATTAAAAGAAAGAAGTTAAATAATTTAAAGATGGGATTAAAATTATCAGATTAAATTATAACAAACTGCACACGTACCAAAGCTTCTACGATGTTATTCGTTGACGTCTGCGACGAAAATGGACGATTTGTACGACAGTTTTTTGACATTTTGTTGTAGAAATAAAGCAAAATGTCAAAATCTACATTGACTGCAACTAACTTCAGGTTGATAATGAAACTAATAAAAAAGATTGCCCTGAACATGCCATTTCGTTTTGTGTGTATTTCAGCAGCCGGCTTTATTTGTTGGAATTGTCAAGAATCAATAGGATTTATAATTCTTTTTCAGAAATGACTGCATTTGAGGGTGGGTATAATTTTATTTCTTTTCAGTTTTTTCTATTTGTGAATATGAAATTTTATTTGTTTATTTTTAAGAATTTGGGGTATTACCAGAAATTGGTAAGGCTATTGATGAAATGGAATGGACGTAAGATAATCTTATATACATATGTATTACCTTTCTTATTAAAAAAAAAACTGTGCTTCTTTGGTGCTTATTTTAGACTACCAACTGATGTCCAGGCAGAGGCTATACCTCTGATTTTAGGAGGTGGTGATGTGTTAATGGCAGCAGAAACAGGTTCTGGAAAAACAGGTGCATTTTGTTTGCCAATTTTACAGATTGTGTGGGAAACTTTAAGAGATTTGGAAGAGGGAAAGACAGCAAAAAGTGGTGGCGGAGGTGCTGGTAGTATACCATCTTGGACTATGTCTTTTTTTGATCGAGGAGGGGCTTTGGCTGTGACGCCTGATGGCTTGCGCTGTCAGTCGCGTGAATTCAAAGAATGGCACGGTTGTCGTTGCACTACAGGTGTAAAAGGCAAGGGAAAGTTTTACTATGAAGCCACTGTAACTGATGAAGGCCTGTGCAGAGTTGGTTGGTCAACTCAACAAGCCAACCTAGATTTAGGTACTTGTCGCAATGGATTCGGTTTCGGTGGCACTGGTAAAAAATCAAATAACCGCCAATTTGATGATTATGGCGAGGCCTTTGGGAAAAGCGATGTCATTGGATGTTTTTTGGATTTGGAGAAATTAGAAATATCTTTCAGCAAAAACGGACAACATTTAGGTGTAGCCTTTCGCATCAATGATAATCTGCGCAATGAGACTTTTTATCCTTCCGTAGTTTTGAAAAATGCAGAAATGGCTTTCAATTTTGGCAAAACTGAATTGAAATTTCCGCCCAAAAATGGATTTGTAGCCGTGTCACAAGCAGGAGCACAACATGTTAAGGCTAATCCTTTGGCTAGCCCCTCAACAAATGAAGCAGCAAATAAACCCGCTTCGAACGCACCGCAGGCCATAATAATAGAACCTAGCCGAGAGTTGGCCGAACAGACTTACAATCAGATCGAAAAATTCAAAGTTCATTTATCAAATCCAAATGTACAAACACTCCTTTTAATCGGAGGCGTTAAACTGGAGCAACAGAAAAGTGTGTTGCAACAAGGTGTTCATATCGTGGTGGGTACTCCCGGACGATTAGAAGAAATGATTAGCGGTGGTTTCGTGCAACTGACACATTGCAGGTAAGAGTCTTGCTTTTTAGCCACATAAGTAATTTTTTAATATTAACATTTTTTGTTTAGATTCTTTGTTTTAGATGAAGCGGACGCTTTACTGAAACAAGGCTATACAGATCTTATTGATCGTTTACACAAGCAAATTCCCAAAATGACCTCAGATGGAAGACGATTACAGATGGTGGTGTGTTCGGCAACACTTCATGCTTTTGAAGTGAAAAAAATGGCCGATCGATTAATGCATTTTCCGACTTGGGTGGATCTCAAAGGTGAGGACGCTGTGCCTGAAACTGTTCATCATGTTGTGTGCATGGTTGACCCACAAAAAGACACAACTTGGCATAATTTACGACAACATATTCGCACCGATGGTGTCCATACTCGTGATAATGTTCATCCAAACAATTTAACACCTGAAACCTATTCGGAAGCTGTCAAAAAATTAAAGGGTGAATATTGTATTAAAGCTATAGAGGAACACAAAATGGATCGTTGTATTATATTTTGTCGCACGAAATTGGATTGTGACAATTTGGAACAGTATTTAAAATCAAGGGGTGGCCAACGTTACTCATGTGTTTGCCTCCATGGCGATCGTAAGCCGCAAGAACGCAAACAAAATCTGGAACGTTTTAAAAGGGCGGAAGTAAAATTCCTAATTTGTACTGATGTAGCTGCAAGAGGTTTAGATATTACCGGATTACCCTATAGTATGTTTCAAGTTAATGTTGAAAAGTTTTTATAATAATATTTTTTTAATTTTTATGCTCAAGTGATTAATATTACTTTGCCTGATGAAAAATCGAATTATGTGCATCGCATTGGTCGCGTGGGCCGTGCAGAACGCATGGGCTTAGCAATTAGCTTAGTGGCCACTGTACCGGAAAAGGTTTTTGAACAACTTTAATCTTTATATATAAATTTGTGTACTATTTTGGATTTATTTTTAGGTTTGGTATCACGGGGAATGGTGTAAAACTCGTGGCCGCAATTGCAACAATACCAATTTGACTGACGTAAAAGGTTGCTGTATTTGGTACAATGAAAGAAATGTAAGTGCATTATTGTAAAGGAATATATTCTACTTTATTACAAATCGTTTAAATTGATTTTATTTAGCTTTTAGCTGAAATTGAGGATCATCTGAATATTACAATTCAGCAAGTCGAAAAGAGCATGTCCGTACCACAAAATGATTTTGATGGCAAGGTTGTGTATGGTGAGAAAAATTTAAATACTGGCACTGGGTATAAAGACCATGTTGAGCAGTTGGTACCCGTTGTCAGGAAATTAACCGATTTAGAACTGCAGTCACAATCTTTATTTTTGAAACGCTTAAAAGTTTAAAATGTTCAAAACATAAAAATAATGCTTATGAAGCAGCTGAAGCAACTAAAAACACAACAGCAAAATCCTATGAAAAATAACAAAGGAAAATAATGCCAACATAACAGCTTGTTTTGATTTAAAAAATTAATTTTTAATTCAGTTTAAAAACAATCAAAATAAATACATATTCATAATAAATAAAAATTAATGTCGCACACACACACATTTTTGATTACAACACTCATATTCCTATTGACATCAACTTAAACAAAATCTAATTTGAAAAATGACCTCTATTAATAGGAAATATAATAGAGTTTAATCGAGGTCACTTACTATTTCGTTAAAGTTACATTCTATTTTCAGATACTTGATTAAGCAATAAGAATCCATCAGTAACGTTATACTTCATCCTCCTCCTCTAGTCCTTCTTCATCTTCTTCATTAAATTCAGTCCTCATTTGTTGTAAATGTAACAATTGTTTACACAGTTGGTTACCAAATGATTCCACATATTGCGGGCTTATTTTGTCTAGTAAAGCATACGGCGTTTCAAATACTTCCACATTCTCATCTATCTCCTCTTTATCGGAATCTATAGTATCATAAAATTCGGAAACAATTCGAAATCCCAGACTAGAGACATGTACACAGTAGCTAGCTCCTTCAAAGGTTCTTATGTTAAGGTAAATATGAGATTCGTTATTAGGTAACCTTTTGGATATATCTATTTCTGCAACATGTGTTCGCACATCCTTTATAATGGCAGTTGCCTCTTCAACCCAGTTTATGATTTGCTCACCGTTACCATCTTTTATGGAGTGGGTGGCGATATCTTCTGTTGTTACGGGTAGGGAATAGCTGGTTTCTGCGTTCATAGCTATTAACAGAATGTTTTAGATTGTTGATCCTTTTGTTTATATTAAATTTATAGTATGTATTTAATTTATCCAGTAATTACCTATGTACACACAGATGTTGTACGGTTCAAACCTGTTAACACTGATATTAAAATACAATAGCTAGGAAATTGCATCAAGATGACAATGCCTTAACTAATGCAAGTTTTTATTGTGAATGTGTATCGTAACTTTCAGCAGTCAGACGTATAAGGCACAACCATAATGTGCATAAACTATCTTGTTAACCCATTAAAGAAGTTTAGGTGACTACAATCTACTTACATAAACTTAGACACAGTTGCACATTTTATTTAAAAGGTACTTTTGCCAAAAATAATTTCTTAATAGATAAAAAAAACTTTTAAAACAAAAAGGCATTTAAGAAACATATTTTATATATTTAATAACATTCACAGAAATTTTTACATTTGTTTGTTCATGTTCGAAGATAAATTCAATAAACAATTTTACAGGTGTTTTTATTTTTGAATTTGTGACCCTAAAAATGCAACAGTGTACATCACTTAAATCAATTATGTAGAACTAAAAAAGTAATTTATTGTGTTTGATAAAAATGTTCTATTAATTACATTTCTACATTTTCTATAAAATTAAAAACTAAAAATTTAACACTGTAAATCTTCATTGCAATTTTTTTAATGAATATATGTAATGCTGTCTGCAGACAACGCAATTTGTTTCTGCAACACGTTTCACATTCAGGTTTTATGTTTTGACACAAATACTGACCCCAACATTGAAACATAAACGCAATCTCAGATCTGTTATTTTATACCATAACATTAACATCGCGCGGAAAAGAGGACGCAAAAATGAATCCCGTTTTTAACTTTTCAATGCTTGCGTTTATATAAATATTTTTATATTCAATTACTAATTTTTCAAATGCTGCTGCTTTTATAATTTTATTTTTATATTTATCACTTTTCGCATCCCATTCTGTTCTTTCTTAATTATTTAGATGTTTACAGCTAGCTTGTTGTCAATGTACTAAACACATAAAATTATGAAACAGCGATACAAACAATGCAATTTGTTTCAATGCAACCAGAAATCATCAAAACATTTTGATGTTAATGAAACCTGGATTGCAATCCGAAGTGAAACCTGAAACACGAATTCAGACGACGCAATCTGTAATGAAATGAAACAGATTTCAGAAACACAATGCGACGTCTGTAGCCAGCTTAATAACACAAAGCACAATCAGCTCCAAGTATAACACATGGCGAAATAATACAGGTGAACGCACGGGCGAAAAAGCCCATCAGCTGTATACATTGCAGTTGTCAAAAATAAATAATTTGTTAAATTTTTTTTAATTAATTTTTTTTTTTTTGATTGCTAAGACAAAACAAACTATTGAAATTCCTAGAGAAAAGTACCACAACATGGAACCGTATTTGCAATTCCTGATATGTATAATCAAAATATGCGTAAAAATATAGTGGAATTATTGTAAACACATTTATAATTTCTTGGTTTTTTGTGAAAGATTATGTTAGTCTTCAAATGGTCAACGTGCAAGAATGAAACGATCCAGTTGATTTGGGCAAACTAGTGGTACAATAGAATTTTGGTCACTTTTCCAGTACTTTTATTGTTATGTAACTTAATTTTTATCATTTTCTTATTCGGATAATTTTAACCATTTTTTTTTTTCATCAAATATATTTTTTTATTTTGTTTGGTTTTTTACAATATTTTTTTTGACAACATACATAATTTTGTAGCAACAAATTGCCTGTTGTTTTTTGTGTTGTTGGATTGTTGTAGCCGTGCGGTCACCTGTATTAATTCGCCTTGGTATTACTTAACTAGGGTGTCAGACGATCAAGTTTTCATTCAATTTTTAAAATTTCTCTCATTTTTTTACCAATACACTCTCACTTTAAAAACTTGCTGAGAATTTGCTTTCAAATTTTCGTTCAATTGAGTCTTTCAAATTTCATACAAGAGAACAGCTGATTGAAGTTTTTTCCTTCAAATAAATTTTTTTTGGTTTCTTTATGACATCTTGCTTAAAAACTTGCTTTGAAATTGCGTGCAGCCTACGTCACAGCTTTCAATTTTTGTGAATTTTGACAAGCAGTATGTGTAAATTTCTTGAAAGAGAATTGAACAAAAACTTGGCCGTGTGACTGCACTGTAAGGCCAGGATTCACTATCATACTCAGTCGTACGATCTGTCAAAAATTGCATGTGTGCTCAAAATGTATGATAGTGTGGATTAAAAGTGTATGTGTGTGACAGATTTTTTGACAGATCTGTACGATTTTATAATCTTTTGAAATAATTCATAAAATATTTTTCTCTATGCGATCAGACTTGATTTTTTTAAGATGATGATGAGAAAAAACAACAAAATATTAAAATCATATGTTTTTGCATCTTGTTTGTATAATAGTGTGGCACCTACGACGCCATTTTGGAACGATTTTTAAAGTAGGACAGAATTCTGTCAGATTTTTGTGTGATTAAATCGTACGACTGTGTATGATAGTGAATCCTGGCCTTTACTGCCATCCCTAAATTAGCGCGTAAAGCGCAAGGTAACTGTCAAAATTTCTCATGTACATACAAAATGTATGAAGCATCCCTAAATAGCTTGGCGTCAACGCTTAGCAATTGGAAAATCCAATTTTGACAGTGCGTTAGGAAGTGAAGTTTGCTGTTTGTTGGTTTGTTTTGTTTTGTTATGGTTGAAAAGTAGTGACAATTTAGTAATTTTCAAGGCAATCTAGCGGTTTTATCACTTCTTTATTCTTATACAGCGGGTCTAGTTAACGGACGCACCTCAAAAAGGATATAAAGCTTGTCTACGGGGTGTAAATGAAAATCTAAGCAATAAATTACCTTTCCTATGAATCCCATATCGTCCCATTCCCCCATTAAATACTCGATATGTACCATATTATACATACAAACTTTGGAGGTGCGTAACTCCGAAGCTAAAGGTCAACTCCAAAATTTTCACTTAAAATTTTACACCCCGGACACAATTTTTTTTCATTTCTGCAATAGATTTTTCCAAAAATATATATAAATTCCCTAAATATTTAAGAAGAATAACAATTCTGCTGTTTATGTTGCGTAAATTGAAAATTTTATAAAAAAACCCAAATTTGTTTTGTTTTTGTTTTTGTTTATTTTTAATTTTTTTATTATTAAACGCTTTGTCAAAATCGGATTTTCCAATTGCAAAGCGTTGCCGCCGCGTTATTTCGGTATGCTCCATACAAAATGTACTAGCATGAGAACTTTTGACAGCAAAAAAACGCTTTCCGCCCTTGTTTAGGTATGTCTGTTACGCGCTAATTTAGGGATGGCAGTTACGGTGAAAATAAATACAACACTACGATAGAATCAAGGCGAATCAATTAATTGACTCGCCTTGGATCAAGGCGAATCAATTAAAAAACAACAGGCAAATTGTTGCTACAAAATTATGTGTGTTGTCAAAAAAATATTGTAAAAAAACAAACAAAATAAAAAAATATTTTTGATGAAAAAAATTGGTTGTAATTATCAGAATAAGATTATTATAAAAATTAAGTTACATGAAAATAAAAACACAGGAAAAGTGACCAAAATTCTTTTGTACCACTAGTTTGCCCAAATCACATGCATCGTTCCATTCTTGCACGTTGACCATTTGAAGACTAACATAATCTTCCACAAAAAAAGCAAAAAAATTATAAATGTGTTAACAATAATTTCACTATCTTTTTAGGCATATTTTGATTATACACATCAGGAACCTCAAATACGGTTCCATGTTGTGGTAGTTTTCTCTAGGAATTTCAACTGTTTGTTTTCTATTAGCAATCAAAAAAAAAAAAATTAAAAAAAAATTTAAGAAATTATTTATTTTTGACAAAATTTTTTGACAACTGTAATGTATACAGCTGATGGGCTTTTTCGCCCGTGCGTTCACCTGTATTATTTCGCCATGCCTTGGATAGAATAATGTACATACAAGGTCAAATACAAGGCGAATCAACAACAGGTGGCCTTAACAGCCCAGGTGACTATTGTGACTTTTCCTTCTTCGCGTGTCAAAAGTTAAAAACTCCTTTGCTCTTGACAGCCGAAAACTATTTGCACAAAAACAAAATGTACATGCAAGGCAGATTTATTTTACTAGGCAGTAGCGGTAATACAACATTTACAAAAACAACATGCCTTTTTATTGCTGTTTTGTGCGTTGGAAACGTCAAAAACACAAAGAGAAATAAAAGATAATTGCTCTCCATACACATGCTTACTTTGTCTCGCAAACGCTTGTTGTTAGTGTTTTTTGAAATTCATAAACAAACAAAGGAAAATACGAAAACTTTTGACATTTCCAATTACAAACCAGCTGGCCGGACGACTCTACCTAGTAAAATAAATCTGCCTTGTGTACATGTTTATATTGTAGTTTTCGGCTGTCAAAAGCAAAGGAGATTATATAACTTTTGACACTCGAAGAAGGAAAAATTACAATTGTCACCTGTTTACGGTGTGTAGTTTTAAGCAAAAAATGTTAAGTAAAAAAATTGGGGCTGAGTGGGTCGTAGAACAAGATTTTAATAGAAGCATGGCTGGGAGGGCAAATGAGCCGATCATCTGTCTCAAAATTCTTTGTGTGGTATACCTACTGTGTGTAGTTCTGTTAGTTTTGTTTTTGTTCTAGGTATTTTGCCAGGCCAAACCGGTTCGTAACAATATGGAGTTGCGGAACTCCAAAGTTTTTATAAAAACCTTTAGTCAGGGACTAAGAAATATTAAATAAGAGAAGACGGTGTGTGTTATACAGAGGAAAAAATCCTTGAATCCGGATTAGGAAAACTTTTATTTAATATTGTACACCCTCTGAACAACCTTTTTAAGTGGTATTGCCGCTAAAATTATTTTATTTGATCAAGTTATGTTTATATCAGAAAAAGGTTTTTTTTTGGTGATACCTGAGCTTTTCCTATTTTTGTATTTGTTCAAATAAATAGGTATTGAAATTACCTTTCTAATGATACCCATATTGTCTCATTAAACACACAAACTTTGGAGATTCGTAACTCTGAAACTCCAAATTTTTAACTTCCATTTTTTGCATAAATTTGCATTTTATACCCCATAGACAATTTTTTTTCAGATTTGAGCAGCGCCCGTTAATTAGATTTGTTCCAATTAAAAACAGCAATTGTCAAGATTGCAATAATTAAAACCGGAATCCATTGAGTTTGCCTCTAAGTATTACGCTAAACAACAGCCACTTATAATAATAAAATTCGATGGAAAATAAAATATACTCTGCGCTGGGTATATTGTTAAACGAGGCTAACGAATTATGTATTGGAACTGAAGTAGCGGAGCTACATGCCATCCCGGAAGCCATTGAGTTTGCCTCTAAGTATTACGCTAAACAACAGCCACTTATAATAAGGAATGCAGTGGCCGGTTGGCCTGCTGTAAAAAAATGGAGTGCAGAATATTTTAAACAAAATCTAAGAAACAAAATAGTGGATGTTGCCATAACACCAAATGGTTATGCTGATGGCCTGGCAGTAAGAAGCGAGGACAAAAAAGAATATTTTGTTTTACCTTTAGAAGAACAATGCTCAATGGAAGAGTTCTTGCAAAATCTAGACGATCCTACAGGAGCTGTATACTATATACAAAAACAAGATTCAAATTTTACCCTAGATTTTTCAGAACTAAAAGATGACATTGATTGCTCAGTTTTGGAATTTGCGGAGAAATGCTTTAACAAACCACCAGATGCTATTAATTTTTGGATGGGTGATGCAAGGGCTATAACATCTATGCACAAGGATCCCTATGATAATTTATATTGTGTTATTAACGGTCACAAAGATTTTATACTTTTATCGCCACATAGCTTGCCTTGGATACCTAAGCAGTTGTATCCAACAGGTGTATATAAGCGGAATATGGAAACAAGCATTTTCCAAATAGAGCCTATAATGCATGCTAAGGGATATGAAGGCAATGGTGGTTTAATCACTGAACCCAAGTTTACTGAATGGATTAGCATAGATCCATTGAATCCGGATCTAATTAAGTATCCACAATATTCAAACGTTACGCCGTTGAAGGTGCGGGTTAATGCAGGCGATATGCTTTATATACCAAACTACTGGTATCATCATGTCACACAAAGTCACAAATGCATAGCGATGAATTTCTGGTACGATATGGAGTATGATAGTCGATATTGTTACTATAAAATGCTGGAAGAGTTAAGCAAAGTGGATTTAAATTTTTACTAAAAAAAATTTTGTTTTCATTTAAAATAAATAATTAATTAATAAAATCACTTTCTTCTTTCTTACCGGAATGCGTGGAACAAAAGTTCTTTAAGGGAGTTTCGGTCCTTATACTCTAAGCCTTAGACAGATAGTTTCTTAAAAAGCATTGTTAGCTTTTTTCAAATTACTTTATTTCTTATAATATTCTCGATTTAAAATATGACAACTTTGTAAGATGAAACTAAATATAAAAAATTATTGAAAAAAATGTTCGTTCGATTGCATCATTGAAATATCAAAACGACTCTGTTGGTTCAAGAGTGGTCTCGTAGCTATTTAGCATAAAACTAAAAGTTAAGAAATATACACTTTTTTTTGCTTAAGATCAACAATGGACGCGAGCCTAGCCTAAGCCACAAACGAAATACAAAAGCGATGCTGCAACTAATTTTTATACATAAATAAAAAACAATTTACTGTTTACTTCTTATTCCGTAATTTGCAGTTAGAATTTAAAACTAATACTGTGATAAAGAGCAGTTTAAAATAAATTGGTGTTACTAAAGAAAGCGATTTTTTATTTTATTTATGTATGTGTAGCTGTAAATATATTAAAAAAAATTAGGAATGTTTTGTAAAGAAATGCAACGAATTTTTTAAAGCCGATAATATTTCAGTTGTAATAATAAATAGCAATTTTTATAAAACCTTAAAGATTATTGGAAACATATATTTTTATCTAAATAAGATTATTCCTTTTCTGTGAATTCGGGGGTTTCAAACTTTAAGTCCGATTTTTCTTTAGTGGATGCTAATAATGTTTCGTTAAGCGTTAAAGTCGAAGCTGTTTGTAGGGGAGCCTCAGAGTTAATTTTGTCATTAGCTGTATTTGTCTGATTAGCAGAGTCGCGATTATTTTCAACATTTAAAGAATGAACTTCATCAGGATTTTCATTATTTTCATACTCAATGCTGCCATTAGTGACTTCTGTTTTAACCAGAATAATTGCACAGGACTGTGTATTATTTTTAGCGAAAGTCTGATGATATGTGGAACCAACACCATTGTTTGTTAAAACACAACTGCCACCACTGTTATTTAAGGAACAATTTTGATCGGCTTCAGCCAAATCGCCGTCATCAGTTGTTGGTGGTTGCAAATCATTTTGTTGCTGTTGCTGCTCCTGATGATTATTTGTGGCTTTTGTTGATGACTTACCTTTATCTAAGGCATGTTGCTGCTGCTGGCGTTGATTGCCAAAAAAGGAGTTTTCTAAATATTTCTGATAACACCTCAAAAATTCATCCCTTTCTTTGGGCAAAGGTAATTTTTTGATTTTTGCATAGATTTTTTTAGGCGAAATATTTCCTGTATGAATATTTTGGCTTAAGGGTTGGGAATTTTGCGCAACGGTAGCTGTTAGTTTGGCAACATCCACTAATAAAGCATCATTGACTAAAGTATTAGTATGAGTTTGATTACGGATGCGATTAATTATATATTTAATCAGATCACATTCAGTAGAATGCTGTTGTTTTGTAATTGTTGTAGAGCCCGAAGTCGCCGATCTTGGTGAATTCTTTGAAGAAGAAACATCTGTTTCGGTTTTGTTATCATCCGGCTAAAATTTCAAGATAGAAAAAATTTATTAAATGTTTTTCGATTTTTTTTTTCTTTAAAGAATTTTTTTTTTATCAATTTTCGTAAAAAATATATATTTTTCTTAAAAGAAATGAAATTAAATTACCTTGTCTTTAGTTTCTTTTTGTAATTTGTGATGTTGTTGGGCTGCTAAACTACATGCACCTCTTAGATTATCACCACCTGTTGTGTCATCGTTAGTGTTGGATATATTTGTGTTGCCTTGATTTAACGATTGCTTACGCAGATTTTTACGTTTTTTGGTCACATTTTTTGTTATAGAAGTTGTGTTAGTTGAGTTGTTGGTGGTATTGTTGCCATTTGTTGTTTCATTTGCATTGCGACAATTATTAACCGCACTTTGACGCCAAATAGTATCGTCTTCAGGTTTTTCATTTTCATTGTCGTTATCATTGTTTGACGAAGACAAGGGATGCTCGCTGTCAGTGTTTATTATAATTGCAGCAGCACTGTGTAAAGATTCATCGATAAGATTTTGAGGTGTCGTGTGATCCATCAATTGGCTTTGAAGTTGTTGTTGTTGCTGCTGTTGCAAAATTTGATCTCTTTGTTCGTTTAAATTTAATTTGCGCAATGATATATTGGAAATATTATTAAAGAGTAGATTTTGTTGTCCAGAATTAGAGGCTGCAGTCTCGTTATTTATGTTATCTTTATCTAATAACATGCTTTCCAATCGCCGGAAAACATCTTCCTTAATGGATTCATAGAATTTTGTAGTGAACTTGTCATTTTTCAAAGCATTAACCAACAGATTACGTTTAATTTCTTCGGAGGTGGTGTCATCTTCCTCCTCCTCTTCCTCGTCGTCGTCATTGTTTTCGTTGCCATTTAAAGGCATGTTATCATTGTTTTGCTGCTGTGGATTAGAAAAATCCAAAGGCAATTGTTGTTGGGTATTGAGAAAATTATAGTTTACTTCTACGACGTCGACATCGACAGCTGGTCGTAATAAAAAATCCTGATTTCTGGCTTGAGTTGATGTCGATGTTTGCTGGTGTTGTTGCGGAATATTTAGAAAGTGTTGTAACGTCTGATGGGGCTGCTGCTGCTGTTGTTGTTGTTGTTGAAAAGTCAAGGTATTTTGATACCTTTGCAGTGGCTGTGCTGAGTGACGGCTATTTTGTATGGCAGCAGGAGTATTATAATCCTCATTTAAGCTACGAAAACGCCAATTGGGTTTTGGTCCCACTTTATTACTTTGCTGTATATTATAGTTATGATACATTAAATCAGCCGTATTAGCGCCAGCATTTGAGTTAGCTGTATTATTAGCAGTATTCTCATGCTGTTCTAGCCAGTTTAATTGTTGCAAAAAGTCCCTTTGCTGTTGATAGACATTTTGTTGGTATTGCTGCTGTTGCTGCTGTTGATTTATACGTGATCTCTGTATAATACGCAAGTATTTACTTTGAGCTGTTGGTGATGCTTCATTATTGGCAGCATAGTTAACATTATTGCTACATTCATCTAAGTTTTGATTTTGTTGATGAAAATTATAGCTGCTGGGATGTTGTGGTTGTTGATGCGGCATTGACGTTGGTCTTTCGTATGATGTTTCCTGTTGCTGCATTTGTTGTTCTTCGTTACTTTTAGCAGAATTATTTGAAAGCAAATTTTGGCGCGAATAGCTTTAGCATTGAATCGGTGACATTAATGAGGTAGTAAAGGGCATCAACAACAATTTTAACATAAAACAATAAAGAAAGTACAAAAAGTTTACAACAAAGCACAGTTAGTAAAATATTAGAAAAATTTAAAACATGCTGTAAATTAAGCATAACATTAAAAACAGAGAAGCACTGCTGTCTTCGGCACTAAAATATCTTAGTCCGAGTTTAGTCGGGTGAACATTTGCAACGGAAACATTTAATTTAGTTTACAGGTGGGGAAGGGGCGTCGTTTTTTTGTGTTCGATACTCTGCGATGCTTTCTTTGCATACATTTAAAGGCGTACAAGAAGAAAAATAATAAAATTTTGTCGACAACATGTTCGTCTGTGTGAACTCAAATGAGAAAAAAAGAACAGAATTCCAAATGTTCGTCCGTCTAAACTGAGACTTATGTACCCTTTAAAAAGTATACATAATCAGCTTTAAAAAAAATTGATTGCAAAAAAAGGGATTTAAGATTTTTTTAGACTTTTTTTTAGCTTTTATTTTTTTTTTTAATTTTTGGTTTAAATTAAATAATTTTTTTTTTTTGGTAAGCTGAATTTTTGTTTTTAATAATATATGATGAATTTTCGGTTTTTTTCTAATTTTTTTTTTTTTTTGTGAAATAAATTTATTTTCGATAATGTGATTCTCTATAAATTTTTGAATTAAAAGTTTTTTCGAAATTAGTTAATTATAGTTTTTTTTAAATTTACTGCCGGTTTCTCTAAATGCGAACGAACGAACATTGCTTTCGCATAGTTATATTGACAACAAAAACAAATTTTTTATATTTTGTGTTTGTTTTCAATACAAGTATGCAAAAGAAGGGTTTGTTCGCATTATTAAAATAGGCAGTTAGTTTAATAACATGTAAACTTTATTTTGAATTTATGATTTTTACTTAAATATACATATCGTTTTACTAATACAACGTCATAACTCAAGATTTCAAATTTTAGAGTTAATCATACAGCATTGTTCCCCATATTATGCCTTATATTTTGTACACGTTTTATCTTTATGTCTTTTGTACTTTTAACGTTTTAAGGGAATAAACCGTTATTGCATTTTATGTTTGAAAACTTTGTCAATAAGATCGAAACATTAACGTTGTGGAGTGCTCTTCACGTAATAAAGTTTCGCTTTCTAAAACATCGTCGCATTGCGCTTTGTGACTGTATATAAGGAAAAGTGACGTTTTTAGAATATATCGACTCTTTGCATATAAATGTATTCTTTTTTATTACCGCTATGTTTATGGAAAATTTTATTAAATAAAACTTCGTTTATCTTTGTGTTTGTCCAAGACACCATTTAAATGGATTCTTTATTTGTGAAATATTTTACTTATTGTAGTGGGAACTTGAGCAGTATTTTTTTTTCTAAGTGGTGGTGAGAACGAGTCAAAAACTTCAACTGCGATTATATCGAAATGTTTTTTTTTTTTGAGTTATGGCGTTCTATTAGTAAATGAGCGATACGTATATATTTTTCTATCAAATACTTGAACAATTGTTCATAAAAATTCATTATACATATATGTCCGTCCCAGTTATAACGATATATTTATATAAAACTCTGAAAGAAATTTTGAATTTTGAAATGTGTTCCAAAATTACAAATTCATTCGTTTATTAGGTTAAAAAATAAAATATTAGCACCTGAATATGAAGTCAATACAGAATTTTCTGTCGATAAAAAATTGAAAAGCAAACGGCACTGATAGCATATAAAATCTCAATTATGTTAAAATATTAAAACTAAATTAGCGATATAATTTCAATAGTTATAAAAAACTGAAATAATCTGCTTTTAAACATTGTCCCTGTCTTTAAGTTATTTGGGAAAAATTTTGATTGTTTGCTCCAGTGTTTACTTCAGTAATTTCTAAAATAAAAATTGCGGAAACTACATTTAAGATGTAGAAGCAAAGCCCGAAAAAAATTTTAAATTAAAAATACGTATCAATAAATCTAAAATTTTAGTTATTTAAGCCAGGTTAGAGAAAAAACACATAAAACATCAACAACAACAACGAAAAATTACTTACACAACCTAAAAAAAAAAAAAAATTATAGAATTTTTTTCGAATTTGTTTTAAATAGAAAAAGAACAGATATAAACTGATCAAAGAAAACGCTTTATTAATAAATAAAAGAAACTTCTAAAAAAATAGTAAAGAAAAATAAACAACTTAAACCATTAATTATTGAACTTAAAACATGTGTGATTACGCTATTTAGAAAAACAAAATTGTTCGAAACGTTTATAAGATCAAAGATTCTAATGACATTCATTATTCATATCCATCATTATTTCCAAATGAACTTAAAATTTAAAAAAAAAGTTAAGCGTGTAAATTTAATAGACTCGTATTTACCTTCTAAAGTTATCCCAATAATTATTAGCGCGATTGCCAGGTGGCACTTGATTGTTAAGTGTATGCGATAAATTACTGTGATGGTGGTGCTGTTGCTGCTGATTTTGCGTACGCAAATTAGCATTATTTTGATGTATTGCATTATTGTGGTGATGCATAAAAATAGGAGCTGGACCTGCGCCGACAACTGGTGATTGTGGTGTCGGAATTTCATTGTTGAAATGTGTTGATGGTGCTTGTGGCGGCTGTGGTACAGCGTTATTAAGGGTGGCATACATGCTAGAAGTTGCTGTAGCAGAAGAGTTATGCTGTTGAGTTTCAGAGCTAAAATTAAATCCACCTTGAGGCAATGTTCCACGTTGATGACGATATACGTGCTGATGTTGCTGATAGTTACTAAATGCACTATTTCTATTCTGTCCGGGTATAAATGGTATTGGTTGTTCTGATTGTGCTCTATTCATGCCCATAAATAGATTGTTGGGCAACGCCTGGGTGGTTGGTATGGCACTCAGACTAGGCGGTGGTACCGATTCAGAGCGTAAGCCATAACCTACATCGTTAGTATTGCTGTTTGCGTTTAAATTACCTGTGGTTATTGCTAGCAGCCTTTCTTGCAGCATATGAATGGTTTGATTGAGACTATCGATTTCTCTTTGCTGGTGCCACAACATTTGATTGCACTGACAAACTGAACTTATAAGCATTTGTTGAGTTTGTATAAATTGTTGCAACATTGGATCGTTATTGGCAAGAGGAGCATTGGTAGCAGCACTTGTAGCAGTGGATGATGAAGTGCCTGCTCCCAAATTATTGGCATTACAAATGCATTCATTAGTGTTTAATGTAGCAGCACTAGCCGTGTTCTGGTTTAATCCAAATGAGGTTTGGGGTGGTGGAGGTGGTGGTGGTACACCTGTAGCATAATAATATTGATGGGGATTCCAGGCAGTTGGTAAAGGTGGTGGTATAGGACCGGCTTGAAAAAAATTTAAAATCAAATTATTTTATTGTGCGAAAATATAAAATATTAGACTCACGAAAATTTATGCCCATGGCGGACATTGGTGGTGGTATGGAGAAAGATCTCGAACTACCCGACTGCAAACTAGCTGCCTCAAGTGATGCACCATCGTGAGTACTGCTTGCCGCTTGAGCAATATGGGTGGCGGCATTTGATGACGCCCCCGTTGAGTTCAATGAATCTTTAATATTTCTATTTGTTTGCTCTTTAGCTCGTGCGTTAGCTGGCGTTGAGGTTGGTACAAATTTAGTGCTGGCTGCATAGTCAGAGTCATTATTATCTTCCTCTGCTTCATCATCAGCCTCAGATACAATGTCCTGTCTTCTAGTAGGTGTTGTTTTTTGATCTTCTTGTTCCAAACGTTTGCACAGCATTTCAAATTCCTTTTTCTTTATTTCATACTCCTCTTTTAATTGATCTCTTTCCTGTTGACTTTCTACATGGTCGTTCCAGCGACTATCATGAACGCGTGGTACGGGCGTAGGTGTTAAACTGTTTCTTTTTAAAGCTTCTTCACCCATTTGAGCAGCAGCAGCTGCTTGTTGCTTACGCCTCTCAATTTCATTTTTTAATGCTTGTATGCGATCTTTTTCTGATTGCAAGGACTGGGCTTGTGCTCTTAAGTCAGAAGTGACTTCATTTAACATACGCACCTTGCGGGCTATGAATTCGTCATTGCTACTGTCATCCTGAAAATGATTAGAAGCAGCCACAGGTGTACTTTCGCGATCATAGACAATAGGGATCTCTCGTGGTGGTGTACGGCCAATACCTTTTGGATCTTTTGCCGTATGGGTCTCTATGATATTGACAGTTTCCATCATATCTTTCAATCTTTTCAGTTGGGATTTCATTGCATCAATATCAGCTACTTTTTGTTGTATTAACGCGGCAGCTATTTTACGCTGTTCTTCGTCATCTTCAACCTCGGCCTCAGCTTCGACCTCAGATTCTGACGGTATTTGACCATTTACGATATTAGTTGGTTGCCTTTGAGCGTGTTGCAATAACTCAATTGGTACGTTACGGCTATATTCAATTGGTACTTCTCGTTCTCGTTCACGTTCTACATTCAATGATTTTTTACTGGACACTGGAATTTTAGGAGAACTTAGTTGTTCATTTTCTTCTATATCCTTTTCCTGTTCATACTGTCTCTGCCTCGCTTCTTTTGCTGTCTCCTCAGCCGCACGATTAACAGTTTGCAATTCGCTAACTAAATTTCGCATTTCATCTCGTTGAGATCTTAAAGCTTCCAGTTTTCTTTGCAAAAGTTCCTGCTCAGCTAAAATTTCAGGACCATCATCGCCCATTAATGATGACAATTCATTTTGATTATGTATGAAAGTGGAAAGATTTTTCATACGTCCCACCAAAGCAGCCATATCTGAATGTACTTGATCAATAGATTGATATTCAGGAGCACCGTCACCGCCATCACCACCGCGTTGTGAGCCTGCGGGAAAACTTAATGTTTGAGCTTGTTGTCGCAATTTTTCCATGTCAGTTAAATGCTGTTTGGCAGCATTTTGTAATTTAAGCAATTGTTGCTGCTGTTCCTGCATATTTTGTATATTACGATTAGATGCTTCTAAGCGCTGCTGTAGTTCCTCGTAAGAAGGAGTATTATCAGGCGTCGGAGTTTCTATGTTGCTGTGCAAGGATTGTATAGATTGCGCCCGATCACTTGTCTACAATTTTTAAAATTTTTAATGCATTTTTTTTTTAATTTCATGTTGTAACATAAAACATACTTCACTTAACGGTACATCCTCTAAACTAGTTGAATTCACAACTACATCTCTTGCAGCAGCATTCGGCGTTATTTCGTGAACCATCATGGACGTTTTTAATGCCTTTTAATCGACAATTGTTTTAGGTAAAAGTTATTTTTTATTTTATTAATTTAAAAATAAAAAAAGTAAATAAATAAGTAAATATTGGCTTAGAAAGCTCTTTTTAAAGTGTGTTTTGGCATATTAAAATATAAAAATCACAAGAACTAGAAATTTATTTAATAAATCGTAAAATGAAAAAAAAGTCTAAGATTTCTGTACTCAGTTATGCCGAAATAATGCACACGTACTTTACGATAGATAAAACGTTAAATTTTTTATTTTTTTTGCAAATTCGTGGCATTTTATTTCTTCATGGGTTTTTTTAATATAAAGCTAGTATTTTGCTTGATATGATTTTTTTCCAGTGATCATTTTAATGTGAATTTTGGTGAATATTCGTTATTTTTTGCGAATTTTTGGTTTGCTGTATTTATTTGTTCATAAAGTTAGGCTTTTGAAACTTGACTTTTATTTATTTGTTTTTTTTTTTGGTTTTGAAATTAACCTATCTAACTAAAGATGTCTATAGAATACTTTCTTTTATACAATAAAATTTATAAAAAAAAAAAATTTTAAAGGAAAGGACGAATTTCTTTGAGTTTTTGGGAGAATCATTTAGATTTTTTTTTTGGAATTTTCGATCCTTTGCAAGAATTTCAATTTCCTAACTTAAGTAAATATAAAATTTCTTTTTGACCTAAAAAATTAAAAAAACGGAAAAAATTGACATCTTGAGACTAAGTAAAAAGCTAAACTGTGACGGTCCCTGATTGTTAGTAAAATAATTTGTAGTTTACCTTTTGCTGTGCTAGGAAGGAGTTGTCCAAATTAATTTTGTTATTATTATTGTTATTCGAATTTAAAGTTTGTTGAAAACGTTGAGCTAATTGATTGAATTCGTTTGTATTATGAGTTAAAACTGCACTCGCCAAATTAGCCGATGAGGACGATTGTATGTTGGGCAATAAATTAGCGGTTAAGTTTAAAAACGGTTGGCTTTGTGAGCTTTCGAATAATTGCTTAAGACGTTGCACCACCAATAACTGTAAATGCTGTTCAAACTGTGGTCCCAATAATGAGTTGTCGTTAAGAGTTGTGCCTGAATTTGAAGAGACCGGCTGAACTGTGGTTAATGTTTGGGTTGTTGCTGTATTTGATGTGGTGGGTATGCCCGGTGTTGTTGGTATAACTACGCCAATAGCTGTATTCAAATTCGTATTTTGAGATGAATTTAAATAATCACTTTGTGCCTGTTGATTGTTGTGTGTCTGTGCTTGTTGTTGATTGCGTCGTGGTATTGGTCTTACAGGATAACAGAAACGTTGCTGATTTTCTTGAGAATTCTCTAAATATTGCAGAAAAACTATATTAATATTTTTTTTTTCGTAGCTTAAAAATACTAATAAAAATATTTATTAACAATAATAGCATGGAACTTCATAATTCTTATATACTCTGGTCTTATCTTAAGATCATAAATTTTTCTTATTTCTGAGTTTTAGGAACTTTATTTCTTTAAAAATCAATTTTGATTTTAGAATTAAGCATTGTCAATACTTTCCGAACGCAACAAAAATAAAGAAAATGCATAATAATTTTATACTTTAATAGAAAAAGGAAAATCAGAAATACTTGTTTGTCTATGACTAAGAAATTTCGATTTTGTATACAAATGTTTATCTGTATATTGATGATGTAGTATGTAATAATAAATAACAGACAAATTTCTAAATTTAGATAGTTTAAATTTTAAAATACTAAAGGTACCGAACATTTAAGATACATACATAAACACATACACACACACATTTATTTTATTAAGTTAACGAACTATTATTTAGAAATAAAATTTTTTTTAAATCTTTTCAGGTCTTATATAAAGTAAATTTCAGTATTTTAACTTACCAAAATCACTATTGGTAGATGCTGTATTTGTATTACTTTGATGTTGCTGTTGTTGCTGCTGTTGCTGCACTACTGCTGTTTGTAACTGTTGTAGTTGATGTTGGTTATTGTTTAAATTGTTATTATTGTTTGTTGAAGTTGTAACAACCGTAGTTAATAAATAATCCTTGAAATAATACAAAGTTATCAAGAAATTTGTAAAAATAATTATTATTATTAGTCCGCCTATATTGATAGATTTTCTTTTGTTTATTCGAATATTTTCTTTTCGTTTCGTTCGTTATCGGCTGACATTAGAAGTAAAACTGATATGAGAATAGAAAAATTAAGGAAATTTCTTTCACTTTTACTTTTTCTTTGTCCAATAATTCTCAATATGAAATCTATTAAGAGCAAATACTTTCAAAGAAATCTTGAGAATTTAATTTTTTTTACTTAATACGATTTAAGAGTGAACCGGTAAATTGTACACAAATAAAGAAAAAATTTTGAAAAAAAATTGTTGAATTTATTTATTGTTTATTTAATATGCAATTTCTTTCTTGTGTGGGTGTTAATATTTGTCAATTAAATTTATTTTTGGAAATTATTACGCTTTTATTTTGGTTTTAATAAAAATAAAAAACAACTAAAATGTGGCTGGAACATTTTGAATGTGTAAAATTTTATACACCAAAATATACAAATTTTTTAAAAATATTTTTTGCAAATTGAATGTAATTAGTCGAATTCAATATTTTTTACTGGCAAATTTTGGTTTATAATTAGAAAAAAAAATTGTTTTAAATTTTTTTAAATAAATATTTAACTGAAACTGTGGTATAGAAGAATTTATAAAAATTGATTAGAACACATTTTTATTTATTCAGTTACTCTCCTCGTGTCTTGGGTTTTTAGTGGACTGTGTACGCGAGTCGTTTTAAACAGTGTGTTTTTGTATTCTCTCCTAAGGCCACTGAAAAAAGTAGGTTATGATTTGAAGCTTACCCTGTTATTAACAAACTTCAATGTGGAAGTGTGTAAAATGAAAGGAAATATTACATTATTTTCATAAAAGTTTGTAGAACTTGTAAAGTCTAGATTAGCTTAAATTCTACATTTATTTACACAACGATTAGGAATATGCTTTTAAAGAAGCAAAGTTCAATACGTACTTTTATGGTGTTAAAAAACTGATATTCGTTTGGCTGATACAGTTACACAAAACACGGTTACACAAAATAGAAAATTGAAGAAAAGTAAATATTTCTTAATATTCTCATGAAATATTTATTACTGCGGGAAAGAATATCCATTTGGCCATTTCGCTACTGCTTATACAGCTCATCAGTAGATTCTACCCAAATTTCGCAAAGTACCCACACCGATATTTTGAAAAAGATAAAAAAGTAAACAGTAATATAATTTGAGGGATATGACCAAAACCCCTTCCTCTATCTTCATATAAAGTGGAGCCGATTAAACGAATATATTAAAAAACGAAACTTTTGATAAGAATAAATAATTATGTTCTTAAACCTAATGCCAAATTTCTAAACAAATATTCTCAAGTGACTAGAAAAAACTGTTAACAAGAAGCATGTATTTATTAATATGTTTTTAAACTATTGCTACCCATCACAGGAATTGGACCTTTCTGATATAAATAAGATACTTTTTGTTTTGGAATCAACATCTTACATTCAAATCTTTAAGTTCTCTTCGTATCGGTGCAACGATTTCCGTATTTTTATGTTGTTGTTGGGAACGAGTGTGATGTTGTTGTTGTTGTATGGATGCAACTACATTCAAGGGACTACAACGGTTGGCTACTTGAGCGACACCAGACGGCTGCAACAAAGGCTTTTGACCACTTGCAGTTCCATTTGTGGATGATTTTGATGTTTTAGGTACCGTACCCGTTTGTTTACGTTGTGTCGAGGAATAATTTGTGGAATGAGCTGAATTAGCAATATTACTGGTTGCAGCTACAGATGGTGGAATACTGTTGTGGCTGTTGGAATTACTATTTGTAGAAATTTTATTTGTTGTGTTGTGATTTTTAGCAGGAGCCATTGTTATTGTTTTTGTATTCTTCGTACTATTAATTTAAAATCTGTTAAATTTTTTTTAGTAATTTTCATCGATTTTTACACACCCCTGTCTGAAAAATTTTCACTGCATATTTTTATGGCTTAAATAAAGTATTCATGCCGAGCCTTACATTTATTCTAAAAGTAAATAATTCATTTTAGTTTAGCAAATTTAGTTTTATATTTGTTTAATAGCACTTAGTGTTTAATAGTATTTAATTAATATCAATTTAGATGCAGTTTTTATCTGCAAAAATTATTACATTCCGGCTGACAATCTAGTCGAAAAACTGATGATGCCAGACATCGGGCTTATTTGAAGTAACCAGAGTAATTTAATTAAGCGTTGCCATTGGAGCAATAAGCCGTTAAAATAATGTTGAATTTTATTACCTTATATTTTTTGACATAAGTACTTATATGCGTTATTTCAAATTTGATTATTTTTTTATATTAAAAGAAGTAAAGAAAATTCAAGTTATTTTTGTAAAAAATTATGTTTTTTTTTGTTAATAATAGAAATAATTGAGTTTTTCTTGATTATGAATCAATTAAAAATTTTTTAATTCCATTTTTAACTTTTATTGCGGTATTCATAGAAAATAAAATAACTCTGAAATATGTTTTATGACAAGCTTTTCATACAAATTTGTCCTAAAATACATTTCAAATCTATTAATATTAGCAGTTAATATTTTGGGGGTTTTTTTTTTTTTGTTTTTGATTTAATTTTAATATTATTATATAAAAACAGCAACAGAACAGAACAAAAATATATCTATGAAGCTGGAAGTGGAATATAGCTATTATAAATTAATAAGGGAACAAACAAAAATAATTACAATATAATTTAATTTATTTTTTAAGCACAAGGTCTTTTTATTTTTATTTTTATTTTTTATTTTTTCAATATTTCGCTACTCCTTTGTGTAGCATCATTAAAAGGTCAAATTAAAAACTATATTAATAATTACAATAATTCTAATAATGTTAAATAAATTAAAAATAAGAAATAATTAGAAATAGCATTAAATAATATTAAACTCAGATACTTTCTATAATAAATCAGATATATTAACAAACTTTAATCAAATTAAACCACGGAAATATTGAAATAAATAATTAATTTTTAAAAATATCGTGCTTTTTTATCCCAAATAAATTATTAAATCGCCGATATTTATTATTAAGGGCGAAAGCACGTATTAATCTAACTGAAAATTTATAATTCAACTTTACTTATTATATAGAAAAATTCTTTTTCTTCTTAAATAAATATTTATAGTGATTCTTACTGCCGTATTCATAGAAAATCAAATTGGATTTGAAATATATTTTAGGACAAATTTGTATGAAAAATTTGTCATAAAACATATTTCAAAGTTATTTTATTTTCTATGAATACGGCAGTTTGTATGTAAACTTCAGAAAAGTGCTTCACAAACTTTGAAGCGGATAGCAAACTTGAAAAATCTCAGCTTCTAATCTCATAACTTTTAGAAAATTGCACATATTTAAAAAAATAAAAAAAAAATCACCTGAAAAATCGTTAATTATGAAATTCCTGATTTTAAAAATCCATAAATTCTATTTAAAAAAAAAAACATCTATTTTATAAATTGAACAAATATACTTTTATAAGATATTTTTATCGGTGAACATATTTTTTATTCAATGTTTAATGCCTTAATAACACTGGGTGAATTTCAAAGACAATAATTATATGAAAAAGTTAAAAAAATAACAAATTTAACTATTAAAAGTATTCAAACTCAAATAAATTTAATAAATTTTATTTGGGTTGATTTTTTCTTGAGCGTATAATACTTTCTTTAAGTTCTTTTATACGTTCTCTTTCGGCTCTTAAATTATCGGCTTGAGATTTTAAATCCGAAGAGAAATCCTGAAACATATTTAGCATTGTTAATATAAGTTGTTCTTTTTCATCTGATGTTGTGGCGGCATTTAATTCAGCTAAGCTGGGCATATTTGGCATGGTCATAAGCTCGGGGTCCGTAGCTGTGATACTAACAATGGGAGCTGTAGTAGCGATTTGAGTTTCAACTTTATTGCCTGATTTAGCTTTAGGATTATTTGTTTCTTTTGCTGATTTCGTTTCTGTGACTTCATTCTTACTTATATGATTTTCAATTAATTCTGTTGTATTGATCATATGTTGTACTCTTTTGAATTGTGCCTTTAGACGTGCTATTTCTGCCAATTTCTGTTTTATGTAATCAGCTTCTTCAGGATCGGCTTCACTATTACCTTCCCCTTTTGGCTTCTCGCTGTCCTCAGTAACATCTTTAGTTTGGTCATTAGAGTCCGAAGTTTCTGAAACTTGATTTATATTTTGCTGACACTGAAATTTGCTTTCATCTTCCTCGCGTTCTTGCTGTTCTCTCAAGCGTTGTAACATTTCAGCACGTCTCCGCAATTCCTCCATTTCTTCTAGCAGCTGACGGTGTTCCGCTTGCATATCTGCCAAAGCTATATTCGAAGCTGCTAAACGATGACTCAGTTGTTCATTTTCCTGATTTTCTTGAGGTTTGTTGGTTTCGTTAACCATTTCTGAAATGAACAAATGTTTTTAAATATGTAAGTTGATTCTAAATAAAACTTATTAATCACTAATTAATAAAAAATTTTATAATTAATAAAACATTTTATAAAGCATGTACCACAAATTATACCGTTATAGTCTTACCTAATTATTTTTTTAGAATTTAGTGTTTGAATTCGTGTCTTTTTAATTTTTTTTTGTTTCAGAAAAAATCTAAACTATCTTTGATGGGCCCTAATATTAAGAGAATCAAATTTGTCTTATTTTTCTCTTTTTATTATTCTCAACAACTTAACTGCAATACGCAATATTTATAAAATCAAATCTAAAAATACCTTTTTATTTTCACAAAAAAAAAAAATAATAAATTCACCTTTTTGTATTAAATGTTTAATAAAAAATGTTTTTTACGAATAACAAAATATTTACCTTATATATTATTTAAAACTGTGATTTGATTTCAATATATTTTGTTTAAATTTTTGATCTGGTTAATTTAAAATTATTTTTTTGTGCAAAGTACTCGCAATACGCAGAAGTACTAAATACTTTTGAAAATATTTTTCGAAAGATGTGTTTCCAGTGCTGTAAAGTTAGTAATTTTTGTGCAAATATTAGTGATTTTACATCTAATGATAATTTCAAGCGTGCCGTTTGTGTGTATTTGGAAAAAATATGTAAATTTTAGCTCTTAGAGTTTTCTTCAATAGGGAAGAGTTATGAGTTTTCTTCAACAGAGAAGAGTTATGTGTTCTGTGTTTTAGGTGCCCATCGGATAAATTTCACCTTTAGGCTTGCAATAAAATACATAACTGTGCACTGCGGATCGGCTTAGTCTTGGCTAGTCTTGCCTACAAGCGCCCAAACTCTACCTCAGACGACATGGTTTTGCAGTAACAATACTTCAGCCGCTTTTTGTAACTTTTGGTTCAGCTAGTTCTTCGCATACATTGCTTATGCATGTCGTACGCACTGCAGTAAAAGTCGAAAGCAGCATTCCTTTTTCACCTTTAACGAGACAGCTTGAGATATTATTTCAAAGTCAAGAGGAGCCACAACTAGGAGGACACACAAGACACCGATTCTCTGACAAGTAAAGGCTTTGTTTCGGCCAGGAACAGATAAAACCGTTTCAAGCTTACCGGCGTTACACACGCTGTGCAAGCAATTAACATCTTATAAAATTGTGCAAGTGTGTTGTGACTATCTCACGAGCGGTCACACTCAATTCAATTAAATTTTTAGGGTTTGTTCGTATGGTCGTGCAGATGGTTTATCTAAAGTTTGCACAAAATCAGTCGATGCGCTTGTGAGTTATGACTTCTCATGACAACATGTGATTCGGTATAAGTAAAAGGGGAAAAAACAGGCATTTACGGTTGCACTGATTTTAATAAAGTTTAGAATAGAGATAGATATTTATTAAGAAGTTAATAAGAGGTTATGCTCATTCAAAAAGTAAGGAATAGAAGGGATTAGTAGGGGAGAGGAAAAAAACGCTAAATCGATTTTTACAAGAAGCGATTTTAAAGATATTTAAAATGTAGAAAAGCCCTGATGCAGAAGGTCCAATAGGCATAAGGAAATTATTTGTAACTTCCACAATAATGTGCATAATCCAATAAAAACCTGGCTTGGAATAGTGGCGGAGCTACGTTTATTTTCATTGGGGTAGCGAATAATATAACTGCAACAAGATCACTTTTGTGCGTGAAATATTTTTTGAGAATTTTGTTGTTGTTGCACATAGTAATCGATATCGAATACAAAACAATTAATGGAATGGATACAAAGCATGGATTCGAATAAAACTTTGTGAGAAGGTCCCTTAAAACATTGGTTCAAATATAGAATACGTTTTTTTTATAAAAACATCACGAGAAAATTGAGATAAAAATGAGAAAGCACCCGAAACAGTTGTCAGCACATCAAAGTTTTGTGATGGAAAGTTTTTTACACTGTTTACGGAACTCTACAATAAATATGTAAAAATACATTTCTTTAAATTTTAATAAAATTTAAAATGACAGATTGACGAAGTCGTGGGCACTGCTAGAATTTAATAAAGAACAATAAATATTTTACTTTGAAGTCTCTGAATAAACAATTAATGTCTACATAAAAACATCTTTTTGACTCTGTAGCTTAACTTTTTCACGGCACTGTGCAATTTTAAGTCAATATGAGGTACATAAATAAAACGATTTCGTAAATTTTATTTTAACGTTAAATTTATGCGTATTTATATAATCGAAGTATTTATTTCTTAATAAAAATTTAATAACATTATTTAGTGATAATGTTTTTCTTTTCACGGCACGTCTCCATTTTGGGATCGTAGACTAAACCTGGGGTGCAGTCCATAATAACACCACGACCTTTTACGCAAAAATAATATTTATCCACGTTGGCATGTGGATAGAAATGAATACCATTTTCAGGACATTTAATATCGGCAACTTTAGGAGGAGCTCTTGAGAGGGGTACAATATTACGTTTTAAAGCTGGAATCTGCACAGAAAGAATAAAAATATTTTACTCAATAAAATGATTAAAACGATGATGAAAACTCTCCATTTTTTTTACTCACCGTACAATTAACGTTCGATGGAAAATCACAACAATTACATTCTGGATTAAATTGTAATCCCATCGAGCAGTTTCTGCTAATAGTCTTGCCATTTACGCATATAAAATACTTATCACAGGCCGCTTTGCTGCCAAGGAACTTAATATTGTCCACATCATCGAATGTTGTACACATGTCACTGCACAGTCAACATACTGGGGAAAATCACAACGATCTGTTTCAGAATTGTATTGAAGACCATCAGCACATTTTTGTATTATAGGTGTACCAGCAAAACATAACACATACTTGTTGCAAGTGTTATCATAACTGTATGAGGACAAAGCTGTTGAGGGGCAACTCTTTACACAACGAGCTTGATCAGATGGCTTGCAACTTTGTGTTCTCGCATCAAATAAGAAACCTTGTTGACAAACTCCATTTACAGGTGTCTGATCGATGCACACATAATAAGCTGTACAATTGTCAAGGCTCGGCAAGAAAAGATAGTCGGCTGCTCCTTCACATATATTTATATTTCCATTCAAAGCAGCAGTGTAGGAAGTCAAAAATGCAACAACAAACATAAAAACTTTCACTACCAAATAAACATTAAGAAATGAACTTTTGTTTTTAGCTAAAAAAATTCCGTTACTTACTTTTGCCAAGTTAAAACTTTTCGGACTTTGCGAACAGTATGAAACTTTTGGTAAGCGTTTTTGTCTTATATACTTAAATACTAGAGCAATTGTAAAAGCATATACCAAATTTGGTTGGGCAATTTTAATAATTAAATTTTTATCTGATTTCAAAAAACATTTTTATTTGAAATTTTTTTGATAAGATGAAAACATCATTTTAAGATTTTAATGAGGAAAGTTTTGGGAACATGTTATTTTATAGTTTACATTTTTATGTACGCGTATTATAATAAATAAATTTAAATATGTACATGATATTTACCACTTAAGCGTATAAAAATACAAATGCTTCTGGCAATAACCAACTTTAAGAAATCGCATTTAAGGAATTGTCAAAAGCTCAAAGAGAACAAAAAAGAGTCATCGATCGAAACTTGGAAGCTATATAGAAAGATAATTTTTTTTATAATGTTGATTTCCAAGTGTCTCATATTTGATTGAGTGCTCTGATTGTTTGAAATTTTGGAGTAAGAAAGATGTTTTCTCAGTCCGGTTATTTACCTCTGAGCGAAGAAAATTAAGTAATTTATACATTAATCCGCCAAGTGTGTGTCATACTCGTACATAAATGATTCCGGCCACCGTTTAGCGGATACCGTTTAAAACATAACATAATACATGTACATATGTATGTCAAAATCTGAGTTTCCACGGAGACACCCTGTAAATCCTAACTATAGTTTTTATACTTGTTTTTATAGCCCACATTGTAATAAACACTGTTTCAACCGTGAGTTCAGAGTTAAAACAAAACACGTGAAACAAATCTATACACTATTTCATTTATGCTTTAAGTCTGTTCAACTATAATGTGCATAAGCTGGTTTGAGCTTATGTCAAAAACCCAACGGAAAGCCTGTCAAATGCTTAGGTAACCCAATAAAATTTTTTAGCTGACTACAATGTACTTATATAAACAAGGCATATCAATTATAAGGTGGCAGCGCGATGACAGCAAATACAACAATACAACAACAAAGCAATAATTAGTGTCAAAAACGTGTAGAAACAGAAAGAAAATTTAAAGGGAAAACGTTAATGCACGCCATCGATATTTTATTGTGTACATTTTATTTGTAGATTTTAACGGAAAATTTTATTTATGTTTGTTTTATATCATATATTTTTTAATATTTAAACAACTGAAACACACTTCGCACAGCACTTGAATATAAAATTTAAATAAACTGTTTTTTATTCGTAAACAAAACAAGTTATTTTGACATTAATCAAGTGTAAGCAAAGGAAAAAACTAATTTAAACAAAAAAATATCATACATACAAAAGCAAAAACATCGCGTCAAAATTCAAGCCATACCATTTTGTTTACCCCGCTTGCTCTACTACACCTCTTGCCAACAAACAAAAAATTTCATTAAACTTGTTTAATGCAAAATGTCGTGGTGTAAAATGGCTGCTACTGAATTTTATATGTGACAGTACCACAAAGAATATTGCACATATGGCAACTCCACAATACTAAAAAGCGGATATTCTTATTAAGATTTATTTTATTTTGTCTTTAAATTTTAAACACGGTTATTTTGGTAATATAAATTATTAACTTGAAATAGTTTTTGTGAATTTTTATAAAAGCAATATCTTGAGTTAAGGATATGTCATCTTCACGGCTCAGGAAAAAGGGATGTGTTATCTTCAGGGCTCAGTTTAGTTTTATGATTCCCATTACTATTTGCTTGAGCTTAAACGGTACTCTAAAATTAAATCATGCAAAAATGAGGTTAAAACCGATTGCATGTAGTTAACAGAAAAAAAGTATAAAACATAGTCATAGATTAGTGAAGAAAATTGATAGAATATTCTTAAAATTTATTCTCGGGTGGAATTGTCACATCCGTGAACGTACAACACGTATCGTAAAAATACGTTTTTCGGATTATGACATACGTTAACGGATGATAATTCACAATAATGCAGATTATAACATACGTTATCGTATAAATGAACGTATTTTTTTTACGAACTGTCATACGTTAACAAAACTTTGTTCGAATAAGATGAAAAATGCAACAAATTCGCTAAAAAATGCGAATTAAATAAATTTAATTTTAGTTATGATACAGTTATTATTACAATAAGTTCAATCTAAGATTTATGAATGAACACAAAAATTTGGCAAAAAAAAACATGCTTTCTAATTGAGCATATTAAAATCTACTGCTAACAGATGAGCTATGGGATGAGCTTTCTAAGTGTATGAATGCACTAATACCACCACTTAGTGATGTAAAGATTTTAAGATAGGTAATTCGCAATTTATATTCTTGCAAGAAAATAATTTATATTTATAATTTTGTGCTTCAGGTAGGTATCAAGCGAAGAAAAGGTAGGTATCAAGCGAAGAAAAAATTTTTTTTTTAATTGAAAAACCAGAGGCCTTTATGAAGAAAAGCGTCTGGTGCCAAGTGAAGAAGTGTTAAATGAAGCAGCATGCCTTGAATCAAGCGCTATAGGCAAAAAATCGGTTTTGACCTTTGGAAACAACAAGATTTGAAAAAACTGACCAGCCTGAATACTCTTTCTTTAGCTCTAGAATTTTTTAATTTAAAAACTATTGTGAATCATTCAAAAAATTACGATCCGTTTACAATCGTATGTCATAATGCCACTTAGTTCATACGATTAACGTATCACGTAATTTTTTTTCGTACGATTGTCGATACGAACAAGAATGTAACGATTCCACCCCTCGTTAAATTACTGTTCTGAAAAAAAAAACATACCAAACATGTAACATTTTCTGAGCTATAACAGCAGTTGCATTCCGTGTTGAAATATAAGCCATCGGCGCAGGTCATCACTTTTGCCTTACCCTCCTGACAAACGTAGTAATTTTCACAACTAGCAGCACTGGGCACATAAATTGAGTCCTTTTGTGTAACATGTATTGAGCAATAATTGTCTACACAATCGACATTTTTGGCCAGGTCACATTTACTAGTTTTTACATTAAATTGCTGATTCTTAGCACATTGTTTCAAAAAACTCTGACCGTAAAAACATGAAATATATTTGTTACAGGTTTTAGTGAGAGGAAAATTTATCATACGCCCTGAAGGACATTGCAAGCAAACCTGGCGGTTGGCAGTACAAGCCTGCCGGATGGCATCGAAATATAGACCAGATCTACATTGTTGTGATTTGGCCTGGCCATTTACACAAACAAAATATTTTGTACAATCTCTAATGTCTTGTATAAATAAATGATCGGCAACCTGCTCACACACATTTATATGATCGCCAATAAGGGGACGAATGGTTATAATAAACTGACATTTCCAAAGAAATACAGCAAGTGAGAGACATAATTTTACAATCACTAAAGTAAAAAATAATGAACATTTTTTTAAATTAATAAAAATTAATTAATTATAATTAAAAATAACTTACTTTACTTTTTTAATTTTAATTTAAAATGTTTAAAAATATTAACAAGACTGCAGTAATGTTTCGGAGTTGTTTCTTTTATATGCTTTTTAGGGTTTGGTGCATCTTTGATGTGGACATATAATTGAAAAGTTATCATTGTATGATCTTATCATGCAATAATAGAAGCAACAAAACGATTTTACACATAAAAATTGTGAGTTATTTCTTTCTTATTTATACTTATTTTTTAGGTTAAAAATACTAATAAGAAATAATTTATTCTTAACCTAGTATATACATAATAAAACATTTGTTTAATTCACAACCTGTTGTACAAATGCTGTTGGTTATTGTATATTGTACAAATGTTGTTTCTTTGCAAATACTTGCTACAACACTTACAATATTTTTTCATTTGTTTTCCGATCATTAAAGGAGAAAATATCAGTTGTTTTGGGTAAATGCATTTTTCCGTAATTATTATCTAAATTTTAGTTTTTTTTTTATTTAAGTAACAGCACAGCATTTAATAAATTAATTGCTAAATAAAACAATATAAGAATAAATTCTTAAATAATCTCCTAAATTATTTTACAAGTTCTGCTTTTGATTTTTAACTAATGATTGAGGCTTATAAGTATCTGTGGTACGCAGTACAAATTGGTCTGCAATTACTTACTGTTCACTAGTTAAATCATAATAAAAAATGAAAACGAGTTTTATACAAAAGAGAAACGGAAATGTTAAACAAATTGGTATTAGAAATACTTGTTAAAAGTTGCCAGATAGACGTAGTGGAAAATTGTCAAATTGACAAAATCGTCAGAAACAATATTTCGAATCGTTAATGTGATATTAAAACTTCTCAAGAATTTTTCTTTAAATATTAGAATAATTTTGTTGGTAGCTGTTAATAACCAAATAAATGAATATGAGAAAATTAGTCAACTGTTTTTCACAATTAAAGATTTTTAAATGAAAACAATTAAAAAGATTTAACCAGGGTTTCGAAAAACTGCTATTAGCAGTCACATTTTACTAACCAGTTCATCTTTTTTCAGTTATATGCTGAAAATAAAATTAAATGATTTAACATACATCAGGTTTAAGGAACTGGCTACGAAGTAAAAAAAAAAAAAAAATCTAAAATACGATTGTTTTACGCGCAATGATTCTTTGTTACTAATTCCAAATCAAAAATTATGTTATACTAAACGTATTAACAAGAGCTAACGCCACCTGCTAATGCCATGTATAGAATATGCGTTGTTTGAAACTTTGGTGATAATGTTTTTACGACTGTTTTGGGCATTGAGTATTTCCAGATACGAGATTTAAGTTTTGCAAAGAATTATTGAATATCCGCTTTATCATCTGGTCTGGATTTTCTGCAACGGGAACACACGAAAATATGATATAAATCTTTAATTTAATGTTATTTAACGTTTATTTGGTTTAAATTGTCCAACAAGTTAGTGCCTTTCTATCATATTATCATATTATTGATCATATTATGTGAAGCATTCTTAACTTTATATGCTTTGAAAATAAATATCCTTAAAATTACTATTGGTTATTGTTATTTTTGCTTAAACTTTGATTTTTGTCTTTGCTTTATTGTTTGGACGAAAATTTTTAGTTTAATTAAAATGTTTGTCAGAAGTTTCCTGAAGAGTTAAGTAAGCGGTAACAAAATGGCCATCGAGACGTGCTTTGACCCTCAATAATCAATATCGGTAATTTAAATAATTAATCGGGATAACAGAAAATAGCACGAAAAAAACATTTTATTTGGAAAATTAATTAATAAATATCCTTCCTTTTGTGGCCCGTTATGTACTGAAAAGACATTGAAATTCTATAAAAAGCGTTTAAATTTAAAATAAATAGCAAAGCTTAAAGAGATACTCTTTATTAGATGCGTTAATTTTTCTTTTACTTTGAAAAATGAGTCGTAATAAATTACGTTAAAAATCTAAAAAAAAAAAAAATTAAATTTTGGATTAATCGTCGAATATGGAGGCAAAAATCACCAACAAGCAATCGTCAATATTTTAATAAACTGTTACATCTGGCAACCATCTTTATGTTGTACAAATAAAAGCACAGTTCCTGCATATTTCCTGCTTCATCTTTTTAACACTGTCACTGCTTACACTAGATTGTATATTGTGCTTTATTAACACGCATGAGCTTAAGATTCACTCTCTCTCTCTCTTTCTCTCTGTTTCTTGTTTAGCTATTCTTGGTTTTGCAATTTTCCAAAGGATTTCGTTTCACATCACAAAACACATACAGAAAGAAAAAACATTTTCAGTTAAGTGTTTTCCATCAGCACGATGTATACACAGCTGTAATGTAAAAAATCAAACAAAACAAAATGTGCTTAAAACATAAATTTTCCTTTTTATAATGTGTAAACGAATAATTTTGAAAACTTTAAATAGAACTCCAAAAAATAATTATGCATAATTACATATGGAATTTTTGTAGGCCTTAGTCGTTTGTCAATCATAAAATAAACTTTTCAATTGTATGTCGTCCTTGGTATCCTCATTTTAACGCCAGGCTAACATGTGATAAAAATTTTAACTCATTGAAAAGTGAAAATCTATGGAAAAACAAAAAACACAAAATCTTACTTGAAAAATCTATTTAAAAACAAGAAATTACGAAGTAAAAATAAAACAAAAAGAACTAAGGAAAAAAGTGAAATTCTTTCTGCTATTAAAATGAAATATAAGATATTATAGATATCAACACTGGATTATTGATATTTATGCTTAACTAAATGCAAAAACACAATGAAGTCATTGCACTAGAAATATCAATCAAGGACATATTAACCACAAAACATATTATAACAACAACAACAAAAGAAAAACAATACAACAATATGCTGTACACAATTAATGACCAACTTTTTTTACTACCTAGAATTTCAACGTTATAATAAACAAGATCTTTAATACAAAAAAGGTAAGAAATAATTAATTTTCATATTTTCTTTTAACAAAAGTAAGAGGTATAAGAAACACATCCTTGTGCGAAATAATAACACTTGAAATTAAGTATGCACACATACATACATGTGTCTTTTATTCTACAAATACCTTTAACTATGCACAGAAGTAAAAGGAAGAAAAAATTGGTTTTACACAAGTACACAAATGCATTTGTGTGTTATAAATGTTGCATAGTTTTTACATACTTTATGTGTCCTATAGTTTTGGCAAGGGTCCGCGAACTAATTATTTCATTAACCAACTACAACTGTCTTATTTGTGAATAAATTCATCAAGTGACTGGTAACTTTTCAAGAAGAAAGTTAATTGACCTTTAATAAAATAACAACTTGGCAATGAATGACAAAATTTTAAGTACTGACAAACCAACTTTTCCGCAATGTCAAAGTGATCAAGGTAAAGTATGTGAAATACACTTGTTGTGTTATAGAAACTTCAATGGTATTCGCGAAATGCTAGAATCCAATTTCTGAGAAGACGGGAATAGTAAAATTTAATCTCAATGAGCTTGCAAATTCAAGTGCCTTGCCAGACTTATCAACTTTCTAAGACTGCTTTTAGAAAGGGAATATTTACTTTGCAAAGCCTTGAGTTTACAGAAACGAATGATGGAGAAGTACAGACTAAAGGCCAGGATTCACTATCATACTCAGACGTGCGATCTGTCAAAAATTGCTTGTGTGTTCAAAAAGTATGATAGTGTGGATTAAAAGTGTGTGTGTGACAGACTTTTTGACAGATCTGTACGATTTTTTAATCTTTTGAAATAATTCATAAAATATTTTTCTCCATGCGATCATATGTTTTTGCATATTTTTTGTATAATAGTGTGTCACCTGCGACCAAAACGTACGATTGTGTATGATTGTGGCCTTTAATGATATTCACCAGTGTTGCCAGGCAGGAAAAAGTTACACTTGTCCTTAAATAAATAGTAATTTAATGTTAGTAAAAAGTTTTATTCCATATTTTAGGGAAAATAACAAGGCAACAAATTCATTTACTGAACAAAACAAAACGAAAATAAAAACCGTATGAAAAAACTTCATACCGATGATATTCATGAGAATTTAAATAAGGACTCAATATTGGTTTTTCGGTATAGAAAAGTTCATGCTCACGTCATTCAATAAAATTACTTAAAGTAGGATTTTTTTTTTAAAAATCCGTTTTAGTTTTTCTTTGAAAGTTTGAGCTTCGATAGAGTTTACTATTTTAATAATTTTAAAAATACCGTTATTTAAGACAAATTTGAGTCTTACTTGCTTAAAACTTCAACATAAAATTACTGACAAATTTTTTTTGTAATATAATCCGGCACTTCCTGAAGGAAATTAAAAGACAACTTTCCTCTAAATCGAGGTATTGATACGGTTGAAAAATTTTTCAAGCGGAACAACTGAAGTTGCTAAGAATTTTTGCAAGTTTAAACAGAGTGCTTAGATTTCCGCACGAAATGCAGATCATATAATTTCACAGTTGGAAAGAATTGTTGCGAGAAACATTTTGCTGTTGCTAAACATGAAGCAAGAAACATTTTGTGATTTCTCACGAATTGAACAGAGTAAAACTTCATTCAGCAAGGTTTTTTTTGTTTATTTCAAACTAATTTTATATATAAGATTTTGATTGTATTTGCAGGTAAACTTTGTTATTAAAATCGAATTGATTTGTTAAGAAAAGTTGATATGTTAAGGGAGATTCTTATTTGAAATAATAAAATAAGTACTCTTTCAGTAATATTATTTTATTTCGTGTCTGCACCAAAAGTTACGAAAATTCGAAATTATACATGTTACGTGGACCCTTCTAAAGTTACAAAAAATGTAACCAAACGGCAACACTGGTTTCACTTAAAAGCTAGGTAGGAAGGTTGTGTCCGTTGGCATTACAGTATCACTATGTAAAATTTCCAATATTTGGCCGAATTTTTTCATTAAGCTTAAAATTTTATGAGAGGTGTGAAAGACGGAGATATTGGACAATAAAAGAGTAGACATTTCTGTCTAAAGTGATACGAGTACATTGACAGATAGTTGCGTTTTCTAATGAATGGATGATGGATGCCAACTCCACTCCAGAAAATCTAAAAATGCTATCAAGAAAGCAGAACAAAAAAAGCTAGCGTCACAAATTCTATTTAGTAGGACAAATGCAAAGAAAGTGAAAGATCTTTCCGTTCTTCTCGTTGTGGCAACTCTTGCTGTAATTATTTTCCGGGCTATTCTTCTTCTTGGGTTTCTTGTTAAATCTACAGAACAATTACTTTCTTTTTCTTCTTCTTATTACGACAATTCCTGCAGCAATATATTTTTGAAATTGTAAAATAACTGATGCAACACAGTGATGCATTTACGAACAGTGCTACGATTCCTGAAGAATATGAGTCTGTTGTGCTTCTTTGGAAATGTTTTGCCATTAAAAAATATGATTGAGAGAGAACTTGTTTTAAAATGAAGTTGTTTTAAGTTCTTTAAACATCAAATAAATATTTCTAACTTCAATCATGGAAATATTATAAACAAATCCATTAATAAAACTTTCTTACCATGGCGATATCATGTACCACGTAATAGCAGTCATAAATCATCAGCCAGGTATAAATCATCAATCCAACATTCACCAAATGTCAGTCTCTCACAGAAATCAAATGATTTATTTAAAAAGGTTTTATTATCAAGATGGATGCAGATTTTGTAATATTTAATTGAATAGTCCTTAAAAATGTGTTAGGAAGTGGTAAATATTGTTTTTTTTTTTGTTCGTTTTATTATCAATTCACAGGAGAAAAGTTGTGATTGCTTTAATCACTTAAGTAATCACCTCAGTAGCTTAAGTGAATAAATTCTTAAGACTAAAATCAAAATATACTTATATTTTATTGTAATACGAGTAGCTGCAGAATTAACGTTTAAAAGTTTTTTGTAATAGCTCAAAAATACAAATAGTTAAGGAGTATTCAGGCAATCTGTGACATAGATTTTGTTTAATTCTAAAAAATTTTAAATCTGCACTTTTTAATTTAAATGTGGCAACATTGCGCACATTAAAATATAAGTAAGGACACAAATAAAATTAACTTTAAAAGCAGCAATTAACGAAATTCCATCTTGACATTTAAAATTCTTTTTATTCCGAAGAAAATATTCATATCAGGTTTTTTGAAGGATAAATTTGCAGAATTGAAACGACTTTTAATTCCGCAAGTTGAGTCCTGTGACATGCCCGATATTCTGACTTTTTTAATTGTATTTTATTAGAGGTATTTCACTAGCTGAAAAATAATAATTAATTAAAAAAAAACAATAATAAAGAAAAAATAAATAAATAGAATAATGAAAGTTTCTTACAATTCAAGGTCGCAATTCATAAACAATTGTTTTGCGTTATTAGGCGATGTGTTATCTTATCAATGTTATATCATTTAATGTTATAGAAACATCAAAGCTTCCATCTCGAATGATTTTTGATTTTTTGTTTTTCTATTTCGCGAGCAAAATAAAACAAAACACACTTTTTAAGCTGATAATTTTAAGTTAATTAAAAAATTTTTTTTTAGTTTGCTTTAAAACTGTGGTTCAATTTTTATTTTATTTCATTAAAATTTTTATTTTAAATTATTCTTTTTTTTTATTTTACAAATGCGAGATCATATCTAATATTATTTAAAAAGTCCAAGTAAACTATTAAAAATTTTTTATTTTTTTGTTTCTTTGCTGCCATCTAAAAGTTACAACTTTCCCATACCTGCACGAGATTCTCATATTATTATTAGTACGATCCCATATGTAATGTAATTTACTGTTTCTTTCAACGTGTGTGTGCTTAACTTTGTATGGCCAATATAAATGAATATACAGTACCTATATTTTAATTGTAAAGAGAATTTGCATTCATAAAAAAATGGCCGAGAAATGACATACGCATTTAAGCTCACACATACATAGACTTAGCCTTTGAATACTCTTATTTGTTTAAAGCACACTTGAATATAATTTATTTAATATTAATTGCATTAAATTTTGGAGCCTAAAATTTTAATTAAACATAATAAAATGCATATAAAATGCAGAAAAACTAGTACTAATGGGTTTTATCTATTAACCGCCAATTTAAAGCACTCCTGGGACAAATTAACATTTTAATTTTTTTAAGATTTCCCACCAAACCAAAGGTTTTGACATTTTTCAATTTAGACATGTAAGACATGCTTGTTTGTCTGAACAAATTTCCTTCGGATAAATAAAACTTATTAAAAAATAGTAAAAAAAACTTTGATTGTTTAAAAGAATTGTACTAATTAAAAAAGTATTATAATAAACACGAAAAATGTTGTAAATATGTATGTATATGAAACATAACGGTGTAGTCAAGGCTAAGGGGAATCAATTACCAGGTGGCAGCGTACGCAAATTCATTATTTTTTGCAGGTAATATAAGTGCAAGTCCATATATAAAAAATTTATTTCTATTTTTTTATATATAAAAAAGGTTTATATAAAAATCTGTTTATATGTTTATACTAGCAGTGCCCGTGGTTTCGTCTGCGTGTCATTTCTAATTATCTTAAAATTCAAATTTAGAACAAATGTGTTTTTAACTATTTATTTCAGAGTTCTGTAGACGGTATTAAAAACAGTCTAGATGCTTTCACATGTGTATCTTTAGTTTTTCTACAAAATTAAATACTTTTACGCAAAAAAAAGTATTCTATATTTGAACCAAGGTTTGAAGGGACCTCCTCACAAAATTTTGTTCAAATCCATCCAGTAGTTTTTACGTGATGCTAAAACAGATAGACAAAAATTCCAAAAATATGTGTTTTGTATTCCATAGCGGTTCAAAATTTCTCATCAGTTTAACTACCAGGGTTCGTCTATGTTTCAAAAATTATTAAAATCAGTACAACCGTTTGGGCGTGATTGATGCTTAATCAAACGAACAAACAAACAAGCTTAAAAAACTTTGTTTTAATATGTTACGTTTTCTATTTAAAAATATAAAATTTTTCCCCGGAGTTTAAAATTTCCTTTTCTTAATTCTAGTTTCGTAATTTGTTATAATTTTTTTGTGTCAATAAAACATTTATTATTATAATATTGGATATACTAATTTAATTCTTAAGTTAAAGCAAAAAGAAAATTAAATTTCAATTTAAAGACTATATCGAAAGTAAATTTAGTAATAATATTGATTAATTGAAACAGAGACATTTCATAAAGATGTGTAAGTGCTTCCTACATACAAAATATGTCATGATTTTTGTCTTTAAGGACATTGTGTTTTTCTTCTGTTCTCACTTTAAAAGAATTTTGACCTCAGAACTGCGAAACAACAACTGTAACAGCAATAGGTATGTTGATTTTGTCTTAAGTTGCAAAGTTTTTTAGACGAACGAACACTTGTCGTAGAAACAATGGGGAAATAAAAATATTCACAGTCACTAAATTGTCTTAAGGGAGTTGTTTTACTAAATTGGTGGAAATAAAAATATTCTATCTTTAATTATTGGCAGTTGAGTAAATTTTAAACGATAGTTTTTTTTCTTAAATTTATATATTATTAATTTTTTTCTGTAAGACGTATGAGTGAATTTTTAGTTGTAGGTTTACAAACTTGTGTTTGTCATGTTGTTTTTTTATTGCTACAGATTTAAAAAATAAAAATGTGGTTGGCTTGTTAGTGCCCATTGACCTTGCTGGGGTAAAAAAAAAACAGAATATCATCTGAGCATAAATTTCCATTTGACTTATAACGGTTGTTTGTTGTTCCTCACTCTGTCTAGCTTGAAATGGCATGTTTTTTGTTGAATTAGTATAAGTGTGAGTGAGTATACGAAAGTGTATGAAAAGTTGTGTAAGGTTTTTAAGCTCACACAAAAATGTTGGTAAAAATAAATGTTACTATTTTGAATTAGAATAGACGCAGATAGTAAAAAAGTTCAAGAGCGAAGGTCTAGAACTCTATTCAGATAATGATAATTTGTCATGTAAAATTATTATTTTTTATTTTTTATTGGCAAAATATATAAATATAAAAATAAGTAAGAGAAAGTAAGGAATAATATAATTTTTTTAACAAACAAAAAAAGTATAAGACGAAAAGAAAACACACTCCCCATCCAATAATGCAGTAGCCACCTACTTTAATTAAATTGTTTGCCACCCTTGGTGTTCTTCTGTGGTCCATTAGACATCCACTGACATTCAATGCAGTATCTAACGGTCTCGCTTTAGACAAAATAATGCATCAATGCCTTTTTAAATTGTCTGCTCCCTGAGGAGTAAGTAAGAAACAAGTAAGTTACAAGTAAGAGTGCTATATTCGGCTATGACGAATCTTATATACCCTTCACAATCTATGTAAATCAAGTTTAGTGAAATTAATCCATTAAAATATCAAATATTGGGGTAACAGAGAACTACATAAAATGATATCGGCTCCAAATGGGTTAAGCATTTTTAAAAAATTTTAGTATTTCCTTAAAGATCTCTTTAAAAGCTTTAAAATGACATCCATATTGACATTTTAATAAATTTAAAAATTTCAGAGCCTCGTAACTCGGAAAATTTGGGCGAGTGCCAATTTTTTCACTAGCTTTTTTTTATTATTTTTTAATTCTCTATCACCCCATATATTTGTTTTTTTGATTGGAGTTACTTCATTGTTCCAAAGGATATGAAAAAATTAGAGGTAGGCGTGGTGTTTTGCCCGCTGCGTCTAAAGACACGAACCGATTTTGCTGATTTCCAATAGCACCTCTTTCGACACTATGTCTGATCGATTGGCGTACTTTTCTTGTTTCTACATTAAAACGGACGGACAGACGACAATGCTCAATCGACTTCGCTATATATAAGAAGCCAGAATTTATTTTTTATGGGGTCGGAAATGGGTTTTGCAGAAATTACAAACGTAATGACAAACTTAGTTATACCCTTTTTCCACTTTTTGTGGTGAAGGGTATAGAAAACTTATAAACGAAATATGATATATACCTTCTCTTAAACATTTCAAGTGAAATAAACGCCCTTCATATTATTTCATATGATGGCTAATAATATTCTTGGAGCCATTAAAAATGTTTTTTAATTCTGCAACATTTCTTCAAATTCATGTAAACAAATTTTATATGCATTTTAACCGCATTTCACATGCAATGTTGAACAGAGTGCCAGGCCTTCGGTCCGTTAGTACAAGAGTCCTTAACAAAGATTTTATGGACCATATAAAAAGCTTTTGATTAAACTTAAGACAAAAGATAGCAATAACCTGAGGCCCAATTGACCATTTATTCACAACCTTCTTTAAACATAGTAAAATTTAAAACATATTTTGCATCCATTTGAATAAAAACAATGTACTGATATTTTTCGCCAGCTGTAATGATGCAGTAGAAAATACCGTCACCTCAAACGTACGTTTTTGAAGAAAAGCAAAAAAAGAAAAGCACTAAAACTTAATAGAATGTAAGAGGTAGGAGGTTTGTAAAAATGTTGTATGTTTCATTAATATTGTTTCAGATACTACCACACAGCATTTAAAAAATTGTTTACAGATAAAATGTTCAAGTAAATAACATAAATTTAATTAAGGTTTATGTATTTTAATTAACGCTTTGAAATGGCTGTATCAAAATATCACATATTTTTAAAGGAATCTAATAGGTGATAAAAGTGGCGTATTAATTAATTTTCTCCGTTGCTCGAAATGATAATAAACTTCATATAAAGAAAGATATGACGCCTTGTTTTTATATATGAATGAGTTTGAGATTTCCATGGTTGCGCCCTTGCTTTCGCCACAAAAGTGCCCTTTAATGAAATGTTGTAAAATAAATTATAAAGTCGTATTTTTTGATTATAATAAATACGAGTACACACCTAAATACACTTTTTCTTTTAATTTTTCCATCAGATTTACTCTTGAATGAATTGTTCAATTGTGTAGAATAGTCAGTCATAACAGCCAAAGTAGTAACAAAATTTAATAGTTACCAAAAAAGAAATAATCAGCAGAGAAAGGAAATTAAATTAAAATTTTTTGTCATAAGGCATAAAGCAAGCTTAAAAAAAACTATAATTAATTTTAGATTTTCATTTAGTTTTAAGGGAGGACTAAGAACTGACGGGTAGTTACTAACTTAAAATAAAAAGTATAACAAAGAAAAAACAAACTCTTTGTGACAACATTTCTTTTTGTCTGGAAGTTCGTTAAAACATTTCCTGGGATTCAATAACTTTCTTTTTTTTTCTTAAGTACTTTGAACCTGCTGGTATCTTTCCACAAAGTAGTAATAACATAAATTTTCTTTAAAGGAGAAATTGACAAGAAAACCCAATAAGCAAACACAGGAATAATGCATTTTTGGATTGATAAGCGTTCGCCGCAATGTGGTTTTGGTAGATCTCGTGTGGCGGCCTCTTTACATACGGGTGGTTCGGGTCTAAGTTATGGTCACCCGCCAAGACGTAGCGGAGGGCATAAATCATCATCGTCGTCCACAGTTAATTCCTCAGTGTCGGCCGCAAGCAATTCGGGTATACCAGTCCACCGACAACAGCATCACCATCACCAGCAGCAACAACAAGCCCAACATCATATACATGCTCCTACCACAAGCAGCAATATTCAGCATCGTGCAACAATTTATCCCAGTGGTAGCAGCAGTGCTACAACTAGCAATAACAACAACAATAGCAATAATCCCTCTAGTCACGCAACAAATCGTAATTTTGTTAGATCAAACGTAACAACATCGCATTACTATCATAATAACAATCGTCAACATGGAGCCGGAAGTCATCATCAACAACAGCAATCCGCTAACTCTTGTGTACCCAATTCTAGCAATAATAATCACTCAAATTTATCCGGAACAACACAAAGTCTAGTGTCACCGACGGGTAGTAATTTAAGCACTTCCTTAAATAATGCCACAATCTCAAATTCATTAACTACAACAGGAGTTGCACATCAGCATGCTCAACGTTATCGTCATCCACAATTTGGTAATATGTCGGTTAGAACTTATCAACCAACTACGCAGCAACAACAAACATCATTAACTACGGTAATCGTGTCACAACCACACCTACAACAACAACAACAACACCAGACGCAAATGCAATTACAGCAATCAATAGCAAACATCACCACCACTCACAACAGCACTATGCAACAGAATTCTATGGTAACGGCAGCACCATCAGCAGCTACAACCACAAACCAATTACAACAATCCTTAGATGCATCCTTAATTACATTAAATGAACATGGAATGCAACAAAGGTAGGTAAATACAATACTAAAGAAAACCAATAATGAATTAATTAAACGAGGGTTTACAGACAATTTGTGAGTTGATTCTTTAAATTAATTTTGTACAAAAACATAATTTAAGAGTTGAACTTCGAAATTTTGAGTAATTGTTATTAAATAAAATTTGTTTGTTTTCTTAGCCCTAATCAAGCTGCCAATCTCAACGTCGAACTTTATCAACAACAAACATCACCTAGAATTGCCAACACATTTAATAGAAATCTAACGGCTTCAACAATGTCGCCGGCTATTTACGATTACAACAATGTGCCATCTAACCTAAGAACAACCTATACAAGTTCTACACTCATTTCAACAGCCACAAACAGCAATCAACAATATCATAACCATCACCAACAACAACAACAACATTCTCGACAACGTCGCACTACACGTTCTGTTGAAAGTACCGACTTGCAGTTTCTTCCTTTGCACCTTAAATGTGGTATTTTTGCTTCCCTAGTTTTAGCATTTGCCTTTATTGTAGGCATTAAGGTCTATTTCGATAATCATGGCACAAAATTTGAAGTTGGTCTATTTTGGCTATTAACGGCAACATTTGTCTTTGCATTTTGTTTTGTTTCTATTTGTAAAGTACCAAAAGTACTATTTGCTTCAACAGCTTCGTCTCGTTCAAATTCACGTGATCAAACGACTAGAGAACGTTGCAGTATGGATGAGGCGGCAGGCCGAGGTTCTATGGCTAATTCTATCGATGATGCTGTAATAACTGGTTTGCACGACTTTCAACAGGAACAAATACAAAATATAAATATAAACGCTCAGGCTGGACCACCACCATATCACATAGCTATACTGCTGCCAGAGACAAAGGCTAAAGAAGATATAGCCACACTAGAAGAATCACCACCGCCGTCCTATGACAAAATATTGATATAAGCCAATTTCAACACAAAATACTCCTTAAACATTATAAACATAATTGGGGGAGGGGGTAAAAATGTAGTATAGATATATTTAGAGTCATTTTTAAGAGAACATTAACCAAAAGTATATAGAAAATACTAAAGACAATTCATTTAAAAATAAGCCAAATAAATAAGCTTTAAATTTCATAGACTTTTTACTCTTCTAATCAAGAAACGCATTCTTCCAGAATATACTAAAAAAAAGATTGCGACTCGAAATTCTATGTTTTATCTTAATAAAAGATATTAATGTTTTGAAGCACTCACTAAGTGACGGAATATACTGAAGAACTGAAATCCTTAGTTTCCATAAATCGGGTACAGATTAAAACATATTTATACATACGTATGTAACACCACGTCTTGACGAGCAATTGATTTATTCGCATATAAACAAAACGTCGGCAGAATGTTTGTCTTCGTAGAGAAAATGTTGTCAACACAAGCCATTTTAAGGCCCCTTTCACATTAGGCAAGCTTACTTGCGCAAGTTTTGTTTTTGTTGGTGTGAGAGAAAAGGTCGGTTTGAAGGGGAAAGACTTGCCAAAATTTGAGTACCGACTTGCTTTTACTTGGCAATTCTGCTTCTGCTGTCATTCTTGTCTTGGATTATTTATTAGTTTTTTACATTGTCTTTTATTTCTCATTCGGCGTGTTGTTAAGCTACATTCCAAAACGGAAAGAAATTTATGGTTTGCAAAAACGTCAACAAATTAATAAAATTCGAGCATAAGAAAATTAAACTTGCTGAACAAAGTTGCCGAATGTGAACATAAAAGAAAGTTCAAGAGAAAATAAACAAAAGTGAAAATTATACTTGCGCAAGTAAACTTGTCTAATCTGAAAGGGGCCTAATGTGTGCACATGAAACTGCTCAGTGGTTAAAAAAAATCAATGACTCGTCAAGACGGCGTGCAAATTTATATATAAATTCAATTTGAACTGCAGTTAAAAATAAAATGAAAACCAACTATTGTAATATTCGTTTTCAAATTACCTTTTTTAATTAACTTACTTTTGTTTAACAGACCCAGCAGTATAAGAGAATAATAGTATGTTCATACATAAACTTTTATGAAGTCAATATTCTGCTTATAGACAAAATAAAATAGTGTGTTCATGCATTTTTATTGGGTCAATATTCTATGTATTTTTTGACAAAAGTTTGGTTTAGACGCAAATGGTTTGTGTCAAAATTTTTAAATTACAAAATTTAGTTTAGTATAGACGCAATTGGTGTGTGCCTGGGTTTAAATTTCTAAATTTTTCATCAAACACATGTTCTGAACAGTGTTGTATTTTAATTTCTACTCAATGTAATAACAATTTCTTACTTATTGCGAAATAAGTTATTGAGATTGGTATGGAATATTGAACTCAATAATGGCTTTTATTGAGAAAAGCTGAATATTGAGTAATGTCTGAACAGGCTATTTTCTTCCATGTGTATTAGAAAAATAAAAAACTTAATTTATTATTTTATAATTTTATACATATATATGATATACTAATATTAAATAAGGTACTAATTTTAATACTACAATCTGAGATTGTTATGGAATAATTCGTTATGATAAGTTATATATATATATATATATATATATATATATATATATATATATATATATATATATATATATATATATATATATATATATATTTATTTATTTATTTATAAGAATTAAAAAAATATGACCAAATTATGGTTAAATTTATCTTAATATGTCTTTAAAAGGAACAATTCAAGTAATGCACACAGAATAAATTTTACTTACATATAGTAAGCATATCTCTTTATAAGCTCTATTTTTCTAAATCTATTTAAAACTGTACTTTAATTAAAAAATAATAGTTTTTTTACAACTTAATTCTTTTTTATAGACATATTCGAAAAGAAAAAAAAATCATATATACATTTGTATATACATATTAAAATTGATAAACTATAAAATAAATTTGCCAAAATTAAATTATTGATCTTATCTATTCTCCAGCATCACAATTTATTTTGTTTAGTATAAAAACTATCATCTATGTTCTGTGATATGAATGTGTATCATAAGAACAGTGAAATTTTTAATAATCAGTTTCTTAGGTAGTTAAGACTATAAATTTTAAAAAGGTATATGATAAAACAAACGTTTATAATAAGAGTGTATATGTAATAGATATTAGTATAAAACTTAAATAAACCAAAAAAATCTATTAATTTAGTATAGGAAAAGATATAAGTAATATTACATATATCATTGACAAAAATATATTAATAAACATATTTAAATGTTAAACATGGATTTTATTTCTAGCTTTGAGAGTTTTTTAAGTGTTTTTATTATTTTTTAGCATAAACTGCGACAGGTAACGGTATTTTTTATTACCTTAAAAAATGGCTGTAATAATCAATATAAATTGTATATTGGCAGCACTTAAAACAACTGCTCAGCTGCTGTTTGAAATAAAGATGCCAGATCCTGGTAATCAAATTCAAATAAATAATTGAGATTTAGCTTGACCGATTTAAGGTGAGTTTTAAAATTTTACCTATGAAAAAAGTATATTTTCTTATTATATTATATATTTTATTAGCAAATGGTGCTGCAAAAAAAACGTCATATTTAAATTAATATGAAAAAATTTTAAGCAGTTATTGACTACCTTGCTCAATAGTAACAATTAAAAGCTATTCCACATTTTGATTTATTAACGCTAGTCCTCAAAATGTTATAATGAAAGTTACTACTAAATGTTTTTTTATAATTTATTGTATAAAAATTATTCTTGGGCTTTCAAGGTCAATTATTTCCTTCCTTTTAAGTAAATAAAAGATTATTTATTTCATATTGATTCGACGTTTCGTTGGTATTTTCTAACTTCCTCAGGGATTATTTATTAAAACTCCATAGATTGCAAAATTTCATGACCCTGGTATCCGAACAAAAAAACGATGTGTTTTAGACTTACTCAAGATCATTCGTATTTTGTTTTTCACTAGATTACTGAAATTAATATTAATAATAATACTGCTCTTTTAACTATATTTTTTCAAACTGTATTTATTGGCTTCTTGATACAAGTTGTGAACAGTTCAATAATTTTAACACATTATTTAATATATTGTTACGCTGAAGTGCTAGAAATATTCTTTCTAAATTAGTACGTACATGAACATTTCGATTTAAAATTTCTTTATTTTTTTCTACACCTTAACCGCATGTATGCTTTTATTTTCGAATTACTTTTAAAAAACATGAAATCAAAAAAAACAAATATATGGGACACTAGAGAATTAAAAAATAAAAAAAACATCAAGTAAAAAATTGGCGCTCGACCATATATTCCGAGTTACAGACCTCTAAAATTTTAAAATTTTGACGAGATCTTTAAGGAAATACTAATAATTTTTTAAAATGCGTAACCCATTAAGAGCCGCTGAACTTTTTATGTAAAATTCTCTTTTACTTGAATATTAGCTTCTTTGATTGAAATTACTTCACTAAACTTGATTTATGTATATGGTGAAGGGTATATAAGGCTCGACATAGCCGAGTGTAGGAAAGAGATTGGTAACATTTTATTTTCATCTGGCATCACTAGTTTTATGATGTAAAAATATAAACAAATTTACTGAAAGAAAATAAACAGTTCACTATACGTCACTATACGTGGTAAACTTAAATTAAAAAGAAAATATGACTCGACATGCTAGAAATTGTACTGCTGGTGCAGTTTATACATACAATGAGAAGAAAAAAGATGCTGCCGAATCTGGTTATGGCACAAACGCTAAGCGCCTGGGTAAAGATTCAGTTAAATCCTTCGATTGTTGTTCTCTTACCTTACAGCCTTGCCGTAATCCTGTCGTAACAAAAGATGGTTATTTATTTGACAAAGAGGCTATACTGCAATATATTATTACCAAGAAAAACGAATACAGTCGTAAGATAAAAGAATATGAACGTTTAAAGAAAGTGGAACAAAATGATGTCAATCAAGAATTTACTCGCAAGCAACAAGAATGTGTGGATCAATTTGTAAAGTCTGGTAAACCAGTTAATGGAACTGTTGAAAGGCCTTCTACTTCGCGTGATGCCAAGGAAGAAAGTTCTATATCAAATATGGCTAATGGCCATGAGAAGAAGTTGCCTAGTTTTTGGTTACCTTCTGAATGCCCCAATGCTGGTGTGGCTAAAGCTGAAAAACCAGATCCTACTATTTATTGTCCTGTTTCACAGAAAGTATTACGTGCTAAAGATTTAATAGATGTTAAATTTACTTTGGTTAAAGATGGTGACAATAAGAAATCTTTAATAGCCAAGGAAGCCAGATATATGTGCCCGGTGACACATGATATTCTAAGCAATGCAGTGCCGTGTGCTGTTTTAAGGCCAACGTAAGTAAATTAACTAAAAATAAATTATAAGATTTCAGTTTTATACTTTATTTATGTCAGTAAATAATTTAATCTGAAAATATTGGGGATTTTAAATAAATCTGTAAAATAAGTCAAAAATTAATTACCAGTATTAAAGTTTTAATGCCTACGTTTATTTAGGAAAATTTCATTGGCAAATTAAAAGCAAACATAGAAAATAAAACTAAAAAAAAAAAACTAAAAATCCAAAATATTAGAAATTTCTCTTTCAGAATAACTACTTAATTAAATTTAATGGAAAAGTTATAAACCAAAACAAATAAATTTTCATATTGAAACCAATAAATTTTTAAAATATTATAAATTTTTAAAGCGGCGACGTTGTTACCATGGAATGTGTAGAAAAATTAATTAAAAAGGACATGATACATCCGCTTACCAGTCAAAAACTTAAGGATAAGGACATAATACCATTACAAAGGGTAATATTAAAACAAATCAACAATAATAAATAATTTAAAATTAATATTCAATTATATTTATAGGGTGGAACTGGTTATGCTTTGACCAATGAAAATTTGGAGGGCAAGGAGAAACGACCCATGTTGCAGGCATAAATGTTTTCATAATTATATTTCATTTAAGAAGTTGACCCAATTTTTTATAAATAAAAACTAAAGATAACAACACAATCGTACTCCTCTGAACATAAATATAAGCTGTAGTAATATAAAGATAACAACTCAATGACCTTGGTAATATTTGAAAACATATTTTAGGAAAAGACTTTCTCATATAAATTGCAAATTTCATTTCAAATTCGTTCAATGTTTAAATAAAAACATAGTGTTTTACGAAAAGATTTTGTTATTAAAAATTTACTTTTAAAAAACAAGAAAAAATGTTAAGCAGAACGATGTTTCTTATTGTTTTCTTTATATTAACACCGGCACTAGCGGAACACTTCAAGGAATGCTTAAACGTTGATATAGAATCTCTTGTACCTACAGCCAATGATTGCCGTTCCTTTATATATTGCGGTGATGAAGTAACTTCAACGAAACATACTTGTCCACATGGAAGCTATTACAATAAAGAATCTGGACAGTGTGAAATAGATTATGATAATATATGCCCTCGCTCGAACGAAATTACGGATGAAAGTGAGCCCGTTGAAAAAGAAGAAACGAACCGAGAAATGGAGAATTCTGATGAGACAATTTCAAAACCAATCACAATACCACAACGTATTAATGAATTGATAACGAGACCCATATGTTCTTCTCACAAAAGTACGGTTTATCCTCATCTTAAGCGCTGTGAATACTATTACAAGTGTATCGGTGACTATTTAACAATTTCAAGGTGTAATTTCTTTCATGCATGGGATTATCAAAAGGAAATGTGTGTACCTTATACGATGGTTAAATGTATTGATGGTTCTAGGTTAAGCACAGATAAGTCCAAACAATTAGGTACAATTTCTTAGTTCGAATAATCAAGTATTGCAATTTTCTTTATTAAAAAAAATTAATTTAATCTATATTAATAAAAGTTAAATGAAACGCTAAGCTAAATTCAGTATTAATAATTAATAAAAATTTTTATTGTCAAATGTACATCTGTCTGTATGTACACATGTAGTTTTGTTGTTTAGGACGAATATAAGATGTCTCATAAAAGGTCACTGGAAGGTTTAAGACGTCCAGTACTTGGAGCTGAATAATTATGCAAGCACTGAATATATTCCGCAAATTTTACGTTGCCAATGACGCTGCGGAAGGAAGAATAACATTACTAGAGGATTACAGCAACGTATTGTGCCGTGACGAAAAGAAGCAAAATATTTTCTTCAGATTGTCGCAAAAAATTCATAAATTTAAAATTATGTATATGCTGACCACCTTAAGGTTTAAAAAGTTCCGTTAATCTATTGAGAGAGAAAAAATAACAGGGGGGCGGTTATACATTTGACTACTCAAGCGACACTCGTGGGGCAGTAAATGCCATAGGAGCAAATATGTGATCCCTTAAGGGAATGAAAATGGAGCGTAGGAATAGTCGGATAAAATGTTTTAAGGGGAACATTTCACTCTTCTACGACTGACTGCAGCTTGTAGCGTCACTCTCAATTTGAACTTCGATGAGGTGCCTTACCCATTCATTGACACATGACACTTAACTTACCATTATTATCATTACAAATTTCGTGCCGGAAAATAAAAATAGTTGTTAATTAAGTATTGCACAGTGGGGCAATAGAAAATAAATTTACTAAATATAAAACTTATTTGATTATTTTATTTATGTTATTTAAAACTTGAAATATTTATGGAGGATGAATTTAGTTTTTAGAATATTGCATGAGAAATAATGCAGATAAAGCACAGATGGCGCTTTAGTGGACAAAAATAATAAACGTTGAATATATTTATTTTCATGCCATCTTCTAAAAGCTATTCAAACATATGAAAGCCATTTCAATTAAACTATTTAAATACAATAAAAATGTATTTTCTGCTTTCAACAAAAACAGCAGATTTTTTTTAGAATTTTGATTTTTTGTTGGCACAACCCTTTTCATGAAATGTTAAAACAATAAAATGATTTTTGTTTTGTGTTTAATTAAATATAATATTTCATCAAATTAAATTAAAACAAACAATCTGAATGATTTTTTTTTTTTTGACTAAATAAAATCCACGGCTGTTGTATAAATGACTGCCTGCAATTGTGTCTACTAGTAAATAAATGCAATTTGCAAAATTTATATTTTTAAATTCCACAATTAAATTTGGCGTATGGGAGAATATAGAATATAAGAAATAAAAACTAATTTGTGTATTTCTTGCACATTGTGTGATGGTTCAGAACAATAACAAACCATTTATTTTTTATTACAATTAATTAAGTATGTTAAAATATTAAAAAATATAAATATAATATTATTTATATAAAAGGATCCTACAATAAATATTATTATTGAAATATTTATTTTTTTTAATTTAATTAACAATATTATTTGTGACGTCATTCAATAACTCTTTATGAAAAATTTTTTATTTTTCCCTTTTAATCTTGTCTTGTGTTTCTTAGTCCGTGGCAATGGTTAGACTCGTAGTCACATAATCTCTTGTTTCCTTAACATGGGCTTTTTTAATCGAATGTAATACACTATATCAGTTTGTGACTCCGGTAAGACTCGAACTAATTAATGTCTATGTCTTTCTTTATATAGCAAACATGCAATGCAGGCAAAACTACAATACTTGAGCATCCAACAAATGATCTTCTGCTAACCCAAAAAGCCAGGGGTTGGGAAACTACAGCGGCGCGCACATCATTTTTAATATAAAATAATATTCCCGTGTCTTTAATTAAAAGAATGTTTTTTGTTATGGAAAATAAAAATATGTTTCATTATTTTTATTAAAATTTAATTGATAAATCGAATTAATTGCTTACTAATTCTCCGTTATTACCACGCCTGTTTTGTGTAAAAAATGAAATTAAAATAAAATTAAATTCGCATTCGAGATTTGAAATGTTGACTGTGGCGTTTTGCGAGTTTACTATGAGCAGGACACAAGTTCAATTGTGGTATAACCGGTTTGAGGAAGGCCGAGAAGATGTGAATAACGATGCTCGTCCTGGTCGCCCGAGCACGGCAACAACCTAAATCAAACATTGATGTTTGACGATTTTTGTTTTAAATCTTCTTATATCTTGACTCTTATCTGGTAGCACTGATTATTATTATTATTCTATACAAAAGTGTATATTAGTATAAGTCGAAAATTGTGATGTTATTATTCTATAGAAAGAGTCAATAAGAACAGAATTACTATATCCAAGAGGCACATAGTAGGTGTATTTATCAAAGACAACAAACGATACATCTCAAAAGACTAATAATACAATCATACATTTTAATCTGTGACGATTTTGACGTCATTTTCTAATTTTTATGACGATTTTGATGAATTATTTTCGAATTTCTAACGATTTTTCTAGAAAAAAATCTAACACCCCTCCCTGTTCACACAATTTTTTTTTTATGAGTAGGACAGAACTCTATCGATTTTCTTGTATATAAATCGTACAATTATGTAGGATAGTTTATCACGATCTTAATATGTAAATTAGCAGTGAAGTAGAACCAGCTGGAGCGACACAGTAAAATGCTTAATTGATCGCATAGCTCAAGCTGAAAAAAATAATTTCGGCGAAATTCTCTCGGGCATAAAATAAAAAAATTACTCCTTCCAATTTCTCTTTATGTCTACAATCTTCCAAATAAAGCAGAATTATGTCCTAAAATAGTTTAAATTTGAAATAATTTTGGCAAATTTTTGTTTTTCCTTTTTTGTTTTTGCTCCTCACTGTACAAGGGTCTGCATAGCAAACATTATTTTGTTTAAATAAATTTTCAACTTGGAGGATAACTTTTCACATGGAGGCAGGGTGTGATTTGTTCAGTTTTTCGCCTGGTTATTCATACTTTCTAGGTCTTTTTTTTTTAATGCGTTTTCCGCTATTTTCTTTTTCGCATTAAAAATAATGTCACTTATTTATTTTAATTTCTTGTAATTTTTTATATTTTTTTGTCAGAAATTTTGTAATCGCATGTAAAAATTTAATTGCATGTTGTTGCTGGTGTGTTTTATTTCATACATTCATACATTCTGATTTTATTTATTGTATTTTTGGGTCTGTGGAAATTATACAATTTATTGTTGTCATTTGTTTTTAGCTTTTAGCATTTCTAGACTTTTTTTTTACTCTCTATCTGTCGCATCAAAAATTATATTCGATATGTTGGTACGTACGTTCGATTTTATTTTGTGGATTATTTTGGCTTTAAATACTGTAAATACTTTAAGTATGTAACATATTCAGCATCAATGTATGTATGTATGTTTACCAAAAAAAAAAAAAAAAAAAACATAAATATGAAGGTATTTCTTGTCATTAGTCATAAGAGCCATAGCACATGGTCTAGTCCGTCTGATCCGGCACCCAGTAGCAGCAGACAAGAATTAAAAAAATTACCTTACACATTTAAATGTCTAAAGATGAATTTTGATTTTTAATTGGAAGCCATAAGCTTTTGGAAATAATTAATAAGTTTAAAAATTGCAAAAAATTTGAAACTTAAAAATAAAATAAATAAAACAATCATACTAATAATGACTTAGAGTATAATTAATCATTAATTAAAATAAAAAAAGAAAATTTCTAACACATCGTGTTTTAAAAAAAAATTAATTCTTAACTAACTTTAATTTGAATAACATAAAAAATGCTAAATCTTTATTTGTAGTGGTGCTGAAACAATTTCAAATTCCGAATTTTGAATTTTGGTAATAAAATTTATTTATTTTTTTAAGTCCCCATTTTTTTTTACCAAATTTCAATTTTATGATAGTTTTGGAATTTTTAGATTTACTTCTTTAATTTGGGTAAAAGTGTCGGATTTTTTTTAATTTTTTTTATTAATTTTTTAGTGTTGCTTGATTTTCAAAATTTTTCTGCAATTCGATTTTTGCAATGAACTTTTAAATTTTTTTTTTGAAATTTAAACTTTAATGAGAATTTTAGGTTTTTTTTCATATTTTTGTAAATTTTAGTTTCGGAATTTGTATAAAATGAGTAAATTTATTTTTTTCATAAAATTTAAACTTTTTTGTGTAATTTCAGTTTTGGGTTGATTGTTCAAATTTTTCTGTGATTCGATTTTTTTCATGAAATTAAACTTTTTAATTAAAGTTCAACTTTAACTAAAATTTGCTTCTTTTGTACAATTTCACCTTTTTGGTTAAATTTTGTTTTAATGCTTAAGTCTTAGTTTCTTTATTTAAATTTTAGAAAAAATTTACACAAATTTTGAGAAATTATTTTTTTGTTGTAATTTTTCGATTCTTAAATATGTTGTTTTGCAAATAAATTCTTTAGTTTAATATTAATTTTTGTGTGTTTGGTATTTTTTGTTGTTGTTAAATTTTGACTTTTTCAGTATTTTCCTATTTTCGTTTAATTTATTTTGATTTTCGGTGATTTTGGTATTTTTCAAAATATTTTTTTTTTCGGAAATGCATAAATTTTTGATTTAGATATAGTCTTGGTTTTTAGTAAAATATCGGTTTGTGGTTATTTTTTTTTTCTTTTTGTATTTTAGATTTTTGTGAGCACCTGGAACCTTTTAATAAATTTTTTCACAAGTTTTTAAGTGGTACCAAAAATTCTTTGACAAAAACATAAAGAAACAATTATTGAAAATTTGTACTTCATTTAAGTTTGCGATTGTTACCGACTATGGCCTAAAAATAATTTTGAATTAATAAATAATTAGTTGACTGAAGTGATAAATCCAAATACAAATCTTTTTTTGATTTATTACTTTCTTAAAAATTTCTCAACATTGTTCAATTAAAACTTAATTCCAAATCTATTCCTCTTAACACTTATCTACAATATACGAGGGTAAATCAATAAAACACAAAAACATTTTTAAAAATTTAAGTACGAAGAATAACTAGAAAGAAAGTTTTTAGAAAAATTCCCTTATTTCCACATTTAAAGAAATTACTCGCCGTAAAAAGTTTGATGCAAATTCGGAGGTCATCAGTGCAACTAAAGGCTTCCTACAAGAACAATTACAGTTATTTGATCGATGATATGACAATCATTGAGAATAAAAATATCCATCATTACGTAAAACAAAGTTTATATCACATTCTTAACGGGAAAATTACAAATATATGGGATCTCTTGTATACATGTGATGTCTGTGGCGTTGCCAGAGACTTGTTTTAACAAAAATTTTAATGCAAATTTTGCCTGGTCTTTTAAACAGATTTAATTGAAAAGCTTTAATTAAAACTTAAAACTAATCTAAAAAAAAAATAATAAAATACCAAAATGTAACGGTAACGCCGTTCAGTGTAAAATTTTTTCTAATTTGTTAGTAACATTGCATTATTTTCACTCACTTACTTATTGCTGGGCTGTTTTGATGATCTTCCAAAAAGAATAACAGTATATTGAGCTTAAAAAATTAAACAACTGAAAACGTTTTTTTTTTTTGTTTCGATGAAGACTTAAGAATTTTCCCTCGTACAAAATACAAAAGTGTCTATGATTTCTTATTTTTTTTTTTAGTAAATTTGTTACTCTTTCTGAATTAGATTAGACCAAGAGATAAATATTGAAATAAAAGTGTGGCCGACTGAACAACGACCAAATGTCTGTTTGAAAGCACTACCAGAATACTCTACATAATGAAAACAAATAATGATCGGATTTTGTTGTTGTCATTTTATTTGATTTTATTTCATTTCTTTTATTTATTTCTTTTTCTTTTTCAGAACTAACAAAAAAAGGGGCACGAATGTATTGGACATTTGGGAAAAAAATCTCCAACCTCAGGCAAACTAGAAATTTTGGCAAATTAGAAGTGAGCAAACAAGATACAAAGGTGGTGGACACGCAGAAATTATTTGAATTAAGCGACGCAAAGCAAAAAAATTAAAAAAAACGTTAAATGCATAAAAAAACTGAAAACGGACAATAAAAGTTTTCTTTGAATAAATTAATGTAACGATTTTTTTTTCTGGTAACGGTAAAAAATATTAAAGAGAGTTATTAAAAACAAAGAAAAATAAAGAGTGCTAACGAAATAATAACATTTCATGGTGTTGTAAATATAAACAAATTAAAAAAAAAAAAGAAAAATATTTTAAAATATTATTTTAAGGAGAAATTAGTAAAAAAATAAATTAAATAAAAACACAGTATTTTTAGAAAAAATTATTAAAAAAATAAAATAAAAACACATTTAATCTGTGATAAAAAATAGATATTGATTAAAATTAAATATTTAATAAAAAATTAAATTAAAGTTATAAACAGCATCATCATTTTAAACAAAATATACATATAAATAAATAATAAATAAATATGCTGCAAAAGTTAATTGCAAATTGATTTATAAAAGTTAATTAAATAAATAAATAAATAAAAAATTTAAAAAAAATTCTTAAGCACAATTGCACTTTTCGTTGTTGCCTGCTTCCGTTTAGAGTTTAATGTCTTAATATTGTTTTATAGGTTTAGGAAGTTTTCAATTGGAAACAAGAATAGTTTTGGTTAACCTGAGTTTTGACTAAAATTCAGATAGTGGGTTATTTCCAGAAAAAAAAAATTGAATTAAGTGTGCAGTTTCTAAAAGGATACTCACGCAGTTTAGTTATAAATTTTAATTTTACTATAAATAAATACTAAAAAGTCTCCTATTCCTTTGATAAACTAATTATATATTTTAATTAATTGTTTTTAACCGTCTGCTCTCCTTTAAAGCAAAGAAAAAAATTAAATATCTTTTCTAGAGTGCTAAAGATGGCACCACGTAATTTAACGTCCAAGGACGATGCATTAAAAGGCAAATAATTTCTTTTCAGTAAAATAGGTTTAAGGAATTTAAGATGTTTGTTGTCTTTTGCCAAAATCGTCTCTTCGACAAAATTATTTACGGCTTCAAAAGGTAGACAGACTTTACTATTTATTTTAGAGAATGTCAAATTATTTCTACACGGGCTTTTACTGGCATTTTTTATATTAACCCTTATCGGTCGTAAGTCACCTCTGACGTGACAACAGTACTTTTCTGCAACGGTCGTATGGCACGTGTGAAGTGACAAGGCGAATTATGTCGAAACATACTGTCTACAAGTATATAAATAAGTATATAAATAATTATCAGAAACTCAGACATGTAGTAGTTGTACAAAAAATAAATAATTTGTAACAAAACTGAAAAGAAATGAATATAAATGTATAATAACATACTATTGTTTTTTTTCATATTTGTTAAAAATAACTACAACCTGGTGAGAATCAAACGTGTGAAAAGTCGCGTCCGATAAGGGTTAATCATCTTTACATCTTGTGGAGAAGTTTGTAAAACCTGCTTATAAATTAAAAAAAATATATATGATATGCCAACAGTTGCTGTACATTCCTGGTAGGATCTAGGAAATATTCTTCCAAAAATATCAGAGTAAAGTTTTTAAAATTTAAAAACTGAATTTCGTGTAATCGGGGAACGGCTTCATCTTTCTTGCGATTTTTTTCAACTATGGATAGTTTGTGAAAATATTACAAAATATTTAATTTAAAAAAATATATTCTTTGAAGGATCAAGCAGAAACATAAAGTTTCTTATATAAAATACTAGCTATTCCCGGAGCGCTTCGCTACCCCAAAAATTCTAAAAATTGTTTTTTTTTTAAATCGATTCCGTGCCATTTTCCTGTCCACCACTGACCGCTCCTTTTCCTTATTTTTTAAATAAGCATACCCTCTTGCAACTTCTAAATAAATATCCATCTCTGTTTTAAATTCCTTAATATCGGTGCAATCGTAAATGCCCGTTTTATTTATAACTCACTCACGACCGTTTTCGTGCAAACTTAAGATAAAGCATCTGAATTCGGTTTAACCGTTCGTGAGTTATAAAGTCACAACACACTTGCAACAATAATAAATGAAACAGAAGATATTAGCAGGTACAGCAAAAAGAATCGAAAGCTGGGAATTTCATTTTAAAAATTGAGGCATACTTTAAGGCTTATAACTAATATCATACTGAACAAAGTCCCGTTGCTTTGTATGTATTTATTGTCAAGCTGAGTTTAATTATGTTCAGTTTCTGCGTTTTAATTAGACTTTGAACCACATCAGAACGAGTGTATTCTTTAGATTTACCGTAAATCTATAAAATTTAAATAAACAAATTTTATATCGTGTATATGAATATGTATATTAGCGAACCCGTGTAATATATATGTTCGCATATCGATTCTCCATGCCTTTCCCTTCACTGATTTAGAGTCTAAATAATTAATATCAAATGTAGTTCCCTCCGAATTAAACTGTCAGTTCGAGCTTTTGATTTTCATTGCATCAAAATTAACTGGTAAATATTAAATAGCCAAAGTAGTTATTAAGAAACTTTAAAAGCAGAAGAGCGCAAGTTGAACAATTAAACTACTCAGAGGTGAATTAATTTCTTGGTGACAGGGCACGACAATTACAACGAAAAATAGAGAAATATTATGTTTGTTGGCTGTATCTAGAAGAAGCTGAAACAGAATTACGCATAGTGTGCCAATATCCAGCATTGTCTTGGAATGATAATCACAGACTGCTGACTACTGCTGAATTTAAATGCCAGCAATTCCCAATTATTCTGTGATAAAAAGGGAAGTTGAACATTTTTGTGTAGGGAAGTAGGGAAGTTGAACATTTTTGTGGACTTAGTGATACGTTAGATTGTCAAAGGTTTTGTCCAAGCTTGTTGTCGTTCATGACTGATAAATAAAAGATGGTTAAAAAAGACCCGGAAAGATTGTAGTAGCAATTCTAATTTTTACTTGAACAGTTGCCATGTCCTACATTATTTTCGAATAGTAAAATTAACATTTAGTGCAACGTGTGACGGTCAAGGATGCAGGTCGTCCTTCTTATAATTGCTGGGGGCAAATTACGGCATTCGATATCAATCGAAATAAACATTTAAATTATATTGAAATTTCGATTGATATCGAATACCGTAATTTGCCCCCTGTATTTTTTAGTCTTTTTAAATTTGAAACTTTAAACTTTGTAACAACTTTGTACAAAACTCTTTGATATCAACTGGTTTTTGAATACCATCAGGTTTTAACTCCTTTTTAGCCAATCAGTTGTTTTACTACTTAGCTCTTTTAGAGTTTTAAGAAAATAAATGCAGGCAAATTAAAAAAAGATCCACAACACTTAACACAGCATTTAAAATTTTGCCACCATAAAAATAAATTTTAAGTTTAAAAAGAAATCATTAATTTCTGGACAATGAGAGATCTTTTATTTATTAAAAAAAAACACAAATAAAAAATCTGTCATTTTCCACAAATATAAATTTAGATATTTGACGAATCATAACAATGATTCACTAAATACAATTTTTTAACCAAAAAAACCTGGAGAAAATGAAACAATTTTAAAAGAAAACCAAAAAAAAATTTAAACAGTTTTAAACAAAGTAATTTTAAAAATATTAAATGGTACTGGAAATGATCAATAAATTAAAAATGTTAAGTAAACTGTCAGTTTGAAGTATGAAAGTGTATATGTTTGTAGTTAATATTACTTTGCGTTAATGATGAGAGGGGGGGTTAGTTTCATTTATTATTATAATTATTTTTTTTTTTTTTTTGTATTTAGTTCATTCTTGTCAATGTAATTTTGGCTAATGTGATTATGTATATTTACGAAATAGCACAAATTTTTAAAAATAAATAAAACTTGCAACTACAAAACAATACCAAATAGAATAAATTAAAAGAAAAAAAAAAAAAAATACAAAAAACCTAGCCAAGCAAACCAGCAAAAAAGCATCCATCTAATGTCACCCATTCAGCCAGCTAAACAACAATATATAAAAAATAAATAAAATAAAAAAAAATGCAATAAGTGTAGTAGTTGTACCTTTCAGCTAAATCTAGTAGTTTTCAAATAAAATATATTGGAATGAAAAAAATTCCTTTATTCATTACATGATGATGATACATTTGTTAAGATACATATGCACTTTGGGCCTTATACTTCACACACACACACATTTACTTAAGAAATTACATATAATTATACATGCATTTGTGTAAATAAGCATGTGTGCAGTTTTAATCCAATGACGTGGCTTGTTAGGGGACGTAAAGTGGTAGCGAAAATATAATCTAACAAACTTCTTTATGCTTGATATACTTTGTATGATAGAACTCTAACTTTTTTAATACACTCACTAATTACACTTAAATCAGAAAAGAGTCACTGATTGTCTTACCTTTAAACTGAAGTATTCGGGGCTAGAATTCATGTCTGTTAAAATCAGCTGCATCCATTTGTTTTTATACCCGTCACCAGTTTATCTAAGTATGTCATTCCGTTTGTAATTTTAAAAGTATCCATTTCCGATCTCATATTCTGAATTCTTATGTATAGCGAAGTCGATTGAGTGATGTCCCCCTGTCCGTCCGTGTTGGTGTTGCAATCAAGTTTGCCAAGGCATATACCAGCAGGCAGCGGGCTAAACACCATGCCTACCTTTAATCTGTACCTATTATTAGGAACATTGAAGTAGTCCATTACAAAAAAAAAAAAACAAATATGTGGGGCGATAGAGAATTAAAAAATAAGAAAAAAAATTCAAGTTGTTGTGAGCCATGTGATGGCCAAAGGTTTTTAAAGTCATGCTTTTATAAGTCTAAGTTGCAATAATTTTTATTTTTAACCCATAAATAAATTTTGTCGCTGAACTTATTTTCGAGAAATAAAATAATTAGCGTTATGACGATTTGCGAATTAAAAATAATTTATAAATTAGATACACATTAGATATTTCCTGCAATCCACACAAAATTTTCACTATTTTTCAAGGAGTTGTTTTTTATTAATCATAATTTCATAGCAACAATTCTTTGAAAAACTTAAAGTAAAAAGTTCGTGTAAAATTTAGAATATGGCTGATAATAAAATTCGCGAAATGAATAACAAAAAGAACATATAGATCTTCTAAAGGAAATGTTTCCAATATTGTACAATTTGCCTTGGCCCCCACTTTTTAACACGCCTTTACGAAATAAATTTCAAAAAAAATATTGAGGTGTCTCCAAGTATTTTACGACTTATTGTGTAGCCATTAGACGATTTTTTCTGAAGGAAAAACAAATGTGAATTTGCTAAATTAAAATTGGCTAAAACATATCATTATTGTTGTTGTTGGTTGAACCGGTATAAATAGCAGCCCTCGGACAAAAAAAAATTAAATACAAATGCATTACAAAATGCATGTATTTCAACACAAAATAATATATGCAAATCCAACATATAAAAAAAACTTTAGTGGACAAAGAAATTAGGCAAAAGATTGATAAAAATTTAAAACAATAAAACGAAATTTGACAATTGCAATAAATGACAAAGTTAAAACAAAGCAAAAAAAAGGAATATATATTTTATGATTTTAACATAAATTTAATTAATTTAATTTAGGATTTTTGTTAATCAATCAAATTTAATCATATTTATTGTTACACGATTTATTACCACACGTCGTATACTTAACAAACGATTCATTGCCACCATAGTTGCCAAACTAAATGGGCTTAAAATCGTCAAAGAGGAAGCAATCGAAAGTCGAAACGACTTTATTTAATTCTTCATTTAATTGTACAATAGCAGGTTTCTTAAATATATTTATTTAAATAATTAGATCAAACTTGGACCAAAATTATATTCATGAAATTTTTTATTTGTAAGCAAGAGGTTTAGGTTAGTTAGTAAGCAGGCAGGACTTGAAATTTTGGAGGATGTTTTTATACTTGCTTTGTTCGTTAAGTATAAACTAAAATGAAAGACAATTAAAAACAAGTAAGAGTGCTGTATTGTATTATATACCCTCACCATCTCTGTAAATCTACTTAAGTGAAGTAAATCCAATCCAAAAAGCAAATATTGGGTCAACAGAAAATAAAAAAAGAACAAAATTCGTAGTGAATATGCATATATATAATTTTATATAAAAATGACGTCGGCTCTTAATGGGTTAAGCATTTTTAAAAATTTTATTATTTCCTTAAAGATCTCTTCAAAAGCTTTAAAATGACACACATATTGATATTTAAAAAATTTTTTAAATTTCAGAGCCCCGTAATTGGGAAAATATAGGCAAGCGCCTATTTTTTTACTTGATGTATTTTTATTATTTTTTAATTCTTATTTTTTTGATTGGAGTTACTTTATTATTCCAAATGACATGAAAAAATTAGAGGTATGCGTGGTGTTTTGTCTACTATCTTGAAGGACATTTACCGATCACGCTGATTTCCAATAGCACCTCTTTCGACACTATATCTGGGGGCGAATCACCACATTCGATAACGAGTACTATGTGATCTAAATGTTGTTAACATGGATCACGGCAGTCGTTATCGAAACATATTTACTCGTAGTTGCACTCGATTGTTAACTACTATCGAAAACAAATAAATTCTGACATTTTACCACGATACAAAATAAAGACAAGTAGACAAGTAACTAAAAAAGAAGAAATGAAAGTTTTAGTATGAATTCTCCTGCTATTTTCAATAAAATAGTTTAAAAATGTAATTTTAAATGCTTTAAGGGAAAGTGAATGTGAAGAAAGAGATTTCCCCTAATGACTGCTATTTTGGCCTCGTCCTCCGATTTCGATGATGAGAAATATAAAAATATATTTGGGTCCATTTAAATGATTCTTATTTGTTTATTTTTTTGCACTGTTTCACTGTTTTTACTAATTAATTTATTTTTTGTTTTGTTTTTCTTACTGCCATATGTTTGCAGCGATGTAAAAATTAGAAGTAAATAGGAAAAATTACTATGAATACTATAATCCAAAAAATTACAGCCATCGAAATATTTCTCGACACGAATGTGCACTCGATATCGAATGCGCTGATTTGCCCCCTGATCGATTGACATACCTATTTTTGTTGTTGGATACTGTAGAAATTACACACGGAATGACAAACTTATATATACGAGTACCCTTTTTCCACTTTTTGCGGAGAATGGTATAATAATGGCATGTTGAAAATAAAAATATACGAAATTATGCATCAAATTAATATTTAAAAGAAACGTTCAATCGAAACAAAAATCTTCAATAAATTATAAATCGTCAAATCTGGCTACTCTGTTTCTCATTTTTTGTGTAAACTCTCTTATTCTCTGTTATAAAATATTTCAAGAGTGTAGAAAATTTCCTTCCCTCAAAAAAAACAAAAAAAGGAAATAAGAAAAGCTCACTACTTTTGTTTACAAATGAAACAAAAAATAACATTAAAAACATACTTTGTGATAAAAACAAAGCAATAAACAGTTACAATAAGAGAGCATTTTTTTTAAATATGCTAGCAAACAAACACACACACCTTAAATACTTGATAATAAAAAAACAAACATTTTATTGATGTCATTGATGATTTATCTTTTAAATGTTGTTGCTATAATTATGTGCGTTTACAAATGTGTTTGAAGTTTTTGCGCGCCAAATTAAAAAAATATTCTTCAACAGTTATTTTAAGAAAGTTTTTATGATTTAAAAACATTTAATAAATTAATATATATGGACACATTCTTTTTGGACAATTAATTATGGAACATAATAATAATGCAACGACTTGTTCAACGAATTTACGCCAGCAGCAGCAGACACGTGATCAACCATTATCGCAAAAATTACATGATCAATTGCAATATCAGCAGCAACAAGCAAATAATAACAACAACAACAACGAAAATCAACAACAATTTTGTTTAAGATGGCATAATCATCAGGTAAATGGAAACAATACGTATAGTTTTCTTAAATGTTGTATGACAATTTATTATAAAAAATATACAATTATTGAAATTTAGAAATTTTATTAGTCAACTCGTAGAGGTAGCAAAAAATTTAGGCTGCTAACATTGCAGTACAAAAGCCATATTAACTGGAAATCGCGTTTAAAACCAAATCATTGGAAGGCAAAAAAGTGTTTTGGTTTATTTGAAAAACTTTATTAAAAAATAATTACGCTTTAAATAAATTTAGTTATATAAAGCTACAGACATGTATTAAAAAATATATTTTTTTTTAACGGGAAACGTTTTTGTTTTGTAGTTCATTTTTTTTTTATTTGTATGTTTATTTATATATATAGACAAATTTTGTCAAGTAACTGGACATTTGCGCTTACTAAAAATGTTCTAAATGTCATTTGCTATAAAAGAAAAATAAATAAATATCCAAAAATACTATTCTTACACACATACAAGTTTGTTTTTTTTTTGGTCTCGTATTATAGAATGGTTTTTAAGAAGGAAATTTCGCTAATGGTACATAATCTTATTTTTAAAGTAAAAACCATCGAATTGGATGAGCTTCAATGCACAAATAGCATTAAAGGGTATTTAAATTAAGAGCAGTTATTTTATGAATAAGAAAATAAATTTCAGAAACTTTAATTCCTCAAAATTTATGGGAGGTTCAATTAAGCTAAACAATCGTGATGAATTTTTAATATATATTTTAAAAGTTTAAAATAAAAATATTACCACTTGCTGCAAAACCCTTTAACACAATCTTTATATACATTTGTTCGACAATCCAAAATTTTGTCTGTAGTCAAAAATACAAATGAAAATTTTGTGCAAGCAATTTGCCAAAAACAAAAAAAGGAAAAAAAAAAATAAATAAATAAAAGTTGATGCGATATGAAAACTACTTGCTACATTATTTTGAAATTTGTGTAAGAAAATATTTGGACACTTTTAATGAAATGAGATTTATTAATATTTGGAAACACACACTAAAACAAGTATAATGAGACTGTATTTTCAGTTTTAATTGAAAATTTTCTTTAAAAATTTGTAATAATTGACAGCAAAAGGGACCCAGAAAAATAGTTTTTTTTTTTTTTTTGCATAAATACATTTTTGAATCTAATAATAAAAACTTATATTTTAAGAGCATTTTAATGCTCATTATTAAAATAATGCTGATGGATATTTTATTTATTTATATATTATATATATTTGCTTTACAGACCAGTCTACTAAGTACACTGCCAGTTTTACTTGATCAAAGTCATTTAACAGATGTTACTATATCAGCTGAAGGTCGTACTTTAAGAGCTCATCGTGTAGTTTTAAGTGCCTGTAGCTCTTTCTTTTTGGAAATTTTTCGCACCTTAGAGACAACCCATCATCCGGTTATAATAATACCAGGTGCTTCGTTTAATGCCATAGTGGCCTTGCTGACATTTATGTACTCGGGAGAGGTAAATGTTTATGAGGAACAAATACCCATGCTTTTGAGTTTGGCTGAGACATTGGGCATAAAGGGTTTAGCTGATGTACACAATAATGTAAGTTTATCAAAATTATTAAAGAAAAATAATTGAAAATCTCGTATTTCATAGTTACAGAGATGTAATAAAACATCAGCTGAAAAAGAATCACTGGAGTGCAAAAAAGAAGAATTGGACAAATCTCAAACACCACCTTGTTCCCCGACTACACAATCAGCATGTGGCAATTTTTCTTTGCCTCAAGCACCCGTGTCTACAAATTTTCCAACAAGTTCCTTTAATCCCCTGCTGGGCTCTGGTTTAAATTCAAAATTTCCCTCTCCTTTGGAGAATTTCTTTTTAAAATCTCTACAATTTTATCCTAATCTAATGCATCAACCTTTAAATTTTTCCCAAACTGCCATAAACAAGACAACAGAGCTATTGGCCAAATATCAACAGCAATGTAATTTATATCAAGCCAATTTGGGCATGATGACCAAGGAATCCCTGTCCTCATTAAAAAATTCAGAAGAGGAGGCCCAGGCCCAGTTATCGAAAAGGTTTTGTAGTGGTTTAGAGAAGAAATCTATTTTGAACCAACAGCAATTGCATCAAAATCAAATGACATTACAGCAGCAAAAAGACATCAAACGTATAGATAAAATTGTAGATAATCTCAGGGGCGGAGAAGGAAATGGTATTAGTGGTTCTTTTAATAAACCTGAGATAAGCTCAGATAATTTAGCCAGTTCTCCTTTGTCTACAACACATTTACACAATCCATTAACACCTTTAAGCATTAAGACTTCCATAGACAATTACAGCTCTAATTCCTCACCTGTTTTAGCCACAAAATCACCACTTTTTTCAGGCCCCACCAACACAGAAGCTTCAGCACAGTTACACTCACAGTTGGCATACAACATATCAGCCGAGGATCAGTTAAAACTGCAGCAACATTTAGATAAATATGCACAGTCTTGTGTACGCAACATGGAAGCAGTCAATGAAAATCTTAAAAATGAAGCTGCCAGATTGATGACAAATGAAAAACTAGGCCCAGCATCAAGTCCACAAAGTAAAGCTCCTTCAAATTCGAAATTGTATGCTACTTGTTTTATATGCCACAAACAGTTGAGTAATCAATACAATTTAAGAGTCCATCTGGAAACACATCAAAACGTGAGGTGAGTTTTTTTTTCAGTGGAGAAAATAATTTAAAAAAAGTATAAAACTTTTCTTTATATTAATTCCAGATACGCTTGCAATGTTTGTTCGCATGTCTCGCGCAGCAAGGATGCCTTGCGTAAACATGTGTCCTACAGGCATCCGGGAGCACCTTCGCCCTGTGAAACAGAAGCTAGAAGAAAACGGGCTAACAAAGTTTTGGCCAATCAATTGAATGTTGCTAATCTTGCACACTCTTCACCTTCGTCTGGAGAAGTTACACCCACTTCACCCACTAATTTAGCAAATTTTCAAACTGCTGCATCAACGTCCACACAATCTTCAAGCAACGATTTAAACTGCAATGAAAGTCCAAATCTAGCAGCGACCCATTTAAGTTCAGCATATCAAATGTTTATGCCAAATCAATTTCATTTAGCAGCTGCTGCCGCTAGTGCAGCTCAACAACAGCAAGCTAACGAACAGCAACCGACCGGTTCAACAAATCAAAAGCCAAATAATGATATTAAAAATTCTCTAATCTCAGGAACATCTACTCATATAAATAACGTCACACTAACTAGTCCAACTATGGAGAGCAGAAAATTGAATAACTCTCCTTTATCGAACACTACTACCACAACCACCTCAACATCCTCAAATAATCCTAACGAGCAACAAAATTCTGCGGCAGAAGACAGAATAAGTCCAAATTTAAATTCATAAGTCAAGAAAAAAATAATATATTCTTTCAAGAATAAAAAAAATAAGAAAATTAGTCAAATACCAATTTTTAAACCATCCCATTGTCTCTAGTCCCAACTGTGATATATATTTGAAAAAGTCATCCTTAAGAAAAAATCTTTCCTAAATAACGTTTTTGTTAAAAAAAAAACTTTAAAAAACTCCTTAGTTTTCTTAAACTTTGTTTAATGTCTTGTTTAAAAATTCCTTTTTATATTTTAATCATTATTATTATTATTAGTTTTAAAGTTCTAGAGTTTTCTTTTTATTATTATTATTATTTAATGTTCTTTAGTTCGTTATGTATTTTACAATTCTTGAACATTAATAAATATTTCTCTCATTCACGTAAACACTTTTCTACACTTTTAGTTTAGTTTAATTTAAGACAATTTTTATACACACAACTACTCGTACACAATGCACACAAAAGACAAATTTATACTTTTTCTTTTTACTAAAAAAAAAATATTAAAAATATTAATGTAAAATTAATGAGAAATATATTGAATACAAATGTTTGAAATACATGAAACTGTGTTAAAAGTATTTTTATTTCTATTAAAAAATTCTTAAAAAGTATTTGATTAAAATTTATTTTTTGTCACCTATAAAAAGAGGAAGGATTGAATTAAATGACACAGACTGCTTGTCAAACCGATAAACCAAATAAGAAAATGAATATAACGCTGAATGTTAATAAAGACGACAAAACAAAATTGCTAAATGAATTTAAATTTATAAGTCAGAGTGAAAATTATTCACTTTTGCCAGGCAAAAAATATATTTAAAAATATTGTCCCTAATTATAGTTGCATTCGATTTTCCATCTTTGCTGGCCAACGAAAATTGAAATTAGTTGTCAAATTCGTATTATGAGTTGGTAGCACTGTCGAAAATTTCGTTTTGCAACGAATTTTCAATCAAACACAATTTTTAGCCATATTCAAAACTACGCGATCAACTTTTCAACACAATTAAATCCTAAAAGGTATTCTTAAGTTATTAATTATAGTTATTCTTGATGGTGTTTAAATTATAATCGTATATAATAATATTTTAATTATGTATCTAGAAAATATAACCAGAACTTCAAATAAAGTTTAAACAAATTTGGGCATAGCTACCTTTTTCCTCATTTCCTTTTTTAATAGAGAATGCTTTTAAAAGTTATTGCAAAATAGTTTTTTTATTTTGTCTCTTGATATCAAAAATTGTTTTAAGATTTAGAAAATGTGTATTTAAAAAAAGCAAAAGATAAAAAAATTAAAAAAATAATCAAAAAAGAGTTTAATAAATAATTAAATAAACAGAAACAAAACAAAACATTTGCTGCTTCAATACTTTTTTAAACTTAAAACAAATGCAAGCGAAAAGAAGTTAGGCGTTTGAAAATTTTCAGCGTAGAGGGAGTAGATAGAAGTGATACAATTAAAATGCATTCAAATGAAAACTTTAGAGCGTTTTTCGGTTTTGGAGAAAACCTAGAAGCTTTAAAAATGAGTAATTATGAATAATTTGTATTTTAATAAACATAATTAAGGATGTTGAAACTCATTCTTAAGAAATCTATTCAAATAGTCTCAACATGCCAGACTTTGGTATTACAATCTTGACCAGTAGAGATCACAGTGTTATTGTCCAACCATATTAAGCGAGTAATTTGAGACTGAGGATGTGCGTCTAGGAATGAAGATATAAAAATAACAAATTAATTTCAAAATAAAATAAAAAACATAAGATTAACTCACTTTTAATAATTGTATGTTTGGCGGGATTTGATACGGACCATATAATAATGGTGGTATCCAAAGAACCACTGGCCACTAACAGCGAGTTTGGTGACCAGGCTACCGTGTTAACTTTAGCATTATGGAAGCCCCATTCTTTATTATGAGCTGGCTTATATTCTTCTCCGGAATATAAAACTACTTTACGGTGGGCATCACATGCCACCAAATACTTATTGTCTGGTGAATACGAACAGTCTGTTACTGCACCTAAATGCTCCAATTCACATTTCAATTCCAAACTGATTCCTTTTAAAGAGTAAACGCGCAGTTTCTGATCATCACCACCCACAGCAATTTCTAACGTTTCAGGATTAGCAGTTATACTGCTGGCTTCATATTTAATTGGCAAAGATAAGACTTTATTTTGATCTTGGACCAAAGTGATTTCCTTTACACAGGCCAAAGCAATAATATTTTCGTTGCGTAAAATAGCCAAACCTCTTGGTTGGCAATTTAATTTGACTACATAGTCGGTGTAGGCATTAGATTCGATGCTAAATTGACGTAAACTATCATCAATGCCACAGGTGTAGACAAAATCACCCCAGGCAGCAATGCCATTCATCTAAGAAATGCAAAAATGAAATTATCAAATTATTATTCTACACAAAATGAAAATAAATCCTCTTACCTGATTGCCATGTCCCACACCTTGGACACGATCATTAACTCCGCTGCCTGAATTCCAATTAGTAACAACACCATCATGACTACCCGTATAGATAGTACTGCGATCGTCACTCAAACCCAAAACTGTAATGGGCTTATTGTGGCCCTTGACAACACGCAGTGGTTTCGAAGGATCATTAACATTCAAATAGCTGATGTGACCGGACAAAGAAACAGTCAAAATATGTTCACCTTGCCATAAACAGGACACCTGCTGGTCGTCCACAGTTGTGCCCATTACAAATTCCGAAATCAATTCTTTTGTCTCAATATTCCACAAACGGCAAGTTTTGTCGCCGGAACAGGTCAACAATTGTGTACCATCGGGTTTCCATGCAACAGCATACACACCACCCTTATGAGCAGGACTACCAATTTCACAAATTAGATCCGAACTGACGCCATCATACAAAAACACTTTGCCATCAAAACCAGCTGAAGCAAAGTATTTGCCATCGGGTGAATAGCGTACTGCTTGCACAAAACGTGAGTGTTCTTGTTTAGTCATTTTGAACTTGAAGGGTGGTCCTTCAAAAACACCAATAGTATTATCTTCACTACCTAAAAATCAAATGCATTTTAAATAATTTTTATAAAAATAGTAATAAATAATTTACCTGTCACAATACGAAAAGGTCTGGCGGGTCTAAAATCACAAGAGTTAATAGGCTTAGATTGACCACTGATTTCTCCTACCGAAGTACCAGTCTCAGCCATAAAGACATGACCAAAACGTTCTCGACCCTCACCCACTATTACGATGCGTTGATTGTCCGGAGACCAAGCAATATCCTTAATGGGACCACCAATAGGTTGAAATTCATTTTTCAATAAATGTTCTTTGTTAACAGTATCCCAAATACGAATTTTACCAGACTGATCTGTAAAGGATGAAAAAAGGACAATATGAAAATATTTTCAGGTGACTTTGTCATAGTGTAAAATGTTAATTTATTTTCGAAACTTTTTATTTAACGAATTTTATGCTCAGATATCGTTTAGAACCAAGTAATATATAAGTTTGGCCTAAGGCTTTGTTTCTATTACTTTAATAAATAAATAAACTAAATAAATTTCAAAACTTTTCAGTTTACAAAACTTTCTACTTTTAAATAAATTTAGATCACAAACGGTTACTTTGTTAACTCTTTATACTTTCATATCATATTTTCCATTAGTTCCTACTGAACTAAACAACAGTGTCAGACAAAACTACAACACAAACTTTAAGTTTTTATTTCTATATAATTATTGAGATACAAAGTGACAAGATAGCAGTGATAGTTTTTCCGATGGTTATGATTCCGCAAGCTTTTAAGATTTTCTATGGCACTAAACTCATAAATTATTATAGCAAAGTTTGGTATTTCACCAGGCCTTGTCTCACGCTTGACGAAAATTTTAAAAGTATTATCGAAATTCCGGCTTACTTGTGATTAAGCAATGTGAATTTTGTTGCGATATCGGTTGTTATCATGGCAATTTGTCGCACCCTAAAAAAGTTTAGGTGTAAGCCGAATTTTGTTGAACCTTAAGATTAGTGTAACGTAAAGCTGCCAGTAACGAAAAAGATACAAAAATTTTGATCTAGCGCCCTTCAGCTGGTAAAGAGCGCTATTAAACGGTTTTCTGTAGCCAGAGATCGAAAAATCTATGTATCCAAGCTTTGGGATACAACGCTTGAAGTTGATAAGGAGAAATTTTGCTATCGAGCAATCATCAATTGTCCGCACCCATCGATTATTTTCTCTGAGTATTAATTATGACCTTAGTCTACACTTTACAAGCCCAATATCTTTAGTGATGACGTTGCTGGCAGAAAAACATTGCACATAGTGTACCGATCATCCAACAATCACTTCATGAGTAGCGAAGCCGATGATTGACAGCGAAGATAATGGGGTCTTTTGAATGATGTGGTAGACATATTTCACACAATTGCTATTTTATTTATTTTATCTGGCCTGCTATAAAATAAGACGCTTATTCAGTGTTAAATTGTTTTTGTGTCACAGACTCAATTAGCATTGATTTGTAAAATTCCCCTTAAAATTAAATTCAATGAAATCTTTTTTTTTCAAAAAGAAATCTTTTTTCGTGCTATTTTCTATTATCCCGATTAACTATTTAAATCAGCGATATTGATTATCGAGGGTAAATGAAAGCACGTCTCGATGACCATTTCGCTACCGCTAACTTAACTCTTAAGCAAAAACAACAATAAATTTCTTTTTGAAAATTAATTAATATAATTAAAAATTTCCGTTGTTTAATTTAATTAAAGATTTGCAGGGCCCGTTCATATAAACAATTTATTGTAGTGTTTTGTGATATTTTATTTTTCATCATCTTTTAACTGTATAAAAGAGCCGAAAAAAGTCAGCCGTATACAGTGGATAAAAGAAAAATAAAATCATAGTTCATTATTGTTGTTTTTGCTTAAACTTTGTTTTTTGTCTTTACTTTGTTGTATGGAAAAAAATCTTTATTTTATTTAAAATGTTTGTGAGAAGTTTCCTGAAGAGCTAAGTAAACGGTACCGAAATGGCGATCGAGACGTGCGTGCTTTCACTCTCAATAATCCATATCGGTGATTTAAATAATTAATCGGTATAATAGAAAATAGCACGAAAAAAGATTTCTTTTTTAAAATTAATTCATATTTAACTCCATTTTTATTCCAAACCGAGGTAACAAAAGTCTCTAAGTTATCCACCGTTGGTAAGTAAGATGCTTCATTCGCTTAGGGAAATATGGAGTTAACTCCCAAGTGGTGACTTTTTGTTGCCCTTAATGATAAAAGTTGGAGTTAACTCTTTGTTGCTGCAAACCATTCAATTGCTAAGGGAATTCCGATGAAAAAAAGTACCCTCATGTGTATATTCGCTATTCAGTTAACGTTTATGGTAATCAAAATCAACTTATAATTAATTCTTGATTTGACAGCAAATTTTTTGCATATAAAACTCGCATTAACGCCATTGCGATCAAACTTTATAGAAATCTACCTTTATAGGGTTGAATTACTTATTATCAGTTATTTTGCTATTTAATTTTAAATAAATTTAAAGAATAAATGTTTTTTCAATATTGTTCTACTTTTTCTTTATATGCAATTGTTCGTACATTAGTTTTGTCCAACACTGTACATATATACTTTTTATATGTTTTGAAATGTTTGTTAGACATTAAGTTCCTACTTTCATGCATCGCTAATTTCTTAGTTACTGCTTGATGCAGTAACATTGTTAATGCTTATTCTTTTGTTTTTTGTTTGTTAATAAACAATTGAGGAAATATAAAAACACTGTTAAAGATTTAATCACACTTTATACGAAAGAAGTTGTTTTGTAGTGTTGCTTAAACAGATGGGAGATGATGAATCAGACATTTTAAATCTAGTAAAAACCTCATAAAAACTTTCATTTATAATGAGGCTAAAGAACGGATTGTTTGTATATATTTTGTTTTTATTTGCAGCTGATATAAAAAAATATAACATTCTAAATTAAACTTAAAGAATTGTCTTTTAAAATGACTAAGTTTTTATTTATTCTTAGAAACTGAAAAATTGTTTTATGAATTAAGGGGCTAAATTGGATGAAATGCTGGACATAATTATTGGTATTGAAAGGAATATACAAGAGATATTTATTCACACCAAGAACATTTAGTCTTGTGAAAGTGGAATACGAGTTAATTTAGTCTTGTTGATTTCAATATCATTTTATACAATAATAATACGATTTTTTGGAATTTTTTTCACATTTTAACGTAGCTAAATTTGCGTTCAACGTAGTTGGATAAAGATCAAAATTATTGTGTAATTAATTGTAATCTACTTAAAAAAGAAAAAGAGAGAGTTTCTACTAAATGCCGTATTTATTTTTTTATTGTCTACTCACAGATATTTACGTCTATTACGGACCATAAGATGATCTCTTTAATACCAAATGAAAACTTACGAGCCTTCGCTAGTGAGTTTCTTAATTATGATATTTAAAATAAAATTTAATTTTTCAGAAACCCCTTGGGTTAAAAAAAAAAAAAATTGTAAAAAATATAATGTGAAGGATTATTAAAATAATAATGTTTTTATGCGATCAGAGGTGCATTTTCTGGAGCAGATGTGTGATCTAGTAAACGAGATAAAGATAAAAAACTGATTTAATTTTTGGTTTTAAAAAATTATAATTTAGCAAAAGGCACTTAGCAAAAAAGCCGGGGTATCCAGTTGTATAGAAAAATGCTCCAGTTTTAGTCTAGATTTACACTATGCAATTTTTTAGGTAATTTTTTTTCCCAATTTTCTATTTAAGTTACAGCGTTATGCGTTATCTAAAAGTAAACATTAGCAACAACAACATCCCCTCAAAACTCAAGCAGCTTTACAAACAAACAAAAATTTCATGCTAATTTCATGAAAAATTGCATAGTGTAAATGCCGTATTAGTAGAAATATAAATGTCAACAATCAACTTGAAAGTCTTTAACAATATGAATATTATGCGATAGTGTGGCACATTGTTGCACACTATCTGTCAAGTTTTTACTGATCTTGCGATTATATAGCACACTGAATCTTGTATTTTTGGTCTATATGAAAATATGTACTATAGCACTGAGCAAAACTTTAAAAATGTGTTTAATGAGAATAGATTTTTCTTTTTATTTTTTCTCATAATTTATTTTGATTTCGAAAATTTTTAACAAAATACTCACCGCCCGATGCAATATAGAAACCACTTGGCGAATATTTGGCGACATTAACAGCACACGAGTGTTCGGTATAAACATCAGCAATTGCTGGATTCTAAAAATGTCAGAGAAATAAATAAATGCTCTTGTCAATAAATTTATAAATTATAATATAATAAAATAATCGGAGAGTAGTTCCTCCTAAAAATAATTATAGATGAATTTCGAATTTCTAAGCTAATTTTAGGTACTACCTATATAAGATAATTTTCTTGAAAAACATTCTGTCCTGTGAAAAATAGTTTGACGAGGAGCAGTTTTGAAAAATTTTAAATTTAATTTTCTACCAACCAAAAGTTTTCGAAATTAAAAAAACAAATTATCAGGCATGTCACAAATTCCGATCGGAATGGTTTGAACTCCGTATAACCAATTTCAATCGATTTTGTTTTACCTTCTTCAGATTCTGATCGATTTTGATTATGTATTTCTAAAAACTGCTTAATCGTCACCTTTTTATTTAAATGTGGCAATATTGCGCACACCATAGTAAATAACAAGGCTTATCTTAACAAGGACACATAATAAAAGTAAATGGGAAACCCGCAAATAACAAAATTTCACAGAAACTAAATTCCACTTTGAAATTCAAAAGTGGTTTCATTCCGAAAAAAAATTTTCGTTTTTCGTTTTCTGAAGAACAAATTTGCGGAATTGAAATCACTTTCGATCGGAATTGAGTTCTGTGACATACCTGTATATGTATATAATAATTATATAAAATTTTTCAAAATTGACTTTTTTCATAAATAAACTCACATTTCACATCTCTAATTACTTCAATACTTTCATTCTCATCCCTATTTTCTTTAACTGAAAAATCCCGTTCTCTGTTTTTATGTTAATTGCATTGCTTTTGCAAGTAATTAGGATGCGATATGTCTTTTATACTATGGGGCTCACAAATTAATCAAGACCGATTGACACTTGGTTTCTTAATAAAGGAATTTTTGAACACAAACACGTGAACTTTATTATAATCCTACACATGAACACATAATTATATCCATACTTTTTAAAAATCATTTCCGGAAAATTTTATATTGTTTACAAATTTAATGCTCATATTTATTTGGGACAAATGTTTATTCTAATGATAATAAGATATATTAAACTAACACTAACGAAAATGCGTAGGAGTCTACATATGCATACATAAATACATTCAGGCATACTTAACGCAGCCAATAATATAATCATACACAAAATATATGAATGTTTTTGAAAAACAACATAAATGTATAAAAAATAGAACACAAATATTTAAAATTAAGGAAATCTCCAATTAAATATACAGAAAGCAACAACAAATGCAGCTGGCTTTTATAAATATCATTTAGAATAGAAAACTTTAGTAATATTAAAAACATAGCAAATCTCATGACATAAATTAAAAAAAACTTACCTCTATGTTGCGTATAATAACAGAATTGCCATTGGTGTACAGGAAATTTTTGCCCTTGGGGTCGGTACCCAATACAATTGGTTGGCCACGTTGAGTGCGAGGTAAAGTTGCATAAATAAATTCTAAAATATACAACAGTAATAAAACAATTACAATTAACGGTAGTTAACGATATTAGTAAAAGAGAGTAAGACAAATTCTACATTCACAAGCAAAGTTTTCAATTAAAATTTAAATAGCAAAAATCCTAATAATTACGTTTAATATTGCATATGCTTATGAATGTACATAAATCTTGTTGCTTTACTTTACATTTGCATATGTACGTACATATAATATATACAAAAATATTATTTACAATTTTATAAAGGTTGTATTTGGTTTCTAAAAACAAAAACCTGTAAATATATTAAGAAAGAGGGCGCGGTTTCAGGTCGAAAGTATAGAAAGGGATACCAATGTAACAATTAAACTTTTGAATAGTATTTTTTGTTTGTTCTTGTTGTGCTGCTGTCGATGTAAACAGACAGTGAAAAAAATGCCGGCTATCCACAATTCACAGCAGCGCTTTGACTGCACATTTTCATATACAATTTAATATACACAAACATAAATATAGCCAGCTATATGAAAATATATTTGCCTGGCTGGCTTCTGTATCAAATAACAATGCAAAAAAAAAAATGAATAAAAAAGAAGTTAATTTTACTCATGCTATAATGAAAAAATGATTTTTTCTATTTATGGCCATCAATTGTAATAGTCACAAAATTTCTTTTCGTTATTAAAAATTATTTTTGTTTTTACATTATGACTAATAGTTGAAGAAATATGAAATTATGAAAGGAAATTTAAAAATTTACACAAGATAAAAATAAACTTTCTTACTGTTACTGTAGGCTGGTTGTTGTTGCTGCGCCATGATCAACTTTTTTTTTTTTTAATAGGGTTTAACTTTTGTTTTTTGTCACTTGTAAAAAATTCTTTAAAAAAATAAATTATGTAAAAATGAAATATATATATTTGCTTATTTTAATTTATTTCAAATAACATAAAACACTTATCAAATTTATACACTTTAACCACTCGCCGCAGACTGAAGATAAAATATAAAATTTTTTGTTTTTGTGTTCTTTCTTGGTTCGCTTAATTCGCCGTAATTTTATGACCATATAAGGAGGTAAATAGAACAGTAGAAAAGGTTGGCAGCACTTTATTAATAAACACTTCCCACACATCTGATAATTGGTTGTTATATTCAGATTTTGGGAGGCAGTTAAATAAAACGTTTAATACTGACGATTTTTTTTGATACGTTATATGATACATTGTCGGTTAGATACTACATTTTATTTTTATAAACAAAAACATAATAAAAATTCAACCTAATTTTTTTAAACACCTTTTTGTTTATTTTTATTTTTTTTGTGATGTTAGAAATATTCTTAGTTTTCGGAATCAATGTAATAAGGCATTTCTAAACATATCTTGGAAATAATGCATCAGTTGCTTACGTGAATCGCAGTCATGTTTTTTCACAAAATATGATATAATCACATAAATACCAATATACAAAGCATGTATCGGGAAGTATTAGTATATAAGTTTGTTTTTATAAGTTTTGATAAAGCTGATTAAATATTTTATTCTTATTTCAGAAATTATTAACGGTCGATTTCGCAAAATGCGAACGAACACTATTTTCGCATATTTATATTGAAAAATTTAGTGAAATCGGTAGTAAAAAGGAATGATAACCAAATTGGTATTTTTGAAGTCGACTTTTTAATTTATATTCATTAGCAACGGTGTTTTTTGATTATATAAACACTTAAGAGCGAAAACGATTAATCAAAAAAAAATTTTGTTAAATAATATAATGCCGGAACATTAAAAATCATATTATCCGTTATTACATAATAAAAAATAAATAATTGTAATCAGTGAAAAAGAACAACAGCCAACTCTATCGTATGGCAGCACAAATCTTAACTGTTCTCATGCTTTCCGAACACTTCCTTACGCCACAGCTGTTAAACTATTCTCAAAATTGTTTTGTTTACATATCTGCTCTAAGCAAAATTTCTCATTTGTTTTTCCAAGCAAAAACATTTAATTTGTAAATGATACAATCAGCCAAATTAAAATTTACCAATCCTCTATATGGTCAACTAATTGTGGGACCTCCTGGCAGTGGCAAAACTACATATTGTCAAAATGCATTCAAATTCTACAAGGAATTAGGACGCAATGTAGCTGTTGTTAATTTGGATCCAGCCAATGAAAATATGGAATATACCGCTTCCATAGATGTAAACGAACTCATAACCGTACAAGATGTTATGGACAGCCTGCATTTGGGTCCCAACGGCGCTCTCATGTATTGTGTTGAATTTTTGGAAGAACATTTTGAGGACTGGCTTTTAACAAATTTGCGCAAACAGTCGGCCACATGCAATTATTTCTTGTTCGATTGCCCTGGCCAGGTGGAGTTATACACACATCATGCCTCCATGTCAAAAATATTTGAAAAATTAGAAAAACAAGGCTACCATTTGGTAACTATCAATCTTATAGATTCTCATTATTGCAGTGAACCGGCTAAATTTGTTTCTACTTTGTTGTTGGCCTTAAATATGATGCTACGAATGGGCTTGCCACATGTTAATGTTCTGTCAAAGGCAGATTTGCTTAAGAAGCATGAAGATAAATTACATTTCAGTTTGGACTTTTATACAGATGTTTTGGACTTAAAATATTTATTAGAGGTTTTAGATGACACACCCTCTTTGAGAAAATATAAAAAACTTAATGCTGCCATTTGTTCAATGATAGAAGATTATGCTCTAGTATCTTTTCAATTGCTAGACTCACGCAACACAAAAAGTATGCTGCGTTTACGCAATCATATAGACAAAGCAAATGGTTATATTTATAAGGCGGGAGAAGAGCAAAGTATTAATACTTTAATGGCCTGTGCTGTGGGTGCTGAATCAGAGGCGACCAGACAGTCTAATGATATTGATCCGTATTTGTAAAATTGTAAATAAAATCTGCTGTTCTGCAATCTTTTTCGCTTGACAGTTATATTATAATAAAAATCTAGATTTATTATTTTTAAATGTTAAAACCTTTCCATTTATCCAACCTCATATTTTAATTCCATTTTTGTTTTATATGCCACAATAAGAACTTATTGCAGTTTTTAATGGAATCTTTAGTTGCTTAAACGTTTATTTATAGCTGCTATAAAAACCATTTCTAATTAAAATAAAACTGCTTTTTTTAAATAAAAACCATTTTTTTGCATTTTTATGATTTTATTGTATTTGTTGGGGTTGCAGTTATTTCGTACAAGTCCTAAGTGAATAAAAATGAAATGTTAACTTGTGTATGATGTTGCATAAATTTAATTATAATTTATGCTAATGTGTTTTTATCTACAAACATGCAACAGCATATTTATTTGTGCGTGTTTGTATGCATATTTGTATAAACAGAAATACATGCATGCAGTTAAGATTGGTGGCTTTTTTCGAACAAAAATGTTCTATGTGTAACATAAACAGCTGAAACGCAAAAACAGTTAAGACAAAAATGAGTTACAACTGGTTACAATTTTGTAGTATATGTTCTTCTGAACAGGGTGTTCACATAGAAAGTGAACTTTTATATACTTGTTACAAAAAAAAAAAAAAAAAAACTGCAAAATCGAAAAAAGTTCGAACCTTAAGAAATCGTATTATAAACTTTATCGTAATTAAAAATTAAATTTAAATTTAAGACAAAAATATTTCGTGCCTCTTTTCTTTCTTTATTAAATTTAATTCTCATTTTTTAAACTTTAAATTACACGCTTTTGCAAAAAATAGTTTATTCAATAAAAATCGCTTAATTAGAAAGAAAACAGTAACTGAACTTATTCTAGTTGTTCAAGTCATCATTACTAGATTCTAGTTAAGGGTGTACCTATGTAGGCTGCCGTTTTCAGTTAACCTACCATTAGAATATTTTTCGTATGGCACTAGTACAGCTAACTGCTTTCTTAAATATGAGATCACCCTTTTAGTATTGTCTTAGAATTTTTTTTTAACTTTACACCCTTCTTCTGTTCTTTTAAAATATTTGTAAGTTTATGTTTAATTGAATTTTCTACTTGTTATAGCAAAGAAACAAAAAAAAACTTATAAATGGCAAAAACAAAAGCCAAAACGGAAATGCACATAGTGACATTAAAAACGCAATATTTTCCCTATTGTTGAATTTCCGTTAAATATAAAATAATAAGCGAAGGACAAAAGACCGGCCTTTAACTTAAACAAATGTTTTGAGTTTTTTTTTCACCTTTTCGCAAAGGGGAAAAATATTGAAAAAAAAAAACAATAAAATGTTCATATTAAACACAGCTGTAATAATAGATTTTAATATCAAGAATTAAGTGGAATTATTAAGTCGGCATTGATTGATTATAAACACGCTATGGCAGTCAAATGCTGGACTTATTTTTAATAAGAAAATTTATGTATATCTTTGGGCTTTGAGTGGCTTCAACTAGTTTTCATAGTTTAAATCGTCTACTACAAAAAGAATAAAAAAACAAAAAAAAAAAAACACAATTGAAAAATAAAAAATTAAAAAAAATTGTTGATTACGAGGGCTGCTATATATATTTCTGGCCTGGCAACACTGAGTGCTGCCAAGTGCAATCTGACATTTCCATTGGAAAGTTTGCCATTTTTAAGCATAATCGTACTCAAAACGTTTTCACGTACGGCCATTATTTGTGTTGTTTACAGTGACTTGAAAAAATTAATATAGAAAAAAAATGGAATTAACTCGTGAACATTTTCGTGCCATAATTTTTTAGAAATTTCGACGTGGGTTATCACGACAAGAGTGCATTGATGAACTTAAATCTTTGTATGGCGATGAAGCACCATCCTATAGCACTGGGAAAAATTGGTATAATGAATTTAATCGTCACCGAAGCTCGCTCAAAGACGAATTCCGTGAAGGTCCTCCAAAAACGGCTGTTGTGCCAGATGCCGTGCGTGAACTCGTAATGCAAGATCGACATGCGACATACCGAGAGATCGAGACATCCTTGGACATTTCTTCCACCAGCATGAACACCTGGCCGTAATAAAGGTTTGTTCTCGTTGGATCCCGCACAATTTGAAAGTAGCTCAAAAAAAGGCTCGTGTCGATTGGTGCAAAGAAATGTTGCAAAAATACGATTGCGGTGCTTCAAAAGACGTTTATAAGATCGTCACAGGTGACGAATCATGGATCTATGCGTATGAGCCCGAAACGAAACAACAATCGACCGTGTGGGTCTTCAAAGGCGAGCAAAATCCAACGAAAGTTGTTCGTGGAAGAAGCACTTCGAAACAAATGGTCGCCTGTTTCTTTGGCACAACTGGTCATGTGGCGACTGTTCCGCTTGAGAAACGTAGGACGGTCACATCTGAGTGGTACACTACAATTTGTTTGCCTGAAGTCATCGGAGAAATTCGAAAAACCAACAAGAGAAGACGAATCATTGTTCACCATGACAATGCGAGCTCTCATACATCGGCTCAAACCAGAGCGTTTTTGACCGGCCAAAACGTCGAATTAATGGGTCATCCGTCGTACAGCCCTAATTTGGCACCTAATGACTTCTTCTTGTTTCCGCACATCAAGAAAAAAAATGCGTGGTCAACGATTTTCGTCGCCAGAAGAAGCTGTTGAAGTGTTCAAAAACCATGTTCTAGAGGTGTTTCAATCGGAGTGGAAAAAGTGCTTCGACAACTGGTTTGAGCGCATGCAAAAGTGTATAAATCATGCTGGAGAATACTTTGAAAAACAATAAAACCATTTTTGATTATAAATATTCGCATTTTCACTATTAGGCCAGAAATATATAGAGCAGCCCTCGTATGAAATATATTTTCATCATTTTTAAATTGGAAAATATGTCTGTCCGTCTGTCAGCGAGGCTAACTCTTAAACTTTATTAGCTGGTAATCTGGAACCTCAAATTTATACAGAGTATAATCTCTTATATTCCATCTTTAAATATAAAACTCGTAACTGTGTAAGTCCAATTCGCTCTGGCCGACTTTTTCAATTTTGTCATACCAAACGTATGATTAATTTTAATTACGAAATCGTTTTATAATTCCTTTAAAAACTTTCCCTATCAACGTGATTATTTTATCCAACAAGTTTAAGTGCGTAAACATAATTCTAGAGTACATATTTAAAGAAAATTAAATTAAAAAGTAACTTTATTTTATTTAAAAAAAATTCCATTTACTTAACAATAATTTTTAAAAAGTTTAAGTTTTATGAACTTTCAAAAGATTAGTAAAAATCTTTTTAAATTAAACGTTTAATATAAGTAGGGTTTCAACACAGTCGTCTTAAACAATTTGCTTTTGTTTCTATTTTTTGTTGTTGTTTGGTTTTAATGATTTATTAAGCTGTCGTTTCGTAAAGTTTATATTTTTTATACAAGCAGCCATTAAGAAAGCAAATTCGTGCGTTTATAGTTTAAAAAAAAACATCATTATTTTCATATGCATGTTATAATTTTCTAACATTTAAGTTTCTTTTTCTTTCCACCAAAGTCTTTACAATTGCATTTTCAAATAACACATTGTATTATGACCAACTTCCGGTTTTCTGTTGTATTGCAATTGGCTACAGTTGTTGTTTTTGTTTTTTTACTTTAAAAATTACTTTTACAACAAAACGGAAATTTATATTAAACTCTATACTTTATTGTTAGTTTCTTTCAATAGAGTTTTTGATTATAAAACTTAAGCCTAAATGGCGTCTGCCTTTCCATTTTTTTTAAATTATTTTTTTGGTTTTAAAGTATAAAAACTAAAACTTTGTTGTTTTTTTTTTCTTAATAAAAATATTTAAATTTAATAACTCGTTAGCTTATGTGTTACTTTAATTTTATTACTGACTTTTATTATTATTATGAAATTGTTTTAAGTTTGCTTTACATGTCCACATAAGGTAGAAAATATTTTCTATTTACTACAGCCTTAAAGTATGCTTCAGAATTTTTGCTTGTTTTACCTGTTATGTTTGGTTTTTATCTATTGCCGGTGTTGTTTAGTAATTTTTAAGTGTTTTTAATGTTGATTTTCACTAGTTTTTAAAAGTACAGAAGTATTGATTTTGAAAAAAGTGTGCTTATTTTTTTAAATATTATAGGAAGACCCTTAAAACTTTAAGTTAGTATGGAAAGACGACACACACACACACACATTTGTTAAGGCTCATACAACGAGTGGCTAAAAATAGAAGAAGTTCTTTGTTTGAATCAAGAACAAAATGGAAAAAATCAAAATGATCCGCCCACTTTAACACCCACCTCTCATACAAAGTGAAAATTAAATTTTGATCTACGGCATTGATTTTTGGCACATAGCATTTCTAAACACTCAGAATCATTTGTATGAAATTTGAAAAATATCCGCCCACTTTTACGCCCATTTCCCATACAACTTGTATTAAAAAAGGGGTATAACTCGCTTGGCTGAATTTTCCCAAAAACTTAATAATATAATTGCAGAATGTGCTCCCGAAAATATGTAGCTGATCAGCTCAGTTTTATGCCCATCTCCCAAACAAAAAGAAAAAACATAAATAAGTCATTTAAGCATTTAAGTCTTTTAATAATTTTTTAACCTCATTATCGTACTCTAATTTTTTGCTTTGCAGCTTTGAGCGAAATCTATTTAAAAACGGCTCTGAAGAAAATAAAACATTATGCATTATGTCTTCATTAGTGGCTACACGTCTAATTCTTCGCGAATAATGCAATCTATAGGCCTTATTGTCTTTATTCCCCGCTTTTTGAGCTTCCTCGGACAGCATACATGATACAAATAATCAACTAAAACGTAAAAAATAAAAATTAAATCTTATTTTAAAAATTATTTTGGGATTTTTTATAATATTAATCTAATATCCCATAACATTTTAAATAAAAAATGCAATTTATTTGTTGTTTGGAAAACTAGGTATCTATACGTATTTCGCCGGCTGCTTAAGCCAGCTCATCAGGAAACCTTTATCCAAATTTTTAGAAAAGCCAAAAACATTTCCTTTATGTATAAAAACTTCAAAAAAAAAAAACATAAGAGTTTAAAAGGGTGTACCCATTACTAATTTATTTTAATGTGCTAAACTTTTGAACTGTTATAGCCCAATAGTTGACATTTACAAAGAACATGATTTTAAGTTTGTCTGTCGGTTTTATTTTGCAAGAATTATTCAGGCATGTTTTGAAATCCACACGAAATTTTCACTTTCGAATTTTTCAAGGCATTGTTTTTTAAAAGATAATTTTGTAGCAACAATGTTTTGAAAATTTCATGTGGAATTCAAAACATGCCTGATTATGTTCATCTGCAAACTTTTCATAGGAATGACATATTTTGTATTTAAAATTAAAAAATTAAATGCTCATCAGTGGATTATACGCAATCTTTTTTATAGTATTTTTTTATTTTTTCTCATTCTCGCACTGAACAGAAATCGACTCGATTTATGGTGCAATTACACAATTACACAATCCCTCAATTTATTAATTGATTTCTTAGATGGTAAATAGATTTCAATTAGGGCCTAATTGCGTTACTAAGGTCTCTAAATAAGTTATAAATAAATAATTATTGTTATTTTTTTGGCTTTTTTATTATATTTTAATATTATTTAAATAATAAAATATTTTATACTCTGCTACTACGCTTTAATTTACGCAATTAAGGCCTTAATTGAGCTCAATTTACGATATAAGAAGTCAATTACTAAGCAATTAGAACTTAATTGTATCACAAATTGAATAAAATACTAAATGCAACTCGAGAAGAAAATTTTTATTAAATTGACAAGCCGTATGTAAAAATATAAACAAACAAACAAAAAAAATGGTGCGTCATACGAAAATGGCTTTTGATACTTTCAACTTTAAAGCAACAACATAAAGCCATGTTGTTTTTGTAATAAAAAGAGTAAATCAGCTGGGCAGACGACACTACCTATCATGAGCATGTGTAAACACCAAATTAAATTGCGAAATTAAAATTAAATTAACTCAATTAAGAAAACTTGGGTGGCATCATTAGCAAACAGGAAATAAAAGTTTTTAAATTAAGTTTTAAAAATATAAAAAAAAACTTAATAAAAAATTTGTGTGGCGAAATATTAATAATTAAATTTTTGAAATATATCATACAATTTTATAATTTTTTTCATAAAAATTAGAAAATTTTTATTAAGTTTCACCACTCCACTGGGTGACTTGATCAGAAAAAATTTTAATTTTTTAATATTTTTTATTTTTTTTTATATTAAGTTTTGGAACTACAAAATAAATGAAAATATTGAAATTTTCTTTTCAATAACGCCACCTAATGGCATAGGAAAATATTCATAAGAAACATCTTGTGCTTTTATGCTATAAACACAATCAAAGGCTACCGACCATCGACTATCGACTACAAAAGTAGCTGGCTACAAAAATAGCCAAGTCGCCAGCTACTTAATTCTTTTAACGACTATCGACCACTAACTACAAAAAATAAACATCTGTTTTGACATATGTGTTAAAGTTAACCAAAACAAACTTGAGTTTTTAAAGTTAATTTGTGTAAAAAAAAAATTAAAATGTCCTTGCATGTAAATTTAACTAAACATTTACATTAAACAATATAATAAATACAAATAAACAGTAAAAATGACTATTATATACTTATCATTTTCAATAAAAAACCCAAAAAATAAATATAAATGAAACAAATTAGAAATGGTTTAAAAAGAACTAAATGGAAAATTTCACAAACAAAAAATTAATGAAAAATGCGCCAAATAAATAGTAAATGAAAAATGTAAACAAATGAGCAGATGATTATTATTTTTCAATGGTGCCACTATAAAAGTTTTTCGCGTTTTTAATAGCGATATTTAATGTATTGCGTTTTTAAAACCACCATTTCATGCATTTATTGTATTGGCAGCACTAATCTGTTTTTTGTAGCCAAGAAAAATAGAAATTACCCTAAGTTGGCTACGGGCTACAAAAGTAGCCGTGTAGTCGGTAGTCGTGTAGCGGCTAAAAGAATTATTCTCATAAGCATGCATGTATTCTATTTTTGACATCTTGTAGTCGATGGTCGGTGGACATGATTGTGTTTATAGCATTATTTATATATTTTTAAATTTACTTTTTAACATACATAGTTATGGCGTATGATTAATATTAAATGTCAATTAATTCTTTACTGCCCAGCGAAAAAATTTTTGAAAAGGTAATCGAGTGTGGAATTAAGCATTTTTGTCGGAAGTACTTAATGATTTTAACAAGGCATGAGACTTTTATAATCAATTACTGAGAATCGATTACATTAATTATTGTAGGAATTAACGAGTACCATTAGTACGGTAGTCTCTTTAAACATAAAGAACTAGTTCCATTACTACTTACTTTTTTGGAAACTAATGTAATGTGTTTTGTAACCGAGTAACGAAATATGGTAATCACAAAAGTAAGTCTTTATAAGGCAAGTAATGTTTAAGGTAATGTCTAATTTTTTGCTGGGTATGTTTACTAGGGAGTATGTTCAGTGAGAAGAAAAATTTTATTAAATTGACAAGCCGTATGTAAAAATATAAACAAAAAAATGAAAAGAAAAAGGCAAGCGAAGCTGAAGGTAAATCAATAAAAAATTTAAACAAATTAAAATTATTTTTTATTTTATCATAATTTAATGTCTTTTTTTAAATAGCGAAAGAATTGGAGAGGAAGAGGTTGGCGGGTCAAACAAAAATAACTCTTAAAAAAATGATCATTATTGCAGTTGCAAGTGACTTCCCAAAATACAAATGGACAATTCGGTTAACTAAAAAATTGTTGCGATTTCACTTACCAACTTCCCTAATATCCCTTAATTTGTGTCCTGGTTTAATATTTTAAGGAACTTTAGCTGTTATTATCTTGAAATTTGCAGAATTATTAAATTCTTTTGTTTTTTTTTTATTACAGGTAGTTTGGATTCAAAACTTGAACGCACTAACTGCAGTATTTCAATATATCTATTGTAAACTACCAAAAATTTTTTTTAAAGAGTAACTTTTATCGTTTTTTTAATTTTACACACAAAAAACTTTCACGATTGCAATAAAAATAATGTTTTTTTTTCAGCTGTAAAATGCTAATTGAATAAGCTTAATTGAGCATATCTGAACCCAAAATTAAATTGCGAAATTAAAATTAAATTAACTCATTTAAAAAACATGTCGGAACAGGGTATTAAAAACAAAATAAATTCCATTCATGAGCAATTTTAAAAATATTTTAATGCTATAAAATCCAATTGAAATAAAAAAAAAAACAAAAAAATGAAAATGTCAAGAAATTCAGATTAAGAACTTATTTGCTTTTGAAAATATGTTTGAAATTATGCTTCAAAAATTTATTACCTTTCATTTTTACAGTTATATTTGATTAAAAAAAAACCTTCTAAAATACTTTTTAAAATTTTTATTAAGACATTTATTCTTGTGTTTGCATGTGTGTGTGTGTTTGTATGTTGTGTCTATTTTTCATTTTTTTCTAATCATTATTTTCGTTTTGTTGTTGTTGTTGTTGCAATTTCATATCCTGACCTTAATACATTATTTCCTCAATTTACTGCATGTTAAATTTTTAACAAGTTTCTTGTTAAGTTTTCTTTTTTTACTTTTGCTTCATCTCTTACTCTCTCTCTCTCTCTCTGGCTGTGTATGCATTAAGAATTTTATTCGTTTTTGGTTGCCAGTACTTTTTTTTTATTTTTTTCAATATTTTTTTTTGTTGTTTTTGGCTTTTACCTCAAGCCTAAAATTATTTCAACATTTTGGCAAAATCGTATACCAAGTCAGGGATTTTACCATATCTTTGTTGTTGTTGCATATTATATAAAGATTATATTTGGAATGGTTAGTTTATTCATATTTAAAGAGCATGTTAAGTGCCGAATGATTTGCTTGTTAGTTGTAATAATGTTGAAATAGATTTAAATTATATTGCAAAATTTATACATATTTTGTTGTTGTTGTTGCCCTTTTTTCAAAAGAAACATCATATTACGTTTATATTAAGAGATTAAAGTAGAAAAAGAAATATGATGTAGTTAGGCAATAAAAACATAAATGGTTTTGTTAATATAAAAAGCGGGTTAAGTATAATTTGAATAAATAAGTGAATCCAGAGGCCTGTTTAAATAATTTTTTTTTTTACAAAATACTTACTTAATATGATTAGAATCTGTCTGTAGCCTTCTTCGGCCTTATACAACATTGCAAGTTTATACTAAAATTAATAAATATGTTTTTATATTAAATTAACTTATATTTATACTGAGAAGGAAAGTATAAAATTTACAAATTTAAATTTAAAAATTTATAGAAGCATCAGTACGCTCGCCCCCTTGTCCCCAAAGTACTCAGAAATTTAGTTTGAAAATAATTTTTTTTTTCTTAAATATTTTCTTCATTAGCCGTGTGTGTATCATTGAAAATTTTGTTGTTGGTCTACAAAGCATACAAAACAACTATCTTTAGAAATTTTGTCTGCCCGTCTGTGTGTTTGTCTGTGTTCGCATCACTTCAAAACTATTGGATGGATTTGATCAAAATTTTGTGAGGATCTCCTTGGTTCTAAGGGATCTCCTCTTTTTTTCATAATAATAGGTCATTTCGTAGACAAAATAGAAATACAATAGTGAAAACTCCCAATTTTACCTGTATAATGGTACTAAACAGTTGTCAGCACTTATTAAATTTCTAACACTGTCTAAAAAACTCTAGAATAAATAATTAAATTTCTATTTTACGAAAATTAGAAATGACATGCAGGCGAAGTTTTGAGCACTGCTAGTCTTAAGTAAAACCAAAATAAAAGATGCTTTGTAAACTATGAAATTATTGAACATCTATAAAAATGCACAGATCATGAATCGGTGTGGATACAGAATAGGAAATAACCAAAAATTATTTTAAGCTGAACAAAAAATGAGGAAAATTAAAAAGGACAATGATAATAGGAGTGAAGTTCATTATGAGTTTTTTCATTATGATATTTTTATCACAATATTACACATGACGTTATTTTTATTTTAAACCTTTAAGAAATAGCAAACTACCCTGAATGCTAGCAGTTTTTTTTTAACTTTAATTGATGCTGCTACAAATAAACTTGAGATTATAGAGGCGGTTGATAAAAACTACGAGGCCTACTTGCTTTTAGCTTGCAAAAATGTTTAGAGGAAGTAAAATCCCTGACAGCATTTAGACGCAATTTCACAGAAACATTTTTTCAAATTTCGATTTGATAAAGAGTTAGAATTACAAAATTTGAATGATCCCTATTAGTTTAGAATCCTTTAAAATTCTGGTGATAATCGGACCAGAATCTCCTTAGTCAGAAGACACAAGCAACTAGACTAAAGCAAAATCATTATTACTACTTCCTTTCTTTTTATATCCTTTACCACAAAAAGTGGAAAAGTTTGCTATTCCGTGTTTAATTTTTATAATATCAATTTCCGACCCCTGGCTTCTTATGCATAGCGAAGTTGATAGAGCGATGTCCGTCTGTCCGTCCGTGTTAGTATTGAAATCGCAAAAAAATAAATATGTCAATCGATCATCAGACATAATGTCGAAAGAGGTGCTATTGGAAACTAGCAGGATGGGTCCATGTCCTTCGAGGCAGCAGGCAAAACATCACGCCTACCTCTAATTTTTTATGCCATTTGGAACAATAAAAATTCCAATCAAAAATATAAATATATGGGATAATAGAGAATTAAAAATAAGCAAAAAAAAAAAAAAATAATAATAAACATCGAAAATTGGCGCTCGCCCATATTTTCCAAGTTACAAGGCCCTTTAATTTTCAATTTTTTTTAAATATCAATATGGGTATCATTTTAAAGCGTTTGAAGAGATCTTCAAAAAAATACAAAAATTTTTTAAAAATGCTTAACCCATTAAGAGCAGATGTTATATATATGTGAAATTAGTTATGTATATACAGTACCCAAAATTGTTGTTTTTAATTCTCTGTCACCTCAATTTTTACTTTTTTGATTGGAGTTACTTCACTAAACTAGATTTACATAGATGGTGAAGGGTATATAAGATTTGACATAGCCGAATATAGCGCTTTTACTTGCTTTATTTAAAAATGCTAGCTGAAGGATATTTAGCATTTATTTGTAAATTAAGAGAAATTGACCACATGTGTCTCTCAACATTACTTTACACTTTTTATTTAATTTTAAAAATCATTTAATTTGTCTTTGTTCTAATAATAGAATATTCCGCTAAAAAATAAAATATTGTTAATATTTAAAATGAGTTATTAAATTCGCTAAAATGTTAGCGATACTCATGTGTTTTTAGATTTTCAAAAGCTTAAATAGTTTTTAAATTGAACCCATTTATTTAAAAAAAGTCATAATTAAATTACTCATACGTTTTTAAGAAAATTTTTAAAAATCTTTATTTTATATTAGATTTTTTATATATTGTTAACAAATGTATTTAAGCGTTAACAGAATAGTAGTTTTTAACTTATCACTAAAGTAACATAGGTATCTTTTTATGACAAATTATTATTCGGAATCTTTTTAATGTTAATTTAATACATTTTTTTAATTTTAATTGTCTTTTTGCTTTGTTGTTTCAATGGAGTTTTCATTTAATCAATTTGGCTTCTAATACAAGATTCTTAGGTTTTCTACACAAAATTTAGGTAGAATATGAGCAGTAGAAAAATGGCCATAATGATATGCTTTTCCCGCAGTGATACTTTGCATTTTGTAGTTTTAAATAATAAATAGTTCATGAGAATATCATGAAATATTTATATTTTTGAAGGAACCAAGCACGATTAAAGTAAATTAATATTAATAAGTATTTTAACGTATTTCTAAGTTTTAAAAACACTTCGATTAAACACAAAGCAGCCTGCTATTTGGTCAGTAAACTAAGCTTTTGTTTTGTACCATTGACTTCCCACAAGCTTTATTACTTTTAGAAATAAACCAATTTTTTTAAAAAATAATTCTAATAAATATTACTTATACGCCTTGAATATTTTTTCTAAAAATAAATATTTTTAATTTCTAAGAAATATAAACTGCTGCTAGGAAAATCTATCTAAAGATAGAAAAGCATTATAAAGGGAATAGTAAAAGAGGTCGTTTCCTTTTAGGGCTCTTACATTTTCGAACCACGACAAGCTCGCAAGCTCCTCAACCGGTTTTTACCTTAAGCTAGTAATTGCTCATACGGGGAAAAAATGCCTACCGGTGAAGAGCTTTAGAAACACAGAGAAATTTAAATTTAAATTGCAGCGAGAACGCTGTCCACACTTGCATACTAGAGATCAAAATTTCTTCTGACCACACAACCCTGGCCTTACCTGGCCTACCTTAAGTTTAAAGGGTATATTTTTTTTTTGAGTGCCAGCAATCAAAGAAGGTGCACGATCGATAGTAGTTCAGAATTTTAGAAAATTCCGAAAATATCTGATAAAAAAAAAAAAAAATAAATATTAAAACAGATTTTTATTTTGAAAAGAAAACACAAAATAAAAATTCTTGAACCTTTTTATTTATAAATTAACGTGTGAGTTTTTAAAATAAATCCTTCTATTCTGTACATGAATTCTTTAGCATACGAGGGCTGCTCTATATATTTCTGGCCCAATAGTGAAAATGCGAATATTTATGATCAAAAAAGGTTTTATTGTTTTTCAAAGTATTCTCCAGCATGATTTATACACTTTTGCATGCGCTCAAACCAGTTGTCGAAGCACTTTTTCCACTCCGATTGAGACACCTCTAAAACATGGTTTTTGAACACTTCAACAGCTTCTTCTGGCGACGAAAATCGTTGACCATGCATTTTTTTCTTGATGTGCAGAAACAAGAAGAAGTCATTAGGTGCCAAGTCAGGGCTGTACGGCGGATGACCCATTAATTCGACGTTTTGGCCGGTCAAACACGCTCTGGTTTGAGCCGATTCGTCTTCTCTTGTTGGTTTTTCGAATTTCTCCGATGACTTCAGGCAAACAAATTGTAGTTTACCACTCAGAAGTGACCGTCCTACGTTGCTCAAGCGGAACAGTCGCCACATGACCAGTTTTGCCGAAGAAACAGGCGACCATTTGCTTCGAAGTGCTTCTTCCACGAACAACTTTCGTTGGATTTTGCTCGTCTTTGAAGACCCACTCGGTCGATTGTTGTTTTGTTTCGGGCTCATACGCATAGATCCATGATTCGCCACCTGTGACGATCTTATAAACGTCTTTTGAAGCACCGCAATCGTAGTTTTGCAACATTTCTTTGCACCAATCGACACGGGCCTTTTTTGAGCGACTTTCAAATTGTGCGGTATCCAACGAGAACAAACCTTTTTTACGGACAGGTGTTCATGCAGTATCGAATGTATGCTGGTGGAAGAAATGTGCAAGGACGTTTCTATCTCTCGGTATGTCGCATGTCGATCTTGCATTATGAGTTCACGCACGGCATCAATGTTCTCTGGCACAACAGCCGTTTTTGGACGACCTTCACGGAATTCGTCTTTGAGCGAGCTTCGACCACGATTAAATTCATTATACTAATTTTTCACGAAAATGTTCACGATTTTTCTATATTATTTTTTTCAAGTCACTGTTAACAACACAAATAATGGTCGTAGGTCAAAACGTTTTGAGAACGATTATGCTTAAAAATGACAAACTTTCCAATGGAAATGTCAGATTGCACTTGGCAGCACTCAGTGTAGCCAGGCCAGAAATATATATAGCAGCCCTCGTAAAACAAATAATCACTTGTGGCTCGGAATAAAATAAAAAAAAAAATTGGAAAAATTACTTACTGGAATGGAGGCAGTGGAGGCTTCTAGATGACCAACTTCAACTCCTGTTGCAACTAAACTGCTTTCAAAGGCAAGCATGTATGGAAGACCTGCATTGATTTCTTAAGCTAAAAAGTTGAATCAGGAAAAAATTGAAATAAAAATAAAAATAATGAAAAATATTGCAACAGTTTTTCTTAAGATTTTTTTTCTAAAAAGAAATTTAAATTTATTTTATTCTTTTCCAAGACATATTCAATGGAAGAACAAATGTTGAAAATGGATAGATTTGTCTAAAATTTATTGATATCAAACAACTAGAACAACAACAATTGTCATTATTTTATTTTACTCTTTCCCAAGGGTAAATTGTCTACGTTTTTTAATTTACAATTCATGCTTCTGTTTCTGTTTCTGCTTTTGCTGTTACAGTTAGTGTTACTATTACAGTTATAGCCTTCACCTTTTGAGCGTGTTCAATTTACTTTCATGTTTCATTTTGTTGAATAATTTTACAATGCAGTTCAAGCAACAAATAAAAATGTGAATTGTAGATAAAACACAAACACACACTCTCTGTATAACTCTCCCTCTTTCTCTCTCGCTGTTCTCTTAAATACACATTCATATACACAAACGTATTTAAAGTGGCAGCAGCAGTAGCTGCAGTTGTGTATCATCACTATCATCTTGTTAGAGTTGGCATTCGAAAGTGTTTGTGTAAGTGTGTGTGTGTGTGTGTGTGTTTGTGTAAAGAGTTTTGTTGTAAGTACAGCTGTTGCTTTTCATGCTTATTCAATATAAAGAAATTTTATTGAATATTTTTCTTTTGCCTTCGTATTGTATAAATGTATATCCTGTTGCATTATTATTTCTTTAAACATTTTTCTATTTCACTTTATCTACTGATTGTATTGCTGTAACTTTTTGATGTTGGTTGAAACGATTTTAAAATTGACTGCACGTACTTTTTGAGATGTAAACTGTGTTTTTATTTTATTTCATTTAAACAAAAAACAAACTTCTCAAAACTTGTGTATATTTTTCCAGTATCCCTTTTTTTTGTGCAACTATCAATTTTTCTACATATAAACAAACATTTGTTCTTTCATATTGATACACGTTTGTTTATTTCTAGTATTTATTATAGTTTCAGTTGTTTTAGTTTTTTTTTTGTTGTATCGATAAAAATAAGTTTTCAGGATACTACTCATATTGAGTGCATTTATTCTGCCATTTTTACAATATTCATGTTATTGCTTTCAATTGCTTTAGCTGTGTGTTTTTTATTTCATTAGTTTCCTTAAGAGAATTTTGGTTGTGTTTTCTTTAAAAAAAGTTATTGCAAAGTTATTGAAATCTAATTTGGTAGTGTTTTGAGGATTTTTTTATTTGTATAAAGTTTTAAACAGAAACAGCATATGGTATCAAATTTATTTGTATCTAGATTAAATATTATTTTTAACATATTTTAATAAATTCTTAAAATATATCATAAAATTTTACATATAAATTTTATAAAAATGATTTAATTCTTATTTAATATTTCACCACACCATTGCGTGGCAGTAACAAAAAACAGGAAATAAAAATATTTAAATTAAGTTTTAAAAATAAGAAAAAAAAATTAAAAAATTTGTTTCGTGAAATATTTATAAATAAGTTTTTGAGATATGCAATTTTTTATAATTCTAGTTAATAAAAAATTATTTTTGTCTGATTACAAAACAGGAATTAAAAATATTTTTATTAAGTTTTGAATACAAATAAATTAAAATAAAATATTCAAAAATTGAAATTTTTTCTTATGATGCAACTCAACTGTGCAGTACAACATCAATGTATAAAATTTTAAAACATATCATGAATTGGTATAATTTTTTTCATAAAAATAACTAATCTTTTTTATGTTTCTCCACTCCACTGGGTGGCTTGATCAGAAAAAATTTTAATTTTTTAATATTTTTTTATTTTTTTATATTAAGTTTTGGAATTACAAAATTAATGAAAATATTGAAATTTTCTTTTTGATTATGTTACCAAATGGCATAGGGAAATATTCATAAGAAACATCTTGAGCTTTTATTTATATATTTTTAAATTTACTTTTTAACATACATGAATACGGCGTATGATTAATATTAAATGTCAATTAATTCTTTACTGAATGCTGCTTTTTTGTATTTGTGTCTCCATAACTCAGTCATTTCTTGATCGATTTAGATATTTTTTATTTTTATTTTGAAGGTGATGCTTACAGGTAGGTCCTGTTTGAAAACAGTTCATAATCTTATAAATTAAAGGGTGTCCCTATACAACATATATGTTTTTTACGTGTATTATGAACCGTAAAGGGCACCGCTTTCATATTAAAAAAAACTGTTTATCACTATAGCTCACATTGGCAAAAAGTAATAGAACAATAAATCTAAAAATTAAAGGGTGTCACCATAGGTGACCTATATGGGACTATCTTTTGAACTATTATAAACAAATGCTTGCAAATTGGATAGAATGTCGATTGCTATGACCATTGTAGAAACAAGTTTTAATATTCGAAATTGAAGGGTGCACCAATAGTTAATAGGATTGTATTGCTTACTCCACTACAACAGCAAGTATAATATTTAGATTTGATAATAAAAGGGTGTCCCAATAGTTGATGTAATTTGATGAATGGTTGAAAGAAAGAAAGTAATTTTATGAATATTGCCAACTGACGTTAGTGGTCTTGTTTATTAAACAATAGAAAAAAAATAAGTTAACTGGCGCATAAAGTACGCCAAACAGTCAAAAAGCATTTTTTTATTATAGCATTTCCTCAAGAATTTCTCGCAGATCTTCCTTCCTGCATGTGCGTCAACTATGTTTACTAACTCACTCCTTTGGTTTAAAAAGCGCCTCGTCATGGAGCAAACTATTTAAAAAACGTAGGATCGCATATTGTTGTCAACTTAGTAATTCAAGATTTAGCTCAAGTGATTATTATTTGTCTTAAGTTTTTGCAGCGAATGGATCATTACTGAATTGCTGCTTCCTTATCCTCGGATATATACTGAATTGCTGCTTCCTTATCCTCGAAAATATACCCAGAGGCCTTTAGCTTTGAGCACTGAACAAGGTTGAGTGTTATTATTTAAGGTATAATAAAATCATGTTAAGGACATTATTAAGTGATATTTTTTTCTTTCCTGAGGTAATTTGTTAAGTATTTATTTTCATCAAAGTAGTTAGTTCAAGAAATAACGTTCAACTTTTTTTTGTTATATTTTAAGCTCAGGCGTATGATTAATATTAATTAAGTATATCGCTGGTCTCATGTAGAAAGGCCTTAACTCGCATTTATGTAACTTTACAGGAGAAGGTAAAAACATAACAGAAACTGTATTTATCACAATGTAATACTAAAAATTAAAATGCTTAGAAAACCGTTATTTTTGATACTATTGCATTCAAATTATGTGACAAGGTGTATCTGTATGAAAAGTATTGGAATCACGAAAAATTTCAATTTCGTAAAAAATCGAGACAATGAGACAAGCGATATGTGAATGGCTTTAATTAAAAACTACTGAAGCCTTTTAAAAAACATAAAAAAAGGAAATAAATCTCATATTAAGAGCTAACTAACACATATAACAAATGTTAAATACATAATTTAGTGACATATATTTTCAAGTCCTTATTAAAAAATTCACCTTAAATTAAATTATTTAAGACAATCTGTAAGTAATCATAAAAATATATCTCAGCGTATGAGTTATATTAATTAAAGTTTATTAAAAATAAAAAAATCGCTTCAATTCACAAATAACTAAATTTCTTTTTTTATAATTTTGCTTAATTCTATTTCATTGCCTTTTAAAACGTATATTTATACCGACCTATTGCTACTGAATATGTATTGCCTATTAAATGATCAAACTTAAATTTAAATTAACTAAACTGGTTCTCTGAGAATTGTATTTGAGATAAATAAATCCAAAATTTTTAACAAAGAAACCATTTTTTTATTCTTTATTAGAAACTGAAAACTAATGATATATTAAAAGGATTAAATAAAAACCAAAATGTTTTTAAAAAGAGATAAATAAACCAGCGTGTAATACCTTGAGATGAATTTTATTATCGTCTTTGTGTCTTAGGACACCTTTCCTGTGAGGTAAAAACAAGGGTATTAGGGATTCACAAACATATTAAGAACACGGTTTATGAATATTGATAGTCAATGGTTAAGTAAGGCAAATAGTTTCCACTAACATCTGGGAGTTACCTGAATGGCTGTAGTAATTTTTTCTGTTCTCTTCTGGAACTTTTTTTCATGTCAGCAATTAATAACTTAATAACACAATGTTACTAAATCGGCTTTTGGTAATTTAACACGGCATGAATTCAAAATAATTAACTGCATGTAGCCTCAAGTTATATCTTTGGCAACTATCCATTTGCCAAAAGACATTGTAGGATTTTTTCTTTTTCATTTCAAAGCTAAAGCCAGTCTCAAATAAAAATTTATTATTTAGGAGAATGGAAAACATTAAAAAAATCTCAATGATTATCTTCCTTATAAATTTATATGTAGCGTATGAGTAACATTAAATGCAACTTCTTGATTTTCATTTCAGATTTTTGATAACTTCTGTTTAATGTTACTCATACGCATTAGATAATTTAATTTTTAAAGATTTAGCTTTAAGTCAAAATAATTACTTATTATCAAAACTAATATTTTTTTATCTCATCTGTTGAAAGCCATAGAAATATTAATAGTAAATTAATATGTGTCTTAGTTAACTTTTTCGAGTTATGTAAATTAAAAATAAAATTTTTATTCAATATAACTCATACGCTTATGGCGATTTTTAAATTAAAATAATTACTGATTTGTAACAAAGTTAAGTATTTAACCAAGTTATGCTACCAAAAAAATTGTTTAAATTTGACTACTCGGCTTATCTTTTTTTATAATTTATTATTTTCTTATAAAAGAAGTTTGCGTTTTTAATTTTATTGGTGTATTATTCAATTAAACAATTTTCTTTGCAAAACAAAAGCATCTTAATCTATTCATAAACTTTAGAAGCGAATTTTAAGAAGAAAACCCCTGCTGAAAAACTTTTTTTTTTTCAACAATAATAAATAAAACTGTTTTACAAAGAAATATATATTTTTTATAAATTCGCTCAACAATAACAAGGTTTTTTTCTCATATTGCCGGAATATATTTCCATCAATTCCACTTAAAAGCAAACAAGCGTTTTTTTTTACATTATAAAATGGTTTTGTTTGTAGTTGTTGTTCGAAAGTTTAAACGTGCGTTTATAATGGATTTTATCTACTTTTATTATCTTTGAGGCATTTATGCATTGTTTGAAGAATCGTTTTTCTTTTCTCTTTTCTTTCGTTTTTTATATGTAAATTTTTTTCTATTCTGTATTTTTTTATTTATTTGAAAATACGTAATTTTTTCTATATTGTGGTATGCGTAGGCCATGTTTTGCATAACAAAGAATTTGAGCGTTTTTTTTAAAGAAATAAAAGAGTTTATGGTTATTTTTCATGGCATTGTCTTGCAGATCATTGCAATGCATTGTTTTGAAATCTTTTTACTTTTTTTCAACTATTTTAGAAGGGCATTTAGCTGGATCTTCTCTTGATTATAAGTATATAATATAAATGGTATTGTTGCTGTTGAAAAGGGCGATAAAGTGAAAAAATTTAATAAATCAAATTGGAAAAATAATGGATTATATCCTTAAGATTTATTTATAGAATGTAATTATTAAAGAAACTAAAAAATAAGGCAACATATTCTTAGACTAACAGTCAGTTTTAACTTTTTTAACAAAGTATAATAAATACTGTTATCAACCTCCCTGTTTCGGTCCATAAGTTGCCTGCTGATTTTTTTTTCTAAAAAGGGAAACGTCAATCTACCATACCTTTATGTGTTCAGATTACATTATCTTTTTGAAGCCTTTTAACCCTTTCGGGACGGAGTTTTATTTTGAAAACCAAATTATGTATGATAAAATTTTTTTCATATTTTAAAAGGTATGATAAAAGTATTATGTTCTCCATACTTAAACATTTTAAATTTGTCCTTTTATCCTGGGACATATAATCCCAACAAATATTTTCATGGGACATAAAATCCCAATCAGTGTTCTCAAAGAGCGATTCGAAATTAAAAAGATAACTAAAATATAAATATTATTAGATTTAGATAAAAGTTTACATTTATTTTTAACATTTTAGAAATGAAATTAGGTATTTATTTGTGGAATGGCCCAAAACACTTGTAACATAAGGCGTTGTTACAACCTGAGCATATCATCTTTGTTCGCTTTTCTATGCCAAGTGAAGAACAGCGGACACAGCGACAACGCTTCTCTTGCTCTACTGGCAAGTGGTCTATAATAATAATATAATTCTTAAGTAATAGTAGAAAGCAGAAGCAGACGTGTTTTCCTTACAATTGCTGGCTAGTATGGAACTATTGGTATAAAAGCAGTAACAGAAGTGCTGCCTATATGTCAATGCAGCTGCTAATATTCTATCTAGCATATTTGTAATAAATTAGACTACATGCCTTCTAGCTTGCAAAACTTCTTGCTTTAAAATGCTGCATTAATCTGAAAGATAATATGAGACACTTACATCAAGTTTATTTTAGAACACAAGATATGACGCAACAGCTTCTCTTGCAGTTATGTCTGTGAAAATATATCGCTTTTTATAAACTTATTCATTTTAGCTTATCAAACCATATTTCAAATAGAAGCTTTTGTGTTTTTGAAAAGTTAATAAAAGTAATATTCGGAACTACTAAAGTAATATTCGGAACTACTAAAATAGAAGAAGAAAAGCAATTAATATTAACTTCTTTTTGTTTTCTATAATTTTAAATCAAAATAGTTAAAATACATACAATTCCTTTTTTGTATTAAAAGACGTATTCTAAGCTTTCTGTAGCAGAAAAAGTAAATAAAATAAATTGAACAATTTTTTTTTTAATAAACGTATGATTAATATTAATTGTGACTTATATGAGTTAAAAGATCATAACTCGCAGACCAAAAATGCTTGTGTTAATTTCAAAGCATCAATTTAAAGCTTAAAATAAGCACTTTGTTATAAAAAAGAATTATTGCATAAAAGATTTTTGTTAGACTAGAGTTCGTATAAAATTCGAAAACGAAAATTATTATTTAAAAGAAAATATCAATTTTTAATTTATAAATATTGTTCCAGCGTATGAGTGATTTTTAATTCAGGTTTACTTCTATGTTTTTTTTTTGTTCAATAAATAACACTAAATCCTTAAAACTCTTAGCTTTAATTGTCTAAACTGTTTGCCATCACATATTTACTAACAATTAACTAATTACATTTTTTGTATCTATTTTATTCCATTATATTCATAAATAACTAATAAATCCATGTTAAAAACTTTAGTAAAGCTACAAAAAAATAATATTCATAATCCGAAAATAAGAAATTAAAAAAAAAAAAAATACAAAATAAATGAGAAAATGAGACACATGCTGTGTGCTGGTTATTTGCTAGCATTAGTGTAATTATTATTAATTTATGGCGTAATTGCTGTTACTGTAACTAAAGTAATACAAAGGGTCCAACTATAATTGAGGTTGGCATTTAAAATCTGTGTGTTGTCTCTAATTTTAAACCATAATCTCTAAATGGTTTTGCCTTTTTAGCAGCAACAATTTAACGTTGCACAAAATAATCCTATTTAAAAAGGCAAAGGTAATGCACTGACAATAACTGTAATACAATTTTAGTATGTACAAGTAGCAACAAATATAGTGGAAAAAAGGAACAAAAATTTTTTTGTTGAAAAAAAAAAAAAGAAAATATAACGAAGATAATTCTAAAAAAAGAATTTAATTTCATGCTGCTGTAAACGAATGTGTCATATTTAGTTAAAATATATATTCTGTTTGTTTTTCTTTTTTTGTAGGCTTTAATGCCTTTTTAACAGTTTTATGTTTTTGGCTAAAAACTCAAAATCAAATGAAGCGAATGTGTAAAAATAATGTTTCTGATGTTTTGAATAACTGGTTTGTGACTGGAGCTACTTCAAAAAAAGTGTTGTTAGGTTGCATACTAGTTTGAAACAACAGCAACTACAGAAATTAATTATTAAATTGCAATATATAATTTTTTGTTATTAAATTAATTTATTAACTTTTTTGAAAGAAGTCATACTTAACGTATGAGTAATATTAATTCTGGCTTTTTTTATATTAAAGACGATATTGCAGAAACTATTGCCATTATTAGAAAAATAAAATTAATCCAATAAAGCTTACAATTTATTTATTTATCACATTTCGTCCGGATCAATGTCATCCATATTTTTAAACGAAAAATCATTAATCATGGTGCGGTAACGATCTCCATCGACCGTAATGTAAAATCCGGCCTCATTTTTGAGAAAATAAGGTCCGATGACGCCACCAGCGTGTAAACCACACAAAACAGTGCATTTTTCTGGATGCAATGGAGTCTGTAGGGTATGTTGTTTGATTGGTCTCACTCCATATGCAGCAATTTTGCTTATTAACAAACGCAGACGAGCGGCTAAGATAGACGTTTAAGTGCACCATAAAATCACGAAGTCGTCTATAAGTTGCTAGAAATGATGACTGATTTTCGAAGTAAACTTGGATGAGTTAAAAGCGTTGTTCAAGCGTGTGTTTTTTCACAAAGACTTGCCAGAGTTCGTTGAAAATAATAACAATAAAATTTTATCAAAAATTAATTTTTAGTGATATTTGGTCTTTGATAAAAGCTCGCTAGTTTTTAGAATATTTTATGGGTTTTTGAATAACGTTGTTCACATCCAAATTGGCATTTTTATCTGGCATTCTTATACTGTTGTATTTAAAATTTTTTATTGCTTACTTTGAACGTTGGGGAATGTCTACCTGTAATTACGCAAGTCCTCGTCCTGGCTGCATTAATGAACGTTCAAAAATGCACGGGCTCTCTGCATCTCGTTTTCCTTAAATATCATTAACTCTTCATGCAATGCCATTTTACCATTGTCGTTTTTTCAAGTATCGTATAAGACGCCATTAATATTTTTTCTATAACACCTTTATTTCCTAGAGAAAGCCATATAGAATTTTCCTTTTTTGATATTGAAATCTTTCTTAAAATTAACAAAAATAGTAGTATTATTTTCTATTTATTTATGCAACTTGAAATTATAAATTGCACTATTTGCCATTAGGAGTTTTAACATTTTCTTGAAAAAATCTTTTAACAGGCGTATGATTAATATTTATGTCAGTTAACTTAAATTAAAGGCCTAATTTTAAAATGTTTTTCTTACCTTGTCTGAAGAGGTTTATTCTAAAACAAAAACATGTTTAGGAATCCACCCTTATTCTGTATGGTGTCGACAATTCAAGGCGACGGCTATTTCAATCGATTTTGAAAACCGGTATTCTCGTTGTCAATATTGCTATTTATCGATGACTAGCAATATGAATTTGGTATTTAGTAAGGAAATGTGACGTTGATTGAATTGAATAAACTATAAAAATAACACAAATAAAATCCATCCAGAGGTTTTCGAAGAGGCGCTGTTCCTTTTAATTTTGAGGAACAGTGGGAAAATAGTGCGATTTCTCTAAACGCTCTTGGACCACGAAATAGAACGAGTGATAGAAGGCAAAAGTTATGATATATAGTGCTTTATAAATTCATGCTTGACAAAATTCTTCTTAAAGGTAATATAAAGTCACTGGAAGCGGCATATTTAAGAAACCATAACAAATCAGCTCCAGTTCCACAAGCAAGTCAACCTTAAGGTTGTGGTTAAGGGAGTCCTAAGTGAATGGAAACTTCTTGATGTTATAAACAACGCATATTTGTACGTGCTTTAATCATTTCAAAGGGTAAGCCATGTTCCCTAAAGCGCTTTACTTGCATTTGTTGATTGCTGTTTTATTCAGTCGGAATAACCTTTCGAATCTTTGAAATGGATAACTTTGAATTTGGCACTTACTTTTAGACTTCTGTCTAAGAAGTCTTCTTAGTACCATTTTTTCTCACTTTCTTGATCAGTCAGTGTCGGAAGGAAAAAATTATTATTTTTAACACAATTAAATATAGTAAATTAATAAATCAACTGACTTAAATAGTAGATATGTGACAACGTCGGCATTAACTGTATTGTTATTGTGTTGAAGTGTTGTTGCCTCAAAGTTGACGATGATGCTGTCGACGCTAAACATAATAATAATGGTGATTATTTTGGAAAATTGCAAAAAAAAAAAATATTCTTTTTTATTAAATGTTAAGATTTATTTTATTTTTTAAGACTCAGCTGCTTATATAAACTGTTTATTTAATTCGCTTTTTTATCGCTTTTTTTATCGTCAGCGTGTTTAACATAAATTTCTATAAATATTTTTAATGTAGTGGTATGTCATAACGGCCACGGACTTAATGTCCATTAACATTATGTCGAACCAAAAAGTGCCATACAATGCAACATAATGTGAATTAACGTTGAGTCATAACAGCAACGTTTGCAGGTTATATCATAGAGGATAAAATCCTTGGGCTCTGTCGAAGTCTGGTTGTGCAGAAAATCCTTTGAAGCGAAGCCGCTGTTGGTTATACAGTAGAGGAGAAAATCTTTGCGAAGAAATATTTGGTAAGCGAAGCCGTTATTGTTTTAAGTGCGGACACATAGCACTTCCATAAGTGATACTATGTTCATACTAAAAAAGACATAATATCCATGGACACTATGATGTTTTTCAGAGCGACATAATGTCCATGGAGATTTTGTCGTTTTTAAGTGCGATATAAATATCAAGGACATTATGTACTTGGACACTGTGACATGCCACCTTTAATTTTTGCTTGTTTTACATAAAAAACATTTTAAAAAGGGGTACCGGCGTATGATTAATATTGATTAGTAATAATTAAAGGCCAAAATATAGGTATATATAAAATATTGAATTATCAAGAAAGGTTCTACTTACGCTATTTAGAAATGTTCTAATTACGCTATTTAAAGAAGTTTATTTAAAATACACCATATTTGAGAGTTATTTTAATTGTTTTGCAAATTTACGAATTTGGGTTCTTTCAAAATTTATTTCAATATTTCTTACTTAAAACTCAACTATTTCTTTGTTCTGTTTAAATTATTCATTGTGATCTTAAGCGTTTTTTTTCTTATTTTTATTTTCTCACTTTCCTTGGCTGAATTTTTGTTGGCTTTAGTTTTGAACAATTGTTTTTGTTTTTTTATTTTTGTTCGTTTTGGCTTTAAGTTTGCATGTCTTTTCATGCATGTTTATTAACATTGTTTACAAGTTAATATAAACAACAATCATCTTAACAAAAACACAATCATTCTTATATTAAAACGCAATCAAACCAAAACCAGTCACAATGAAAAGCCAAAAATAAAAAGAAAAAATAAATTCTTTCTACAGTGAAGTTTTAAGAAAACAAAAAGTATAAAATTGATATAAAATAAAAAGAAAGCTGCGAAAATTGTTGCTTACGGTTTTTTTTTTGTTGGAAGTTGCTACTTGTTCACTGTCTGTTTCGTTAGTTTTTAGGCACAAAAAATTGAAAAAATATAATAAAAAAACTTGTTTTGGATATATGCCAGTAGCCATACTTGTACTTGAACATATAAACATAATAACAAATACACTTACACAATAACAAACATTATAAAAATAACATAAGAAGCATCACACACATCATGTTCAATGGCAAAAAAAAAAAAGTCAGCAAATGCAAGTAAAAACTGTTCTACTTTACTGTCACATTCATTTCCTTTTTGCATATTGTTATTTTAACACACAAGCTTAAACAGACATAAACACACGTAAACACACTTATGTATAAATACATACGAATGCAAACATTAGTAGGGAGAGAGAGAGAGTTTTAACAAGTATTGCTTGCTTGTTATTGTCTTGTTTCTTATCTCATTTGGCAAGCCACATATCATGTTTGTTGCATGATGAGGCCACACACATTAAATCGCACACATGTACATACACATTTTGCATGCCGCCTGTGGTTATTTATGAAGTTTTCAGTTCAATTTTAAGTTCACAAAAATAAAAACATATCTTCTATATGTTTTTTTCTGTTGCTGTTAGTGTTGTTATTATTGCTATTAAGGTTACAATTACAAACAAACAGACACACATTATAACACATGTTATATTATAAATGATAACGAATGTTTCGTAAGCCTTGCAGTCAAAAAGAGAGAGTGTGAGTAAAAACACTGCAAGAGTTCTTTGTTTAAAAGCTTCTTTATACATGTGTTCGGAGCAGGGATTTTTTTTAGAACATGATTATGCTTGTGTTACTTTTGGCAACTTTTCTTATACTCTGCCTCTTCTTCTGCTTTTTATGCTTTGTTTTTCTTCTTGCTTTTTATACTGTTGAATATGAAAGTGTCGCGTGAGGTTTTTTTTGGTTTTTTTTTTTGGCAAAAAAGTGTCTTTTTAATAAAGCAAACTTTATTCAATTGTTGTGTGTTTTTAATGAGCTGATATTTAAAGGAGATTATTGAAATAATATTTTATATTAAAAATTATCAAGATAATTCCTGCGCAGCTGGTTATCAGGATGTTTAAAAAGCTTATAAACAGTTTTTGTTTAGCAGACTTTGATATAATATTTTTTAAACTTAAAATTTAAGAAATGTCTAATTATTATAGAAAAATTGGTAACGCTCATTTAAACTTAAACTACTGATAATTAATATTTATTTTTAGGACAATACAGATAAATGTTATTGAATGAAACGCAATTCGTATAAATTTTTCGTTGCCGTTTCAAGGACGTTTATAACTTTGTTTTTTAATTTACTATTTTTTGTATTACATAAAATTACATTTTATTTATGCTAAATAATTTTAAAATTATAAATATTTCGACTTTTTGTTTTTTTATATATAAAATTAATATTAATCATACGTCATCAATTTTTCTTATACATTTTATTGCTTCATTTTTTAAATTATAACTCATTGTTTAAGAAATCTTTAAAAATATAAAGTGAAAATAACACAAGCTATTCCAGATTTAAAAATTTATATTTTTACATTTAATGTTTTAAAATTAAAATAAAAGTATTTTTAAATTACTGGTAGCAAAAAAAAAAAAAAAATCATCATCCTTACGAGTACGGCTTTTAAATTTTTGGAAGACATTGAACTATTTTCAATAGTGTCAACATAATAATGTTTCTATGAAGACTGTAAATGAATATGCTGACAGCCTTACAGGAGTTATTTTTAATCAACGTTGATAAAAAAACATTGAATTAATGGTGTTCATAATTTTGTTAAGGCCTAATGCCAAAATCCGATACCAATACTCCATTTTAATGTAAATAAATAAACAGCAACAGCCATGAAAAAATGAGTTTTTTAATGATCACAAATGAAAGCCTGTTCCCTTCTAGGACGCTTACTTATCCAGATAAATGGGTTTAAGGTTTTCCATTTAAAATTTAAATTTTTTGGTTAAAAACAAAAAAAAAAAAAAACAAAAAAAAACGAATTTTTTGGTCAAAAATATTTTTTTATTTAAATACAGGACAGATAAAAGCCCGTTTCCTTATTGGACTCTTAGTTTTCGAGATAATTGGGTTTAAAATTTTTATACAAATTTTTTTTTTATAAAAATTTAATTAATTGGTAAATGCAATTTTTTAAAATATCACATAAAAAAATTTTTTTTTTTTAATTCCGAATTACAAGTATAAGCCTTCGCTTTGTTATCGAGATAAATGGATTTAAAATTTTTCATAAAAAATATTTTTTATATAAAAATTGATTTTTTTAGTCAAAAATCAAAAATAAAATCAAATTCTAATGGTTTCTCTTAAAGTCGTGTTTGTTTGTGTTTGTGATTGTGATTAATTTTCTTTTTATGTGTGTTAATTGCATGGATTCAAGGAAGGACATCAATTATGCAATGTTATTAAATCGACTCTGAAGCAATATCTAAAAGCTATGGAATATGGGAATTATCGATCTGCGAGTGGCTGAGTTAATTGCGATAATAATAAATTAGTAAAGTGCTAGTTGGACACACAGATAAAGGGTCCGTAGTATCTGACAATGTCAAGTGCCTAGAGAAAGGTCTATTACAGAGTCAGACAGACATTGTAGCAAAAAAAAAAAAAAAAAAAAAAACAAAAAAAAAGTAGTCCCAAAAACAGCGATGGCTGGAAATTTAGCGAATTAAAACTTTTCAAACCTTCCAGACGTTTCACCATGATAAGTATAATTTTTATGTTTTTAATTATGTATAAGTTTTAAATTATATATTTTATAAAATTTCGCAAACGTGTACGGTCTCAATTAAGTCATAATAAATAATATTACTCATACGTTATAAGTTTTTGTTTAGAAAGAAGTATTAAAAATTCATTTTTAAAGCTGCTTTTTCTTAAAAATCTTCTTTTAGTTTTTCCAATGAATCTTTTAAAATGTATTTGATGTTATTGTTATAACAACATTTTTAAGTCGGCAGTCATTTTAAAAAGAAAAACAGAAAAAGTCCTTAAATAAGAATCTTGTAAATATTTAATTAATTTTCGCTTATGATTGTAAGAGGCTTTTAAGCAGCAGTAAAAGTATCCTCTAAATAAAACAAAATGCAAAATCATGATGATGAAGATGAAGCAGAGGCAGAAGCTGAAATACAATGCAAAGCAAACAACCATCCAATATTCGAAAAAGATGCATTGAATACACACAACCTTCAGGTTATAAATAAAACATTTTAAATAACTTCCACCCCTTTTTGGTTTATTTCTTTCTTCTTCTTTTTATTCGATGGTACAAACCCACTATTTCTTCTTTGGAATACAAAATTTAAATTCAAAAAGTCTTATTTGCACAAAAGTAAAGAAAAAAAAGTATTTGACTTTTAAAACTTTAAGTCGTTTGCAGTTTTTGTTCAACAATGGCACACAAGGTTCTCAAAAATTATTCAAAATTAAACAAGCAACAACAGCAGCAACACAAACGGCTACAAAATCATAAAATAAACATTTATGTTAAACAACAACATCAAGGCCTGACTCTTTCGTTTTATAATTTAAAATCTAAAAAAGAAAAAATAAGAAAAAATATGTAAATTTATGAATAAGAGCAGACAAAGAAAGGACTTTCTAAAGGTTTTTGAACTGACCACTTTAAGTTTTTTGTGTTTTTTTTTCTAACATAAAACAAATTCCTATTACAACAGCAAAGAAAAAAAGAACAGGTTCTAACAGGAATCTAACATTCTTTAAACTCTTAAAATTTTCTTGAATTTTAATTTTTAAACTTTCAAGGTCATTTAACTTTTTTAAAGGATTTAAAAATACATCATTGCTATTGGCTATGAAATATCACCTTTAGGGAAATATTTACGTTTGTTTTCATACGAAGAGTTATCAATATGCCTTTAAATAGGGTATTTTTTTAAGTCTGGTGGGACTTGAAGAAGGATCAAGTGTCATACGATTGTTTTACTCTGCAGAATCATCACGAATAGATTGAGGCTTAAACAACGCTACCAAATTTTCCAGATTTAATATCGTTCAGAAATCCAATTTATTTATTCTTCGCTAAATTGTGTTCAGCGGTGAGGCTTATTTTTTGCTTTGTTGGGTTTGTTAATAAAATGAAGTGATGAATATAGAGTGAAAATAATCCACAACACATCCTTTAATCTCCTTTACAGCCAGAAAAACGAACTGTTTGGTGCAGTATAACTATGAGTGACACATGGAGAGCGTTACCGATCCGAGACGTATGTTTCCAAGAGAATGACGCTATGTTTCATATGGTTGCAGCAACCTACGACTTATTGAAATTAAAATATGGTGATATGTGTTCCTTCTGGGTCGTGCAGAGTGACAGTTCTGTATTATTTCTTGTGGGGCCACAAACAGTCACTGGTTTATGCTGATAAGTCAGCAAGAGTTGATGCTATGGATACCAATATTGGTCGTCGCTCAAAGTTGGATGTATAAAATGAGGGCAGAAGATCTACGGTGGCCATATGCCCATAATCATGTATAAGAAGTTTATTAAAATTAATGTTTTTCATTATTTTCTTTTCAGGCTAAAAAACCACTTGTTGGAGCAAATACTCTAGTGAAAAGTCACTGAAGTAAATATTTATTCAATTTAGGAATCACAATTTATGTGTCGGTAAGTACTCATTTGCAATAGCGATAGAATTTTCTTACTAAATTTATTCATCAGACTGAAATAACTGAACCTGCCTCAATATTAACGCAAATAAATTCGCATTCATTATTTAGAAAATTAAATAAAATCAATTGTAAAAAAACTGAATATCTTTTTTTTACAAATATTCCAATTTTTTCGAAAATGATGTTATTGTCTTGTAAGAAGTTAACACAACTATTGACTTACTCTCGTAATTAAAAGTAAATTTTTTCATAAATTATTTAATTATAATTATTTCATTGAAATAATGCTTTAAAAAATTTTTGCTTTTAAGATTTTTGTACAAAGTTAACAGTCAAGATGTGTGCATGGGTGGGTGACTGTTCCCAAGCAAATATGAAAATATGTGAATTTTTTTTTAAAATCAGAAGAAAAAATTTCTCTGTTTCTGAAGAATTTAAGTGAAGAAAGTCATAGTCATTTATATCAAATTAATATTTTAATAACTTTAATGATATTTTTGAAGGTCAAATAAATAATGTAGATTCGGCTTAAGTTCAAGTAAATTTTAATTTCGAAATTTTTTAGGAACGAAAATTTTGACATCAAATTGCGGTTAGCAGAAAGCAAGAACAAATACATGCAATGATTTCTAAAGAGTAACACGAAAAAGACTTTGTGTTGTGTGTGGATTTCGTGTTACCAAATTAATAATGATGTTGTTCGTATTGTGTAACATTAAATTAGTTGCTTAAATAGATGATGTATACAACGCACACAATTAAAGGTATTCAGAATTCTGCTGGTTTTTTTTAAATTAAAAAAAGTATGTAAAAAATTTTTTTTCTTAATACAATTAAAAATTTAAATTTACTTGAGTTGGCCACCAAGATCGTACGATATAATAGATTGGAGTGACAGAGAACTCAAAAATAAAAAATATGCACTATAAATAATTTTACATAAAGTTAAGAATTTTTAAATAATTTTAGTATTTCCTTAAAGATGTCTTTAAAAGCTTTTAAATAATACCCATATTGATATTTAAAAAAATTTAATTTCATAGCCCCGTAGCTTGGAAAATATGGACAAGAGCCAATTTTTTCACTTGATGTTTTTATTATTTATAGATATTGTAGAAATTATGCACGGAATGAGAAACTTAGAAATATCCTCTTTCCACTTTTTGTGGTGAAGGGTACAAAAAAGGCGTTTTTTATCCAGTAAAATAATATTTAAAAATTTTTATTTCTGCAATGATAAAATATATCAACTATTATTAAGGCGTCTTAATCAACTTAATTTATTTTTATTCAAACTTAAAAATTGTATGTCTTTTTCTTTTTTAGGTTTTCCAACCGCTTTCCTCTTTATGCCTTTTAACTTAAACAACAAATAAATGAAATGAATTATAACACTTTTATGTTCTTTTTTTTATCAAGTTTTAATGATTTAGTGAAAAACTAACAACTGCAATAACCAGACTCAACATTTGCAACAACCAACCACAAATAATGCATTATACACATGCAAGTGGTTCTTAACTACATGTACAGATATAAGCAAACTAATAATCTAACACACTAACACACTCACATACATCTTAGTAGTTATAAACCCATTAAAAAATAAAAATAAAACAAATAAAAAAGGATACAAAAATAAAACAGCTTCCGTTTTGTTTTTCGCAGTTACATTTTTATTACTTTTAGGCTCATGTCTATTAAACAACAGCAAAATTGTAAAATGAAATCAAAAAACAACAACAGCTGTAGTTTACCTAAACAGACTCATACAACTCATGTACACCTACATTTATACATGATAACATAATAATGTTAATAACTTTTACAAACAATAAGAGCATCATGCTACGAGTAAAAACTAAAACAACACGAACACCAACACCAACAATATGAACAGAATAACGGCAAAAATATTTAAAGAAATAAAAACAAAACATCATATAAATCCCAAACTACAAAAACAAATAAATTTAAATGCACATGCAACTTGTTTTTTTTTTGTCTATACTCTGGGAGAGTGGTGAAAGATAGATAGTGAGAGAGGTGAAGAGATAATTACAACTAATATTTAGAAAAACACTTAAGCAAACTCAGGCATGCAATCGTCATGTTTAAAAAGCAGCAATGTTCATCTGCTTTAATTGCAGTGAGAAAGAAAATTAAATTAAATTATAATAAATTCCTAAAATAATCTTTTGTAATACAGTGCAATGCAATAGCATTCCAATAACATTAAATAGATCATTGATATTATTATTATTTCAGATATTAAAATATGTGTACATACTCACATAATATTTAACACTGTCGAATTTAAGAAGCTGAAAGTAAAGTTGTGTATTTTGTTTCATGAGTTTAAATGTGTCAAACGGGTTTGAAAGTAAAATTATTGGTCGTTTTTTAAGCCTAATAGAGATATATTTGAATTCAATAAAAAACGAAAATTAAAAAAAAATTTAAATATTCCGTACCCAGATAGTTAAAAAGTATTCTTATTACGAGGGCTGCTCTATATATTTCTGGCCTAATAGTGAAAATGCGAATAATCAAAATCAAAATGGTTTTATTGTTTTTCAAAGTATTCTCCAGCATGATTTACACACTTTTGCATGCACTCAAACCAGTTGTCGAGGCACTTTTTCCACTCCGATTGAGACACCTCTAAAACATGGTTTTTGAACACTTCAACAGCTTCTTCTGGCGACGAAAATCGTTGACTACGCATTTTTTCTTAATGTGCGGAAACAAGAAGAAGACATTAGGTGCCAAGTTAGGGCTGTACGGCGGATGACCCATTAATTCGACGTTTTGGCCGGTCAAAAACGCTCTGGTTTGAGCCGATGTGTGAGAGCTCGCATTGTCATGGTGAACAATGATTCGTCTTCTCTTGTTGGTTATTCGAATTTCTCCGATGACTGCAGGCAAACAAATTGTAGTGTACCACTCAGAAGTGACCGTCCTACGTTGCTCAAGTCAACAGTCGCCACATGACCAGTTTTGCCGAAGCAACAGGCGACCATTTGCTTCGAAGTGTTTCTTCCACGAACAACTTTCGTTGGATTTTCCTCGCCTTTGAAGACCCACACGGTCGATTGTTGTTTCGTTTCGGGCTCATACGCATAGATCCATGATTTGTCACCTGTGACGATCTTATAAACTTCTTTTGAAGCACCGCAATCTTATTTTTGCAACATTTCTTTGCACCAATCGACTCGAGCCTTTTTTTGAGCGACTTTCAAATTGTGCGGGATCCAACGAGAACAAACCTTTTTTACGGCCAGGTGTTCATGCAGTATCAAATGTATGCTGGTGGAAGAAATGTCGATCTTGCATTATGAGTTCACGCACGGCATCAATATTCTCTGGCACAACAGCCGTTTTTGGACGACCTTCACGGAATTCGTCTTTGAGCGAGCTTCGGCCACGATTAAATTCATTATACCAATTTTTCACAGTGCTATAGGATGGTGCTTCATCGCCATACAAAGATTTAAGTTCATCAATGCACTCTTGTCGTGATAATCCACGTCGAAAGTTGTGAAAAATGATGGCACGAAAATGTTCACGAGTTAATTCCATTTTTTTCTATATTAATTTTTGCAAGTCACTGTAAACAAAACAAATAATGGTCGTACGTCAAAACGTTTTGAGTACGATTATGCTTAAAAATGACAAACTTTCCAATGGAAATGTCAGATTGCACTTGGCAGCACTCAGTTTTGCCAGGCCAGAAATATATATAGCAGCCCTCGTAACATCGGTTCAATCCGTATCAATCGTAATCCGTTTGTCACTTTAGCTTTAATAGCCAGACTCTTAAGCCTTTCACAGAACAGATTTTATTATGGCTGCTGTTGCAATAGATAAAAAATTAATTTAAAAGTAAAAGAGTGTCCCCATAGAGAAGTATGACCTTTTTTTGACCTTCAAAGGCAGTTCCTCCTTATTCTCCATAACGAAAAGTATAAAAACACAAAATTAATAACTGAAGGGTGCTCCACGTACATTGTGTCTTTTACAAACAAGGGCTTGTCTTTTGAATCACAAAGTACAGAAATTTGAAATTTATGCAGAATGTATGAATATTAAAAAGCCAGAAAAAAACAAATAAAACTTAAGGGGTATTCCCATTAAGGAACTGTGTTTAAGGTATTTAATTCTTTAACAATAAATACGAGTAATAATAAAAATTTAAAGGCTGCGCTCACTGTACATCGTTTGTAAATCCAATGTTTTTTTTTTCATTAGGACCAGCACTTAGGGGATGACCCCTACTTATGCAATACAGAACTAGGAAGATAGGTTGTGGGAAGGCAGATAAAGGGAGTAATGCCAATTTGTATTAATTTTCCCTAAATTTTAAGTATTTTAAAAAAATTTTTGATTTCCTGTTAAATCAATAACTTTGTAGAAAATAAATAAATATTTAACTTTTATAATTCTCTTTAAACAACTTTATTGTCTAAAGAGAATTATGGTCGCTGATTAAAAATTTTTAAAATGCTTGAAATTAATAAAAAATCTTAAAAAATGAAGAAATAAATAACAAATAAAAAGTAGGAAAGTATAAGCATTAAACCAAATACTTAAGTATTTACTTAACTTAAAAAAAAATATTTTTTTCGTGCTATTTTCTTATATTTTCCCGACTTAATAATTAAATCACCGATATTGACTATTAAGGGTAAAAGCGTGTCTCGATGGCCATTTCGCTACCTTCTACTTAGCTCTTTAGGAAACTTCTCACAAACATTTTAAATAAACTAAAGATTTTTGTCCAAACAATAAATTAGAGACAAAAATCAAAGTTTAAACAAAAATTACAATAACCAACAATGATTCTGATTTTTTTCTCCACTGTATACGGCTGATTTTTTTCGGATCTTTTAAACAGTTAAAAGGTGATGGAAATAAAATAGTGTTTTACTACGTTAATTTATTTCTATACACAAGCACTTGCAAATTATTAATATAATTAAACCACGGGAGTTTTTTTTTTTATAAAATTAATGAACTTTCTAAAACATTTTTATTTTTTTAAATTATTAAATCGGGATAACATAAGAAAATAACAGCAAAAAATTGCCGTGGTTTAATTTAAAACACTACTTTTCACGCAAAATTTTTTTCACTTTGTTGTTGTTGTTTAAGAAAATTTTGACAACTTTAAAAAAAATAATTCTGTTTTGGGTTTTTTGTTGGATCTTAAAAAATTTTGACAAAGATATCTTTTTTGATTGTTGGCGACTATTTGAAATTCTTGTAAATAGAAGATACTCAAGGCCATTTGGCAACCGTATCACAAATGTTTACAGTCTGTATTATTTTATACTTTACTGTAGAAAAATGCTGTTTTTTACATTTTTCTTTATTTTAAAAGCCTAGTTTTAGTTGTGGAAGCGATAATATCATATAATTCGCCCTAAAAATGTGACTATACAATGTTGCATACATTTTTTATTGCAATTGCTTTTACTTATGGCATCATTGTTTTGTTGTTGTTGCTGTAAGTAAAAGTATGTGGCAAATTTAAAACAATTTACACCATATTTTAGCATGTGTATTTAATAATTTTTGTTTGTTTCTGAAGCTTAAATAGAAGTGGAAGTGTGTGTTTGTATGTATGTACACATTTTTCTGGCAAAATAAACTTTTTAAATACATTTTAAGCAGCAACAACTAAGTTACAACATTGTTTTTAAAGCATGTGTTAGATATTCTGTGTGTGTGTGTTAACGAGTGTGATGCTTGATTTTTAAATTATACATGTGTTCGCTTGTATGTGTTTGTTGTGTATCACAGCATCATTACTAAATTATTGCATTTATCTTGCAACATGCACCAGCCGTTTTTAATATGTAAATGTGTTTGTATTTTTACTGCTTCTTGTTAATTTATTTGTTGCTGGAGTTGTGTATATTTTTTTTCTACTTTTTTCCGTTTTCTGTTGTTATTGTGTGTTAATAATTGAAATTAGGAAAAATTATTATTTAAATAGATCTTTTTTGAAACTTTTTAAAAAAATACTGTAAATGGAAATAAAAATTAGGTCGTCCCGGATCGGTTCGTTACCAGGGTTGTATAAACACAGTTACTTTGTAGCTAAAGTTGCCCGTTGATAATGTTGGATTGTGTCTTGGCTAAAAACAGAGCTAAAAGAATGCATCGTTTTCCTACAACAAGATGTGAAGTCTTTTAATGGAATAAAAGTAAAAATAAGCTGACGTTTGCGATATAGAAATACATGACTTCAAATCCCAACGGAACCTAGAGTGCAAAGGAAATTATTTGTGTCTTAAATAGTACAGCATGAGTTCAGATCCCAACACAGTTTTGAGTAGAAGGAATATTATTTGTTGTTATGTAGTTTTGAGTGTTATTTTAAAAGTAAACAAATGCTGAAAAGTACTTTAAATCGCTTGGACCCTAGATTAAAAAAGGAAAGCAAATATGTGACCGAGGAGGATGAATTAATTTAGGCCCTTAGATATTCGAATGTTAGGCCAATCTGGGTGCACACCTTAAAAGATTGTAGTTATAGAGAAAAATAACAATAGGGCAACACTGGCTGATTGGTTAAAATGCATATTCAGTGGACAAGAATAAAAAAAAAAAAAATTAAAAGAAATTTTACTGGAAGCACAAAATAAATTTAAAACTTATAGGGTGACCCTCTCAAGGACCTGAATTTTAAATAACAAAATTAAAAAAAAGAAAATCTAATTTTTTGTTTCCTGTTTCCTGATGATGCCACCCAAAGGTGTGGCGAAATATTGAAAATATAAATAAAATTTTTTATTATTTATAAAACTGACCTAGTGATTTTTACAACTTTTGTAAGTAAAACAAAAAAATAAAGCAATACATTGCTATTTGCAATTTTAGTTGTTTTATTTATTAAACAACTTGTTTTTTTTAAACCATCTGTCATTTCAAAAACTGTTGTTGCATTTAAATCATATGAGCAATATTAATTTTATTTGCAGTTAAACACAGCAACCAATTTTGTTAGCTTATTTTTTTCTAATATTGCTTAGGTTTTCCCTATTTTAAAATGTTTTGTCACACTAGAAAAATAAAAAAAAAAAAAAAAATCAAAACAAGTAGTAAAAAAGGTCTCAACAAAAATTTACAAAAATCCTTTATTCCATAACAAGTTAAAACACTTCAATTTCATTGGTATTTATGCAACAACAAAACTAACAGTTAATAAAATAAAAAAAGGGTAAAAAGCGAATGTAAAAAATTAAAGGAAAAATTTATAAATTTTTTTTAATACAAAATCTAATAGAAAGCTCTTCCAAGCCTCAATGTTTACTACATTCAGCTTCAATGCATTTGAAAAATATGACTTTTTTTTATGGTGAACAGCAGCAGGCAACATTTTGCTGCTTATTGTAGCCTAAAAATAGGCTTTATACTCTTGCAATATTTAAAGGCTGCCAGAGTTTGTAGTGTAATACAAAATAATATTTTTTGATTGCTTGTATTTGAAAATTTTTTATATCGGTTTTGTTTTCTTTTGCTGTTGTTTATATACGAGGTTAGTGCAATATATGAAGAAGATTTTTTTTGTACAACGAATTTAATTTTTTTATAAACTTCAGCAATATTCAAAACCAGAAAAAACCATCTCTTCATTTGAAAAATCATCCTCTCGAGTCATATCACAAAGTTGGAAAGGCAGATAAAGAGAGTGAGAAAGAAAGAGCAGTATCACATGTTTTGAAAAGAAAATTGCTTGAGAAGACAATTTCTGCAATTAGGATTTTAGGAAATTACTACCATTTTAACATTATTGATTTCGCTTGTAGTGCTCTTATTTAAATAAAATTTAGGGGTTGTAAGCTTTTGTTAGAAAGTTGGTAGTTTTACTAAAATTAATTGCTGTCCAAAGGAAGCCATACCATTCCAGCTATGCAATGGATTGTTTTTTCTTAAATATTACCAAAGAAATTCTTAAATGTAGATGGAATAACTAATTAAAATACATAAATTTCCGCTACATCTCCTATTATATTGCGAGTCAATCCACCGGCCATAATATAGGAGGAAATTATCGTTCTGTTTAATTACTATAATTACAAGAAAGAAGCAGATTTTTTTGACCTGTAGATTTTCTTGCTGAAAATCCTTTTAATAAGAGGAGGTAGCAACATTTTTCTCAACTCTTAAAAGCTAAAAGTAAAAAAGGGATCAATTTGAATACTTAAATTTAAATGCGTCCTTCTATCGTAGTTTATAAACTGCAGATTATATCTTTTATTTTTGTAGGTCATATTCCTCACTGTGCTTTATTAGCCAAACCGAAAATACTCAACTATGTGATGGAGATCGATTAATCGGTCATGATTAATTTCGATTGATTTTAACACATAAAGCAAAAACAAAACGTTTTTAAAATATGAGCCTTTTATTTTGAAAGTGTCATAAGTCACTTTGCATTAAAGTTGATATACATATTTAAAGGATTGTATTTTAAAGGCTTTAAAGTATTGAAGCTAAATCTCGAGAAGACTTACTTTCACCTCTTATCTCAGGATGCTTATTTTTTTCTAAATAAAAACTATGATTTTATGTAGTAGCCCTTATTCTTCACTATTTATTAATGTCAGTTATTGTGAAACTGACCTCGTACCTATAGCTCTTGTAAGCTTGTTTGTGTCATTTTTTCTTTATTTATTTTTTGTTTAATTCGTATGCATGTGTGTATATGTATGTAAATCTTTAGGCAGATGCTTGTTTGGGCTTGAGTTACTTGCTAACTAATCGCAGGATATTTTGTATTTTATGCTCGAAAATTTTGTTGGCTTACAGCCAAATATATGCCATGGATTCGAATATTTTTATACCTACACGAAAAATACAGATTCATATACAACTTACTTTACATACAATGTTACTGTTCCTTTATGTGGGAGAGCAGTTTTATTTATTTTTTTTTAATTTTATTTATTCCTAGTTTAAGGAAAATATTCCTACAAAAGGATGGTGGCTCTAATAAAAGTAATGTAAAGAAAAAAGCAACAACAAAAGCAATAGGTTTTCTATAGAACATAAATAATTTTAATACTTAAATAATTAAAAGAAAATGTTGATAAAATTAATAATATATAATAAAAACTGGGCTTTAATTTTTAATTAAAAAATCCCAACGTATGATTGATTTTTAATTAGTTTTTAAAATAAAAATTACGTATACGTACCCGCTGACTTTAGAAGGCCATGAACCCGCTATTACTTTACAACGTATTTTTTTTTTTTTTGTAAACTAGAATTAATTTAAACTATTATTCCCTGCATCAAGTTAATCTATTTCAATTAAACCAATGCGTCTTCTTATCACTTTAATATTCTTCTATTTATTTTTCTAATTTTTTCACCATTTTTATTTTTCTGTAACTATTTTAAAACTAAACTTTACCAAAAAATATTCTAAATATTGAGTTATATTACCTGCTCTGTATTATAACACATTTAAATAAAAACAACACTTGCTTACGTGCATATACATACATACGCATACACACATTTTCACACATAAACAGACATTGAAAGTATAAAAGAAGAGCTCTAAAGCGAAAAGTTCACTTTAGGGTAGAATGTCGATGTCGATTTTTAGGCTTAACTTCTAAATACTTGAACTATAGAGAACAAAATACATAAAACAAATGCAAATATTTTTCAGGCAGTGGCTCAACCGAGCAGTTTGGCAGGCAGGCTGAAAGGGGCAGGCAGCCACTCGGCTAGAAAAGAGAAAAATATTTATTATTTTTGCTTGCTTTTTATAGTTTTTGTTATTTGTTTTTTTTTTTTTTGTAGGCGGCTTTAGCATGTGAGAAGTAATGCAATACCGTTCATATGGAACTACACTATTAAATACATACAGACACAACGTACAGAAAAAAAGAGGCTGTTTTGAATATAAATACTTGTGTACTATAAACGGTAGAATAATATTTTTAAAGGGTGGAATAATAGAAGGTGTTTTAATAAGAAAAAGAAGCGAAAATAAAAGAGAATTCAAATATTTCTAAGGTTTTAAATAAATGAGTATTTTAAACACAGATAGTTTTGTTTTTTATAATAAAAATAAGTTCACTTTTCTATAAAAATTAAATATAGAGCATTGTGTTCTTAAACTAACTTAAATTAATTATGAAAAAATACGAAAAGGTTCGTTCGTTACAGATTAAGTTACAGACTCGAATGAAAGTAAGAGACAGAGAAGCCAACTGGAGTGCCGCTTATAAGGAAGGCCTTCGTGAATGCATAAGTCTGCATTTTGAAAACAGAGGTAATGTCGTATCAATGATAGACCAAAAGAGAAAGTCATGTAAAGCAATACAATTCCTATTCCTTTACTTGGCGCTGAGGACAGTCATTTGAAGCTATGATTATTCAGGAGTTAGAGGATGGCGAAATTTTAATCGACAGCAACTCCGTTACGGAAATTGGCTGCACTAAAAGTTTTAATTAGAAAATTGCTACAAATTCTGATGAAATTTTAAAAAGTCCTTCTATTATCTGCAAACCCTCTTTTTAATTAAATAATAAGAAAAGGAGAAATCTTCCTAAGTTTCCTAGTAGCAAAATCATCCCAATTTAAAATTTAATAAAACGAGCAGCAGATATGAAAAAAGTAATTCCTGCTGTCTTATTAGTTTTTCTTTTACGCAAAATCGACGTAATGGCATTTATTTCAGGCTCATTTTCTAAAGATGATAATTTTGTCCAAAGTGTCCCCAGAGAGAAACCTTAACAGAAATCTTGTTACTAATATTAAGGTCTTAAATATTTTTGATATGATAGAATTCAATTCATGGAAAGATAAATCAGACGTCTCTTATATATTTTAGTTCTTTTTTCTCTTCATTTCTTTTCGCCTGCATTTCCATTTTGAGCAAATCACCGTGAAATGTAAAAACAGCGTTGTTGTTGTCCGTACGAGCGTAGTTCCGACACAAATAAGTTACTTCCACTAGTGGTGTGTGCTTAAAATAATACAACAATTAGCTAACATAAGATAAGCAACCTTAGTAGCTCCCTTGGTAGAGTAGCTGCGAAGAAGAAGATCACCAAGTTGATCCGCTTGAGCCCACCGTCAGACATGTGTACAAATTGAGCTACATTCTTTAGGAGACAGGTGGTAAAATAAGAGAGATAAAGCCATCTTATTCGTTATTATAATTCGCCAGCGAATATGCAATGAAGGAGTACCGATGAAGGCGGCTGCATGGTATAATGCTAATTCTGAATATGGATTTACACCATTGAACAGAAAAAAATATTTTATTTTTTGAATGCCGCAGGGGTTGAACCCGGGCCAATCAGAAAGTAATAATAATGCAATGTTAATAATAATATGATAATAGTGTACAACATACGAGGGCTACTATATATATTTCTGGCCTGGCAACACTGAGTGGTGCCAAGTGCAATCTAACATTTCCATTGGAAAGTTTGTCATTTTTAAGCATAATCGTACTCAAAACGTTTTGACGTACGACCATTATTTGTGTTGTTAACAGTGATTTGAAAAAATTAATACGAGTATAGAAAAAAATGGAATTAATTCGTGAACATTTTCGTGCCATCATTTTTCACAACTTTCGACGTGGATTATCACGACAAGAGTGCATTGATGAATTTAAATCTTTGTATGGCGATAAAGCACCATCCTATAGCACTGTGAAAAATTGGTAAAATGAATTTAATCGTGGCCGAAGCTCGCTCAAGGACGAATTCCGTGAAGGTCGTCCAAAAACGGCTGTTGTGCCAGAGAACATTGATGCCGTGCGTGAACTCATAATGCAAGATCGACATGCGACATACCGAGAGATCGAGACATCCTTGGACATTTCTTCCACCAGCATACATTCGATACTGCATGAACACCTGGCCGTAAAAAAGGTTTGTTCTCGTTGGATCCCGCACAATTTGAAAGTCGCTCAAAAAAGGCCCGTGTCGATTGGTGCAAAGAAATGTTGCAAAAATACTATTGCGGTGCTTCAAAAGAAGTTTATAAGATCATCACAGGTGACGAATCATGGATCTATGCGTATGAGCCCGAAACGAAACAACAATCGACCGTGTGGGTCTTCAAAGACGAGCAAAATCCAACGAAAGTTGTTCGTGGAAGAAGCACTTCGAAGCAAATGGTCGCCTGTTTCTTCGGCAAAACTGGTCATGTGGCGACTGTTCCGCTTGAGCAACGTAGGACGCTTACTTCTGAGTGGTACACTACAATTTGTTTGCCTGAAGTCATCGGAGAAATTCGAAAAACCAACAAGAGAAGACGAATCATTGTTCACCATGACAATGCGAGCTCTCACACATCGGCTCAAACCAGAGCGTTTTTGACCGGCCAAAACGTCGAATTAATGGGTCATCCGCCGTACAGCCCTGACTTGGCACCTAATGACTTCTTCTTGTTTCCGCACATCAAGAAAAAAATGCGTGGTCATCGATTTTCGTCGCCAGAAGAAGCTGTTGAAGTGTTCAAAAACCATGTTTTAGAGGTGTCTCAATCGGAGTGGAAAAAGTGCTTCGACAACTGGTTTGAGTGCATGCAAAAGAGTATAAATCATGCTGGAGAATACTTTGAAAAACAATAAAACCATTTTTGATTATAAATATTCGCATTTTCACTATTAGGCCAGAAATATATAGAGCAGCCATCGTAATAAATTGTTTTTCTAAAATTTGCATGGACATAACAATAAACAATTCCTATTTCAAAAGCAATAAACGATGAGAAAAATTCAGTAGTAGACAGTATGAAAAAAAGCAATCAAGACGTTTTGAGTTCATCTCTAGTATTTACCGCTTCGACTACAGCAGCCTCTTGTCTCCTCTGTGAGTCGATGGTTCACAGCCTTTTATTATTATTTATTTTATAGCTCACTTTGTTATAAGTATTTTTTTTTAATATTTAACCGTATTAAACCCACGAATTTAAAATGGAAAAATATTATTCCAAATCCTTGCAATTCTTACAACAAATAACCGGCTCATGTATAGTGAGAAGTGAATAGGACAATGATGACGTTCATCCTAAAGGAATTTGCGAATTCAAATCTTTGACATATATAAGAGGGTCTACCATTTTTTATAATTTTATAAAATTGCATGATTATGCGTTGATCAATAAAACTTTAAAATTTCGAGCCCAAAGTATTAATGATATAAGCAAAAAAAAAAAAGCTATAGATAAATCCCTCAACTCTATTAAAACAAAGTCAAAATTTTGCAGTGTTTTGTGGTGACATACCCGAAAATACTTCAATTCCATAAGAAAAAGTATTTTCACCCTTAGTGGAAGGAAGTTTTCTAAATTTTATAAGCGCCCTAATACCAAAAATACTCTAGATATTATACTATTCAATTGATGCATAAAGTCTAGTCTGTTATCAAGATAAATGCCCTGAACTTTGCTGTACGGCACAAACGTAATACGGTCATCCCTAAGGTAGATCAATGGTGGTCTTGAGGAATAAGAGAAGATCATACCCTTGGACTTAGACGAATTGATAGAAAAAAGTAATACTCAGTCCAAGCTGCAGTAATTATTAAGTCCTTGTTTATATTGCTAGCGAGGTGATTTAAACCTAAACCACAATCACTCGCCAATAATTGGATATCATCAGCATTTACAGAAACATGGTTTACTATACAGATCGCTCATGTAGGTCATAGATAATAATGGCCCTAATATTGATTTTTCAGGAACCCTTCTAAACACTTCTAATACAGACGATTTTTCCCCATTCAGTTCAACATAATGCACTGATTTACTAAATTAAAATCATTGCAAAGTTTATGGCATAATAAATCATGATTAAGGGAATTAAAAGCCTTGCTCAGATCCAATGTCACAAGGATAAAATTATATGACTTGTTAATATTATGTCTCACAGTTTCCACAATGTCCAGTTTTCATACCAGTAGTGGTATAACTTTTTCTATAAGCAGACTTTTAAGGGTTAATAAAATTACCAGAGTTAAGGTGAACTGAAATTTGATTTTTTTAACATTATTTATACAGCTTGCATTCTTATCGACAAAGCAAAAAGTTGCAAAGAAAACAAATTTAGATTATTGCAGACTTTTATGTCTTTTTTATACGAAACTTTAAAATCATCACTCATGAAGCTTTATACTCTCTAATTCGTTTAAGCTGATTTGCTAAAAATAAACTTCAAGTTTCTAATAAATAAAAATAATTTTTAGTGGATTTTCAAAAATTTCATCTTTAAATTTGTCCATGTTTTTTATTTTTGATGAACCCTCTTTCCTCAAATGAAGATTACAAAAAGCATGTAAAAAACAATCCTTGGCAAACTGCCTGCCACTCAAATTGCACAAGTTGCATTTAAATTTTGAACGTTTATAGTAAAAACGACATCAACAGCTACTACATACGTGTGTATGTATGTGCATAATATTATTTTTTTTTACATATAAGATCATGTTGTTGATGTTTATATGTAAATGCTTATGTATATGTATATATGAATGTATTTTTTATATGTAAGTTTGTGTGTTATAACTAGAAGTAGGGGCGATATATGAACATTTCCTCTATATTTATTTCAATGTTTTTTGTTTTGTTTCTTTTATTTTTCTCGTTTTGTTTATTTCGTTAACATATGAGTGGCAATTTATATGCGAAAAAAATTGTAAAATACTTAAAAGCCTTTAGGTTAAGCACATACACACATAAACAACTATAAGTATCTATTTACCTACATATATATATACATACATACATACATACATGAAAACAGACAGGCTTGTATGAATTATAATAAAAATATATTTTAAAAAAGAAAACACTTCAATACAAATTTTGTTTTATTTTATTTTATTTTATTATTCTTTTTTCAACATGAAGATGTATGTAAGTAGTCGTATGTAAATAATAAGTATTTGAAAGTATAAACACCTACAAAAGTCCATTTAAATTTATGCTTATATGTATGTTTGTATGTGTGTTATATAATTTTAAACATTAATTGAAATTGAAAATGCTGGATGCTGGCCAAGGTACAGAATGTTTACTGGCTGCTCATCAAGGCTGTGAATGCAATTTAATTTGTATGAATTAAGACTCAAGTATCATTTATTAAATTAATTTTCTTTTGTTTAAATTGTAGTAAGTACCTCGTTATTATATAAAATTAAAAATATATTATTAAGCGTAATACAAAATTTACTCAAGGTTTGAAAAAATAAGAGAATATTTTTAATAATTTTTTTTCAATTCCTGAAAACTATTTAATAAAATATTTTTAATCAAATAAATTTTTATTTAATGATAAATATATTATAAAATTAGGTGCTATTTTTTTATTCCGGTTAAATTATTAAATCACCGAATTTGATTATTGAGAAGGAAATCATGTCTCGATGGCCAATTCGCTACCACTCACTTAGGTCTTCAGGAAACTTCTCACAAATAATTAAAATAAAAGAAAGATTTTAGTCTAAACAATAAAGTAAAGACAAAAATCAAAGTTTAAGCAAAAACAGCAATAATCAACACTGATTTAATTTTTTATCCACTGTATACAGATGACTTTTTTTCGGCTCTGTTTTACAGTACAAAGATGATGACGGGCACATGGCAAAATATAAAATTAAATTAAAACAAATAAATATTAAATTAAATTTAGTTAGTTTTTTAAACATATTGTGCTATTTTTAATCACCATTAAATTATTAAGTCACCGATATTGATAATTGAGGATGAAAGCACGTTTCAGTATTCCCGTGGTTCAAATATTTTAAATTTTATGTTAAAATACGAGTTGAATGTGATGAGTTAAAGAGAGAACAATGAATAAATACCTTCGTTTGTGTGTAGATTTCGTCCGACCAAAATTATATTAATAAGAACAAAGTAAGGTGGTTAAATAGATGATGTTTACAATGCATACAACCTAAGTAAGATGGATGCGAAGAATGCTGATGAAGGATAGAGCGATCCAGAAAATACAGCACGACATTCTGCTGTTGTCTAATTTTTCTTGTTTTCTTTGAAAAACGTCCGCATACATTTGTATAATAATTTTTCTTTGTAAAAAGATTTTTAGAAATTAAAATATGTGAATTAAAGCCAAAAAATTAATTTTTAATTTTTTTTTAAATCCATAGTTCAAATACTAATTTAATAAAAATTAAATATTTTTTTTTCTAAAATAAGGTTAACAAAATGAACTTTAGCCCAAATCATTTTCAATTCATTCATAATTACAAATATTTTTATATTGTATTGTAGTGAAAATATTTTCTTTTTTCAAATGAACTATTATTTTTTTGTAGAGCTTAAGTTCGAAGAATGTTGTGAAGGTTGTTGTTGTTCAGAAAGTGCAGAAAGTTAGCATATAATGTTAAATGAACCCTTTAGAAGTAATCACATTAAACAACGAATTTTAGTCTAAATACTGAACAATTACAATTATCGATTGAAAATTTATTTTTCTTAAAGTCCTAAAATTGAATAATAAAAACTAAAATAAATCTGACAAGTGCCGCTTAGACTCACACATGAAAAAGTTCATCTTTTAATTATAAAAAATAAAACTTTTATTATTTATTTTTGAAAAATTTATGAGCTGTCTATTACGATTAAAAAAGAGAAAGCATTCTTCAAAATCAGGTCTATGGGGATATCCTTTAAAATGAAATTAAAGTTCTTGCTAAGCATTTCTGTTGCGCTGCAAAAGCTAAACTGATAAATTATAAAGTCAAGTTTTGTAAGGGAGTGCCCTAAAAATTAATCATATTCGTTTTTATACCCGTAATTATAGCGTGAATAGTATTTATTTCATGATAAAAAATATTAAGCCATATTAATTTATAACTTTATTTTATTAGTATTTGTTGTTATTATATCGACTATTAAATTATAAATTTTATAAAATTTCAAGAGTCCTGTGACGGGTGTAAGGTTATACTTAAAGATTTAAAATTAAAGAAAATTTAGCAATTTTTCTAAGAATGCTTATCTTTTAAAGAATCATATAAAATAGAGGAAATGTTTGTGTAGGGAATAGTTACAAAGAAAAACGACTTTTACGGCAGAGCTGACATAAACGGTATTTGTGTTTGCTCTATGAACGTTATGCTGATTTTAATTTTTTACAGCGTACTAAGGATATTAAATATTCATTCATTTAAGCCAATTTCTCGCTAAACGTGGTGATAAAAATTCCTTCTTGGCGATACAGATTGCAAAATGGCTAAAGACGAGATTATTGGCGGTATTTTTGGCTGTTTTTTTTTTTGGGATTTTCTCTGCATTTAAAGAAAGATAAAAAAACCTATATTTGGTCTACCTTTTTATTTATGGTGGGTGGGTGGACTCTTAAAGAAAAATGAAGTGAGACAAAAAATCAAAATTCTTAAAGTTAAATGAGATCGATAAGAAAATAAAGTTATAATAAAGAAAATAACGATAAACTAATAAAAATTGGAAGATAAAAAATATTAATAAAGTTCGCTTTTAATATGGACAGCATCGATTTTTGCACAAAATTTTAAACTGAATTGAACAAGACTGTTTTAAGTGTAACTCATATGTAAGTTTTACAAAAAGTTTGTTTTCTATATTTAAAATGCTTCTAAAAGAAATGCTTGATTGGCTTCCAGAAAACGTGTCGAATTTTGAAGTGACGTTTATTGTAATTTTTCAAATTTATTTTGCTGCTGTTCATTAAGGTTTTTAAAGATTTAGGGATCCTAATTATGAACTTGGTAATTGTGAAACAGTTTTTATAACTAATATTATCTATTTTTAATACTGGCGGTATTTGGTGATATTCGACAAGCCATTGGTGAGAAAGTTCGAAAAAACTGGCAACACTGTAAGAAGAAGTAACTTATTCACCACGCTCAAGCGGACAGCAATAACGGGGGTTGCCAGATCTTATTTTCGTAGCAATATGTTGAAGAGGAAAAGATATTTAAAGACAAAAATGTACAAATAAGTTCTGTTTTATCCAGCAGGCTTTAATACTAAACTTATGATTTCTGGTCCTTGACTGATAATTATCATCTTTCCTTTTTTCACAGAGTTCCCCATTATTACTGCCATTTTCTTAAAAGTAGAGAGCCAGGCAATGCTGGGCAATTCGATATTAACTGCTATTTCAGCAAGTTCCAGGCAGATCGCATAAACATTTTTTCTCGGTTTTATTCTTAGATAGATGGCATATGAAATTGCCATGTCCTGTTACCAAAGTAATTATCCAGCGTAATAAATAAGCATACAAAATACTGATTAGAGAAGAGAATAAAACCATACTGTAACTAAAGTCAACGAGATTATTCTGCCCCACCTTAAATGAATAAATAAAATAAAAAAAGTACATTTCTGTCTCGTAGAGAGAATTTATTATATGTGATGGAATAAACGTATACACGCAAAGAAAAAACATGGTTGAGGTAAGCATAATCTAAGAGCAACATATTATGGTTGCATTATATGGTTGCTAATAAAACATAGTATTGTTACATTTGCAACCATGTTATTGTCTAAATTAAAATATAATAATATGGCTGAAAATGTCATGTTATATAATTAAATTAATATAGTCTCGTAAGTGCAAAATTTTCCTGCTATAAAGGACTTATTATTGTTTTATTCACTAACGATTTGCTTATAATAACGCTTAGATCATAGGCTACAAGAATTAGTTATATAAAAATATAGTTCATAAGCGCAAATAAATAATTTCCCAAACACAAAAATAAGGATTTATATGCTTACAATACATACATACCTCAACTTTTTAACTGTTTTGGTTCCCTTTTTATTTGTTTTCATATTTTGCATATTATTTTTAATTATTTATTTTGTACATAAATTTTTATTTTTAATAAGAAACAATTTTAAATTTTAGTTACCAGAAAAATTACAGAACAAATAGTAGAACAAAATATTTTTTAGCGCAAACATTATTCTGTTGCTTTCAACCATACTTTGATTAATAATAATATAATATGGTTAACCGGCGTGGTGTAAAGACGTGGCAACAGCAAGGTAAACAGGCGAATAGGGAAAGTAGAGCTATTGGTTTACAATCAATAGGTTAGTACATGTAAAGGTTGTAGGATTACATCCTAGAAATATAGTCAGGGAAGTAAATCGAATTACATTCGATTATTAGTAAGAACTTCTTGATACATAATCTGTTGGATTATATCCAATAGGTTATAAGCAAGGAAGGACCCTAGGATTACATTCTGGGACTAGAATCAAGAGAGATAGTCAATTTACAAGAGGAGCTGTTTGTTACCCAAGCCTGCTGCTATCGTCTAGTAATTAATAAGAGTAAAAAAAAGTGTAAAAAGATAAGAACGAAATAAATAAAAATCAGGTTTAAATTAAGCGGTGTGAGTTATTGGAGAACCTGTGGCTGAGTATATCCCAGCTGAAAACTCGGAGTAACCGGATTCGTTACAATTGGATTTGGTTGTGGTGGAAATTTTTTAAGCTAAAACAAACCATGTTGCAGTTTTTGTGCACAGTAACCATATAATCGTTAAAAGTTAACAAAAAATGTTTATCGTGACTAAATTTTCGTAAAAACAACTATATTTGGTTCTCAACTATACATTGTTACAAAGAACATAATATAGTTAATGTGACCATATCATATCATGTTTTTTGCTGCGTGTAGAAAGCGGTAAAGATAATGAAAAAGGGCGCTGATCTTTACGGATCATACTTTAATGTCCATTCGTTCCTCAGTAAGAAGGAGAAAAAATTTTAACTAAGAAAAAAAAAAAACTTTAAGCCCTGTGCATTTCAATAGGAAATAATACTAGTCATATTCTTTCTGATCTTTCACTAATAATTGTTAACTCTTCGAATAATTCGTGTATGAAGTCACTCATGGCAACCGAATCTAAAAAGCTTCTAATATGATACTACTTCTAGTGCTGGGAAATTTTAAGCATCCTCAGCAATTTAATCGTTACTTTTCTTTGATTTCTTAGCCAGGTTAGATAATCTAAAGTGGCAGGCCATAAAAGGTCACCCGGCTATCGGACCAGCTAAGAAAATTTTGATTATATATTTAAGTATCAATTTTGCATTTATGGACTTATGAAAGCAATATCCAATTTGTTCTTACATTTATGTATATTATTGTATTTGAAATTTAATTAAAAATTAAAAGAAAAACTGGATACAAAATGAAAATTGTTTATGTTGTTTTTTTTTACAAACAAATGTTCTAATTTTCCAACTTTGCTTTACGCTACTAAAAACGCCAACAATTTTTAAGTCTTTTGATCTTATTTTTCTTTTTGTATATTTTTTCTCTGTTGTTTTTTTTTTTTTTTGTCAAATGTAAATTAATCAAATATTTTCTTGTTATTTTTATCACTAATTTCTTCAATTTCCTTTCTGCTTGTCTATTTTAGTTATTTGTTAGTTTACATTTTTTTATTTGTTTATTTGATGTTGTTTTTTTTTTGTTGCTTTTGTTGTTGTCTTTACAATCTTTATTGATTTTCAAATTTCCTTTAATTTGTAGCAATCAAGGGCTAAATATTTATAACCCAATTTTACAATTGTTTTGTTTTTTTCTTCTTTTTGTTCTTGTATTTTGTTCCAGCACTAGTTTCGTAAATTTAAATTCTTCAACATTTAACGGATGAAAATGTTCTAAACACTCTTTTAAACAAGCTGTGCCGCTACATGCCCGTTTGATTCTTTTTTTTTGCTCTTTTAGTAGTGTGTGTATAAAATACATGTTTTCTTTTATTATTTTTGATTTTGTTTGTGTGAACTCATTTCCGTTTCCGTTATAATTCAAATGCAGTCTGTGTTTAGTTGTATCGGTCCTCTTCTCTCTTCCTTTCTCTCACTCTCTCTTTTTATACATTTATAAATAATTGTTGTAATTGTTATTTTGGTTTTGTTGTTGTTGTTGCTACTGATGTTATTGTTCAAACTCACAGCCATACAATTTAAACATCAAATTCAGAATTGAAAATTAAAAAAGACAATTTACGTAAAAAAAAATTAAATAAAACGCTGTTATCAATGGCAACAACATCACATACAGACCTAAAACACTCAAACACATGCAAACCAATTTCCACACTCTTTGTATAGATTTAAAGGCAGACTGAGAAGCTTTTTAAAATTCTGAGATTTTGAAAAACAACAACAAAATAGGTCAGGTGAGTAAAGTATAGTGCCGAAGAATATTGGAGGAAATCTTAGTTATACTTTCTCGTGGTGGAAAACGGACAGAGGCTTACAAAAGGATGAGGTCCCTATTAAAACAGCAAGTGATCTCCTGAGGACTACTTGATGCAGTAAGAAGCTCTGAGAAGGAAGAATATTTATACTTAAGACTCTAAGGAGTTTATGAATTCATTTTACGAAATCTCGATATTAATCTTCATGGAAACCCTAGAAGAATAGAAAATGAATGTTGGCGAATAAGTTGAAGGTACTTCAGGTGCTGCAAAGACATCTGTCTCGGCTGGCATGGGAACCTTTCAAACAGCCAAATACATTATGAAATAAACCTGGAATTAAAAGGATCGCATCGGTTCAGATTAGATGATTGCAATTGTAAAAACTTGAACACAGTGCAACCACAAAAGAGAAGAAGTCATCATAAAAAGTAGACTTGAAGCTGGTTTTTGTTTTGGAAAATTAAATTATAGAAACCCTGTAGGGAAAGCAAAACCGTTGATCTTTATTGATCTCAAGCTACAGCAAAATAAAACTTCCTGTAAACAAGCTATTTCAGAGGCCTCTCTGAAAGCAGCTTTAAAAAGTCACCATTACAATATTTTATATTTTTGATCCCAAAAATTATTAAATTTTTTTGGCAAAAGGACTTTTGAAAAAACCTTCGCTTTCCAAAGTTTGTTTAAATCTCTAGCCATTGTTAGAATATGTGTGTAAGTGTTAGTGTTTGTATTTCACAATATTTTCATTCACTGTGTCAGTTGAGTTAACTGCAAACGTTTTTATGTTGTTGACATTTGTACATTGTCTGCCATTTATTGTGCATGAAGACTAGAATAGAGAGTTGAAATATCCAGCAGCAATAGAAATTTGAAAAATAAAAGAAAAAAACACTGTCGGCCTGAATGCCTTCAATTTTATTTATATTTTTTGTGCTCTATTATGTGTGTGTGTGTGTGAATCTAGTAGTATGAGTTCTTGCGTATGTTTGTGTATTATTTTTATGTCTATTGTTTGACTGTCAGTTAATCTAGCAACTGTTTGTGGCTCGTCACCATCATCCATTCAACGGTAGAATGAGCCCGTTTGATTGTAGGCGGAGCAGAAAAAATGACTACGAGAAATTAAGAAAAGAAAAATAAAAAAATCTTAATCACTGGCTTTATGTTAAGTTACTATTTAAAATATACTTTTATTTATATTTTTGATTTTTCCCCCTCCTACAAACTAAATGCACACAAAAAAAGTCAAAGTTATTTTTTTTTTGTTTCAAGTTCTGTTGTTGGTTTTGTACTTTGCAAATGTCTTTTCAAATAGTTATGTTTAAATAATGAAAATGACAGGCAAATGTCAAAATATATTTAGTTTGTACTGGCGGCTTTTTAGTTCCTTTCACTTGAATTAATTTCAATTTTATTTAAAACAAAAAATCTATGAATATTTAGCATTTCAGTTTTTGTTTGTTTTTTATTTTTCACAAAAAAATCAATTTGTAGGAAAAGTTAAAATTAAAAACATATGATTTAAAAGTATTTTTTATATTGAAATGTAATAAAAAAAAATTAATTTACTAGTTAGCAATTTAAGTTTTGTATAAAATATTTTTTATAAATGTTATTCAGTTTATTCAATTAATAACAATCATACGCTCTGGAGACCGGCTGCAAATAATTAAATGTTGTAATCATTTATTTGAAATATAAAATTAAACAATTCAATTTAGTTGTTTTTTTTTATCACAAAAAGTAAATTAAACTTATAAAAAAACAATGCAGGTTTTTTTATTATCAAATATTGTCCCAGTTTAATTTTTGTCCAAAAATTTTTTCAATCGTTAAAAATTTAACTTTCTTCCTAAAATTTATTGTCATAGAAAAAATATTATTTCAACGAATGAAAGTTTGCTACAGAAAAATTTTTTTATTTAAATATTTACTCACAGCAAATACTTCTACTTAAAAGAGTTATTAACAAAATATTGTAAGAGATGGAATTATTTTTATAGAAGGAATTTGTAATTGAGGAATATGTTTTCTAAATTCTAATCGCCTTAAGGAGCGAGATAGAGAGTTATATTGAAGCATATCATAAGTCTTTAACCCCCTTCCTTTAAGAAATGAGCAAAATTTCCATGAGTAAAATATCTTCCTCTCCATCTGCAAGTATTTTTATTTATTCTACACTTGGGATTCGCGCTCATATTTTCATTAATTCTTTTCACTGCGCAGCTAACACAACCTTTAATTTTTGCACACAGCTCAATTTATTTATTTTTTCATTTCATATTTTCAATATGTTTTTCACTGATCATGCAAATCTTGAACCAAAATACTATGAGTATGAGTTACTAACGACTACTTACAGACTTACAAACGCTTAGTTCTCATCTCTAGCAAGTGGCTCTGAAGAAATTGCTCTAATGTTATTTCTGCTCTTGTTTTATATTCGAGCAAATATCCAAGAATAACCCTGTCAATAAAGTATTGTATTAGAACAAGAAAAATAGTTTATGGGTTAGAAGATTAAAAGTAGCAAAAAGGAATTTTTTTAGAGTGTACGTTTCACATAGGAACTGTTTGAATGAAAAAAAAAATCTCTCTTTAATAACATTTGCAAATCTTTGTCTAATCAACAGCAAATAATGGGCTCTTAAGAAATAACATCTCGTGTGGAAAAAGTAGGGTGTTCGGAAAAAAGTTATCTGACTTTATTCGAGCATATTGAATCCTAATAAAAAGTTTCTGTTTCATTTCTTAAACGTGACCTTTACAATAGGTAGAAGACTGAAGCATATAAGAGAATGGAATATCATTAAATAGAGTAGAATATAAAAGTATCGAACAGAATAGAATAGAGTAGAATATAAAAGCATAGAATAAAATGGAATGGTGACCAAAAATATTTCTTGTGACGCCTACCGCGTGCTCACGCATTTTATCCTAACCTACTTTCCTGAGATGTATGTGGATTGCAGTCGGTTTTCTTGTTGGTATATCGCCATCTTCTAAAAGGTTTTTAACAAGCTGATTATTTCTTGTGTAACATTAAGTTTGACAATTCTTCTTCTAAATATCGTTTCGAAATCTCTTTAAATCTAGCCTGCAAAAAAGTTTCATTCCAGCATTTTGTACTTTTTTTCCATTTGGTCAACCTGCCTTTTCACTGCTGTCTACTTGAGGATGTTTAGGAACCTAGTAGCGAGTAAGCTTGAACGTATTGTTGCAAATCTTGAAATAACTTTAATTACTCTGTCCCCCTTTTTTGTTTTATGATAATAAAAATATTGACTGATCTGAATGCGAGTTTTTGTTTGTTCATTACGTCTTTACTTCGTAACTACTTAATCAAGCGGTTGAGAATTTTTGCACACACACTGTCAGTTAAATTAAAGAGTATATAGAGTAGCTTTTATCTCAAAAACTTTAGTTTTTCAAAAGTTGGTTCAAAAGATAGGCCCATATAGGTCAATTTATGTCACCTATTGGGACACCCTTTACCTTTTAGATTTATTTTTGTACTATTTTTTTTTATTGGGAGCTATAGTAATACGCAGTGGTTTTAAATTTTGAGGAAGAGCCCTTTACAGCTCACAATACATGTAAAAAATATGTATGTTGTATGGGTGCACCCTTTAAATTTTAATATTATGGACTGTTTTTAAAACGGGAATAATCTGGAAAAATATTCTATCAAATTACAAAAAGTTTTCAAAATCGGTTTAGAAATGACTGAGACGTGCATTAAAAAAGCAACATTCACATAAATTGATAACATCAGTCTTTTTTTTTTAAATCGGCTAAAAAACACATCACATTAGTTCTCAAAAAAGTTAGCAGTAATTGAACTAAATAGTTCTTTAGGTTAAAAGAGAACACCTTAAAATACGTACTACAATCGTCATAATTTCCTGCAGTAGTCAATGTTATTAATTCTCAGTTATTGATTATAAAACAGTCTCATGTCTTGATAAAATTATAAGATTGAAAATCTAGTTGGGAAGTCCTTCCGATAAAAATGATTTATTTCACACTTGAATGATATTATTTTGCGCTTTTTGCAAAATAAATTTTATTACAGCTGGTTTTCCCTCAAATATTGTTAAAATATCGGTGTAGAATATTCTAATTTGTTTGTTTTCCTCTCCCTTAAAGTTGTGTTAACCAAGAAGCTTAATTTGAATAAACTTGCTGCGCACGAATTACACCAAAACGTTTGTTATAAAACTTCTTCTCAATTTAAAATATATATTTCATTTTTTTTAATTTATAAAGGAATAATAAAGTTTTATTTTTTCTCATATCTCTTGGCGAGCTATGTTGGTGTTAGTTCTTATTGTTGTTGTTTTCTTTGTTCAAAAATGAATTTAGTGTATATTACTTTGAGCGGATGTTGTTAATATGATGCAGCGTTAAATTAGTATTCATGCCTGCAGTGTCATTTCTTACGCTCTTAATATGTAAAAAATAAAATACAAAATGAACTTAAAAGTTTTGCAGTTTATTTTTTATGCAATTGCTGTCGTGGTTGTGGTCGTTGGTATTGTGTTTGTTGTTATTGTTGTAGCATGTGATTGATATGCTACTTGTGCTGTAGCTGAAACTACAACTGCTGATTTAAACACTTGTGCTTCATAAACTTGTTATCGACTTCTTTGAATTTTCTCTGTGTTTTTGTTTTCGTTAAATCCACTAGTTAGAGAGTTTGTCTTAGTCTTATGTATTTGTGTCGATTGTGGCTATGTGTGTGTTAGTTTATACCGGGTGACTTTTTCGATGTTTGCTTAAGTTGTTAATATAAAACATTTCTTAGTTCCATTTTTTTGATCCATTATTTATTTAATGGGTTTTTTTTAGAAAAACATGCAGGAAAAATTTTCCTTCTACGGGCGACTTTTTTTGAAAAAAATGTGGCGATTATTTTTGCAAAATGTGACCATCATATTTTGTCCCAAATTTTATAAGAAACATATTTGCCCTGTTACGGGTGACATGTTTTTTAGAAACGAATTTGCACTGTCAGGGGCGACATATTTTTTTTTCTCACGGGCGACATTTTACTTTTCTACAAAAAAAATCCCTGCCACGGGCAACATATTTTTTTAGAAACAAACTTGCTCTGTCACGGGCGACTTATTTTTTTAAAAACAAACTTCCTCTGTCACGGGTGATATATACTTTCAGAAACAAATTTGACCAGTCACGGGCAACATATTCTTTTACAAACAAATTTTCTCTGGCACGGGTGACATATTTATTAAAAAGCAAATGGCCCTGTCACAGGCGACATAATTTTTTACAAAAATTTTTCCCTGTCACGGGCAACATATGTTTTAAAAACATACATGACCTGTCACGGGCGACATATTTATTGGAAAGGAATTGGACCTGACACAAGCGACATAATTTTCTGCAAAAGTTTTTCCCTTTCACGGGGAAAATATTTTTTTTAGAAAAAAATATGACCTGTCACGGGTGACACATTGTTTTCAAAAACAAATTTGACCAGTCGCTTGCGACGTACTTTTTTATAAACACATTTACTCTGTCACGGGCGACACATTTATTGAAAAAGTATTGGCCCTGTCACGGGCAATATAGTTTTCTGCAAAAATTTTTCCCTTTCACGGGCAACATTTTTTTAAGAAACAAATTTGACCTGTCACGGGCGACATTTTTTAGAGACAAATTTAACCTTTCACTGGCGACTCACTTTTTTAGAAACAAATTTAAACATTCACGGGACACATACTTTTTTACAAAGAAATATGCTCTGTCACGGGCGACATATTTATTGAAAAGGAATTGGCCCTGTCACGGGTCACATAATTTTCTACAAAATTTTTTCCCTTTCACGGGCAACATATTTTTTTAGAAAAAAATTTGACCTATCACGGCCGAAATATTTTTTCAAAAGAAATTTTCCCTATCACGGGCGACATATTTGTTAGAAAGGAATCGGCCCTGTCACGGGCGACATAATTTTCAACAAAAATTTTTCCCTTTCACGGCCAACTTTTTTTTTAGAAACAAATTTGACCTGTCACAGGCGAAATATTTATTGAAAAGAAATTGTCCCTGTCACTGCCGACGTAAATTTTTGTACGAAATAATTTGGCCCGCCACGAATGACATAATTCGTTAGAAACAAATTTGGTCTATTTTGGGACACATTTTTTTAATACAAAAATTTGTACTGTCACGGGCTACATATTTTTTTTGTAAGAAAGATTGGCCCGATGTCATTTTTATAAAAAATTTGGCCTATAACTGGTGATAATAATAAAAAAAATTGGTCTATAACGTTTTACTAGAAAAAAAAAGATATGGGACTAGTCACATATGACTTATTTTTGTTACAAAAATGTGGTCTGCCACGAGCGACATACATGTGATCTGTAAAAGTCGACATGTCTTCTGCTACGGGTGTCTACTTTTTAAGCTGCGGCCTGTCAAGAGCGATTCTTAAGCTTAGAACGATTTGAGATGTAATTTTTGTCAATATTTTTAAAAATATTTTAAAAAATTTGCAATTATTAGATTTTGTAATTTAAGACGCAAACACTTAAAAAATCACGTTTCACAAGTAGTTGTAGTTGCGCTGCAACCCAAGATCCTCTTGTGTTAAACACAAATGAACTTTAAAAAGCTTTGACTATTAAGGCATGTTTAAAAAGTTTCTCAATTGCCGAAAAAAAGAAAGAGTGAAGGGAGGAAAACCAGTGGTAAGATAAGATGGATACACTAACGTTGAGGCCAGTTAAATCAAGGAGAGAAAAACTGATAAATTATATGGTAAATCATTAAAATATTTTTGTGCTTTAAAAGAACTGCTGTTGGTTTTCTTTAGCTAAATTAAAAAAAAATTTTTTTTTTAGTTGTAACCCTTTTTTCATCATTTTCGGCTGACTGTCACTGTTTTCTGTTTGCTGTGTTAACGTTAGTGTTTTTGTTAGCAAGTGATTCGTTGTAAAATGAAAATCCTTAATTATGACATTATTTTGCATATTAGTAAGACAAGTTTTACTGGCACGTATTCTCTTCGCTCATACATTTATATCAAAAGTTTGTTAAGAGGTTTTCCTTGGATTTTTACTCGTTTTCTGGTTTGGTGTGTTTTTTTTCCTTTTCTTCTTTTCAACTTCTTAATTTCTTTCTCTAAGATGAATAATTTAGTGAAGAACATTTTCTGAAATGTATACTACACTTCACTACATAAATTATGGGGAAATAAATATAAAAAAGAAAAAACTATAAAAAAAAACTTTTTCCTAAAGATTTTTACGCTTTCAGTATATTATTGTTGTTGTAAAAACAGATTTAAAATTGCAAGTAAAATTATGGAAATTTTATATGAAATTAAATTAGAATCGCAAATTAATATAAAATTTTCATTATGTAATTTATTTATTTTTTTTTAATATTACAAATCGGGTTTTCTAGATAGAGCGGGTCGATTTTGACAGTAAGAAGTGTTAGTTTTATTGAGGATTTGCGAAATCTTTTGATGATTAAAAAGTTAGTGATGGCGACCTGTCAAAGCATGCTACTTGTTACACAGTCACGGCCAAATAATGAATAAGTCAAGCGAGCTACAAGCTCTCTTTGGCGATAAAGAAAATTTTTAAGTACAGGATGACGCTTGCGTGACCGAGATTTTCAAAAGCACAGCATTATCAAATATTTTTTTGGGTGTGACATTTTGTTTAAAGTAATTGACACTGTTTGACCTTGTCTTAAGTTATAAGATATAGTAAGGCTTAGTTTTATATTGGCATGCTGAATCTAACGATTACCTTTCTCGTTGCTCAGCACTACAGGAAATGTTTTCATAATAATGGCCAAATTTAATATCAGCCAAAAGAGTAGACGAAATTTTAATAACTTTTCAATTCCATCTTTGATAGCTGCCCTCTTAAGGGACTAAAAATTTTTGTCACATGTTTTTAAAAAGAAAATTTTTGTCCCGCATGTTCACGCTTTCTCACGAAATTTTTTTTGCCACGCAAGAAATTTTGTTTGTCATTCATGCTCAAGTACTTCAACGAAACAAATTTTGGCCACATGTGAGCCTGACATATTCTCACCAGAAATACTTTTTTTTGCCCATAAACGCTCACACGTTATGATACGAGGTGACTAAAAACATTCCTTTTAAACCCTGAAAATTTTTGTACCAACACGGGGAAGACTGTTTTGTCTCAGTAGAGAAATATAATTTTACGAACGTCAGGACGGCTGCTTGGTTGCGTTTCCTGCCCTTTCTCTCTCTCTCTCTCTCACGCTCTTTCCTCGTATTGCCATAATCTTAAATTCATTCACATCCACTGTCAAAAAAAATGTTTTTGCTATTCATGCTAAAGTATATATATTGCTCATGAACGCTCACACACTTTAATAGGAGACAATTAAAAATACCCCTTTTAAAACCCTTAAAACCTTTGAACCCACAGGAAAGAAAGTTTTGTTTAAGACTTCAACATGACTGATTTTGCTGCATTTTCTGCTATTTCTTAAATGTCTCACTCGCTTTTTCCTCGTGTTGCCATATTTTTATTTTAAGTGGTGCTCATGATTTTTATAAGCGAGAGATGTGCCCTGCATGCATCTGTCTCCCACCAGCCTTTTAGTGAGACCCTGGCCTGTCCAGGAAATAATGTCTTTAATGGAAATTATACTTTAAGACCAACGTTCTAATTCAATTGGATTCAGGATTCAAGAAATATTAGATATCTTGGATTTTTTTTTAAGATTTAATATCAAATGCAATAAAAAGATCCTTCAAACTTTAAACACAACTACAATTCTGGTGTCTGCCTGAACTTTTAAGATAGCTTGTCTTAACTTTAATTCGGTTAAAAAGAAAACGTTAAAAATTTTTATTTTCTATTATTATTTTTTAATTAATTTATAATTCAAGTTCATGGCGGTTTGATTTCTTATGAATGAATTGTGCTTTTTTTTTTTAGAAATTTTATTATTTTTATCAATTGTTGCGGGTTTTTGTTATCGCTTTATTTTTATTTAATTGTAGTTTTAGAATGAGTGAGTGGCACATGCTTCTGGCAATTTTTTTTTCAAATAATCTTTTTATTTTATTCATTAACATTTAAAAATAGCGTAATAATTTTTATCGTTTTGTATTTCGATGTTAATAATAACAACAATTTATATTATGGAAATTCCTTGACAAATGTGAATAATCAATGTTAAAGGCGGTTGCCCCTTTTAAATATTTAAAATTAAATAAAAATGCTTTAAAAAATTATTAATATAAATTTTAGTTTTTTTTTTTTAATTTTTAGGTTCAAAAAATTAAAAAAGTTTCATATCAGAGGTTGGTGATAAAGTTAAAAAAAAATCACACAAAATTGACCTGCTTAGAAACAATTAAGCAGGCGCCTTCAATGGTATTCTATAAAAGTGTTATCTCGATTGTCGTTTCAATTCAATGGCCTGTGTGTTTTTTGCCACACGCGTCGTTGAAATTTCTACTGATAACCAAAAATATATAAGATTTCTTTATCTTAACGTTTAACTGCTTCTGCGAGAAGAAATTATAAAAAAATTTCTTTTTAAGAAAAACAAAAACGGTTTTTCTTAATTTTTTATATAAAAATTTATTCAATATTTTTACTTTTTTAAGTCTTCAGTTTATTGTTAATACAGTTTTTAGAAATTAATTTTTCTCTCACTTCTCACACATGAGAGAGCGGAGAACCATTTTCGTTTTTTAATCGACTTCAAAAAAAGAAGGAGGTTTTACAATTCGGCTGAATTTTGCTTTTTTAATATTTGTGCCTCCAGAACTCAGTCATTTCTTATCCCATTTTGAAAATTTATGGTAATATGATAGATTATGCTTTAAAAACAGCTCATAATCTTTAAAATTAAAGGGTGTCCCCATACAACATACATATTTTTTACGTGTATTATGAATTGTAAAGGGCACTTCTGCGTATTACTATAGCTCCCAGAGACAAAAAATTATACAAAAATAATTCTAAAAATTAAAGGGTGCCCCCATAATTGATGAATTGACTTATATGGGCCTATTTTTTGAACCGTTATAGACAAACGCTTGCATATAGGACAGAAGGTCGATTGCTATAGGCGTAATAGTAACAAGTATTAGTATTACAAATTATAAATTAAAGGGTGCGCTAATAGTTGAATTTATTTGTTGTATATGGCCATACTTTTGAACAGATGTAGAAAGACGCTTGAAATTTACAACGAACCTATATTGCTAATTCCGCTATAACAACAAGTATAAATTTGAATTTGGAAGTTAAAGGGTGTCCTAATAGTTAATGTAATTTTGTGTATGTGACTAAACTTTTAAACCGTTATATACAGAACGCTGAAACTTAAAAGGAACCTGTATTGCTAAATCCGCTATATCAACGAGTTTATAATTTGAATTTAGAAATTAAAGGGTGTCCCATAATTACTGTAGATGTACTTATATAGGCCTATATTTTGAACCGTTAGCGACAAACGCTTGTAGATTTGACGAAATATCGATTGTTATGGCCGTTATAGTAACAGCTGGTAATATTTAAAATTATAAATTAAAGGGTGCATCAATAGTTCATTTAATTTGGTATATGGCCATACTTTTAAACAGTTGTAGACAGATGATTGAATTTTACAAAGAACCTGTATTACTAACTCCTCTATAACAACAAGTATAAAATTTGGATTTGGAAATAAACTGGTGTTCCAATAGTTGATATAATATGGCGTATGTGGCCGGACTTTTGAACCTTTATAGACAGACAGCTGAAATTTACAAGGGACATGTAAATAAACTTATAAAGTTTGGAGATATAAGTGTGTACCAATAGTTAATGTAACCTAATTTATGTGGCCATATACTTGAGCTGTTATAGGCGGACAGATAGGTCTGCTTTGAATTCGATTTTTTTTCGCAAGAATTATGTTGCTTCTTTTCATAAATGTGTGAGAGGCTAGAAAATATTTTGGTTTTTTTATTTATGAATGTGATGATGTAATTTTTTTCTTTCTCTTCATAAGTAAAAATATGAGAAAGTAGTTTTTTACACGCAAGTGCTCATTTATGAGAATTTACAATTTTAATAGTTTTTCATAAGTGAAAAGATCGTAGAAAAATTTTTTCATTAATTGCTTAAGCCTATTTATTTCTAATGTATCCCCTAAAGTCAGTATTTCGTCTTGATAATATCAGCCTAATAAACGTGAATAGCTGAGTGCTTTCTCATTTGAATTATTTTTCTATTTGTTTAAAATTTCAAATTCAAAAATACGTAAGTTTTTTGATAAAATTACACTAATGTAGCTCTTAATAAATTTTGTTTTCTGTATGCTTTATTGTTAATTTCTTAGAGATTTTACCAAGTCTAGTAATAATATTGTCCTTTATAATAAGCATTTTCTTTATTTTTCACCCTTATTTGTATCAATGCTAATACATACATACATTCATCTGAGATCGCAGATAGACAATTTTTTGTGGTTCGTCAATGACCGTGAAAAATAAAAAAAATAAAAGAATTTCTCATTTATGAGAAACTTCATTAATCTCATCTTTGAATGCTCATAAATGAGAAGTTTTTATTGCTGAAATTTTTCTTCGCATTCGTTTATGAAAATCTGCGTTAATGAGAATGATCTTTGAATGATCATAAATGAGAAGTTTTCAATGCTGAAAAATTCTTCGCATTCGTTTATGAAAAGCAGTGTTAATGAAAATTATCTTTGAATGATCATAAATGAGAAGTTTTCAATGCTGAAAAATTCTTCGCATTCGTTTTTGAAAAGCAGCATTAATGGGAATGATGTTATTTATTTCTCATCATATATGAATGCTTAAAAACGAAAGAGACACACTCATTCATGTATGATCGTAGTAAGAAACATTTTTAATGATCGTTTATGAACGTGAAAAAAAAAATCGTAGGAATGTCATTTATGAAAAATATCATAAATGTTTATAAGTGAATGCTCATGAATGAACAATTTTGAACTCTGCTTTTAAAGTTCGATAGAACTAACAAGAGTGTTTAATGTCAAGCAAACTGTCATACTGCTCCTTAAGTAATAGACGCGTGATCAATGGTACTAAATTATCTAGATTTACTATAAAAATCAATCAACAATCCATTTAATTCAATTTATCGCGAAATTGTGTTCAGCAATGAATTTGATTTTTGGTTGCATATGGCTTAAAACCATTATATCCTGAAAGAATGCACGTATAAGTACGCTTTACACGACTATTTTTCAAAAAAATTAAGCCGGAGATTGCGTTACAATTGATTCAAATCGTAGCCTTACCATGAATAATATTTTCGTTCAAAAATATATATGACATTAATTCGGGCGAGACTGCAACCTTAAACTTATTGAAAGCATATTTAGCGCTGATGATGATTTTGAGAAATGGACATGTAAATTTGTCTTTAAGTTCGAGTAATTTGACATCTCTGGATTATTTTTTGTAGGGCCACGTAATTTTAGTGATTTATGACGTTTCACTGACAATAATGGACGGAAGAATTGACAGCAATGGAGTGTCCATCTGAAAAAATTGTACCCTAAAAAAATAAAATATTTTATTATATTGAAATTTCTTAAAATTTAATTTTATTAGTTTTCTGTAAAAGATTTTTTGCAAAAAAAAAAAAAAAAAAACAAATCAAAGTAATTAAAACTCCTACAATTTTACTCGTAAACATCAATTTCTTTATTTTCATTAAACAAATTTTATGTTTATAAAAGGTCTTATGTGGGGATGGCAGATATTTAAGAAAAATTCATTAAAAATATTCTGCTAACACTTCGATCACAACTAAAATTGCCAACTGCATTAGTGTTTCATGGCAAAAGGAGTAAAATCGAAATTTACCATTTCAAATTATAAAAACAATTTGCTTGTTTCTCTAATTTTGTTAAACAAAAACTGCATTTGTGTTGATTTGAAAATTCTCTAAACTCTAGTTTTTGGTCAAAACTAAATATTTTGCCATTTAAAAATTATTTTTATTACAAATATATATATCTGTGTGTTTGTATTAATAGTTGTATAGGTTTTTGCGGTTTTATACATGTTTCAGATTGAGTGTATTTGTTTTATTTTGAAACAAGGCAAAATGACAAAATGGCATACAAGCAGCTTAACATTTTCAATCTAGAAAATAATCCATTTTGAATATTGAGTACTTTTCATTTTTGTTTGAAATTGTTCTAGCATATAGAATATAATTTGTTTTTTAAAATACAAAAGGTAACTAAATCATATTGAAATGATATCAAACCAAATATTGTTAATGGTTTGACAATATAATATTAAATCAAATCATCAGCAATTGTTTAATTTACCAGAAATTTACAAAAATTTTAAATGTGCATAAGATAAAGAGTTCAAAACAAAAAAAAATAATAACAGAAAATAAATTGATTTCTTTTTAAAGAACAAAAATATGAAATAAATTTTTATATATATTGAGGTACGTTTTCAAAAATACTTTCTTTAAAAGGTGTCATTTTAAAAGGTACCGTTTCAAAAAGTGATTTTTTTAAAGAATATTTTTTATGTTATGTTTAGAATGGTAATTACTTCAAAATGTACTTTAATTAAATTTACAACTATAAAGGGGATTTTTAAGGATATTTGCTAGACTTCTCAGAGGCCTTTTTTAAAAAAAGGCATTTTAAAGAAAACTTTTTAAAAAGAGTAGTAAAAAAGGCACCATTTAAAAGTAATTTCGAAATCAAAATTTAGTGAACGGCTTTTAAAATGCTCTTTTTTAAACATGCATTTTATTAAAAATTCATAGTTTAAAAGGTACCATTTCAAAAAGTTTTTCCTAAGGTACTTTTAATAAAAAATCCTTTTTAACGGAGAATTTTTTAATGTAATTAAAAAATAGCACTTTTACAAGAGTACTAAATTTAAAGGAACTTTTTTTTTCAAAAAGTACTTTGTTCAAAATGCAACAATTTTCAAAGAAAACGTTTAATAAAAAGTTAAATAAATCCTTTTTGGTTAAAGGGTACTTTTAAAACGCACATTTGAAAAAGGTACTTTTAAAAATTTCTTTCTGAAAAATATTTTGCTTTTAACGCAGCAATATTAATGGCTTGCTCGAAAAAAAAGTTTAAGATTTTGAGATTTGATTTAAAAAAAGCAATTTTGGAAAAGTTTGATTGCACGATAGATAGTTTAAAAGGCACCATTTCAAAAAGGTTTTCATACGGATAAAAGATTTTCTAACAAATTTTTAAGGGAAATTTTTTTTTGTTAAGGTATATTAAATACACTTTTAGAAGAGTAACTTTAAAAAGGAACTTTTTAAAAGGTACTAATTTTAAAGGTACTTTAAAAAAGTATTTTTTTGTTTTAAATGCAATAATATAAATTTTTTTTTTCGATGAAATCGTTTAGTAAAAATTTTATAAAACCTTTTCTATTTAAGGGTATTTTTAGAAGGTACATTTAAAAATAGGTACTTTTAAAAAAAGTGCATTTAAAAAGGTATTTTGTTTAAAACACAGTAATATAAATTGCTTCTTCGAAAAACATTTTGATAAGATTTGGATATTTAGAGAAAGGCCTTTAAATTATTCTTTTAAAAATATGTAATTTTACATAAAGTTTGATTAAACGATAGATAATTTAAAAGATACCATTTCAAAAAGTTTTCAATGCGAAACTTTTGGTAAAAGATTTTCTAACAAACGCTTTTATAAGGGATATTTTTTTTTTATTAAGGTATATTTAAAAAAACACTTTTTTAAGAGTAATTTTAAAAAGAACCTTTTTTAAAGGTACTAATTTTAAAGGTGGTTTTTTAAAGTACTTTTTTCAAATGAAAGAATAATAAAAGCCATTTTCAAAGAAAACGTTTGGTAAAAAATTTTATTAACATTTTATAAACATTTAGAAAGTACATTTTAAAAAGGTACTTTAATATAAATGGCTTCTTCGAAGAAAATTTTGATAAAGAGTGCTTCTAAGAAATGTGTTTTCTAAAAAGTAAGACTTTTAATAAAAGGTTTCTTCTAAATGACCTTTTTTAAAGAGGTTTTTTAAAGTACACTTTAAAATGTACTTCTTTTAAAAGTTGTTTCTTAAAAATGTATTTTCAAAAGAACATTTAGTGGACGGTACTTTTTTAGTCATTTCTGCAAAGTCTATTTTAAAGGCCTTTTAAGAAGGTAAATTTTTGAGAAGGTACTAATCCCAAAGGACCCTTTTAAGAAAGAACTTATTAAAAAAGTTGTTAAGAAGCATAAAGCTTAGAGGTCCAATTTTTTAAGGTACTTTCCAAAAGTACCTTTCAAAAGCGTGCCTTTTTATCTAGCACCTTAGAAAAATTATATGAATTCAACTTATTTCAAGCTGCCGTCTTTTTTAAATTTAATCTTGAAATGTTGAATAAAAATTTTAGCAAATTTTTCTTTTCTTTAATAAACCTCAAGGTCTTTTGTGGAGGTTAATGTTCTTTATGTCAAAAATAAATCCTAAATCTTAATTTAACACACAAAAAGGAAATTGTGATAAATAATTTGCAAAAAAAAACTTTTATTTCTTTTCAAACAAATTTAATTGATAAAAAAAATGCAAAAACAAAAGTGTATTTTTTTAATTTCCAAGAAATAAAATAAAAATGTAAGTCAAGCTCAAAAACGAAATGTATTTGATAAGAAAATAATTTACAATCCACACTGCCATTGAATTCCTAAGAAAAGAAGCAAAAATAAAAAACTAGATTTATTTTTTGTGGATTTCTAATAAATGCGATAAAAACAAAAACAAATCACTGTACAAAAAGCCTGACTTGAAATTGCTATAAAAGGCCTTTCTCAATCAACACAGGGTACAGTTCGCGTTTCAAATTCTTTTAAAATCGTTTGGATTAAAGTGTTGGATAAAAAGTGAAAAATAAAATAAAAATTAATAAACAGTAAAGGATAATTTGCAGGATACTAAGCTCTTGTGGATTACTTTAGTATCCTGTTATCCTTAAATAAAAATAAAAAATAATTTAAATTAAAAAACAAGGATCATGCTACTTTTAATTAAAAGTTAACAAATAAAAAAAAACTTCTCATTTAATAAAAACTTAAATTCATAAAGGATAATTGCCATTCTTGTTTTTAATAATGGCTAATTTGTTTTTATATTTGTTAGTCCTGCTAATTGCAGGCTTTGCCAACACTGTGGATATTGGCGATATTGTAGAGCCTGAAGAAATAGAGTGAGTGTATAAAATGTTCCTTTTAATTGTGTATGAGTATGTGTTGTGTGTGTGTGTATGTGAGTGTCCTGTCTGTGTTTTTTTATGCGAACATAAATTTAAATTAAACAAAAGAAATTATTTTTGTTAAAAAAAAAAACAAAACGGTAATAATTTTCAATTTATTTAAAAATAAAATTAAGAACAATGATATTTTTATAACGTTAATGTGAAAATATTTAACATCAAATAAATATTAAAAAAGACATTAAAAAGGATACTAATAAAAAAATGGAATTGCAATGCTTTTTAAAAGCGTTTTGATTAAAGTTAAAAATTTCTCTTAATGGATTGTTAAATAAATTTTTCTTTTTTACTTTAAAAAAGCCATAAAATCGGGAAGACTTATGATAAAAATTATTATTATTTAATAATTTAGTTAAAGCATTAAATAAAAATAGTTTGAAATCCTTGAATTTTTTCAGTGTGTAAAAAATTTTGTGTTTTTTGAAAAAAACCTAAAAAGGAATAAATTCGACACCAACATATTTAAGTTAATATAAAAATTTTATAAATAAAAAGTAAGTGATTCCTTGAGGGGAATGACACCTTGAAAGTCCTTGAAACAAAAATCGAAAAAAATTAATAATACAATGTGAGTGTCCTCTAAGCAAAAAACTCCTTACAGATCCTTCCAAAAAAAAATGTGAAAAAGATCTGTAAATTAAAATAGAAAAGAATTTCGATAATTCGTACTTTGTTTAATAAAATCAGCGAAAATTCATAAAAAATCTCGTAGTACATAAAAAATAACATTAGATCGTTAAAAAAAATCATACATTTCAGTGTCCTCAATAATTCGTATTTTTTTTAATGCAAAATCCTTTTAATATATTATATATCGCAACGCAAAGCAAAATAAAAATTCAGAATTATAAAATATGTGCAAGTTTTGTTGCAAAGTAAAAAACTTTGTTGTCGTAAAAAATACTGCGCTATTGTGATTTGGAATAAGCGCGATTAAATAAAATTAAAAAAAAGCAGAGAAGAAAATTTATCACAAAAATATGAAATTATTTATTTAACGCCTGGACAATTAGTCCCTCAAAATGCTGTTACAAAAAATATTTAGGAACAATTTTAATTAAAAACAAATTTTTTTTTTAACGACGGAAATAGTTTGAAACAATTTTTTTAGAATTAATGCATTTCCGGCTGCTAACAAGCACATTCGCTTGAAATAAAACACTAAAAATAAGAAAATTAATAAATAAAAATTAGATAAGCAAATGACGAACCTTCTTTATAAAGTCTAGTTCAGAAAATTATTTCCAAAATGATATGAATAATTCTAATGTAAATCAGTTTTAAGTAACCAAGTCAATATGCATGATTTACTTGAGGCTAAGAACACGTCAAAAGAAACAGCGGAATTGTGATTGTTTTAGTGGCTTGTTCAGTGATTTCGGTAGTGTCCTTAAATAATTTGATTAAGCAAAGACCAAGCTGGTGGTGAAATTATTGATAATCTTGAAAAAGTAAATACAATAAATAGAAAATATTTATTTTGAGATGCTTGGCCTTCTAGTTTTTCACAGTGGGATATTGTACAAGAAAAAAAGGAAATATAAGCAACTATTCAATTACATCAGTACCTTTAAGGTTAAATTAGGCGTGCCATACCATAAAGCCACAACCGTAGCCATGGCCATAACCATAATCGTATTTACTGCCAGCGAATAGTGGTGCCATAGCCATAAGCAACTCTTATTTCTTTTACCATTTGTTAAGAAAGCAGCGCAATGAAAAATATAATTTAAAACTCGCCAATACAATGTAGCCAATGTGAAAAATAAGACAAACAGTTAATACAATAGTCAACTTTATATGGTTATGGTAAAAATTAAAATTTAATTAATATCTATGGTTACGGTTATGGCTATGGCCTTATGGCATGTCACCAATAATCAAAAACAGTGTTTCCCATAAGGTTGGTTTGAACAGCTGTTTTATATGGTTATGGCACGTCTAATTAAACCTTTGGTGATCACACGTTTTCTCCAAACATGTCATCTCGACTTAGCGTTTTTAATTTAATTCAAATCTTTTTAGTTGAGAAATAAAGTTTGTTATTTAAATATATTGCGACTAAAAAAAGTAATACAAAAAAAGGGAAATATAAAATTTATGAAAAGTTTTATATCTTAAGTCATTTTCCTAGAACTAAATACGAAATTGGGAAAACAAAGATAAAATCCTTTTAAATACAAATTGCAAGTGCCTGTGCAAAAAAGGTCTGGCAACTCAGTATATTTTTGAGATTATTATAAACACAAATGTATGGTTGTTGCCATTTGCTTTTTATTTTGATTACAACTACACGTAGACGTGTTTGTAGAAATGTAAGCAATAATAAAGTCACTATTGATTATTGGTATTTTGTTTAAGCTTTGATGCTTCTGTTTATTAATTTTTGTTGTCCACTTCTCAGTTGGTTAAAAAAATTTTTTTAATATAATACGCAGCTTTAGCTAAAATATGGTAGAAGGTTCCCTGATGAGTTGAGTTGAGCAATCAACGAAATGGCCATAGGAACTAGCTTTACCACTTATAATCAATATTTGATTTTATTTAAAATATCTGGGTTCGAACTTTAAAATTATCGTGTTTTTTTCCGGACAAATCACCGATATTGATTATTGAGGGTGCAAGCACGTTTCAATGGCCATTTCGCTACCGCTCACTTAGCTCGTCAGGAAACTTCTCACAAACATTATAAATAAACTAAAGATTTCTGTCCAAATAATAAAGTAAAGATAAAATTTAAAGTTAAAGCAAAAAACAACAATAATGAACTATAATTTCATTTTACTTTGTCCACTGTATACGGGTGACTTTTTTTGGCTCTTTTATTTAGTAAAAAAAAAAATAATTTTGAAAATTTTTAAAGATGACGACAATATATTAAATTCTAATTGGTTTATAGCCATAACTTTTTGAAGCATAAAAAATTATTTTTGTAATCGATCAAATTACTGTGCATACCCGGTGGAATTATTTTTCATTTGGTATGTAGCCTTTTTGTCCTATAATCGCAATAAAAATTCTTGAAATTTTCAGCCCGTAATATTTTTACTATTTCAAAATATCCTAATATTTTCAATAAAAATTTTTTGGTAAAATGGCAAACAAACAATTTTTGTGTAGCCACGTTAGATGAGTTGATGAATAAGCATCTCAGAGCAGGAGATTAGCTAATTAAGGCGCTTGTATAATAGGATGGAGCCTCACATAGGGAGGAAAAAAGAATGTTGAAGTAATACATGCTGACTTGCTTAACAAGAGCTGAAGTGATAGTGTGTTGTAGTCTGTAAGGCTGCTGGGTTTAACGGCATATGATTGCTAATGGAGACATTGAATTGCTGAAGTTTTGACGGAATCACAGAGTGTTGTTATAGTGTGCATGGTGACATGAGTTTGTTAAAGCGATCGTGAAAATAATCTAGCCAAAGCTTGAGATTGAGAAAGAGAGAGAGAGAGAGAGAGAAAGAGAAGAAGAAATACAAAATTAATAAAGTGCAACCGAAGGTTTAATTAATAAACGAAAACAAAACAAAAATAAAAAATTAAATATTAATAGAATATAAAGCAACATAGAGCCAATGAACTGGCAAGTTATACTCGACTTAAATTACAAAATTTTGGTTGTTGAACTTTTATCTTATTTAGCTCCATTAAGTATAATTTTTTTTGGTTCTAGCATTACATGTTGCAAAATAGAGCTTGGAGTTAAGCAAATTTTTTCGCAGGCACTTCACTTTGAAAAGGAAAATTTATTATATCGCTTTTCAAAACAGGGCTTAAAGCTAAGGAATTATTAAAGTGCTTCCGAGTAACGTCTCAACGTAGATTTCAGAAGTTTGTGTGGTTTTTTAATATAAATTTTCATTTTATTTTTTTTTAAATTTTTTAAAATTTTCAAGTGGAGAATTTTTTTTTTCAAACAGAAGAAAATAAATATTATGTTCTCCAAAATGTAAATATTCTTTTGTTTATTTGCTCAGCCCCTTGGAAGTTTTAGACGAAGCCAATGACAAAGAGCGTGATGAACGTGGTATTTTTGGTTTGTTTAAGAAACCTCAACCGATAGCTGAACCCAAGCCTGAGGCATCAGCCTATGCAAATACGTAAGTAGAAAATAACTTTTAATATTTATAAGGCCTAAAGTTACGTTTTTAAAAATAGCTGTGAAAAATGTAAAATCTCAAAAGTATTTTTATTAATTTAATTTTTTAATTTTTATATTGTGTTCGAAAGTTTTACTTATTACTTAAATAAATATTTTTTTTATGATTTATGTTTTCATTTCTAGTGGCTATGGTTTTAAGACAGCCTCTGGTTATGGTCCTTCGGGTGGCTATCGTCCTTCGGGGGGCTATGGGCCTTCTGGAGGTTATGGTTCTCCCGGTGGTTATGGTTCCCCCAACTATGGTGGTTATGGCTCTTCTCCAGGCCGTGGTTACGGTGGAAATCCAAGTGGCGGTTATGGTTATAAAACAGGGTAGGTTTAAGTAAAGATTACCAGGTTATTCGATTAAACTTTTTCTGATGTGTCTAATAATAAAACGTAAGCCATTTGAACAAATTTTTTTTAAATTAATTGATCTAATTTTCCCGGCTGACACATTAAAAAAAAAAGAAAAAAATAAATAAATAAATGAATAATTACATAATTAAATAAATAAAAGTAAATGAGTAAATGAAACTCTAACAAAAAAAAATTTTTTTTAATTTATTAAATTAATAAAATTGGCACAGTGGGCTAAAAATATTTTTTTTTGATTTTTTTTTCAAAAATTTTTGTATGCATAATTATTTTGACCTATTATGAGAACTTGTTAGAAAATGAAATCATACATTTTTAATATCTAAATAATTATAAAAATATTTTTTTTTTATAACAATGAAAAGAAAAAAAAAAAATAAATGTATTTTAATTTAAAATTAGGCACAAACATGGTCACAACCCTGGATATGGACATCACGGATATAGTGTAGATACACACGATTATTTGCAAAATGTTCTGAATCAAGGGTAAAAAAATTTTTTGTATTTTGAAAACAAGCTAATGACAACCTAAAAGTATGCTACTGTTTTTCAAAAAATGAAAATTATACTGACAATTTTTAAAATTTTTTGGAATGAATATTGGCCTCTTCCCTTAAAAAAAGACTTACTAATACTTACTTATGTATTAGTTAATAATATTATTATTTCTTATTTATTGAAATCAAACTTGTTATTTAATTTGTATTTAATTTTTTTTCATCGCCAGCCAAACAACAGCTCAAAAGACCATAGATTTTTTGTTAAATGCTCGCAAACAATTGCCCATGTATGGTAAATGTCCCGCCTACCTCTTGCCATCAAATGTTCAATATTCCTGTCAAAATAATCAGTGCGAGGTAACTTGCCCACCCATGTATACCTTTCCGGATGGCAAAACTTCTTTAAAATTGGTGTGCATTGAAAGAAATTGGATTGTACGGGACTCAGTGTATTTAGAAGTACCACCTTGTCAGGCTACTTGTAATCCACCTTGTCAAAATAATGGTATCTGTATAGAGTCTGGTCTTTGTAAATGTTCAGAAAATTTCTCAGGCCCCTTGTGTCAATACAAAAAAACGGTATGTGCCTCCAAAGTGCCAATACCCAAAAATTCCAAAATAACCTGTATAAATAAGTAAGTTTGAAGAAACTTGATTTCAAAAACCTTTAAATATATAAAACAAATTTTTATCACATTTTCATTAAGTATTTGCAATGCCGAATGTATGCGTGGTTTTCAATTTCCGGATGGCAGTGCCATCACTAATATAGAATGTCAAAATGGTCAGTGGATTCATACAAAATCGGGCATGCATAAGCCACCAGACTGTGGACGTAAGTTAACACTCACACAAAATATATTAATGCCAATAATAATTCTTAAATTCCTTCACAGCTATTTGTGATCCTCCTTGTGAAAATGGCGGCCAGTGTATCTCCTTCAATGTGTGTCAATGTGCTATGAATTATCGTGGTGATCACTGTCAGTATAGTGTTTCGGCTTGTAATGTCACCAAAGCTCATTTCAATGGCAATTATAAATGTTCGTATGACAGTGAATTAGCTAAATGTACTTTTACATGTGCCGAAGTCGCTGGACTTAAGGTTGAGGGAAATTTAGATATTGAGTACAAATGTAAATATAGTGAAGGAATATTTGTTCCCTCACCCCTGCCAAAGTGTGTCTATCGTAAGTTATAAACAAGTCTGAAGAAACACAGACAAATAATTGAAAATTGTCTTTTTTTATAAGCTACTGGCTACACCATACGTGAGGGCCCTAAGACTTCACACTACAGCCAGCTGCAGCGACAAGTATCAGTAAATGGTGGCGGCTCATACGGTTATCAGTATTTGACAGATCATGATAGAATTTTAGCCATTTTGGACAAGTTCAAGGAGTATGATATTAGAAGTGTAAGTATTTAAGCGAAAGTCTTTCAATAAAGGTTTCGAATTAGAAGAGTTGCAGATATTTCGTTAAAATAATATTTTTAGAATTTTGTATTATTTTAACATTTCTGAATTTTTTTCTTTTTTTAGTGCATTCACGAATATTATTTCTTTTCTACTCTTCTGTTTTTGGTTTCTAGTATATTTTGCTTTCTTATTTCTGCATTTAGTTTTTTCCTTTCCACTTCCCTTAATTAACATTTTCTCTACATATTTTTTCTGACGCCTCTCTACTTTTTTCCAGCTTAACATCTCCGCATTTACACTATGCAATTTTTTATAAAACCAGCATGAAATTTTTGTTTGTTTGTGAAGCAGGAGGAGTAAGCAATATGGTATTGTTTGTAGTTTGAGGGGATGTTACTGTTGCTAGTGTTTACTTTTAGATATCGCATAACGTTGCATAGTGTAAATGCGGACATCTTTGTTTAATTTCTTCTCTTTATTCAATTTATAAGTTCATCTTTAATTTCTCTTATATTTACAAAATATATACATGCACATTTTCGAGATTTTATCTCAAGATATTACAACAAATGAGATAACTAAGCGCAGATTTTGATTTCGTTTATTAATTTTTATACTGTTAAAGGAAAATTAGAAAAAACCTTTCTGTGATAATGAGAACAGTTAAAAAATTGAGAAAATATACACCAATATAATATTATCTTAGGACTCTACATAACTGAAACATATTAAACCGATTCTAAGCATTCTTTTATTAACTGATGAGAAGAATTTTGCATTGAATTAAAATATTTTTTATTGAATCCTTTTATTAATTACACAATTCTTTCATATCTTGTTTCGTCATGAAGAAGCTGAGTAGAGTATCTCCAAGGTCTATATTTTATTATCTTCAAACATATGTTTTAAATAATTTGGAGTTTCATGACCTATATCTTTGCTGCCTTATACCAGATGGTGCTTGCATATGTCGAGGTTGGCCTTATCACACACTTGAACAATAATTTTTTATTCTTTAAGTTTAACGTTAACCATTTGCTGATAATTGACCACAGAGCTCTGGTCGTCTTAAGTGATTTAATACAAACTTCATTGATATGTTTAACAAAGTTTAGTTTCATGTCCAAACACACCCCAAGATACTTCACACTATTCTGAGTTTTAATTCTTTTAATTTTAATTCTTTAAATATCAGCTGACGGTTTGGTAAGAGTTTATAGCTTCCTTTTTTTTATTTCATCGGTTTCTTAGGACTTTTTTTTTATTATTTTCTCTGGTTTTCTTTTCGAGTCTTTTTCCTTTTATCTTCTTTAATTCTCTGCTCTTCCCTTCTCTTCCCTTTTATATTTCTTCACTTCTCTTCTCTTTTATTCTCTTCTCTTCTCTTCTTTTCTTTTCGCTTCTTTTCTTTAATATTCTCTTATCGTTTCTCCTGTAATCTTGTATTGTCTTGTCCTATCCTTTGTATTTGCTATGCCCTTTTTTCACCTTTCGGTTTTTTTTTCCTCTCCCTTTTCATTTTTATTAGTTTTATTTTTTGTTTTCTTTTATTTCTTTTACCTCTTACCTAATTTTCTTCTTTTTCAATCCATACTTTTCACTTCCTGTTTCATTTCTTTACTTTGTGTTATTTCTTCCCTCCCTTATTTCAGTTCTTCTTTATTTTTCATTTGCGTTTCATTCTTTCTTTTCGTTCGTTATTTATTCCTTTTAATATTGCTTTTACTATCTGTTAATATCCTTCCTTTCCTGTATTATTTATATTTTAGAATTTTGTTCCTTTTTTTTATTTCATTCTTCCTTGTCTGTTTCCTTTTAAGGTGGTATTTTCCTTCCTTATATTTTAAAGCCTCCGTTAAAATTTTCTGCTATAAATTCATGCATCTTTCTTTTCCTTCTACTCTTTTATTGGTTTTTTTTTTTAGGAATTTTGCCTTCCTTTAGCTTTTCCTAATCCTTTAACTAAACTTTCCTTTTGTTCCTTTCTTTTTCTACTTAGTGATAAGCTTTTTCGGCCTTCCTGCCTTCCTCCCTTTCTTTCTTTCTTTCTGTTTATTATTTTTATTATATTCTTCTAGTTACTTTTTTTTTGTTGATAATTTTTCGTTTTTTTCTTTGACTCCCTTTTCTTCAATTTTTTTTCTTGTCATTTCTGGCGTCCGCTTTGTCTTACATTTTTATTGCTTTCTTTTTATTCATCTATTTTTTTCTATTCTTATTTTTTATCTTTCTTGTCTTTTCATTCTTGCTTTTGTAATTTTTGGTTTCTTTATCTTCCATTTTGTTTTATTAGTTTTCAAGAATAAAAATAAAACTCAACTGAATTTTTTGATTTGCAGGAAATGTGGTCTTCTGATGAAGTCGTTGTTACCCCTAGTAGCTACTCCTTGTACATGACAGGCGATATGGATGTTATAGTTGACCAGACGCCAAAACCTTCTTTCTGTACCACATGGGGTGGAATAAATATAAAGACATTTGATGGTTTGGTATTCAAGTAAGTCTATTTGCTGCAAAATCTTACTAGAAATAAAAATTTGAGTGTTTTCTATTACTTTGCTTTACAGAGCTCCTCTATCCTGTTCTCATACTTTAGTGAACGACAAACAAGATGCCACATTTGATATCACTATGAAGGCCTGTCCCTATGGCTCCGGTTATGGGTGCTCACATGCTTTAAAAATTTATTGGCAATCGGTTTTATACACTTTTGAAAATCAGAGTAGGTTTAATAACATCCTGAAATTAATTTTAATCGACAGCTGATTTTATGCTTTTGTCTAGATGGCACTGTACGCTTGTATACCCCCAGCAAAAATCTACCAATACCTGTGCAGGTGATGGGCATGAAAGTGTTACCAGTGGCTCAGCATTTACAAATAGATTTAGAATCTATAGGACTGCAAATTGATTGGGATCGTCATCAATATGTTGGAGTTAATGCAGGTCCTGGTCTTTGGAATCGCGTTGGTGGCCTTTGTGGCTCTCTGGATGGCGACTATAAGAATGATTTGATAACCAAAACAGGTGTGAAAGTAGAAACTGTTAAGACTTTTATTGATTCCTGGCGCGTAGAAGACTCTTCTGATTTGTGTGTTATGGAAAATAGTGCTGAGTTAGAATTTGACTCCAAGACTTGTGATCCCGAAAAACGTAAAAAGGCTCTGAGTATTTGTGAACGTTTGTTGGCCAATGAAAAGTTGGAAGACTGTATTAAATCCTTTAACTTTGAGGCTTTACTTAAGACCTGTATCGACGACTATTGCAATTGCAATAATCAAGAACATCCTGAGACCTGCAACTGCGATGCTTTGTCTATGTTGGCTAAGGAGTGTGCCTTTAAAGGAGTTAAGCTAGAGCATGGTTGGAGAAATTTGGAAATTTGTCGTAAGTATATAAAGGAGTTGAAGAGGAATAATTTTGTTTAAAGAAATATAATTATTTTAGCCATCAGCTGTAATTACGGTCGTGTTTACTTGCCTTGTGGCCCTAACGTAGAGCCTACTTGCGAGTCGGCTGTTTTGCCCAGCAAGGATAAATGCAATGAAGGCTGCTTCTGTCCCGAAGGTACTGTTCAATATAAAGATGTTTGCATTAATCCCGAGCTATGTCCCTGCACTATGGGTGGCAAAGAATTTAAGCCAGAGGTTACTATCAAAAAACAGTGTAACACTTGCACTTGTAAAAATGGTCAATGGAAGTGTACCGACGAAAAGTGCAGTGCACGTTGTGGTGCCATAGGTGATCCTCATTATCAAACATTTGATGGCAAACGTTTTGATTTTATGGGCAAATGCTCGTACTATTTGTTGAAGACCTCTGACTTATCAGTTGAAGCTGAAAATGTAGCCTGCTCTGGAGAGATTTCGGAAAATCTTAAATTTTCTGCTGCTGAAGATCCATCGTGTACAAAATCTGTTACCATAAAATTTGTACAGAAGAATGGTGTGCCCACTGTTATTAAACTGGAACAAGGTATGCAGACCCATGTTAATGGCAAAGAAGTTTTGAAATTTCCCAAAATCTTGGGAGATGGTGAGGTGCTTATACGTTATGCCAGTTCATCATTTATGACAGTTGAGTTTCCTGGTGGCATAAAGGTTTGGTGGGATGGTGTTTCACGTGTTTACATTGATGCTCCTCCCAGCTATCGCGACAAAACCGCCGGCCTTTGTGGCACCTTCAATTCTAATACTCAAGATGATTTCTTAACGCCTGAGGGTGACATAGAAACGGCAGTTGAGCCGTTTGCTGATAAATGGCGCACCAAAGATACTTGTGAATTTCTGGCCCAAACACCCTTGACACCTCATCCCTGTACAGCTCATCCAGAACGAAAAGCTGAAGCAGAGAAATATTGCGCTTGGATAACAGAAGATATTTTCCAGGATTGTCATTGGACAGTGGAGCCAGAACAATATTATGAAGATTGTTTGTATGATGTGTGTGCCTGCGAGGGAGATTTGTCGAAATGTTTCTGTCCTATTTTATCGGCTTATGGATCAGAGTGTATGCGTCAGGGCATTAAAACTGGCTGGAGAATGGCGATTAAGGAATGCGGTAAGTTGTTTTTAAAAGCATCTGTCTGAGGTGGCATTAAGTTCGCAATGTATTCTTCCAGCTGTTAAGTGTCCTATTGGTCAGGTGTACGATGAATGTGGTGACAGTTGTGCTCACTCCTGTGATGATTTGGCCACTAAAAAAACTTGCAAAAAAGAATGCGTAGAAGGCTGTCGTTGTCCCAATGGCCAGTATTTAAATGAAAACAATGAGTGCGTGCCGCAAAGTAAATGTCATTGTTCGTACGATGGCATCACATTCAAGCCAGGCTACAAAGAAGTACGTCCTGGCTCTAAATATTTAGATTTATGCACCTGCATTAATGGTTTATGGGATTGTGAAGATGCTCAAGCAGGCGATGACTTAAAATATCCACCCTCCTCCGAGTTGAGAGCAGAATGTGCCAATCGTCCTTATGCAGAATTCTTTAAGTGTGTGGCCAAAGAACCTAAAACATGCAAAAATATGCATGAATACAAAGAGGATTTGGATGAGTGTATGCCTGGCTGCCAGTGTATGGAGAATTATGTGTATGATACGGCTTTAAAGATGTGTGTGCTGCCGGAGAAATGCTCGTGTCATCATGGTGGCAAGAGTTATAATGATGGCGAAAAAATTAAGGAAGACTGCAATACCTGGTGAGTTTTGAAAATGAATTGTAAATTTTATTTCCTATTTTTTTTTTGTTCCTTTCCAATTGTAAATTGAAATGAAATTCAATATAAAACGTGATTGCTTTTCTTCCACTTTTCGGCATTTGTCCATGTGTTTGTGTTTGTGTGCGTGCGTGTGTATAGTGTTTGTCAAGCTGGTAATTGGAAATGCTCTTCAAATGGCTGTGAATCCACTTGTTCTGTTTGGGGCGATTCTCATTTTTCAACATTCGATAAACATGACTTTGATTTTCAAGGTGCCTGCGATTATGTTTTGGCCAAGGGTGTCGCCAACAATGGCGATGCCTTTGCAATCACCATACAAAATGTTTTGTGCGGCACCATGGGTGTTACTTGTTCCAAGTCAGTGGAGATTTCTCTTACCGGCAGTGTTGAAGATACTTTAACGCTAGCAGGAGATTCATCCTACCTAGAGGATGCCAACAAATCTACCATGAATAGTAAGTACTTAACCTCAAAATCTTAAAGTTTATAAATTTCATTTACCTAATGCCTGCTGCCTTTTAGAATTACGCGATATTATAAACTCAAAGACTCATGGTGCCTATCATGTGTACAAAGCTGGTGTATTTATAGTCATTGAGGTGTTACCGCTGCACCTGCAAATCAAATGGGATGAGGGCACACGTGTCTATGTTAAGCTTGGCAATGAATGGAAAAATAAAGTTAGTGGTTTGTGCGGCAATTACAATGACAATGCCATGGATGATATGCAAACACCCTCACAAGCATTGGAAACCAGTCCATTAATATTTGGTCATTCGTGGCGGGTGCAAAAGTTTTGTGAAGTGCCGAAAAAACCTATCGATGCATGCAAAGAACATCCACAACGTGAAACGTGGGCCCAATTAAAATGTGGCGTCCTTAAATCCAATCTATTTAAGGTGAGTTTTTATTTATGTGTTGTATTTTGGTTGTGTGGGACAAAAAAAATAATGAAATTTATTACAAAATGTAGTTCGTAAGTGTTTTATTGCGGTGTATGAATGTTTTAGGGGGAAGAATTTATAAAAGAAATATTTTCTTCATTAACACTGCTTGATGTTTTCAGTACTTTTCAAGAAAGTTCCTTGACACCATACACAGAGTATTTTAACAAATTCTACTAATGTAATAGAGCCCTTGGCTGTAAACTTGTATGTAAAATAAGTTGGTACTATTTGAAAAGTTCCCAAGACTTTAAAACCTTTACTTAATATTAAATAACATTCTTAAATGGCTTGGTAGCTTCGTAAAATCTGTATGGTATCTCAATATGCTTTGTTACTTTTAAGGCCCTTTCAAGAGTCAAAAAATATTTTTTCGGTAATTTTTTTTATATTTTTAAAATTTTCGTACTATTTTCTTAAGACTATTTGGTGCTTTTAAAATTGATTTTTTTATTCTTTTTTAGTTTTTTCAGTACATTTAAATTTTTTAAACAATATTTACTTGATAGAAAACTACTTTCATGATTTTATTAAATCCGCTATCTTCTAGAAAGTAAATAAGGTACTTTTTAAAGTACTTTTTTTTCTTGCTGGATTTTTAAATATTTTTTTTTTGTTCTTTTATTTTAGATATATGATCTTAAGTACTTTTTACCATGTTATAGTTCTTTTCTAAAAAGAATTTTCTTAAAATTAATGAAATTAAAACTTTAAAGTACCAAAATGACACATTCAAAAAAGTTATTTTGGTAATCTTATAAAAAATACATTTGTATATTTTTTGTCCGTTTTTAGGAACTTTTTTAAAATCACTTTACTACCTTAAATGCGTTTGAACTAATCTTTTTACAAAATACGTCGCTAATTTCTAAAAGGTACCTTAATATTTTCCTTTTCTTAAAAGTACCCTAACGGTTTTTATAAAGGAACTAATCAGTTTTCTGTCTAGTATTTCTGTACTTTCTTCGAAATGTATTAGAGCACATTTTTTTTCAAGATATTTATGTTTTTTTATTGGTTTATTTTTAAAAACGCTTGGTACTTAATAACCGTTTTCGAAAAAAGAATGAAGTTATCAATTCGACTGAATGTTGATTTCTTACGTTAGTGCTGCTAGAACTCAGTCATTTTTGAACAGATTTTTGGTAATTTTTCTTTATTTGAAAGGTGATGTTTTCAAATTGTTCTTGTTTAAAAAACAGATCAGACTCTTAAAAATAAAGGGTGTCCTCATACAACATACATGTTTTTTACATGAACTATGAACCGTAAAGGGCATCACTTTAAAATTAAAAAAAATGCGTATAGCTTCCAATGGCAAAAAGTAATACAAAAATAAAATTAAAAATTAAAGGGTGACTCCATAGGTAACGTAAATTGACATATATGGGCCTATCTTTTGAACCGTTTAGACAAACGCTTGGATAAATAGAATATCAAAATGCTATTAACGTTATAAAAAATGTTAATGTCAAACTTATAGATTAAAGGGTGCCCCAATAGTTAATTAATTTGATGTATATGGCCATAGTTTTGAACAGTTGTAGAGAGACGCTTGAAATTTACTAAGAACCTGTGTTGCTAACTCTGCTATAACATTAAGTATAAAATTTGGATTTGGAAATTAAAGGGTGTCCCAACATTTCATATAATTTGAAGTATGCCGCCAAACTTTTGAACAAACAGCTAAAACTTACAAGGGACCTGTATTGCTAAGTTCGCTATAACAGCAAGTTTATTATTTAAATATGGAAATTAAAGGGTGTACCCAAAATTAATGTAATTTGACCATATCTTTTGAACCGTTATATAAAAACAATTGAAAATTAAACATAATGTCCACTGCTTGGTTTGGTATAATAAGAAGTATAAAAATTTTAATTCATAAACTAAAGGGTGTTACAATAGTTGATATAATTTGATATATATTGCCAAACTCTTAAACCGTTATAGACATTTGGTTGATATTTACAAAGAACGTAATTGCTAAGTCTACAACAACAGCAATTATAAGTTTTAAGCTTGGAAAATAGACGGTGCCCCTAAAGTTGCTGTAATTTGATGAATTTATATTGCCAAACTGTTGAACTATAGACAGGCGGTTGAAATTAACGAGGAGCTGTATGGTTAAGCGCCCTACAACAAGTATACTTTTTGGAGATGAAGTGTAAAAGGGTGTCCTAATAGTTATTGTAATTTGATGTATGTGACCATACTTTTAAACTGTTATAGACAGACAGATGAAATTAGTATTCTTGGCTTTTAAATATATTTTTTTTTAATTTAGTAGTTTTTAAAAATAATATTTCATTTCTATTTCAATAAGTACTTTGGTAATTTTCTGAAAAGAAGTATAAAAATTGTAAGTACTTTTTTGACAAATTTGTTAGATGTTTTGATTCTTTTGTAACTTTTTAAAAGCTTCCTAATAAGTTAGAAAAGTACTAAACCGCCTTGATTTTGTATAAAATAGGAAACTAACACTGTGTTACTTTATTAAAAATTTTTAGACAATTTTTTGAAAAGTAATTTAAAATATGTTATTTGAGAAAATGTTTGGGACCGTTGAAAGAAGAAGAATTTTTCTTGGAAATCAGATGTTCTGCTAGGTACTTTTTTTGATCAAAAACAGATGTTTTCTCAGAAGCATTCTCATGTTTTTATGAAATTTTAAATATAAAATCTAAGAGTACTTTCGCGGCTTAAATTGGCCCTAAGCAATTCTGAGAGAGAAAGCAATATCCTTCAAAAATTTTAACTTGTATGTTTTATTGACGTTTAGATACTTTTGGAAAATATTTTTTTAAGTGGTACCTTTAAATATCTTTTTGTACCTTTCATATTTAAATTTAAAGTTCTTAAATATTTTATTAAACTTTAATAGTTGCCACGTAATTTTTGCTCTCATTAAGAAGTTTTAATAATCCTCCAGCCATTATGCTGCTAATGTCAAGCAATTATTAATGTTCCTTCCTAACATCCTTCCTTTCCTACAGCCAACCAACCAGTCAGTCAATGAGAGTGCATTTAAGCTAAATCTTCTGCAAAGCTGTACACTTAAACTTACAAACATTTATTTTAGAATTAATATTCATGATTTTATTGAATAATTTTCTTTCTACATTACAATTCTTTTTTAACTTATGAATTTCAATTGTATTGCACTCTGGTGGTACGAATGTGTGAAGCATACTCGTATAATGTGGTACCATTTGATTGTAATGTAATTAAAATTCTTCATTTCTACTCTCAACTTATATTTTAATTCTTTGCCATTTATTTCTTTTAATGTCGTTGCTGTGTTATTGTTGCTGTTGCTGCTGTTGTTGCTATTCAGGAGTGTCATGCTGAAGTGCCAGTTGAAATATATTTAAAACGTTGTATATTCGATACCTGTGCCTGTGATCAAGGCGGTGACTGTGAATGTCTTTGTACAGCGGTGGCAGCCTATTCACATGCCTGCTCACAAAAGGGCATAAACATTAGATGGCGTACACCACATTTTTGTCGTAAGTAAAATTTTATATAAATTCACACACACACACAAACAATCATGCATACATAATGTTAAACATTTTGAAGTACTCGACAATAGACTTTGGCAGTTGTTGGGGGGGAATACAAAAAATAAACATGTTGCTTAACATCCTTTGTTCTTACTCTTATATTTGCAATACTTGAACCTGCTACATTTACACTTATGCACTGTGTTTCAACATAATCCAACAAGCTGGTTCTTTGAAGCTTTAACATCATTATTATTGCGGCACAGGGGGTTGGTTTAATCTATTAAATTAAAAAGAAAAAAGGATAAGAAGAATAAAAAGTCAAGGACTATTTAGTTAAACCTATTAAATTAGCAGGCCATCCAAAATAATATTTTATATTCCATTGCAACTAGTTTAGATTTTTTTCTTGTACCGAACCACTGTTCATCGTTTTCATTATGTTGTCGATTACAAAGATGACGTTGCTCATGTTCTACTATTGTTTTCAATTATTCATTATGGAAAATCGTCACATACTTGTCGTACACTTTATGTGTTCATTGTTCATTGCAGTTTCCTTTTTAAGACTTTACTTTTTATTAATTTTTTTTGTCACAAAAAGGATTGCAGGATATCAAAAAGTATGTGCATATGTGTGTCTGCCAATAGACATGGTTTTTGAGGAACAATTTTTTTGCTGTTTCCCTCTCCCAAAAAAAAAAGTTTGAATATTGTTCAATATGTTGCCATTGTTTGACAGTTTTGTATGTTGCTACTTTATTTTTGTTAAGGAGTTGTAGCTCATACTCGTACTTACAATCATACATGTGCACATATACATATCAAACACTTACACTTGATTTTCTCTGTCAATTTAATAGATTCTTAAAGACTTCTAGACTGGAGGGTATCCATGCTACATTAGTTGATTTGTATAATCTTATAATCGTTATGTGGTTATTCGAGATTTTATGTGTTTTTTTGTGTAGAATTTTTGTTACAAAAATGATTCTCCAGTTGTATTAATTTTTAGTGTTGTTGTTGTCATTTCGGATATTTGACATTAAGATAGAATTCTATGTTGAAAATGTAATCAGTAGAAGGTAATTGAATAAAAGATTTGAAGACTTTTAAATAGCGGAACTAGAACATACAAAGGAATCAAGTTAATTGAACGAAATTGATTGTGTGTGTAAGTTGTCAAAAATAAACGGCAAGGTAAAATCACACAAGCCGTTAAATTCAAAGGACAAAGCTTAAAATGATAGCACACACAAATGCTTTTTTAATGTCATTGATACTAAACATTTTTATTCTTTTGTTCATTTCTTTAATTTGCGCTTATCATTAGTTCCTTACTGAGTGATAAAAAATAATTTCGAAATTTCGAACTCTTTAATATTTTTTTAAAACTTTAATTATGCGAGTTTGTGGTATTTATAAAAAAAAAAATATGTATTTTGTGTTGGCATGTTTTGTAAAATGATTTTTTTATTTTGTATTCTTTAATTCGAACTTTATTTTATCTTATCTAGATTAAAAAAATATATGTATTTAATTAAATTTAGGATGAGAAGTTGTTGTTTTTATGCAAAAGCTAAAAAATAAGATTTTTAATCATGTTCGAAAATTCGAACTTATTTTCGAAATTTCGAAAATCCATAATTAAGTGAATAATCAACGTTGATTTAAGAAACTCCATTATTTTTAACATAATATTCTTCTTTAATTCGAATTTATTTTGAAATTTCATAGTATACAAAATCTAGGTATTGATAAATTTAATTTTTTAATTATTCGAAAATTCAAATTTTTGATCATAATTTTTAAAATATGTTAACGTTAATGTTTTTGTGTTGTACTAAGTACTCGAAATGCATAAAATATCAAAGTCTAAGAGTTAGCGCTTTAATACAAAAATGCAAAAACTATCGACTTAAGAAGTATGTTAAAAATTTCGAACTTCATTTTGATTTTTTCCAATTTAACAAAAAAAAAAAAAAAAAAAAAATAAATAAACCAGTTAAGGCTTAAAATAAATGAGATTTTATTGATTATTTTTATTTTTATAAATTTCTTATTAATAATTTTTTATTAAAATATTTTTTAATTCGAACTATCGAAATATAAACAATTAATAGCGCCATATTCGGCTATGCCGAATCTTACATACCCTTCACCATATATGTAGAACCATATGAACTATACTGAGTCTTCCTCTTAAATAGTTTAAATTAAAAAAGGAATAAGAACCTCTTTTCTATCAAAAAGTTTTGCTATAAAAAATTTTTTTTCTGAAAATTGTATGTTTTGCTTGGGGTTGTTGTCCTAACTTAATTTCAGCAATTTATTATTATAAACAATAACCACCAGCAGGGAAACCAGAGAAAGTTAAAAGCAGCTTGTAAGTGATACTAAGTTTTTTTTTAACCTTTTATCACAAAGAAATCGCTTGCAGTATTACAAACGAAAGTTGAAAAAGATACGGAATAATTCGAGGCAGGTGTGGATTTTGCTCGCTGCTTCGAGGGAAATGGACTGATCTTTCTGATTTGTAATATCAAGATTTTTGAAACTATGTTTGATCTATTGGTGTAGTTTCTCTAAAACATCTATTTGCTTGGCAAAGTTGATCAACAACAAGATCACGTACGAACACATGAACATCGCTCAATCTATAAACTTCGATAAATCCTTTTTCACCTGTGGTGAAGGCTGTAAGAAATTAAGTCTTCAATGTTTCGGTAACAATAAAAAACTTATATTTTTATGTGAAAATGCTTGAAAAGCATTAATTCTAAAGGACAGAGATAAATCCTTTAAAAGGAGCAACTGCAAGCAATAAATTTTAGGCGAAAAATTTAAAATTCTAATACAATGAAAGCAATTGTCACCATTAAGTAGATTAACTAGAGCGCAAGTATTTTATCTGTGTCCTGGAAGTACTTTTTCAGACTACTAACGGTATTTTTCTCCAGAAAGAATTGGGAACTTTCAAAGAAAATTATTTTAGTAATAGCAGTGAATAAACTAGATCTGTGTTGTATTTACTTGTCTGCTATCTTCATTACTATCGAAAAAATTCTGTAGAAATAAAATATGTTAAGAAACTTTAGTACTTTTTTAAAAAGTAGTGAAAATGTTATTTAATCTTTTAACTGCAAACTGTTTTCTTCTCTCACCTTCAGCCATGCAATGTGATCCCCATTGTTCCGAGTATAAATCTTGTACTCCCGCCTGTGCTGTAGAGACATGTGACAATTTCTTAGATCAAAGTTTTGGAGAGCATATGTGCAAAAAAGAAAACTGCATTGAAGGTTGTCACATCAAACCATGCGATGAAGGCATGATTTATTTAAATGATACCTACAAGGAGTGTGTACCCAAATCGGAATGTAAACCCATATGCATGGTCAGAGATGGCAAGACTTACTATGAGGGAGAGGTGACCTATCAAGATGAATGTGCCACTTGTAGATGTTCGAAAAAGAAAGAAGTATGCAGCGGTGTTAAGTGTGCTGAAGATCCGGCGACAGAGAAGGCAATCATAGAAGGTACAACACTGATGCCAAATGATCAAAAGCAACCCAAATGTACTAAAGGCTGGACTAGATGGTTCGACGAGGATCATGATTCATCTGGTAAAAAGGTGCGTCTCAATGATGATGAAAGTCTGCCACGTTTCGATTACCACGAACGTGTATTTGGTTCTTGTAAAAAAGAATACATGAAGAAAATTGAATGTCGTGTTGTGGATACACATGAGTCTTCTGATATTATGGATGAAAATGTTTCATGCAATTTACAAGATGGTCTAGCCTGCATTGGACAATGTCATGACTACGAATTGCGAGTGTTCTGTGAATGTGAAGAGGAAATCGTTACAACGCCCAGACCTACAGAAAAACCAGAAACGGGTAAAGCCTGTGATAATGTCATGGCTGAGTATAAGGAATATCCCGGCGATTGTCATAAGTTCTTGCATTGTCAACCCAAGAGCAATGGCGATTGGCATTATGTTGAAAAGACCTGTGGCGATCATATGATGTTTAATCCCATTATGAATATATGCGATCATATAGTTACGGTACAAGAAATTAAACACATGTGTAATGAACAGCCTGATGAAAAGTTAAATGACAAATTTATAGAGTGTCCGGAAGGTCAAATAATGTCAGAGTGTGCCAATCAATGTGAACATACGTGTCATTATTATGCAACGGTAAGTCTCTTAATAAAAATATTTAAGGTTTCTAGTAAATTTTGTGTGTGTTTTTAAAGAGCTTGACATGGCGTGGTTTGTGTCAACGTGGTGAACATTGTAAGCCCGGTTGTGTAGACAAAAATCGTCCAGACTGTCCGGCTTTGGGTAAATATTGGCGTGATGAAAACACTTGTGTGGAAATGGATCAATGTCCCTGCATGGATAAATCCGAAAAATATATACAGCCACATATGCCTTTCTTGGGCGAATGGGAAATCTGCCAGTGTATTGACAATGCTTACACTTGTGTGCCTAATAAATTGGAGGAATCTACCAAAGTTCCTATCATTCATGTTACCGAGGCAGTGCATAATGTTACCTTGAATATTCCAGTAACGGTAACACCACCTAAACAGTGTGATCCCAATCTGTAGGTTTAAGCTTTAAAGAAATATCCAAAAGGTGACCTTTAATTTATTATTGTATTTTAGCTTAACACCTATTATTGAAGGAGACGAACCTTTGCCGGATTCCATTTTTAGTGCCAGCTCTACTTTGGGTCCTAAATATATGCCTGCTATGGGACGCTTAACTAAAGATCTGAAAAACAAAACTGGCGCCTGGTCTCCCATGATTAATGACCAAATGCAATATTTACAAGTAACTTTGCCGGAACAGGAACCTTTGTATGGTGTCATAGTGGCTGGTAATACTGATTTTGATAACTATGCTACTTTGTTTAAGGTAAGCTTAATTAACTTAAAGGGAGGCACCTTTTGAAAACATGGTATTTTCTTAAAGATTTTGTACAGCCATGATGGCGAGGCCTACCATTATTTGTTTGATGAGACCGACAAACCTCAGCTCTTTAATGGACCCTTGGATTCTCGTTCACCGGTTAAAACTTTATTCAAAATTCCCATAGAAGCCAAGTCTGTACGCTTGTATCCTCTTAAGTGGCACAATTCAATAGCTATGCGTGTAGAACTTTTAGGTTGTGGCTTGCCTCAAGTTACTACCACAACACCAGCTACAATAACTCAAGGCCCTGTTAAGCTAACCACTACCTCTACTGAACATCCCATAAAAACATTGGAAGACGAATTGCAGTGTACAGATAAAATGGGTGTGGAAAATGGTCAAATGTCCTCTAATCAAGTGAAGGCCAGCAGTATTTGGCAGTTGCCCAAACCAGCTAGAAAGCCAAGACTTATGGATCTTCTGAAGTTATCCTCGCCTGTTGGCTGGAAACCCGTTATCAATACTCCTAATGAATATATAGAATTTGATTTTCTGGAGCCAAGAAATATTTCAGGCTTTATTACCAAAGGTGGTCCTGACGGTTGGGTAACGGGTTATCGTGTCTTGTTTTCGAAAAATAAAATTATATGGAACAAAGTATTAAATTCGGATGGTCAACCAAAAACATTCCCTGCCAATCATGACAAGGATACAGAACAGTTAAGCTATTTCAAGACACCCATTCTAACGCAATATATTAAAATATCGCCAGCCAAATGGGAGGAAAATATTAATATGCGTGTAGAACCTTTAGGATGTTTTGAAAATTATCGTAAGTTGAAGAAGGATTAAAGAAGCTTCTTAATTGAATGATTAATAAATTTGAAATTTTACAGCTGAGCAACATGAACGCATGATAGTATTGGAAAAACCTTTGACTACGAATTGCTTGGCCTGTGATGGTCTTTTAGATACACCTGATTCTGAGGGTAACTGTAAGTGTAAAAATGGTCTTTTCTGGGATGGCAGCACATGTGTACAAAGCAATTTGTGTCCCTGTGTGGAAAATTATTTAAGGTTGGTTTCACTTATCTCTTAAGAAAAGTTGAGGTTGAAGCGTGTTTGTAAATTGATCTTTTCCAGTTATCCGATTGGTTCGAAATTCGAAAATAAAGATTGTGAAGAATGCGTGTGCGTTTTGGGTGGCCATAGTAGTTGTAAACCCAAAAAGTGTCCACCTTGTGAAGGAAAAGACTTACGACCCCTGGTAGGTGCCGGCTGTTACTGTAAATGTGAACCTTGTCCCAAGCATCAGAAACTTTGTCCTTCTAGTGGTGATTGTATACCCGAAGTATTGTGGTGTAATGGCATTAGAGATTGTGCTGATGATGAAGATGCCACCTGTAGCGATAAGTTTGTTGTGACACAACAACCCTTAATACAGCAAAATGAAGGTGAGTATTTTATCTTTATTGATAAGTCAAGCGAATTCTATAAATAATTTTTGCATTCTTTAAACTTAAGTTGAGGTCATTACTTGTCCTGTGCCCGAGTGTCCACCCAAAATGAAAATGAAGATTACGGAAAAGAAACTAAGAAAAATGTCGAGCATGTTTACATCCACGTAAGTTTTATGTGACATTTAAAAATAATTTCTTACCCTCACACTTTTTTTGTAGTTTCAATAAACGTGTTACGGTCAGCAATGATGGCAATAAAATTACTAAAACTAAAGTTATATCATCTTCTATGGAATATTTGGGTAAACCACAGGATGCCTTGGATTATATACCTGAAGATGAGTGTGAGGAGTTTACTTGTGTACCCATACGTGAGGTGGTAGTACAAAAGAATGAGTCCGTGACTTGTTCGGAACCCAAATGTCCCGCAAACTATATGATTGAATTAGATATGTCTTCGTCGAAACCCAACGATTGTCCCAAATATGCTTGCGTTTTGAAGCCCAACAAGGATGATGTTTGTGAAATTAGTGGCAAGACATTCACCACATTTGATGGTACTGAGTTTAAATATGACACCTGCTCTCACATATTGGCCAGAGATTTAATTAACTCAACATGGGTGATATCGGGTAAGGCAGGATTTTAGATTATCTTACAACTCTTGCTAAATTGTTTCCTTTAAATTCTCTTCCTTTAGTCCATCTGCAGTGTACTGATACAACGCGTAAATTCTGCCGCAAAACTATCACGATTAAGGATCTCGAAAAACAAGCCATTCTCACCATTATGCCCAATATGCGCATTAATTTCAATGGTTTCGAATACACTGTATCCCAACTTATCAATTCTCCCATTTGCAAGGCTTCCTTTGTTGTGTCCCAGCCAGGCAACACTGTATTGGTGGTGTCTCCTAAACGTGGCTTCTGGGTACTTTACGATGACATTGGCTACATTAAGATTGGCATGTCTTCCAAATTTATAAAAACAGTTGATGGTTTATGTGGTTATTATGATGGTAATGCCAGCAATGACAAGAGAACACCAGATGGTACAGTTATCGCTAATACTATGAAATTTGGTGACAGCTGGTTTGACAAGAAAACACCTAAGGATGAATGTTATGCACAAACTTGCCCCTTGGCTTTGCAAAAGAAGGCTTTGGCCTTATGCAATACCATTAAGTGAGTTTTAACCAAGAAAATAAAGCACAAACTTTAGTTGAGAAAACTTTTGTTTGTAGTCTTTTTTTTTGTTTTGTTTCCTTCTAATATTTTTGTTGTTGTTGTTGCTTTTTATTTTGTGCAGACATCCAACATTCCTTAAGTGTGGCAAGTCGGTCAATTATAAACAATTCGTTAGTAAATGTATGGAAACCACTTGTGAATGCCTTAAGGCCAACAATGGCGATGCAAATACATGCAAATGTAACATTTTGCAAGATTTTGTTAAAAAATGTTTAACTGTTAATCCAAATGTACAACTGGCTACATGGAGAGCTGTACATCAATGTGGTAAGTTCTTTGCTTCAGTTGTTATTGCTGTTGTTGCTGTTTTCAATTTTCAACTTGAAAACATTTACATTGAATAAGTAAAATATTTTTGTTTGATGTTTTTTTGTTATTGTTGTATCCAATAGAAATTTCATGCCCAGCTCCTTTAGTTCATTCGGATTGCTACAAAAGACGTTGTGAGCCTTCTTGTGATACACTGAACAGTGATGATTGTCCTGTTATTGAAGATGCCTGCTTCTCTGGTTGTTATTGTCCAGAGGGAACTGTTCGCAAGGGCGAGACTTGTGTTCCCATTGCAGAGTGTAAGGATTGTGTGTGTAATACAATTGGTTCGACCAAATATTTTACTTACGATAGTAACAAATTTACTTTCAATGGCAATTGTACATACTTGTTGTCCAGAGATATTGTTCTGCCTGGAGTTCATACATTCCAGGTGAGTGGAGAAATTAAGAGAGGAGAATATAGAGAGGTTTATTAGGGACTGGAGGGTTAAAAATGTCGACTTTATGTAAGTTATTAATTAATACGACTAAGGAAAAATAAGAAGAAATATTTATTGAAATGGATAAAATAAAATAGGGAAATACAAAGTTTTCGAAAAAAAGTAGAAGTGAAATAGAAATGAAAAATTTTATAGAAAGGCAGAATGACAAATGAAAGTGCAGAAAAGGTGAAAAACAGAACGAAGAAACAAAAGAAGAAAACAAGAAACAAAAAGAAAGAGAAAGAGAGTTACTGCAGGCCTTAAAAATGTAAAAATAAAAATTTAAAAAAACATTCGAATATTACAACGAAAAATCATCAAGGAAGTGATAATGGAAGCTTCAAAACTGAATCTGGTTGAGATGGTTGAAGTTACAGGCATTGCAGTTTAATAGCGACAGAGAAAACGATAAATTGGGATAAGGACTTCTATGATTTTTTCCTATTCCAAGGCTTGATAAAAAGGCTCAGCTTCAGTAGAGTTGGGAAGCAGGGGTCATTACTACTGAACACATTAGCATTGCAAAAACTCATTCCTAAAAAAGAATTAAAGATTTGTAAAACAGTGAACTTCAAAACTTGGCTTTTTGGCCAAAATAAATTTTTGTTTTATAACTCCTCAGCACTTTCATATATTCCTTCGATTTCTTTAAAGGACCATTTTAGGATCAAATCATTCCAACTTCTGCTAAAACGTTTTAAAATATTCAAATAAATTGTAATTCGAAGATTTTTGTTTCTCCTACAGGTCTACGTCAGCATGGATGACTGCCATAAGTTGGGTAAACTTTCAGCTCCTGAACACTCTAGCTGCACTAAATCTCTGCATATTCTAAATGGTGATCATGTCATTCACATACAACGAATGCCCAACAATTCTAAAACTCTGCAAACCTTTGTCGATGGTTTTGAAGTTAAAAAGATGCCCTACAAAGATACCTGGATTAATTTGAAAGAAATACCTGGCAAAGAATTAGTACTTAATTTGCCTGAAGCACATGTCGAACTTAAGGCAGCCTTTGATGATTTAATATTTTCCATAGGGGTACCCAGTGTTAAGTATGGCAGCAAAATGGAGGGTTTATGTGGTGACTGTGATGGCAATCCTAATAATGATTTACAAGAGAATCCCGCTAAGAAGAAAGGCAATAAGCCGAGCAAAGAATTGGTGGATATAATAAACTCATGGCAAGCGGAGGAGCCTAAATTAGGTCTAGATCCAGATGAATGTTTAAGTGAAACTGAAGTTGAAGAAGAGTGCGTACCCTTGCCACCGGAGAAGGATCCTTGTATGATATTGTTTAATGAAGAGTTGTTTGGCAAGTGTAATATGATTGTGGATCCTTTGCCTTATATCTCCTCATGTCAACAGGACATGTGCAAGCCGGGCAATACCCAAAAGGGTTCTTGTGAAACTTTGACTGCTTATGCTAAGGAATGCTCAGCTCAAGGTATTTGTTTGAATTGGCGTTCCGTCGACTTATGTCCCTATGACTGCCCCGCCGATATGATTTATGATTCTTGCGGCTGCGCTAAGTCCTGTGAGACCTTGGAAGCTTTATATGAATTCCAAGCTGTTAATATGAAGACAAATACTTTTGTAAATACCATAACCCCTGATGAATTATGCCCTCAAGCGGAGCGTTTTGAAGGTTGCTTCTGCCCTCCGGGCAAGGTCATGGAAAAGGGCAAATGTATTAGTGAGGAATTGTGCGTCAAATGCGAAGATACTGATCATATACCAGGGGAAAGATGGCAAAGGGATAATTGTACAGAATGTTTATGTGATAAAAATGGAAAGACCCAGTGCGTGCAACGTAAGTGCTTGGTGGAGGAGAATATTTGCGCTGAAGGTTACATACCCCAAAAAAAGGCCTCCGATGATTTATGTTGTCCCAGATTTGTATGTGTACCAGAACCTAAGCTGCCACCGGCAAAGATATGCCTAGAACCTTTAATGCCCGTTTGTGGTCCTGGACAATTCAAAAAGCAGAAAACAGGACCGGATGGTTGTCCACAATATATATGCGGTAAGTAACTGAATTCTAAGGGGTCTATGGAGAGTTCATACTAAATTTTTATTTTATTTTTGAAAAAGAATGTAAACCGAAAGAAGAGTGTGAAAAGTTGGTGCCACCTTCCCTTAAGCCGGGAGAAAAATTAATCAAAATTGAAGAGGGTTGTTGTCCCACCCAGAAGGTGGTCTGCGACAAATCTACTTGTCCTAAAAAACCGGAGTCGTGTGTTGAGGAATTTTATCAAGTCCTTGAAAAACAAGAACCCAACGATTGCTGTCCCACTTACTATTGTGCTCCACCCAAGGATCTTTGCATTGTCGAATATGTACCCAATAAAAAATTCACTAAAAAATTGTCGGAAAAATGGATTCATCCTCTAGATCCTTGCAAGCACGAACAGTGCACTTATGGTCCCAATGATACTTTGCAAATATCTACTCTGCAAGAAACTTGCGATAATAAATGTGCTGCTGGTTTCGACTACATTAACAATGATGTGACCAAATGTTGTGGAGAATGTGTTCAGACACAATGTGTGTTTGAAGATGAACTGTTTGAGCCAATGCAGGAATGGAAATCGCAAGATAATTGTACGTCCTACACCTGCAGTAAAAAGAATGATGTATTGCTCGTAGTTTCTAATACAGAAACATGCCCAGATGTTAGTGCGTGTCCCAAACATTTGTTGGAAGCCAAACAAGGAAGTTGCTGCAAACATTGCAAAGAAGAACCACAAAAGGAAGACTTAAGTAAGTTTAAGTTAAATTTTAAATCGAGAAAATATAACTTAAAGCTGTGTTTATTTAAAGCAAATTGTTTACCCGTCTCCTTGGCTGAAACTGAAACGGAACATATGGTTAAGGTTTTGAATGTGGATCATGGCTATTGTGTTAATAAGCAACCCATTAAAGGTTTTACCGAATGCAGTGGGGCCTGTAATTCAGGCTCCAAATACAATAAATGTAAGTTTTTTTTTGTTTATTATATTTCACTTTTTTATATTTTTTTCTATATTTTTTTGTAGTAACTTTGGGCCAAGACAAAGTCTGTCACTGTTGCAATATTAAATCTTACAAACAAATCACCGTTCCTTTAATGTGTGAAGATGGCTATAAACTTAAACAGGAATTGGAAATTCCTGCTTCATGTGGCTGTCAGCCGTGTTCAGACTCCATAGAATATTTAAGTAAAATTGGTCAATATACTCTACCCATGGCTGAATTTATTAGACGACGCTGAGACTTTAATAGAAGTTGGTTAATTACCAGGGATTTGTTATTGTAAAATATAATTCGTATTAAGGTTTAATTTTGTTTAAATTAATTATGAGGAAAAGATAATAAATTTTATCTAATTTTAAGTTTAAGGGTTAAAATAAAAAGAAAAGTTTTTTTCAAATTAAATAAAACTGTTAAGAAATTGTATGAAATTTTTTGTAGATTAAAAGCCTTTCATTAAAAGGATGTAAAGTTTTTATTTAAAAGTCATCCTTTTCATTCACTGAAATTGGCTGATGAACCATGGGAAAGTTGTGAAGAAGATCCGATAATGTGCTGTTTGTCCTTGCATACTGAGTGTCTATATTGTTACGTTTTTCCTTTTTGACAGAAACATACGGATTCTTTTGATTGTAAATACCACGGTGGCGCATTATAAATTCTGTATCTTTACTTTGTGGCTTTATCTGGCTATACTTCCTACAGTCTTGTAAATTCTATGGTATCGTATTTACTAAACATGCGTTATTATTACAAAAGCAGCCATCCACGCTACACTACTGTGTTACTCCGGCGAGACATGAACTACTCGATGCCTTATTTAGTAACCTTAAACATCCACAGACATCTTCACCACTCCTTTTTATCCAAGCCAGTCATCCCCTTTTATCCAATAGCCATAACACACGTCTGCCATACATTGCTGTTACATTTCCCTACGCTAACCGCTACCGTTCTTACTTTTTATTATAAAGGGCTTCTTGACAATTATCTATTATATAAGACGTCTCCAATAAATTATCTGACATGGCTTCACACAATAATTGTCTTTTGCCTTCCCAGGAGGTTTGTACTGCTGCGTCTTAATTTTTAATTGCATTATAACAATTGTTACTTTCCTTTGTACTCATGTCCGAAGGTGGGCTCAAACTCGTGATCTTCTGTTTTACAGCACGCACCTCTTACAACGCAAGCATTGAGGTTGCATTTTACAGATCTTGCCTTGGCTTCTTTAAAGTTGTAAATTTTTTTTATATTAATTTATTATTTTTTCTTATTAAAGTTTAACTGGCTGGCAACTTTTAGCTGTCGGTCGGTCTTGCTGATATCACAAACCTTTTAGATAAAGTTCTTTATGCTAAGCATACATATTGAATAATTGACTGTCCGCTGTATGCAGCCTTAAGCCAAGCAATATTAAATTGGTTCTCCGTTATAAAAGAATAAGAGATTTCATTTGCAGGCCAGTTCCAGGACGTTGGCCTCATGTCGTATGATTTGATGACAAAAGTCGTATGATTTGATAAAGAGATTTTGTGTCCTCTAATTTAAGAACTTAAGCCTGTTTTTCTATAGCCTATTCGTTAAAAAATAATCAAATTCACTGTTTTAAAAAAATATTTACTAACTTAATATAATCGAAACGATAATACTCTATAACTTTATGCAACAACACAAAAATGCAATAAAGATCTCTGATATTTACAAACATAACAAAAACACATATAATAAACAATAAAATAAATTTCTCTTAGTTGCTGTTGTGCGATTCATGGGATTGGCTAATACACATTCATATTAACGATTAATCCAAAGATTTAGGTTAATAATACCATTAACCTCAATTTGTTTTGATGCTGCTAATTGAGGTTTATGTAGGATGATTTTTTTGTGGGATTTTTAAAATATTAATTAAAACACGTTGCCAGACCTTTCAATATTAGAAAAATCTAGTCGTGTTTTCTCGCCTATAATAAGAAACCACCATTATGAGCGGTATGTCATTATTAAACAAAATGTCGAAAAGAGAAGTAATTTCTGCGTTGTAGTACAGAGGGTGTAGAACAAAAGTGGCGTTAAAAAATATATACAGAGCTGGGTAAATAAAATCACATAAAAAAATTATAATTGGCGTGTTTTATTGTGCAACAAGTAAATAAAAGGCACAATATGTTTCCAATAATTCTGTTAAGGACAGTTTAAATAAATCTATAAAAAATAAAAGAAAAATGCAGGACCATATAACAGTTTGCCAAATAGAAAAATAAACTTTGTTGAATTTTAAGATAATAATGCGACACATTGATTTGCTCAAAAATAATTTTTGTAAGAAAAATCATAGAACAAAGGCGAAAGCAAGAAACTGAGACGCCACACAATAACTTAATTTCTTTAAGTCACGAACGGAATTTATTTTTGCAGTCTGGTAGCAAAATTTCACAGGATTAACCGTTTTTAAAAAAAAAAAATTATTTGAACTTAAGAATAACTAAGATTCCTACCGAACGTAAATAAAAACACAACCGTCTGGGTAAAATAAATATAAAGTCCGTATTTAGTACACGTGGATTAATTTTATTATAAATTCTTTTTATTTCGTAAACAAATATTCTTTAGTTTTCGAATTATAATTTCTTTAGTCATATCAAAAGAATTATTCGACTAAATTTTGGATACAAAATATTAAAATTAATTCAAAAGTTGTAATATTTCCACTGTCAAGCTCATAATATTTGTTGCAAAGAAAAAGTAAACTAAAAAAGAACCAATTTTTTACAAATAATACTTTTTGGCAGCTTTTTGAGACTTCTAACACAAGGACATCATTCAAATTTGAAAAAAAAAAATCTAAAATCATGCATAAAACATCTGTTGCTTTTTCTTCTTCTTCTTGGTTTAATAATTTATTTATAATGTTTTTTTTATCTTTCCTCTTTCTTAAAATAGTAAGTAAATGCAATGAATGAATGATTATAGAGTCTTAATGTAAGCGCTTATGTTAGCCTACGGAGAGGAGGGTGAGGTAGGGAAAGAAAGCTTAAATTTAATATTTCAAATGGAAGTATAGAAGCAGCAAACAAATAGGACTTTTTTATTTGTGACTCTTTTCAAACAAGTTCATAAATAAATTGGTATTAACAGAGCGGTCGGTACTCTAGAAAAAGTGGCAAGATGATTTTAGGCTTTTGGAGGAAACAGAAAAATAAAGATTTCTTTTTTCACACAACAATTATAAATCAAAACTTTGGTAAAGGCACGTTGTTAAAAGAACTTTATTTGAGAGGATTTTTAAAACCAGAGTTTTTACAAAACTTAATTTTTAAAAAATTAAAAAAAAATATTTAAATAATTTTACTTTGAAGAAGCTTATATTTTCTTTTAAAAATTAGTTTTTTTTAAAATTTTTTTTAATGCTAAAATAGCTGAAAGTTAATTTACAAAATTACAGTTTTTATAAAATTCCCTCTTTTTAATTTTTATAAAGGTACTTAATAACCTACATTCCCTTTAAATGAACAAGTGTTTTTCTTTGTAACTTTATAAAGGTACTTTTAAGGTTTAAAGCTATTCCATTTAAAAAAGCAGTGAAATTATTTTAAAATATTTAAAAAAAAAACATTTTTAAAATTTTATTTTAAGTTTCTATTTTTTTAACCTTTATGTAATTTTTAGAAACTGTTTTTTTAAAGTACATTTTATAAAATTTATATTTTCAAATTGGTACTTTTTTAACTTTGAGAGATATTTTTTAAAAGATAAAATACTCAAGATTTTTTGAAATAAATTATTAAGATGTTTTCTTTATGCATACTTTTAAAAGTACTTTTTAAAAAAGTAGTATTTTAAATTAATTTTTACTTTTAAGAAAAAACTTTTAAACTAAATTTTTTAAGTTGAAAAAATGTACATAAATTGTTTTTAAAAGTCAATTTGCTAGCAAAGGTTTTTTTTAGAGAATAAAGCAAAAAAGTACTTTTTCACAAGGCTTAAGAAATACATTTTCGGGAAGCAGTTTATGCTTTTAAAAGTATAAAAGTATTTTCTTGAAGGAGTTTTTTTATTTTTGAATTACTTAAAAAAACGGGTACTTTCTAAAGCAATTCAACTAAAAACATTTTTGAAAGATGCCTGTTTCTAAAAGTACATTATTTAAAATTGTTCTTAAAAGTGATTAAAAAGTTAAATGTTTGTTTAAAAAAGTACCCTTTTTTGAAGTACAGTGATATTTTTGTAAGTAGGGCTGTTAAAAAGTACCTTACTTTTTACGAAGGCGTTTTTTTAAATGTGTTATTTCATAAAGGTACTTTTTTCTAATGTTTGTTTAGAAATATATTGTTAACAATTTTTTTCAAAGATTATTTTTTTAAAGTCCTTTTCTAGCGGTCTTTTTAAAAGCCCATTTTTTGTGACAGGTACTTATATTAAGAGATAACTTTTTAACGGGATTTTTTGGTTATTTTTATAAAAGGTGATTTTATAAAATTATGTTTTTTCTAAAATATTTTTATTTAAAAAAGTATTTTTGTGGTATTTTTTAAAGGGAATTTTGTAAAGGTACTTTTTTAAAGGTACTCTTTTAAAGGTACTTTTTTAAAAGTACTTTTAACTTTTATTCATATTTTCTTTAACTAGACATTTGTTTTATTTTTAACATTAATTTTTACTTATTTATTGTTGTTTTTCACTTTTTGTTTGTGTTGTTTGTTAAGAACAATAATAAAATATTGCTTTTCTATATCAAGTAGTTTTCTTTACACATTAAAACGTTGGCAACTACAGAATAAAAAATATGTAAAAAAAAAAACAAAAAACAAGGGGTAAGTAATTCAATGGCACGTTTTTGTTTGGCGGCAGTTAGGATTTTATGATGCTTCGATTTCGTGGCATTATCAATGAGGCTGTTTTTGTTTCTTTTAGGTTACTATTTTCTCCTGCCTGACCATTTTGCCATGAATAATGAAAAATGCACTTCGAAAGTTACAAAAATAAACTTGTTGTGCTTTGTAATTCTTTTCTTTTTTTTGTTTTCTGAAGAAGACTTGAAATATTTCACTTGACGTGACATGTTTTGGTAAAATATTTTAAATGAAATTAAAATAGTTTTGCAAAAATTTATGTTTCGATAAGAAAACTTGAAGGGAGAATATATTTCATGTTAAATTCATATAAAGGGTTATTTAAAATTGACTTACAGATTTTTTTTTTGATTTTGGTTTTAACACTTGATTTTTATTTGTCAGTTGTAGCTTTTTTTTTTGGTTATGGAACGTTAAATCAGGAAGGGTTTTTGAAGGCTTTAAAGAATTTGTAATTTAGATGAAAATAAAGCGGCTGTATTAAAATGAAGCGATAATAGTCAATATAATATGCTGGTATTTCTAAATTATTGCTTTAAGCCAACGTAAAAAATTGCAAGGTTTTCTTTTGTTAAATTTAAGCTTGCAGAATTCACAATTAATTTATTTTAATGCGCCGATATTAAATATTTAGGATGAAAGCACAACTCAATGGCCATTTCGATAATCATTTTCTGTTCTATACAATTGAAAACTTTATGGTATATATCTCTTGCAACAAAACTTATGTTATTGTTGTCCGTGACTGTGTAATAAAGAAAGCTAAACAGAAAGAAAAATAAAAGGAAAAAAAGTCAAGAAATGTTAAGAAATTTGGTGAATTTGTAGGGGCTTCTGGGTGTTTGCTAAACAGAAGCCTTGAGTTCAAACCCGAGCCGCGGCATGAATATAAAGAAAAAAAACTATTATATTTGGATAATTTGCTTAAAAAGGGCGTCTTTATTATAAAGGCAAATCCATTGTTAAATGTAGCAGGGGCGTATAAAGTTGGTGAGCAGTTGATTAGGAGATTGAAGTTTCTGCAACTAGAGATTAGCATTTGATATCGTAAAAGACTTCTATATGGTGAATGATGGAGTTTAGAAAACAGAAATAATTTTTTATAGCAAAAGTGTCTATATATTAAAACTATAAACGAGATTTAAGACAGCTGTGTGATAAAATATTCAAGTGAAATATAAAAAAACAGTGTATAGAACATTAATAAAAATAGCCTTATTTAGAAGCAGAAGAGGAGATTGTGAGTTCGAATCTCTGGGGAAGCCACGAAGTAATTTGGTCCTAATGTCTACCATGATTAAAGGCACATGTTTGTTGAATCAGACCAGAGTCTAGCCAGCGATGTAGTGTATATAAACAAGAGATCGTGGGAACAATAATGGCCAGAGCCTTAGATTAAGAAATAGAAGAAATAAAAAATAAATAAATAAAATAATAAAATATATTAAAAAAAAAAACATTGACGGTTTAGTATTTGAAACAAAAAAATCCTAAGAAGTAAGAAGGGAAAATATGACACTATTATTCTCGGCAACTGTTGCCTTTTAAAACATTTAATAAAGACCAGAGAAATCAAGGACTACACGCACAGATAAACATATTATGGTTGCATGATTTAGTTACTAACAAAATATAGTATTGTTACATTGGCTGCTGTAGTCAAGGTCGTAAGCACGTTGACTACAAATGTGGCTACATAATTAAATGCTTACACACATATTTATTTCAACTATTTTTTAAATGTATTGGTTGCCTTTTTATTTTTTTTTATATTTTGCATATCATTTTTAATTATCTATTTTTGTACATAATTTTTTTTCACTTTCTCTTACAATAAAAAACAATTTCAAATTTTAGCTACCAAAACAAATTACTAAGCTGTCGAAGACTAGAATAAAAAATTTGATTAGTAATATATATTATTATTATATATATAATATATATTATTATGGTTAAATATTTTATTTTTTTTATTTTTTTTTTGGTTAAATATTTTATATTATTTTTAATAAGCTTTAAAACTTTGGCAACCGTGTTTAGCTTGATTAAAGTTTTGGTGAAAACAACTATAATTTGTTCTCTGCAACTATGTATTGTTACCAAGAACATAATATGGTTACTGTGACCATATCGCAACTATGTTTTTTCTCTGCGGGTAGCGCTATCAAGATCTATGAAGTCATCAAGGCAAATAGTAAAGGTTGCATGAGTCTTAATACAATAAGAGACACAAAACAAATATTGAACCTGTCGCATGTTGCAAAAGAGGTCCAAATGTAGCAAGAAGCTTTAAAATAAAATTTATTATCATGCATTGAATTATGAGCTTCGAAGAGAGTTTCAAACGATGGTCACCTTTGCTCAAAACAGAACTCAAATGTTGAGCAAAAAGTAGATCAATAGTGGATTTGTTCGATAACGGCCAAAATAACTTTTTTTTTTGCCCAATTGCTCTCAGTTAATATTGCTTTAATATTTTTTCCTTATTTTTAATACAAATAACATTTGCCTTAATTATTTTATCTCAAAAACTTTTTGTACCTTCTAATCTGACTCAAGGGCTTCTTCGAGAAACAACTCAAACAACATGTCTAAAAAAAACTGTTCAATTAGAAAAACAGCTTGAGGCAAGGATTGTAGTAAACACCAGTTTATTTATATCTACAATTTTTTTAATGCTGCTGGGGGCTTTATCCAAACACTTGTTTTATGTTTTACTTAAACTTTGAATTAAAAGAAACAAAAAAAAAAAATAAATAAAAAAATAAAAAAAATAAATAAAAAAAATAGGAGAAAAAAGGAAATACTCTTTTCTATCAACAGTAACAGTTACCGGACTGTCAAGTGAAAATATTTGATGTTTTCGTCCGCTAGTTGAGCTGCTTCATAATATCATGTCCTTGTAGTCACTTTAGTTTTAACTGGCAGGAGTTAAGCTATTATTTTTTTTTTCAAACACCAAACAAATTTCTAATGTTACAGCAAGGACACCTAAAATGTCATGACTTTGTATGATTATGGCAGTCAACCTTTCTTTTTACTTTTTTTTAACTTTTTTTTTTAACTTTAATATTTTAGGCTTATTAACCATTTGGGTTATAATCCAGCCAAACCAAACACACAAAACTTAAAACGACAAAAAAAAAAGAACTCAAAAATTTTTGTTTAATAAAAGTCTTGTGTAAAATGTTAGACAGTCATTAAAATTCTTAGTATTTTGCTGGTGTTGTTTTACCCCGCTTTTCTGTGTGTTTTTTTCATGCTTAATTTTGCATTATTTATGAGTTGTGGTCATGTTTGTTGTTGTTTTTTTCTTTGTATATGGCGCTAAACTATGAAGGTCTTTATAAAATTAAGTCATAGAATAAAAAAATGGTTAAAAAACTCTAGTTTTTATCGCCTCATACACGCAAAGAAAAAATATGGTTGAGGTAACCATAATCTAAGAGCAACATACTATGGTTGCTAACAAAACATAGTATTGTTACATTTGCAACCATATTGTTGTCCAAAGTATAAATTTTAATTTCAATTAAATTCATTAATTATGTTCAAATTTAAACATTAAATTAAGCATACATACATACATAGATGCATATTTACTTCAACTTTTTTTAAATGTTGTAGTTCCCTTTTTTGTTTTCATTTTTGATTATTTATTTTGTATATAAACTTTTATTTTTTCACTTTCTTCAACAATAAAAAACAATTTCAAATTTTAGCTACCAGAAAAATTACTAAACTGTCAAGTATTAGAACAAAATATTTTTTAGCGCAAACATTATTCTGTTGCTTTTAACCATACTTTGATTAATTATAATATATTATGGTTAAATATTTTATATTATTTTTAATAAGTTATAAAGCTTTGGTTGTGGTTGCAATTTTTTTAAAATAAAACCAACCATGTTGCATTTTTGGTGCACAGTAACCATATAATCGTTAAAAGTTAACAAAAAATGTTTATCGTGACTAAAGTTTTGTTGAAGACAACTATAATTGGTTCTCCGCAACCATACATTGTTACAAAGAACATAATATGGTTATTGTGACCATATCACAACGATGTTTTTTTTCTGCGTGTAGACTCACGTTGGAGTTAAAATGGCTATAAAGGGTGCTGTAAAATTCACTAAAAATTTGAATATGTCAGCCGTTAAGACTGTTGAGTTTAGTACAAGTATAAACATCTTTCTACAAAAACCCAGAGATTTTAGAGATATCATACAGACAATTTAAGTCAACCCCCATCAACTCCAATGAACTACAACTTGACCAGAAGCATCGGCTTCGATTTCTGTTATGTAAATCAGACGATGGGGAATTTATAGAATTTTTTGGCTGTTAATTTTAATTCTCTCTTTAATTAGAATGAATAAAGTATAAGGCTTCACTTGAAAGGTGACTGATTAATTCTGGTTTACATAAAACTTGTTTTACAGATTTCAACGAAAGTTTCGCTATTTGACAACTTTAAGCCATTAGGGAACCAGACGAGATCAACATCTTCATGATGTTAACTATTAACAATGTTAGGTTTGGTTATGTTGCCTAGGCTGCCGGCATGAGAAAATCGACTCACTTGGGCCCTAAATAGTTCCGTTGTGTTGTCTGGAAAAGGATGTGCAAAGGATCAATTCTGGTCCCTATGTTAAAATCGAAATCCATCCCCAAACCACCCCCAAGACCGGAAAAACTAGTTTATCACATCACAGACCGATGCAGGTTCGGAATACCGAAAAGGTCCGCTCTGTTCCCAGAAAGTGGCGGATAATGACAGGGCAAAAAATGTTCCACCATTTGTTCCTCTTCCTCATCTTGACAACTCCTACAGTAGTCATTGTGTGGAAGATTCAGTCTCCTAGCATGGGTACCGATAACACAGTGCCTTGTCAGCACAGCCATCAGTATGCCCAGCTGTCCTCGAGAAAACCTCAGGAGATTCGCAGATCTCCTACCATAATAGTGAGGCCATAATGTCCTCGAAACCGTGCAGGTGACCTCATCAGACCGTCTAGTCTGCGTGGCTTCAAAAAGTTCCCACTGAACTAAAACTCTACAGCAGCTTAACGGGACTTCCACTAGTGGATCTATCTCTCGGTCTATCAGCCGAGTTTCAGATCTAGCGAGTTCGTCCGCAACCATGCCCCCGAATATACCCGAATATCCCAGCACCCAAAAAAAGTTCCTGGTTCGAATGTCTCTCCATCTCATTTAGAGATGTCCAGCATTTACGAACCAATCTAAATGTCGTGTAGAAACCCGATAATTAGTTTATTTCGGCCTTGGTGTCAGTACAGATCCGTATATCCTCTCCGTATATCCTGTGGTATGTTGACAATGTTGCTTGTAGATCATAAAAAACATCAGAGAACTAAAAAAAGTTGGATAATTTAACGGTGGTAATGTAGAGATCGTAATAGATATGCTTTAGAAATTTTCACAGGAGGTGTATGCGATACAATAGCAATTACTAAAAACAAAAAAAATCTCGAATGGGATCTCGAGTGGCATGTGTCCGCCAGGAAGGGCTACTACTTTCTTTTGCTTCCATTGTGGTAAACATTAGTCTTGATCGTTCATACTTGGAAGTCGTTATTCGATAAACCATCGACTTTTAATCGTTAAAAAATTTTATCTTAATTAATTATCGATTGCTGTGACAACGAGAAAGTTACGCGAAATTTTTTGTGAGTTTTTTGGAAGTAACTAAAAAATTTCTTTTTCTTTGTAACTCAAACTACCAGATATCTTCTTTAGCAAAAATTCAGCAGTATATTGATACTCCGGCAGAGACTTCATCCCACAATTTACTATTTTACTAATCAGGGACTTGTTGAGCCACTAACCCATGACTGCCACAGGCTACTGTTATATTGGTATTTCTCGCATTTCCAGGGCTACTGCTATTTTTTCTCTATATATGCGGCCTTACCATCTGATCATTTGCTTTAATATAGAGGCGATTTTGCTAACCAATCTAACGCGGCTACATAATAATTCTAGTCTTTTTGTAATTTCCTTGTTTTACTACACAAACGCCTTTGAATAACTCACCTGCTGTGCTCTAGTTACAGGCTTCTTAAATATCTCATGTGCTGTTTTATTATACAGGCCACTTCACCTACTTTAAATGCCGCAGCTACTCGCAATAATTATCTTTCTTTTTGAACTAAACTTCGGAAGGTTTGTACTGCTGGGTTTCATTTATTTGCTTTTTTATAACTTACTCAACCACAATTAGTTTTTTTTTGCATTATATTCATGCTGCGGCTCGGGTATGAACTTGGGGCTTCAGTTTACTAAACACGCAGAAACGTTTGCTAATGCAATCACCACGTTTGCTCAACTTTTTCTTGTATTTTTTTTACACACATCGAAGTTTGTTAGGGATAAAGTAAGAACTTATACAGGGTGTTTGCCGGGAAGGTATACTATTTTGTTTTGCCTCCAATTTGGTAAACATTATTCTCGACATTTCATATTTGAAAGTGATGAAGTAGGCACGTGTCAAATTTATTATCAAAAAATATTCGGCTTCACATCGCAGACAGCCAGGATTTTAATGGAGTTGCTGCGAGACCCCTTTTCACAACAAGTTATTTTAAGAAGTAGTGATGTTGCCTCCACGGTTATCTGACTTGACTGCTCCGGACTTCATTTTGTGGTTTTATCTGAAAAGCAAGGACAATGCAAAAAAAGCCGAAACCCATGAGCAACCGCATGAAATGAGTAATGAAAAATGTGCTCAAAAGGGCTCGCTTGCATTTGTGAGGCTAACAGAGACATTTATCTGATATTGTATTTCATATATATATTTGCCGACATTATATAAAGAATTTATCAATATAAGATCCGTTCTATCTCATTTAATCAAAAATTATATACTTGGCACCTTGTATAACAAGAACCACAGTTTACATATTGCTTCTAAATCTTATTTTTGTAACAATATTTTCAGTAATGCTTCGCCTTATATGATATTCATTAGCGATATTTTAAGAGAGAAAATGTTATGTTCTGCAATTTCTGCTCAACTATTTAATGAGGTATTTAAAACAATATTTTAAAGAATTTAAGTTTATTTTTTTAATTTTCCAACAATTTAATTTTGTATGCTCGTTACTAAACTTTAATAGTATAAATATTTAAAAATATTTACAAATAATAATGTGTTAAATGGATATTGAAAAAATTGTCAAAAAATATCTAAACCAAAATAAGCTTAAAGGATTTGTTAGTTTTGGTTTTTTTTTTATTATTTTTAATAATTAACAAATATTTATTTACGCACGAATTTATAATTCAATAATAACTCAAACAAACAATTATTTTATTTTTTGTTTTATACTTTTTTTGCTGAATCCTTTAATTGCCATCTAAATACAAAAGCCAAATACTTTTAGTTTTAAAATGCTAAAACAGCAAAAAAAAAAAAAAAAAAGAGAAAATATTGTTGTTGTTTTATTAAGCCACAAATTTAACTTTAAACAAATAAACAACAAATCAAAAATTCTAGCACAAATAAAATAACAGAACCAACAAAACAAAAATTAAGGTAAACAATATACAAAAATATACAAAACAAAAGTAAACAATAAGAACAAACACATAAGCAACATTAATAAAATATACACACATACGCACGAACACACATATTTACACTAATATCCCAAAAAATATTTGTGTATGTGTGCCTTTGTTTTTTGTTAGAGTTTAGAAAAAAAAGGTCAAGAATTTTTAAGCCTTCAATATGAGATCAAGAATTATTCTACTCTAAACTATACACACACACACACAGTGTTTACAGACATATTAATTATATGAGTGTTTGTGTGTGTTTGCTGTTTAATGGCTGGCTGGCTGACTTATAACAAGACCTTTAGTCTAACTTTTAGGCTTGTATGGCCAAAAGTGTCATTTTAGTTGAATGAGAATAAAGTAAAAACATCCTTTGCTTTCTGTTTTTTTCAACAAATAATTTTAGAAAATGAAAAAAGTAAAACAAAGACTTTCGGAGGGCAGTCTTAGTGTACAGCATTTAATATATATAGACAGTGAAACACATAAAATTTTAAAAACAGGATGTGACTAAAAAATTATACTGACTGCGTAGGAACCTTTCAATTTAGATTTTTCAAACCGATTTTGTTTTTCGGAATTTTACCTCAGTCTTTGTTAAAAATGACTTTTACCTTATTACCTTAACCGCTATGAAAATCCACAAAATTGGTAAAATTTTTTTATGAAGATTAAGCTTAATGCTGTTAGTTATTGTCCATCATTTCTCATCGTTAAGTCCACTGCAATATTAACAGTGTTGCCGTTTGGTTACATTTTTTGTAACTTTAAAAGGCTCTACGTATGTCTAGATTTTCGTAACTTTTGATTCAGATACGAAATAAAGTAATATTACTGCAAAAGTCCTTGTTCATTATTTTAGGTAAGAACCTCTCTGGCAGCTGTTTTTCTTAATATATGAATTTAATTTTAATAACAAAGGTAACACACTTGCAAATGCTATCAAAATCCCAAATAAAAAGTTAGTAAAAAATAATCGAAAAATAACGTTCTGAAGTTAAACTGTGTTCAATTCGTGAGAAATCATGAAATGTTTCTAGCTTCATGTTTAGATACAGCAAAATGTTTCTGGCAACAATTTTTCCCAACTGTTAAATAATATGAGCTGCAGTTATATCGTGCGGAAAAATAAACGAAAAATAACGTTCTGAAGTTAAAATGTGTTCAATTCGTAAGAAACAGAAAATGTTTCTGGCTTCATGTTTAGAAACAGCAAAATGTTTCTGGCAATAATTTTTCCCAACTGTAAAATAATATGAGCTGCAGTTATATCGTGCGGAAAAATAAACAAAAAATAACGTTCTGAATTTATACTGTGTGCAATTAGCGAGAAACAGCAAATGTTTCTAGCTTCATGTTTATAAACAGCAAAAAGTTTCTAGCAACAATTTTTCCCAACTGTAAAATAATATAAGCTGCACTTATTTCGTGCGGAGCTCTTTATTCAAATTTGCGAAAATTGTTAGCAACTTTAGTTATTTCGCTTCAAAAGTTTGACAAATATCTAGTGGTACCATACAAAAGCCTTGAAGAACTGCCGGAATACTTTACGGCAAAATAGTCAGTAATGTTATAATGAAGTTTTCAGCAAATAAGATATATAAGATAAGATGATACTAAATTCTATCAAAGCTCAGTCTTTCAAAGAAAAAGTTTAAAGGGATTTATTAATTCCGTAACGTAACACTTTTTAATCACAAAATATAAGTGTTGAGTCCTGATTTGAATATCTTTGAACTGAAATTTTTTTATACCTTTTCCTATATATTTTTTAATTGAAGTTGTTTTTTGTTCAATTAGAATTTTCCTTTCTTTGGCAATAAAATTTTGCCACTACCCTCGTAGGTAAATATACAATGCTATAAAAAAAATTCTTAAAATCTGCTGAAATTCTTTTTTAAGCCCAACAGCAGACGAATTTTATAGTTTTGTTTCTATTTCTGGTTATATTTTTATTACACATGCGAATTTGTTGTTGTGTTAGTGAGATGTTAAACAATGCGTAACGTATTGTTTGTTTGTATTGGGAATGTTCATATATTTAGGATTTTATTTGCAAAAGTGTTAAAGTATGAGTAAGTATGCAAACATGCATACGTTGTATTTCACAAAAGTAAACACGTCTAAGGGCTAAATATATTAAGCAAGAAAAAAATTCTAACAACAAATGAAAAGCAAATACCAAAATAAAGAGTAAATAAACACAGTATAGAAAGAATGTGTGTAAATATACATACAAATTTTAATCCACAAAAAAAAAATCTTACATGTCACTACAGAGGCAAGAATGGACAGTTAGAGTTTGATAATTTATTTTTAAGTATCCTAAAGGTGTCTGTATGCAAGTGAATATTTAAATACAAATTAAATTAATAAATCACATTTGGTGACCTGAATCAAAAGAAATAAAATAAAAACATGGTTACCAGGGGTCAGGTTGCTAACTGACTGGATGAAAACTTTGTACAGAAAATATTTAAATATTAATAATGTTTGTAACGTTGTTAATAAAAATTTAATTTTGAATTCCTTGTAGTGCCATGTTTTTAATGTTTTTTAATTATTTATCATTTAATAACAATTTATCAAAAGCTTTTAAAGCTTCTTATTGAAAAACCTTATTATTAACTGCGAATTACAAACAACTAGTTCTTGACTTTGAGAACTTATTTCCATCTTTAAAGATCGTAACAGCCAATGTCTGTTTTAAAATTCTTTTCAGGATTTTAGTTTAGAGCTTTAACCAACAACTGTAATTAGAAAAATATTTTTTTCTCAATTTTCTTTTAAAACTTAAAGAATTAACTAAATTCTCTAGGGAAAGATGGAGCATTACAGAGATTCTATTGATACAGACGGCTAATAATCATTCCCCTTATGGGGAAAGTCTCGGGTCATAAAACCGGCCTCTGCTCTCCACCGATAAAAGAAAGGTAATGCCTTGAAAAGCAAAGAGCCTAGAAATTAAACAAAAAAAAAAAAAATAAAATAATATTATATTAATGAAATATAATAATAATAAAACAGAAATATGTTTAAAGGTGCAACACCACTAAAAACAAAAAGTTTATTACAAATAAAAAAAAATTAGGTTCCAAACTTTTAAATACAATTCTAGAAAAAAATCCTACTTCAGAACAGATTTCAGCTATATGTCACTAACGGTTCAAAATTCTGGCTACATACATCAAATCAAATTACCTAATGGGACACCCTTTAATTCAAGTTTAAGTCTACTTGTAATAGCGGACTTAGCAATACAACTAGTAAATTTCAACTCTTTGTCTACAACTGTTCAACAGTTTGGCCATAATCATCACAAAACATCAACTATGGGGTCACCCTCTAAAATTTTGTATTTGCTATTGTACTTAATTTAGTACTACAGGTTCTTTGAAAATAATAGTCTGTCTATAGCGTTGTAAAAGTTAAGCTATATACACATTATCTCAACTATTGCATAACCCTTTAATTTCAAATTAAAATAATTAAATTTTCCTATACCAGATAAAGTAGTGAAAATTCTGTCTTATATTTAAGTGTTTGTATATAACGGTTTAAAAGATAGGGCTATATAGATCAAATAAATCAATTATAGGAACACAATTTAATTTTTGAATTCATATACTTAATTTTTAAATTTATATACTTGTTGCTATAGTGGTCAAATCAATACAAGTCCCTTGTAAATTTTAGCTGTGTGTTTATAACGGATCAAAAGTATGGCAATATACATCAAATTAAATAAACTATTGGAGAACCATTAATATATAGTTATGAATATTTTTATACTTGTTATTATAACGACCATTATGTGTAATGAACACAGCTGGCAAATTGATTGAAAGATTACTTAAGGCCCGCATACAAGAAGCTACACGAGTAAGCGGAGGAGAAAATCACCACAGCAGGCCTATTGTTCTTCTCGCAACACTTCTATCAAAAATGCTTTCAACATTCGAAGATGGACAGATGTTTTGCAAGCGCTAGTTCGTAATTTTAAAGTGCCAAGTTATCTTATGAAGATGATAAGATCATACCTTAAAGATAGACCTCTTGTCTTTGATACCAGCAAAGGTATAAAGCAGGCACAGATACAATCAGGAGCCGCACAAGGATCCATTATGGCCTAGACCTATGGAATACCAGCTATGATGGTATTTTAAGAATCGACATACCAGAAGGAGCTTTCTTAGTCAGCTACGCAGATGACATTGCAGCAGTAATAAAAGCCAGGTCCACAGAAGACGCACAACGTAAGCTAAGCCAGATCATTATACGCATAAGGAACTGGCCTAACTCACACGGACAGAAGCTAGCTGCTGCTATTCATTAGACGCCGTATCCCTTCTGAAGTTAAAATAATGATTGGTGAAGTAGAAATAACTACGAAGAAGTCAGTAAATTACTTAAGCATTAGACTGGATACAAAACTTACTTTTTCCAGTCAGGTTAAATATGCCATGGAGAAGGCCTGCGATATTACGGCCGAGTTGAGCAGGTTGATGGCAAACGTAGGTGGGCCCGTTGCAAACAAAAGAAATAATTGTTAATATAACAGTGTCCTTCTCTATGGATGCGAGATTTAGGGCAAAACAGTACAAACACAGGAGATATCTAATAAACTAATATCTGTACAGAGAATTGTGGTATTGAGAGTTGCATCGTCATACCGTACGGTATTGGCATCGGCTGCACAAGTGATAGCTGCGATGATTTTCAGGTGGAAAGACGCATGGAGATTTTTATGTCTCAATAGAACGGACAAGTGAACCCAAGTCACTATGAAATGAGAAGGATACAAGCCCTACGAAAATGGCAAACTCGGTGGTAGAGCGAGCAGAGGGAAAGATGAAAACCCGAAAACTTTATAGGGAAGATGGTGGAACAAGAAGAAAATGGAAATATGTGGCAAATTTTTTGAAGGTACTAAGGCAGAAGAAAAAAAGGACCTAGATGGAGGGAATCATCTCGAAGAAATGCGAAGGCGGTCCCGAGTCAGTTAAGATTACAATGGCAACACCCTTTTTTGAATATATTTTTGTGTCAATTTATACTACTGGGATTTACAGTGAAACGAAGTTTTTTTAATTTCAAAGTGACTGCCTTTGCTGTTCATAGTACTCGTAAAAAACGTGTATATTGTATGGGCACACCCTTTAATTTTTAAAATTATGATCTGTTTTTAAAACAACACAAATTTGTAAGCATAACCTCTAAAAAAAAATATTTAAAAATCGATCCAGAAATGACTGAGGCACAAGCATTAAAAAAAGATACATTCAGACGAGTTGATTACCTCTGTTTTTATTTGAAGTCGGTAAAATAATAATGTAACTAAACTTTGCAAACAAAAGGTTCAATACACGAAGGGTTCTTTTCCATGTTTTTCATTCCATTTGTAATTCCTACAATACCTATTTCCGACCCCATAAATTGTATATATTTTGAGGTCTTATGGATAGCGAATTCGATTGAGCACTAGACGAGCAAATATTATAATAATAATTTTAATAATTTTAATACTGACAATCAGTAAGATCGGTTCATATCGCTCGAGACAAAACATCACGCCCGCCTCTAATATTTCTCTATGTATTTTTCTGATAGCACTTTGGTAGTTATATTATTCTTATTAATTGAAGCAGACATTCTGTAATTGTAAATATTTAAAAAATTGTTGCAAGTGTGTTGTGACTTTATAACTTACGATCGGTCAAGTCAAATTCGATTAAATTTTTAGGGGTTGTTCGTATGTCGACGCGTTGGTGAGGTTTTTAATGATAATATGTGGTTTTGTTCATATAAAAAAAACAACAAAAACGAAGGCGTCTATAAATGTAAGCGGTAAGAAAACTGTGTGCTGACTTCATACACACGGTAATCAATGTTAATATTCATGCACAGCAAAGCATGCCGTTATCCACTAGTCTATTTCGTGCTTATCAAGACTGACCCCTTCGGTCTCGTATATCTTATTTTTAAGTGTTTTATGTTACCAATACTGCAGCGTTGTATTATGTTCAGGGATGGCACTACAACTTTCTAGGCTGGTTGTTGTTTATTGTAAAAAAAAACTTTATGATACAAAAGACTTTCTTATACCGGTTTTTACTTAAACTCTTCCATGGAAAATCTGCAGCATGGTACTATCCTTAGGCATATATGGTGAAGGACATATAGGATTCGGCATAGTCGAATACAGCACTCTTACTTGTTTTATCTAACTTGTTACAGAGGACATAGTAATAATTATATAATTTAGGTAATTAAAAAAAAATCCCTATAAAAATTATTAGGACACCTCTTAATCTTAATATTTTATAATTGGTTTTTAAGCAACCTAGCAATAAATACTCTGCGTAAGTTTATAGTCTCAGTAGAGCTGCAGTCGATATTATTATTGATAATATCTATAATTTTATTTTTGGACGGCTATCGATAGCTTTTTCCAGTAATATCGATAGTTTTTAAACAAATAATCAAAACTATAGTATCTATAGTTTTTAAGCAAAATATTGAAACAATCGAATGTGCCGACAATCGCTTTAAGTCTCAGCGTATTATGATATAGAAATAAAGACTGTACAAGTGATTATCCCGTTACTATAGCGAAACCCTGTAAATTTCAAGCGACTGCCAGTAACGATTTAAAAGATAAGTTCATCTTCGTCAAAGTTACGTCCTCTACGGAAACACCTATTAATTTTAAAATTAAATGTTTACGCTTATTTTTTGGGCAGCCATATTTGTAGCAACTCTGTGTAAATTCTAAATGTCTGCGTACTGCGGTTGAAAAACTAAAGCTATGTAAATCACTTCACTATATAAGCACCCTTTATATTTCAGTTATATTTTTTTATTTTATTCACTTGTTTTTAAACGTAAAGTGTCTTTCTATTGTGGTTGAAAATCAAGGCCACTAACGTAAAAACGATGTAACTTTTGGAACACCCTTTAATGGCATTAGAAATGCTTTTTTACCCTTTGGATTTGGAACTGAAAAAATGTATATTTACAGAAAATCCTGAAGACAATAATGCAGCAGAAAATAACAATTTTTTACAAAGTTTTTCACAACATAATCAACAGCATATCACTTAAAATTAACAGGTATGATCACTGCATATTGGTTATGAACCTTAAATTGCCTTAACTCGTATCTATTAAAATAATATTCAAGATAATTGATAAAATAATCTGGGTGTGTGAGTGCCATTGCTTTTTTAGTTTATATTTCGTCTTTAAAACCACTTTATTTATTTTTTCTTTTCAAAAAAATTTTCTTATTTTTTATATTGAATTCTTCTCTTACCGCAAAAATTTGGTTACTTAATTAATCTGTTCATCTGTTTCACGCCTTCACTAACAAAAAATCTCACAAACTATATCCCACAAAATAATAAAAATTTTTCCTCTACCTTAAAAATATTTCATTAATTGAAAAGATTTTTTTTTTCGTGTTAAAGGAAACACGTGATTAATTAACTCTCAACAGTAAATCATAAAATAATTTATTAAATTACTGAGTGGTGAATAAAGAATTTTTGCTTAACACCTTCACAATAAAATTAATTAAGAAATAACAAGCTGAAACAATTACTGAAAAGAAAAGTTTTGAAAAACTATTTTGTTGTGTTGCCATTTTGTTGGTGTAGAATTAATTTTACGCAAAAATTAATAAATGATAAATTGATTACTACTCGTGAGTGAAGCCTCAAGAATACACAAATACATGAACAAATAAAAAAGAAATATTCGTATACATTTTGCAACTTCTTATATTCATTTAAATACCTTCAAATGCAGCCAAGGAACACTCAAAAAATCAGTTTTATGAAATTGTGAGTTCTTTAAAGAGAGTGAATAAGGACTTATTCAGTTTTATTTTAAATAAAATGTTTAAGGAATTGAGAAGAATAATCGTTCGTTTGAATAGTGCCAGGACTCAAAATCTGAAGATTTTGTTAATTTTTTGTTTCTAGGATTTCGTACTCAAAGGGTAAAAAGGTTACCCTGCTGTCGGTTTGTCTCTCTCCGCTTTATTTCTCTGGAACTGGTAACAAAAAATATATAACATTAAAGGGTGTTCCGCAAGTAACGTGATTTTTACAAAATATATTCTTATCTTTGAACTGTGATAGGCAGACATGTGAAAACTATGTACAGCAAAAGTAAAGGAATTATTAAAGGGTGTCCCAATAGTCACGTAATTTTATGTTCATGGCTTTGTTTTGAATAGCAAAACGCAAACAGGAAAATAAACAAATAAAAAAAAAATTAAAAATAAAAATTAGGTATAAAGGGTGACCCTATAGTGCCGTGATTATATGGCTTTATTTCTAGAACTGCAGTAAGCAGATATTTAAAATTAAATATGGCCGACCAAAAAAACAAGGGTAAGCAATAAATTTAAAAATCAAAGGGTGTTTCCGAAAAGGCCGTGACTTTAACGCATCTGGACTTGATGCTTGAGATTTGCATAGAGTATGTTGCATTATGGTCGCTATGACAGGAAGAAGAAACAATAAGTAAATTAAAGGGTGTACCTTCTTAATTAAAGAGAAATTAAGGACCATATATGGTACCGAACCCTTCAATGGTACCGTATAATTTTATTCTTGAAAATAATTATACATTTAAAATTTCAAGATTTTTCTTAATATAAATTTGTCTGTTAACTTCTTCTTTAATTAACTGCTTTCTCATACAATTCAGTAGCCTAAATATAATTGCAAATTATAATAAACCTATAAGAAAATTATTTAATAATATTTCCGAAACAATTTTATGGCAAGACAAGAAATGTTTAAAAGAAAAAAAAAAAACACAATCAAATAAAATTAAACACGCAATTGTTTGATTAAAAAGCGGCAACCTTTCACACAGAACTACAAACAACATCGCAGTGTCAATTAGTATTCCACTTGAAATAACAAACACCTTGACTTAAACTAAACTGTTTCTGGCACTTTTTTAAGGCAAAGCCTGCAAATTATCATTCTTTTAAAATAATTATTTTATTCTTGAAACTTGCTGAAATTTGTTTTGAAATGTTGAAAAAAGTTTATTAAGAAATTTCAACATGTTGTTTTATTATTATTTCGTTTAGACTTAATTTGAAAAAAAAAAAAAAAAATAAATAAATAAAAATAAAACAACAATTTGAATACGTGTCAAAACATGACTGAAAACTGCTAATATTAGACCAGAAAACAAACACGAACAAAAAAAAAATTTAAGAATTTTAATAGTCTTTTTATTGTTGGTTAAATGAAAATATTATAGAGTAGCCAAAAAACAAAAGGCAGCACAGTGGCCGTAATATAAAGTTTGAATATAAAAATGCCTGCCAATTAACATAAACACCGGAGTAAACTTTGAATGAGTTGATTTTTTTGTGAAGGTGTTTTGTTGTTATTTTTATTTGGCTTAAATTTATGAGGTCACGAAATGTCTTTAAAAAACTTTGTTAAAGGGTTGCCTTTCTCTAGCGAACTTTTAGGAGACTTTTAAGAATTTGTGTTACATGTGATTGTTTAAAAGAGTTTTAAATTCTGCCCAAAATTGTAACTGTCATAAAGAATAAAACTAACCATGCGCCTTATAATCGATAAAGTCAATACGACCATTACTAACTTGGGTAGTTGGGGTCCAAACAACAGTGCCCATGCTCCTTCTTCAAGGTCGCCATTAATAATAAGCAAAAAAGGGATCTAGTGCCATGCGTTTTAACGCTTCTATTGGTAGAAGTTAATGGGCACTGGTCAAACTTGAATTAGCTTATATTCCAATTGCAGGCTTTAGGGAGCTTATGCTTTAAACAACAGAAGCAATAGCGGTAAATAGGCTGGGGTTCAAAGAAAAATGAGTTCCTTCAGAAAATTTCTATAAACTTATAATAATTAGAGAAGATGTGGCCTAAGAAGAACAAGTTTAATTTCTATAACTTAATTATTTTGTAGATTTAATAATTTTACTTGAATTGACACTTGTACTTGACTCCCTACAAAAGGTAGGGAGCGGGCTGCTTGCTTTTAAAGTGTTTAGTCGGAGGTCTCTAGACCTATTCGTTGACCCGACGGCCATCTACCGCCACAATTGTCTATATGTAGAATATTCGTAGCCTCAGTATCTTAAAATTAACTGTCAATTTCTTGCAAGTTCTAGGAGGCTTTTCAGTGTTGCATTCCTACGACATTTTCCCGTTTATGGAAGTATCTTTGAACTTAATATGAACTTCTAGCAAGCCCGGACATTCACAGAGAAAGTGTTGCTGCTGCGAGAAATAGCAGTACTCTTGTCCTTATTTTATCGAATCTCGATACTTTGCCAATGGCTTTTGTCGACTGCCAGTGAAAACTTATATTTAGCGCCTATTTCCGTAACGTATTTGACAACTCTGAGGGGGCAAGTGATATTATTATTGATTTACTGTTGACAGACATCATTCACCGACCGTGGAACTGATGGATGATTACCTTTTAAAGTCATCCACATCATTTTGATGATCATTTGATCATTTTGATTTATCAAATCTTCACTAAAAAGTCAACGATGTACATAGGGGTATTTTGCCTATCTAGCCGGACTTTAGGCCAAACAATAATTTTGAGAAATGAAAAAATTTAAGTGCTCAGCTGGACAGATAAAAAAAAGTTTCCATTGGGACACTGTTAAATTCAGGAAAGTTGGAGAAATCGCAGACGATTTTGAGAGGCTTGCAATATATTTTTTTGTGGCTAAACAAATAAAGATTTTGTATTGATTTTTTTCCTGTGAAAGGTTATATTTGCAGCTAATTATTTTTAGAAAAATTTCGTTCGAAATTAAAAAAAGGATATTTTTTTGTAATTTTATTTTTTAAATAAAAGGAAAAGGAAATTGAGAGTAAACTCCATCGCTGTCGTAAAAATGTTATCGATCACTATAAAATTTACGATCTCTAGTTTTATACTGTAGAAAAAACTATTTACTAATACAAGACTGACTCCTCCTTTCTTTTATGCTTCCACTTGTACTTAACGCTGAAGAGGATTCAGATTCGTACGAAGTCTTTGGAGAATCAGATAAGTTCTTTTAAATAAATTAATTGTTATAATTTTAAATAAAATTTACCGTTGCAATCATAAATAAGCTATATTAAGAAGAAATTAATTAATACTAAAGAAAAAAATTATTTTCCACAGGGTCGTTTTTGGGTGTGGAATTGGAGTTATACCTTTCCTTGCCCATATAAATTAATTTCTGTGATTTTAAGGCGTTTGCCATCCATTTCATTTAAGAAATACATTCTTTTTTTAAATAATATTTTATTTCCCCGCCCACAAAATGGGCAAGGTTATAATGGCATTTTAGAAACTCTTGAGCACAATTTTAAGTTTTTAAATATTCTTCGATCTTAAAAGTTGTAATTGCTAAACAAAATGACGCGGAATTTAAAAAAAAACATTTTTCAGAGGTAGGATTAGTTCTACTGAAGGAAACTTTTTTCTCCTTTGTCCGATTTTTCTTGTTTTCTAGCTTTAATAGCCTTTGACCGTGGCAGATTTTTCCGCTAAGTTTCATTAATCTAGTTGCACTCAGTAATTTTTTAGAGCCAATATAAGCTAAGAAAAAAAGTAATGTTTGGCTAGATTGGCTAAATACTGCTATGTGCGATGCTTGAAAAGCCAACGAAACCTAGAAGCCAACGGCTTTGAGAACCTACAAAGGAACTTATAATAGCAAAGACATGCCGTGTACAAGAACTCATACTCATGCGGCGTCATACAATTGATTCTAGACTCATTAAAATTTTCGATGATCGAAGATTTCTTTTTTTTTTTGGTAATAATGTAGTTTTTTCTCCTTGATTTTTGTTAAAATGATGCTCTAGTGGGAAAAAAGGCCTGGAGATCACCACCTCTTGGTCTTTTTATGGCCTTAAACAAAAGACATAAGAAATATTCCCGTGTCTTTAATTAAATATTTTGCAAAGTGCCTGTGCGTAGAAACAAATTATCGTTGTTTTTAATATTTTATTTTTCATCCTCTTTCAACTGTATAAGAGGGCAGAAAAAAAGACAGCCGTATACAGTGGAGAGAGAAAAATAGAATTACTGTTGGTTATTGTTGTTTTTGCTTAAACTTTGATTTTTCTTTTAGCTTTATTGTTTGGACTAACACTTTTAGTTTATTTAAAATGTTTGTTAGAAGTTTCCTGAAGAGTTAAGTAAGCGGTAACGAAATGGCCATCGAGATGTGCTTTGACCCTCAATAATCAATACCGCTAATTAACTAATTCGGGATAATTTAAAAAATAGCACAAAGTTTTTTATGAAAATTAAAGAAAACGCATAACGTTTGGAATTTTATTTTAAAGATAGATGCCACTTAAGTCGGTTACCCTTGTGAGGAGTCACATATTCAGTAACTTGTAGGCTCAACACATTCCTGGGTTTGCTCAAATCAAAAAATACCTAAAGAAGCTTTTTAGCAGAACTCAAACTTAAATATTATATAAATTTGAGTTTTTTATTTTTTTCCTCAAAAGAATTTCTGAACAGCTATCTGGGCACCCTTTTTCGAAATAAATCTATCAAAATATACACAACAAAAGTTTATAACTTCATCATCACAAAATGAAATACTACAAATAGCAACAAAAATAAACAGTAACTAAAGAAAAAAAGGCAACAAAACATAAATATAAATATAAACATTATAAAAACACATGTCACGTGACACAAGGTAACATATTACCAACATCTAACATCTATAATAATAATAAACATTAAAAAAAAATAGACATGAAAAAACATGTAATGTGGATTTTATAACATCAACAATAACAACAAAAAATAAACAGAAAGCCCAAAATGGAGGGAGATTTTTACTTACCCTTCTAATACAAAGCCACACGAAAAGGAAGACATTTATGATAAGCTTGCATGTGATAACACAAGCTGAACGTGTTAAGCATAAACAAAACAACCAGGCCGTTGAAAAGTTTGGAGGAGTATTAGAGTGTGGAGTGATAAAATGCCAAAACAAAAGATAATGGCAGCGTAACTATAAGTAAAAGTAAAAATATAATTCATGTATCATTTTTGATCAAAATGTAAGCAAATGTTACATTGCTACGTGTGTGTGTGTGTGTGCGTGTGTAAGTTAAAGTGAGGAAGAGTGTGTAGAGAAAGTACTAAATATTATGTTTAAAGACATTGTAAACTAAGCATGTAATCGTCTAAAGTTGTTATTGTAAACAAGCTGACAATGAACAGCATGAGTACAATAAAATGCTTGAGTAACATACGAAAACTTGTTAAAGAGCGATGAAAGTAAATAAAAAAATATTACTTTAAAATAGCTTCCTTTTAATACAAAGTATTTTGTAAACATCTCATTTTTAAGGTACTTTTTAAAATATACTTTTAAGAAGGTATTTTTTTAAAAGGTACTTGTTGGAAATGAAGACTTTAAGAGGTACTTTATTAAAGGATACTTTATCAAAGTTAAATTTTTGAAATTAATATTTTTTTAAATATATAATTCAAGTTATTAAATAAAGGGTACTTTTATAGAGTTGTTTTCTGCAGGCTTCTTTTGGAAAATATTTTTACATTTTTTAGATAGTATTTAAAGTCCTTTTCTTATTTAATATTCGTCAATTGAATTTATTGAATTAAGGCCCTTTTTAAAATTTTTTTATTCTAATACAAAATTTAAAATTTATATAAAATTTATTCAAAATAATTCATATTATAAACTTTAATAAAAAGAAAATAAGTGAAAATGGTACTTTTTCAAAAAGTACCTTTTTTAAAAGTACTTATTTAAAGATAAAAGCTTTACAGACATATTTAATTTTTTTTTTAGTTTTAAGAAAGTACTTTTTCTAAATTTTCCTTTTCAAAAAGTACTTTTTTGAACTAGTCACTTAAAGTTACAATTTTTAGAAAATTTTTTTTAATGGAAATTTTCTAAAAATATACATTGTTAAAAATATCCTTTTTTTTGAGGTACTTTTTCTATAGCTGCTTACTTAAATTTAAATGTTATAAAAGACATTTCTTTTAAATAACATATTTTTAAATGGTGCCTTTTAAACTATATTTTTTCACAAGGTGGTTTTGTAAAAGTAAGTTTGAAAGCTCCCTTAAAAAGTACTTTTTGGAGATTTTTTACAGCGGGATTAGTTTTAGAGTAAATTGGTTAAAAAGTACTTTTTGGGAAGGCTTTTAAAGCCCATATTTTAAAAGTTACTTAAAAATACTTAATTAAAACATCGGTATTTTTTAAAATATATCTTTTTAAAAGTACTTTTATTGAAATGTATTTTCTTAGTATATGTTTTAAGGTGTCTACATTTTTTTTTAGAAGAAAAACTCTTTTTTTAGTCTGAAGCTATTTTCTTCCAAAGTACTTTTTTTTTAATCTTGGTACTTTATTATATATAATATATAATATAGTACTCAGAAGAATGTCATCTGTTTTGTAGTACATTGCCACAGATGAATATTCTAAACTTGGCACTAATTTGGGAATATCCTTCATAAATATGTTTTTATATTTTATTAAATTTCATTGTGTTTAAAAACAGTGTTTTCCTTATAATGGTTGCTTTAATTTTTTTTAATGTGAAGAGAGAGTTTTTTTATTTCTACTTTTTTTTCTTTAAACAACTTTGAAATATAATACTCGCTTACTTAATCTTTCATTTTAAATAAATTTCTTGTGTACTATTAAACTAAAAGTAACATTTAATGTGATGAAATTTGTGTGACGGACAGGGACAACAAAGCAAAACATCTAAAAAATATTAAGCTGGATTTAAAATTTAACGAAGAAATTTTTAATAATGATGCAAGGAAATGAATGACATTTTATTGTATATTTTTAGTTTTACTTTATAACAAGTTAATTTGATTTTGCTAAAAACTGCATTTAAAATACAAAATACAGAAAATAACAAACGGAAATTTAAAAACAAGAGAGAGAGAAAATACAAAGTAAATTTGGTTTTTTATCGAGTTGGAAAAGAATTTTTAATGATAAACTAATTTACAAGAAAAGATAATTAAAAATATAATTCAAATAATTTTTAAAACTCATAAATTCTTTTTTCTTTAAATTTAATTTTACTAAAACTGTAAAAAATCGCTGCAAAAAATATTATTAAATGTTAAAAAACTGTTCTTTGAATGCGTTATAGAACTTATCCCAAATAAGGAGTAACCGATGTTTATTGTTTTATTGTTATAGCCATAGTCTAGACATAGTAAAAGCGTAGTTTAGTCACACTTTAACATACTGTTAACAGTCTAGTCTTCATATTTGGCTAATATTTTAATAGCTCATCCATAGTCAAGTCGTAGTAAAGACGAAGTCAAGCCGATTTCTAATCGTAATCTAATCAATTTTTTCTATTCGTAGTCTAGTCAATTTTTTCGCAGTCGCAGTCTATTTGTAGTCTAGTCAGAATGTAGTTTTATTTTGTAGTCATAGTCTATTGATAGTCTTATCATAGTCATTTTCTAGCTAAAGTTTATAAACAGAATAGTCATCATATAATATTAAAGCATAGCAGTTTAAAGCTATAATTATAGTCTAGCCATAGTTTTATCATAATATTTTTGTCATACACTAGTTAAAGTTTATCTTTAGTATATTTATAGCCTAGTCAGAGTCTTGGAGTGATGTAAGTTAAGTCAACTCAAGCCTACTAGACTATTCGTAGTCTATTTATGATTTTTTCGCAGTCAAGTCTATTCACAGTTTATTTGTAACCTAATAGTAGTCTTGCAGCATTATATTCATACTTTAATAGTAGTCTAGCCAAAGTGTGGTCATATTGATTTTGTAGCATATTAGTTTGGTCCTAGTGTATACTGTATATTATACTTATAGTCTAGACACAGTTTAGTCGTAGTCCAGTCATCACCAAGTCATATAGAATATTCATTGACTAGTCAGGGTCTAGTCAAAGTTTAGTCGTAGTCAATCCATAGTCTAGTTATATTATTTTCATAGCATACTCACAGCCAAGATATTAATTATTTGTAGTTCAGCCAGAATCTATTCATATTCTTTTCACAGAATATTCACAGTCTGGTCTTTATGATTATAGTCGCACTCTAGTCATTGTCAAATTATAAACTTTTCGAAGCATATTAATAGTCTAATTATAGCCTATTTATATCCTTATGTTGTAGTCTAGTTATAGCCCCACTACACTTTTGTCGTAGTAAAGCCCTGTTTTATTTAAAGCTCAGGTGTACCATGTTCATAGTCAGGTGTAAATCCACTGGTATTATAATCGTTGTCTAATACTCATGTTTTATTCATATTATTTAAGCCATAGTTTAGTTTATAGCCGCAGTCAAGCCATAGTTTACTCATATTCTTCTCGAGTCGTATAATTTTCGTATTATATAGAGTCTAGCCAGAGTCTAGTTTTGGTTTAGTCAAAATATAGTTGCAGCATAGTTATAATATTGTCATTATATTTTCACACTATAGTTATAGTCTAATCGTAGTTCAGCCTTTTTACAAATACTATTCTTTTCATAGTTAAAGCATACAAAGTTAGTCACAGTTTGGACGTAGTACAATGATATTATACTTAAATTTCATATTATTATATCCTAATCAATGTCTACATATAAACCAGCTAAAGTCTACTTACAATTAATTTATAGTCTTATCTTTGTATGATTTTAACTTTTTTATTTTAAAAACTTTAATTTTTTATACTCTTCTTTATAAAAAGTGGAAAAAGGGTATATCAAAGTTAGTAATTATTAAAATATCCATTTTCGACCCCATAAACTATATACATTCTGAGTTCATATGCATAGAGAAGTCGATTGAGCGATATCCGTCTCTCCATCTGTCCGTTCGTGTTCGGGTTGAAATCAACTTTGTCAAGGCACTAGATGAGTTATAGAAAATTTAAATATGCCAATCGTTCAGATAGAGTTTATAAAATTTTGTTATTAAAAATCAGCCAAATTGGTCCATGTTCTTCGAGGCAGTAAAATACAACCACGACTGCCTCTAATTTTTCCATATCGTTTGGAAAAAATTTAGTTTAGAGAAAAAAGTTACTTTTATAAAAAAAAAAAAAAAAAAAAAAAAAAAAAATTCTCGATAGAGAATTAAAAAAATAAGAAAAACATCAAGTGAAAAAATGGCCGGGCCTTTAAAATTTAAAATTTTTTTAAAAAATCGATGTGGGTATCAATCAAAACCTTTTGAAGAGATCCTTAAGGAAATACTAAAATTTTTAAAAAATGCGTAACCCATTAAAAGCCGATTAGATTTTTATAACAAATTATACATACATGGTACTTAATTTTTTTTTTTTAATTCTGTGTCACCCCAATATTTTTCTTTTTGATTGGAGTTTCTTCACTAAGCTAGATTTACATATATGATGAAGGGTATATAAGATTCGGCATAGTCGAATATATCACTCTTATTTGTCTAAAATTATCCTTAACAATTTTTTTTTTTAAATTATTGAATATTTTTAAAGAATTATAACAAAACTTAACGCTTGTTAAGTCACTTTTAACTCACGTTTGTTGTTCAGGTATTATTTTTTTTGTTCTTAACTCCTCTTTAATTGCAATTTTCAGTTTTTATTTTTTGCTGCACTTTCTCAATATATAAATAAATATTTAGTTTTTTTCTTTAATTTCCCTTTTTTGAGGAATAAAGTTTTCATTTCATTTATTTATTGTAACCTTTTTCCGTTTTCTTCTATAGTCTACTTGTCGTTTATGTTGCTTTAGCGTAGTTTTCTTTTTCATTATTCTTTCTTATGTTTTGCATTTCTTTTATTTTGGTTCCTTGTGACTGTTTCTAAAATTTTTTCTTAAATATTTAGTGCAATAAACTTCTTTCTCATAACATTTTAAAAAGTTACTGCTTCTCTCTCACTCTCTTGGTTAATTGTAGCAAACTACCGTTATGTTAACTTTAACCCTGTGCCACCCAATCAAATGACTGCTGAGATAAAAAAACAATAAAAATGCATTTGTAAACACCAACACATTCTTAAAAATTAAAAAACCACGTGCTTTACTTATATATTCTGCATATGTATATATGTTAGCAGGCATGTACATAAGTATTAGTTACCTTAATATACAAAGAAACACATGCACTTTTAAACTCATGTGCAAGAAATGAAGGCTGCTGTAGTTGCACGAACTCATACTCAAAGAGAACTGAATTTTTTGTACCTTCTTTTTTTTTTATCCGTTTCACACTTATAATTGTGGGTTTGTTTGTATGTATATAAAACTGTTTTATAAATTTTCTTATTACCATCACAAGTATATAAATTGCATGTAGCATATATTTATCTAGCAATAACAACTACTAACATTGTTGTATATACCGGCAACAACTAAAAAAGCACGTGCTTACACTCAGTATATAATTACTCACACTAAAAAAAGTTTTGTTGTTTTTGTTATTTTTGCTGAGACTCTCGAAAGGGGGGTGGGGGGTTCAATAAAATAGATTTTGCTTTGATGATGAAAAAATTGGTATTGAAATGTTTATGATTATTTTTATTTTTTTTAAACGAATTGTTAAAATGTTGAAGACTGTTTTAATAGACGAAACTTTTCAAAGCTTTCCTTTATGGCCACTCAGTATTGTTGTTGTACCAACAGCTACTCTGCCTTTTCTGTTAAAAAGTTTTTCGTGTTTTTGGCTCAGTTTCAAAAATTTATTTAACTTTTTTGTAGTTGTTGTATTTAGTTTTTTTTAGTTTGTTTGTTCTTTTCTTTATAGTTTTGTTGCATTTGTTTTTTTTTTTTTCTTCTTTATTTTGTTGCATTTAGTATATATTTGTGATTCGTTCATATTAGTTTAAGCATACAGATGCTTGCATATTAACGTTGCTTGCTTGCTTGTTATTGTTGTTGTGGGAGACTCTGTAGTGTTTGTTGTGCATGTGGTTGCACTAAAGGCATTTATTATACTTTTTCTTATTTCTTACTCGTTTCCCGTTCATTTGACTATAGTTTTAGGCCTTTTTAAAGTTGATGCTGCTCGTTTCATTTAAACGAGGTCAAGCTGAACATTAACTACAAGAACTAAAAATGCAAAAAGATCTTGTATATGTCTTTTTAATATTTTGCTTAGCTAACGATTTAAGAATGTCGTAGGTTTTTTCACATTTATCACTAAAATAAATGGCGGTAAGACTACTTTGGGAAAAGGAAAATAAAATACAAATACATACAATAAAAAAAAATTTACAAAAAAAAAAAAACTATAAAGGAACAAAATAGCACAAAAATATGGTTCAATAGGGATCTGAAACAACTTAAAAAGTATAAGAATATAAAATACTATATTGCAAAAACGGTGAACACAAGTAAAGCCTGGAATAATTACAAACTAATAAGAAATAAATATGAAACGAAAATTAAAAATGAGAAAAACTAATTTTAAGTGTTAGTGAAGCCAAAGACCAGAAGCAAATGTGGAGAAAAATAAAAGAAATAGTTATGAATAAAAAACAAAATGTGATACGAGTACAATATGTGATATTTAATCAATTATAATACAAGGAAGATCATGTAATAGCCAATGAATTTAACAATTATTTTATAGAGAGTATTAAGTCAATTAGAAATTCAATTGAGAGTGTGTGGTACATCCAACCAAATACCTGTAAAAATTTCAAATTTAAGTTTCACACAATAAATCTTACAGAACTAAAAAATATATGTAAAATTTTTAATAATAAACCTGACTTTAACAAAGTATTAATTAAATTAATATTGGATAATTGGAACACCATAGAAACCATTTTGTTAAATTTTATTAATAAGTCGTTTGAAGAAGGAGAATTCGCGGAAAGCTGGAAAATATCATTAATACTACCAGTAGAAAAAATCAGCAAAACAAAAAAAGTGAAGAATTTAGGCCAATAAATACTTTAAAGACTTGTGAAAAAATTATTGAAAAAGTAGTACAACAGCAACTTGAAGAATATTTTAAGAAAAACAATATATTTTCAAAATACCAATCTAGATTTAGAAAAAAACTCTTCATGTGAAACAACGTTAAATTATGTTATTAATAAATGGAAATATGTAAAACGAAGATTATGGCTATTTTTTCAGACTTCAAAAGAGCTTTCGAGACAATTGATCGTGGCATTTTATTACACAAACTTTATAATTACGGAATACGGGAAAATGAACTTATGTGGTTTAAATCATACTTAACGGGTAGAAAACAAATGGTGAAAGTGAATAACGTAAGGTCGTTACATGCAAATAACGAATACGGTGTACCTCAAGGATCAATACTAGGAGCAATGATATTTATTATATACATAAACGATATGTTAAAAATGCTTCAAAAAAGTGAAATAGTATTATATGCTGATGATACACTAATATTTACAGAAGGAGATACAGATCAGCAATGTTATGACAATATGATACATGATGAGGATAATGTTAATGAATGGTTGAAAATGAATAAATTAAATTTAAATGAAGATAAAACAAAGCTTGTGCAAATAAATATGGACAATGATACAGTTTTTAAGATAAACAATCAGATAATTGAAAAATTTAGGCAAATAAAATGCTTTGGATTTATAATTGATAACAAATTAAAGTTTAGTGAACATATAGAGTATATTCGCAAAAAAAAAAAATTGGCAAAAAAAAGAAGTTTTTTTTAAATGGATACATAATAAAGTGTCTATAATCACTGCAATTAATATTTACAATACAATGATAAAACCACATTTTGAATTTGGCTTAACAGTTTTGTATACGAGGGCTGCTATATATATTTTTGGCCTGACAGCACTGAGTGCTGCAAAGTGCAATCTGACATTTCCATTGGAAAGTTTGTCATTTTTAAGCATAATCGTACTCAAAACGTTTTGACGTACGACCATTATTTGTGTTGTTAACAGTGACTTGAAAAAATTAATACGAGTATAGAAAAAAATGGAATTAATTCGTGAACATTTTCGTGCCATCATTATTTCACAACTTTCGACGTGGATTATCACGACAAGAGTGCATTGATGAACTTAAATCTTTGTATGGCGATAAAGCACCATCCTATAGCACTGTGAAAAATTGGTAAAATGAATTTAATCGTGGCCGAAGCTCGCTCAAAGACGAATTCCGTGAAGGTCGTCCAAAAACGGCTGTTGTGCCAGAGAACATTGATGCCGTGCGTGAACTCATAATGCAAGATCGACATGCGACATACCGAGAGATAGAGACATCCTTTGACATTTCTTCCACCAGCATACATTCGATACTGCATGAACACCTGGCCGTAAAAAAGGTTTGTTCTCGTTGGATCCCGCACAATTTGAAAGTCGCTCAAAAAAAGGCTCGTGTCGATTGGTGCAAAGAAATGTTGCAAAAATACGATTGCGGTGCTTCAAAAGACGTTTATAAGATCGTCACAGGTGACGAATCATGGATCTATGCGTAACGTAAGCCGTAAGCCCGAAACGAAACAACAATCGACCGTGTGGGTCTTCAAAGACGAGCAAAATCCAACGAAAGTTGTTCGTGGAAGAAGCACTTCGAAGCAAATGGTCGCCTGTTTCTTCGGCAAAACTGGTCATGTGGCGACTGTTCCGCTTGAGCAACGTAGGACGGTCACTTCTGAGTTGTACACTACAATTTGTTTGCCTGAAGTCATCGGAGAAATTCGAAAAACCAACAAGAGAAGACGAATCATTGTTCACCATGACAATGCGAGCTCTCACACATCGGCTCAAACAAGTGCGTTTTTGACCGGCCAAAACGTCGAATTAATGGGTCATCCGCCGTACAGCCCTGACTTGATACCTAATGACTTCTTCTTGTTTCCGCACATCAAGAAAAAAATGCGTGGTCAACGATTTTCGTCGCCAGAAGAAGCTGTTGAAGTGTTCAAAAACCATATTTTAGAGGTGTCTCAATCGGAGTGGAAAAAGTGCTTCGACAACTGGTTTGAGCGCATGCAAAAGTGTATAAATCATGCTGGAGAATACTTTGAAAAACAATAAAACCATTTTTGATTATAAATATTCACATTTTCACTATTAGGCCAGAAACATATAGAGCAGCCGTACTTAACTCTACTCCTTTTTATGACAAATTCTTTTCTACATACTTCTTGGATAGTGGATAACAGAATTAAAAGCCAGATAATCACTTCGCTTGGGCTGCACTAGGTTTTAACGCGATTTCGAACAATCTAATACACAACTTTGGGAGGGAAGTACTGTGTCTCAACTTTAACTGGAGATCAGGTAATTTTTATACTGAATCAGACTAATAGTTTTTCCTTGTTATTTTTTAAAATGAATTCTTGATTAAATAAGAATATAATTAAGCTTTTATCGTTTAAGGTTTAAGTACTTTTAAATTGCTTTAAAATTTAACAGCTTTAACAGTCTTACCTCCTTTATTTCCTTTAATTCATATTGTGTTTATTTTTTTTTTCTTTTCACTTGCCACTCCACATCACCATTCAACGCAAGCGCAAGCCACAAAAATCTAGAAATTATCAGCAGGCCGAAAAGCAGCAAAATATGCCTATTTCTGCTTGCAATGTGTATGTGTGTGTGTGTGTGTGTTGTTACAATTCGTAAAACTAGCAAAAGGACCAAATCAGAAAGGATAATTCTTAAAAGCAAACAGTATGCGGCATTTTATGCTTATTCTTGTATTTTTCCTTTACACTGTTTTTGTGTTTGTCTTATTTTTCTTGCCTTTTTTTCTTTGTTGGAGCTGTTGTTTTTTTGTATGCTGTGTCCAATTTCCAGCCTACCACGGAACTTTGCTTGTTGGATTTATTCCTTAATATTTTTTTTTTTTTGTTCGCGCCTACAACTTTATGTTGTCAAAGTCTAACGATTAACTGTCTTGCCATTAGATGATGTTGTATGTAAGTAGCTGTTATATATTATTGTATATATAAACTCAAACCTATACACACTTGATTTAAGTAAGTGTGAGTACAAGTATATGTTAAGTATGAGGCATGACAAGAAGTCAAGTAATAAACTGTTGTGATAGGTTGGAGAGTGGGTTTAGAGGTTTCCAAATAATTTAAAGTAATGCAGTATTAAAGAGATTTTATAATGAGAATATTATCAAAATTAAGAGAGTGTTTAATTAAAAAAGAGAACAACCATAATATTTTTACTCTAAAAGCTTTTAGACAGGAAAATGTTTGTATTTTTTTCTTCTGTTTAGTATTTTGGAAAAAAAGACTTTTTAGAAAAAATGACGAGAGAGTGTTTCATTTAATGGTTTATTAAATTCTGAAAATTATTATGATTTAAACTATATAAAAATTTATGTGTATTTTATTTTTAAAGTTTCCGTTAAGAACATTCATCATGTCATTTTTATAAAAGGATTTAAAGACTTAAAGTAGAGCTAGAAATAGTATTGTCTTGTATGAAATATAAAAAATAATCGCTTTTAAGGCATCAATACATCTTAATACAAGTTTAATTAAAATAAAATTTAAAAAAACTTTATGAAAAAAGTTTATGGTCACTGTTTACAAGAAATGATGCAGATTTTTTACAACATCATGTCTTCTGTTTGTTAATTTTTGCCTTCTTTTTATAGCAATTAACGAGTGGGGACGTATACATAATATCTATTGTTAATTAATGAAGGGTATTTAAAGTAAATTTTGTCTAATTTTAAATGATTTGCTTCAGGCGAAAGAAAATCGGTTGATTAGAAGTTGCTGGTACTCATCCAAAATTAAGAAAAAGTAATGAAATACAGGGTGTCTGCCGGAAAGGTATATTACTTTGTTTTGCCGCCATTTTGTTTAACACTAGTCTTGATAATTCATATTTGGCAGTCGTGAGTATAGACCCATAGCAAATTTTTTTGTGGAAAAATATTCTATAAACCCATGTGTTTTAAATATTTGATCAAAATCGATCATCTATTACTGTGATGACGGAAAAGTTACATGAAATGTTTCGAACAGCCAACGTACTAACAAAAAGCGCTATTTATTGTGTAGAGAATGATTTTGAAGAAAGAGGGCCTATAGGTGATAGGCGCGAGCATTGACCACAAAGTACTGCAAGATCGACTAAAAACATTACTGCTGCTCAATAAAGTATTCCAAACAATCCATCAACCTTAATTCGATGCCGTATTCAGCAGCTTGGTCTTCAGAAAACAACTTTGGCCATAATAATGCACTAGAATTAGCATTTGTTTCTATTTAAGATTTAGTTGACATAGGAGCTTTTTCCTCAGGACCATTTACGGCGCCGTACATATGCTAATAGCATATCACATCTCACCTATGACAACCTCGATTTTCATAAAAAATCATAATGAGTGGCACTTTCCCTTGGATGAATATGTGAATGGGCAATGGAACACCCTAAATTTATTCATCAGTCACATTTGCATCCATTAAAAGTGATGGTCTGGTATGCAATTTGGTCAGGAGAAATCATTGGACCTTTTCAGCGCCACAACTGTATGCTGTGGGCTTGATTAAAATGTGGTATCAACAAGATGGTGCCGCCTGGCATACAGCCAGGATTCCAATGGAATTGTTATTTCAAGAAATGGTGGTGTTGATTGGCCTTGACGGTTGCCTGATTTGACTGCTTCATATTTCTTTTTGTGGGGATATCTGAAAATCAAGGTTTATACAAACAAACCAGAAACACTTGAGCGACTCAAAATATATTCGTGATGAAATTAAGGAAATATCCCGTAAAATGTGTGAGGATGTAATAAAAAAGGGTTCGCATTTGTGACGTTAAAAGAGGCGGATATTTATCTGATATTGCATTTCATACATAATTGCCGATTTCCGACGAATCATCTTTTTTAGGCAGCACTTTGTCTGAGTCTTTTTAGAAAGAAAAAAATTATTTAAGAAACAAAAAAGATTTTATTATAACAGAGCCAAAAATATAAAAATGCTTGCTAACAATTTTTTAATTTAACCTTAAAGCATTTTTATCTTTTATTAGTGGTTGCATGAAATCATGTAGTGTAACACATGACACCGCTAGAAGTTATGCTTCACTATTCTGAATTAGATAACAAACAGATTGTCTTCGCTAACAAGTGAGACAACATAGAAGTCCTTCATAAGCTGATTTAAACCCTGTCAGTTATTACAGTTAATGAAAGAACGATCATTGCTACGAACTAGCACAGTTGGTTGTCGCTTATTAAACTATTTCGTCATTCCAAAAGTCTATTAAACACTGTTAACTCATATCCTTTGAAAACTTTTAATGGCAAGTAGATATAGCCTGTCTTAAAAGTCTGTTAAGTGTCTGATATTTATTAATCTAAGAGCTTGATATATAACAAGACTACACATTTTTTGATGCAAACTTCTATGTCAGTTATTTCTGTGTACCGAAATAATCTGTTTAAGACACAAATTAATTCATCTTACTGAAGAAAGACAAAACTTTGTGACGTATATTACGCATACATATTTTTAATGCTGGTTTTTAATCGCTAGTTTTATTCTTTCGATCTGGCCATACTTTATTTATTTGTATGTAGATATACGCTGTAAGATTCAGTTGCTTATTCATTGTATCACTAATAATTCTCAATCAGTAGGTATTTTGTTTGAATAAGTATGCCAGGTTTGGAAGTTATTGGGGCGATTCAAAGTAGACTGGAATATGCCATAATTGAGTGCGAGTGTGCTTTGGGTATTTTATACCGCCTTGCACAGCGGCTTTAGCTTATCGCTTCAGCTGATTGTTTTGGTCACAGCAGCTTCGCCTGACTCTTTTGCACAGCGGTTTCGACTGACTGTTTTCCAGAGCGGCTTCGGCTGACTGTTTCCCACAGCTGCTTCGGCTGACTTTTTTCTACAGCGGTTCCGATGGAGTGTTTTCCACAGCGGTTATGACTTACTGTTTTCCACAGCGGCTTCGGCTGACTGTTTTCCACAGCGGTTTCGACTTACTGGTAATTAATTTAAGTTAGCATTGAAAGTATTTTTGTAAATATTGCAATATATTCTATAAGTCTTTGGCGATCATAATGATGACCATCATCTGCTGCTACTCCGACTTAGTTTAGTACACCGAGAAGGCGAAAGTATTCGGCAAGGATTCCCGACCGACTTCCCGTATGAAGCCAAAAACTCTCGATGGATTGCGAGCACAAGCCCGAATACTGCCAACTGGTTTCAGTATCATCGGATCTGTCGGGAAAATAAACCGAATGCTATCGATTATTAAACCAACTACTATAAGCCGAGTACTTCCGACCGATAAAGGTAACGCCATAGCTGTTAGTAGCGTTACCGAAGTAAATAATATAATTCCCAGAAGTGGGAAAATTCAATTGAGTTATAACTTAAGGTTTTTGTAGATCCGTAAGTAAACCCTGGACAATCCTGATCTACCTCAGCCGACGACAAAATCCGCCTTAGAACTTTTTGAAAAGCAGAGTATTAAAGGAGGAAATTTCAATGATCTTTAAAATGTAATTATAAACTCAAAATGCGATTGACTTCACATAAAATATTATTCTGACTTAGCAAAAAATCAGACATTATCTTAAAAAGTACTTGCCATATAATGACTTACTTTTTTGATTGCCATATTTTGTTACTCTCTTGCAAAACACATTACATTAGTTCCCAAAAAAGGAAATTGCAATTGAACTAGTTCTTTATGTTAAAAGTGACTACCGTACTAATGGTACTCATTATTACCTACAGTGAAGTGGGAAGTGACATCCTTGTGCGAGAAAAGTCTACAGGTAACTAATCGACAGCAGCAAGAAAACTTATTAACGACATAACGAAACAAAACTCGCAAAACTGAAGCAGGGAAAAATATCAGTCTGTATTTTATTAAGAATGAAGGTATCCATGTTGATCTCAGACCCATAGCTGAGTCCAAATTTTGGTTTTTCATATTTATTGAAATTTTTACCATTTTCATTTTGGCATTTGATTAGATAAAAATATTTGATTTATATCTATAGTTAAATTCGAGGTCAAATACATAATATAAAATTATGGAGCAAATTTAAAACTTATTATTACTTTCTTTTATGCAAAAAAAAAATCTTCTCTTTAAAAAGTGCTTGCTCTTGCAAAACAAACGTCTTCAAAACACACTTTGCTTAAGTTTCAACTTTCTGTCTATTATGCTTTAAAACATAACGCCGTATCAATCAAATTTCATTGCCTATTGGAACACTCTTTAATTTTTAAATTTAAAGATTCCTATTTTTTATTTTAGTGAAATACACATTCTGTATAAATTTCAATTGATATTTTTAAAGTTACGGCCATATTCGTCACTTATTGCAGAACCTTTTATTATTTACGGTTATATAGTCTTGTAAAAATCCAAAATGTTGCAAAATGACTTTATTTTTATTTATTATGAAATTTAAAAAAAAACAAAATCGGTTCAGAAATGGCAGAGTTATTATGCAGGCGCAAGTAATGAAATTTTTAAATACAGACGAACTGATAATGTCCTCCTTTCGTAAAGTCGATAAAAAAATATATTTGCAAAAATTTCAAATATATTATTTTTATTTTATTTTCTGTCTTGTTCTTTATAATTTTTTTTTTAGCAAAATATTCAAAAGTAGAAAAAATGCTATATACTTGAAGGCAATAACTTCTTAAAATTTAATTGATGACATTTTTTTCAACTTTTATATCCAATATTTAAATTTAATTTAAATAAAATTTAATTTAAATATTGCTCACAAAAATCTCACAATTTTTCTTCTTATGCTTCAGTCAATTTAAAATCTTAAATAGTTGTATTTAATAACGATGCTCTTAAAAATTCTTTGTTAAATAAATTTCAATACGCACCAAGAAACCGCCACTCACTCAATTACATATACACATAACATATAAAAAGCTTTTTTCGTGACGTCACTAATGCATTCACCTTTTCCTTTGGAAGTGAAACACAAAACAAAACAAATTCAAATAAATTTTAACTTTTACAATCGCATCTATTTAACACCCACTATAGAGAATCATAGTTTTGTTGTTGTTATAAAAAATAAGAGAGTAAAAATATATTTTACTCTCTGCTTTAAGGTTTATTATCTCAATTTGTTTTATTCGCCTGTCTTTTAGTTAAAACATTTCATTTATTCTTTCGTCCTTTTGCTGGCTGCTGTTTTCGCGTGTTTGTGTGTGTGTGTGTGTGTATTTGTATAAATTCAAAAAACCGTTTAAAAACATGTTGGGAAAGTACAAAAAAATTTCAATACATGTTGGCGCTTATTCAGTTGTGTGACTGAAGTCGTTGCATTCACACATATTTTTTTGAATACAAACATAAAGTGAACACGTTGTCTTAACAAAGTGAAAAAAAATTGTGTATAAAAACGCGTTATTTTTATGAATTGAAACTCGTGTTAAATAAAAACGTGCGTTATTAAAAAAAAAAACGATTTACTTAAATAAAAAGAAATAAATTTGAAAACTCCTTGTAATTAAGAAGGAGTTTATTCCTGTTTAAAATTATACGTTCATTTCAAAATTTTTAAATTTATATTTCTTAATTATGGCTCCAAAATAAACTTTAAATAACAAAAATTTTCTAAAAATAAAATTAAAAAAAATATATATAAAAAGTGCTTTAAATAAAAAAAAATAATAAATAAAAAATTTGCCTTGATATTAAACATTATCATAATTTAAGATTAAATAAATGAAAAAAAAAATTCTTTAAGGCTTTAAAAGTGTAAAGTATTTCTTTGTTTAGGGTTTCTATTTCTTAAAAAAAAAAGAAATCAAGTGTGTAGAAGAAAAAAATTAATAAAAAATTCAAAATTGTTTTGTATTAAATAAACGTCAAGAAACCAGCTGGTGTTGTGTACTTTTACTCATAAATGTCTTCACTTTAACATCAGAAAACAACGTTTGGAGTTAAAAAAGGTATTGAAAAAACAACAGCCAAATTATGAACCAAAAAATAAATTAAATTCAGATTAAGTTTTATTAAGTCTTAATAAAGTCTATAAAAATGTAAATTTTATTATACAATAAATTTCAAGTTATAAACTTTTTTACTACTCAGCAAAAGTCTTTAAAATGTTGAGTTGTTTGAAGAAATAACCCCCTAAAATAGGCTATATAAATTTAGTGTGAATTGCTAGTGACTTTTGTGAAATTAGGCAGTTTTATATCGAATTTTATTTAAAACTAAAGCCGAAATATATGCTTAAATATTCTGAATATATTAAGCCCTAAAGTAGGTAATGTTTTTGTAACTTAAGCATCAGCTTGTAAAATTAATTTATTATTTCTTAGAATAGAATAAAACAAAATTAAAATAAAGTGAATTTAAATATAAAACATAATTAGGATGTAAAGAAATTAGAATTATTTGATATACCAGGTTGTTAAAAATTAAAAAAAGTGTTAAAAAGAATTTAAGTTTATGTACAGTGAGCCTAAAAGTAGGCTGGAATATTTTTGTTTTTGATCAGAACCGTTCTATGCTAAGGCAAACTTCATATTCATGTCCTTAATCCCTTAAGGGAATTGTTTATAAATTTTATTACTTTTATATGTGCTGTGTTAGCGAGTGACTTAAATGAGTTTTAAGTGATTTGTTCTTAAGTCAGGTGGCTAAAGATTGGTTGTTAATTACTTTTGCTTTTCGATTCCGTATAATTTTTGGCAGCGAAATAATTGTTCAATTTACTTTATTCTTGTGTAGTCGTATCAATTTTACATTAAATGTTCACTATTTTCCTTAAAAATGTTTAAGGGTCTCAAAAATATGTTGTAAAAAATGTGAAAGAAAACAAATTTAAAATCTCTCTTTAAACAGAAGACGTTAAATAAATTAAATTAAAAAAAATAAAAATTAAATTTTAAAGTCGACATAAAATTAAAAAGTGGATAAAAATTAAATATTTATTTAATTTAAATATTTATTTAATTTTTAAGGGTATTTTAGAGGAAAAAATGATTGATGTAAATTTAATTCGTTGCATTAATGTATGGCAAGCTTTAAAGCGGAAACCTTAAGAGCAAGTTACAACCAGTTTAGCGTTTTGCGATTGTGATTAATTGCCATAAATATTCTTATGAACTGAAAAGTGTAAAAAAACTGAGATAAATTTTTTTTTTTAAATCGCAGCATATTTTAAGGCACTAAAATAAATTTTATTTTTACATATTTAGTAAATGTCACTTAATTTTTTTTTTAAATATTCAAAACATTTTGTTTAATTTAATTTGCAATAAATAAAATTGTTTAAATTAAACAATGGGAATTTTTTATTAATTTATTTAATTTTCAAAAGAAATCTTTTTTGTGCTAATTTTTATTATTCTAATTAGTTATTTAAATTAACGATATTGATTATTGAGGGCGAAAACACGACTCGATACCCCTTACTTAATTTAATAAATAAAAGTACCCGTGCATATAAATAAATTATCGTAGTGTTTTGTGATATTTTATTTTTCATTATCTTTTAACTGTATAAAAGAGCCGAAAAAAAGTCAGCCTTATATAGTGGACAAAAGAAAAATAAAATCAGTGCTGATTATTATTGTTTTCGCTTTGATTTTTGTCTTTACTTGGTTGTTTGAACAAAAGTCTTTAGTTTATTTAAAATGTTTGTGAGAAGTTTTCTGAAGAGCTAAGTAAGGGGTAGCGAAATGGCAATCGAGACGTGCTATCACATTCAATAATCAATATCGGTAATTTAAATAATTATTCGGGATAATAGAAAATACTACGAATAAAGATTTCTTTTGGAAAATTAATAATTAAAATTGTTTAAGTTAAACAAAAAATTATTCGATTAAATTTTTTCGAATAATCGAATATTCGAATACATCTTGTTTGTATTGCTCTAAACCAAATTTTTTTACAAACACATTTTATTCAAATAAACGATTTCAAATTTATTTTTTAATTGAAGGATGAAGCCTACAGAGTGATCCCATTTAATAAAGTTCGTAATTTTGAAATTTAACACATAATTTCTACGTGTCTTTTGAAGCGCAACGCAAAATAAAATTTTAACAGAGTTGCTATCATTACAGTTTCTAGTAACTGAAAGTGATAACAAAATAAATTTAAATATTAAAGGGTTGCCTCAAGCAGTTGAAAATAAAAAGTATAAAATTGAAATTTAAAGGGTGTTACCACAGGTGACTTTATTGAAGGTAAATGGCGTTATCTTTTGAATACTTTTAGTCAAACACTTGAAATTTATACAGAAAGTGTACTTTTTTGTTCACTTAAAAATATAAATATTTATATTTGAAATTGAAGAGGGTATATCCCTTTCATACCGTGATGCATCGATTGTGCGGGTGGGTTTCGGTCTCAATATTTTTACTTCTGTTTGCTTAATGTGAAATAGACTGGCGTGCATCGATTGTGCTGATTGTTTTCTATATTTGCTTCTCACATTTCTCTTCTGTTTAATTTACCATTACTTCAATTATTGCGAAACTCTTCAGTCACATTTCAGTTTTAGCATAATGACCCGTAAAAGTAAGTTGTGTCTTTAATGACAAAAGTATTAATCGTTTACAAATAACTAAAAAAACTAAAAAAATTATAAATTTTAAAATTTCAAACTAATTGAAATCTTTTCATACAATACAAATGTGTTTTAGTTAAAAATATTATTGAGTGCATCAATTGTGCGCGTCAGACGTGCGTGTCCTGAAAATCCTTGAAGGTTATAAAAATGATAAAATCTATTCATTGATTATATTTTCATACGTTGTAGAGACCACATGTTCTAAAAATGATAAACAAATTCCCGGCAGATTTGCGTCAGGTCTGAAAGGGATATGGGATTACCTTTTGAAACATTAGGGATAAAAAAAAACAAAGTGTGTATTACAAATTTTAATTCATATTCAATGACTCTCTCCTCTACCCATTTGTCTGGGTGAAATCGGGTTTGTTCTTTTTTTTGCAAGAAACATATTTGTCCTTAAGTAAAACATAAATCCAAGAAATTGCTTAAATTATACAAAAACCAGATTAATCAAAACGAATGAAAAATCATATTACGCGTGTCAGCGTTGACATATTGCTTTATTTATGCGAGTCGAAATTGCAAAGACGACTTATAAGATTTCTACGATAAAAAAAGAACAAATGCGTTATTTATTGGTTTCTAACACTTAATTTCAGTTACTTCAACAAACCTGATTTGCTTTTAAATTCATATATAATTACATCAATTCCTGCTAATAATGCAGCAGCACACATAAGTGTTTTATCAAATCAATTGACTGCAACACAAAAACCACAAAATTACATCAACTAATTAGAAGTATAATGAGTTGGTAATTGAAATTTAAGCAAATTAACTGATAAATGTTTTTTTTGGCAACTTCACACTTAGAAGATGAACATTTCAAACTAAAGTTACAAAATTGATGTATTAAAGATTGTTATACAGAGATTATTGCTAAAAGAAATATTCACTTTAGAGCTTTAATATTCTGAAGCCGCAATAAATAAATAAATTATTTTAAGGTGCTACAAAAAACTGTATAACTTCTCTAAATTATGAACAGTTCTGCTCAAGTTTTTGTTGGCAGCTTCATAATACTTATAGTCACTAGTGCCTAGTGTCTCTTTGCTCTTGCTGCTATCTTTAAATTTGACTTTCAGCTTTACTCACAACTTATTTAATTTATTATTAAATTCCCTTTTCCTCTCTGTATCTTATTATACAATACTTCTAATAAATATCAAAAATAACCATGAATTTCTTTTTGATGCGAAAATATTTTAAATATTTATTACCGGCTTTCATTTTTTGCAGGGGCCACAAAATTGCATTAATTTACTTTATTACTTTTCCTACGTTAAAATATTTTTCCTGTAAACATAAAGGCAATTAAAGTTAAATTAAAAAGAAAAAGTAATAATGACAATAATGACAATTTATTATTTTTTTTTTATAATTGTTGCTGTTGGTTAATTCTTGACTGGCAATAATCTTCGCAATAAAAAAGATTTGCATTTTTTTTATGTATTTAAAAAAAATTATTTACCATATGTAAGATTATTGTGGGAGTGTAGAGCGGTTTGTGTGAGCAAAAGCATGTTAAAGTACTTTGTGTTAGTATATTTTAAAATTAAAATAACCATTTGTAAGGGCGTGCTAAACGTTTAAAACAGAGAAGAGGAATTTTAAGCTCCCAGCAAATATGTGTTTTTTATAAATTAATAGGACATGTCTATTTTAAATTGGCACTTTGTAAAAATACTTTTTCAAAGCAATAATAATTATACTAATACTCGTAATACTAATTATAAAAGTATACTATATAAATAATAAGAAAAACCCACGAGGTTTTATTAAAGTACTTGAAATATTACGAAAATAATTTTGCTTAAAAATATGTGGTTTTTCAAGGTACTTTTGTGAGGTACATATTAAAATTTACTTTTGTGAGGTACATTTTAAAGTTTTTTTTAAGTATCATTATAGTTAAAGTATTTTGGTGGAAATACTATTTTTCAAACTACTGCTTCATAATTATTTTTGCGAAGACTGCTGTTTTTTAATCATCTCAAAAAAAAAAAACGAGAAAAAAATGAAAAAAAGAATTAAATTATTTTCTATTTTATTAAGCTTTGGGTCCTTATATTTTTTTATTAATATTTTATTTCAATATTTCGGTACTTTCTGCGTCCCTTCTTCAGGAAACAAAATTATTATTGATATTGAATCAAAATAACAAAATTAATAAAATAGAAAATAATTTAATAAAAAAAGGGTCAAATAATCATTATTAAACTGAAAAAAAGAATTTTTTAAAATTTAAAAATTAATTAATATAATTATTTAAAAAATCCCGTTGTTTAAAAAGAAAAATAATTTTTCACTTATTTTCAAATTTTTAAAGGGGAAAAGAAGGGAAATTTTGTTTATATTTTCAAATTTTTGAAGGCAGTTTTTTTTTTGAAAAAGTACTCTTTAAAAAATACTTTTTTTTTGTCAGTGTAAAGAAAATATTAGTTTTCAGGCAAATTTTTCATTTGTTCTATTTTCTTTTTTTGTCGAATTCTCTTAAGGGATTTTTTTTTTGTAGATATATTTTTTTACCGGATTTGTTTTAAGTACATTTTAAAAAAGGGCTTTTCAAAATGTACTTTTTAGAAGTATTTTTACAGATATAAAACAAACAAAATTTATTCTGTTATATTTTTTTAGTCTTATTTATACTTGCACTGTAAAGAGTTTATAAGCCTTTAATAAGCAAGAGTGGACAAAGGAGTATTCATAATCGTTTAATAACCTGTAAACCTTTTATAAACCTTAAATAAATATCAGTTTTTAATTGCAGCTTCTGCCTCACTTTAAATCAGAAATAAAATTAATTTTGGTATTAATAGTTTGTTCTGCGTTAAAAAAAAAGTAATTTTATACCCTTCACACATATAAGGTACTAAAAAGTGTGACAATGTAGCAAACTAGTATCAAGTGTTCACTAGGCTTCTGTTGAACCACAAATTATAAAAAGAACAAAAACTTTTTTTTAGTAATTTCTTAGACGGGACAAATGTGCTTCTATATGCTCTAAAGGGTGCGCATTTAACTGACTTCAATTATATCAATGCTTGTAGCTTTATATGAAAAAAAGTCCTCCTTTTAATTATAGCTGAATCGCTAAGCCGTTATTATAATAGAGGAGGAGGATTTCTTTTTCGAGAAGAGAAATCACTAACGAGACCTTGAGCCGCAATATAATTTTTATAAATATAATTAATGAAAAAGCGACTTCAAAACCGATTTTAGATGTTTAACTGTACAAAAGTTTGGCCATTAACTTATTAACTACATTAACTATTGAGACACCCTTTAATTTCCTAATCTAAAATTTATATTGGTTATTATAGCGGACTTAGCAATGCAGCTTCTGTAAGCCGTCTGTCTACAACTGTTCAATATTTTGGTCATATAAAAAATATCATTACAACTATAGGGGCACCATTTATTTTCCAAATCCAAATTTTATACTTGTGACATAGCGGACTAAGCTAGAGCAAAGCTTATTATAAACACAATGGATAAGTTAGATCTTAACGTTTTTGGTACATTATGTTATAAATTGCATATTTGCAAAAAGTGCTTTATGGTCACTTTTTAGTCCTAAAGTTCCTTTTCTTAATAGAACCATTTAAAAGAAATTTTGTTCTTATCAAATAAATGTTTCAAAACTTTTTTTTAAGGCTTTTTAAACCTTTTTTAAGAGGTTACTTTTTAAACGATACTTTTTAAGTGGTACTTTAAAAGCGGTACTTTTTAAAAAGTAAAATTTTTTGGGAATTAATTTTAAACTTAATTGTTTCAAATTTATTTTTGACACTAAATTATTTTAGGCCGCCTATTTATATTAATTTTTGTAATGTACATATTTTTAAAAGTACTTGTTTAAAAGGTACATTTTATGATATGTTACATTGAAATAAATACTACTTTCATATGGCTACATGTTGCGTATATAATTATATATTTTTAAATTTAATTTTGCTTGGTTATCTGCTTTAACAAAGTACTTCACGTTGTTATTATTAACATCCCGTAGGTGGTTTAATACAATAAAAAAGTATACAAATCTGAAATAAATTTTAATTAAAGATTAAATTATAAAAATATATTTTTAAATTGTTTGTACAAGATATTTAACAGTAACAATCAATATTAACTTTGGAAGAAATTTAAATTCTTTTTTTGTATTCAAGCAGGTTTAAAAATTGTGCAAAGTACTTGAGTGAACAGATACATTGAATGTTAAAGTTTAAAGCTTTTGAGAAGATAGAATTTTTTAGCAACAATTTAATAAATATAATGTTTATAATAAACTTAAAGCAGGCTTAATTTCTGACACATTTTTGTAACTGTACATAATTTTATATGAAATGTGAATATTTTACAAAACATAATCTCTAATAATAATGTCTTGGGTTGAGTAATATAAAATATGTTCGACAATATTATTCGTTAAGATTCAATAGCGGCCTAAAAGTAGGCTTCATTTTTTCAATAACTTGTAATACGAATTCTAAGCATACTAAAGAAAGAAGAACGTTATTATCCTTTTTTCTTTGACTAAAAGAAATATATTAAATTTATATTTGGCCAAAGACAAAAATTTAATATGATTTTTTTTACTTAAAGTAATAAATAAAAATAATAGCACTAGTGAGAGTATTAAAGTCTACTGTAAACTCTTTCTGTCACTGCTCCCTAACGCCTAAAAGTATAACTAACCTTGGTTGGTTGGTTAGTTTTAAGTGTTTTATAAGTAGAGTGAAAATATTATCACAAAATTTAAGAGAAATAAGAAAACAAACACTAGAATATAAAAAAAAGATACGCGCGGGGTAATGAACTTTAATATCGTCAACAGCAAGAAATGGAACTAAAAAGAAGTAAAAGAGTAATTCAACAACTGAACGTCAGAGCTAGTCACAAGCAACAAAAAAAAAAAAAACAAGAACAGAGGAAAAAATTAGACACTGAAAACAGAAGATAGAAAAAATAAACGCCAACAACTCAAATTGCCAGCCAACCAAATAACGTCAAGGAGTGCAATGGTAAAAAAAAATAAAATTTATTTATATAAATAAAGTATAAAACTCAAGAAACAACCACAATATCAAACAGAAATGTCATCAACGCAAAGACACAGCAGCAGTAGTAGCGACACGAACAAGAAAAGTCTAAGCAACATTTACAAAATGTCACATACAAAATACAACTACAGAAATACTTGTTCTTAAAGCTTAAAAGAAATCTAAAGACAAAAAGAAATAAATAAATACAACAACTGCACAGTACATTTTTTAAAGTTATTGAAAAAAAAAACCTGCAACACTTAAAAGTACAGAAATTTGTCATCAAGACTAGAGTAGAGCAACAGCAAATAGGAAAGAAAACTAAATAAATAAAAATTATAAAGAATTTTTTCTTATTTGTTGCTTTATCAACTTCTAAGAATTTTACTATTCCTTTTTTTCCTGTACCAACTTAAAAACAAACTAGCTAAAGATTTTCTTGTAAATAAATTATAAATAAAATATTTAGCATACTTTTTGGCTGCTTGTTTTGTAAAAGTGAGTTTTGGTTTGTTTAAGAAATAATAAACTAAGAGTTGTTACATATTTTTAAAGGTTATAGAAAATGAGTGTTAATTCGTTAAAAGGGAAATAGATTGCATAAAATTAAAGCATATTTTTAGGCGAAAAAAAAAAAAATAAAATAATAATAAAACAACAAGTAAATAGAAAAAAGAAATTCATAATCAAAATATTTTTTAACTAAATAAAGTATTTATTAAGAAAATTAAAACAAAAGGGGAGAAATAAAATTAAATATTATAGCATATTTTTAGGTCAAGTACTTTAGTGAGTTTAATGAAGTAAATATATAATAATATTGCATAGAATTAGGGCAAATTGAAATAATAACTAAAAAGTTGTTTAAAACTTTAAATAAATTTTATTTGTATATTTCCAAAGACGAGTTATTAAATGAATAATCTTAAATTTCGCAGCAATAAATTTATATGACAACTAATAATAGTTTTTAAGTAATAAAACTGTTAAAACATTTTAATTTTTTTAAATCCTGAAAGTATACTTTGATTTTATTTATTTATTTATTTATTTATTTATTATGAAATGACAATAAGCCTTCAAGGCCAAATCTGCCATAGATATATGCTTGGCAATATAAATTCAAACTAATTACTAACTCTTAAAATTTACACTGTATTAATTTCAATGTTAAGGTGCACCTGGAAACTAAATTTCTATCAAGTACCGATCAGTTATACTTGAAGTAGGAGAGTAGAGTTTTGTTTTTATAATTAAAGAGGACTAAGGAGTAACTGGGGAATAGAGGGGTCTTCGAACATGTGCTATAAAGCAAATTTGTTGAAAATAGTTGATGTTTTCAAATATGATAGGCTGAGCGGCCGACTTAGGCGACAAAAGCTTACGCCCGCCATCAGTGTCGATTCGTATAAGCCTTCTGGAGTTATTTCCCATTTAGCAACACTAAGGTTGGTAACCTCTTAAGTGGTACCTTTCTAAAGTACACTTTATTCTGAAATTATATATACAAAATTAGAGCATACTTTTTGGAACTTGAAATAATTTCAAAATTAACAATTTTCTTTAGTTGTTTTAAATAAATCTATTTAATATTCAATTACTTTCTTGTGTAGAATAAACAGAAAATGACGGCTGAGTTTAAAAGGAGTACAAATTCATTTAAAATAATATTCTAAAAATAAGGTATAATTTATGGTAAATTTTATGTAAAATTTTAAAGCATATTTTAAGGTGACATGTTAAAAAAAATTATTAAATCATAAAATACATTTAAATTTTTCCTTTAAAGAAACAAGTTTGTTATTTTAATAAAAAAGAAACTCTTCATTTTAATTTTATATTTACACTTTTACTTGCTCTAATTTTATTTTTCATTACATTTCAATACATGCTTGAGCTCTTTAAAATCTTATCACATAAAGAAAAACATATTTACAGTTTAATATTCTTTTTCAGTATTTAATCATATTTCAGTTGCTTACAAAAATTAAATAACACAAAACAAAAATATATAAAATAAAGAAAAAAAAAAAAAAAAACATATGAACCAGCTCAAATGTCTGCTGTGAAATTTTGTTTCTGACATGTTGTAGGCCTTATCTTAAACTTGCATTTATTAAATGTAAAAAAAATGTTGTAAAGCAGGGAGTAAAAAAAAAACACAACACTATTAACTATGACTACGAAACCGAAAAAGTATGTGACACTTTTTATCAGAATGAAAATAGAAAAAAAAATAAATAAATAAAATAGTTTTTGTAAAGAAGAACTTAAGAGTCAAATTTCTATGAAGTTAGAAAAATTAAAAAATAGGTTAAGATTCATGATTCCACAACAAGGATCAGTAATTCTTTTATTGAATCCGAAACAGAAGGTTATGGCCCATAACTTATGGGTTCTATGGGTTCAACTAAGTTGCACGTTTGCAATGATCACTTAAAATAATATTCTCACGGTACGTTAAAATCCTTTATCCTTGTTGACAACGACATTTTCTAACTCTGAATAAATGTCGCTAACAACTGCTTTATATGGGCTATCCGGATGCCTCGGAGGTGGGTCGTGTTGATTTAAAGTTGGCCTTTTCCGGTAACGACCTTAGAAACATTCGTTTGTTAGCATGATGTTATGTTTTCTGAGAATGAATGAACTTGCGTTCTCGATTGAAATTTTGAAGCCTCTTAATTATGGACGGCATTTCGCAGATAAGAGTGGCGTGCTCTCGGCAGAAAATAAAGGTGATAAACGTGATTCCAAGTATTTATGGTGTGCCCCATTCCGAATTTGCTTTCTGGCTACGCAATGAAGAAATTCGCCAGAGATTTTATAAAGGACTTTGTTTTTTTAATTTTTATTCGGGGTAAGTTTATCGAAGTTGTTGATTATTCAAAACTGTGTAGACTCTACTGGGAACTTTCACAGTTTATTGCGTCAGAAATAAAAAAGAAATATTTTTTTAATGACATAAATTGTCACAACTTTCGTCGAAAAACTGTACAGAACATTATCAGCTGTCTGATAAAACTGCATAGTTTTCATTATTTCGAAAATTTTTATTTTCAACTTAAGTCCTTTTTGCCTTAAAAATAGAACAAAAAAAATGTTCATTTTAATTTTATTTATAATTTTATTTTATCCTTTTATTAACTGTCTCCTGTTTTTGGTCTGAAATAGACAAGAAAGAACGCAAAAAATTCCCCACACATACAATAACAGACTTTTTAGTATTCTACGGCCTTTGCTACGGTTCCAAGATATTTATAAATATGTGTGTAAGTGTGTATGTGCTTATAAGTAAAACACATGCACCTAAATGAATATGAGTACAAGCATGAGATTATGAAGGAAACTTTTTATCTTTTATGCAAAGTAAAAAAAGAAAATATAAAAAAACAAATGCAAAACTAACATGAGCAAAGAGCTAAAAATGTAATAAAAAAAAAACAAAAAGTCTGCCACCCACATTTACAAAACAATTGGTACACAAATGTAAACACACGCATACTAATTTAAAACAAGATTGTACTCTTGTAAAACATGCATGAAGCCAAAGGATTTTATGAGAACATAAAACACACACACATACACACACACTCACACACATTTATAAATAAGAATTCATTTTTTACACTGTATGAGTAATTTTTTTATTGCAAATATGCCTGCCTCTAATTGTATAACGAAATGTGTTAGTGTGTTTATATATAAATTTAAAATCCTGTATGAATAAACCAAGTGGGCCAACAACATCCTTGTAATTTGTTATTATTGTTGTTTGTATATTCATATTATATAGTTGCTATTTTAGTTATTGTTGTAGTTTTAGTGGTCTCATATTTTTTTTCTACAAATGCATGTCTTTTTATTTCTACGAAAATTTTAAAATTTAAACAGGTTTAAATGACAAATAATCAGAATTATTTAACACAAAAAAGTTCTTGAACCTATTAAAGTTTTTTATAGTTTTAAAATTCAAATTTAACCCTTTCGGGACGGAGTTTTATTTTGCAAACCAATTTATGTATGGTAAAATTTTTTTCATATTCTAAAAGGTATGATAAAACTATTGTGTTCTCCATACTTAAAAATTTTAAATTCGTCCTTTTATTCTGGGACATATAATCCCAACAAGTGTTTTCATCGGGCATAAAATCACAATCAGTGTTCTCGAAGAGCGATTCGAAATTAAAAAGACAACTAAAATATATATATTATTAGATTGAGATAAAAGTTTACATTTATTTTTAACATTTTAGGAATGTAATTAGGTATTTATTTGTGGAATGGCCCAAAACACTTGTAACATAAGGCGTTGTTATAACCTGAGCATATCATCTTTCTTCGCTTTTCAATGCCAAGTGAAGAACAGCGGACACAGCGACAACGCTGCTCTTACTTTACTGGCAAGTGGTCTCCAATATTAATGCTATCCGTTTTTGGACGTTTGGGATTTCTACCTCCCTGGCGATTGCGTTGAAAATAAAGAAAAAAGACAGTTTGAAAATTGCTGGGACGTATTATCCCAGTAGTCCCGAAAGGGTTAATAACATTTTTAATTGATTCAATTACTTATTCAATTGGAATTTTTTGTTAATAATATAATTGATTAAATGAATTTTTTAATTAGTTAATTTTGGTTTTATTTTTTAATTAAATAAATATTAACTCAATCAAAAGTTTAATGAAATGTTAACCGGACAACAATTAAAAAATTTCATTTCATTTTATTAAAAGATTTTTGCTTTTTTTTTACCGGTTTCAAGAATGTGAAAAGTTATCAATACGTCTCTACTTTTTTTATGTTTGCGTTCGCAGAACTCGATTTTGAAAACAAAAAATTTTTATTGAATTGTATCGCTTACAGTTCTATTTAAAAAAATTAAAGGGTGGCCCCATATAACACACAAGTTTTTTCCAAGTCTTCTGAACTGCAACGGACACCCACATAGTTAATATTACTAAAGCTCACAATTACTGAAAGTTATAATAACATATACTTAAATATTAAAGGGTGTGCCCTTAGGTGACACAATTTGATTTATATGGCTCTACATATTGAATCGTTATAGTCAGCCACCTGAAATTAGAGAGAGTTATACTTCTGTGTGTACTAAAACAAAAAGTATACAATTTGAATTTAAAGGCTATCCCCATAGGTGATGTGATTTGATGTTCTCGTACTTACCTTTTGCACTATTATAAACAAAGGGTCGAAATATAATAGAAATTACAACAAAGTGTGTAATACTACGCTTATAATCGTAATTATAAAAAAACTAAAGGGTGTCCCCATAGCTGACGTAATTTAAATCATATCGTCCTATCTTTTAAACGGTTTTAATTAAATACTTGACAATTATACAGAATATGTCCTTTTTTATCTGCTATTACAACAAGCTTTAAATTGGAATTTAAAGGGTATCCCCATAGGTAATGTTGTTTGTTTGGTTTATCTTTTGAAAAATTATACGTAGACAGATGGTTGAAGTAATCACAGAACGTGTACTGTTAAGTCTGCCATAACAATTATATAGAATTTATGACTTGAAGATAAAGGGTGGTCCATAGGTGTTTTTATTTCATGTATACGGACTTAAACTTTGAAATTTAAAATTAAAATAAAGTGTGTAATACAATTTTTCTAATTGTTAGTATAAAACAACTAAAGGGTGTCCTCATAGCTGACATAATTTAAATCATATAGTTCTATCTTTCGAGTACTTGAAAATTATACGAGGATGTATTTCTGTGATCACTAACGACAAGTATAATTATTTTAAATTAGAAGCTAAAGGGTGTCCCCGTAGGTATTGCTATTCGATGTATACATAGGTGCTAATTCTTTAAAACATTGTAGATAAAAAATTAATTCATTTATTTTTGGCGATTCTCTGCCTGTCTGTCTGTTTTCAAGTCACTGTTTGTATAAAAATTATTTTTAATCTTAATCGCTTTTTTAAAAATTTTACTGTTGCACAGCAATATTTATTAAAATTTCTTCAAGCATTTTATTACTGAGACAATGAAATTGTTCCCTTTTGCTTCCTTCATTTCATACACTTTAACTTTTTATATGAACGAAAATTATGATTTTTTTTTCGCTTTTATACGCCACTACTTTGTTGTCAATGTGTTGTAGTAGTTAAGTTGATTTTCTGCTTCTTTTTTTAAGTATAAAATATATGACTTGATTTTGTATATGTATGGAAGAAAGTAGAAAAATATTTATGTATTTTATTTTATGTGGCGTTAAATATTTTTATGCATATTTTATAAAATTTGTGGCAATTCGTTGCTGTGCATCTTTTTTTTGTTACATTTTACAGCAGCTGATTTTAAGCTCAAACAATATGAGCTCATATAACGTCAGCTCTACACCATCAAGCAATAACTTTTACACTGACATAAATATTACTATAAAATAAGATTAAAAAGAAAAAGAATTTTTACTAGTTCCGATTAAAAAAAGAAAATGGAAAATGCTGTAACATTTCTTTATAAATATGAGTAAACTTTGCTTTACCCCTGTTTATATGTAGTTTTCTGACTTGATAGCGAAATTAATTGGATAAGTTTTTAATTTGCATTTTTTTTGTATACTCAACATCATCATCTTGTCCTTCTTTGTCTTCCTCATCATATAAGTTTGCGTTGCAACAATCTTTATTAAGAGTTGCTAGCAACTTTGTTGTGATAGTTTTGATTTAACATTTTCCGTTTATTTTATTTAATATTGCCTTGGTTTCAATAAATTGTTCGTTCTCCCCTACAATGATGTCAAAAATTTTCATAAAAATAATTCTTTTAGCAACAGATTCTCTTACGGAAATATTTTAATAAACGAAAAAAAATTTGTTAATGGAAGAGTGTTTTTTAAAGAGGGTTTCTTTCTAAATTTAATAAAAGATTTGAAGAAGTTTTTTATTAAATTTTTCATAAAAATAATTCTTTTAGCAACAGATTCTCTTACGGAAATATTTTAATAAACGAAAAAAAATTTGTTAATGGAAGAGTATTTTTTAAAGAGGGTTTTTTCTACATTTAATGCAAGATATGAGTAATTTTTTTTATTCAATTTTTTATAAAAATAATTCTTTTAGCAACTGGTTTTCTTATGGAAATATTTCAAATAAACAAAAAAAAATTTTTTATAGAAAAATATTTTTTAAAGCGTTTTTCAACATTTAGTGGAAAAATTGCATAATTTTCTTATTCAACAGCAATACTTTTTCTTCAGGCTAGAAATATATAGTATATGAAAAAAAATATATATTCCGAATAGCCTTCCGGGCTTTCGGAACCAAATTATAAAGTACTCGACCCGTGAATATCTTCTGATACAATTGCTTAGTACCAAAGTTTATATGGCTTCAGGCAAAGTTTCGTTAAACCCAAAATATCGTGTACATTATTAGCACTAATCTCTAGCTGCTACGATATTAGGATTATTTTACAGTCATTGCTTCATAAGGAGAATTTTAGTATAAAAAATTTATTTATTGCACGCATGCTTATACCCTAATCTGCGTTAAACCGTTCAAGTAAAAATATGTATCAAACTTTAAAATGTTTTTCTTTAGCTGCTAGACTTTAATTACTTTCGAAATATTGTCTTATAATGAAAACATCTTATGTAATACTTCCTTTTTACAAAACTTTTACTGTACGCTAACAGAAAAAAATTGTTGAAATTTTAAAAACTTTAGGAGTGTGAACCCTTAATACTTCATTTTAAGAAATAAATAAAAAAATATAATTCGTGTGTAGCGAAGGAATACGAATATGATCTTTTTTACGAAATCAGGTTAAAAGTTCATTTAAAAAAAATTACTGTGAAATAATTAGGAAATAATGTGGCTGAAGTAGTATTCCGTTTATTTGTGAAAATGTAGCGAAATGTTTCACGCAGCAGGTTTATAACTAAAAAATGTTTCGGCTACATTTTTTTCAACTATGAAATAACATAAGCAGCATTTCGTGTGGATTTTTTAAAAACAATTTTTCAATCCCATTGTTTTGATTTAATATTTTTGTGTTCAAAAATTTAAGAAAGAAAATTAAAAAAAAGTATGCAATTGAAAAAAAAAGACAAAAATTAATTTAATGACACAAAGAAGCGTTTGCTCAAAGCTGCAATTAAAAAACGAAAAAAATGGGTTAGATCCCATCAGCTTCCATAAGATGAGTTGAGTGAATACATCTCTTCGTGTTTAGGAAATTTTTAAATTTTTTCCAGACACACAAAATTAAAACATGCTTTTTGCTTATACTGTTAAAATAATTTGGCTTTCTTGAAGGCGCTAAAAACGACAGTTCTCTTCTAAACTGCCGTTTTGACAGCAGTAGCTAATTGTCAAATTTGCTAAGCGAAATAATGCATGTTGCCAAAACATTTTTTGCAAAATCGAACATTGTTCTAGGTTTTAGATTATAAAGATATTTTTTAAAATATTGCAGTCACGTGTTGCAGAAACATTATTTCCTTAAAAACAAAAAACTAAGAAAGGTTGGTTTTTATGTTTTTGTAATCAGGATTTAAAGCAGAATATCAAAATGTTAAGTTCATATGTGTATTTTGTACTTTTTTCGTACGAAATTTTTAAAACCTTTTCTCTAATGGTTCCCAAAATCAACGACAAGAAACTATTCACTTTATATGGGAGGTACTACGCCTACTGTCCCAATCGGTGCAGTATTTCTCTAAACAATGCATATTGATAAGGAAGTTTCTAGTACAAAAGTTTAGGGCTTGCTTTTTTTACAGGGGCAGAGACACATGTTGACATGAAAAGTTGCAACTCGTAAAAGTTTTAGACAAAAATTAATTAGAATTCGGTTTGACCGTTCTTGAGTTATAAATTCACAACACACACCTGCAAAAATTACATATAGATATAGATATATTATCATTAAATCAGTTATTTTGCATATAAGGTATTATCAAAAAGTTTAATAACAGTAATAATTTAATATAATAATACGAGCAGTAAAGTTATTTGATGGCGAACGAGAGAAACTGTTAATTTTCATCAACAAGTTAAAGAACAGTTCAATCTAATAAATGGTTTTTAGTGGAATAGTTATAAAAAAATATTTTGTTTTAAAATGTTGCAGCAACATGTTGCTAAAGTTTTTATAAATCGGTATTTAATTAGAAACATGTTGCTTTAGCAATTTCTGTTTTCTAAATACATAAGAAATTATTTTAATATATTTGTTATTATTAAATTAAAAATTTTAATTTTTTTTAAATCCTAATTTATGACATTTTCAAAATTTTTACAATCAACATGTTTTTTTTTAAAGGGCTGTATGCTTATATAATTTCCAGAATTTTTTGACTATGTGTGTGGTGGCAAACATGCGTATCATTGTATTTTATATTCATGGAAAAAAATTCAATTTCTTTCTTTTTAGCAAAGTTTGTGAAAAAGATTTAAAAAGTTTGAAAATTTAAAGTTAATGCTATTAATAAATTATGCCAGTTATTAAAAGTAAAGGAAACAAAATAAGAGTGTTGGAAATTGTTTAGCTACAGTACAGGAAGGCATAAATCTGTATTTTACGAGGAAAAAGTTCTAGAAAAAAGGATATCAATTTAAGGAAAGAAAAGAAAAAAGAATGTGTTATTAATAGTGCATGAAATAAGAAAAGTTTTTCAATTATAAGAAAAAGCAATAAAATCAAAAGGTGGGATTAAGTGGTTTTAAAATTTAAAGGGTTTATTTTAATATTTAGCAATAGATGTAAGCATTCAAATATTTGTTATATATTTATAAAAATTTTATTTCAAATGTTTGTATAAATAACGGCTCAAGTAAAATTTATTGAACACACATTTTTAAATTGCTTAAATCCTTTTTCCTAATTTTGTATACAAGTACTTTCCCTTCTTTAAAGTAAAGTGTTAAATATGTAAAGAAATTTAAGGCACTTGCCTAAAAGTATGCTTCAAATTTCTTTAAGTAAACTTAGCCTTCATAAGTATGAAATAAAATTTTTGTAAATAAAGTTAAGTGTTATAAAGAAAAGTAAAGCTTAAAAGTCACAAAAAAAAAAACTCAATGCTGGCGTAAACGACACTAAGCTGATGCTAAAAAAGTAAAGAAGAGAAAAAAAATATAAAAAGTAACAAAAAATGAACACATTTGAAAAAAAAGGATAAACAAAACTAAACAAAATAATAATGAAAAATAAAAAAATAGGATGTCAATAAGAAACATGCTGGCTGGTTGAATTTATATAGATAGTGTGATTTAAAAAAAATTCTTTACAGCTTTCTTCGTTCCTGTTGTCTTGGTTGAGAATAAGGAAACCAATGTCGAAGTGATGGTAATGTTCATCATTATGAAGTTGAACTGTATTGTAGTAAATATATATAGCGGCCTTAGAGCACATACTGAGATATATCTCACTCTAGGATTTCTAGTCCTTTAGCAAGAAAATTACCAATTGCACCCCGTGTAATATTACGTCTTATTTGGGGACGAGCAGTAAATACATCGGTAGTTAAGGCTAAATCATAAAGTTGTGTCTAAAACACTCCGAGAAGAAATTTGGATGGCTGCTCGTTAATATCTCAGTAAAAATATTTAGAATGTTTTTTAGCCTACTTTTAGGCGCAACTATAAAAATTTTCTATAAATGAAATTTATTTATTTGCGTGATGTACTTTATTTAATACAATAAATAATCCGAAAGTTGTTCAAGTTAACTGGTGAAGAAGCCATTAATCAATTTCTTTGAATTAATGCTGATGAGAGAAGAAAAGGATGTCAAATCAGGGTTTTAATTTCTCTTCTTTAAGACCTCTAGAAAATTTCCCAAATCTACCTTTATAAAAAAACATGTTTTTTTTAATTGGAAAAACTACAACAGTAGATAAAGGAGATGTGGATGTGGATGTGGATGTGGCAACAATAAAACTGAAGTCTTTGACTTTTTTCACCGCAGAGCTAAAACTTGCATTAAATTATTGGGAGAAGATTTTCTTTTTCTTATAAGATTTTTCGACCGTAATAATACGAATCATTATTTTAATGTATTATTTTTTCTTTGAAAAGAAGTCTGTAAAGGTCATTTCACCCACAACCCAGAAAAACCAAGAACATTTTTTTTATTAAACGATTTAATTTCTCATCTATTTTCAGTGCAGGTTGACTTAGTAAAATTCATTGCGTTGGTTATTCTATTTTTTCTACTCTGTAAAAGTAAGAGCTTACAGAGTAGAATAGAGCATTCAAGAAATTTATAAAAATGGTGTGGAAACAGGTTTTATCAAAAAAAAAAAAAAAAAAAAAAAAAAAAAAAAGAAGAATAAAACGTCTTAAACAGAATGAGAATTATACGTGAAATTATGCACATTTTTGTAAATTTCACTTTTATTTCCAGCAAAACATGATTGTGTGAACCTTATACATATTCATTTTGCTACTATCCCATTTTCAATAATTGTATACCTAACGGCGTTGCCGTTGTACTACTTTTGGTATTAAATTGAAATTAATTTTTTTTTTAATTAAATCTAAGTTTCAACTTGTGTTAATACAAAATTTTGTTATTAAAAAAAAAGTAAATAAATGTTTACATCATTTTTTTTTACACTTAAAAAATGTGATAAAAACTGTGTTCTACCCAATGATGAATATTTTCATTACCAGTGATTGTCATTTATGGATCAAATAGAAGTCACTATACTTGTAGGGTAAAAAGGTACACTACCAAAAATGGCACAAACATCCTTTTTTTTTTTAGATGTGAACATTTTTAGCGCCTTAGATAAAATTCGAAATGGTAACGCTGGTCACAAATTAATAAGATGGGGTTTTAAGAGAATTTAAATGTTAATTAAAATTTATAGGATTTATTTACTCTGATACAGTAATTTCATTTCTTAGTGCCTTGTGAATGAATAGATTTAAGGTGTTAATATTTTTATAATAAAAGTTATGATGAAATGGTTCCAAATCGCATGGGGTAACCAGACCTTGTAACTGTAGAGTGTAAAAATGAAAGCTAAATTAACCAAATTAAATTTAATTAAAGGAGCAAAATCTTGCAGCTATCAAGAAGTTTCAGCCTCTAAAAATAAATACCTTCATAAGTAATTTTATAACTAAATTAGGCTTTCGTGAACCCCATCATTTACATAAGGGTGAAAATTTGAATGGAGATTGAAATATTATTAATAAATTTTTTAATCATAAACCATTTTTTCTAGCTCCTTTTTTAGGTTATTGCTATTTTTTTGTTGACAAGTTTTTATTTTATTTTATTTCCTTTAACTAAGGGAGAACCCTTAAGAGGAACTAAAATGAAAATGAAAATAAAAATTTTATACATGTTTTAGAAAACCTAAGAGCACAGCTTATTATTTATGTATATGTTCACCTACATTTATGTTGTTTGTATATAAAAGTAAAACACACACACAAACAATTACTAGCAAAAATTTGTTAAGAAGGAATAAAATTTGTTATAGAATGAAACTAAAATAAGACTAGAAAATAATAAAAATAAATAAGTAAAAAAATAAATAAATAAATAATATCAACAAAAATACCCAACCCCTTGTATATTGAAAAGGGCTAAAACAGCAGGCAGAGGTAGCAAAAAGAAGAACAAGAAGAGGAAAAAAATAGGAAAAAAACAAGGTTATTTACACACTCTTCTCTTTATGCTTTCGACAATTTATAGTAAATGTTCGACTTATAATAAATATTAAGTAGGTATGTGTGTGTATAAAGGTATGTGGGAATTTATTTGAGTATATATTTTAGTATGTAAGTATGTGTTTACATTTATATGTAAGTAAGTTAGGTATGTGTCACATTATGTATGTCTATATTCCATAGTGGCACATGGTATCCGGCTTTTTATATTATTGTTTGTTGTTATTGTATTCTTCCTAAAATTATTGTAGATTTTGTTTAGTATTTTTTCTACTTTATTAATTTTTTTTCTTAACTCTCTCTTTTATATATTTACTAATGCATACATATATAATCAGTATTTAAGATTGTGTGTGCATGAAAACTGAAAATTATTATTTAGACCCTAATAAACACACTTGTAAACTCAGGCATCATGAAGAACAGGGCAATACTAGAAAGTGTAGAAAAATTTTAAACATGCAACGACATGCTAGAGTTTTTATTAGAATTTGTTATATTGATTTAATGGGTAAGTCAACACTCCCATGCAAGACACATAGTTATTCAAAGTACTGCTTTTGGATTTTCCACGTTATAAAAACTCTGGCTCTTTTTAACATCACTATCTTGACTCAGTGAATTATTAAAGATTTAAAAACTACATAGAATTATACTTGGAGTGGTCATGGATGGAACGTTATGACTAGTGTAAATTGCTTTCAAGCAACATTATATATTCGTCAAAGATCTCTCATTATAGACTGTTGTGATCAGTGATGACATCTTGTTTGCCAATACAAACTTTATATAATATTCGAGTTTTTTTACGATAATTGAAAGCAATAATGGTAACTAGAACTACTCCGAGTATATTTGAAGGAAAATATGGCGCATTGAGTGCATGTTATGAGTGATTTTGGATCTTTCGTAGGCGTAGTAGAGATTATTTTTCATTAAAGTTTCAAATGGGAATCTAGGTTTTCTCCTGCTTTTTGCCAAAATTTTTAATAAAAGTAAGCTCTTGGAAGAATTTAATTCGTTATTCTATTGTAAGCTTTTTCATATAACCATCACACATACAGATATTTTGCCAATCTAGCCGGACATTACTTTTTTTTTAGCTTATAATTACTGAGTGCACCCAAATAAATGAAATTTGGCAGAAAAATCTATTATGGTTATAGGCTATTAAAGCTTGAAAACAAGAAAAATCGCACTAAGGAGAAAAAAGTTTCCCTCAGAAGAACTAATCCTACCCCTGAAAAATGCAATTTTTTTTATTTAGTTTTCAAGTCATTTTGCTAAGCAATTACAACTTTTAATATCAAGAAATGTTTAAAAACTTTTTGCCCCGCCCCTTTTTGTGGGCGGTGAAAAATACTATTTAAAAGAGAATATAATTATTAAATGAAATGGATTATTTACTCCTAAAAATCATAGAAATTAATTTATATGGGCCCCCTGCCCTCCAATCCCAGCCCCAAAAACATCTCTGTGAAAAAAAATTTTTTTTTTCAAATTTTTTTGCCAATTTACTAAAAATATTTAATATTAATGTTTGCAATGCCTTACCAATCCCCGCCTCTCAAAAATATTATTAAACTATATTTTTGCAATTTGTTACTTTATAGTATTTTATTTATCTGAAAATAATTCCAATTTCATAATTTCATGAAAGCATGAAAGAAGAGAAGAGTGGGTCTTATACTAGTTAATAGTGGGTTAAGCGAAAAAACGCACAGAGTTTTCATCTACAGTATAAAAGTAGAGATCGTAAATTTTTATAGAGATGACTCTTAAAAGGCTTTTCACTTTTTTTTTTGACAATTTACAAAAAATCTTTTTTCTTTTTTTTTAATTTTGAACGAATTTTTTATCGTAAAAATTTAAAACAAAAATTTTCTAAAAATTTATATAAGTAGTTGCTAATATAAAAAAAAAAATAAATAAATACAAAATCTTTATTTGTTTAGCCACAAAAAATATATTGCTAACCTCTCAAAATCTTACAAAGTCAATAAAAACGTAACAGTGTCCCAAAACCATAAATCTTAAGCAAATGCGTTGAAAATTCACTATACGATACAGAATTTTGTTGTCTATCCAGCTGCGTACTTAATTTTTTATACATTTTTCAAAATTAAATTTTGGCAAAATACCCCTCTGTGCATCGTATGTCCAAATATTTTTACACATGTGATTGCCCGAAACCTACTTGAGATGGGCCAAAAAGAATATGAGAAAAAAATAAGATACATACAAAAAAAAAAAATTAAATTAGAGTTGTAATTCCTGCAATCTGTTAAAAACGAATATACAGTGTGTCAAGAATTTTTTTTTTACTTTCATTGAGAGTAAAATTTTTTCGACAACTTTCTTTAAAAAAATATTTTTTTATTGAAAAACTAGCTTATTGTACGTGGCATTGCCTGGGCTTAATTCTAGGATCTTTCCAGGCACTGTATAGTATATTATAGTTTTGTTTGCTATTGATCTTTACTCCGAACATGTGAGATATCTATCGATCAGTTTGTATTGTATGGATCAGGGGATATCAAAATTTCAAATACCTTTACAATCTGATTTTATTAAGATTGGTTAAGATTCATAAAATTGCGCGGGGATACCCTTCCGCCTATTCACAATTTTTTTTCAAAAGAAACATAAAATATTGTGCCCTTTACATAAATATCTAATTATAATCAAAATTTTATTGTAATCGGATCAAACGTTAATGCCTGTTTTTTTCCTCTTTTACTCATTCAGTTCATTGCTTTGGGAATAGATTTAGATGAGTAAATATCTATGTTTTCAATATCATTAAAATCGATTAGCCGAGAGTTTTCTAAAATTGATACAGACGCATTTAAATGACCGCCTCCTCTTTTTCATTCCTCCTGGCCGCTATTTCTATAAGTTTTACACAACAATAAAAATACTACGCACCTCTGTGATTTTCTTTAACATCCTCTTACACGTTGAAACCAACACAATACTTGTCTTTAACTCAATTCAACATATTTGTTTTTGTTGCAATTCTAATTGTTACACACATGCGGGTATTTCTGTGTTAAAGTATTTGTCTTTGTTCAGAGTTATTTTTTTATTTCAAATCTTTTTCTTTTAATCCATAAATTTATTTGTTTATTTTGGTCTACACAAAAAATAAATCATAAATTAAGAACAAAAAATATTTTATTTATTTCTTTTAAACAAAAATTCTTTGAATTTTTACTATTATTTCCGTAATAAATAATAACAAACAGAATAATAAAAAATACTTATTATTATTTATTGTTTTTAGAGGAAATTTATGTTCCAAAATTTTATTTTTAACTTACAGTAAATTGTTGTAACTTTAAGGCCGGTTACATCGGGCCATATGCAAGGTGAAATAATTTGTTTTGTTTCATATAAATCAAAGAAATGACTTATAAACTTGAGATTAAAAAATATTAAAAAGTTGAAGATATTGGTGTGACAATGTTAAAGGGGAGAACAGTGTAATACTTGGAAAGCCAACTAAATTTTAACACATGTTTGCTAACCAAAAATTTTCAGTCTTAGCAAAAAAAAAAAAAAAAAAATGAAAAAAAATAAATAAATAAATATATTTAGGGATTAACAAATCCCAATACGAAATTCACATAATTATTTTCCCTTTATCTGCTTAAATTATCGCTTTAGCTTTCGTAAAAGCATTAATCATACCTTTCATCATAATTCTATTTAACCCTTTCATTTACGTTTCAAAACCACTTTCATGTTTTACTAAAATTTGTTTACTTTTCCAACTGTTTGTTGAGAAAATTTATAAAATTCTTTTGCCATTTATTTAAGTTACAAGAGCAAAAAACAAAAAAAAAATACAACTTAAATTACTTTATAAGATTAATTAAAGGTTTTCACTAAGAAAATAATTCTATAAAATGCAAAACTTGAATTATTAACATGATTAAAAAAATAAAGTTAGGATTTTTTTGCATTAAACGTAAAAACAATTTAGCCTGAATAAAAATGGTACGGAAAAATATAATAAATAGTGTTTAAACATGAATATTAGAATGCAAATGAAGTAGAAAATATATGATGAAAGCAATTTTTATTTCTTAATACTACTCTACTCTTTTTTTAAATAATTTTAACGAAATATGCCTTCATCACATATGAAAAATGTTAATTACAAATCCTACAATAATCGTTTCATAAATGTACTTCTTGCATGTTTGTTTATAAATAAATAAAAAAAGTCAAAAAGTACCACTCAAACAAAAAGGTACCATTCTTTCGCCCCTTTTTTAATTTTCACATCGCTGAGAAGTATTTTTGTCTCATTTTAAAGCTCAAAATACAACGGAACTCAAACAAAGGAAAAGTACCATTTTGTCCCTTTTAGGGTTTTCTGCTTTTCTAAACATCACTTGTATGTAACTTTAATGAAAAGTAGTTGTTCCGTATTTGCCGTTTCGCTAAGTGTCATTGTATTTTGTTTAATAGTCCTTGCTTTGCTTTTAAAATTTTCAAAAAAAAAAAAAAAATATAAAAAAGTACCAAAAGTACCAAAAGGGTACAAATTTTCCCCATTTTTTTTTACTGGATAAAATCTTTTAAATTAATTTTTGGAATATAAATTTTATGCAGATATTAAATTTCAAAAGAATTTATGTACTAATTTAAAAACCATTATATTTGAAAAAGGTACCAAAGTTAATTTAAATGTGCTCTTTTAATAACTGTTGGTGCTCTTATTCAAAATGTTACTTTATCAGTAAAATTATGTGTTAATCAAGGAATTTATGTTTAAAATAATATTAATAGCTGTTCTAAAATTTTGTAGAATTAATTAACTTTTTGGTACTTATTTGTAATTTTTTGTCCCCCTTTAGGATACAAAACATTGCTTAAATTTATGTACATAACCTCTAAATGAACATAAGAGCAATCTAAATAAAAACCATTTATGTAAAAAAGTATTAAAACAGAAAAACTATTAAACTATTATTACAGAAAAAGTACTAAATATTTTTTGCCCCTATAATTTCATATTTTAAAAAGTTTATAAAATTTGCCCGTTTTTTTAGGAAAACTTTACTTTTTTTATGCTACCTTTTTAGAAGGTTTATAAAGTAAAAAATAGCAAAACTTAAAGTTTACCCGTTTACTACCCCAAAAAAGTACGGAATATTGCTGTACTTATTTAGGGAGTAGATTTAGACAGAGTATTAATTTGAATTTTACTTATATTATTTCCAGGTATATAAAAAAAAACCGATATTGCATATTACCTGCCTGCTTGCCAATTCTTTAGACTTAATAGATGTTCTTATCGGAAGTGAACCTATGTACCAAGTTTCAAGTCTGTGTATGTGATCTAAAATGGTATTTTTTTAAGTTATAGTTATAGAGTTATAATGTTCGGAAGTTGAAATGAAATAGAAAAACTGATAAAATGATAAAAATTTAATGCATTTTCGAGCATTTCAGTAAAACATGCCTTTCGATTATAAAGAACCAATAAAATTTAAAACTAGCCAAATGTAAAGGAAAATTTTAAAATTGAAATGGTGCTGAGCTATAAAAATTGCTAAGATTAAAAAAGCTGTAAAACTTCTTAATAAAAACGTAACGATAGCGAACGATATTGAGCTCTGCAAAGAAGTGATTACCAAAGCTGAAACTTTTTTTTCTATTTAAAAGCAATTAGAGTTATAAGAACTAGTCTTTAGACTTTGCTTAATACGGTTGTTTTTGTAACTACGACCTGGAACTTACCGAGTGCCTAACTAATATTTTTTCCAGAACCTAATACTTTATCACATTAAAAAACGTAGAATGTCTAAGAAAATTGTAGTCATTTTGCGGCATTGTGCCAAAATTAACCATCCTCCTTCTAGAAAAATACCCACTCAGCAATTTTTTTTAGCAGTTGTATATAAATGCAACCAGACCTTTTTAATTATCAAAAAATTATTTTTATTAAAAAACAAATTCTTTCTAATTCAATTATTTTAAATGTATATTTTACGTACTATGTGACTGCGGCACAATTATTGTTGGTCAGCATTTTAATGACATTTGCAAATCTAAATGAACAACATGAACTATAAAAAAATAAACATTAAAAATTCTACTTGTTAAATAATTACTGTCATAAACAAATTTATGTTTATGTCCCTTTATATTTTATTAATTTTCACTGAAATCCCACGACAATTACAGCAACGCTGTGGCATATTGTCTGCACTCGATGTAAATGATTTTACATCAAAAATATTACAACAAAAATAGAAGAAAAAAAAATGAAAACAAGAAAATTATAACCATAAAAATGTGTTAATTTAATATAAAACTAATTTATTTTTGTAGCTGCATAAAAAAAATCATGCATTTATGAAATTTCAAAAATAATAAAAATTAAATATTAATGCGATACACAAAAAAAAAAAAACGGAATAAATGGAAAAAATCATTCAACATTAAAAATTATTAATAAAATGTGTTAAATACGGCATAAATAATATGACATTAACATTATTTTTAACACTTTTGATATTAAAATTACAATACAATAGGCAAAAGATAAAAAAATAGGCGACAACAAATTTTTTTATAAAAAAAAAGAAAAAGAAAATTTACAAACAGCAAATAAAAAACTTTAAACATGTTTTGTAATTTATATCATATTTAAGTAAAAAAAGGATGAAAAAAACAAATTAAAACACAAACATTACCGCAGTATTATTAACAAAAATTAACAAAAAAAAAAAAAAAAAAACTTAATGTATTTGTGTTATAGTTAAGTAGCGTTTAGCACTAGCAGAACCAACAGTTGCATACTGGCCTGCACTCGATGAAGAGTTTTTTTTTACAATCATATAAATTCCTAAGAATTTTATCAAAACTTCGTTCTAGAAAATGCTGATTTACATTGAGATTGTGTTATATTACCCCTTTCCATGTCTTTCCTAATAAAAAAAACAAAAAAAGAAAATAAAAAAATTGTCATTAAACTCAAGCTTTATTAATAATTATTAAATTGGTTAAAAATATTTTTTTTATTTCAAAAAGAATTCTAATTATTTTCTATTTTTTTGGAGATAGTGTAGTTAAGTTGGTGAGCACGTTGACTACAAATCTTATTGGCCAGGGTTCAACACCTGCACTCAATCAAAAACTAAAAATGTTTTCTTCTGTTTGATGGTATAACCACATTTTCAGAATTTACATTCCAGCACGCAGCCTCCTTCGTCGGTACTTTTTTGGTTGTTTCTTTTCATTCTCTTAATAAGTATATATATCCTTTTTCTTCTTCTTCATACTATATATTTATTTTGTAGTTAAATGTTTGTTTTTCTTTTTTCTTTCAATGTGTGAAAGGTTTAGATCTTAATAAAAAGTGAAATTTTTGATACAATGCAAACAATATTATCATGCTCTGCTCCGCGAAATGCTTGTTCACTTAATGCTTTTTTATAATTTTTTAGTGTTCTATATAAAGAAGTGAAAATAATTTAGGTTTGCTTTTATACAAACCCTTTATTATCAATAATCCTAAAAGTAGGCAACGCTTTTAAAAAGTATCCGTTAGTTCTATCATTTGTCTGAAATTTTTATAAGCTTAAGCTTGGTCTTTCTATAGCCTATTCAGAATTTAATTATTTGCCTAAATTATGTAACAATTTTTATTCTATTTAGAGCCTAAATATATGCTACAACAGAAATTATTTTTACTTAACTTTTAAGAAAAATTTAAAACTTAAAAATATTATTTAAAAAAAAAATAAAACAATAAGTCAAATTTGCACAAATTTAGATTTTTAAATGAACATTTTTAAATAAACGTTCCCCACTAAGTCTGTTGGAAAATAGTGTTTAAAAATTAACTGCCGAATGCATAAAATTTTAAAATAGATTTGACACATATTTTAGGGCAAATTTGTATGAAAAATTTGTCATAAAACATATTTCAAAGTTATTTTAGTTTTTATGAGAATTTTAATTGTTAATAACAGACTTCAAAATAGCATTAGGTTATTAATTCTTCTAACTTTTTATTATGTTTGTGGCTACAGAACATAATAATTTTTGAATCAATTAAGTTTGATTTTATACAAACCCTTTATTTTTAATAATCCTAAAAGTAGGCAACGCTTTTTAAAAGTAATCGTTAGTCTATTATTTGTCTGAAATTTTTATAAGCTTAAGCTTAGTTTCTCTATAACCAACTCAGAATTTAATTATTTGCCCTAAATTATGTAACACTTTTTATTCTATTTAGAGCCTAAATATATGCTACAACAGAAATTATTTTAACTTAACTTTTAAGAAAAATTTAAAACTTAAAATTATTATTTAAAATCAAACATAAAACAATAAGTCCGGTTTAACACAATTATGCTTATTTGCAATAATTTTATTTTCAGATTTTTTGCACTATATAATTCATATTTCTTAATCCTTAAATTAGGCAATACATATTTTATACTCGTTTTTAAATAAGAAGTTCTTTTTTTAATGCATACTTTCATAAATTTTTGACTGTTTGATAAAAGAAATATTTATAGAAAAAAAAAAAAAAAATCAAATAAACAAAAAAATATTAGGCGAAGCTTTACTGGGTGAGACTCAGAGATTTGAAACTTGGTGCATCTAGAAAGAAGATATTTACACAAATTGTGTTAGAAATATAAATTAATAATTCGAGTCCCTTCCCTAAATAAACATAAGGCATACAAGACAAAAAAATTGTGTTCTATTAACATTGAAAAATAATATTATATGTGTGCTCTTTCAAAAAACATCAACTTTTGGGACATCCTTTAAATTTTAAATCCGAATTTTATATTTGTTTTTATAGCGGACTAAGCAATACAGGTTCTTTGTAAGTTTTAACCGTTTGTCTATAACTATTCAATAGTATGGCGACCTTGGGGGGCACCCTTTACTTTTAATTTTAAATATTCATACGTGTTATTATAACAATTGTGGTAGTCGACATTCTGTTCAATTTTCAAGCATTTATCTACAACGGTTGAAAAGATACGTCCATATAGGTCAATTTATGTTACCTATGGGGACACCCTTTAAATTTTTAGATTTATTTTTGTTTTACTTTGTACCGTTGAGAGCTAGAAAAAATTTACGATTCATTATACACTTGAAAAACATGTATGTTATATGGGGACACGCTGTAATTTTTAAGTTTATGATCTGTTTTTAAAACGAGACAAATCTTTCAAATAAAGAAATAATTTTTAAAATCGATTTAGAAATGACTGAGTAGTGCACGCACAAACATTAAAAAAGCAACATTCAGAGGAATTAATAACCTCCTTCTGTTTTTGAAATCGGTTCAAAATAAGTGTAAGAGAAGCAAGGAAAATACCCATATAACATGATGATAATACCCTGGTGAAAAATTTTTTTTCAAATTCAACTTCTTCTAGATTCTAGGATTTTTAAAAGCTTTTTTTTATCTAATAAAACATTACTATTTTTGTTATATTAATTAAAAGGAAGAATTTTTCAACTTACATTTCCACGTCCTTTTAAGAGCCCATTTTATTTATCGGCCTTTGCAGTGTTAATTTAATTATATTTTTTCAAACCACATTTTTTTCGATGAATTTTTTATAAAAAGTAATTTATAAATTATTTATGCAATTAATTAACATAACAAATACATTTTGCACAAAATAATTTTTTATGCACAAAATATACATACAATAACAATAACAAGCTCATTATAAACCATTAAACACAAACAAATAGAGAACTGGTGGCCACAGAGCAGAGTACATAAATACACAAAAACACAATTCAAATAACAGAAACACATTATTAAATAGATTTGTTTATAAACTAAAACACACACACATACATATTTATAGCATTTATTATAATACAATATGTTTATTTGTGTAGAATAAATGAACCAATGCACATATGGATTACAAATTTGGAGAGACTAAATTAATACTGTTTTAAAACCACCCAGGATTAAATTAAGTCTTTTGATGTTTCACTTGAAAAACAAAAACAAAATGATTTCTATTAAAAGATGAAAAAATATTTAATTTTATAATAAAAATAAAGCAAAATAAAATAAAATAAAAAATATTTATTTTTAACTTGTCACTTTCTTTTTGAACTTAGAGTTCTATGTTTTTTTGGCTCTTTAGATGTTTTCCTTTGAAATATGTAGCTTGGGCAGGTGTTTGTCATTAACATTAATTCTTAAATTGTTTTTGGTAAACGAAGAGAATTAAGCTGCTTTAAAAGTTGTTTTATAATTTACAAATTAATTTTTTTTTTATGAAATATTTGACGAAAAATGTTAAGAGCTATAAAAGTTTTATATCTACAGGGAAAATTCTACTTCTTCCTATTTAAAATTTTAGTAAATTGTGTCAGATAAAACATAAGAAGCTTAAAAGTTTTACACAATATTAAGAACAAATTTATATTTTTTTAAATAAATATTTTAAAATAAACGTTCCTTATTAAGTCTGTTGGAAAATAGTTTTTAAAAACAAACTGCCGTGTTCATAGAAAATCAAAATTGATTGGGCTGCTATATATATTTCTGGCCTGGCAACACTGAGTGCTGCCTAGTGCAATCTGACATTTCCATTGGAAAGTTTGTCATTTTTAAGCATAATCGTACTCAAAACGTTTTGACGTACGACCATTATTTGTGTTGTTTACAGTGACTTGAAAAAATTAATATAGAAAAAAAAATGGAATTAACTCGTGAACATTTTCGTGCCATCATTTTTCAAAACTATCGACGTGGATTATCACGACAAGAGTGCATTGATGAACTTAAATCTTTGTATGGCGATGAAGCACCATCCCATAGCACTGTGAAAAATTGGTATAATGAATTTAATCGTGGCCGAAGCTCGCTCAAAGACGAATTCCGTGAACGTCGTCCAAAAAAGGCTGGTGTGCCAGAGAATATTGATGCCGTGCGTGAACTCATAACGCAAGATCGACATGCGACATACAGAGAGATAGAGACACCCTTGGACATTTCTTCCACCAGCATACATTCCATACTGCATGAACACCTGGCCGTAAAAAAGGTTTGTTCTCGTTGGATTCCGCACAATTTGAAAGTCGTTAAAAAAAAGCTCGTGTCGATTGGTGCAAAGAAATGTTGCAAAAATACGATTGCGGTGCTTTAAAAGATCGTCACAGATGACGAATCATTGATCTATGCGTATGAGCCCGAAACGAAACATCAATCGACAATGTGGGTCTTCAAAGACGAGCAAAATCCAACGAAAGTTGTTCGTGGAAGAAGCACTTTGAAGCAAATGGTTGCCTGTTTCTTCGGCAAAACTGGTCATGTGGCGACTGTTCCGCTTGAGCAACGTAGGACGGTCACTTCTGAGTGGTACACTACAATTTGTTTGCCTGAAGTCATCGGAGAAATTCGAAAAACCAACAAGAGAAGACGAATCATTGTTCACCATGACAATGCGAGCTCTCACACATCGGCTCAAACCAGAGCGTTTTTGACCGGTCATCCGCCGTACAGCCCTGACTTGGCACCTAATGACTTCTTCTTGTTTCCGCACATCAAGAAAAAAATGCGTGGTCAACGATTTTCGTCGCCAGAAGAAGCTGTTGAAGTGTTCAAAAACCATGTTTTAGAGGTGTCTCAATCGGAGTGAAAAAAGTGCTTCGACAACTGGTTTGAGCGCATGCAAAAGTGTATAAATCATGCTGGAGAATACTTTGAAAAACAATAAAACCATTTTTGATTATAAATATTCGCATTTTCACTATTAATCCAGAAATATATAGAGCAGCCCTCGTATATTTTTGGGCAAATTTGCATGAAAAATATGTCGTAAAACATATTTCAAAGTCATTTTTTTATGAATACAGCAGCAAGAATTTAAATTGTTAATAACAGACTTCAAAATAGCAGCCGGTTATTAGTGCTTTTAACTTTTTATTATGTTTGTGGCCACAAATCTTAATCATATTTTAATCAATTAAGACATTTTTCTTTAAAATGCAATGCAAACGAATGTTTTGAGGTTTGTTCCAATAAAAAAAAATTATAATTTTTAAATTTAAAGGGTGTCCTTCTACCTGGAGGATATACTATTAATTTGTTTGTTTATAATTCTTGATCAAACAAAAGAGAATGGATCTTATATTGATAAATCTTTTATTTCATGTTGGCAATTCGCCTTTGTTAGCCTCACAAATGCGAGCCCTTTTGGGCACAATTTTCATTACATTGTCAAACATTTCACGATGTGTTTCATTAATTACATCACGAATATTTTGCTTGACTTGCTCAAGTTTTTCCGGTTTATTTGAATAAACCTTGATTCTGAGATACATCCACAAAAAGAAGTCCTAGCAGTCAAATTAGGTAAACGTGAAGGCCAATTAACATCACCATTTCTTGAAATAACTTGTTGTGGAAAGAGGCCTCGCAATAATTCTATTGCTATACTAGTTGTATGCTATGTGGCACTGTCTTGCTGTTACCACATTTTAATCAAGCAAGCAGTTGTGGCGTTTAAAAATTTTCAGTCATACCAGTAAACCACTCCCCATTCACAGTTACTGTTACGCTGTTTTCATTTTTAAAGAAGTAAAGACCAATTTTGTGGCGGCGTTAATGGTCTTGTGGAAGAAGTTCTTGTGTCACTTTAATCGAAAATAGAAACAAATGCAAGTTCTTAAGCAAAATTGTGGGCAAAGTTGTTCTTTGAAGACCAAGCTCCTGAGCAAGGTGCTGAGTTGATCAATTGTTTTGAACACTTTCTTGAGCAGCAGTAATGTTTTCAGCCGATATTGCAGTACGGGGTATCACCTACAGTTCCTATTTTTTTCGAATTTATTCAATACCCGATAAATAGTGCGTTTTTCCCAAAAATGTCATGTAAGTTTCTCATCGTTTGTTTCTTTTTGTAATTTTTTATTGCAAGAATTATGCATGCTCTACAAAGATGACTGCGGTAGACAGAATTTGCAGTTCAAAAATTTAATAAAGAAAATCAACCAAGTGCGATTTGGAGTCACATACGAAGGGTTTCGTATTATAGATGGTCCAATTTTTTGTTTAAAATTTTTCCTTTTTATTTTTATGCTGCAGAAAACTTAAAGCGACTTTTTGTTGCACTTTAAAGAATGAGCCTATAACGTACAGTGAATTACCAATATATTTTTAACCTTGAAAACGATTTATTTTGGATCTAATTGAACGAACCATTGAAGGTATCTTTATGAAATTTGACAGAGTCAAAACTGAGGTGCTTCTGAGTGTAGCAGCAAACTTTAGGCTTTCTAGCGCAGAGCTAGTCTTCTATTTAGGCCCCCAAATTAGGTACCTCGGGCGGGTGAATAATAATAACGGGTCCCCCTCCAGGCTTGTCCAAACAACTGAATAAAAAAACGTTAATGGATTTTTAATTGTTGGCTGCATACACCGTGGACATTATGTCGCACTACTTGCAGGAAATCTTTAGTGGGCAAAGCCCAAACGACACAATGTCCATGGCATTATGACGTTTTTTAGCAGACAATATGTCACTTGTAAGGGTGTCATGCCACCTCCAAGAAGTATTTAACAGCACCATGATTATTATTAAAGGCAAAACAGCGACTTTTGGAGAAAAATATTTTTCCCCGTTCCGGGAATTTTAGTGTTAAAAAAATATGACTGCTATATTCCGCTATGCCGAATTTTATATACCCTTCATAATCTATGTAAATCTGCTTTAGTGAATGACTCCAATCAAAAAAGCAAATATCGGGGTGACAGAGATTTAAAAATAAAAAAAAAAAAAATTTGGTACTGCATATATATAATTCGACTCTTAATGGGTTAAGCATTAAAACAACTTTAGTATTTCCTTAAAGATGTTTTTAAAATCTTTAAAATTATACACATATTAATATTAAAAAAAATATAAAAATTTCGAAGCCCCGTAATTTGGAATATATATGCCAGCGCTAATTTTTTCACTGGATAATTTTTTTCGTAATTTTTATATTTTCTATCGCCTTCTATTTATTAAAAAAAAAAAATACAAAAAAAAATATATATATATAAAAGGTATAAATAAAATTAATTTTATTTCACCATTTCATTAAAAGCTCTTTTATTTGTATAATATTAAATTTTGTAAAACTTTTTCAAGGCGTTTTGATTTTGTGGCAATTTTAATTCTATCTTCTATTTCCCAAAAAAACACCTTTACGTGATTTTTTTTAGCTTTGAGGTATATGACATTTAAAAAATTGAGCGCGAAAAATGTCACGAAATAATTGTTATTTTAGAAGTCATATAAAAATATTTTAACTGACTGCGAGTATTGCGGTTCAAAAACAAGGCCTTGTACATGAAAAGCATAGTACTATTGGGCCAACTTACTTGATGTTATAGGGGACCTTGTTCTAAATAAATTATAAAAATTCTAATTAAAAAAATAAAGATATTTTTAATATAGTTTTTTATTTGACCTTTTTAATTATTTATTTTTTAATTTATTATTCAAGCACAGGGTCTTTTAATTTTTATTTTTTATTTTTTCAATATTTCGCTACTCCCTTGTGTAGCAGCATCAGGACAAAGAAATATTTATTTGAACACAAAAAACCAACAACAACAAAAAAAGGAGTAGCGAAATATTGAAAAAAATAAAAATTAAAAGACCTTGTGCTTGAATAATAAATTAAATAATAAAGATATTTTTATGAATTTAATTTCACTTTTGGATTACTCTTTAATTTTTAGTCTTAAGTTTTTTCTCTTTGAGCGCGGAACCTTAACATGGACAAAATTCTCTCATAATGTTGTTATAGGGAAGGTAAAGGGTGTTTGTTTGTCACCACTATTGATAAACAGGTCTGAAATATATTTTTTTCCGGAATTATTTACAAGAAAAGTTAAAATCATTTCAAAATCAGCAGATGACATTGTTTTAAAATAACGTGTGAATACTCATCAATAAAAAAACTTTGCTATTAAAATATTTACGGACTGAAACCTGCTTTCAATACATAAATGCTTTCTTATGTTGTAAGATCTGCAACCACATAATGAATATATTTTACTTTACATATCGTTAAAACATTTGTCATTCTGAGCATACCGAACAATCATGCTAATTAAAATTTTAAAAATTTATAAAGGTGTCACCAGGTAGACTGCACTAAAGTGACAAAGAAAAAAAAATACAGAGAATGTGGAAGTACAAAAATAAAAAGAAACTCATTTTAACACTTATTTATTGAAACATTTATAACTCCTTTTACACAGTTAACAGAATAACTCTACACTTTTATACACTTACAATGACACATACAACATCTGTAAAGAGTAAATGATTTAAAGAAAAAAAATTGCAAAAAGAAAAAAAGATTTATTGAAAATTTGTTAAGGCAAACAAATTTAAACTACATTTTATACAGACACAAACTTTATTTTAATAGCAACAGCCAGTCTACGAATACAATTAAAAACAAGTGAAATAATCATGCTCATGCATGTACAAACATGTCAATGTACGTATGAAAATGTTGCAACAACAATAATAACAACAACTACATACTTCAGCCAGATGCACAGACACAATGTTGTTGCATTAACATAATAGGTGTGTGTGTGTGTGTGATGCGTGTATGTTTATATGTAAGTGTGTGTGTATGTGTGCAAAAGGATGATAACGATAATAAGTGTATTTTTGTATGTAAATATGTACAATGTGTCGTTGTTTTCTTTGCCAAAACAGTTAATTGCCATTATAGCGAAATTCTTTTTTTCTGCTGAGATTGCGGAAACTCAAGAGAAACAAAATTGTAATGTGTAACTGTATTTTCTTTTTTTTTTTCTTTAAAATTTTTTACTGCAGCAACAGCATTAATATTAAGAGCAACTACAACACAAACAGTAGTAGTATAACGAAAATTATAATAATAATAATAACAATAAAAAAACAACTTGCGTTTTTATTTACACACTCAAACATACAAACACTGAATGACAGAAAAAAATGGCGTATAAATGTGTAACAGTTTAAAATGTTTGGCTGTAACGAGAAGTGAAGAAAATAGTCATTATTGTAGCATATTATTACTGTAAATATCTGTATACGCATATATATATGTTCACATAAACGTACACACTGATACTATAATGTATTATAATGAGCCTGATTTACAATAATAATGATAATGTTGCTTATTCTTATACAGTCATTTTTTTTAGTTGCTTATGTTGTTCATTCATTCAGTCATTTTTTATTCATTCATTCATTCATGATTATTATGCTGATGACTATTGTTAAGTAATTTTTAAGGCTTTGGCTTTGCTTTAATATTTCTTTTTTTATTTTGTTTTTATTTTGTTAATATTAAAAATGTTTTTTTTTTGTTAAATAAAATGGAATATTAAGACTATAATTTAAAATGCTGCCCATATTTTATTTATTGCTAAGTTGAGTGTAATATTTTTTCCTTATTTAATGAGATTTCTGTTTTTCCTTTTAAGTGGGTTAATTTTTAATATTTAAATACCATTTGTACAGAAATTGTTGCAAATGACAGCAGAGTTATTTAGCGTTGAGTATTTAAAATATTAAAAAAGTCAATGATCGCCTTAAAAACTTTTGTTAAATAATGTTATAATTTTAACTTAAGCGAAGACATTTTTGAATTCCTCCTACTTTAAGTTTAAGCAATTTTTGTGATTGAGTTTTAATTAAAATAAATGCGATAAATGCAATTTCAGCTCACACATGATGGGTTCCATACCCTGTATGTACCACCCTTTAATTAATGTTATTTTTCAAAGCTGTTACATCGTAGAAAGTAATTTATAATTTAGGTTATTAGGAATCTGGCAAATTAAGGTAAAATTAGGCCACAAAATTTTTTTTTAATTTGCTTTTATAGCAAACTAGCAGCACATACCAGTTGGAAATTTATACTCCAGAATATTTCGAATCAAAAATATGGCCATATATGTTAAAATTACGTTATTATCGATACACCCTATATACATTTTATTAAGTCTTTTACTTGTATTTGTCTTTACACCAATGCAAACGCTGTGCAAATTTCAAGCGTGTGCCGCTAACGGCTTGGAAGTCAAAATAACAGCCTCTATGGACGCACCCATTAATTATAAAACTCATTGCTCACTTACTGTTAATACAAAAACTTGCGACAATTTGTCTATCTTAATAAATTTGGAAATTGAAGTGTACGTGAATTTAATTTTATTTGGTGATAAAAAAATCTGCCCTAAATATTGTTAAAGCAATCATAGTCACTTACATACATGGAAGTAACAATTTGTCTATCTTAATAAATTTGGAAATTGAAGTGTACGTGAATTTAATTTCATTTGGTGATAAAAAAATCTGCCCTAAATATTGTTAAAGCAATCATAGTCACTTACATACATGGAAGTAATAAGAGTTCAAAATTTTTCATTTATGAGCATTTAATAATAAACATTTATGATATTTTACGTAAACGAGATTTCTGCGATTTTTATTTTTATTTTTCACGTTTATAAACGACCCTCAAAATTTTTTCTTACCATGATCATACATGAATCAAATGAATAAGTGCGTCTCCTTCGTTTTTAAGCATTCATATATCATAATGGATAAATAACATCATTCTCATTAAAAACTTCTCATTTATGAACATTCAAAGATGAGAAAAATTAAGTTTCTCATAAATGAGAAAGAAATTTTTTTTTGCTCTTCCACTGTCATTAACGAACCACAAAAACTGTCTGCTTGCATTCTCAGATGAATGTATGTATGTATTGCATTGTATGTATAGCATTGATGCAAGTAAGGGTGAAAACTGAAGAAAGATAGGTAAAACCTCTAAGAAATTAACAATAAAGCATACAGAAAAGCTATATAAATGGAATTTTATTATTACATTAATATACATACGTGTTTTTGAATTCTGTTAATTAGTTGAAACAGAACTACATATGTAACTATATTTAATATGTATATAAATTTTAACAATATTTTTTTTTAGATAATTTGCTTAAAGCATGTGAAATTTTAAACAAATTGAAAAATAATTAAAATGAGGAATCACTAAGCTTTTCACATTTATTAGGCGGATATTCCTAATACGAAATATTGAGGTCAACGGATACATTAGAAATAAATAAGCTTAAGCAATTTTACAATATACGTATTTGGTGTTGAAATAACTAGTAGAGTAATGTTTTAAAGGTCACTGATGCATATAGTAAGCCACAATAGCTTAAAAGTAAAAATTTGACATCTTCATGTACTCCAAAAAAAAAAAAAACAATTCGTTACATACGCGTATATACGCCGGTAGCAAAACATAAACAATGAAGACTTTTTTCTACGATCTTTTCACTTGTAAAAAACTATTAAAATTCTCATAAATGAGCACATGAAAAAATATATTTTCTCATTTTTTCACTTTTGAGTAAAAAAGAAAAAATAATAAATTATCACATTCATAAATGAAAAAACCTAAGTATATTCTAGCCACTTACACATTTATGAAAAGAAGCAACAAAAACTAAAATTACTCTCTGCACTCTCATGAGTGAGCAGTGAGAGGGCATTTCGGTACTCTGGGAGTAATTAATTAGCTAAACTAATTAATCTACGATTTCATTGGCATTGAATGATAAATCATCTTTTTACCATTAGAAACAATTATTTTTGATTCAATTGTTAATTATTAAGAACAATTATAATTAAAATTAAATCATTAGCAGTAAATGGTAGTTAAAATATTTTTCGTTGTCATTATTTCAAACAATGCCAATGAAATTTCAATGGTAATGACAAAATCCCAAGTATGGTCATTTAAAATAAATTTTTAAAATTTTAGCATTTTTGCTAAAACCTTAAAAGTTTAATATTCTTCAAAATTGATGTTATAGGAAATAATAAATTCTAATGATTTCTTCATTATGTTTTAAAGTTCTTTTTTTCATTAGTTTAATAATAAATTGATTACTTATGCATGCATACAAAGATTTTCCTATAATAGCTCCTTGAACTATGCTACACTTTACTTATTATAATACTCGTATTTTTTCTTTATTCAATATTAAGTTTTTATTTTTTACTTTCTATTATCTAAACTTTAAAAAACAATCCACTTAAAAGTTTATTGTTTTCTTGTTGGCATCTTAAGCAACAACAGTAATTGTAAAAACAATAACAATAACAGCAATAATGATAGTACTTCAGCTGTACAAGGGGACAAAGTAAAACAAGAAAAAAATATTGGTAAATATTTATGTGTGTGTGCATATGTTTTTGTGTGCATTTAAACAAAATATTGAAATATATTGCCACTTAAAGCAAATGAGTCATTCACTAAGTAATGTTAACATATACATATCAACAACACACTAACACATATTGACGTATTACAAGAGTGCATCATTTATGCCTGTAAGGCTCTGTATTTAAGGACACGATCTTTTGTAATTTAACAATACATAAACTGTGATGTTCGTAGGTACTTACGTAATGTAAGAATGTTTAATTTTAGTGTACGTTGTAGTGTGTAAAATATGTTGTATTGTACTTGTATGTGGTAGCAATTTATATACCTAAAGTATGTGTCTGACATTTATAACCTAAATTTTGAACATTATCTGGATGTTGTGTAGTAGCAATAGGAACAACAGCAACAATAATAATAACGATAACAATATTTACACACATCTACATTATTATCAATAGCAATAGCAATAACTAACAATAACATCTTCAGCATCATTATTGTAATTTGCTCTAAAAAAAAATCGTCATTTTCATCATCGTCATCGTCATCAGCATTATTATTCTCATGCTCTTATTGGCAAATTTCTCATCGACCTCATGCTCGTTGTGCTCAACCTCTTCACATTTACATTTACCAACAACAATACTTCTAGCCCATCATTATAACAGCTGCAGCATCATCAAGATTTTTGCTCTTATGCAATATTTTTGTTAGTGATGCGTGTGTATTTGTATTTCTGTAATAAAATTGGTATCTGTTGTAAATGTTGGCTTGTATTTTACTACACTACACATACTTAATAACTTAAGTCAACCTGATTGTCATCGTATGTTCTTTCATATAAACACAAATTGCTATTTAAGTATGTCATTTGCTAATATTACAATCTATACATATTAATGCAAACACACACACACGCACTTAAACCTTAAACACGTACATCTGCATCTTTCCATAAGTAATAATAATATATTTGCTTCACAAGAGGTTAGCATCACCACTCACCCAATGTTAGTTGTCATCTGTGATTTAAAAACTGCACTATTAATAAATGTATTCAAATGGTGAAGCCTTCTCACTCCACTACGGAGTGAGTAAGAGGGTCTAAGGAACTAAGAAATAGAAGAACACACATTATAACCAATCAGTTGTTGTTATCTAATCAATTTAAGTGTTGCTGCTACTCCAAATAAAAAAGTCAAGTAAATAATAATAATGAAAGATAACATATCGATAATTTGTGAATGGAATGAAATGATAATTTTTATAGTTATCAATTCCTCTTTATATTATTTGCCTTTACGAAAAAATATTTAAGTCAAATTTTAGAAGACGATAATTGAAGAAGCTTTTTTAATTAAAAACAAATCTTCTTTTTTTTTAATGCAACATCAAAAATTTATTTCTTATAAACGAACTATTTCTTATAAAGTACAAAATTTGAGAGTTTAAAAGAGTTCAATCTTGACTATTTTTAAGCATAAAACATGGCTATATATCTGAAAACAGTTTCATTTGATACATAGCATTTCCTAAAACTTTTTGTCACCAATAGATGTTTTTTTACCCGCAAGAGCTTTATTTTTAAATTAAAAATTTTTTTCTACAAATTTTTAATAAATTTTCTGTAGATAGTTTTTTGTTAAAAATTTTCTATAAAAATTGTTTTTATCGATAAATTATCTCTTAAATCCATTGTTCATAATATATCTAAAAAAGATCTTTGTTTATAGATTTTTAACAAAAAGATTTTTTAATTTTTAATAAAAATATATTTATCGATAAATTTTCTATGGGAAAATTTTCCGATAATTTTCTGTAATTTTTCTAGTCGATAAATTTTTTATACAATTTTTTTTTTTTGTTTACCTTTTCGATGTATTTTTGTTTTATTTTTTCAATAGATTTTTTAAAAACTTTTTTCGATAAATTTCCCATAATTTATTTGTCTTGAATTTTTATACAGTTTTTTTTGCCGGTAAATTCGCTGTGAATTTTTCAAAAATTTTTTTTTACTATAAATCTTTTATTCTTTTACTGAGTCGTTTGTTTATTTTTCTTGTTAAACTGTTACAAAAAAAGACTTTTTTGTGTACAAATTGTCTAGAGAAATATTTGACTTGTAAAAAAAAAATTAAATGCCAATTATACAAAAAACAAAATTTTAATAAATAATATGATATAACGAAAGCAAAAAAATAAAAATAAATGTGATAATTTTTAATCAAAGATTTTGGAAATAAATATTTTATCGATAATTTTTTAAAGAAATTTTTTTATCGATAATTTATTGTAAACAAATTTTATCGATATATTTTTAAAAGAAATTTTTATCATAATTTTTTTAATGAAGTTTATATATTTTCAGTAGAATATATATTTTACATAGAGTTTTTTCGTGGCTAAATGTTCTGTGGTGAATTCTTTATCAAAATATTTTTCTTGCAGCCCTCTTTATCAATAAAATCTATGGAAAATTTGTTATCGATAAATTATAATTTCTTCATTGATTTTTTTAACCGAAAATTTTAAACCGACTATTTTATTATGATGGATTCTTATCGGCTATTTTTTAGTATCTCTGTTTATCGATTGTAAATATTTATGGTGCGAGGTGTGTTTTTTATCCCAAAGTTTGTATCCCAAAGAAGTACCGACAGTATTTTGCCAGTATAGCCGGACAGTAATTTTTTTAACTTTATATTGGCGTTAAAAACTTACTGAGATAAAATATTATGTAATATACACAACTCAAACCATAAAAATAAATTTATACGGGCAGGAAAACGTCACTGTGAAAAAAATTTTTTTAATTTTTTTTTTGCAATTTCCTAAAAATATTGAATCTTAACCTTTGGAAGGCCCTATCAATTTTCTTAATTTGTTACTTTATAGTATTTTATTTATCTGAAAATAGTTAATTTATTCATAATATAGCTCATTTAAAATTGTAACGGAAAATTTTATTTAAAATTATAACAATTTATTTATTTTAAAGAAATTCTCCACTGCACTCAGGTGATAATGAGTGCCATGGTCCTTCTTCGTCTAATTCTTCAAAGAACTCTTCCGAGTCTAAATCCTCTTCATGATTAAAAATTAACTTAAGTAGCTGCAAATATAGCCTTTCACAGGAAAAAAATCAATAGAAAATCTTTATTCTTTTAGCCACAAAAAAAAAAAAAAAATATTGCAAACCTCTCAAAATCATATTAAGTCAATAAAAACGGAAAAAGTTAAAATTTTCAAAAAAATCTAAAAAAATTGGTGCAAAAAATGCGCAAAGTTTTTTTTTTTCCTTAATATAAAAGTAGAGATCGCAAATTTTATAGTAATATAAAACATTTTTGGGATCGCGGTGGAGATCATTTTAAAAAAGCTTTTCCATTTTTTTCTTTGATTGCTTTTTTGAATACCACAGGGGTTGAACCCTGGCCAATCAGGTTTGTAGTCAACGTTCTAGTGCTATGACTACAGCAGTGCTATATACGAGGGCTGCTCTATATATTTCTGGCCTAATAGTGAAAATGCTAATATTTATAATCAAAAATGGTTTTATTGTTTTTCAAAGTATTCTCCAGCATGATTTATATACTTTTGCATGAGCTCGAAGCAGTTGTCGAAGCACTTTTTCCACTCCGATTGAGACACCTCTAAAACATGATTTTTGACCACTTCAACAGATTCTTCTGGCGACGAAAATCGTTCAACACGCATTTTTTTCTTAATGTGCGGAAACAAGAAGAAGTCATTAGGTGCCAAGTCAGAGCTGTACGGCGGATGACCCATTAATTCGACGTTTTGGCCGGTCAAAAACGCTCTGGTTTGAGCCGATGTGTGAGAGCTCGCATTGTCATGGTGAACAATGATTGGTCTTCTCTTGTTGGTTTTTTGAAATTTCTCCGATGACTTCAGGCAAACAAATTGTAGTGTTCCACTCAGAAGTGACCGTCCTACGTTGCTCATGCGGAACAGTCGCCACATGACCAGGTTTGCCGAAGAAACAGGCGACCATTTGCTTCGAAGTGCTTCTTCCACGAACAACTTTCGTTGGATTTTGCTCGTCTTTGAAGACCCACACGGTCGATTGTTGTTTCGTTTCGGGCTCATACGCATAGATCCATGATTCGTCACCTGTGACGATCTTATAAACGTCTTTTGAAGCACCGCAATCGAATTTTTGCAACATTTCTTTGCACCAATCGATACGAGCCTTTTTTTGAGCGACTTTCAAATTGTGCGGGATCCAACGAGAACAAACCTTTTTTACGGCCAGGTGTTCATGCAGTATCGAATGTATGCTGGTGGAAGAAATGTCCAAGGATGTCTCTATCCCTCGGTATGTCGCATGTCGATCTTGCATTATGAGTTCACGTACGGCATCACTGTTCTCTGGCACAACAGCCGTTTTTGGACGACCTTCACGGAATTCGTCTTTGAGCAAGCTTCGGCCACGATTAAATTCATTATACCAATTTTTCACAGTGCTATAGGATGGTGCTTCATCCCCATACAAAGATTTAAGTTCATCAATTCACTCTTGTCGTGATAATCCACGTCGAAAGTTGTGAAAAATGATTGCACGAAAATGTTCACGAGTTAATTCCATATTTTTCTATATTAATTTTTTCAAGTCACTGTAAACAACACAAATAATGGTCGTACGTCAAAACGTTTTAAGTACGATTATGCTTAAAAATGACAAACTTTCCAATGGAAATGTCAGATTGCACTTGGCAGCACTCAGTGTTGCCAGACCAGAAATATATATAGCAGCCCTCGTAAGAGTTGTTGTTTTATTATCAAATAACTCTTACCGATATTCTAACATGTTTTGTGAATGTCATAATCGATCATTATTAAATTTAAAACTTAATTTATGCCTACACAATGTTAATCAAAAACTTTCCTGTGAATTTTTTTTTTTTTAATAATTTTTCAATTTTTTTCCTTTTAATTAAAATTAGACACACAGGAATCTTAAATTCAAAACATCAGATAAAATAAATTTAAAAATTATCGTGCTACTTTATTACTAAAAAATTTTTTTAAATCACCGATATTGATTATTTTTTGCCTTTTAATTTTCTTGCTTTTCTCTTGTTGCCTTAGTTTTGTTAAATTAAATTATTTACATTTACTGCACTTTCTATTGTAAATATTAAATTTTAAAGAATATCTTTTGTGTTCCATCCGCTTATCCTTTCCAAAAGCAAATAGTGCTTTTTTTATCGTGTTGAACACATTTTTATGTTGCATTTAGGCTTTTGATACTAAACTTTTATTGTCGGCATAAAAATATCAAATTTTTCCATATTCGTGTATATTTTTTTTCTTTAGATTTTTGTTTGTGATTATTTTTATTATGTTTTATTTGCTTTTGTGTGTTTTTTCTTTTTAATTTAGTGCATTAGGGTTGGTTAGGAAAATGTGAAATTTATAAGGATTTTGGTGTAAGTGTTGCCTTGTGTATTCAGTGTTGTTTTGAGCCACCCTTTTATTCTCTACAAGTGAGTGTTGGTGCCTACAAATGCTCATATTCGTTCGATCTTTTTCCATTGTTCATTTTTGATTGCATTATCTTCATGCGATATTAACTAAAATATATTAAGCGTAAATCTAATTTTTTCATATGAAATTATACAATTTGCTGTGTGTGTGTGTGTGTGTGAGTAGTGCTTTTTTTACAGTTATTTCTCATTTTAATTTTATTGTGTCCTGTTGAGGGAGATATTTTCTTTGTTGTTGGTATATTTTTTTTTTATTAATGTCAAATTGTTGGTAAATGTTTTTGCTGTCACGCTGATGATGACGTTGGACACGATTATGAAGTTGATGTCTGAGTGGTTATTGTTCGTTTTATTAAATGAATAAAGGTCTGTGGTATTTTTTTTTTTTTTTGCTTATTTGCGTTTTTTTTTCTGCGTGTGTGTTTGTAGTATTAAAATGCTTTTCTGTCATTTCATTGGTTTTTATGTGGGCACAACTACAACTGGTATTTGCTTGTATGTGTTATTACCACAAAAAGTCATTTAAACATATCAAAATGGGAATTTTTACACATGTTTTTCCCTGTTCAGTGTTTTTCTTTTGGATCTTTTCTAGTTTTATTTGGATGAGTTTATTTAGCGAAGGGGAGACAACATGTGATATAAATTTAATAGAAAAATAATTGTTATTTAGTTTGGGGTTAAATTCTGTGGCATGTTGAAATTTAAAACAAATGGAAAAAATGTTAAACATTCTTTAGGGAGTTTCTGAAATATTAAATGCTAAAGAACAACAAACAAACGGCTTTGAACAAAAATTAAATTTTTAATTTATAAAATTAAGGATTTATTTTGTATAAAATGACAATATGGAAAATATTATTCACAAAATAGGATCTGCTTTAAAAAATATTTTGGGAAAAATTATTCGATAAATTTCAAAGTCCACTATTAGCAAAAAATTATATTTTTTTAGTGATACAGGCTCTTCACGATACAAAAGGAAATTGTCTATGGTGTTCAGTTCAATTTTTCTTAGGATTTTTTTCTTTTTTTACGAGAACACGGCGCTCATAATCAATCACTATTAAGTTATTTTGACGAAGCTCATACACATCAGCAACTACTGTACAGAGAATAAGTATAAAAAATTAAAAATGCATACGCAACGAAAACAAAATAAATAAAAAACGTGGAAGAATGTATGTGAACTTCGTTTGACACTGTTTAATAGTGATTGATTATAAGATTTTCTTTTGTATTCTAATATCTTTTGTGGGTTGGTAAAATTGCTAATATTTACAACGTACATTGTCCCAGGCAGAACGCTGACGACGGATGTACTGATGTATAAAATGTTGCATTATTATGGTGTCTTATTTTCCTATTTGCTTGAAAATATTTTTTTATTTATTATTAGAAATTAAAAATGTATGAACGCAAAATTTATTAAAGAAAATCTTAATTTGCTTGCAAAAAACCAAAATAGTTTTATACTCTTAAAATATAAAAACGAACTAAAACTTTTTTTTAAAGATTTTCTTTATTTTAATTTTTTAACATAATGCCCTCAGTGTACAATTTAAAATTGCTTTTAATTTTTTGTAATTGTAATATTCTCGCAAGATCTGACAGATAGCCTGACACAAATTTCGGAATTATACTAAAAACTTTATACTAAAAACTTATTTTAAAATCCAAATGTAATAAAAAATGTAAAATTTTTATTAAACGAATTAAACTAATTGTTGCTTTATTTCTTTTTATACTTTAACTTCTAAAAAATTTTAGATGGAAAACACGAAACACCAGCACAATAAAATTTTAAAGAAATTAAAGTAAAAAGATTTATTTTACTTCTTTCTTTTAATATCGAACAGTTGAACTAATAATTACACACAAAAAAAAATTATACTAATTATTATTATTCTAGTAAGCATTTGCCTGTACAGCCAAACATTTAAATAGTTATTTATCACCGAAAAGTGTGTTCCCCTGTATTTTTTTAGAAAATATTTTTAATCGATATTTTTTCATACGAACAGAGATTTAACGAGGATAACGCTCAACATAGAGTTTGTTTTGTTTATAATTTTTTCACAATTATTTTATAATTTATTTTAGTAGTTTTTCTAAATGATTTATTTTTTTTGAAATTATCAGTTGAATTATTTAGCAAATGAATAAATTTAAATACGAATTAAGTTTGCAATACTTTAATTTTTAAATATTTTTATAAATTTTTTATATTTTTATGAATTTAATTTTTTATTAATTTAAGAGTTGAACTGTGGATACTATATTTGTAAAATTATTTTTCTTCCAAAAAAAGCTTTTAGAAATTAAAAAACTAATTTAAACCAAAAATCAATCAATCCAATTCGTTTATTTTTATTATTACTTTTTGAAGAAACCAGAAAAATTGTTTTATTACTTTTTTAATTCTTTACATAAAACTTGTTAATAATTAGTTAATAAATAAATAATTAGTAAGTTTGTTAATTATTAAATAAAATCAATAAATTAAATTGCTAATAATAACTATTCCAGAAAAACGAACATGTACCTTAAATTTTTATGTATTTCCGAAAAATTGATAACTCAAATTATAAAAAATTAAAACAAAAAAATTATACAAATAAAAAAAAAAAACCAAAAAAAAAAAAAAAAAAATAAAAAAAAAAAATAATGTCATTAATATAATAATAATTACTATTAAAAAAATATAAAATTGAAAAATAAAATAATAATTACAAATAATAATAACAAATTTATTCTTAAACTAGCAGCGACCATGACTTAGTCAACGCGTCTTATTAATTTTCTTCAAATTCAAATTTAGAAAATGTTTTGTTTTTAAATAGTTATAAAGAGTTTTATAAACAGTGTTAAAAAATTTTCCATCTACAAAAATAAAATATGCTGACAACTGTTTTAATACCATTAAAGTGGCAGATTTGTGTGCTTTCATATTTATATCTCTATTTTCTCTAGGAAGTGGATTTTTTACAAAAGAAAGTATTCCTTTTTTGAACCAAGGTTCTAAGAGACCTTCCCAGAAAATTTTATTCTAATCCGTTTAGCAGTTTTTACGTGATGTAAACACAGACAGACGAAAATTCCATACCAATTACTATCTACACCAACATTGACATTTTAAAAAAATATTTTAGGTAAAAAAAAAATGATCTTGTTGCAGTTTTATTATATGTAAAGATTTTGAACATTTTGAAAATCTTTAATTTTTTCCCAATCAGGATTTGAACCATCGATCTTATAAATGAATGAAAATTGACTTATTTTTGACTTTTGGTTAATTTTTGATTCAATTTCTAAATATTTTAAGAAAGAAAAATTATTTGCAAATGTATGCGGACGTTTTACAAAGAAAACCAAGAAAAAAAGATAGACGCTGGCAGAATGAAATGCAGCATTTTCTGGACCGCTACATCCTTCATCAGCATTCTTCACATCTATCTACATTTTGTTATGTACGTCGTAAACATCATCTATTTAACTAACTAATGTTAATTTGGTGAGACGAAGCCCACAAACAACTTAAAGCATTTCTTTGTCGTTCTCTTTGTGACTCTTGTTTTCTTTGGAAAACGTTCGCATTCCTTTGAAAATAATTTTTCATTAAAAAATGTTTAGAAATTAAATGAAAAATGAACCAAAAAGCCGAAAATAAGGAAATTTTCACTCATTTTAAAATCCTCTTATTGTAATTTTAATGACTTAAACTTTTTCAGTCCTCTTGTTTTTAAAAAAAGCCTGCATTAACAGAGATGCACTATTATATTTCTCTTTTTTATAATTGAAAGTTTGTGGTCTTGTTATTAACCATTAGTTAGGCTTAAAATAACTTCATAAGCCAAAAACTCTTATTAATTAATCACACCATATAGATGTTAATTAATCCCTGTTACTGAAAGAAGAAGTCAGTTTCATTAAAGTTATAAATTATTGAATTGTTTTTTGGCCTGTCATCTAGTTCAAATCCCATCGATATTATCCAAATTAAAGAGAAAGCTATTCTTGACGTTTGAGCAAACTTCTTCTGGAAGAAGTTTGATCCACTGATGCCTTTAGTACAAAATTATGAGCTGTACAGCTTTTGGCACTGCTAAGAGACACGATAGTATCATTCAACTAAGACTCGACGCTTCACAGAATTTTTATTTAAAGAAGTTTAATCCATTTATGTTGTCTCCAGCCTAAAATTGGTTGGTGCATGAGGGACTCCACATATTAGCACTGCACTTGTATTTCGATAGAAATACAACAATTTAAAAGTTTCATTTCTTCTCTAATTTTATATTACTTTCTTGAATTTCCGTCTTCATTTAAGCTTTATCTAAATATGTTATAAGAGTTATACCCACTTTTTGTTATTTTTTCAAAATATACGCTACTAAATATTAACACGTTTCAGGTTGATAATTTGCTAAAAATTTGAAGGCTGCCGAAAGTAAAACGAATTGTTAAAATAATTCTCTGGTTTCATTTTTCTTGTCATCTTTTATCTACAAATTTTATTGTTGCTTGCCGCTATTCTTTTAAGACTTTTCTAAAAGCTATGGGTCATTGCTCCTAAGGTTTTATATCTGTGCTGTTTATTTTTTTGGTATTTCTATTATTATATGGCCACCGGCTTACTTACTTCCAATGACCTTTATTGCAGAAAGAAACCTTTTCAATATATTTATAAAAATAAGAGCACAAAATTGTTATTTCTTCTTGTTAAAAAATCTGTTTATATGTCAAGGCGGGTTAGTAAGTATGTTTGTATTTTTCTTAATAGTATATGTACATGTGTCCTTAAATATATCCTTTACATTAAACTTATTCGATATTCTTTTAAGGTTTTGCGGTTTATTCTTCTATACAAAGCACGTGCTTTGGCTTTTTATCATAAAGTTACATTAGAAAAAAAAAGAGAAAAATTAAAATGAAAGTTTAAGCATGTGTATATTTTTCCAGCCTTAGGCTTCACGTAGCTTAATGCTTGCTCAAGTCTAGTCATGTTTTTTTGTTGCTTTTTGCTTTTTTGCTTCACAGTAACATTTCATCTTTTAACTTTTCTTCTGGTAATTCTTTTAGTAGTTTCCTAAAACCAACTTCGATAAACATTCACACACGTATTCTAACTTTCTAAAACATATACTTTCACATATTTTTATAACATTTTATTTATGTGCGAGTACTTATACGTCATCATTGAGCAGTTTGTTATGAAATTATATTTGTTTGCACGACTGCTTAGTAGAAATTTGTTTCTATGAATTTCCAATGTATATGTGTTTGTGTGTGCGTGTGCAAATGTATGTGTTTGTCAAGTTAAAGTTTCGTTAAACATTTTAAGCTGCTTGAAGTGTATAGCAGAAGCTGTAAAGGTTAAAGTATTAAAGTCTAAAACTTAAACATTTTGAAATTATAAAGCATAGAATTTGTCTTTTTTTCAATGTTAGTTTTTATACACAAAAATATTAAAAGCTGTTGTTTAAACATAGAAAATTGCTTTTTAATCGTCTGTTTTAAGTCATCTTTTAACCTTGAAATATTATTAAAGTTTTAAAAGATATAGACAGATGTTTTATGGGTTTGCTTAAGTTTAACAAGAAGTTTTAACAAATTAATTTTTGCTGTAAAAAACTTAAAGTCTTTTTTCTTAAATGCTTTAAATACACTGTGCTCGAATTTGACACTGTTTTTAATAAGCTGGGTACCCTACTGGTAAAGCTAATTCGATTACTCTGAATTCAATATCATTAGGCGTTTTTAGAAGTTAGCGGTCGTATTCGCAATATTCGTGATTTAAAATATGTAAGCTTAAGTTAAAAAAAAATGGTATTTTTATACTTTTGAGATAGTTTTTAAATTTAAATCAATTCTACTTTTTGAAAAAACCCAAGATTAAATTCTTATTTTTCTCCAAAGAAACACTATTTTTAAAACAAATTTTCCAGTTATCATCGTTCTATTTCACTACATCAAGAATTTTTTTCAATAATAAATAAGTCTCTTAGCGCGATTGGAATTGAATTTTTAGAATTTGCCATGTGGAGCAGTACTGCCTTCTAGCTACTTTTAGATGCATCGATGAATAATTGCCAATCTTCGGGTCTACACTCATAATGAATTGTTAAAATTAAACTGCGAAGGTCAACACAAAATGCGAATGAGTTATTATCAGTTTTAAAGAAATTAGTAAAATGGCGATGATGATTGATTGCTCCATATACACGAACATCAGGTGCTAGAATATTAGCATGTTTCAATTCTATTGCCAAAAGTTTTAACTGCCGCTGTGAAAGTTTAAGGCGACGTATCATAATGTCCAAACGGTTTTTTGTAATTTGCAAATGACTGCAATTGTTAGTGACATTGGATAGTTGAAATTCTGGTACTAATGTCTCTCATGGGACAAATTTTCCATCGCGAATACGAGTGCTTACCCTGAACAATGCGTCTTGCTTGTTTCAATTTACAACTAGCACAGTGATATTAATTTCAGCATTTTTATACCTCGATATATATAAAAATTACCAGCCGTATGCATAACAAGCATAAGCAAAGAAATTGATAAGACTCCCAGTGTGTTTTGCCATACGGCCTGGCATTTTAAATGTTGCCGTGACCCATAATCATATTTTGTGACTATTTTTGGTGTCAAATTATGTGGAAAGCCTTATAGAGACCCTGTTTAGCTTCGTCACTTATGCTTAACTCATGCTAAGTTTTTGTTTTGTATCCGCCGTAGATATTTTATAAAAATTTTGATTTTCCTTATGTTTGTTCCCTCATAACTTAATCATTTCTGAACCGGTTTTAAAATATTTCTTCTTTATTGAAAAGGTTATGCTTAAAAATAGGATATATTTTAAAAAATTAATAGGGGTCCCTATACAGCAACATACATGTTTTTACGTGTATTATAAACCGTAAAGGACACCATTTGAAAATTAAAAAAAAAACTTTACAGTGTATCACTATAGCTCCTACGAGTTAAAATAAGGCAATATAGATAAAATTAAAGGGTCTCCCCAGAGGTGATATAATTTGATCTTTACGGGCCATCTTTCCAATGGTTTGAGACAAATAGGACAAACTATTGATGATTATGATAGTTTAAATCTATCTATATATGTGACCCGGTCTACGAAAAGGGACCTTCGGTGTGAAAATATAATTTTTCACTTTTTTGGCGATTCGGATAGACTAATGTGTGCTCTTTCTAATGGCGCAAAGCAGAAGTTTCCAACTCGTAAAGAAGTTTGTCAGGAATTTTCCAAAAAAAGAGCAGAAATGAATGAAAATGAAAAAAAATTGGACATTGAATTATAACATAATAAACATCATTTCATACTTTTATTAGAAGGGAAACCAGCCATTTTACACAAAAATCGAAATATAAAATAAATCTATAATTTTTTTTTACGCTTTTTATTTTTTTTCCGATGCCAAATTTTTTTTTGGTAGTAGAGCCGCAGAATCTTCCTCGTCATTACCATCTGCCTTTCGTTTCTTCGATCCCAACTTTTTTTTTGGTAATGGAGCCGCAGAATCTTTCTTGTTATTACCTTTTGCTTTTTGTTTCTTCGATATCGAATTCTTGTTTTGCAAGGGAGCCGCAGAATTATCTTCTCCATCAACTTTGGATTTTTGTTTCTTTGGCTTTTCTTCCGGTTTTGGGGCTAAAATATCTACTTTTCTTGGATCTGCGACTAAACTGCGGAGATTTTGGTAAATATACCATTGGCGTTCCAACGTTAAACCAACTAGATGTATAGTTTTCGGCATTTCACTGACGATAGGTTCCAACAATAGATCAAAAGAGTCCACGTTCTCACTATCCGCGAATTTTTTTGCTTTTACACAATCTGTACAGATTATGAAATGATGGAACTGCGTTATGCCAACGAGTGGCCGATAAAATAGTTTGAAATAGGTATCCCATTGATACCATGTAACATTCTCTGCTGATACTACTTTATTATAACCACCGGGTGAGGATTCAACAACACATTGCAATAAATCTTCATAAGTATCGATGTTGCTAAGAGCATACTTTGCTTTGAAAATCCCGAAGAAGCGATCAGGCGCAAATTTCGTATGTCCTGTTAGTAAGAAATTGAATAAAATCGTTTGTTCAAGTTTTCGAGCAACTCTCCATTGTAAATACGATAATACGGTATTATTTTTGTTTTGCCCTACGCAATTGTCACAAAAAATAACCAGTTTTGGGATATCTTTGCAATGAGTTTCTAAGTAGTGATGCAAAATGCTGATGACACAGTTCGGTCTTTTACCAATATCATCCTTCTCATCAATTAAGTAATTATGCATTTCTTAACACAACAATCGGTAGAGAAATATTTTGTTATCAGCTTTTCTTCTTCTAAATCCACAATAGATAAGTCCATTTTAACGAAACTTTCCTCTGTATTATCTCCTGCCTGATGTAAACCATGATCGCTGTCGAAATCGTTATCAATGTCGGTTTTATCACTATCTTGTTCGTCTTCACCAATATATTGTCTAAGAACGAAACTAACCTCTTCATCTACACTCATTTTTAATTTATTTCGGAATCAAAAGACGCATAAAAATGATTCAGTAAACGTAATTGAAAGAGGAACGATGTATAACAGCTAATTTGTCAACATTGATAACGTTCACAAATATCACCTCTTCACTGTTGGTCGTTAACTAAAAAAGAACTCGGTAAAACCACGAAATTACGCCATCTAATACGATATTTTTCGAGACAGAAACAACACTGAATATCTTTAAACACGGTAGGATGAGTAGGGATACAGAGAGAAGGGAACAACTGAAGCGAAACTTATCACATGACTTGTTTATCTTTAACAGCTGTTTTCTCGAAAACTTGTGTTTACACCGAAGGTCCCTTTTCGTAGACCGGGTCACATATATAAAAATGAATGTCTGCCTGTTTGTTTGTGCTTTATAGGAGGCCAAACCCTTGGACCGATCTTCCTTGAACATGAATCTTCCAGCATGTTACTGTGACTCTGGAAGGAATAATAGGCTATATGAAGTTTTAATTGGACAAAGGGAAGTGGCACCTCCCATATAACCCAAAAACTTAAATCGCCATATTTTGGCCATTTTTTGACCTACGTCGACGATATTTGGTACATATGGTATTGGCATAATTAGGAATACGTACCAGGAGAAAAGTGGGTGGGACCCCGCCCCTTTTTAGAAAAATTAAAAATCGTAATATAGTCTTAACTACTGGACCAATCGTCATTAAATTTTCGCAATAGTATATCCTTGACTATATTAAGTTGCGAGTGGACAAAGGGGCGTGGCCTCGCCCATATAACCCAAAATTTAATATCGTCATATCTTGGGCATTTTTTGACCTACGTCGACAATATTTGGTACTTATGGTATTGGCATAATTAGGAATACGTACCAGGAGAAAAGTGGGTGGGACCCCGCCCCTTTTTAGAAAAATTAAAAATCGTAATATAGTCTCAACTACCGGACCAATCGTCATTAAATTTTCGCAATAGGATATTCTTGACTATATAAAGTTGGGAGTGGACAAAGGGGCGTGGCACCGCCCACATAACCCAAAATTTAATATCGTCATATCTTGGGCATTTTTTTGAAGTAAATATATAAATACTTTTAATATTATTTAATAACGAGTGGGGTAGCGAAGCACACCGGGTTCATCTAGTAACATGCATAAATCTGTGAAATGTTAAAATAAAGGGTGCCCCATTTGTTAATTTATGGTCATAGTTTTGAACAGTTGAACTTTACAAAGAACTGCTACATCCGCTATAACAGCAATTATAAAATTTGTATTTGAAAATTAAAGGGTGTCCCACTAGCTGATGTAATATGGTGTATTTGAATCATTGTAGACAGAAAGTTAAAATATTTTTTTTAATCGGTATTTTTTTAAAGAATTACTTCTGTTGTTTTAAACGTCCGCAAGCATTTGTAAATGGTTTGTCTTTTTCTTAAAAAATTGAAGAAATTAAAATAAAAATAATCTTAATCCGAACTATTTTATTAATTTTTTTTATATTCTTTGAAAACATAACTTTCATTCCGCATACGTTAGCAAAACTATTGCAAATGATGATTATTAGCATAATGACCCCATCTGAGTTTGAAAGTAGCAACACTTAATTGCCGAGAAATAAGTAAAACCCCTGCATATCATTATTAAGTATAGATTTTGGGCTTGGTTCTGTATGAAAGCATAATGCTGTCTGAATGATATGAATGTGAAAGACAGATGAACTCAACAAAACGGTGTAATGTACAAAGCAGCCCATGACAACTTTTGTTGGATACATGATAAAGTTTTTATTCATTAATTCAGAATTTGATCTGAATTGATCCCCTATACCGTGTGATTCAATTTTATTAGAAGTTTGCTTAAGGATTTTTTGAAATCGAACGTGATTTTATCCGTTTCTTGAATTTTTCTAGTCTACTGTTTGCTTTGAGAGTAAAGATGAAAAGCTTAGTTGCCATATTTAATTCTGCTTTTTTATAATTAAAAGAGAACTTTCTACAAACATGACTTAAAATATTAACCATCGTTACCTGTAATTTTTTCTTCACATTTCTGGCAATTATATCACTTTATACCAAAGCCACTGGTCACACTTTAATATGAAATGAAAATTAGTCAAGCGACTTTTTAATAACTTTGACTAAATTAAAATATATTCCACTGGGTGGCTTAATAGCAAACAAACCTAATGCTAGGCAATCGAGTTGCTTAATTTTCCACTGAGTGAGCGTGAACGTGAACTTTTAGTTAAATTCAACTCACTTTGTTAAAAAATCCTTAGCTAAATATCAAAACTAAGACACTCAGCTCTATAACCAGTGTTCTGCGGCATATAGATGCCACCAAATTTTATAGATTTCCTTTGAAAAGTTGTCATCAAGTTGCTCGACAGATTAGTCAAATATTTTACTAAAATAGCGTAACCTTTCTTTTTACAAATAAACGAATGATAATTTGTTAGAAATTTATTGCGATATACGTATTTTTGGTCAAATATTTGATTAATCTGACCATGACTTTATAGACTTAAAATTGAGTGCATCAATGAAGCTTAACGGATTTTTAAGTAAATAAAATTTGCACATATGTAGTGAAATCAGTGCACAAAAAATCCTACAGATTCTATTACATTGAAAAAATTCTTATTACTTCAGAACCATCACCACAACATTATTGACCCGAACAAGATGTGGTTTAAACAGAATGATGCTTCGCGTTCAATAAACGACAGCATTGACAGTTGCTGTCAAGGCGATGTGATTTGAAAACTCTTGATTGTTTTCTGTGCGTTGATGTGGATCTGTGGTGTTTGTTAATTAACCAAAAACAATTTATGCCTCGTAGACCAACGTAGTTAGATTTATTCGTTTTATATCGTCAGCAGTACTCAGAAAAATGGCCAAAAATCACACATAAGGATGACTTTTCAACAAATGCTTAACAACAGACGCAGTGGCCATATGCCCGAAATTATTTTTAAATATTAATGCCGTGAACTGATCTCTTCAATAAGACTTTTTTATGTAAATTTTATTTTTTGTAAATGAAGTAAAACTAATTTTCGGCTTAAGTTAATTTCCAAAATTTTTTAAAAAGAAATATTATTAACAAATGTATGCGAACGTTTTCCAAAGAAAACAAAAAAAAATTAGACACTAGCATTTTCTGGATCGCTAAATCCTTCATCAGCATTTTTCGCATCTATCTTTTTTTGGTTGTATACATTGTAAACATCATCTATTTAACCAACTCAAAAATTTTTTATAAATTAAAATAAAAATAAATTTAAGCCAAAAATTAATTACTATTTAATTATAGTATCCAAAGTTCAACTATTGATTTCATAAAAAATTAAATTAAATTTCTTGTGCTTTTTTTACAATTTAAAGTCCTATTGGTTAAAAAACACTCTATACATAGTATGAAATCTATCGCCTGTAGTCTGCTTTAGAATGGAAATTATTTTATGGTAATTATTTCTAACAATTATTACATTCGATATTTAAAAAAAATAATTATTTTAACTAAAATAAATTTCCAATTACATTTCTTCCAGTTATTGAATTCTATTAGTTTTAATTTAAGCTTATTACATTGATAACATTTTCCATTAGACTTATCTCATGATTTGACTTAAATATTTTCCACCTTATTTAAATCTAATAATAATTCGTTACATAACCAACACACATCCTTAAAATACAATCTCTTAAGAACACACAGAAAAAAAAAATGAAAAAATACATATAAAATGTATAAAAATAATTTTTTTTTCCCATTTGTATTTTATATTTATTTATGTTTTTTTATTGCTTTTTCACATATATTTGTATTATCCTATTTCTATCACATTATTGAAGGCATCCATATCGATTTTTTATAACCTCTAGCAAATATGTTTAAATTGTCTTCTTCATCATATTTATGTATATTTCGTTACGTTCGTATTACTAAAATATACAAAATGAATATTGAGAATTATGTTAGATTGTGCTTCTGCTTCTGCCTCTGCTCCTTTTTATGATTAAGTTCATTTAGGCCAACCGTATGGGAGGTAGGCAAAGGTTTACTTTTATCTTGGAAAAAAAAATCTCTTGTTAAACATAAAAAATATCTATAAGAAAAAAAAAAACAACTTTAAGCGTTATAAATTCACCTTATCTATAGCTGCTAACAAACACATACACTTTTGAATATTCTTTATACTACCTAACCTCTTCTCTCTCCCCCTACTTAATATTTTAAGTGATTTTGCTTTTATTACATTTTCCTATTTTGCCTCCTTTGGCATTGTAAGTAGGTCTATGCACGTTAAGTCAATCCACAGTAATGTGTCTAGATGGTGCCTACACAAACACATAATTTCCCTATTCCTTTTCTAGCCAAGTACATATCACTTGCATATCTGGTAGATGTAATCAGCATTTAGGCGTGATAGAACAGCTCTAGTGTTATAAATGTTATAAAAACAAATTCCTCAAGCGAAACGAAAATTATAGAAAAAAAAAACAAAAATAAAATAATAAAATTTGTGGCAATTTATTGAGAAAATAATATTTAGATGTAGATAAAAATAAAGTTAATTTTGTTATAAGAAATGCTAAAAAAAAAACAAAAATTGTAAAATAATATTTTTCAAGTATTAAATTACGTTAAAAACATTAGATAAGTGAAAATTAAGGCGTATGAGCAATATTCGTATGAGTTTTATTTATGCTTTAAAATTAATATTAAGTATACGTCTACCAATTAGCAACTTAAAAATAATTTACATATAAAGGCTTAAGTAATAATTCTTTATTAGCTAAAGAAGAGCTAAGGAACAAATATGAGCCACTTAATAGAATTAAAATAAAATATAAAATAAATGTGTTATCTTGCAAATTCTGTATATGTAAGCTGTAAGGATTTTATTTTTTTTCCCAAGAGAAAGCATACGTGCTTGGCATAACACAGCTGAAATAAATTTAATAATTTTGTTTATAGAGGTATTTTAAAATTTATCTTTATTAATGCAAATTGTAAAGCAATTCTTAAGCAACGTGTTTATTCAAGTATTCGTTGTTATATTTCTTGATTAGCAAAAAATATGATGCTTAAAGATAATATGTTTTTAATAAAGATTTGAAAAGAATATCTGGCGAAATTCACTGGTTTAAATTTTGTAATACGAGTGCTGCTATATATATTTCTGGCCTGGCAACACTGAGTGCTGCCAAGTGCAATCTGACATTGCCATTGGAAAGCTTGTCATTTTTAAGCATAATCGTACTCAAAACGTTTTGACGTACGATCATTATTTGTGTTGTTTACAGTGACTTTAAAAAATTAATATAGAAAAAAATGGAAATAACACGTGAACATTTTCGTGCCATCATTTTTCACAACTTTCGACGTGGATTATCACGACAAGAGTGCATTGATGAACTTAAATCTTTGTATGGCGATGAAGCACCATCCTATAGTAATGTGAAAAATTGGTATAATGAATTTAATCGTGGCCGAAGCTCGCTCAAAGACGAATTCCGTGAAGGTCGTCCAATAACGGCTGTTGTGTCAGAGAACATTGATGCCGTGCGTGAACTCATAATGCAAGATCGACATGCGACATACCGAGAGACATTTCTTCCACCAGCATATATTCGATACTGCATGAACACCTGGCCGTAAAAAAGGTTTGTTCTCGTTGGATCTCGCACAATTTAAAAGTCGCTCAAAAAAAGGCTCGTGTCGATTGGTGCAAAGAAATGTTGCAAAAATACGATTGCGGTGCTTCAAAAGACGTTTATAAGATCGTCACAGGTGACGAATCATGGATCTATGCGTATGAGCCCGAAACGAAACAACAATCGACCTTGTGAGTCTTCAAAGACGAGCAAAATCCAACGAAAGTTGTTCGTGGAAGAAGCACTTCGAAGCAAATGGTCGCCTGTTTCTTCGGCAAAACTGGTCATGTGGCGACTGTTCTGCTTGAGCAACGTAGGACGGTCACTTCTGAGTGGTACACTACAATTTGTTTGCCTCAAATCATCGGAGAAATTCGAAAAACCAACAAGAGAAGACGAATCATTGTTCACCATGACAATATGAGCTCTCATACATCGGCTCAAACCAGAGCGTTTTTTACCAGCCAAAACGTCGAATTAACTGATCGTCCGCCGTACAGCCCTGACTTGGCATCTAATGACTTCTTCTTGTTTCCGCACATCAAGAAAAAAATGCGTGGTCAACGATTTTCGTCGCCAGAAGAAGCTGTTGAAGTGTTCAAAAACCATGTTTTAGAGGTGTCGCAATCGGAGTGGAAAAAGTGCTTCGACAACTGGTTTGAGCGCATGCAAAAGTGTATAAATCACGCTGGAGAATACTTTGAAAAACAATAAAAGCATTTTTGATTATAAATATTCGCATTTTCACTATTAGGCCAGAAATATATAGAGCAGCCCTCGTATTTCTTTTAAGTTTATAAATAAAATAAATTGTGTTTAATAATTTTGGGTTTCATTAATTTTAAAAATCTAAATTAAAAAAATATTGTAAGTGTATTGTGACTTTATAACTCACCATCGATTAAACCGAATTCGACAAAATTTTTATTGGTATGAGCATGCAGATGGTTTATCTTAAGTTTTCAGGAAATCGGTCGACGATTTCGTGAATTATAACTTTTCATGATAACATGTGTTTTTTTCCATATAAAAAAATAACGCCTATAAGCGATGCGGTGTGTACTCGTATACTGTGTGCTGGCTTCATACACATGCTATTCAGTGTTAATATTCATGAGTAATGAAGCACGCGACGTTCTGCTAGTTATAAATATTTTGATAAATATATACCTTTCTTAGAAATTGTATACCCTTTGACCTTAATATTCAATAAATAATTGTTTTGGAAATTAAATTTGTAAAGCCAATAGACATAATAATAAATTTTGCCTGGGGAACAGCCTTAAAAGTTTATTTTTTTAAATTATTATTTAAGGCTGAAACTCTGCGTAAATTATAAAGGCCTATCTGATGCAGTTATAGCGATGCTCATTTAAATAAGAAAGTCCTAATTTGCATTTTAGCTGTCATTATACCCTTCACCAGGAAGCGGCCAAAGGGTTTTAATAAGTTTGTAATTCCGTGTGTTATTTCTACAATATCCATTTTCGATGCCATAAAGTGTGTATATTATGAATTTTTATGCATAGCGAAAACCATTGAGTGATGTCCATCCGTCCGTCCGTCTGTCTCTCCGTGTTAGTGTTGAAATCAAGTTTGATGAGGCAGAAAAAAAATAAAAGTCTCAATCGATCAGACATAATGTCGAAAGAGGTGCAACTGGAAATCATGTATTTCAGGGCAGCAAGCAAAACACCACGCCTACCTCTAATTTTTACATCATTTACGTCCACTTAAAAAAATAAATATATGAGGTGATAGATAAGTAAAAAATATCAAGTGAAAAAATTGGCGCTTGCTCATATTTTCCGGGTTACGGGGCTCTGAAATTTTCAAATTTTTTTAAATAATAATATGGGTATAATTTTAAAGCTTTTGAAGAGATCTTTAAGGAAATACTACAATTTAAAAAAAAGGCTTAACCCATTAACAGCCGATGTCAATTTTATGTAACAAAAATATATATGCAGTACAAGGTTTCTTTAATTTTTAATTCTCTGTCACCTTAATATTTGCTATTTTTTATTGGAGTTAATTCACTATACTTGATTTGCATAGATGGTGAAGGGTATATAAGATTCCACATAGCTGAATATAGCACTCTTACTTTTTTTATTTCTTGTTGTAGCAGCTGTAGTAATAAAACTTATGTGTAAACTATAAAGAACGTGGCATAAGCGTAAATAAGTAATAGGAACCCGTAGCACATAGCAGACATTAAAGCGATATTCCCTTAAGGGTTAAATTAAAGTCGGTGCTGATCTTTCCTAGTCTCTAACGAAGTGCTTCCAGGGTATAAGGGGAAACAGTCCGCCGGTGTGCAGGCATCAAAATTTGTACAGACAATGTATTACGTGTCGAAGGCGTTACCATTGTCCTTATTGACTCCTGTCACGGGAGCCTGTAGCCCATAAAAGGAGCCACCAATCTCTGCAGGCGGCTATTGGTGATGTTACTTCAGGATACAAGTAGTTTCTGTGGATAAGGTCGGTTCTGGAGGAAAGATGCGTTGCCGACATTTCGGTGTTTTATTGCACTCTCAACTTACGGGTCTCCAAGCCTTCACACAAAAGGTAGTTCATGTTGCTGACATTCATGTTCTTAGATTTGCAACTTCGTTGGCTGCTGGCGCTAGTAGACGTCTTGTACTGTACTCAGCGGTAAGAGCACCATCAGATAGATCCATCATGGTATGTGCTGACGTAAATCTTGATCATATTATAGCGATATTAGTAGGGTAATGTTTTTACTCTTGTCTATGTAAGTTGTATATTTTACGTAGCACAAATCGGTTATTTTCCAGCTGAGCACGAGGCTTTCAACCAGAAGCTCCTTTTTTGTTATAAATTAATTTTCACCCTTTACTAATTCCCGCACTAGTAACATGAAGTGACTTAGAATATTTTCAATAACATATTTGATACAGTAATTCAGGGCAACCGACAGTGATTCCTATCTTCATCAGCTGATGACACAATTTCTTCAACTATATATCATTACCTGCTTGTTGATTTTTAATAATGGTATATATATATATATATATTTCGTTTTATTCAAGTATTATAGCGAGTACCTAAATAAACAACCTTTTTTCCAAGTTTTTCATGTTACAACAACTTTCTTAATATTTTTTCATTGTAAATAGTTCTTAAAAGAAGCGCCAGTATGAATATGCTGTCATTATTGCTAACCCAGAAAATAAATTAAAAATTGTAAAAATATTTTGTTATGTGAGTTATTACGACCCGTTCTTTAGAAAAGATTTCAACGTCTTCAAGTCAAGTCCTCTCTATTTAATCAGAAGGGCTTAAACATGTTTATATTTACTTTTTACATTTAATACCTGTTTGTATGGATAGACAAATAATTGCTTAAAAAGACACTCCCGAAATTTATTACTTTTTAGCCCTTGCGTGAAATCTGTGGCAATTACTTAATATGTAAAAATTATAAAAATTTTAAAAGTTGCTTTTCGTTGGATTTCAAGTTTTAGATTTTATACTTTTTAAACTTCTAAGTTCCCCTAAGAGAACAAGGTTTTATATGAGACAAAATAGTACCAGTTGACCATCTCCAATGGTAAGATGACAGTTCCTTTTTATAACATTTTACCGGTTTCGTAACAGTTCTCGCTCCTTTAGAAGCATTGAAATAATATCCAATATAGCAGCTGCCTTATCGGACAGCACACGTTGCCGGTAACCGTTGGCTCAGTTAAATTAAATATATTGATTTATAAAGTTTACGAAAAAAGAATGAATATAAAGACAGACCAGAAAAAAAGTATTGATTCTATTTCATACATTTGTGTAAGTAAACACACTTTAATTTGCGTTGTATTGCCACTTAAAAGATTTGTTTGTACCCGTTTAATTTTTCAGTTACGCAGTTTGTTTATTGTTAATAATAAAAGGAAGGTTAAGTTAATCAAATGCTAAGTCATTCATTGCGTTTCTTCTTTATTCGCTTACTTAACTCAATTAACCTTAAAAAATATATTTGAAATCAATTTCGTTTTATTTTGATGCGTCATTTATTTTGCGATATTACGAATTACTAATATTAAAGTTAAGTGACAAACACAACGCAACATCCGTTGAGCATGGGAAGCAAAATCGTTGATTTTTTTATATAATTTATACCTCTTGTACTCTATCAATGTCATTCAAAACAAAAGGAGTAATACAGTAAAATTCTAGCCCCAGTTGATATTAAAGTTGAACTTATTTCAAGTATACAGACACCGCAGAAATTATAAAAGCAAGGAATTCTTGACTTTTGATCTTGGTCGATTTACTCAAGCATTGCTGGCTTTGGAGTGTCAAATTTAGCTGGAATTTTGTCATTACCATTAATATTTCATTTAACTACTATTTAGTGCTAATGATTATATTTTAATTATAATTTATTTTTAAAAATGATGATGAAATATTTATTAATTACAATAATTTGCATGCGAGTACGTGAGTTTGTGACTTTGTCCGCGTAATTCTAATAACATTAAAATATAACTTTATTGATTTCTAAATATAAAATAATTTAATATTTATCTACTAAATCTAAGCTTGGGTTTTTTTATTAGTCTTCCATACGATTGTTTTAAAAAGATTTTTCTACATCTTGAAAAAGTTTGCTCGGCTTTATTTTGTATACCATTGACAATATGTGTGCGTTACACTACATAATGACTTTTTACATTATTACATTTTATAATCTACTTCCATTTAACTCCTAATTGAATTCCTCTTTAGATTTAAACTCGTTCTGTTATAGTTTCAAGTTTTAAATTCGCTTTGTTGCCATTTTAAAGTTAATTATAGACCCTCTTAATTTATTTAACATGCAACAATTAATTATTTAGTTATTTGTTGTAACATTTTACAACCAACCAACACATATACATGCACAGATAAAAAAAATAAACTAAAATTATTGCTTAACTCTTAATTACTAGTTTTGCTTGAACAGAACTGATGTTATTTTAGATTTTTTTATTATTATTTCTTTTTTGTTTTTTCTTTTTAGTACAAATAAATAAATTTGTGAGTTTTGTTTTAAGGACCCTCATATATAACTTTTTGAACATTTTTTTTTACTTAAAATCTTTTTCCATATGTAATTTCATTGTTACGTGCTAAAATAAAATACATCATTTAGTAACAAATTCCCATATATACCAAACATACTCACATACACACATGTGGATACATACATATGCTTACACGTGTTCATAAAGAACAATCAAATGTGGCTACAAATGCAGCAAACAAAAACTTTTTGGTATAAAAAAAAAAAAAAAATAAAAACAAAATATAAAAATGAACTGTATATTCCTCTAATGAATAGAATGAATAAACTAAAATATATTAGTGGGTATATTGAATAGAGAACACAAGGTGGCGACTTTAAAAGATTTAAGGTTTGAAGCATGTAGAGCAGAAATATTGTAGCAACAAATATTTATGTTTATTCAGCATTTGCAAAAAGGATATACAAATTGCTTTTTACAATTTAAAGTTTATTTTTTTTTTATAATTTTGCTAATTGCCTTTCTAGTGTTGAGCAGCAACTAAAGAACGCTTTTAATAAAATGTTCATTTAGGTCATCAATGTTATCAAATGAATAAATTTGTTTTAAGGTAAACAAGATTATCAGAAGACCTCATTGCGTATTTTATAAAGAGACATAAAATACCTGATAATGCATGGAATTTTATTGTTCATTGACTAAGATAAAAAATTTAGTAATTAAAAAAATCTTTTATTTTTTAACATAATGTTAATTGTTATAATTTAATATATCTACAACTCGTATAATGGTCATCTTTATAATCACACAAAATTTTGTCAAAAAATCTCTATTAGTTTTAAGTCCGGCCTAATATCCTTTTTTTGTAAATATGGGCTAACTATGAATTTTTAAATTTTTTATTTTATATTTTCTTTGTTTCTATTGTCAAGAAAGTTAAAAATCATTACTTTGCTTAATCGTTACTTTCTAAAAAAAATATAACGCAATTGCCATAAGCAAGGACATTTTTTATTATTCTCAAATCTGATGTAATTTTAATATCTGAACTGCGTATTGGTTAATTTGCTGCAAAAATTAGTTAACTAAAAGTAGTACCTGTTCCCCTTCGCCTTCTGTATTCCATATAAAAGCAATAAGTTTCTCATGGATTTACGCAGGTCCTTGTAATTGATTTGTAAAAATATTCAGGACCAATAAATATTGTTGATTTTTTGCAAAAAAATAAACTAAGCCATTTGCTTTCGCTGTATCTTCCTATTTAGTTTCTTGAAACATTTACTTCTCTTAGGTTGCAGAACATCATTTAACTTTAAGTTGAATTGAAAAAATAAAAAAAATAAAAAAAACACGCTAAATACAGAAAAAGACTTGATTTTAAATATAGTTACAACTTTAAGGGGAACCTCTATAACGAAACAGAATTATATGCGAACATGTTTTACATCAATTTAACTTACTCCCACCACAACCATAAACTGTCACTCAAATGTTAAACAATTGAAAAAGTTTTTATAACAAAGACTTTGTACTAAGAAAAGTTTAACATTTTACATGTTAAAGTTTAAAGTTTGAAATTGAATTTTAACCACATTTTATATGTGGAGGAATTTCCATGAGGTAATAAATTCTAAAGGATTAAGGTATGAACATAAACGTTTGTTATTTCTTCAAATAAATCTATACGATTACAAACTTCAGAAAATTTAACAAATAGAGGAGCTGTCTTTTAAATAGTTTTCTAAATTGTGATTACAAAGTTGTTGTCAACAATGTAGTTATTTTGTTGTAATAAGAAATTGCAAGATATGAAGACTTTTGATTATTAAATAATATATGGGAATTAAAGCTTCTTCATGTTGAGCACAGGACTGCAGGTTAAAAGGATTATAAACTTAAACAAATTTTGATTACTTTTTAAAATAAATTTTTTTATTTTTTTTTTTTTTTTTTTTTTAATTTTTAATTTTCACCCTGACCAGGATTCGAACCATCGATTTTACAAATTAATGAAATTTTCGGCTTTTGGTTCTTTTTAATTAATTTTCTAAACATTTTTAGAAAGAAAAATTATTTACAAATGTATTTACAAATGTATGAAAACGTCCGCATACATTTGTAAATAATTTTTCTTTCTAAAAATGTTTAGAAAATTAATTAAAAAGAACCAAAAGCCGAAAATTTCATTAATTTATAAATTTTTTTAGATATAAAATAAAACAAAAAAATAATACAAAGGAACGGTCACATACCTCAATTTTTAGTTTAAAAAAAACCCCATAGGCGTATGATTGATATTTAATTAATGCATAGATATCTTTTCCATAACTTATACGCATTATAGCCCTGTTTCATTTAAAAACTAATATGTCATTTCAAGTAGACAAACTTACAATTTTGTAGGTATTAAAATTCTTTCAAATAATTATTTATTTTATATCTAAATAATTTATAATTACTCTTATTGTAATGCATAATCACATTTAAAACTAATTGCCAGAAGGTAATAAATTTTTCTTGATTAAAGTTACCACATTAGTGCCATGTAGTAAGTGCCATATAATTTATGAGATTAAAATCTTAAAAGACTTTAAATTTTTCCTTTATAGTAATTACAAGCTGAATGTGAATTTTGTAGTTCAACATGAATAAAATGTATTATGAAGAGGCGTATGATTATTTATTATTGCGGAAAAAAAATTAATAATAATATTAATCATACGTGTGTTCAAAATAATACATGTTTTGTGTTGAAAGGATTAAATCGAATTGATTATAATTTTCTATATTTTTAAGTCGCTTAAATTAATTGTTTTAGGTTGTGAATGGAAAAAATAGAATGGAGTTTCAAAATTAATGTTAGCATTAAATTATTTTGCCCATTGTTTATTAATCGATAATACAATATTCTAGTAAGTCAGAAAATTTTGATATTTTTCAATCATATAAACACAAAATTCACAAATTTCTTTGGTGGAAAATGTACGTGATAATGAAAAAAGAAAAGCAAGAATAAAAACTTAAGACTGTGTATATATTCCTTAAAATATTTGCGGTTTTCTATTTTTCAAATTGGTTGGTCAAATAGGTGACTAATATACACTAACAAAATATGAAAGTGGCAAAGAATGAAGGATCCAAAAAAGTATAGAAATTATCAGAATTGTAAAAGCAAATAATGCTGTGAAGATTATAAAAAAAACGGAAGGTTTGCACCAAACTTTGAATATTCTTTATATACACGACTGCTTATCTGCTCAAATTGAGATCAACAAAGTGGTAGTATAAGGTAATGTTTTTACTGGATCCAGATTACCTGTTCGTATATCTTTGAGTATTTTTAATTAAATACAGTGCTTCAACAGAATAGCTTGCTACATCTTTGGACTAATTCATTGTGAACTACAGAGAAATTGTGTCATCAAGTTTCAGCACTAACGACTCATTGTCACCATGGCTTTCGTAACGGATGCTCAACAACAACAAATCTGCTACAACTTACAAGCGAAGTTATCTGAGAATTCACTATTGGTCAACACATTGATGTCATTTACGCTGACTTTGGTAAAGTGTTCAAACAAGCTAAACAAGTTAAAATTGTTATGATATTCTCATGAAATATTTATAAATTTAAACTAAACTAAAATGTATTACTGCGGGGAAAGCATATCCATATGGCCATTTCACTACTGCTCAAATAGCTCATCAGTGGATTTTACCCAAATTTTGTATAGAAAACTAGAAAGTCTTATATCAAAAGCCAAATTAATTAAATGAGAACTCCATTGATTCAATAAGATAGAAGACAATAACAACTCAAAAATGTTTAATACAAAAAACACAGCAAACATTCAATAACTATTTTTATTTTTTATTTCATTTTTCTACATAAGGGATCCAAAACAAGTTTTTTTAAGTAGCCATCTTGGTCCAATTTTATTTACGCTTTTCATCAATGATTTACCCACTGCTATCAAATTTTCAAATGTTCGAATATACGCTGATGATGTAAAATTTTTCATACTTACAACCACTTTGACAACCACAATGCCCTTTAACAGGATCAAGACAGCTTTTTTGTTTGGTGCATGATGAACTTAATGGAGTTAAATTTAAAAAAGCGCAAACATATCCACGTTTTCAGAAGAATTGATACATACAATCCGTTCCTTTTTGAGGGTCATCAGTGGAAATTGTTGGCTCGATCCTAGATTTAGGTATTTTATTAGATGCTAAATTAAACTTTATTCAACATATTGCTATGATATCAAATAAAGCCCGTGGGGTACCTGCTTTCATCAAGCGATAGACCAAGGAATTCACTGATATTTACATCTCCAAGCAGCTTTATACATCTTTAGTAAGGCCAATTTTAGAATATGGGTCCGTTGTTTGAGACCCACGGTATATCGTACATAGTAATAAAATTGAGTGTGTTCAAAAACAATTTCTGTTTTTTAGTTTACGAAATGTGTACCGAAATAATTTACCGTTATTTAAAACTAGAAATGCTGGAATTGGGCTTTCGTCTTAACAAAGCCGAAGAACTATACTCAATGCCATGTTTTTATTTAATTTAATTACTGGAGATGTTTGTTTGGTCTTTCTTCTGAAAAACTTATACTTCAACATTCCTGTACATCCAAAAAGAAATTTTAAACTAATACAAATTCAAAATTATCCCAAAGATGACCGCTTTAGAAGAGTTTGTTGCGATTTTAACAATCGTTATAGTTTAATTGATTTTTTTTAAATGTAAAGATTATTAAACGCAATATAATATTGTTTTTAAATACTTAATGTAGATGTAATTTTTGGTAATGTAATTTAATTTTTTAAATTGTAAAAAACCATATGTATGTATATCAGTCTGTAAGGAGGTTTTTCAATGGACTCAGAAAAAAAAGTATATATCATATACGCATATGACTTCGTGCACTAATCAAATTCTGCAATGTGACTTTAAGAGCTTCATTAATCTAAGATTGATGCTTCAATTTTTACAAGATATAAAACTCGGAAAGCCTGAGTAGTTTATGAAAAGATTTACTTTTGACCAATCCATAAGAACTAATATATTAATTGTATCCCGGCAGTCTTCTCTTATAAGGACTAGGTCATATTTCATCAGGATTTCAAGGTTGTGGAATTCTTTCATTCTTATTGTTTAGAAAATTATCAATAGAAAATCTTTAATAATTGTGTATAATTAGCTGCAACAGAACTATATTAAATTGTCATTGTAATTTTTTTCTTTTCTTTGCTTGTTAAAAATTTTACACATTTTATTTTATTTTAAAATAAATTAAAAACATTTTTTTTTATGTATTTGCCACATAATTTAACTGGATTAATAAGGCCCTAAGGGCTATACCTAAATCTATATTTTGAATAAGTTAAAATGAAAAAAAGAAATAAATATGATTTTAGTACTTGCTAGCTTTTTTAAAACGCAAACGATAACCAGGAAAACTTCATCGGCATTATATACCTTCGTCTACTATCACTCCAATTATATTCATGGTGTTCATTTATAACAAAATTTCATATTCATTTGCTTTAATACGAGTACTTTTATAAGCATAACATTTTTTCTTTGCAAATTTCATTTTCAATTGAAAATATTTACTTTAACTTAACGTGTTGCCACGAAAAAAAAAATCGTTTAATTTGTAAATGGCATAAGTATCATCATTTTATAAAGTTTTTGTTTCTGTTTGTGGGCTTTAAAAAACTAAAAAAAAAAACTTTTTTTCAATACGAGTACAATGTATTTTAAATAAACATTTTATTCTTACTTCAATTTTAAAATAACTGCCAGACTCATAGTCAGACTCTTGAATAATATTTGTTTGTAGTGGTCAATTGCAATTTTCATTTGGTTTCAGTACCCACAAGTGTACACGCACACATAAGCAAACACATAAATGCTGCTTTTCAAACACTTACAGTCAAAAGCAAATAAAAACTTTTCTCTTTTTTTTTTAAATTTAATTTTTTTCATTTATGTGAATTAAAGTATTGAGTATTTGGTGTGTAAATGTTACAGTTTTTTTGGGATAAATATTTATTTTACACGCATAGTATGCAGAAAAGATGTGAAGCGTTTAACAAGAAAAACATAAAATTAAAAAGGAAAATTTGTTTTATATAAAAAATTGCCCGTTCGTAGTTTGTTATTAATACTCATGAAACTGGGTAGAATGAATAAAAACAGCAACAAATTTTTAAAGCACATAAACATTACTGCCATATGATTGTGATGATGAAGTCTACTATAATAATGAGTTTTTTTTAACAAAATTGTTTAAAGGTATTTTTTGTTGCTTTATTTGTACTGAAGTATCATTCAACTTCGAGTCCTCATTATTATCAGCATCATTTTTATTATAATTGTTGCTGGTACTTGCATTTATATGGCCCACAGATTTCCTTTCCCTTTAAGTTATCATTTGGTGTGTTGTAATTTTTTTTGTAATAAAAAAATGTCTGTAGTTTAATTTCGCAAATCAAGTGTCCGACTTTTAAGTGCCGTCATAAGTTTAATTTTTAGAGTAAAAATTTTGGTTTTTTACAGCGGAGCTTTTTTTATGCAAAACAACATTTTTGTTCTTTAATGTTTTACATTTTTTGGTGATTCTTGAAATTTAAGATGTTCAAATAAATATTTGTTTAATGAGAAATCAAAGTATCTTGAATGCTCAGGTTTAATTAAAAAGAAAGGCAACATTTTTTTGAAACATTTCTATTCCTATTCCTATTCTGTATATAAAATACATTGAATAAATTAAAACGCACTTATTAAGTGACTCGTGCAAGAGACAGTTCAATCTAAAAATATTCTTATTTTTTATTACAAATTTTTTAAAATGTTTCAATCAGTGTTGCCGGTTGGTTAAATTTTTTACATTTTTTTGTAACTTATTAAGGCTTTACTTAATATCTATATATAATTTTATTATATTAGGCCAAATTTTCGTTACTTCTGGTACAGACACGAAATAAAGTAATATCACTGAAAGAGTACTTGTTTCATTATTTGAGGTAAGATATTCTCTTAACATTTCAATTAGATTTTAATAACAAATTATGTTGAAATAAATAAAAAATAAAATTTTTGAAGTTTGATCTGGTAAATTCGTGAAAAATTACAAAATGTTTCTTGCTTCATGTTTAGAAACAGCAAAATGTTTCTGGCAACAATTCAACAATCCAACTGTTAAATTATATGTGCTGCATTTCGTGCCAAAATCTAAGCACTTTGTTCAAACTTGCGAAAATTGTTAGAAATTTTAGTTATTCAGCTTGAAAAATTTGTCAACCGTACCAATTTGAATTTAAAAGAAGGTTGTCTTTTAATTTCCTTCAGGAAGTGCCGGATTAGAATACAGAAAAATAGTAATTTTACGTTAAAGTATCAAGCAAATAAGGATTAACTTAGTCTTTGAAAGAAAAAGGTTATACGGACTTATTTAAAATAAAATCTTTAACTAATTTTATTTTATGCTAGAGCATGCATGCACTAGGAAAATGGCTTCTTAAAAGATTTTCCGAAAATCTAAAAAACTACACATTCTTCAAAAATTTACAGTTTAAGAATATTAACAACAGGAAAAATTTGGATTCGGTGTATAAAATTTTAACAACATCCATGGACTCCAAAGTTGCATTAAGCACAACAAATTTCATGCCCAGAGACATTTTTGGCTTTTGAACAATAGTTTACGATAATGCTGAAAATTATTTTTTTTTTTCGTAAAATTGCTGCTTTTGTGTTCAATCTGTTAACTATGCCAATAAGGAAAGCATTTATAGAAAGAATATTTTCGTGCATGAACACCAAACTGAGGAGTAAAAAATTTCTGAATCACTGATTAGAATAAAATCCTTTTTAAATAATTATAAAATCTTTGGGTTTGAAGTTCCTGAAGCAATAACGAAAAGTTTTAAATCGGAAAATATGTACAAAAGAGTTGAAGAAGATCACGACGAATTTTTTTTAATAAAGATGCTTCTTTGTGGGGCAAAATTTGGGATTTTTGTTTAGAAATGGGGATTTTTGGGGATAGGAGCCAGAATTTTTCTGGTAACACTGGCATTGAGTCCTAACTTATTCCTCATGAGTATCACAGTATGAAATTTTTTTCTTACGTTTTTTTTTATATTATTTTCGCGTTGTGTTTATTCAGCCTTGTTATTTTCCCAGAAATATGGAATAAAACAATTTACTATACTTTTTTATATTAATTACATTAAATTACTATTAATTTAAAGAACATTTCAAAGTGTAAATTTTAATGAAAAAATTTAAATTTTTTGAAGGAAAAGCGTAACTTTTTTTAACTTTCCCTGGCAACACTGGTTTAAATAGGTCCAACTATTTTCATATTTATGCAAATAATTTTTTTATTTACAGCCTTTATTTATTTAACTTTATTTATATTTAACGCATGCCTAGCGGTATGCTATTTTTTAATTACACCCGGAACATATGCTGTAATTTTCTAAGGCTAACCAAAAATTCGCTAATGAATTTATACTTTTTAATCCATGCACTTATTTAATTCCTTTTAGATAAGGCAATTTATTATAAATGAAGTAATTTTTGCGCATGCCTTAACGTGTTCTACACAATTTTATATTTTTGGAAATTGTTTTCTAATATTCAAAAGCTATATTTTTACTTGCCTGAAATATTTTGCATTTTATTAAAGGTTTTTAAAGTGTGATTATAGTTCTTAAATTTCTTAATATGGTCCTCATTAGATGACGGAATTTTTCATAAAATATGTATTTCTTTATGCTACAATTCTTAGAATTAATTTTTTTCTTATTAACATGTATTATTTTCAATAATTTTCTGTTAGCTCCAATTACTTACAAAGTTAATAAAATATTTTTTTATGCCTGCCTTAACATATGCTACAATTTTCTAAGAGTATTAAAATTTCTCAACATATTTTCTTGTTTTAAAGTTTGCGCTAAAAATAAACCCTTTTAATACTTTCGTTTACTAAATAAATGTCCCTGGATAAATCACTTAATACTGTTTCCATTTTATCTTACAAAATAATAACCACAACATTGTGTGGCATTTTGCTTGGCGTGTACTTGTCGTTTACTTAAAGGCAATCGAAGTAACACCTTTTTGATGTTTTTTGTCTGTAATTAAAAATGTTTGTAAGTTTTTGTTTCCGCAAATTAATGCCTGTCGGCGTTTGTTGACTAAAATTAAGGCGTAGAAAACCTGCAAAAGTTTTAAATGTATTTTAAATATAAGTTTTTAGTTTTGACAATTAAATTGATGCAAAGAGTATTAAGATTTTTAGAAGTAATTTTAAAATGAATTCAGCATGTAAGAGATTGAACAATTTCAAAATATTATTGCTTTATAGCAAAGGATTGTTCTTATTCTAGCTATTTAATTATTAATAATGTATTGGTACGATGATCGGATTGTTTGGTTAAGAGAAATTTTACAAATTCTTATAAAATTTAGAAAATATAGCAGATTATTTTCACTTTAAGTCGTCAATTTATTAATGTCTTCCTCTGTGTAATTTTATTAATTATCTTGGATTGAAAAAAAAATCCCCCAATATTAATTTATTTCTAGGTTTCTTTTATTTTGATTGCCAAAATGTCTGCTTGTCATTAACATAAGACTTATTCATTGAGATATTTTACCATGTTTTTGCGCCAACTTCATTTACTCATTGCTTTTCACTGACATCTTACTCCTTATGCACTCATGTATGTTCATGAGTTTGTGTTTGAATGAGGCATTTTTTCATTTTTTTCTTGTTTCTTACTGAATTTCATTAATTAATATTACTCATACGCCATATAGTTCAACAAATTTAATTTATCATTTAAAGACACATAAACTGAAACACACACCCCACCCAAAATACGCACTTCTATATACAGAAAAAAAGAAGAAGAAAAACAAAAAAAAGCTCGTAAATCTTATTTACAATTTGGTAAAGTAAATTGCTGTCTCATAATACTTAAAGCACAGCAAGAGTTCGCTGGCAGCAGCAAATACCAACAACAATGTAACAGATATTGTATATATTTACTGATATACTAACTGAATATGCATACATGCAAAGAATAATTGAAATGACGCCAACAACAAGCAACTAGATAAAATTTTACAATGCACTTGTTTTAGCTTAATGAAAGAAACAAAGTTATTTTTTATTTTATTTTTTAATTTAATTTTTTTATTATTTTGGCATTTTACCACTTGTAAAAAAATCTTAAAAATATGCAAATAAAGTAATTGAATCAAGTGCGTCTTTTGTGAATGATTTTATAAAATTATTTTTTTTTCTGCTATGAAAAGTTTGCAGCAACATGTTGCTGATACATGTTTACTTACTAGTTTATAAAATGTTATTCTTTATTAAACTATGACAAAAACTATCGCTTTTATTGCTTTTAAGTATGAAACAATATTTGTTGTTACGTACAATTCCACATAAACTGCACCAACTACTCCAACTGCAATATAATATTAAAATAATTAATAAAAAAAAAATGGTGTAATGTCACCCACTTAAGTTAAACAGTTTAATAAACATGTTGCTAGAAACGTTTCGCAACATTTTGAAAAATGAACAGAGAACGATTTTAGAATTAATTTCTAAAGCTCACAATTTCCTAACATTTCAATAGGCAAGCTTCATAGTACTTAAACCAGTTGCTTGCGAGATAGTACCATGGAGATTGAAGAAGATTTTAATAAATAAAAAAGAATTGTAATGTAATGTATATCACAATTAGAGAACCCTTACAGACCTAATTATATTAAATTTTAATCTGACCTGATTAATTATTTGCTGACAGTTTCAATGACGTAGGTATGATTTTGAATTTTTTGTGGAAAGTAAATGTCCTAAAATTTTGGGGATTGACTGAGAATATTGATGCACAAAATTTTGTTTATTTTTATTAAATTAAATATTTAATTCTTTTAGTCTTTAGCATTATTAAAGCTTTCATGCCGCGTTTGCAGCTACTTTAGCAACAGTCTCTGCTTCAGTTAGAATAATATTTTTTTCTTAAATAGATTAAGTGCCGAAGACAAGCAAGCCTGCTCAATTGTCATTGGTGATATTAATAGTTCAGGCAAGAAACAAAGCTGTAGAGTGGATGCTGGGTAGTACTGATATTTCCAAGCAAATCATTCTAAACGTGGTGGTTAATTTTGCTTTGTATTCAGTAAAAATAATCGCTTTTAAACTTCTTAGAATCTTCTGGTGATTGCAACCAATGTACTACTTTCACAAAAAGTAACTTTTTGAAACAGATATTGGCCTGGAGGCGTCATTGGATTAAATTTCTTTGAAAATGATTGTGGTGAAAACATGAACTCTTATACTCTTAAATAAATAAAATAATAATGATAAGTTTATCTTATGATTTACCCTGGATAGCCAAACATATCGCTCAGTTCGTGAGTTTGCTTCACAGAATGATTCTAAGTCGATTGTAAAAAAAAAAAGAAAACTCAAGTGAGTGGACTTCACCTTACAAATTTAATATTTATTGATTACATATATTTCTTACATTTTTATTAGCCAAATTGTTTGGTAAAACCGAAAGACGCGAAGAACCAGAAAATTCTGCATTATATTCTGCTAAGGAATTAACGCAATCACTTGCAGTGTTTTTTCTTAATAAATTTTGAAATTAAAATACATATACGTGAACTTAATCCGTATTAAAATATTCATTTAAAAAATAAACATTTTTTTAAAAATCCTTCCTATCAAAATCCTGTAGTCCCTAATTAAACTTAATTTAATTATTAACAAACGTTTACCCACTTTTTAAGAAAAAGACAAACTTATTTTAAAATTATTTAAATTTGCATTTCCAAATAAAACAATTTACATGTCATTCAATTATTTGTTTATTAAACAGTTTAAGTATTTTTGGGATAAATTTCAGCAAATTTTCAAAGAGCTCATTAATTATTTATGATACCTTTAAGCCTTTCAATATTGATAATAAATGCAAATTTAAAATACATACACTTTTCTCTAAATTCGTACCTTTACTCTTTGCTCAATTTTACTGTATTTTTTTCTGTTTAAAATGATAATGATTTATCCACAAAATAATTTACAATAAAAAAAAAATAAATCATAAAAATAATAAAATAACATGCTTATAAAATGTGTATGAAGTTAAACGATTATAAATAAAATTAAATTATTTGTAAATTATTTGTTTATATAGGAAAAGTATGTTATAAATATTTGTTATTGATATTAATTTTATACAAATGTAACGCACACCAATTTGCATACATGTAGAAGTGTAAAATATATGCAGGCTTTTACTTGTTTGCTAATAAACTGATACATGTGTATACAAACCATATTACAACAACAACAACAACAGCAACAACAACAGCAGCAATAAAATATAACCAAAATCATAATGTAATAATCGTGTTAAACAAAATAAATTAAATTGATAATGTAACCAGATGTAAAGATAAATCATAAATATAGAAAACAAACAACGATGTATAGCAATATGTATTTAAATATGATTTGACAACAAAAGTTGTACAAATCACCCAGTAAATATTTAAGTAAAATTTTGGATTTTAGCTATTTTGGAAATAAAAAATTTTTAACCATTATTTTAGTGAAGAAACTCAATTAAAAAAAGCAAATATTGGGGTGAGAGAAATTAAAAATAAAAAATTAATAATTTTACATAAAAATGTCATCGGCTCTTAATGGGTTAAAAAAAATTTAAAATATTTTACTATTTCCTTAAAGATGTCTTCAAAAGCTTTTAAATGAAACCTATATTGACAACTTAAAAATAAAGGTGCAAAATCCTATTTTTCTATGAAAAGTTCAGAGGCCCATAATTTGAAAAAAATTGGCGGGTGCCGATTTTTTTGATTGATTTTTACTTGTTTTTTTTATTGGAGCTACTTCACTTAAAAAGATTCGTTTTAAATGATACGCAATATAAGAGGTAGGCGGGCCGCTGCCCCGAAAGAAAATTTTCGAAACTATGTCTGATCGATTGGGGTATTTAAATTTTCTCTAGCTCGTCTAGTGCCTTGACAAAGCTGATTTCAATACTAGCACGCACAGACAGATGGACATTGCTCAATCGAATTTACTTTGCATAAGAAATCAAAATATATACAATTTATGGGGGTCGGAAGTTACAAACGGAATGACAAACTTGAATACATTACCTCTCCACTTTTTGTGGTGAAGGGAATACAAGCGTGAGGACTTAGGAACGACGTTTTTTTTTTGTATAAATCTTGGCAAATTTAGGTTTACTTGATATTTGTAGAAATGAAAGCTGTATAGAATCTAAAGTTGTAAAAAATAGCAAAAAAAATTACATTTTTATTAAGAAATGTATTTTACGAAAAAACATCACATGGCATTAACATTTAAATATAATTTGGAACATATGGCCATCGTGCCAGTTTTTGACTAAGCGCATTCTGGACATACATTTTTAAGTCACTGTTCGAAATACCTTCAATATTTCAATTTTTACTGGGTTATCAACATTAAATAGTGACTTCAACGAGAGTGACTAACCGAAAGGCTAATTGACATGTCTGTTTTCCACAGTCAACTTAAAGAACTTAAATAACCCGCTAAGCCAAAAAAATGAACCCCATTGCTGAACTCTATTTTGTTACAAAGGATCAGTTGCTAACTACTCTGGACACCGAGAGGCGAAAGAACAGCGCATCTGATAGTCATGTGACTTTATTCATATGCCAGTTGGCTCTTGTATAGATGTAGGGAAGTACTCGTAAATCATGCTCATAATCAAGCCCTTCTACTACTGAAGACTACTTCAAAAATCAGGTACACTTGTGAGTGGAAATATGGCTGTTGATCTTATGTGGCCGTTGTTACCAACCGCGGCCGGCGACGTGGTTACGAAGGCCTCAATTTAATTTATATTTCTACACAGCAATATAATTTTTCCTAAGGAAGCACATTGCCTTATGATACCAGCAAATTTAAATTAAAACAAACGTTAAAGACTTCTTAGTTCTTATTTATTATTATTTTTCATTTGTATTTCCAAAAATACGTAAACAAATTTCACCTTTACTTCTTAAATTTTTAACTAATCTTTAGTATGTTTGTTGGGTATTTTTTCAGTATTTAAACTAATAAAATTTTTGTTTGATGCACTTGGCATTAAAAACATAAATGTAAACGAAGAAAATTTACTATTTTTCCTTTATTCCGTGTCATGCTAACACATTGTTAATACACAAAAAAGTATTAAAATCTTATGGCATTAAAATGACATTAAAAAATGTTGGCAACATATAAATTAATACAGCAACTAAAACTTAAAACATATGAAAATATTTTTGTTCACTAATTTCTGAACTAAGTTTTAGAAAACTATAGAAGTTTTATAAGAAATATAACTTTTATATGATTTCTCAATATACCAATACTTCGTAAAGGTGGTATTCAATACAATTTGTTTTTATTATCAAAAACTATAAAATAGGAAATTAATTACTGCAAGGAAAGCATATTTATATCGTTATTTATTTCCTTAAACTGCCTTTTTTATTTTATTTTAAAATTCACAGGAGAGGCTTGAATATAAAATCGCTCACAGAAGTAACAGCTTGCACATATTTACTGGCGCACTAGCAATAATCCGTCGATGATCGCAGAATTGGATTAATCCATTTGATATAATGCTTAACTTACTTCCTTAATGCACATTCTCTTGCTGGCCATATGGTAAAATATCTTTAAGTTACTGTATAAAAGAAAATTTAATGGTGATATCATATGATGTAGGAATTACAGAAGCAATGTGACCACACTGTCTCTTGTACTATTTGAATTATTTCAAGAGCTGTACTTGACATTTAACCATTTTACAGAAACCAAAAATACCACAAAAATCGGTATCAACTAATTAAAAAACAAGCTTTATTTTGTCTTGTCGCAATACTGAGCAACTGCTCCAAAAAACTATACAGTCAAACGGATATGTACTGCAAGAAAAATAAAATTTGGCAACTCTTTACGCATCTGAAGCTATTTGTGTTATTGTCCGTTTGCGTATAAATGACAAAACAGTATAAATTTACTTACACCACCAATTAGCGTGGTGGTGAGGGAGTGTTTAAGCAGGAAGGTTAAGCTAACAGCTGTTTTAATTTAGGCTGCGTTAGTTGATGTGCCTTTGTATTTTATTTAAAAAAGATCTGAGTTCAAATCCCAGCAGGCCCTTTGTTTTGATGCTGATAGGCTATTTAAAAGCGAACAAATGGACAATTGTCTGCGTCAATTGACTTGCTATGTATTTATTAAATAAAAGATTTTATTTTAAATCCCCCAAAAATTCCAAAAAAATATTGTTCAGTAGCCCGAATAAATGAGTTATTTAAAGGCGTATGAAACAGTTAAAGCCTCCTAGAGACTGTGTTTCAAAAATAAGGAAAACCTATGGCCGAAACCTAGAACGAGTCTTTGCTAGGAAAGGAAGTAAAAACATATCAAAGTGTGGCAGTCATAGCTGGGTTATTTGAAAAGGAAATAATGTGAAAAATAGGCAGGAGATCGAGAGTTCTTATATCGCCGGAGCTAGAGCGGATTATGGTCTGAATGGCATCACATTGGCTAAAGGCCAATTAGCGAGACATCGTATAGTTCAGGTATTGCCAGAATCACAAAATATGGTGATGAAAGGATAACAGTAGAGGTTTCTTACAGCTCATGTTTTTTTGCAAGAAATCATGGCAACGAATGTTGTTAGACACATTTTAAATACGGTAAATTAAAAATATAAATGATTTTTGTAAATTAATTGTTGTGGAAAATCTTTCCTCTTTCCTTGTAGTTTCTGATCAATAATTTAGTATTGAAGATATGAAAAACAGTAATAAGAACTACAGTTTTTATTCTACAAGTGTTTAATAAAAATTGACTTTTTATATTCCACATAATTATTGTAATGAAGACAATTGTTTCCATAACAATAAGAATTATTTAAAAAAAATCAGCAATTTAGAAGGTACAAGTACATTTATTGGCAAATAAAAAAAAATTTTTAAAGAAATATATTTAATCAAATTTAATCAAATTTCTTTAAATTTCTCTTAATGTACATAAGCATAAAATCCCATAGTTTTTACATTTAAAAATATTTAAACTTCCTTAGTTTAGTATTAAAAATCATTTTATTTTATTTTGAATTTCACAAAATTTTCTAATTTACTAAATATTTCATGTTTTTCTTTTGTTTAATTTAGAGTTTATTTTAAACATACAATTTTAAAGTAATAAACCTGCACTTAAATATAATTATGGCTAAAAATGTCCTGTAATCAGTCAGCATTTACACTATAAACTTTAACCCAGGACTTCACAGCAAAAAGATTTAAAGCTAAATATTAATATTTAGGTGGGTATGTGTGTGTGTAAGTATCATAGTTTTAAACAAGCAAAACTACAGTGAGTACCCAAAAATAATTTTACGCTTCGCAAAACTTAAGAAGAGGGCTGAAATAATTTATATAAAGATTTTTTACCAGAATGGAAAATTCAGTTGATAATTCTTGCAAAAAACTAACTTCAAAAAAGATTTTACCTGTCTGTCTATAACTAATAAATACGTCAAATTAAACTACCATTATATTATGCTATCGGGACATCCTTTAATTTCCGAACTCAAATTTATACCTGCTGTTAGAGTAGACTTAGCAATGAGGTTCTCTGTAAATTTCAACCGACTCTATACAAACGGCCAAAATATGGCCATATACATCAAATTAAATGAATTATTGGGGCACCCTTTAATTTAGAATTTTGAATATTTATACTTGTCCTAAAAACAATTATAGTAATCGAAATTCTGCGCAATTCCTAAGCGTTTGTCTATAACGGCCCATTTACGATCCCTATTAGGGCACCCTTTTTTTCTAGACTTATTTTTGTATTACTTACTTTTCTACTGGATTTTAATTTATTTTTAACTCTTTCCTTATTTTGGGAAGCGATCTCGTGTTTGTTTTCTTAAAAATAAATAAGTTTTTTTATTTTTTTATTTTTTATTTTTTTGTTTGTTGTTCATCACTCCTCCATTATTAAATATGATATTAAAAAAAGTGAAGAAAATGTATTTAAATTATTAAGTCCTTCGAAACTTGCAGAATTGTAAGATTCCTTAAAATCAATTCAAAGCAATTTGTTTAAATATTGTAACTAGCAATTAGGCCTGAGGAATAAATAACTCAGGAAGTTAAGCAAAACCTTCAGCGGTTTTGCAATAAGGGCGCCTTTTAACGACTTAATATTATTAGATGACAAATCTGATTTTATTCAAATTTATTCACCCAATTCATTTGACCATATGTGATAGTTCAACCATAAATCCTCTCTAGTCCAAATTTTCCAGTATTATCAAACTTGTAAGCCGTTGTCGAATAATTCCTTAGTTAATGATAAATTTATAATTTTGAATTCGCAATTACTCTTATTGCAGCATGAATCAAAATTAAACCGCAATGATTGCTTAGACTTTAATTGTTTTTTTTTCAACTATAATTTCTAATTTATTTTAAAGTTTCCTTATTTATCCAATCACTGTTAAATTGTTAGTTTGAACATATAAAATTACAAAGTAACATAAAGGTCAAAAAGTACCTGTGTTTCTGCTTTTATATAAGTGAAACTTTTAATAAAACTCCTGGAGAGCAGACAAAAAGGTGGGTGTGTATCCAACAGCAAAAAGGTGAAGATTTACAACTTTTTATGTATGTTGCTGATGTTACTGTTTATTACAGACGAAGAAAATTGAAAATGTAAAAAATAAAAAAAACATAATGGATAGAAATAATGAGTAAAAGGATTTGTATGTGGCTGTATCGAATAAGGTTTACCCTTAGCCAGAGCATATAAAAAATAAAGACAGGCCATATGAGATGTTTTTGCAAATCGTTTTTAAAGGGATTGTTATGTATTTTATATAAATTACTTTTATATATTTTACTTATAAATTCAAGCAAATATTTGAGGGTATAAGGTTTTCCGTATGTGTCTTATATTTTATGTTTTAAGCACAATAAAGTTTTGTTTTTTTTTCTATTTTCACAATTGGTATAATTTTTTTTACTCTAAATTTTTTTCGAATATAAAAGTTGTTGATCATCTGTAATATTATAGCTTCTTGTGATATTCCTTGTTTGTTATTTTAGTGCTATTTAAGTTTATTGTGCTCTCCACAATGTTGTTTTGTGAACTTGGTGATTTTTTTATATTCCTTTTAGAATCAATTTCATATTGATCATATCATTTGAAAAAGAACTCGGAGAAGTATGAAATGGTACCTTTTTCTGTTATTTAAAGCGATTAAACATTAGGATTTTAGTAGCTTTCCAACGATAATTCAAGTTTAAATAATTTGAGTATTTTCAAATTTTCTATTGTTGGCATCATTTTTTCGACCCTTTTAGCGATTTTATCTGGTTTATGCGTTTTTGAAGATTACAATTTTTTAGTTTCTTTCTTTTCTCCTAAATTTATTAATTTTTTATTTTATTTTCTTATTGTTATCTTTTTTTTTAGAGAATAATTGCAATTAATGTCCTCAGTTCAAGATTCTGATTTTTCAACTTTTTGGACCTTCCAGTTTTGGTGAGAAATTGCCAGACCGACTTCATTTTCGAATTATTTTTCATATTAATTCTCCTTAGTATCGGCAACGAGTGCTGCTAAATGTTTAAAAGCTTTAAATATAATAATTATAGAGGAACTGAAGTTGAATACAAATAGGATGAAAAAAATTTTGATTTCAATAACTCGATGGTTGCGGTCGCCGTACAGCACGTAGCGCTATATTGTTCAAACCGCATTTTATCCGGATCAATGTCATTCATATTTTTAAACAAAAAAATTATAAATCATGGTTCGGTAATGATCTGCGTTGACCGTAACGTGAAATCCGGCTTAATTTTTGAAGAAATAAGGTCCGATGATGCCACCGGCGTATAAACCACAATATATAAACCACGGTATATTTTTCTGGATGCAATGCAGTCTGTAGGTTATGTTGTGGATTGGTCTCACTCTATATGTGGCAGTTTATTAAAAAACCCATTAAGCCAAAAATGAGCCTCATTGCTGAACATAGTTTAACCACAAAAAAACGGGTCAGTTACTTACTGCTATAGAGTCCAATCGGCGTAAGAACAACACATATAATGGTCTTGTGGCTTTAATTCCTGCACTGGCTGGATTTTATACGAGTGCAGGCCAAGATCTTTGGCAAAAATTTTCCAAATAGTGGACGGACAGATTCCCAATTCATGCGGCCGACGACGATTCGATGAATTTGGATCTTCTACTACACTTTCGTTTACAGCAGCAGATATATTTTCTTCAGTACGCACATTTTTCGACGTGTTGATGTTATTACATTCTCTAGAGAGTATGTGGTATTAAATCTATCCACAGTTGGACGAATGGCTTGCTCAGACGGACGATTATGTGCACCATAAAAATACTGAAGTCGTCTATAAAATGCTCGAATTGATGACTGATTTTCAAAGTAAACTTTGATGATTTGATAGCGCTGTTCAAGCCTGAGTCTATTCATAATGATTTGCCAGAGTTTAATGAAAATAATAAAAATGAATTTTTCATAAAAATTTAATTTTCAGTGATTTTATAATTTAGAGTTCTATCGGGCTTAAACACTTGATACTTCCAGTGAAATTTTTTTTTGTACTGCTCAAATAGAGCAACGAGCGACACTACCTACATGACAGGGTGAACTTAACGACAACAAAAGTACATATTTTTGGAAACTACAAGCAGGCCAATGAATTAATACTACCTGTGATAAAGACTTCTAGAAGAAAAACATCATAGTAATAAGTATTTGTGTATATCAAAGCTTAAAGGTAAAATTTTAAACTGACCATTATTATCAACTTGTAGTTGCAGTTATAAACACAGCATTAACAACAAACTCTAAAATAATAGTTTAGCAATTGAATTGGCAAATGTGAATTTACCACTCTACAGCAATAAAAATAATGTAGCAGCTGATGACTACATTGATGTTAAACGTTGACTGTAATGATGTTATTACTCTGACAATGATGTTTGTAAATTGCAGTCAAATTCGTGTCTTCAAACGATTCAAGTTGTAGATGTTGTACTTGTTGTTATTACAAAAAGAACGTTGAATGGTTGTTACTATTTCTGGCAACATTGATAGCTACATCTAATTGTAATACAACGCAAATAGTTAACCTTGCTTGTTGAACAACAGCAACAATAACAACAAAAGCAAATACTGTTTTTTGTTTTTGTTTTTGTTTTTTAACATGAGAAAATATTAGTTAAACCAAGCATTATAACAACAAACAATAAAAACAACAGCAACTGACTTTTAAGTATGAGATGTACTTGCGTACTCGCTGTAGAAACACAAGTAACAACTTGTTTCTATTTTTTTTTCTTTCTTTATAATTGAATGTTAGTATTACAGAAATGTTACAAGTGTTGGCTGCATGTTGGAAAATTATATTGTTTTGCATTTTGTTATAAACCCCCTTTTCGCTATGCGCTTTCTTGCCGTGTTTCTTGTTGAATTTTATTTTGACTGCTGCTGTAGTGTTCGTATAGATAAAGATTTAGTGCGCTACACTGTAGTGTCCTATGAGCTTCTTAGAGTCTATCATATATTTTAAGGAGGATTTTTAATTTTAAAAAGAAATATTTTTAAATTTTTTGTTTAAATTAAAAATAAGTTTTATATTTTTCAATACATAATTTTAACGCAATTAATTTTATTTATTTTTTAATTTTAAATTTAAAAAAAATTGTTTTCTTTTCCTGAATTCTTAAAGGATATATAAAAAAACCCATATTTTTAAATTTTAAAGTTGGTAAATGTTTTTAACCGACTTCAGAAAATTCAGAGAGGTCTGTAATTTTTGTGTTTGTTTTTTATCTTTTTGATGCCAAAACTCAGTAATTTCTGTACTGATTTAACATTTTTTTGGTCCTATTGGTTTACATACCACCATTTCTGATTTTACTTGCCTGTTGAAACACCCATATAAAATTGCAACAAACTTGAAATAAAGAAAGCTACTAATGCCCATAAGTAACGTAATTTGATTTTAATGGCCTTCGATTTTGATCAGTTATTATCAGAAACTTAAAAATTTAACAAAATATTTTTTAATTTCCTTTATATAAAAGTCAGGTTTTAGTTTTTTTTTCAATCATGAAAGCAGCATCCTCTATTTTATGTGCTGCTTTGGTATTGAACTTAGTCAACGATCTCTGTTAAAAAATTCCATAAAATATAATATAAACAGCAACTTCCCCTTTAAAGATTACAAGGTCAAACTAAAATTCTTTTAAAAAGTTCCCTGGAAAAGATTTAATTTTTATTTTAGGAGAAGGCGACAATTCTGGCGACTAAATGCTCGCCTAAGGCCTAAGGCACAAACAAAGGAAAAGTTCTAGGTTCTAAAGCTCGCGATTCGACGTTTAATCTGAATACTAAAAATATGTGCCATTTATATGACTCGCTGGCCCAGCTGGCCTATTGCAGCCAATTGTATTATTAAATTACTCCTTAAAAGGACCTTTCATATTAAATATATGTAAGATTAAATATTTTTTAAAATACTGTTACGATAATAAGATCTGGCAACCCCTGAGCATATGAGCATGGTGAATAAGTTACTTCCACTAATGGTGTGTGTATAGAATAATACCACAATTAGCTAACAAAAGCTAAGATTAATGGATGCATTAGTAGAGGTGCTTGCTGTTAAACAGAAGATCGTGAGTTCGAGCCCATCTTCAGACATGAGTACAACGGAAAATAATAATAAATATATTAATGTAATAAAAAACTAAGAAGCAGAAGTACAAATTTTCCGAGAAGCAAGAAATAATTATTGTGTGAAGCCATGGCAGATAATTTAGTGGAGACATCTAATTTAATATAAGAGTAACAGATAATTGTCAAGACGCCCTTTATAATGAAAAAGTAAGAATTGTAGCGGTTAGCGCGGGGAACAGCATAACAAAAGAATATAGCAGACATGTGTTGTGGCTATTGGATTAAAGGGATGACTGGTTTGAATAAAAGGAGTAGTGGAGTTGTGTGTGGATAAGGCTACTAAGCAAGGCATCGTGTAGTTCATAGCTCGCCAGAGTTAACACACGTGGATGGCTGCGTTTGTAATAATAACGCATGTTTAGTAAATACGAAACCTGAGCATTCACAAGACCGTGGTATCAACAAGTATAGCCAGATAAAGCCACAAAGTAAGAACACAGATTTCATAATGAGCCACAGTGGCATTTACAATAAGAAGAATCCGTACGTTTGCAAAAAAAGTGAAAAACGTAACAATATTCTACAGTGAGTGCACAGCTCTGAAGCCTCCCACCTGAAAAATAATGTTGGCTGAAACCTGCTTCAAGGATCTAACAATTTGTTTTTCTAAATTACGACTGTTGCCTTATAAAAAGCAACTAGTGACTTTTTCACCTGTTCCCTACGCCTTACTCTTATAATAATTTTATTGAAACGATATTCTAAGAAATACCTCCCACTTAGAAAATTTCTAACAAGAATACAAAATAAATTAAATGAGTAAAATATTCAAGTTACGCCTACTTTTCAATAAAGTTCTAAAGTCAACTCCTTATACCAACAATTTAAACAAAAACTCTTTGTCTTTTGTTTTTGAAAAGTAAAAAAAAAGTTATTAAGCTTCTGGGTATCATAAGTTATTATAAACTACTTATTACACCCTATAACACATAATAATAAATAAAACAACACACTCAAACACACACAAACAAGTAAACAAGATATATTTATTTAAAGCTACATGTTTTATGTTTAAAGAATCATATATACACACATTCACACACACATACGAATGCAATCAACAAAACTGTAGTTAAAACAATACAACACTAAAACAAGAAATTATTAGCAATAAAATAAAACAACTTAAATATCTCTACATTAACAATAAAAAATTTATATTTATGGATTTTCTCATAATAAAACTACTCCGCCTTTCTTAAATATAAACATATAAAATTTTAACTCAAACTACCACAATCATAACACCACTGAAACATGTTGAACATTATAAAAACATGCAACATTACAACACAATGTTGGAAGTTTTATTTTCAATTTTTTTTCTCTTTTCTTCTGATTTTATAAAATATTGTTGAATGGTATTGAATGCAATAATAACGAGTGTTTTACTACAGCCAAAAGCTAAATAAAAAAAAAACTCTTAGTACTTGTTAATGGCAACTACAACAATCACAACATCATCAAAAGCAATATGTAGTGGTAGTGGTAGTAGTAATGGCAACATCATTTTTAAACAAGCCTCAACTCAATAACAATTGTTACAATCACAAATAATAATCACTAGTCAGTCAAGTGATGCTGGCAACAAAAAGAGAACATCCAACGAGAAGGAAATACTAGTAGAAGGAAATAAATGAGGTGAGCTTTTGTTTTTCTGTTTTCTGGGCTAAAATAATATGAATGGAATAAATTTTAACAATGATGGTTATAATAAAATGAAAACTGCGCTCAATCGCAAACATTATTAAAGGAATTGTAGATTGTTGTGAAAAATTATTTCAAAAATATTTTCCCAAGGTAAATACAAGAAAACTAATTAGAAGTGGATGCTAAGGAACTAAGATTTCATGTGTCTTGTTAAGATTTATTTTAATAATTGAGGGTTGCCATATCGTTCGTCCATTTTAATGCAATTCGGTCAATTTTAATTTTGGGATTTAGTCGAGGGATGTGATCAGTACAGGTAGTGCCATCTTCTTCAAACAACGTCCTGTCCTGCTCAATTGCATCCATACTAAAAAAAATAAAAAATATTGTTGATTGCGGTCCGGTAACGATCTTTATCATAAGTGAGCTACGGTTTTGTTTTTAAAGAAATAAATTATAATATTGCTTCTTGCTTCTAAAACTGACTAAAAGTTGCATTTGTTGTGGATTGTTTTCTCTCCATTTGCGAGACTTTAGTTTACTAAAAAGCCCGTTAAGCCAAAAATAAGCATCGTCTCTGAACACAAGTTTAAGTCTTCAAGGTTATCAGAATTAATGATTGACTAAAGATAATCTGAAAAATTCGGTAGATACCTTTGGGCCAAAATTGAAGCGCAGTATAACAGTTCGATTAAGACAACAGTTATTTCATTAAACATTAAAAAACACCAAATAATGAATGTTATCCCGGCTGATTATCCTTGATTTCTAAAACAGGTGAAGTATACAGAAAATATACCTCTATTAGGGAAAATTGATGTTCTTTTAGAGGGCATAAACAATTTTTAATAATTTAAAAATTTCTAGAATACTTTTTACAAAGTTTGGGAAGAACTATTTTAAATTAAGTCTTTCTTGAAATCAAATTTATTTTTAATGCTATAAATTTTTTTTTATTATCAATCTCAAATAATGAAATGTTGCAATTTAATGGATATTTTTAGAGTCAATAAAACAAGTAAGAGTGCTATATTCGGCTTTGCGGAATCTTATATACCCTTCACCGTCTATGTAAATCTAGTTTATAAATTAAAAAAGAAATTTGGTACTGCTTGTATATAATTTTACATACAAATGCCATTGGCTTTTAACAGGTTAAGCATTTTTAAAAAATTTTAGTATTTTCTAAAATATCTCTTCAAAAGCTTTAAAATGATACCCATAGTGATATTTCAAAAATTTTGAAAATTTTAGAGTCCCGTAACTCCGTAAATATGGGTGAGCGCCAATTTATTTTTATATTGTCTACCACTTCATATATTTATTTATTTTTGATTGGAGTTACTTTATTGTTCCAAATTACATAAAAAAATTAGAGGTAGGCGTGTTGTTTTGTCTGCTGCCGCAATGGACATGCATCGATCATGCTGATTTCTAATAGCAGCTCTTTCAACACTATAGCTGATCGACTGACTATAAATTATAGTTATTTTCAGAACTGTTTGAAAAATACACGAAAATGGGATTAGGCTGTTTTTTGCTGCATTTGCATTAAACGAGACATCGAAGAAAGAACACCAGAAAGCACGCGAAAAAGGTTGAAATCCTTTAATTTTTCATAAAAGAAAAACTGCTTAAAAAATATGTCCCTCAAAAAATTGGTCTATGTCTGTTTTACACAAATTTTGGATTCAGTTTTTGTACATTGTATTCTGTATTGAAAGCCATTTAAAACGATATGTAATTTGGGCTCCAATTTTTAGAAGAACTAACAAAAAATTTAGGCAACTTTTTCCCCAAGTAATTACAATTAAATAAGTTGTATAATTCCAATTATTTTCTTATAATTTTCGACTTAGAAAAAAGGATTTAAATTTTTTATCAATAAAAAAAAACAAAAAAAAAAATAGAAAAATCGGATGGGTTTATTTCCGTTGGTATCGGAAGGAGAGACTAAATTGGGTCGAAAGCTAACACCGATTTTCTTAACAAAGTATTTCCTAATATCTCCCAAACATTTCGAATTTTAATTTTCCATACACTCGAAGTGCAGCATTCAAATCCTCGCGACACCGTCTCTCTAAATGCTATAGATTTCGACCTTAAAACTTAAACTCAACTACAACTCTACTCTAGCGGCAAAAGTGTACGGTTCAATAGGGATAACCCCTTAGAAACTAAAAAATTATTTTCATTTTTGTTACGAAATCCCCCACTGTGTGATACTTTATAGAGTCTGACTCAGGCCGGATTGCACAAATGTTCAGCCTTCAGTTAGACCATACGAATGCGTGCAATGTTGCATAGAAAACATTAGCACCGTTTTTAGTTTTTATTTAAAATTGATTCGGTGATGAAGAATAGATAACGAGTGTCTTCATAGCATTTGATATCAAAAATTGGATTGAGCACCATTCATTGGATTACCTGCACTTTTGCCTTTTTTTTACTGTCGTTAAGTTTCCTATTAATGTGAATATGGAATTCAATATCACAATAGCTTGAAATTATTTCGATCCATAACTCTGTTAACTGAACCTCTAACCTCTCATCTGTTTATTTTATTTTTCTTTACTCTCATATTCTATACTTCTTATTTATTAAATTTTTTTAGTCGCACAAAAGGCCGACATATTTTGTTAGACTGAAGTCGGGACTTTGCCAACTCCCTCCCTATCTTTATTTAACTTAAATAACCTAATTTGTATTCTTATTTTATTTCAAAAACTATTGAACTTAATCCTGGCATTTTGTCCTCTAAAGTGGCGGGTAAAGTATATGATGCTTGGAGCTCATTACTACAAAGTTGATGGATAAAAATAGGGCTGACTAAGAAAATGTATTAAATTCTTAAAAAAAACTAAATAAAAATAAGAAGTTACGAACTTAAGCCTAAATAAAATATATTTATTTGATTACTAATAGCTTTAATTCTCCATATAATTTTTTTTAATATTAAATTCAATTTTAAAGACATTTTAAATCTAAGATAATATTCTCTTAGCACTAGACATAAAAATGTCCTTTTCACTTATAAATTGTTATCAAAACAAATTGCTAACTTATCAATCATCTAATACTAATTGCTTAAATATAAGTTCAAGTTATACGAATATTCCAATTAAGTTAAAACCATTTTCATGTTCGAGATTTGAAAACAATTACACCAATTATATCAAGAATCTCTCACAACTTTTTTTTTTACTAACACAACGGCATTTATAAATAAAGTCATTTACATAAACACACATTTAATAACAATTTATTTTAATATTATTATACTTTTGTTAATATAATTATAGATCTTAACTTGAATGTTAATAACATTGACTCAGAAAACGTAATTTGTATAAAAGTGAACACACATTGTGGAATGAAGAGTTTATGTAATTTACGCTGAAGTCAACAATAAATGTTTCTGTAAGGGCATCGTTTCTGCTTTGCATGTAGTGGAAACAAAGACCAATGTCCAGCCTAAGTAAACACAATTAATTTTTAGCAGACTATTAATGAATAAAAACATTAAATATCTACAAACGTACAGATTGATATTGTTGAATTGGTATGAAGTTTTGTAAGGACTTGAGCATGAAAATATATTTAAGCTTTTGTTAATTAATTTGTAAGACCTCAGTAATATAAAGAAGAAGCATTAAACTAATTGTAAATGGTTTTTCTATAGGAACAAATAAATTGTTAGAATATTCATGGTGGGTCTGAATTTTGGTATTTTCGTAGCATTTGAATATATATTGAAGTTAAATCAGTGAAGATTGTTTACTAAATTATTCACATAATACATTATTAGGCAATACAATAGATTATGGTGAAAGGAAGTTTCACTAAATGCTTTAGCTAATAATTGCAAGATTTTTGAGGAGAAACACTGGAAAGGTTATTACCTAAAACTAAACTAAATAAATAATGCCAAAACACTATAATTGTGCTAAAAAAATAAAAAAATGTTAATAAAATCACATAAAGAGGGTTTGCGTGGATTTTAGTAAAAAATAAAACGTATGACTGAAGCATACTCCACCATAAAATAAAAAAATCCCTGTATATTTTTTGGTGTCGTTGTAGAACTCATTTGGTTGGCTCACATAAATAAATACAAGTACATAAAAAATTGGGACAGGATGCCAGATCTTTCCAATGTAGACCAATCTAGTCGTTTTTACTCGCCTTTATATAGAAATATAAATTTTTTAACAGTTTTAAAATTCACATATTTATAGCGGGTCTGAGTTTTGGTATTTATGTCAGATTTGCTTCTTTATTAAAGTTAAGTCAGCGGAGTTTGGTTACTAAATCATTTGTATAATACTCAATTATACAGCATAATGGATTATAGTGAAAATAAGGTTCACTACTCAATGCTATAGCTTATGAATGCAATATTTGTTTAATACAGGAAAACACTAAAATGGAAAATTATTAATATAAGCCTAAAAGCATTGCGTGGGTTTTAGTACAAAAAACAGAGGCATATTGCATTTTGTAATTAATTTAGCAGGTAATAATATTAAATATTCTATTGTTAAAAAAATGAGTGTACACCTGCTTCACTATTAATGAGAAAAAATATCTAACACCCTCAAGAACTTTAAAAAAAATATTTCTCTACAATAACATAAATATTTTGCTTTTAGTCCTTCCACACATTTAAAAGATATTAAAAATCACAGTCGGGAATTTGTTGGCGAATTCGTTAGATTTGATTAAGTAAATAAATAAAATTATAAGAAAAAATATATGCATATATAAAAATTGAGGCAGGCTGCCAGATCGTTCCATGTTAGAACAATGTAGTCGCTTTTACTCGTCTATATATTGAAATCGCTGTTGTGGCTGCCTTAAGAATAACTCATGTTTAGTAAGCAAGATATCGAAGAATCAAGCAGTAAGCCCGGCTACAGTCATAGGGTAAGAAATAAAGTGTAAGATATAGTGTGCCATAGTGGAATTTGTATTTATAAAAACCTATACGTTTGTCCAATAGGAAATAAACGTAAAGATATATATTGAACAGTGGTACGGAAACTAACGTGTGTGATTGTAAGTCTTGCACTGTTTTTTTATTTGCACCTGAAAGAGTGTCTTTTAATAAAAAGTTTATTTTTAGATCTTTAAATTGAACTGAATCTGTAAATAAGACAATAAAACCACAATGCTTCCCTTGGCTTCCATATTTAATAATATTCATTATTTATTTGATGTTACCCACTGTTCTGCTTATTTTTTATACAATTTTAATTAAAATCATTAATTGAAGTTTTTTAATAAAATAAGTTGTTCTTGTTTGGGTATTACAAATTTTCCTTGACTGTGTGGCCTCTGCACAATCTCATTTCTTGCAACTTGTTTGTTTGGAAATATGTCTCTACTTTAAATATTCTTTGTAAGCAATTGTTATTTTGTACATAATATTTCCTTTATAATATTTTAATATATTTAAATTAAATATTTGTTTTTTGTAGATTCCAAAGAGAAGGTTCTTAGAATTTTAACATTTTAATTAAAATGAACCATTAATAGTTTCAATAAATTTGCAGCAGCTTTTAGAAATTAAAAAAAAAAAACAAATAGTTTGGAACTTTAAAATAATTGGAAAATATTTATGTTTAATAGGAAAGAGAATTGTTAATAAGGTTTAAGTTAAAGGAAAAATTGTAAACAAAATTTTTCTAAAGAAAACTTTTGTAACTTAGTGAAAGGAAATGAGGTAAATTTCAGCTGTTCGATGGGCATAATTTCTTCTCAAACGGTGTTAAAGATATTTAACTCCATCTGATCTCCTTACTATTTTTAGCACCTACATCCGCCCAAGAATGGAATACAATTTTTATGTATAGGCCGGTGCTTTAAAGTCTGCTTTGGAGTTATTCGACCGCGTACAGAAACCGCGAAGATTCTCAAAGGTAACAGTAGGGTATCCAACTCTATTGAGTTTGGGTTTCGCTGTGTTATCGATACTACAATAGAATGTGTTCTAATGAGATAAGGGAACTCGTTTCCAATATCGGCACGTTTTTGCGTACAATACGTGATACAGATTATTGACGGTGGTCTTACCACTGAGTGAAATACAAAGCGTTGATTAGCGCCCTCTATCGGACGTAGCCAACAGAGTTGTAATTTCAAGAACAGGGCTTGCAGGAGCATGAACTTCCCCTTAATTGAGGGTTGGAGACTATCCAACACCGTTTGTTGAGAGTGTAACAGCACACTTCCATCTATTCCGCGCCTGACCCGCAGATATAGACTTTTTAACCAACAGCCACCACGTGTACCCTAAAGGGACCTCACCAACAACCGGCTACGGAGATGGGCGTCTCTCTGTATGGGCTACCGGTTCCTGTGGTGGATCCTTCGACAGTTTGTGTATCCAGATTAAAGTGCCTGCACACCGGGGGACTGGTTCCCCCTATACCCTGAAGATACCAGTATCAAAGCCTATGTTTCCTCAGCCAGACTCGAAGTACACTTGAGGGGGGTTTTTGCTCTTCATTAAAAGCTCATCCATTTGTGGTCGATTGGCCAGTGAACTGCACTATGCTTTACTGAGAGAAATCGGTTATTTTCCGAACAGTTCATGTGGAATCATCATCCTGCTGTCACTTTCAAACGAATCTCCGCAAACACTACTCCCGCCATCCTCCTTTCCATAACCCAATTTCCTAACTCTGGCACAAACCATTGCTTGAGTAGGGGTCATCTGCTGAGTGCTGATCTGAGGAAAAAAACTACCGTAATGGGGGAGCAGTTACTAAGAGTTCTAGCGTTTTAAATTATTTGCTACACATATATAATTCTGACTAAAGATTTAACTTAAACTGTACAGCACTTACCTTTTAAAGCAAACTAAAAACTACTCTATTGCTCTTGCAACAACGAAGTCTGTAAAGTAATACAGTTCAAAGCAAATTTCTATTTAACCGAGAAGAGAAGATTATTAATTCGTTAGTAAGTACTTAAATGTTTGTGCCCGCAGAACTCTGCCATCTCTGAATCGATTTTGTTTATTTTTTTTAAATAAAAGCTGATGCTTACGAATTAAAACCATTTATAAAAAGTTCGTCAATTTAAAACTTAAAGGGTGTCCCCATACAACACAAAAAATATTTACAGGCCTTTTGAAATATCACGGGCTACTATATATATTTTTTTTTTACAAAATTGCTGTCATTATAGCTCACAATAACAGAAAGTAATCGAAAAAATAAATCTAAAAATTAAAGGATGGCTCCATAGGTGACACAACATTAATTTTTAGTAGAAAACTTGAAAATTACACAGAATTTGTACTTCAATGTCTGCTGAAATAAAAATTTTAATATTCAAATGTAAAGGCTGTTCCCATAGCTAATGTAATTTATACGTAAGGCATTATTTTCTATACTGTTTTACATAAAGAATTTCAAATTCATAGACGGACTCAAATGCTAGCCGTCTCTACATTTTGAAGATGTTTTTTATTTTATTTTCAAGAATAATTGGTCATATAAAATTAATCAAGCAATAAATAACCCCAAAAGTATGCAATAATTTTTTTTGAAATTCTAAAAAGTTCGATGAAAAAAAACAACAAAAAAAAGGATATAAAGAAAAATCCTAATTCATATTTCATTACTTTTAATAACTGTTCAACCAAGTAATTGGTTCCTGTAAGAAAAAAGAAAAAGTATTTGAATTTTATGCTTTTAATAAAAACACACCTACATACACACACATATGCATAAAATAATTTAGAAATTTTGTACATTTATATTTAGATACACAAATATTATACAGGACATTATCAACATCTGTCATTTTACAATAATGACAATTTTCCTTGACATTTAAACAAACATATGTCATATCCTTTGACATGAAACTTTAGTGTCATAACGTTTGAATGAGCAAACATAAGAATATTTTCCCCCTTTTACTTGCAAAAAAAAATAGAAAGAAAATGTGAAATATGTTTTTATACAAACAATTTTTAAAATCATAAATTGAAATTAAATTTAAGAATCAAAATAAGTTGTGAGCAGTAAAAAGGATGGTTAAAGATGGAATTGATACAGCTTTACTTGACATTAAACACTTTTTGTTTATATATTGAATTTGTGGAATTTATAAATCATCTGGTAATTAAATATATTTTTATTTGTCCTTTGACTTTAACAAGGATTTTTTTATTTTATTCGAATATCGGCGAATTAAGTAAATAATCGTTGATTATTTGTCTAATCGTTCATTTTAGTGAACGATAATTTTCGTTGAAGTATCAAAAATGAACTCGTTCTTTCAATTCGTTCGTTCCTTTATAATCTTGTTTAATGAAAGAAAATAGCGTACTTTATGTACAGAATGTTAGCAAAAAAATTCTGAGAGGAATACGATGCAAAACTTTATTTGTGTGAAAAATTATACAAATTTGTTGGGTTTCAATTGAGATAATTTTGTATTTAAAGTGTAAAATAAAGGAACTTTATTACTTATTTTTTAATTTATTATTCAAGCACACGGTCTTTTATTTTTTATTTTTTCAATATTTCGCTACTCCTTTGTGTAAAAAATAAAAGACCTTGTGCTTGAATAATAAATTAAAAAATAAATAATTAAAAAGGTCAAATAAAAAACTATATTGGAACTTTATTACATTCAATTAAAAAATACTTTAATAAGTTAACCCCTATTTAATAAATATTAATCGAGCAGACAATTAGCAAGTAGTAATAAATCGCTTAACAATTGCGGCATTAGCAAGGTAATGTGAAAATTCTTACACATGAACAGAAAAATTCACTGATTTTCTAGTTGTCTAAAAACAAGTCTCTATAAACATGCTCTTTAAAATATCGTGATAGCAAATACCTAAATACAACTGAAACAAGAGAGTGGGAGCATTTAAAAATTTGTAGAAATTTAAACGGTGCACTGAATAGTGGAAAGCACTCAGCAAAGTAACCGAATCAACTCGTTTAGTTATGCGATTTATTCAATTGAACTTGTTCGTTCGTCTACGTCACAGCTCCTATTATCTAGCTTTAGTTCTTATTAGTTTTCATTGTTTAATAATTTTCTTATTTATTTAAAAAATTAATTACTATATATAATTTTACATAAAAATATCGTCGGCTCTTACTAGGTTAATCATATGTAAAAAATTATAGTATTTCCTTAAAGATCTCTCCCAAAGCTTTAAAATGATACCCATATTGATAAATAAAAAAAATAAAATTTTTAGAGCCTCGTAACTCGGAAACTATGGACGAGCGCCATTTTTTTCACTTGAAGTTTTTTGCTTATTTTTTATTTGTATTTATTTGATTGTTTCAATTGATAAGGAAAAATTAGAGGCAGGAAAAGTGTTTTGCCCACTGCCTCGAAGAACATGGACCGATCTTCCTGTTTTCCAATAGCACCTCTTTCGACACTATATCTGATCGATTCACATATTTGAGTTTTCTCTAGCTGATCTAGCGTCCTGGCAAACTTGATTTCAACACTAACATGGAGGCACAGACGAACGTCGCACAATTGACTTCGCTCTGTATATGAACTTAGAATATATATACTTTATGCGGACATAATTGGATATTGCAGAAATTACAAATGGAATGATAAACTTAAATATGCCCTTTTCCACTTTTTGTGGTTAAGGGTATAAAAAGAGCGTGAGCGATTAGAAATTTGTAAAAAATTTAATGGTACCCTAAAAGGCATAAAGTGCGCAGTCAAGGTTCACCTCATTCAGTTGTGTGATTCGTTCAATTGAACCCGTTCGTGCATGAACAACACAGCTCTAATAATCAAGCTTTATTTCTTATTGGTTTTCAATATATAATAATTTTCTTCGTCAGCAATTTAAATGTTACAAAGAACCGAAAATTGTTTTCATTAAAAACAATTTAATGTCGACAAAAATTAACGTGATAAAAGTTGCAGTCAATATAAATTTCTACCTTTTGAGAGAGAAAACATAAAAATGTTAACGGGAGATTTTTCACTCTATTTTGCATGTATCCTACATAACAGCGATCCGTTTCTCAAGACTTATGCTGATATTTATGCTGGAATTTATTTAACATAAGAATTCTTAACCTTTTTGATTTTGACATCTAACTTGCTGTGAAATATTTTGAGAATAAAATCTGGTTATTTATTAGATTGTACACAAAGTAATATTTTAATTTTTTTATCTTTAAAATATACATAGACATTTAAAATAACAGAGTCTTTTTATTAAAAACAGTTTGATTATTCCCTGCTTGCTTTATAAAAAGAATTTATAAAAAAACTATTTCTGCTACTTTGTATTTTTAATATATATTTGTGGTCAAATGCATTGTTTACTAAAAGCAAACAGAAAAGAAAATATTTAAAAAGCTCCTTAAAACTCAACAAACGTGAGAAAATACTTCTTATTAAACAGCAATGTAAATCGTACAAATTTGTGTGTGAATGTGTGTGTGCGTGTGTGTATTTTATTATTGCATTTGTTGTTTTTTCATGCGTGTTTATTTCTTTATTTATTTATAAAGAGTGATCCAAACACAAGTATATTTCTAACAAATATTCTCATTATTTATGGAATGCGATTACACTCATAAAACTGTCATGGCTGGCTTTGCAGTGTCTTATCCTGTTAACGGAAATTTCCAAGATTTTGTAGTTATTCTGGTTATATCCTACGGGTTACCAAAGTTAGTCTTCAAATAGCTAAATGTTTGATGAGGTGGGTGACATTGTGCCCTATCCTGCAGACTACAGGTGCAAAACTATCGATAACACTATATCGATAGTTTTTTTTTCCGAAAGCAATAGTATTTGATAGCGATAGTTGCCAAGATTTGCGCTTAAAAATATTCGATAGTTAAGATATAAGATAAAAGTAGCGATAATTAAAAAAACTATCAAAACTTTGCTATCGAAAGATTTTAAGCAAACTATTGAAACTTACGAATGAACGGACTATCGATAGTTTTGCAGCTCTACTGAAGACATCAAAAGTTTAACGCTTCCATTTAAGGTCACTTAAGGTCACACAAACTTTGTAATCGTACTCTGGTTAAGGTTCTTAAACGAGGCATCGACTAGTTCATGTCTCGCCGGAGTAACACAGTAGTGTAGCGTGGATGGCTGCGTTTGTAGTAATAACGCATGTTTAGTAAATAAGAGACCAATGGTTCACAGGACCGGTAGGATCAAGAAGTATAGCCAGAGACAGCCATTAAGTAAGAATACGGAATTTATAATGAGCCACAGTGGTATTTGCAATCAAAATAATCTGTACGTTTGTTCTAAAAGGGAAAAACGTAACAATATACTTGTTTGTCGCTTTTTCAACAATATGATTTTTATGCTAAATTTGATGCCACATTGAAGTTTGTATATGATTGCAGCTGAGGAGCCATAACAAAGTGTTCAAATAACCCCAGATGTCTGTGCAAAATTCCCATTAAGCTGTTATGTGAATTAGCCATACTGTGGCGGCACTGGCAAGCACACGTTCCAAATGCTTGTTAATCATTAAAAACCAAATTTTTGATTTTGAAATAATGTTATTGGTGTTGAACAAACCAGGATATTATAAGTCTGCATAAATCTTCAAACCATAATAATTAACATGCTTCAACATCATATTTAATGTGTCTTCTAAAGAATATGTTTAAGAGAATAATGAAAAAATAAAATTGTGTTTTTTATTGCGCTTTTAAAATTTGGGAAAATATTCTCATTTTAGCCTAAAGAGATATGACCTTGGCTGATGGAAAAAGAATTTATCATTCCATCATGTCTTGTAATGATACTTGTTTTGGACTACCCGTTATTTTCTTTAACTTGACAGTTTTTATAAATTATTCTTTATCTATTTTATGGTTCATTTCTTTATTCATATTTATTGTTATTATTGTTGTTGTAGTAGTTTTGTGTGTTTAAATAAATATTTCAATTTTATTCTTCCTTTGGAATTTATAAATTATGAAATAAATGGCAAACAAATAAATACTTTAACAACTAAAAAACAAACAATATAAATTTTTTATAAGAAGCAATAAAAATTTATCTTTTGAACCAAAAATAAAAAACTAAAAAAAGAATTGTTAAATTAAATTAAAAAAATTAAAATTGTATTGAACACCTTCAAGGGAAGGTAAAATAAATGAACAGTTAAAAAGTTATTCTGAGAAATATCACTTAAATTAAGTTTTGAAATTATTTATTTATTCACAACTGTAAGACCTCTTAAATTCGTCGGTTGCTCAAATGTTTTATTGTGTTTTGTAATGATGCTATTTTATTTATGAATTAAGTTGTCGCGTAAGGAGTGAAAACAACAGACTCTACGCAGTTCATGACATGCAGAAAAATATACCTTTTAGTTTGATTTATGCAATGATCATATTACGGTCAGTAGAGATTATTATTGCACCATGTTCAGGTATATTTTCTTTATAACATTAATTCTGGGCATCATAACGCAACCGGATTATGATTATGGATTTTTTTCAATGGGGCTACGTAAAGTCACTTATTTAAGCTAAGAAACCAGCAACATTTTACACCCTGGAGGCTACAACACTGTTCGTATAATTCTGGATATACGGCCAGCAATGCTTAGAAAACTGGCGCAAAATTGAACGTCCAGAATGCGGTTCATTAAGGGCAGCAGCATTGGCCACATTCTTTTAATATTTATATTTGAGTTTTATTTTTTTTTGGTATTATTGTGATAGACTTGTAAAACCAAAAGTAGCATTTAATAAGTCAGCATTCTCTATTCATTTCTTCATTTTGATATTAAAAAATATCTAACAAATTATGACAGGTTTACACACAAACTAAATGTGTTGGTAAAAATCGAGGTAAAAGGAAACCAAGTGGAATAAAGCAGCAGCAGTACAAACAAATATTTATTTCTATTTATTATAACAGTATCGTGATAAGAATTCTTACTCGTATGTTTAAATTTTAACTAAAGGATATTTTAACACCCAGCATAACACATGTATTGTTATATATGATGGAAAATTCTCTTGCAATGAAACCAATATTCTTGCTACCCAACTACACTTTTCCCCATGCTTGCCATTGTTAAATGATTGTCTGTCTGTCTATCTTTAAGTCTGTCTACATTTATTTGTAGCAAATACATTTAATACAAAATAATATCTATTCTATAGTTAATAAAATACAAAAAGAAATACTTATGTAAATATTTACCATATTATTTATTTATTCATTACATTATTGACCAACGTTTTAAGTACAACAACTATAATAAGTTGTAGATAAAAAGTAAAATAAGTATCTTTTAAAATGTTAATGTTTTACTTTAGTTTGAGTATATTTTTCTATTTATTCACTAACATTGTTTGCCAGCATATGTGTGCATGTATATGAGTATGTATTTATGGCTTTTATGTGTATGTTTTTTAGCATGTGTGTTTGTGTGTGCGTACGTGTGTGTATTTCTCTAAATGTGGTTACTGGATATTGGTTAAATTAAATGCTATTTTCGTTTACTTTGTGGTTTTTTGTTTTTTCTTACAATTACAATTAAACAAGAATGTTGTTATTAATCTTTATTCTTATAATTTTTTATACCCTTCACCACAAAAAGTGCAAAAAGGGTAAATATAAGTTTGTCATTCTGTTTGTAATTTCTACAATATCCATTTCCGAGCCCATAAAATACATATATTCTGACTTCTTATGCATAGCGAAGTCGATTGAGCGATGTCCGCCTGTTCGTGTTTCCTTCCGTGTTAGTGTTGAAATCAAGTTTGCAAAAAAAAGGTATATATATCAATCGTTTAGATATAGTGTCAGAAGAGTTACTATTGGAAATCAGCTTGATCGGTCTATAGCCATCGAGGCAGCAGGCAAAACACCAGGCCTACCTCTAATTTTTCGAACAATGAAGTAACTTCAAACAATAAAATAAATATATGGGGCGGTAGAGTATTAAAAAATAAAAAGAAAAAAAACATCAAGTGACAACTTAATGCATGCCCATATTTCCCGAGTTACGGGGCTCTAAATGTAAAAATTTGTTAAAATATCAATATGGATATCATTTTAAAGGTTTCGAAGAGATCTTTAAGGAAAGACTAAAATTTTTTAAAAATGCTTAACCCATTAAGAGCCGATCGCATTTTTATGTAATATTATATATAACCAGCAAACATGGGAGTAATTAATTAGATGCACTAATTAATTGACAGTTTCATTGGCAGTAAATGGTAAGTACTGCAAAATATTTTTTTAGCATTATCATTATTTTAATAATGGTAATGATTTTTAATGAAAAGGTTTCGTTTTTAATAATTTAAAAAACAAAATCATTAACATTGACTAATGATTGAATGGCTTCAAATCATTATCAGTTATGAAGATGTTTCTTGTCTTTGTACATAAAATATACATCTTAAAATAGAGTGGAGGAATATTTTAAAATGGCATGTAGAAATATTTATTGAAATATTCTTGTTTTAACTTTTCAGGACACTATATGAAACTCTTTTTGTTTTGTGAAACTTTTAATAGCTGCAAGTTTTGGTGTTACGTGGCTTTAGACCTCAGAGATCAAGTCTTATATTCATTTCACTTCAAAATGATAAATTATTAATTAAGTATTGTGTTAAGATTTCACACATACCATACTTGTTGTTAGTGGAACTGATAACTCATTTGACTCCATTTCTTCTTAAAAATATAACAATAAAATCTAATTTTTAATTAATTAATTTTTTTAATTTAATTCTAATTCTAATTAGCATTGAATGATAAATAATGCTAATGATTTTTGTAATGCTTTTTAATAAAAAGGTTTCATTGAGTGATTGAATGAGTTATAAAGCAAAATCATTACAATTGACCAATGACCAATGATTAAATGGTTTAAAATCATTATCATTAATGAATATGTTCCTTATCTTTCTACACTAAATACACATTTTAATGTATAGTAGAGCAATATTTTAAAATGGTATTTAGATTAGAAAAATTTGGTGAAATATTTATGTTTTAACTTTCTCAGAAAAAACAAGACACTATTGGAACCAATTTTTGTTTTGTTTCGTTGTGCTTTCAGGTGACTTCAGATCTCAGACATCAAGTTTAACACCCAGCTCATTTAAAAATGATAAAGATCTATGTACAAGAGTGTTAAGATTTATTTATTTTGTGCATAAGTTTCTGCGAATAAAAATTTCTGTTTCATTTTTTTCTGATTCAATTGAATTAGTAATGAAACGATTTCATTGAAATTTCATTGCCATTACTAAAACAATTATAATTAAAATAAAATCATTAGCGTTAAATGGTATTTGAATTTTTTTTATTGTCATTATTTCAAACAATGTTAGTTAAATTTCAATGGTAATGAAAAACTCCCAAATATGATGTGCAGTAACAAATTTTTTTTATTTTTTATTTCTCTGTCAACCCAATATTTGTTTTTTTTTATAGGTTTATATAGACGGTGAAGAGTATTTAGGATTCGGTATAGCCGAATATAGCTCTCTTATTTGTTTTTATTTACATACAATAAGCATTTATTTTGTTGTTATTATTGCTTGTTAAACAAATAGCTGTGTTAGTTTTCTCTTACTAAGTAATTTTTAAAGCTCTTTTTGGTTTTTATTATTTAAACCATAAAAGCAAGTTTGTGTTTTCATTTTATGCTGTGGTTTTTCTTTTAAAAACTTTAATTTTTTTAATTATTTTTCTTTTTGATTATATTTCTTAAGGTCATTAAAGAAAAAACGTGGGGTTTTAATTTTTTTTTGAAAATAAGCACTAAAGAAAAACTTGTTTAAGTCATTTTAAAAATGTCTGAAGGACTTTTTAGTTTGAAGAATAATAATTAAATCAAAATTTCGCAAATATGTTTGCTATTTTTTATTGCAATATACCAAAATTTAATCAATTACAATTTATGCTTTTTAAGAAATTAAAAAAAGATGACTGTTACAGAATGTTTTCATTTTTTAAATCGAAACAAAGCATTGGTTTAATTGCGCTCTTCTAACGTGTAGAATAATCATAATGTCATAAAAAAGTTATTAAAATTTCAAAAATTAAACCTGTGTTATTCTCCTATATTTGTCGTTATCTTATTCTTCTTGAAAATATTTCTTCTTTCTGAACAAAAAAAAAAAAAAAAATTAAATATAAAAACAAGTAGGAGTGCTTGCCGAATGTTATAAAACCATCTATGTAAATCAAGTTTAGTGAAGTAACTCCAATCAAAATAGCAAGTATTGCGGTGTCAGAGCATTAAAAAATAAAAAATAAATGGTGCATAAAAATTTCATAGCCTCTTAATGGGTTAAGCATTTTTAAAAATTTTTAGTATTTCCTTAAAGATCTCATTAAAAGCTTTTAAATAATACTCATATTGAAATTTTGAAAAATTTGAACATTTCAGAGCCCTGTAATTCCAAAAATATGGGCGTACGCCAATTTTTTCACATTATTTCCTGTGGGGCCACGTGAAGTTACTGGCTTGTACTGATAAACCAGCAACAATTCACGCTTTGGAGGCCAACATTGTTTGCATTATTCGTGACATACGCCCAGCAGTACTTGAAAAAGTGACCCAAAATTGAACGTCAAAATGCGCTTCGTTATGAGTCGCCGCGGTGGCCATATGACTGAAAATATTTTTAAATATTAATGCCATGTTCTAATCTTTCATTTAAAAAATTCTTCATTACAATTTAATTTTTTGTGTAATTTTTAACAATTTAAAATTCTATCGGGCTTAAACTACACCCTTTATTTGCAAAAAAATTAAATCATATAAAGTAATTTTCTTTTTCAAGGACAAATATTTGCAATGCAATTTTAATGAAATTAATTTAGTTTGTAATTTTTCTTAAATTTATTTAAAACAAAACTCACTAACTTCTCTTTGGTTTAAATTTTTTTTTGATTTTTTTTTATCTTCAAAGTTTTTATTTTTATTTTATTGCTAAAAATAAAGAAAACAAATCTAAATTGCTAGCATTCTTTGCAGTTTCATAAACTTATTATAAATAACATTTCCTGAGCTAATTAATTAAATTCATTTTCGGTGTATTTGTAGAAGGGAAGAGAGAGTGAGTGACTGAATATGTGTGTACAAGCGGAAATGTTCTTGCTGCAAAATGGCTGCCAAAAAGTGTAGGCTTTTGTTTTGGTTTTGCTTTGGTGATGATGGCAGGCACAAAGAACAAGAAAAAAAGTTTTTAGTTTTTAGCAAAGTAAAGTTTATTTTTATGTTTTTTTGTTGTTGTTGCCATTTTGCCCTTTTTTTGTGAAATGACTTCTCTACCACCAATTTTTGTGCTGGTTGCATGTTTTTTTTTGCTTTTTCATTTGTTGTTGTTGTTGTTTTTGCTAACTTTTAATATTGCTCTACATTTCCATTTTGTGTTTTGCCACAAATTGTTTGAATTTAATTTAGGTTTGGCTTGTCTTTACATTAAGCATTACTATTTCAACAAACTAATACATTCACAAGAACGTTTTATATTTAGATTTGAATTTAATTTTAATTTTTATTACTTTATATGCAATTGATGATGTCGTTGTTCGTTTCGTTACGTTTCTTTTCTATAAGTTGTGTGTATTTTTTTTTTTTGCCATCCAGCTTTGTTTGCCCTCCATTATTTTCTATACTTTGATTTTTATCAAAAAACACTTTCATTAAAATTACTTTAATTTTCGTTGGCTACAATCAGTTTCTTTTTTTTTCTGTTTCTAACTGATTTTTTTGCTTGTTGTTTTTGTTAAAAAGCAATCGTTTAAGGGTATAAATTTTTTTTTCACTAGTTGAGGACACGAAGGATGTTTGTGAACAAGTAAAATTGGTTTTCAAGTAGTTTTTATATTTTATCTAATTTAAAGCATCTTGTTGGTTGGTAGTTTGCTATACTTGAGGGTAAACTAAAATCAGCAGTTGTAGGCAAAACATGAACCAAAAACAGGAAGCAAGAAAAAAAAGAAATTAAATAAATTTTTGTCTCCAGTTGATCAGATTGCAATGGCATCAACACATTATTTATGTTGAATGTAGTTAAAGTTGATTTTTCTTTTCCTTTTTCTTTTTAACAAGATTTTAGCTTAAGGTCAAATTGAGGTTATTGAAAGGTGTTATTGTTGTTGTTGTTGTTTTGATATTCTATAAAAAGATTTATTTCTATTTAATGTTGAAATAGCTGAAGGCGTAAAAATATTTTGTTTCATTTGATATACGATAAAAAAATATTGTTAAAATTTTTAAACATATTTTTTTTTTAATTTTACCTTAAATAATTTTACTCGTAATTCCGATTACAAAACATACAGACGGGCAATAGGCTATTGTAATTTATTAATACACCCTTTATTGACATTTTAATTAAGTATCTATGACTATTCAAAAGATAAAGCCATATACGTCAAATTGCCTCAATTATGGATAGACCTTTTAATTTCAATTTTTAAAATTTATTTTATTTTATTATTTTATTATCGTATTTTATTGTTTTATTCTGGACGTCTAATTTTGGGTCACTTTTTCAAGTACTGTTGGCCGTATTTTTACGAATAATAGTAACAATGTTGGCCTCCTAAGCGTTAATTGTTGCTTTTTTATTATCATAAACCACTGAAAACACGTGGCCCACAGAGAATTCAAATCGCATGATTTTGGAAGCCAATTGACAGGTTCATTTCTCGATATCAACTTATCGGCAAATTTTGATTTCAATAACTCAATGTTTTCGGTCGCTGTATTGCACGTAGCGCCATCTTATTGAAACCACATTTTGTCCGGATCAATGACATCCGAATTTTCAAATAAAAAAATCATTAATCATGGTGCAATAACGATCTCCATTAAACGTAACTTAAGATCCGGCCTTATTTTTAAAGAAATAAGGTTCAATGATGCCAACAGCGTATAAAGCACACCAAAAGGTTCATTTTTCTGGATGCAATGGAGTCTGTAGCGTATGTTGTGGATTCGTCTCACCTCATATGCGGCTTTAAGCCAAAAATGAGCCTCATAGCTGAACGCAACTTAGCGATAAAAAAACGGGTCAGCTACTAACTGCTCTAGAGCCAAATCAGCGAAAGAACGGTGCATATAATGGTCTCGTGGCTTTAATTCCTGCACTAGCTGCATCTTATACGGTTGTAGGACAAGATCTTTGCTCAAAATTGTTCACGTAGTGGACGGTCAGAGCCCCAATTCCTGCCACCAATGATGAATCGATACATTAGGATCTTCTTCCACACTATTGTTTACAGCAGCGATATTCTCTTCAGTGCGCAGATGCTTTCAACGTGTTGGTGTTTGTGCATTCTCTAGAGATTATGTGGTATGAAATCTATACACAGTTCGACGGATGGCTTGCCCAGATGGACTCTTAAGTGCCCTATAAAAATCACGAAGTCTTCTAAAAACTGCTCGAATTGGTTACTCATTTTTAAAGTGAACTTGGATAATTTAAAGGCGTTGTTAAAATCAGACTTTATTTATAATGATTTGTCAAAGTTGGCTAGAAATAATGTAAAAAAATTTTTCACCAAATTTTTAGTGCTATTTTTTTTAATTTAAAGTTCTATCGGGCTTAAAAAATACCCTATTCTTTTTTTAAATCAAAATTTGTAAACTAGTGTAATTTTATATATAAAAATTAAGAAGGTTTTTTTTAATAGTGAGTACATCGTTATTTTTTCCCTTTTGACTCCTTTTGAACAATCCTTAAATAAAAAAAGTTTTCAAAACTTACTACATTAAAATAAAAATGTCTGGCAAAAATCATTTAAATTAAAAGCTCCGCCATAACTAAAATATTATACATTTGGTTTAATGTTAAGCAAAATATATCTTTGTTGTAATGGTTTTTTTACTGCTTTTAAAAATTCTTATTAATATTTCTTTCTTTATTTTATAGATTTACCTCAAAAAAATTATTTTGTTTAATTTCGTTCTTCCTCATGACTTTCGTGAAACTATCAATTAAAAGGATATATTTAACTTTCCAATTATATGTTCTCTAAGTTAACGGAAACAATAGATTTTAGAACAAAAACCTGAGAATCAATTGTTTGTTTTCTTAGCTCTCTCTCCCTCCTTCTGTTATTCAAAGAGAAGAGCTCATTTGGTTGCTGAAAAGCCATTTACTTTAACTTAAAAGTACTTTTTTATTGTTTTTATTTTTCTTACAATTATTTTTTTTCCCAAAAATATATAGTTTCTGCTAATTTTTTACTTTTATCTTTTCTTATGAATTTTCTTGGGTGAAAATAATTTTTTAACAAGCTGTTTAAGTAGTTGGGTATTATTAAAATAAAAAGAAACGAGCGGATTTAATTTGGTATTTTAAGAGATTTTGTAAAAAAGGAAGCACTAGTGCTGAGACAAAAAATTTACTTTAATGGTCAGCTTCTATTAAAAAAAAAAAAAAATGCACTTTTAAGAAAGACATAAAAGAAAATGTACTTTTTTTATGCTAAAGCTTAAGTATTCATTTCTGTTTTAATCCAGGAAATGCAATTCACAGTTGCAAGCTGTTGTAGTTGTAATTTAATTAAAATTAATTCTTTTTAATAACACTAAGCGGATTAAATTTTTCTAATTAGCTCGTTATCAGTCAAGGGGATTTCTTTAAATTTTTGTTACAAAAATATTGTCATGGAGTTGTAAACTTTATAAGAGAATGGCAAGACGATCGTCTCACACGCCATTGATTAATTACTTATACGTTAAAAAAGTTTAAGGAGAGGTGTTTAAAGACATCGAATGCTTCCTGCTTAATGTGTATAAATTTCAAAAAAAAATTTTATATTCTTTTAACATTTTGAACGATATTTTTGAAAATTAGTTATAATTTGAAGAGCTGCTAATAAAGATTAAAAATAGATTTTAAATAAATCTTGCTATCTATTTTCAGCGGCTTAAAAGTTTGGCATCATTAAGCAAATTATTTTAGCAATTGGAACACTCTTTAATTTCCAAATAAAAATATTTTGCTTATTTTTTTTTGTAGCAGACTTAGCAATATAGTTCCTTTTTTACATTCAACCGTCTGTCTACAGTTGTTCAAATTACGTGAACTGATGTAACGCCCTTTAATTTATAATTTTAAATATTCCTACTTCTTATTATACCAGATGAAGTAGTGAAATTTTGCTCTAATTTTCAGATAATTGTATATAAACGTTCAGAAGATAGGCCCATATGGGCCTACATCAGTCGAACTACATCAAAGCGTATACTTTTTCAAAGCGTATACTTTTTCTTATAAATTTCAGCTGCCTTCTAAAACGGTTCAACGGTTTGGCCATATACGTCAGATTATATCAGCTATTGTAAAACCCTTTAATTTATAAATTAAAATTTTTATACTTCTTATTATACCAAAGAAAGTACACCAATACCCCGGTTTGCGTCGCTAATTGGGACTGAAAAAATGAGACGCAAACCGAAACGACGCAAACTGAAGCAGAATTTTAAATTGTTTACGTATGTATTTGATTTTCGTAATAACTACGTTTAACATGTAAACAACCCACACCTGCAAATTTGCTTTCTACTAAAAGGGAAATCCCCTTTTTCTGCTTAAGCTTTGTAAAAACATTTTCATATCAACGACGCAAATCCAAGCATTTACGACGCAACTTCGAAGCCATGCGACGCAAGCTGAAACAAAAACGACGCAACATTGAAATTCCAGAAACTTAAAAAAAGACGCAACTTGGAAGCGACGCAAACTGAAGCAACGCAAATCGGGGTATTGGTGTAGTGGACATTCTGTCTAAAATTCAGGTGTTCATAAATAACGGGTCAAAAAATACGGCCACATAGTAAGAACAAATTACATTAATTTTGGGAACACCCTTCTATTATTTAGCAAAACAGGTCCCTTGTAAATTTCACCTGTCTGTCTATAACGGTTCAAAAGTTCAGCCATATACACCAAATTACATCAACTATTGGGACACCCGTTTATTTCCAAATCCAAATTTTTGTTGTTCTCTGTAAATTTCAATCGTCCGCGTACAACTGTTTAAAATTATGGCCATATATAAATAAAAAGATAGATAGGGTTATATAAATAAATTTACAATAATTATGGGACACCCTTTAATTTCTAAGTTTAAATTATAAAATCGTTGATATAGCGGGCCTAGCGATACAGGTCCATTTTAAGTTTTAGCATTCTGTTTATAACGGTTCAAAAGTTTGGTGACATACTTAAAATTACATTAACTATTGGGACACCCTTTAACTTCCAAATCTAAATTTTATACTTGTTGTTATAGCGGACTTAGCGCTACAGGTTCCTTGTAAATTTTAAGGCTCTGTCTACAACTGTTAGATAGTATGGCCATATACATGAAATTAAATGAGCTATTGGCGCACCCTTTAATTCATAATTTTTAATATTATAACTTGTTAATATAACGGCCATAGCAATCGACATTCTGTCCCATTTGCAAGCGTTTGTCTGTAACGGTTCAAAGGATATGCCCATGTAAATAAATTTACATCAATTATGGGTCACCCTTTAATTTTAAGATTTATTTTTGCATAACTTTTTGTTATTTGGAGCTAAAGTAATACGCAGTCATTTAAAATTTTAAAGAAGTGCACATTTAGACGAATTGGTAACTTTTTTCTTTTTATAAAGTCGGGACTTTGAATTGGGAAATTTTATTTAAATTTAGGCTTTTTCTTCTCCATTCTATTGTCTGGATTTGAGGAGGAAGTAGCAGTAATTTCTGACTTTAATCTAATTTTTTTGTTAGTTTAAAGGTGATATTGACCAAAATTGTATTTAAAATTATTCTGAAATTAAAAAAAATAATATATTTTTAATAATTACAGGGTGTCCCCCTATAGCTTACATATTTTTTGCACATTTATTGAATGGTAAAGGGCATTATTATTAAATTTTAGCAATAATAAAATGTAATCAAAGAAAAAAAAAATTAAAGGGTGTGCCTATAGTTGACATAATTTGACGTATAAAGCCCTTTATGTTGACCAGTTATAGTCAAGTGCTTGAAAATTATACAGAATGTGTACTCATATTTCTTCTTTACCAACAAGTATAATATTGGAAGTTAAAGGGTGTCCCCATAGTTGATATAGGTTGATGTATATGGCCCTATATTTTAAACTGTTTTAGACAGATAGTTCATTTTTACACATGATCTCTATTGCTATTATTGCTATAACAAAAATAAATTTATGTGTAAAGGGTGTCCCCATAGCTGATGTTATTTATTTATCTATTTTAAAATCGTTTTTTTAAGAATTGTTTGATAAGATATTTATTTGAATATCTTTTTAAAGAAAAATATTTTCTTAAATTCTAAGCTCTACTTCTAGAAAATAATAACTCCAGTCTATTAAAAAGATTCGTTCCTGTCTTCCAAAGGTTACAATTTAACACAAAAGATTTGCTTGTTGTTGTAGCACAATAAAGAAATGTCGCTATTTAAAGTGTTTAACCCATATTTTATAATAAAATTTTTATGCGCTTTATTACGCTGTATAATTTTCTTCGCTTTAGTGCAACACTTGCATTCCGGCAAAACTATAAACTACAACATTTAATAAGTTTCTGTGAAAATCTACTTTAATAGACATACACACAAAATATACACAGCCACACACCCATATGTGTATTAAAAAATATGGTGGATTTTCTTGCACCGAAATTTAGAATTATGTGTTAACAGCAGGATTTCTCTAAAAAAATATGTGAATGCACGCACATTTACACAAAATTGTAGATATTTTAAATTTTATATTCTTTTTGTAAAGAGAATGTGCGTGTGTATGTCTGTGCGTTAAAATGTTTATTATGAAAGCGTTTTAGTGTTTAAATACATAAAAACTCAAATTTATAAATGTGTCGGTGAATTTATTATTATTTGTTGTTTTGGTCGCTGCTGCTGTTATTTTCATTTCCGTTCTTTAATTCTAACATTTCAGAGAGACTTTGGCGGCATTCAAGGTTTTATTTAACATCCATTTTATTTCGTTTTGAATTTTTGTTGTGGACTTTAAATTATGATACGCACAACAGCAACAATAAGAAATTTTTTTACGTAGTTAAGTTGTTGCCCTTTTCTAAGAATATTTCAATACAATTGTGTTTCAATAAAACGTTTACAAAAGAATTGATCAAAAAGCGTTGGTGTAGACAAAATCATCAAGCCAAACATAATTCAAAAAATTTTGTAATAAAACGAGAACAAGAGAAATCTCAATTATCTTTACATATTACAAAACTGTAACGGGGTCATTTCTGTACATAATTTTTTTTTTTGGTAAATTTTGTTGTTGGTGTAGATAGTAAATGATATAGAATACAAAACACCTATTTTTGAAAATTTTGTCTCTCTGTCTGTGTTTGCATCACGTAAAAACTAATAGATGGATGTGAACAAAATCTTGTGAAGTCCCCCAGAACATTGGTTCCAATATAGAATACTTCTTTTCGTAATAATAGTTCATTTCATAGACATAATAGAGATACAATTGTGAAAGCACCCGATATAATGATACTAAATAAGCTGTCAGAACTTTTTAGTTTTGTAAATGGAAAGTTTTTATCACTGTTAACAAAACCCTGAAAAAAATAGGTAAATTTGAATTTTAAGAAAATTAGAAATGGCACGCCAACGAAGTCGTGGGTACTGCTAGTTTGTAAATATAACAAATTGTTTAAAGATTGTTGTCATACAATTTAATATTGTTAAAAACAATTTTAGGTTTTCAAATAAATTTGTGAGTCAAACAAAAAAAAAATTAAATTAATTTGCAGTAATTTTATTCTTAAAAATAAGCAAAAGAAGAAAATAATAAAAAGTTTTAGAATAACTTTTTAAGTATTCAGTTTATAGGATTCCATACCCAAAGGTTAGAACATTATATTCTCTTGTTTTTGCTACAATGTCTGTCCGTCTGTCAAAGGTCTCGATATTTGAAATCACATTAGAAAGACTTCCAAAATTTTCACAGAACGAATGTTGCTATAGCAGTTATTACAAAAAAAAAAAAAAAAAATAAATACCATCGGGTGTTCCCAAAATGACATGTTATTTGGAGAAAAGACGTAGTATTAATACTTTTTTTAACAAAATCAAACAACAAATTTGCAAATGATACAGTAACTAGTACAAAAATAATGGTAAGGTAATTTTTACATACCTGGCCTTTTTTAAGAACCGCTGCAGGCATACACTTTAAATATTTTTGTATTCCATATAAATTATAAAAAAGATTAAAATATTAAGGCTGTTCCTGTAACGACGTGATTTTATCGTGTAAGCCTTAGTAGGTAGCCGTTTAAAATTTACACAAACCATGTTCAAATTTGGTTATTGTCAAAAATAAAATCTACACTTCCAGCTCCTTTTAACTTTTTAATTAAATCTTTTTTTTCAAAACCGATTTTACTACGTTAGAGTTGAAGACGAAATTTCAACAATGTTTGAAATCAAGGCAGGTGTTCTACAAGGTAGCGCTCTTAGCCCTGTGCTGTACACACTATTTACAGCTGATATGCCTTTATCTGAAAACGTACGTGTATCTACTTATGCGGATGACACAACAATATTAGCCACCCATAAATCCCCCGAAATAGCATCAAGAATAGTACAAAACGAAATAAACAACTTGGAAATTTGTCTAAAAAAATTGGAATATAAAAGTAAACGCCCAAAAATCAACTCATGTTACATACTCATTAAGAAGAAACGACTGTACACCCTTATCAATCAACAATACCCAAATACCAAACACAGATAGTGTCAAACACCTTGGGATGCATTTGGACTGTCGTCTTACAATTAATTTTAAAAAACAGAAAACTTTTCTGGCTAATGGGCGCGCGATCCCTACTTAATCTTGATAACAAGCTCAAATTAACAAAGCAATTTTAAAACCCGCATCGACGTATGAAATCCAACTTTGGGGTACAGCGAGTAACTCCAGTATCGAATATTTACAACGGTGTCAATCAAAAACACTTACTTATCTTATCTCTCAAGCCCCATGGTTTATAACAAATGAAGCCATACAAAACGAACTCCAAATTCTAACTATAAAAAAGGTGATAAGTTCACAAAGTAAAAGTTATCTGAACCGTTTAAGTAATCATGTAAATCCGTTAGCAGTAGCCTTACTTAATGATAGAAATGAAATAAAAAGACTTAAACGACACCATATTTTAGATTTTCCATTTCGTAATTAACGACTTCACTACCTAATTACATAATTATTGTTAATTAAAAATCCAATGTATACAGGTCAAAGTTGTATGTCAAATGTTATTGTAAAAAATGTAATTATTTGTACATAATAGTTAACAGTTATTATTTAATGTTAAAATATATGTATTAATTATGATTAGTTAAAAAGATTAATATCATACTTATAGTTGTACTTCAAAGAGTACAATTACCAATGTTAGATAATTTTTTATCGAACTTGCTTATCATCGAATAGCTGATAGATTGTTTTTTAAATAAAGAAAAAAATGTTCAGATTTGTTTGCCATAAAAATAAGTGTGAACATAAAAGTGTAAAAATTAAAGGGTGTTTCCATAGATGCCATGATTTTGACAATAGTGTCATTGGAATTTAAACCATCATTGCCAGATGTTTGAAACGTGCACAGACTTTCTATTGCTATGCCTGCTATAAGGAAAGTGAATATAAAATTAAATAAAGGTTGTCCCCATAGTAAAGTGATTTTCACATAAAGGTTTTTTTTTTAACTGTAATAGGGCGGGACTGTAAACTTATACAGAGTATATATTGCTAGTTCGCTGTTAAAGTAAAAATAAAAAACCAAAATTAAAAGGTGTCCCAATAGTGACGTAATTGTGCTAAAGCTTTATTTTAAATTTACCTAATACCTCCCAGTAAAAAATTTTTGAAAAGGTAATCGAGTGTGGAATTAAGCATGTTTGGCAAGAGTACTTCCCAAATAGATTGCCATCTTAATGATTTTAAAAAGGTATGACATTTTATAATTAATTATTGTAGGAAATAATGAGTACCATTAGTACGGTAGTCTCTTTTAACATAAACTAATGTAATGTGTTCTGTAAGCGAGTAACAAAATATGGCAATCAAAAAAGTAAGTCATTATATGGCAAGTACTTTTTAAGGTAATGACTAATGTTTAACCGGGCTGTATTTCTAATTTCTCAAAAAAAAAAAGATTAAAGTTGTCCTTTATATTGTATTGGAGGAACCCTTTGTATATTTATCCAACTTGCATTTAGTGGATTTTTATAAATTTGTAAAAAAATTTATAAATATTTACTAGAAACTTTCTATAACTAAAATAAAAAAATGATAATATTTTATTTCATTCTCTTCTTTTAAAATGCTACATAATTTTCAATTAACTCTGCCCATACACACATACTCACACACACAATGTCTCTTTGGCCTTATAACGTCTACTCTTTATTTTCCAATTTTTTTTTGCCTGCTCTTGCTAACTCTTTCTACTTCTCTTGTTTATGCTATCCCACAGGAATTGCTATCATTGGTAATTTATCTCCTGTTAAAGCTTTATTTTGTATTTTCGTTTAAAGGCTGTTTTTTATGTTTCATTTCCAACGGCCTTTGATGCCGCCACATTTTCTACACCAATAATACCACTGTTGCCACATAGTCATCACTTGCACATCTCATTTTCGGTTGTCTATGAAAAAGCGTATGTGTGCAAAAACAAAGCCTGAATATTATGAGTGTATGTTTTTAAAACAGAAGAAGAAAAAAAACATTTTCGCTTATAATTTTGTCTATTTTTCGTGCCTGCTTTTAAGTTAAATTGCATGCATATGCATGTTAAGCATATATTTTCCCAAAATGCATATCTCTGTTGAATTGTCAGTATGTGTTTTTCTGTTTTTGAATTTTCATTATGTGGGTGTCTGAGTGTGGCATTTAAAGTGCGTTCGTTCGTCTGTTGTTTGCATTGCATGTATTTGCAAGTATTTTTAGTTTCATTTTGCGTTTAGTATTTTTCGAATTGTTTTGGTTTATTACGAACGTTACGTAGTTTATCATTTTATGCTAAAATAACTATCAGAAAGGCTTTAGCTTGCTTTAATTTGAATACTCATTACCAAAACAATTTATGAGTGTTGTAGTGGACCATCCTCCCATTTGTGGTTGTCTTGTAATGATTTAGCACAGCGAGGCCAATCAATAGTTTTAAAAAATTTTCAGCAATTTTAAATTATAATTTTCCATGGGTACTATTTAATAGTTAATAGTTACGAAATTTATGAGAATCGAATATGTAAAATGAAAATTATTTATTTTCGTTAAATTAGTAAAAATTTTATTTTTTATTTAATAATTTTTATGTCCGTCATTACAGGTACTATTGCTATTGAAATTAAACATAATTTATAAATTAAAAAAGCCATATTGTCATCGATTTATTGAATTTTAAATTTGGCGAAAAGTTTGGTAAAAAAATTAAGGGAAAATTAACCTGTCAACAAGCCTCTCGTTTGATTCATTTGAGTATGAAGCCACAGGCTAATGCTGATAAAAAAGCAATAGTTTACACCTTGGAGGTTAACTTTGATGGCAGAAGTCGTGATAAAAGGACACCAATTCTCAAAAAAGTGGAACAGAGTTTGACATACAAAATGTCGTGGTGGCCATATTTTTTATAAACAGAGGTTATCAATTCGACTGAATTGTGCCTTTAGAACCCAGTCATTTCAGAACCGATTTTGAAAATTTTTTGTATGTTGATAGATTATGCTTACATATTGGTCCCGTTTTAAAAACAGTTTATAATATTAAAAATTAAAGGGTGTCCCCATATAACATACATGTTTTTTATGATTATTATGAACCGTGTAGGGCGTTACTCGAAAATTGAAAAAAACTGACTATAACTATGGCTTCCAATAGCAAAAAGGAATAGAAAAATACATCTAAAATTACAGGGTGTCCCCCTCGATGACGTAAATTGACTTATATGGGCCTATTTTTTAAACCGTTATAGACAAACGATTGAAAATTGGACAAAACGCCGATTACTATGATCGTGATAATAACAATTACAAATATTCAAAATTATTAATTAAAGGGTGTCCCTATAGTTCATTTAATTTTATGTTTACTTATATACAGACGGTTGAAAGTCACAAAGAACCTGTATTACTAAGTCCGCTATAATAACAAGTTTAATGTTTGGATTTGGAAAGTAAAGGGTGTGCCAGTAGTAGATATAATTTGATATATGTGATAGAACTTTTGAACCGTTAAAGGCAGACAGTTGAAATTAACAAGGCACCTGTATTGCTATGTAACAATAACGAGTTTTTAATTAGTATTTAGTATTTAAAGGGGTTTCCATAATTGATGTTAATCTACTTATATGGGCTTATTTTTTGAACAGTAATAGATAAACGCTTGCAAATTGGACAGCATATCGATTGCTTTTGCCGTTAGAATCACAAGTAATAAAATTTAAAATAACAAATTAAAGGGTGCACCAAAAGTTCATTTAATTTGATGTTTATGGTTAAAATTTGCAGAGAACTTGTCTGCTAAGTCTACTAGAACAGCAAGTAAATAATTTAAATTTGGAAATTAAAGGGTGTCCCAATAGTTAATGTAATTTGATGTAAGTTGCCATACTTTTGAAACATTATAGACAGGCAGATGACATCGGTTTTGAAGTCAGTTTTTTTGCAAAAAGTATTTTAAATTATTTTTAGATGTCGTTGCCATGTATTTGTCTTTCAAATAAGAACACTCTTTGCATTAAACATAAATTTTTTGTGTTATTTTTACAATTTAAATTTCTTTGGAATAAAAGAGCGCACTTTAAGTGATGTCAACGACTCTAATAAATTATTTTAGTTGTCTTTAACTGGGTTGATTTAATTACGTATAATTGTTAGATTTAATCTATTAATACTTTTTCCTGGTTTAATTGTATTTAATTCCTTCGCTTAAAAAGGGGACAGTGTCTGAAATCTTTTTAAATTTTAAAACAAGTTCTCATTTAAGCTATGTGTGGATTGGTTTTGGTGATTTTTGGCACTTTTTTTTAGCGAAATTTTTGTCCCATTAGTCCTCAGTTACTTTTGGTATTTTTAATATTTTAGGAAATGGTCGAATATTTTTTTCCTTTTATACTTAAATAGTTTTTTCGTTTCTTATAATTTAATAATTTTTTTTTTGCTTTCATTGGTTTTTGTTTTAGGGCACTCATCGATCACTTAACTGAACATTGAAATGTTCAAGTAAGATTAAAGACAAATGTGTGGTGGTGACATATTTGTGTTGCCCTTAAATTGGTTTTTCTAAGTTTTTATAAAAAATAAATTTTTATAAACTAAAATTTTAAAATTTTACTGCTACAAATAAGCAGCTTTTATTGTAGAATGTGTTTGACAAGTCTTTTTGTTCACAGCACAAAACACATGAGCCTTATTTCGATTGTTTTTTTTTAGGTTTTATAATAAATGTGTTCTACTTTTCATTAAATATACTGTAATTGGCTTAACAGTAAAATGGTTGTTAATTTGTTGTTTGTGACATTTTACACATTACAAATCATTAATCAAATATATAAAAAAAATAATTCTTTTAACGAAATAAATCAAAAGTTTAAAACGCAGTTAAAAATTAAATGAAAATAAAAACACAATACTTATCAAAGAAAATTAACAAAAATAATAAAAGTTAATAAAAAAATATGTATAAAATTTATTTAAATAATTAATTTATTTTTTATAATTTTTTTTTTGTTTTATTACAATATTTAAGTGACGCTTCTGTTTGAGTTGTTTTATACGTCTTAAAAAAGTGAAGCGGTTTTCAATGGCTTCTATTTTATATTATAACTGACATTAACTTTGTACTCAAAAATACTATAAGAATTTTTTTTTAACATTATGTAACTTATTTAAAGCATGAAATCATTAAAAGAAAAGTGGTGCTATACAAATTTATTTCTACAAAAGAATATTATGATGAATTTTGGATTTTTCTTAAACTTTTTGCAAAAAACTCCTACACATCATTGATTCTTCTAGAATTTCATTTTATATCCAACAGCACCATTAATATTTCTTTTTTTATATTTTATTGTTGGTTTTGTTAATGGCTCTCAAGACGACGTTAAAATTGTAGATGCTTGTATTTACAAAACCACAATGAATGAAATATTAAAGAAACTACAATAATAATGAAAAAATAATAAATAAGTAAACTTGTTAAGATAAATATTTTTCTTTAATTTTTAAAAAAGTAAATTTTTAATAGAAATAATGAGATTTCATGTTTAAAAAAGAAATTTATGAAAATGAATTTGTTTTTGCTCTAAATTCAACAAAAATAGTATTCTAAATACATGTGTACAAAAGCATCTATGGCGTATAAGTAATTTTAATTAAATTAAAATGTTTAGTTTTTTACATTTTAATTACCTTTTTTAGACATGAAAACACTTATGTCCTGCTTTATTTGAATTTTAAAGTTGAATGCACTTTTTCATCCCTATTTTTCGTAAATTTAAGGTTTAAGAATACTTAAAAAATTAATTATATCTTTTTAAAAAAAACTTATATGTTATTTTCTTAAATAATTTCATAATTTATAGGCAATTGCACCGATTAATTTCTTTATTAGTGGTAGCAGTAAAAAATATAAAAATAATTTTATTATACAAAATGTTTTTTTTTTTGGAAAATTATTATGTTAAATACGGTCGTTACTGAATGCAACGAAAACTGTGCTGTGCTTATTTTTTAATAATAAATTAAATTCATAAGCAAAATAAAACTTAAATCATTTTTTATTTTATTTTCTTAAATAATAGTTGTTCAATTTAAAAAAAAAATTTATAAATAAAATTATGAATAGTATGGTTGTTAGAAAAAAGTGTGCTCTGTCAAATTTTATGAAAGCATTTTATTTGAAGCAGATAACTGGCATGCGTTGTTATTGTTAATAATTTGTGTGTTATTTGCAATCTGTTTGAAAACTAATTACTGTTTATTGAAACTGTTTTATTGATAATTAGACCGGCTCTTGTTGCAATTTGTGCTAAAGTTACAAACTATTATTTTTACTAAAAAGTATAATATATTGTAATGTAATTAGGGGCAAATGGTACTGTGGTATTTTTCCTATTTTAACAAAGATTCGCTTTTTCATCATTACTTACAGTGCGTGGAATTGGATTATTTCAAAACGTAGACAATTTTTAATAACACTAGACACGTAAAGTGTAGATTAAGTCAAAGAGCTCTTCTTCTCTTCTTTTCTTTCAGTATGTTTGTAATAATACTGATTTTTTAATGTAGACTTCCTTATCAGGCCCCAGACCAGCGTAGTAGCTATAATGCGCTTTCATCTAAAGTTGTCTATTGCTTTATAATCTGCTTGTGGTTCTAAGCATTAACTAGTGCTTGGTTTTTACAGCATACATTTCGACTAAAATTTCAAGAGATCTTTTATAATAATTATTTAATGTTTTGTTTTTGTAATCCAGATGAGTAACTCGTTAAGAAAATGTGTGTAGAAATTACTGTAGCAACTAAATATGATGTTAAATACGGTTGTTATAGAAATTATTAAAAATGTCATAAAAGCTGCCAAAATCTTTAACACTTTTTTCTTATTTATTTATTTATTTTACAAATTTGTTATAATCAAAATTGTAACAAGCTAAAGAATAAAAAGCACTAGCAGCTTAAGCTATTGGCGCTCTTTGCTCTAGTGAGAGTTCGAGGAATATAGGGAATATAAGGATAGTTTTTTTTTTTTTTTTTTTTTTTTTTTTTTTTTTTTTTTTTTTTAAACAGAAGTAGCACTTCAGGCATTAATGCCTACTTAGTTTTTAACCGTGCTACATTCTTTAGGAAAGGGATAGATGAGAGAGAAGACAGGTGGTGAAAGGAGATAGATATAGCCATTTTATTAATTAGCCATTTTATTTTACGCAGGTATAAAATATAGCGGATATATGTGTCTAAATATGTTAATGTATTTTAAAAGCTTGCAAAAAAAGATAAACAATATTATTAGTTTTGCATATACTTAAACACAACTTTGTAAGAAATTGGCATTCACTGGTAAGATGAAATATTGTTAGTGTTGAGTTATTGCAGAAAGAAAACTGTGTTTGGGGATCCTTAGATATTTAATATTCGGTGGTAAACCTTGTGTGTGTAAGTCGAGGCCTTGTAAAACATCTGTTAACGTTTAATGCCAGTTTGTTGAAGTCGGAAGGCGTATCGGGGATTTGCTTGGATTGATTGTTTTGTAAAGATGATTATATCTACTCCATTGCTTTTGCAAAGCTAAATCAAATTTAATAATTGTTTCTCTAGTTATAAAATTTTTAAATTGTGGGTGTTGGTAAATAGCCTTTGCTACTTTGTCAGCAGCTTCATTGCCGATTATTCCACTATGGAATTTGAATTAGTAGTTGCTGAAATAGTTATTAATCTAAAGTTTTTATTTGTCTGGTTAGAGGCAGCATCAATAACAGAACGACTATCAGTGCAGATAACATATTTTTTATTTGACTTTTTTTTTTATTAAGTTTAAGGCTTATATTGGCTCATTTTTTTAAGTGGATCATTTTTTTAAGTGCGCATCCATTTTTATCAACTACTGCAGATCCCACATGGGAGGTTGTTTTTGAATCGTCTGTAAAAAGGAAAGAACAGTTATCGTCTTTATAGTCTGAAATAACCTCCCAGAAAAACTGCTAAAGGACTGATGGTGTAGAGTTTTTGTGTAAATATTAAGGTTTTTTTCAGGTTTTTAATTTGACAAAGAGTTTAAGGGCATTCAAGATTATTTTTTTATAAGGAAAATCGATATGTTAACGGAGTAGTGAAGATTTGCTGCTAAAAATTTTGTGGCTAAATTGAGGTATCAATTTGGTGGCATGGATTTGCAACGGGTCTAAGCCTGCTTCTGCAAGAAGATTTTGTGCTGGCGTAGTATAAAAGGTCCAAGACTCGCTTTTATGTAGGCGGTAACAATTCTTTCCACTATTTCAAAAATCGATTTTGTTTTCCACATGTATGCAGATGGTAGATTTTTTTGAGGGAGAATAATTAAAATAATACAGCTGATGAAGAGAGAAAAACTAAAATGTGCTGTGATTAATATTTTAATTAATATTCTTTAAATTATATGAGACTGTACTTAAATTAAACCAATAGACATGGATTTAATTAATTTAAATTTATTTTTTTCTTTATTTTTACTTAATTATTATTAACAACTTTCTTAAGGTTTTAGTTAACAAAAATTTTAAACCATTATTTTTTTTAATTCTCTGCTCTAAAAGAGAGAAAAACTTATTAGTTCACTTTTCATTGTGCTAATATCCCAAATATTTTAAATAAAATCAAATATTGATTATTAGTGGTAAAGCTAGTTCCTATGGCCATTTCGTTGATTGCTCAACTCAACTCATCAGGGAACCTTCTACCATATTTTAGATAAGCTAAAGCTGCCTATTATATTTAAAATTTTTTTTAACCAACTGAGAAGTGGACAAAGAATTAATAAACACAAGCATCAAAGCTTAAACAAAATACCAATAATCAATAGTGACTTTATTTTGCTTACATTTCTACATACACGTGGTTGGTTTTTTTTCCAACTCTACGAGTAGTTGTAAGAAGTAATCAAAATAAAAAGCACGCGGCAACACCATACATTTGTGTTTATAATAAACTCAAAAATATAGTGAGTTGCCAGAGCCTTTTTGCACATGCACTTGCAATTTTTATTTAAAATGATTTTTGGGAATAATTATTTTATATTAGTTCACTTTTCATTGTGCTAATATCCCAAATATTTTAAATAAAATCAAATATTGATTATTAGTGGTAAAGCTAGTTCCTATGGCCATTTCGTTGATTGAGAAAAACTTTTTTCTTTAAGATTTAATGAAGTTTTCTTAAATAATATTTTATTTCTATTTTGACAGCTGCACAAAATGAGTGAAACGAAATAAAAGAAAAAACTCTTTCGATTTTAAATGACAAACACATAACTATTTTATCATCATCAATACATACTTTTTTATATTTGAGTAACAATACAAAATCACAAATCAATCAAAATAATGACAGAAATAAAGCAGCCAAAAAATATTGGATAAAAACTTTGTTACATTTTCATAAAAAAAATAAAAATAAAATAAAAAAAATGTCTACAATTCCAGCATTATTTTTTGGGTTGTATAAATGATAAAACATTAACAATAACTTTTTTTCTTAATTTTTCTTTATATTTTTTTTTTTGCTTTTATGTAAGAGAAAAGCCAAATAGAGGCTTGTGTGTATGTGCTGGAATGATATTGATCATTTTGTGAACATTTATTATATGGGACAAGGACATTTTATGATGAGTAAGCAACACACAAAAGACATAGAAAGATAGACAACAAAAAAGCACATACAAAATGAATTTCAAACAGTTGTAGAAAAAACGATATAAAAAAAGCAGTAAAAAATTACTTAACATAGAAATGACACCCAGAATCTTTATTTGTTTTGGAAAATATCCAAAAAAGATTTCCGAAAATTTTTTTATTGCTTAAAATATATGAAAAATATTGTGTAGCCATTTTTTCATGTCGGTTAAGTATTCAACATTAATTTTGTTATTAAAGTTTTTTTTTTTGCAAAGAATAAAATATGTACTGCTTAACAGCCAATAATTTTTTATCAAGTATAAAAGCTGAAATTGTAAAAGAAATATAATTTTTTTTTTTGCAATTTTGAAAGGAAATTATGTTAAAAGTGTTGTTCCAGTAAATTTTAGATTTTAGTTTTTTTTTGCAATAAATTATTTAATAAATCTATTTTGCTTCAATACGAAAAAAGTAATATTTGGCAGCATCTTATAATAAAGTGATAAAATTTACTGGCAATAAATGATATATGAGCAAAGTTAAAGAAAAAAAGTAAACTAATAAAAATGACAAAGATGATGGCTGGATAATTTTTTACTTTAAAAGATTGATTAAACACAAAATGATAGAAAAGTTTTAACAGATTTTTATCAAGCTTTAAAATATTTATTTTATGATACATTTGCCCTATTCACAAGCCCCCTAGTACGTGCTAAGTGCTAACAAAATACAATGGTGCTAGCTGTGTTGTTGGTAATTTTCATGCAAACATGCGATACAACACTTTTTTCATATGTTTTTCAAACGTTGTATTTGTTTAAATGTTTTATGTTTAAATGAATTATTATTTTTGTGTTCATGTGTGAATTATATTAAATTAAATTGAATTAAAAGATATTTTTATTTGTTTTATATAATTAATTTATTGATTTGACTGATTTATAAGAAAGTGGAATCAGTCATTTCTGTTGTATATAGTAGGAGTGGGTATATTGGAAACATATGTTAAGGTTTGTTCTCTGATTCGATTTCTAATATTTTGTATGGTACCGCCATCACCTATACCAAAAAGAGATGCTACCTTACGAACACAAGCACCATTTCCTGAAGATCTCAAGCAGTAAAGTACAATTTTTAGCTGCAAGTCAATGCGTAGTTGGAGCCTTTCGCCAATTGTGTGAAAAACATCGTCATTTTTCATAAGGTTGAATATATAGGCAAATTCCTCTGGCCGTAGTCGTATTATATGAAGAAATCTGTTTTCATCAAAATATCTTAAAACCCGATTAAGCCATAATGATGATTTTCGTAGCCCTAAATGTATAATTCTGCGACTGGAGAGCAAGTACATTAGGTTCATCCTAAAAATGTCTTGAATTTCATCCTCACACAAAAAAATTATTAATTTACTTTTTTCTGTTTTCTCCCCCATTTGGCTTATAAATAACAAATGATGAATAGCACTTTTCTTCTTCTTATTTACTTTTTGACGTATGAAGTACAATGTACAATGGCACACTGATACAATGGTTGTTCACAAAGAAGTAAACAAAAGGTAGTATGCAATACTACCCACACCTTAGCAGAGCTTGTGAATACGGCAATTTTGTTTGAAAGCTTGTGATATTAATCTTAATAATTTTTATTAATCATACGCCCTTAAATACCAAATGATTACTGTTTTTCCTTTAAAGTGTATTTAAAGGTTTAATTAATTTCCCTAGAGTATACTTTTTACAGAACTGTATATGTGTAAGTGACTGTTTTTAAAATTTGCTTATCTTATGGTAGGCAAATATTTTAAGTTTGTAATTACAAAAGTTTAAGTTGAAATCAATTTGTGTTTTTCACCTTCTTCTCGCTGCAACTTTATTGCAATTTTTATTTTTCTTATATTAAACTTTTAATACCAGGCTTAAATTTAACATACTTCTTTTAGGGTAGTGAATAAATACGCATTTGACATAATTTACTTAAGAAAAAATAAAATTAAAAAAATACTGAAAATATTATAAGCAGCCTAGCCGAACTCATAATATCCTTTTCATCAATAAAAATATTAAAATGAAAAAACAAATTATTTTTTTTTAGTAAGGTCGATGTTTTTTGTATCAGAATTTAGTGAATAATTTTAATTTGGCTTAAACTTGCTTTTTTCTTATTTTCCAAATATATTTAAAAAAAATTACTTAAAAACTTTTGTGCTAAGAAAAAAATTAAACACTAGCAGAATATAGAATCTGTATACTCGAAAATCAACGGTTGTTATTAAATCATGAAAATCTATCAATATTATAATTTTCAACATTACAGGTAACTGGTCTTTATATATTACCGCCACTCATCATAAAGAATACATAAAATGGAAATGAAAAACTTTTTTACTTAATTTCTTTTCCTTCGTTTTTTTTTCTACATGTCTGCAAATAAGTGAGGATGTACAGACAGGCGGCAATAATATTAATAATATCCTTATACGAAAATATATAAATTTGTATAACCAGAGATTAAAAAAGAAATCAATAAGAAATAATAGAAAAAATACCAGCTTCAGTGGCAGATTTAAAAGAAAAAGGAAGAATTTGAAAAAAAATATATAAAAAATAATAAAGAAAATATTTAAGAATTAAAAAAAAATATATAAAAAAATACATAAGAAAAAATATTAAATTTACAATTTTTAAACAAAAGTTCAAGAAAATAAATTTTAAACATTTTGAATTTAAGTTTAAACATTTTAAGACCCTCATGTATGGCTGCGAATTTAAAACCACTACTTTTATGTAAATTTCTTTAATTAATTTCCTTGTAGAGTTTTATTTTTATTTTATTATTTTATTTTGTTTTTATTTTATTATATTATTTTTGTGAAAAAAAAAAAAAAAAAAATCACTGGCTTTTTTACACTTTTCATTTGCCACCAGCAAGAAGCCACTTGTGAAAGCAACCAGCACAAAAAAAACATTAATATAAAATTTTTCTACTTTAAATGAAATAATTACTAATACCTTGAGTTGACTTTAATATTGTTGTTTGAACTTGAAGTGTGCGAAGTCAAACCCAAAAAAAAAATTTTTCTTGAAGCAAAAAATTTCTGTATGAATAAATTTTAATGACTGAGAATTTACGTAAATTTCTTGCTTTCAAAATTAATTGGTCCAGGAGAATTCTGCCCCTATATAAAAAGAAGTTTCAGCATGGATAATAAATAAAAATGGAAATTTAATTAAACATTTTGTAAATAATATAGAAAATATATAATTATATAAATGACGAAATTTTTGGACCCTGGATAAATCTATAATAAATGATTTCTTTTTACAAATTATCTCATTAAATTAATTTAATTTTGTTAGAATTTTTATTTTAATTTAAAACGGGAAATTATTGGCAGTTTAACATTTGGAGAGGGATGAACGTAACAACTTTTGTAAATAGAAACATTTTAAGTTTTTGCTATCTAAACTACACACAAAAAAAAAAATACATGGTTGAGGTAACCATAATCTAAGAGCAACATATTATGTTTGTATTATATGTTTGTTAACAAATCATAGTATTTAATGATAATAAAGCTGGTCTAGCAACCATATTGTTGTCTAGCATAACAATAACATGGTAAAATCTAAAAATAGTTATGTTAAAATTTACCATTAAATGGTACAATTAAAACATCATAACATGGTTATGTAATAACTAATATAAAAGACTTAGTTTTTCATTATTTATTGTATTATTGATTTGTCACTAAAGTTATTACAAAAAACATAAACTTTAAACTTGAAGCTAACAAAAATTTACTAAACTAATCGTAATAGAAAAGCATTCTGTCAAGACCTAGAATAAAATGTATTTAAGCGCAAATATTATATTTATTATATTATTTTTAATAAGTTATAAAAATTTGGTTGTGGTTCAAATTTTTTTACGTGAAACCAACCTTGTTGTATTTTTTGTGCACAGTAACCATATTTTGGTTAAATGTCAATTAAAACGTGTTTATCGTGACTGAAGTATTGTTAAAAACAACTATAATTTAAATATTGTAAAAACACGGAAAGATGGACAGACAGACCGACATCGCTCAATCAACTTCGCTATGCATAAGATCTCAGAATTGATGTACTTTATGGAATGAAAAATAAATAGTTTGGAAATAACGAACGGAGTAAGAAACTTAAACATATCCTATTGCACCTGTAGTGAATGTTATGAAGACTAAAATTTTTTATAATAAGATAAAGGGCTTTTTAGGTAAAATTTTGCACTGTTCACGAGTTGGGCACCAGTGTTCATTTTTTCGATTAAATGAAGTTGTATACAAAGTAACGTATAATATGATTTTCTGCTAATTATTTTGTGTTAGAAAAGGCATTCCTAAAAAGATTTATTTTAATTTCCTTTTTCCTAATTTATTATCTTACTATCAGAAGCTAAAACTCTTATAGTATTTTAATAAATGACGAAAATCCTCTCTGGCTTTGCAAATCCTCAGTAACTTATCGTTAAAAGAACATCTGCAGAAAAAGGGAAAATCTTATTTGAAACTTAAGGTCTAGAAGTTTTCAGGTTTTGAATTTTTGAGGCAAAGATTATCAGAATTATCCAGCCAATAGTATACTAAACAGTAGCAGATATTTAACCAGCACTACTAATTTTTAATTTAAGCATAAATAAAAATTTGCCTTAAAAAAAAATAAAATCCTAAAAATATGCTTTACTTTTTTCGAAACAAAAAGCCTGTTTTATATAATTTAATTATTTTTTATTTAGTTCTTAAATTTAAATATAACTTAATAAGTAAAAATGCTTTTAAAGATAATTTGCATAAAATTCAATTCAATTAAGTTTAAACTATAAAAATGTCTCTCATAAACAAACAATTTCAATACAAGAAGAAATGTCTTTTCTATACAAAAAATAAAAAAAACACTATAAAAGACAAACAAATAAAACTGACAATATGCCAATACTGGTAATTGTTTAAGGAAAAATACAATAAAAAGCAAAAGAAATAAAGAGAAAATTTTATTAAAAAAAAAAGAAAAAATAACTTAACCCTCATACGTTCCTTAAAATATGCTACACTAGAGTTCCTCGGGTGAAAAATCACCCATGTGTAATATTTACTGATTTTGTAATGAAAATATTTGATTTTTTTTTTATTCAACTTTTTTATTTACTATGTTTGTTGGCAGGTTGCACATGACGAACAGGCCTTTCTATCATTTTTCGTGTAAATCTCACATTGGGAACCCGAACTCAGTTTTCTTCTTTTCCCATTTGATGACGTAGAAGGCTCTTCGCTAGTTTGACGTATGATGTTCACCAACATAATTGCAGGATCTTACTTTGGTAAATGAGGGAGCCGCTGAATTTCCGCTTTTATTATTCCATTCCTAGTTCATAAAGAAACAACCTTCTTTTGTGTAGTTTTTTTTTATTCCAATCGTTGTTCATTTCTTGCCATAAAACGTATGTATTTACTGCTGATATGTCAAGCATATTGCAAAACAATGCTTGGGGCCATCGATTAATTTTTCTTTTCACCGTACAAGTACCCATCAGCTGGTCTAAGGTGTCTACCCCGGTTTTAGTTTTATTATAAAATGATATAATTTCGGGCAACTGATTTCCTTCATTCAATACAGATTTGTTATGATGAAGAGTACAGTTACAGTGACTATTTTGTACTGTTTTAGAACGTATTGCACCAGCGAATTCTTGTCGTAAAAGAAGAAAATGTTAGAAAAAACTGTATGCTTACGAAGTTCTTGTTTCGTTGATTGTGGCAAAAACGTTTTTTTTTTTGGACCGTACTGTGCCCACAATAGTGTTTTCTCTTTTTAGTAACTCAAGTTCAAGATCATATGATGTAAAAGAAAATTATCACACGTTATATTTCACCTTTTAGAATTCTGATTAAGTCTAGAACCACTCTTTGGCCTTGATTTTTTTCAGGTGCTGCATCAAGAGCTGACTTACCAGTGCTATTTGCAAATTCCATGCAAAATTTGCCACACTGTCACACAGAACCCACAGTTTTATGCCATATTTTGCGGGTTTCGATGGCATATACGGGGGCATTATTACACAATTTTCTTAATGGGTGAAATTTCACCCGAGGGACTTTAACGTAATTTTTCAAATACTTTCGAAATTATATATTATGTAAAGAAAATTTTTGGTTTTTTTAATGCAAAATACTAATTTAGAAAATTAGAATAAGTTTCATTTTTATTAAGTAAAATATGTAAGAGATATATGGCTTTAAAATTGAAAATGGGTGAAATTTCACCCGAAGACCGTATGAGGGTTAAACAAATATTTTATACTGAGATGGAGTATATATGTGTGTGTGTTTTTAGATTTCATTGCTTCTGTCTCCACCAAATGCAGGCAATAAACCGTAACAACTATAAATTTATATCTTCCATTTAAAACAAACAGACATATTCAAATACAATTACTGCAAACTAAAGAAATGCATACCAATGATTTTATTTGGGGAAACTGAAAACGGAAGACTTTATGGTTGGTTGTTTAAAAGGCTGGCGCTGAGTGACTTGAACATTTGTTTGTTTTGATAATGATGTGTTGCTAACAATTTTCTAACAGCAGGAATTGAAAAATAAAAAACTATTTCGACAACATGAAATATCGTTAAGTTGCAGTAGTTTTTTTTATTGAATAGAAAATGATAATTTAACAAAAAAAAAAAAAAAATGGAAAATTTAAGTGAAGAATAGTTAATGTAAATGTTATTGTTTAGTTTTTAAATAAATAAATAAATAAAATATAAATGTTCACTGTATTCAACAGTATAATCATCTCGCTGTAAAAAAGTTTCAACTCTGAGAATAATTGAGGCCATAATTTTAGATCCCCTAGAAAAATGGTGATGTAACTGTATTGCACAATAAAACTTTTTAATTTAGGTAGAAAAATATTTTTTTTTAATTTTGTATTTCACAACAACTAGTAGTAACTTTTATTATTCATATTCATAATTTTAAGCACAATCTATAAATGAGTTTTATTTAGTAAAAATATACATGCTGACCAAAAGTCAAAAGTTTTGTGTCCTGTATATAAAATAATTTAGCAATATAAAGCACAAGTGCCACCACCAGGTTTCGTGAATAACAACAATAACATCATCATCATCATTATGGTTTGCTTTCCCAATAGCATTTGCATTTTAATGCATTTTTCATTTTTAGCCTTTTCAATTTTTTTTTTATAAATCTCGCACTTTTTTTTTAAACATTAAAAAAATATAGAAACTTTATTTTTATGTTTTAGTTTAGCATTATGTTAACACCATAGTATATGTGTTAGTGTGTTGAAATGAGTATAGACGTGTGTAAAAGTTGCACAGATGTTAGAAATTCCCTGGATGTTGTATATAACGGCCAAAAGAGGCTAAAAGTGTCATTTTAATATTTTTATAATATCTTTTTTTTTTCTATTTACTATTTCCAGTTTAACATACCAAAAAAGGTTAAATGCGAAAAAAAGTTAAAATATGTTAAATTTTTGCATTTTTTGTGCGTTGAAAGTACGAGTATACCTAAAATAATGGAAAGTAAATTTCAATAAATATTTATGGGAGAGCAAAAAAATTAAGAAAGAATTTAAACACGGAAAATAGTTCACAAGAAAAAAAAAATTTAAGTAAAATAAATTTTTTACAATAATATATAATATACACATATATTTTTAACTAAGTACTTTTTGGCAACAGTTTTTGCGAAAAGGGCTTTTTGGTTTTAATTAAAATATTTTTTTCTAAAAGGTACTTTTTAGTAAGAAGTATTTTTTTTTAGTAAAAAGTACTTTAAAAAAAGTACTTTCTAGTCAAGGGAACTTTTTAAAAAAGGACTTTCTTATAAAAACATTTTTTTTATAAAAAAAACTTTTTGGTTAAAAAGTACTTTCATGTATAAAGAACTTTTTTGTAAAAAGTACTTTAAGTATAAAGTATATTTTTGGATAAAAGCAATTTGGTCATTCCAATAAAAGGTCCTTTTTATAACTCAACATTTTTGATATTTAAAATATTATTTAAATTTTATATAAAATACTTTTTGCAAATAGTTAAATTTGGTTAGAATGTATTTAAAAGATGTTGTATAGTAAAAGTAAGTTTGAGATTAAAAAACATTTAAACATTTTAATAAAATCGTATGACTAAAGCCAATTTTTAAAAAATGCTGACAATAAGATTTTGTGGTAATAAAATACTCTTTTTCATAAGGTACTTTTAAACGAAAAAGTACTTCTTAATAAAATAACTTTTTTGGTGCATTTATATGCTTTAAATTTTATCCCAAGAAAAATTCAATACAAAGGGACCCTTTCCAAAATGGTTTTTTAAGGGAAATGCCTTTAAATACCTTTTTCGAGCTAAGGAAGACATATTTAAAATAAGCTGTCGAAGAAGTACCTTTTTTACAAAAAATTTTTTCCACAAAAATTATTTTTTCGTACCACATAGTCCTTAAATCAATAGTGATTAGTATAAAAAAAAAAAGAACTTAAAACTATTTTTACGCTAGGACAACTCAAAACTTATATTTTTGGCTTTTAACTTTGAACAATTTTTTAATGCAGCTCATATTCAAACATTGACCGAAAAGGTAAAAAAAGAGGTAGCCGACAGCCGCGCTTTATATTAAATAAAATGTCTACTTAAAGCAATTGCCGTTGAGTTATTTAAAGGTCTTCAGAACTCCAAAAATTTTTTAGTTTTTATTCTATTTCTTTTTGATAATAACGAAAACTGGAAAAATATACATCCCAAATTATGAACACAGCTTTACGCTGATAGTCATCAGACTGTGATAAAAATATAGGCAAATAAAATTTTGCCAAAAATTAGACTAAATGAGGTCCTTATTTAGGAAATATAAAAAAACGTGAATGTAAAAAAATATAAGAAATAGAAATAAAAATCATGGAAGTATCTTATCAAATCGTCAACATTTTTTGAATAAAAGCTTTTGCGCATATATGTACATATGGTTGTGTGCACGTTGAAGAATATAAAAACAGGGTGTTAAAATTATAAAAAAATTACACACTTCTTTATTTTTACAAACCTAAAGCAATTTTTATAGAAATAGCCAGCCTTCGCAAGCCACACATTTACCTGCTGTCTACACACATGACTGTTTCAGCATTTAAAAAGTATTTGAAAAATACAACACTAGAATATCAGAGCCTGCAAAATACACAGACAGTCAGTCATAACATAAAAATTATGGTGATGAAGACATTTTTATAGGAAAAAATTGTGTTGTAGTTTGCAATAAACAGAAATGTGAAAAGAGGCATAAAACACTCGATTTATGCTAAAGTCGTCTATACAGCAGGCTGGCTTGGCTGGCGGCGTCTATGAATGTCTATTTGTGTTGCCTACATTGCCATAAAAAAGAAGGAAATTATGACATTTGTATATACAAGATTACAATAGATTTTCTGATTTCTTTTTCTTTTTCTTTTCATTTTGCTTTTTCTTGCGTGCATAAGTTCGTCCTGGAGCAACACTAGCAGGTAGACGTTTTTTATATCTTTGCTCACATATAATCATCATTACCTTTTATTTGTTATAATCTAACAGGTCTTGTTTGCCAGACACCATTTGATATGGTGTTGTTGCTTAAACGGCTGAGGCTAGAGGCTGCAGGAATATTTGCCGATATCCATTGAAATATTGTTAAAAAGTTACCATCAATCATGACTTTATAAAGAAAATTCTTGTGTAAATAAATGTTGTTAAACATTTCCTAAATTTAAAGTTAGAAAGTTGGTGTTGCTGGTTAGACACACATTAGAAAGTAATGAACTTGTGTACGTTCGGGTAATAGAAAATTGATTTTAAGATGTTAAATAAAGTAATCATATTTCAAGGGAATCAGTTGGGTTAAGATTTTATTACTTCTTAATTTTAAGTAAATGAAACCATTAATGGGCCAAGAGAATGTTGTTTTTAAATAAAGGAAATGTGTTTATTTCTGACATATACAGAAAAAACTTTACTACATATTTCTTAAAAATATACTAAAATTTTTTTCACTAAAGTTAAATTTTTTCATTATTACTCTCTGCAAGAAGTACTTTTTACAAATAGTACCTTTTTAAAAAAAAGTACCTTATATTAAAAAGTTTTTTAATAAAAGAAAATTAGCTTTTTTTCTAAATAACCCGTTTAGCAACAGTAAATTATATATTTTCTATAAATGACTTATTGTTAAAAATTATCTTTCTCTTAAAATCGATTGTTCCTCAAAACAACTTTTTATTTAAAGGTACTTTTGTTACGTTACTTTTATAAAGGTACTTATTGTTACGTTACTTTTATAAAAAATAACACTTTTCTTTGCGTAAATTTTTATCCACAAAATTTAAATTTTTTCATTATTACTTTTATAAAAAGTACTTTTTGCCAGAAATACTTTTTACAAAAAGTACATTTTACAAAAAAGTACCCTTTATTAAAAAAGTTTTTTTTTTCTTCAATTATTTAACGAAAATTAGCTATTTACTAAATAATCAATTTAGCAACAGTTAAAAAAATTACTTTAGCAAAAAGTACCGTTTGCCAAATAATGCTTATAAATGCTACATTTTCTATAAATGACTTATAGTTAAAATTTTTTTCTAAAAACAATTCTACTCCATAACCACTTCTGATTTAACTTTAAAGTACTTTTTGTTAAAAATGTTATTATTTTTACAAAAAGTACCTTTTACGAAAAAGGTACCTTCTATTATGATGTTTTTTTTTATTAAAATTAGTTAATGAAAATTTGATTATTTATAAATAAATGGTTTAGCAATAGTTAAAAATATCCTTTAGCACAAAGTACTTTTCGTCAAATAATTCTTATAAATAACAAATTTTTTATAAACGTCCTATTGCTAAAAATTATTAAAAAAAAAATATCACTTTTACAAAAAAAAAAAAAAAAAAAAAAAGAGCTACATCAATTTTTATTTTCAACTCCCTTGTGTTACAGTAACCTGTTACCAACAAGCATCTATTATTAAAAAGTGCATTCCATAAAAAGTATCTTTTGTCGAAAAGTACATTTTTGAAGGACTTTAATAAATAGAACATTTTATTATAAAATTTCTCATCTAAACTAGGATTTGCAAAAATATACTGTATACTTTATGCAAACACTCCCTTGTATTAAAAATAAAATATATCAAAAAGTACCTTTTGTTAAAAGTACATTTCAAATATCTTTTATTAAAAGGTACATTTGTAAAAGTTGCTTTTATACAAGAAGTACATTCCAAGTCTCAAAAAGCACATTTGTATAAGTTACTTTTATGAAGACTACATTTTATTAAAAATCTTCTTCTTAGCTAACATTTGTCAAAATATCGCTTTCTCAAATAAGTACCTTTTACGAAAAGTACTTTTTTTTCTTTTACATTAAAGCCTTAAAATAACAAAGTGTGCAACCTGGTAGTGGGAGTAGCTAATTTGTACGTAGTTTTTTTCCTGTTTTCTTATGTTTTTCACAAGTGTTGGGTAAAATTTTCCCAATTTTTATCTTTAAGTTTTATTTTGTTTTAAAAAAGCATAAATGATAATTCAAATTTTACTTAATATCCTAATTGCAATAATAAATTTATCAATTTTAAGTTCGTTCAGCCTTTCTTAAAAACTCCATTAATTTAATTGACTGCTTGGAAACAAATCACTTTTATAGAATTATTCGTTAAATAATTAATCACAAACCACGCTAAACTATTTGATTGACTGTTTTGATTAAATGATATGGATATTATTTATAGCGAATAACAGGTAGCAAAAAAATAAATATTCTTAATTAAGAAACAAGAAAAGTCCATTAATTAAACTCTTTGTCTCTTGATATTTAAAAAGCATATCATTTGTGTGTAAAATATTTATAACAAATAAGTGAGTGTGTGTGTAAATTTTTCGACCATCATCCTCCACTTAATACAAAAATTAAAAAATAGTCTGGCCTTCAATTTAAATTAAACCATTTGTAATGTCATCGCTTAAAGCAGAGAAGTAAAAGTATAGAGGAAATGCTGAGTGTTAAAATAATGTTACTTTTCGTAACGCTACCAAAACATACTTTTTGCTTTCAATTAAATTTTTTTTTGACCAAAAATACAATTGCTTTGTTGCTGTTGTTTTTAAAACAAAAATACTTAAAAGCCTCTTACCAATATTGAAAAAGGTTGTGTTGTGTTGACTGTGTTTTGTTCAAGCTTAAAGTATTTGTTTTTTCTTACTTTTATTTTGCCTGCTGCTCTCAATATAAAGATTGGGAGGGAACAAACAAAAGTCAAAATGGATGCTCAAGCTAAGAACACGTGCTATTAGGAAGTGGTTTCAAGTCTAAACATTTTTGCTTATTTTTTGTTGTTCATTTTTTTTCTGAGGTTTACTTAAGGTAAACTTTTGCTAACTTTTGTTTTGTCTGTACCCAGAGAATATAAAGTTGTTTGCGAATATACGCCAAATGAATTGAATGAAAGCAAAACTAACAAAAAGTTTTCTTTTCTACTTGCAATTTTATTGCTATTTTGACCAAAAAACAAATATTGGTAAGCAAGAATACAAGAATACTTGTCGAAAATAAACAATAGAAAAACTTGAAATTAGGAAGTGAGGCGAAAATCGATGAGCTTAAAAGGGAATTGTTAAAGAAATTGGTCTTTTAATAAAATAGGAAAGAAAATACCGGATTTAACATATTTTTGGTATTTTTAGGAACACAAAAATTAAAACTTTAAAATAGATATTCAAATAAAGAAAAAATCGATTTGGGTATCTTATTTGTACCAACCGATCAATAAATGTTCTGAGCCCAAAAATTAAGTCCTTTAAGAAAATCTTATTGAACAATATAAGTTCTTCATCATCACAACCTCTCCTTTTGCTGTGGATCTGTGCAATGCTTAAGTAATGTCGATATTGGCAAATTTCTGTAAAAACCTGATTACAGAAACTGCCATTAAAGTGGCCCTTAACAAGGTTCTACTAAAAAGTCATTAAGCTGAGTTAAAGCTAAAGTTTTTTTTAATTTAAAAATATTCTTTGATAAAACACAAGACTTCATTGCCGCAGTTAGTTACATTTTAAATTCTATAAATTATTTTTAAACTTTTGTATTTGATATTGTGTTAAAATTTCCCATCAAGGATATTTCACTAATGAATTTTGTGGTTTTCATTTCAAAACTGAAATTGAAATAAAATCAAATTTTCTAGTTAACCTAAAAGAAAAAGTTTTTTTTTAACAGCCCACACAAGTGACTACTCGCAACTTACACATACAAACACATTTAAAATTGTTACAAATATACATGAATAATTGTTTTTTCTCCCTTCTCTCTTGAGCACTCTTTTGGCTTAACAAATATTTGTGAGAAAGCGTAAGTGGTTTATTATTATTATTCACATCGTTTTCTCTAAATGAGTTTTTGATTAAAATTTGTTTTAATACCCGAAGGTTAATGCAACTGTGGCAATAAAATAGAAATTAATTGTATATTTAGAATGTTGTTAACATATAAAATTAAATCATAAATTATTTATAAAGGTAAATAATAATTGGGCTGTAAAATCCCATTTCGAAATACATTAGTTAATTGATGTATACATTTCCTTCTAGCTAATTTGAAATAACAAATAAAATAACAATGTTGAAGTGTATTGATTTAAGAGATCGTTTTCATTTAATTTGAAAAACATTTTTATAAGAAAGATTTTACTTTAGGAAATATAGAAGGTTCTTAGAATAATTAAATCTGTTTTGTAAAGAATGAGTTTTTCAAACAAACATTGTCTGATAAGAGACGATGTTTAAATACCTATAAATTTTTTCCAAAAATTTTTGTTATCGATAAATTATCGAAAATTTTTTCTTACGAATAAGACTTAAAAAAGGGGTTTTTAACCGATATATGTTGAAAGAAAATTTTTTTCTTATATAGAAATTTCTCTAACAGAACAAGTTATTTGCAGAAAATTTAAATATTTACATCTTCTTTGCAAAGTCGCAAATTTTCTGAATTATATTTTCTAGGAAATGTCTGTTAGCGAAATTTCTAAATTAGAATTTAGGAGACATTTCCTAAAATTTATAACTCAGAAAACCCTTTTTTAAGTCTTATCAGTAAGAAAAAATTGAAAAAAAAATTGTCGATAATTTATCGATAACAAAAATTTTTTTTTTAAATTTATAGATATTAAAACAAAGACCTTCAACATATTGTATTGATGTAAAGAAATTTAAATTGAAAATAAATCGATAACAAAAAAATTTTCCATAATCAATTTATTGGTATCGATAATCATAAATTTTTCGATAAATTAATCTGTACCAGTTTTATTGATTATAACTCAAATATATTAAAACTTTATTCACAATAATTACATTTACAACAAAAATTTATCGATTAATATAAAATTTCTGTTAAAAATTCTTCTATTCGCAAACTAGATAACTTTTGTATATCTTACAGACAACAGATAGAAGTATCTTTATCCATAATTATTAATTTCTAGATAAGTTATTGTTAGCAAAACCAATTACTCTAGAAATTTAATTTATAATAGAACAGGAATTATGTTTTATTTTAATCTGTTCAAATTAAGATAGCGAAAAAATATCCCATAGAAAATTTATCGAGAACGAATTAGCTTCCTTTATAACAAGAACATAAAATTTTGTAATAAAAAATTTATATATATTGGTAATTGCAATATGTTCGATAAATATATCGATAACAGGATTTCGATAAATTAATCGATTTCCATAAAATAATCGATAAGGAAAAATTGCTAAATAAAAATTTTTGTTAATTATAAAATTAAGTTTCCATATTTAAACTATAAATTAAAAAAATCAATAACTAAATTATCGATACCGAAAAAAAATTCTACAAATCATTTATCGATAACAAAAAATTTTTATTGGAAAATTTATTGATAGCGATATTAAAAATTATATAAATATGTATATTAATAAATTAATAATTTAATATTAAGTAAAAAATTTCTTGTACAAATTTATCGAAAACTTTAAGGCTTTAGCATAAAATTTATCGAAAATTTAAAATGCTATAAATAGAAAATACTTTGCTAGCAGTCAAAAACTATCTGTCTTATGTAGAGCACGTTCCATTATGGTAGCGATAATAGAGCTTCATTGCACTCTCCTGTATGCGACACTTAGCTCCATAATTGAGCTTAAACCGTCGGTTTAGTTTTTAAATCTTTATTAATATCAATATTATTTTTTTCAAATAAATATTACTCATACGAGTACTCGTATGTGATTAAAACTATTTTTTTAAATTAATATTACTCATACAGCCTGCCATCGCATGTTTTGCTTAAGACAAATGTTTATGAATTTTTATGCATAAAAATGAGCATTTTGTTATCTTTTCACAGCTGTTTTGTTAAAAATTTGTTGCAATAAAAACTTGAAGACAGTTTGTTGAACTTGTGTCATTTTTCTACACACCGTTTAAACACAAGTTGCATTACTAAGAATTTTTTTTTTCATATTGTTGTGAGTCCTTTTTATGCGACTGAAAACAATCATTAATATTAAAGAAAGGGTTGGCAGTGTTGACACAAAACAAAACCAGACGCATTACTCAAACAGCAGGAACAAAGTTCAAGATAATGCAACAAGGTCTTGTAGAAAATGAGATATTAAAAAAAATTTTTGTTTTTAAAAAATTTGTCTACCAAGTAATTTTATATAAAATCTTTTTTTCTTATCTTTGCAGGTGCTAAGGTGTCTTGAAAAAAAGAAAATTAAAAACATTTGTGCTTAAAACCAATTTATTTGCATTGGTTGAAAAAAGTTGAAAACAAAATTCTTATTACAAAAAAACAATGTTGGCCTTTCATAATGAACATATAGCCAGTAAGTATAAAATTTTTTTTGTCGTTCACTTTAATTAAGAATTTTAATTTTATTTTTAAGCAATTTAGCAATTTGTTAGTTATAAAAACGTTATTATTTTAAAACCCATGTAATATTGTTAAAAGCATTTGAAAAATGCATAAAAATAATACTCGTTTCGTACATTTGGGTTCTGGCAATTATATTTAAAAGCCTTTAACTATCAAAGCCAAACAGCCAGGCGAGCAACCAACCATTCAACAAACTAACAGCCAAACCAACCATTGAGACTCCAACCAACCAGCCAACCAACAACGATTTGTATCCTTTTTTTGTTTTGTCTCACTCAGCTTTTGTTGTTTAGTTATATCCATTAACCAGCAGGGCTTCTTTTTACTAAAGCACTTTTTTTTTTAATTTATTTCTTATTCATATGTGCCTTAATTTAGCAGCTGTGGCGGGTTGGTAGTTTTTCAAGAATTTAATTATTTAAAACATAAAAAGCAAGAATTGTTTTGTGGGCAAATAAAAAATATTATTGCGTTGCAATATCCAAGGGAATTCTACAAATAAAATTTGCTCTTGATATTTTAAATTAAACCTTCTTAAAAGTAACAAAAGCCTAATACAGCATCTTAATAATTTTTATTGAAAAATTTCCTTCTAAAAATACTCTAGATAATATTGAAATTGTTAAGTCAGTCAAGTTAAAACTGTTACTTCAATTCAATTAAAACATTGTTCAAAAATATAACTTTTATACTTTATTTCATATGCTAACGCAGAAAAACAATTTATAGTTATTTTTATCAATACTTTTGTCACGTAAAATTTTTCTACTAACATCTAATCATTATATGGTTAGTATGAAAAAGTGCCACGTTGTTGGTTTTAACTAAAAAAAAAATCGAACCGTAATTAATGTCTTATAATACCCTGTTCAGACATACGCTTTAATTGCGCAATTAAGGAAGTTACGCAATTAAGGCCTTTATTGGGCTCAATTTTTCATATAAGAAGTCAACTAATAATTTGAGCAATTAGTACTTAATTGCATCACTAATTGTATAAGATGCGAAATGCAACCCTTGCCAACGAGTAAGTTTACTCTGGGAACTATGTTCAGTGAGAAGGAAAAATTCATAAAATTGAAAAGCAAGTAAAAAATTGAAATAAGCTTAATTGAGAATGCGTGAATACCAAATTAAATTGCGCAATTAAAACTAAATGGACTTAATTAAGAAAACATGTCTGAACAGGGTATAACTTATTTTAAATAATATAATATCTTTAACTATAATATATTATAAATATTAATTAATATTGTATTTTTCTTAAACTGCATTGTACACGAAAAAATGTGCAAGAGTTCACGCACATTTAACAAATAAAAAATGATATTATATTCTATTATAATCTTTAAAGTTGCCTTTAGGGAATGTTAAAAGTATTTGCACCAGATTGTTTAAATTTACAGCATTAAGGAGTTTCAACAACTTAAACAATTTAATTGCTTTGGCCTTTGAATTTTTATGGAAGATTTTAAATAACACTAGTATTAAGTTTCACCATAAATATAATGATAATTATCTACTTAGTTGTTAATGGCTTAAATGGTAGAATTTATCTAACATTGATAATAGAGAATATTTTAGAAATAGGTTGCTGTTATATACGCGCAAGGAAAAAATATGGTTGAGGTAACCATAATCTAAGAGCAACATAATATGGTTGTATTATATGGTTGCTAAGAAAACATAGTATTGTTACGTTTGCAACCATATTGTTGTCCAAAGTATAAACATAATTATGTTCAAATATAAACATTAAATGGTTAAATTAAAATATAATAATATGGCTTATTATGTCATGTTATATAATTGAATTATAATATAGTCTCGTAAGTGTAAAATTTTCCTGTTATAAAAAACTGATTATTGTTTTATTTATTAACGATTTGTCACAAAAATTATTTAAAAACATAAATTCATAAAAAAATCAATTATTTACTTAAATTAACAAATAAATGATTTCACAATTATGCTTCAAACACAAAAATAAAGATTTATATGCTTACAATGCATACATATTTACTTCAACTTTTTTTTTAATGTTTTGTTTCCCTTTTTATTTGTTTTCATGTTTTGCATAAAACTTTTAATTATTAAGTTTGTACACAAATTTTTATTTTTTTCAATTTCTTTAACAATAAAAAATAAATTTTAAAGTTTAGTTACCAGAAAAATTACTAAACTGTCAAGTACTAGCACAAAATATTTTTAAGCGTAAACAAAATTCTGTTGCTTTTAACCATACTTTGTTTAATAATAATATATTATGGTTAAATATTTTATATTATTTTTAATAAGTTAAAACCAACCATGTTGCATTTTTTGTGCACAGTAACCATATAATCGTTAAAAGTTAACAAAAAATGTTTATCGTGACTAAAGTTTTTGTGAAAACAACAATAAGTGGTTCTCTGCAACTATACATTGTTACAAAGAACATAATATGGTTATTGTCACCATATCACAACCATGTTTTTTTTCTACGTGTATATAATATTTTTTATTTGTTATACAAAATTAATGAAAACTTTAAGCAAATTAAAGAAAATTGATGAAATATTAAAATATCTAATATAATTAAGCTACAAAGCGTCTCATTTTTAACCCAAATATCATCTACAACTGAAGTTTTGTAATGAAAATGCTACACCTCAGACAACAATTTATTTCTTATTGAATCATTATGCTCTTTAATCCAATGAAAAAAGAAAGAATGGGCGGCTAAACACAAAATTATAATGTCTGATTTGAGGGACGGAGAGGGCATTTTTTGATAACCATATTATTTATAACTTCCCTTGTGGCAGAACAAAGTAACAAAATATCAATAGACGAAAATGAGAATCATGTGCGAAAATGTTTTTTTTTGCAGGCTATGAGCAGAGCAGAGTTTATATACTGCGGCCCGAATTAAACTTGAAACAACAAGTATAGATCGGTCCACGGATAAATGCCTTATCTGAAAAATCAATTATCTCTTTTGAAAATTCGAGGATGAAATGTCTTAAAGATGTATATATGGTTTTTAGACCACTTTCTTTAATTATCAATTTAAATTAACGATACACGCAGAGAAAAAAAATGATTTTGATATGATCCCAGTAACCATGTTATGTTCTTTGTGACAATGTATAATTGCGGCGAAGAAATTATAATTGCTTACAACTTAAATCCAATCACGATAAACATTTTTTATCAGCATTTAATAATTGTGTTGTTACTGTACACAAGACATGCAGTATGCTTTTAACCATAACCCTTTCAGACCGTGATCCATCGATTGTGCGGGTGAGTTTCGGTCTCAATATGTTTACTTCTATTTTCTTAATGTAAAATAGACTGGCATGCATCGATTGTGCTGATTGTTTTCTATATTTGCTTCTCTCATTTCTCTGCTGTTTAATTTACCGTTACTTTAATTATCGCGAAACTCTTCAGTCACATTTCAGTTTTAGCATAATGAGCCGTCAAAGTAAGTTGTGTCTTTAACCCTCCGATGAGTGAGAAGGTCCATTTTGCCTTTTTGCCTTTTCAAACTGAAATTACTCCTACTTCAGCCCATCCAACCCCCGCCAAGAGTATTTTGTTGCGCATCTTTTGGAAAAAAAATCAAGCCGATCGGATCATTACTTTAGGAGTTATTGAGGTTTTAGTGAGAATAGTACGCGGACGTGTAAATAGGTCCGTATGGACCTTGTACTGAATTTTACTAATAAATGCATGTTTTAGGGCATCATTATAATTTTTTTTATTGTTTCAACACATAATTTACTTGTTCTGAACAGAAAGACCTAAACTCAAAGACATTAGGGATGTTGATAAAAACAAAAAATTCTAAGAAATGAATTTTATTGCTTTCAAGGAAAGGCACAATATTCTAATTTTATACTACTAGCAATAACCCAGTTTTTTTTATAATAGTCTTAAGAAAATTCAAGCGAAAAAAAAAATATTAAAAAAAATTATTTTTGTATGTAGAATTTAGTTATAAACAATAAAAAAAAATCAAAAACAATTTTTTATATGAAAAAACATGATTTACAAAAAGGTCCGTAGAGACCTTTTGACACGGCCGTGAAGTTCAAAACTGTCACTCATCGGAGGGTTAACGACAAAAGTATTAATCGTTTACAAATAACTAAAAAAACTAAAAAACTAACTAAAAAAATTATAAATTTTAAAATTTCAAACTAATTGAAATCTTTTCATCCAATATAAATGTGTTTAATTAAAAATAATATTGAGTGCATTAATTATGCGCGTCAGACGTGCATGTTCTGAAAATCCTTGAAGGTTATAAAAATGCTGAAATCTATTCATTGATTTTATTTTCATATGCTGTAGAGACCACATGTTCAAAAAATTATAAACAAATTTCCTGTAGTTTTGCGTCAGGTCTGAAAGGGATAGGCAAAGTTTTATAAATTATTAAAAAATAATATAATAAATTTGACAATAATATATTATTCAAAATCAAACAAGGTCTATTATTTTTAGCTTTTAAAAATATTTTGTTCTTTGACTTGAGAGAATGCATTTTTTGTATGTTAAGTAATTTTTGTTTGTTAGATTCATGTGAAAACGTCTGAAATTTATATAATTATTGGTTGTTTAAGAATATGAAAAAATACAAATTAACTCGATTTTACAAGTCATACGTGCGTTTCTAGTGGTAATAAAAATACGTAAACTAATTTATGTATTACTTACAAATAATAAACAAATAATAGATTTTTTATGTGAATAATGTTAAAAAAATGCTCTAAATATATATTTAACAATTAATAAATAAATCATGATTCAAATACATTAAATAATATTTTTAACCACGTAATGATATTAAAATTAAACAGTTTAATGTGTATATTTGAATATAATATTATACGACAATCAGTGCATAAACGAAATAATGGATATTGCTAAGACGATATTAAAACAAATCTACTTTAGATTCAACAATAACTTTCAAAAACTACATGATGGACTCCGCATGCAATTTTTACAGGAATTTTCGTTCAATATTAGAACAACTACACTACAAAAACTGATAGAAAAATACAAAATAATCCATTACTACAGATACGTAGACGATATAATATGCATCTTAGAAAGAGACAACGCCGAACAAGTTCTAACAGACTTAAACACATACATAACAAAATCACTTACACAATGGGAAAAGAGCAAAATAGAACTTTACATTATCTTGAAATATCAATAACACGAGGAATTTACTTATTAAACTTTGAGATTTAGAGAAAACCGACCACGACAGTCACAACAATCCAAAGTTCCTCAAACCATTCTACTCAACATAAACTCGCAACATTTACACATATGATTCACAGACTTAAGGTAGTCACATTTGCTCCAGATGGGTATATAATGAACTCGACACAATTAATACTACAGCTGAAAATAACGGTTACAAATGCATTACCATCGACAAACTACTCAGACAAAACAACACCAAAAACAAGAAGTAGGAAAACAAGGAAACAATCGGTACAACACGATGTCACATTTCTACTTACACAGAATCAGAAATGTCTACATAACCTAATATTTTTTAGATAGAAGTTTTACAGACGATAATAAAAACGATTAACACCCTAGGAAAAAATCACAAAATATCAACAGAAACAACCGATAAATTTAGTACCAGCGGAGAATACAGAATTATTTGCACCTGCAACCACACATACATCGGACAAACTGGACGAACATTCAAAACAAGGCTTATAGAATATATACGATCATATAAATGGAAAAGGGAAGACTCCAACTTCGCAATACACCTTAACACACATGATCACTAACCACAAGAAATAGATGAATGTATGACAGTATTACACCCAAGTTAAAAAGGACAAAGACTAGACATTTTTGAAAACATGGAAATCTACAAAACACGAACGTTTAACGGAGATAATATTAACGAACAGACAATCGCAACCTCTGACACAATTTTTACACCACTAAAATTATTTCAACACTCTTACAAATGAAAAACACCTACAAACGGTAATAAAAATCGAAATATTTAACTGTATACACCCAATAAATATGAAAGATATCAAGCAATCTATCTGTATAATACCATTTATATACCCGTTACCCTTACGGACAAAATTACCTGAACCAACCAATATTTATACAACAAACACCTAGCACAATATTTATAGTGCTAATAAAAAAGTGACTTGAAAATGATGTTCTCACATCGAAAGCGCTCGCCAAATGTACTAAATAAACAGCTAGTGTCGACGGTTTTGACCGAAAGATGTTATAACATTTTAATGAAAATTATGTTAATACTCTACCATGTTATTGTAATGTTAAACAACAATATGGTTCCAAAATCATTATGTTATTATAAAAATGAACAATACTATGTTGTTCTTACAACCATAAAATTTTTACTTAGATTATGGTTACCTCAACCCTTGTGTGTTCCTATAGCCTGTGTTGAAATTTTTTGTTGTACGAAAATTTATTTGCACTACAAAGGACATTTAAATATGAGTTTCTAAATACCATACGATTGAGTTATGATATTAAACCTTAAACAATAAAAACTGATAAGAACTCTCTTGATTAATCTCTTAAAAGTTTCAAATACAGAAAAATAATCGAGTTAGACAAAAATGAAAAGTACACAAATTTAGTTTATTAAAGCCATAAATTAAATATGAAATATAAAATTTTGACAGCTTTTTTCGACTTCTTACCTCAAATGCAAAACTAGAAACCCCACAAGACAAAAAAAAAAAAAAATATAAAAAATTAAACAGGGAAAAATTACGCCTTCAAAAAGAATTTTCAAAATGTACTTGACAAGCATGCAATTGCCAGCAACGACGATTTAACCCTTTTCAAGCTATTTTAGCCGTGGCTTCTTTTGTTGAATATTTAAAGAGGGAATTTAGTTGTTCTTTGCTTTGCTGTCTAACTTTGTTTTCGATTGTATTTAAAAATTCTGCTTTTCTTGTTGCAAAATCAGGTGGTTTTGTTAAACTTTTTCTCTAACAAATTTTTTTATTCTGTTGTTGATTTTAAATAAACTAGATTCATACATATAAATTTTGTTGGCTTTTATATCAATATGCAAAAGATTTTTTTTACTATGTTCTGATATAGAAAAAAAAGAAAAAAAGTCTGAAATTTGGTTGGAAAATAAAAGGTTTGACTTGCCTTGCAAGCATTTGAATATATTTTTTATTTTTTGTATTTCAGCCTGTAATGCTGTAGGTACGTAAGCATGTGTTTGTATATATATTTTGGTATTTAGCCAAAAACAATAAGTTATGTGTTGGGCAAAAAGGCATTAAAAACAATTGCATTTGGCAGTTTCGGGTTAAACACAAAACATACGAACACTGAATATTTTTGTATCTTTAATATTATGAAGTTTCAGATTTTTGGTTGTATTATTTTTAACAAATTCTTTTTGGGGAAAAAAAAAACAGAATACAGATAATAAACAAGAAATATCAATTTGTCGAAAATTTGTTTTGAAAAGGTTCTTCAAGCATAAATATTGCAAAAAAAAAAAAAAAATGAGAACTACATGCCACAAAACTTAAAGGAGGATATTTGCTGCAAAAACTTCCGGTAATTGAAATTCTTTTTCAATTTTTGTCTTCCAAACAGGCAGCATAATATTAATACTGCCAATAAGCGTATCAATAGCTATAAGTGGAAAAGATATTTATGGAAATGTAAGCAAAAAAATCAAAGGAAAATTTAAATTTAATTTTTTTGTAAAAACAATTTAATTTATGAAAAACTTAAACTACGAAATATCGTGTTTTTCAACAGGAACTCTACAAAAGTAGAGTGACAGGGATAGCAAACGATGCCATATTTCTTGCCGCTCTTTTGATATTTCTCTTCAGTACGGTTTGGTATTTAATGATGGAAAGATATACGAGCCAACAGCGAGTCGAAATTATTAAAATTTACTACCAAAATTTAAAGTCAGTGCCCTCCACGTTAATTGCGAAAAATCCAACAGTCATCTTCAGCGATGAGGCTCATTTCTGGCTGAATGGCTTCATCAATAAACAAAATATGCGTTATTGGTCAGGCAGCAATCCACACGTACTCCATGAGTCATCATCATTGCATTCCGAAAAAATTACGGTTTGGTGCGGTTTATAGGCCGGCAACGTCATTGGTCCGTACTTCTTTCGTGATGATCGAGACCGGCAGGTTACTGTGAATGGGAATCGCTACCGTTCAAAGATAACCGAATATTTTTGGCCTCAATTGGATGATATGGACTTGGAGGACATGTGGTTCCAACATGACAGCGCAATAAGCTACACAGCGATTGTCACAATCATTTTTTTTGGAAACTAAATTTGGAGAAAGTTTTATCTCACGAAACGGTCCAGTAGATTGGCCGCCTCGGACGTGCGATTTGACGCCGTTAGACTATTTCCTGTGGGGCTGCGTCAAGTCTACGGTCTATGCCAATAAACCAGCGACGATTGATGAACTTCGTATGAATATCGAACATGAAATTGCAGCAGCATCGGCTGATTTATGCTTAAGAACCATCGAAAATTAGGTTCAGCGTCTGGACTTCTGCAAGCGTGTCCGTGGTGGCTATGCAAAACAAAATGAGTTTTATACATAATGCCATCGAACGTACTTCGCAAGAATTTCATTGATTTCCAAAACCGTTTTTGTTTAATTTAAAATAAAACTTTTTGTAGCGGTCTTATTAAAAAACCCTGTACTTTTATTTGGAAAAATATATAAAAATTAATAAAATCCTAAGACTTAATTTTAGTTCTTATAAGATTCAGTTAAGAAAATCTTTATTATTGCTAGTGAATATCAGAAATTTTCACAAACCTAGAGCAATATATTTTTTTAAAGCAAATAAATAATAATCGTGGTTTGATTTATAATAATATATTATGGTTAAATATATTATATTATTTTTAGCAAGTTATGGAAAGTTTGATTCGAACCATATTGCATTTTTCGTGCATAGCAAAAAAATTTGTTTATCGTGATGGACGTACAATTGAAAACATTTATAATTTCTTCGCTGCAATTATACATTGTTACAAAGAACATAACATGGTTGCTATGACCATATCATAACTACTGTTTTTTCTTCGTGTGTATCGTTAATTTAAATTGATTATTGAAGAAGGTAGTCACTCAATACTATTTTATTTTTTCGTTTTTAAATTGTCATATTCAAAAATAACGCGTAAATAATTTTTTTATAAACACTGCAGTTTTTCAATTTATTCACTTATATTTTGATGACAATTATTATTTCTCGAAAGAAATATAAAATATTTAAAAAATGAAAACTTTTATTTTTTTTTTGCTATATCTTAAAACTTCCTAAAATTTAAGCAATCTACAGTTCGATTCTTAGTTTTAAGTCAGGCTTGTGTCCAATTTTTTTTTCTCTTAAATTGTATTTTTGTTTATTTTTAAAAATTATTTCAAATAGCAAACAACTTCACTGGCTAAATTAAACTAATTTCTGTCCCTCTATAGTTTTATCAGAGAAACTGCTTTATACACATTTTAATTCGAAAAAAAAATCATTTTCGAAACACAACCTAAAAGTTGTCAGCCCAATTATAAACAAAAAATTTCTTGTGAGTTTTGTCACTTTTTCCCCTTTTCTCCAATTATTAATTTTTTCCCTTTTTAAGAGTATTGACTAAGAAAATTGAAAAAAAAATTCGGGAGAAATAAGTAGGTGTTATGAATTATGAAAGAAAAATTAAATGTATGTAAATAAAGAAAATAACTCCCTTCAAATTACGATGATGCAATTTTTTATTATTTTGTTTCCACGGAATTCATAATTAGAGGAATCTTTTCTTCAGATTTTTTTTTCGTGGGAAAGAAATTCCGTGAGAATATTCTTGATTGGGCTGTGTACAAACTTAAATGATTTTATTTAAAAACGAATGAGCAAATTGTCCCATCATTTTCTTGTCATTAATGAGTCGCAAAGCAGTTAATCATCTCTGAAGTGTGTCAAAAATTCACTGCATTCCTATAGTCCTTCAGGACAATTAGAAATAAAAATCCGTGCGAGTTTATTCACTTTTTCCCTTCCAGTATAAATATCTTTTAGCCATTCTTATCCAATAAAAAAATATAATAAAATAAGAAAATCGATTTGTCAAGTGAGGCATTTAAATATCGACCTTCAAGGCATCTATACTTGTTTTTCTTAGTCTTATTCGAGCCACAGTGTATAAACTAAAGGTGATTGCTTTTTTCTAAGCCTGTTCTCAGCTCCAGCAAGAAAAATCCTCCCACATGATTCTGGTCTGTTAGTGGTCTGTTAATACTTTGTTACTTTATTTTGCCACGAGGGAAGTCATAAATCAAAGTTTTTCAAAATATGACCTCACCTTCCCTAAAATCTGACATTATAATTTTTGAGCTCGCCATATAATTATGTATTTAATCGCACTTATTTTCTTTTTTCCTTTAGATTAAAGAGCATAATAATTTAATAAGTATTTAATTGTTGTCTGATCGAGCAGTAGTTTCATTACAAAAACTTCAGTTGTGAACGATATGTGGGATTAAACTGAGATACGTTGTGTCTTAATTATATTTAATATTTTAATATTTCATCGATTTTCTTTAATTTGCTTTAAAATTACATTAATATTTTATAACAAATAAAACATATTACGAGGGCTGCTCTATATATTAATGGCCTAATAGTGAAAATGCGAATATTTTTAATCAAAAATGGTTTTATTGTTTTTCAAAGTATTCTCCAGCATGATTTATATACTTTTGCATGCGCTCAAACCAGTTGTCGAAGCACTTTTTCTACTCCGATTGAGACACCTCTAAAACATGGTTTTTGAATGCTTCAACAGCTTCTTCTGGCGACGAAAATCGTTGACCACGCAAGAAACAAGAAGAAGTCATTAGGTGCCAAGTCAGAGCTGTACGGCGGATGATCCATTAATTCGACGTTTTGGCCGGTCAAAAACGCTCTGGTTTGAGCCGATGTGTGAGAGTTCGCATTGTCATGGTGAACAATGATTCGTCTTCTCTTGTTAGTTTTTCGAATTTCTCCGATGACTTCAGGCAAACAAATTGTAGTCTACCACTCAGAAGTGAATGTCCTGCGTTGCTCAAGCGGAACAGTCGCCACATGACCAGTTTTGCCGAAGAAACAGGCGATTATTTGCTTCGAAATGCTTCTTCCACGAACAACTTTCGTTGGATTTTGCTCGTCTTTGAAGACCCACACGGTTGTTGTTTTGTTTCGGGCTCATACGCATAGATCCATGATTCGTCACCTGTGACGATCTTATAAACGTCTTTTAAAGCACCGCAATCGTATTTTTGCAACATTTATTTGCACCAATCGACACGACCCTTTTTTGAGCGACTTTCAAATTGTGCGGGATCCAACGAGAACGTACCTCTTTTACGGCCAGGTGTTCATGCAGTATCGAATGTATGCTGGTGGAAGAAATGTCCAAGGATGTCTCTATCTCTCGGTATGTCGCATCTCGATCTTGCATTATGAGTTCACGCACGGCATCAATGTTCTCTGGCACATCAGCCGTTTTTAGACGACCTTCACGGAATTCGTCTTTGAGCGAGCTTCGGCCACGATTAAATTTATTATACCAATTTTTAACAGTGCTATAGGATGGTGATTCATCGCCATACAAAGATTTAAGTTCATCAATGCACTCTCGTCGTGATAATCCACATCAAAAGTTGCGAAAAATGATGGCACGAAAATGTTCACGAGTTAATTCCACACAAATAATGGTCGTACGTCAAAATGTTTTGAGTGCAATTATGCTTAAAAATGACAAACTTTCCAATGGAAATGTCAGATTGCACTTGTCAGCACTCAGTGTTGCCAGGCCAGAAATATATATAGCAGCCCTCGTATGTATAAAACGAATAAGAAAAATTCTGTCATTTAAACCATAAACATATTAAGTAGAAAATTATCGTAATATTTATGGTAAAAGCTAATAGTTGTATTATTTAAAATTTGCCCTAAGTATTTAAGGACCAACACAAGTAAATTGTTTAAGTTGTTGAAACTCTTAAATGCTAAAAAAGTAATAGTCATAGTCCTTTTAAACAAACTGGTGGAATTACTTTTATCATTCCCTAAAGAAAAGTTTTAAAATTATTACACAATTTATTTTTTTAATTATTAAATGTGCGTGAACTCTTGCACATGTTTTCTTGTTGAGTCGAGGTTAAGAAAAAAGTTAATATCTGCTGTTTACATTTTATATAAGACTCGCCTTCTTAGCAGGACATTTGCTAAGTTAAATGCATTTTAAAACATTCATATCTATTATATTCTAATCGTATTTAAGTAATGAAATTATTCGACTTAGAAACAATTTATGCAAATTACGAAATCTATTCATTCTGAGTAAGAACAACTTACACGCACCAACTAACAAATACCTAAGGGATAGGAGGGCACAACAAATACAAATATAAATGCTAAATACCCAAGACTGTCTATAGTTTAAAAGAGTATGAACTTTGGTTATAAATTTTAATCAAATTGCAAGACAATATTGTTTGAATTTAGTTAAAGGTCAACAATTATTATTTGCATTTTCATTTTAGTACACGAATTAATGAATGTATTAAATAATTATTGATGTTGAAGCATAACAACTAATAATAAGGATCAATTAGTGGTAGAATAAATTTGTATATTAATTAATTTAAGATGTGGCAGATGTATTTAAATTATAAAATTAATGACAAAATTTTTGTTGAAAATTTTAGGAAATTTACACAATAAATTAGCCAAAGATTTTGTGTGATGCGTAAGTCACTCTTTAATTATTAATGTCTTTTTTTTATTTTTTTGATAATTAACAGAATCTTCCTATTAAAGTTTGAAGAATAAGTTAATATACATTAAAATAAAGATTTATTTTTGTTTTTTATATTTTCTTTATATTTATAGTATACAGTGCTACAACCTCTATGTTCAATTTTCCTTCAATAATGCAAAAGTAAGAAGAAAAATACGTGAACATAACGGCTCTGTAGGGAAACAACTTTATTTTTGAATTCATTTTATTAGTTGTTGTTGTAGTAGACACAGTAAAAGATAGATGTCTGTAAAAGACGAAAAGATCGATGGATATTTTATAGACTCTGTAGCAACACTAAAAGGTTTAAATCTTAAATCTTATCTTATGGCTAAGCCTGATCTTACATTCAAAAATTATTTAAAGTCAAATGTAAAGAATGTTAAAAAAAAAATGGCGTCGACATCCTTTTTTATTTATCCTTTATGTCTTTGTATCCTAATTACAAGTCACTAATTACATTAACATTCCTTTGTGGTTCTAATCTTTCTCTTACAGATACTTAATGGGCAATTTCTGTTCTCAAAAAATATATGTAATTTTATTTATTTATTTTTTTTTAATTTAAATACATACTCAGACATAAAACTCATAACGTGTACACACTACGACGACTTTTAACAAGTAATTAGATGCTGGTATTAACTAGTAGAATAATTATTTTTATATAAAGAAGAAACGAACACAGAAAAGTAACAGAAAATATACAATAAATAAAACAAAAGAGTACAGGATTTTGGTTAAGAAGTCAAACTGAAAATTAGTTTAGAAATTTAAGGTGACTCTGTGGTTCAGAAGTTATAAAAGTGTTGTAGCAGTGCATTGAAAAAACAAGAATTATATGAGAAGCCTTTGCTCCCACTGAATATTAATTGTTTCAATTTAAGACAGGCCTTTTCCAGCTTGTTATTAAGTTCATCAAGCATTAATGCGTAATATCAAAAACGTATGTCAAAACTATGAAAATACGAGATACCCTTGTTTTTAGTTTGAATAAGAAAGATACGAGATAACTTAATTTTTGGCAGCTGCCAAGCATGTCATCAATTTTCGGTTGACAGGCTCTAAGCACCAAATAGGCCTTTATAGTGTTGCCTATACTTTAGTTCAATTATTTTTTGTTTTCACCACAGTTGAGTTTAAGTAATACGAATCTTTGCCAGAAAGTAGTATTCGATTTCACTGAGATTCTTTTGGGCCACCTTGAATTAGAAAGTGTAAACCCTCCACGTTTATAGAGTAGTCATTATTTAAAGGATATGTGTCTTATAAAAATTGTTATATAATAAATAGACCTTAGAACACAGTAAATGGTAATGTGACAATTAATGTCATAGAATATACAAGATACGTCTAACCAAAATATTAAAACATTTATTCCATTCCCCTACCGTGCGGTTAATTAAAAAACTTTTTATACTTAACAATCACCACGGCCACTATATTGAGGTGATTGAAAATATTCGATAAAAATGTAAAGCAGAGTTTATTGCCATCTTATTTTTTTTTTGCTCCGTGTAAATAATATTGAGTGTATCTTTATTTAAGATTTTCCTATTGCCATCCCTGTGATGGACTCTGCCACTTCTATTTAGCTTCCTCTTTCGTCTCGCAGTATTTCCTCACTCGTTCCATTATATCCCCGTCTGTATTTTATCACACCTGGTTCCCATCTCTGAAGATTTTCTTATTAAAATGCCTGGGATAGACTTGGCCGCTTCTATTTAGATTCTTCGTTCACCTCGCAGTATTTCCCCATTCGTCGAAATTCACCCTCGTTTGGCCCCGCCTGTTCTTTTTCACACCTCGTTTCCATCTCTGAAGATTTTCGTATTACCATATCTCGGATGGACTCTGCCACTTCTATTTGGTTCTCTCGTTTGCCTCACAGCATTTTCCCGTTCGTCCCAATACGTCCTCGTCTGCCCCCGCCTATTCTTAATCACAGTTGGTTCCCATCTCTGAAGATTTTTCTATTATCATGTCTGCGACGGACTTTGCCGCTTCTATTTGCCTTCCCTATTTATCTCGCAGTACTTTTCTATTCATTCCAATATGTTCCCGTCTATCCCCGTCTGTCCCCGTCTGTATTTTATCACACCTGGTTTCCATCTCTGCCGCCGCTTCTATTTAGATTATCCGTTCACATTGCCAATACTTCCCCAATTCGTCCCAATACGTCCTCGTCTTTCCCCGACTGTTCTTTATCACACCTGGTATCCATCTCTGAATATTTCCCAATTACCATGTCTGGGATGGACTCTGCCACTTATATTTGGTACTCTCGTTTGCCTAACAGCATTTCCCTGTTCGTTCCAATACGTCCTAGTCTGTCCCCGCCTGTTCTTTATCACACCTAGTTTCCATCTCTGAAGATTTTCCTATTATTATGCCTGCGATGGACTCTGCCGCTTTTAATTAGCTTTCCCGTTCACCTTGCTGTATTTCCCCATTTGTTCCAATACGTCCCGGTCTGTCCCCATCTATCTTTAATCAATTGGCCTCACACCATTTTCCCATTCGTCCCAATACTTCCACGTCTGTGCCCGCCTGTTCTTTATCACACCTGGTTTCAATCTCTGAAGATTTTCCTATTGTTATGCCTGGGATGGACTCTGCCGCTACTATTTGCGTTCCTTGTTTATCTCGCAGTACTTTCCTATTCCTTCCCAAATGTCCCCGTCTATCCCTGTCTGTCTTTTGTTACACCTAGTTCCCATCTCTGAAGATTTTTGTATAGACATGCCTGGGATGGACTCTGCCGCTTCTACTTATCTTCCCCGTTCGCCTTGCAGTATTTCGCCATTCGTCCTAATATGTCTCCGTCTGTACTCGCCTGTGATTTTTTACACCTGGTTTCCATCTCTGAATATTTTCATATTATGATGCCTGGAATGGACTTTGCCGCTTCTATTTAGCTTCCAGGTTTGCCTCGCAGTATTTCTGCATTCGTCCTGATACGTCTTCGTCTGTCCTCGCCTGTTTTTTTTTCACACCTGTTTTCCCTCTCTAAGGATTTGGCTATTACCATGTCTGGTATAGACACTGCCGCTTTCCGGTTAACCACGAAGTGATATTCAATAATTAATAAACAAAAATTATGTTATTCATTGATTTGTTTCTGGCAACGTCTCTAAATTCCTCATACAATCACATGACGCTAAATTGTGTTCTTAACAAATGATTGAGACTTGATACTTTCGAATTTTACATTTTTATGTATTTATTTATAAATACTTTCCAGACTCAACTCGTTTTAATGGCTTTTCAAACAAAGAAGTTAAAAGAGAAAAAAATTAAATTATAATTCAAAATAATGTCAACAACACATGTGTGTTATAAACATTAAAAATACTCAGTCTTGTCGAGTTCTTTTTTTTTTGTTATTTTTATAAAAAGAAATGAAAAATTAATGTTTTATTTTTTATTGCTTTTTTTCTTTTCTTCAAAAAAAAGGGTTATAAAAATGTTGTTAAACCATAAACATGTAACAAAAATGTTTTTTTTTCATATTACTTAATAATTTTTATTACTTGATAATATATGTGTTTTAGTGCAAGTGTGTGTGTGAATATGTAATTATATGTGTGTTAACTTTTCAGAAGTATTAAAGCAGCAGGCTTATTTATGATTAAATTATTTCCTTTTCAAAAAAAAAGCATTTAAAAGAAAACAGTAATTCAGTGTTTATATGAAAGTCTGGTAAAAATGAGAAAATAAGAGAAAAAAAGGAAAAATAAGAAATAAAAAATTTTATTTCCAAGATTGTCGTTAAATGATTTCCGCAATTGTAGGTTATTACTTGTTTTATTTTTTGTTGCCTTTGTTCTAAAATAGTCTTTTGTAAGAGACTGTAAAATAAGTATATTTTCTTTTTGATGCCATTGCATACAAAATTACCCTGCAGTTCGAGGAAGTGCTAATAATCTGGCCACTTGAAAGGTTATTGAATCATTTTTGAATAAAATGGGGGATAATTTTTGGTTTATTTTTTATAAATATGTGGAGTCAATTTATTTTATGCTCACAATATTCCGAAGAAAATTTAATGAAACAAGTCTGACGATTTTTATTTTATATCTTAAGTAATTTAATTTTTTAATCTAAAAAAATTTTTGACAAGGATTAAGAGATTCTAAACGCTAACATAACAGTCTGTTTGTTTATTAGATCCATTTCTCTGCAGATATGACATAAATATCTTCGTATAATTCGTGTAAAATTTAAACTTTCGCAAGCGTTCCATTGACCCTCTGTGGGCTTAACGGCGCTGCTCTTAATAAATCGCACTATTATTAAAAATTGAATTAAAATAAAATGAATTAAATTAAAATTTTTCGCCATCACTTTAAAACTACAAAGTAAACAAACGCCCAGTTATTGAAATTGGGGCAGTTCTTTTAAATTTCTTTTGCAAAGTAGACTTACTACATGAACTATCGGGCAAATTGAAATTCAGATTCACCAATACACTCATAAAATTATATGTTTTGATTGTAAGATTCATTATGTGAGTTAAATATTTTTCAAACATGTGGCTTTCACTGTTTTATAAGTGTTTAAGTTTAGTCTGCAAAAAAAAAAAAAACAAGTAAAATGGAATAATTTTGCACACCCTGAATTGTATCAAGCAGTTTGTCTACTTTAAAAGTCATTAGCAGCTTTCCACATGATGACAAACATTAAAGAAAAGTGTGAAAGTTTGCTTTACTTTTATTTTTGAGTAGCAAATATTTCCTGGCAAAAAATGTGCCTTCAAGCGTATATATTTCTTCTTATTACAAAATGTAAGGTTCCTTTTTTTAGAAAATCATTTAAAAACAGGACCTACAAAGATGGGGAAAGAAAAAGACTATAAAAAAGTAAAATAAAATTATTTCAAAAAAATACGAAATAAATATGAAAACTGAAAATTCAAAACAAAATGAAAAATTTGCAAAAATCAAATTTTCATAAGGAAACTTATAAAAAAAAATTGTCACAAATAGTCAGCAAAAATTAAAAAATTTAAACATAAAAAAAAATGAAATTCATTTGAAATTTTATATTATGTTGCAGCAAAAAGATTAACAGCTGCTGTAAATGCTTACAAGTGTTGGAGGAGATTTTTTAATTTTTCTTTCAAACGACAAAACTTTTTTTCTTATTTAAGCTGGTTTTTTTGAAAGTGATATAAGTCAACATTTAAAAAAAAAATTGTTAACGGTAATTTTGATTTCTATAGAGCTCTATCTTGACCTAAAATGAACAAAAACAGTTTCGCTGTACAATTTTATCGCATAAATATTTCTTTTGCAAGTAGAATAAGTCCACTCCTAATAAGTTTAACTAAAACAATTTTCATTTATTTTTTCCAAGCGATAGATATTTGGCAGTTGTGAAACAGCATTAAAGGAAAAGAGCAATTATGTATGGTCTAAGACTATTATAATGCAATTAAGGCTAGTCGAAAAAACAGCTTCATTTTTTATTTTGTAGGAAATGAAGATAGAAGAAGTTTTCTCTACTGAATCTCTAGAAGATGCACTTTAAAAGAGAAAATACGTATATAGACATTTTAAACTGCCTTTAGATATGTCGGATGAGATGAAAAATAGATTAACCTTACAAATTTTTTTATAAAATTAGTGTGGAAGAAATTGATCCATTCAAAACAATTTTTTTGTTTGGAAAAACGGAAAAACCAAAATACCTCAGGAAAATCAATATGTTACTTTTTTATAAAACTTCACGTAGCATAACAAAATAGAAATATAACGATATGATAAGTTTATTACCTTTTATACCGCCTTTTCATCCTAAATACTTCAATATGCTAATGTTAAAGAAAATTAAGTGTAAAATGTCTTTTTCTTATTTAATAAAAAATAGCATTTTTATATTTTCAACACAACTGAAATAAACTCTTAATAAATTTTGTTATTCGTGTATATAAATCTTTTCATTTTAACTCTTACTTTTCATTTAAAATTTACTTTAGTAAAGCTTATTTCTAAAAAAGAAGTACTTAATATTGTTTCTGCTTTATTTCTTCTAAGATGTCATTTGTCAAATGTTATTTTTTTAAAATAATTTTAGTAAATTATTTTTAATAATAAAAAAGTGTAAAAATTATCACTCGAATTTATTTAAATTGATTAAAACGCATACCAGTTAATATCTCAGTATTTGAAAAAAAAATGGACTTATACTACTTTTGAAAAAACCAGTTCATTGATTTTTAATATTTTTATACGTACTTTACTTTAAAATATCCCCCTCTTGTACTTACATTTAATACTAAATTTAAAACCAATTTATTTTTAATATAGCATTAATGTATTTATTTATTTATTGTGTCGAATTTTAAAATATGTTTTTGAAAATGTGGTGTATTAGAAGGTCAACTAATTTTTGATAAATAATTTGAATCCTTTGTTTGACTTGAGGTCATTTTGGGAGATAAAGGATTTAAATCATTTTTCAATATTTGTTTTTAGTGTAACTTTGTTTCTACATTAAAAAAATTTAATTAAATTATTTTGTTTAGTGAGTTTAACAGTAGATATTTCAAAAAGTATAAAGTTTGTTTTTAGTATAAAATTTAGCGATGTAAAATTTTGTACCAATCTAACTTTTATTTAAAAATTATTTCATTATGAATTTTTATATGTTTTATTTATTTAATTCAAAAGCTTAGAAGCCAGTAGGCCTTATTAGTTTTTTATATAAATTTCTGGTTTTTATTGATTGTTAGCGTTGAATTTTTCTTAAGTATAACTTCAGTTTTTAAAGTATAATTTTTAAGTATAAACATTTTTAGAGACATTTTAAATCAAGTTTATTTAAATTTAAAATTTTTATTTTCTTTATTAAAGATATTAAATTATTTTGTTTAGTAATTTAAGGTGTTAAATTTTTAATAAGTATAAAATTTGTTTCAGTATAAAGTTTGGGGATATACAGTTCTGAACCAAATAAGAAATAAAGTCCTTAACTTATATATCAAAAGTATAACGTTTTTAAAATAAATAAATAAATAAATAGTATTATATAAATTTCTGGTTTTTAAGAATTATTAGCGTAATTTTTTTAAGTATAGTATAATATTTTAAAGTATAATTTTTTGGTATAAACTTTTTTATGATATACCTAGGAAAGTTTATTTATAATTCCAAATTCCAAATTTTTTTTTCTTTATTAAAGATATTTAATTATTTACTGATTTTAGATGCAATAAGTATAAAACTTGTATTTATGCCTGTTGTTATACTTATGTTATTATGTACAAAATTAAAAACCTAAATATATATTTCAAATGCATTTGGTTTTAGCATTTTACAAACATTTTTGGTCTTAAGTGATTGTTAATATAAAATTTTTATAGAGTATAAAATTTTAAAGTATAATTTTAAAATATAATTTTTTGCCATAAAGTTTTAAGGGAAATTTAATTTAGATTTCAAAAACGTTTGAATTATTATATTATATATTAAATCATTAATTTAGTGAATTTGGTATACAAATATTGTTGGAGTTAAAAATTTTTGTTAAGTATAAATTTTAGAATATAAATTTTTGTACAAAATTCTAAAAAAGTTAAACTTATATTTCAAAGGGAGTTTTTTTTAATTTTACATACATTTTTGATTTCTAGAAAGTTTTAATAAAAAATTTTTATTAAGTATAAAATTTATTTTTAGAGTATAATTTTTTAGTATAAAACTTTTTTTTTATTTTTTTTTTGGGAAAGTTTTATATAATATATTAAACTTTGAATTTAATGACTTTTGGGACAGTATATTTAATTAAGTAGAACATTTTTTATTAAAAAAATTTGGAATAGTTTGTTAATTTAAATAAAACTAAACTTAAAATAAAAAAAATATTTAATTTTGAATATTTTATATGCAGTAGACATTTGTTTTAAAAATAATTTTGTTTTACAAAAATCCAAAAAAAACTTGTTTTAAAATATAAAGAATATGTATTTTCCATTTTAATTCCTTACCTCCCTCAACAATTTTAGCTTCACTTTATGAAAAACAGTTTTTGCAACATAAAATCTTAAATACACTTGAGAACAATAAGCCAAAGAAAAACATGTTGGCTTGTGTTAAACTTTTCTGTAGCTAATGGCTTTTAATGAATAAATTATGTACTTGAACATTCGCCTGTTTGTAAATGTGTAGATGTCAAAGCTTTTATACTCATACTTAAGCAAATACAGGTGTGTTTGTGGGAATCGGGTTTTAGCCCAATACACCAGCCCACTGTTTTTTTATTGTTAAGATTCCAATAAGAACTACTGCAAAAGTACTTAAGAGAAAAACTTAACAATATTTTGTAAAATTATAACAAAAGAAATTTTTAGAAATATTTATTTATAGAGAAAAAAAAAGGAAAATAAATGCCTAAAGGTTAAAAAGTTCCATTGTTGCCTGTGCTGTTGCAAAACTAACAATACCAAGGCAATCATTATACAGTATGAGGGAGAGAGAGAGAGAGTGAGAGTACGATAGGCTTTGTTACCATTACATGGTGGCATTAGTAGATAACTGTATTTACTTTAAGAACACAACTATGTTTTTATACTGTTCGAGTGTTAGAGTGTTGGTGTCAGTATTTATAAACGTGTCCTTATTGTTGCTCATGATTTATTAAAAATCTACTTTAACCAATTAAATAATGCATAATAGATGACCGTGTAATTTTTTTTTCTGTTATATATGGCTTATCTATTTACATGTCGAGATGTGTGTGTGTGTGTGTGTTTGCTTTTGTTCTGCTTAAGCCACAAAATATCTCTTACAATTGTTAAATTAATTATACACACGATAATAAATTATATTTCTTAATAAATAATTTTCATTTTACACCCTCCGGGGACAATTTGATAAATTTCTGTGGTTCATAAAAGATAAAATGAGCTGATATTAAGTGAATTATTACATGAGCAAAAAAGAAAAAAAACACATTTTTTCACGAAGTATGAGAAGAAAAAATACATATTTTGCATGTGAAATGTTTAAGAAAAAAAACCTTAAAAAAATTTAAAGGAATTTTTAGTTGCAGAAAATTGCCAACATTTTAATATGCTTGTGCTAATTAATTAAATTATTTATTTGAACTTTCATTGTAAATTTTTTTAGGACTCTAAAGTCAAGTCTTTATCATCTTGAGGTGTTTTTAATCTTTTTCTTTAATATGGCAAAAAGAGCAACAGGAAGTCAACAATTTTTCAGGATATAACTGATGTTACCCAACATCTTGCATTTGACACTAATATAGAGGTTAGGTTTGGATTAAATATTGATATCTCTAGTACAGTGCAGGCCTCTATGCCGCTTGCCACAATAAGAAAAATTAGTTTTTTTGTCGGCCTAAAATGAATAATGTTGTTATAATGTTCTGGCTTCTGTAGTCTAGGTGGTAAGCACGTTGACTACAAATCTGTCTGACCTGGGTTCCACTCTTGCGGCAGTCAAAAAATAAAAATGTTTTTATCTGTTTAATGGTATAAATACATAAGCAGACTTAACATAAAAACATGCAGCCTCCTTCGTCGGCACTTCTTCATAGCATATTCGCCGGTGAAATAAAATATTTATTAAAATGGCTATATTTATCTCCTGTCACCACCTGTCTTCTCTCCCATCTATCCCTTTCCTAAAAGAATGTAGCATGGTTATGAAACTAAGTAGGCATTAATGCCTGAAGTGCTACTTCTCTTAAAAAAAAAAGCAAACCGTTCGACTCAAATAATAAATAGGAATAGAAGGTACATCTTAAGTTTCATAGAATGGGTCTATTATCTTGTGTTTGAATGGTCGGCACATCATGTTTCAATTAGCAAATTTTTGAGAGTAAACGTGTAGAAGTCATATTAAAGCTATCAAGGAACATTCCAGCTGACCTTATTAGTTCCCTTAATGTAATAGATTTGCTATAGAACTCTCTCCAACCAAACAACACTTTAATTTAAATGAACGTCTGAAAAAAGCAAAAGTCATAAAACGTTTGGCCAAAAGTAAAAAGAATCAATCACTGTTATAAACTCAGTATTTACTTTATTGCATAATTTTTGACTTAAAAAATTAGCACGTCAATGTCTTTAGCTGTTCTACTATAAAACATTATTTGTTTCAAAATATTTTATACTTTATTTTATTGCTCTGTCATGCAGACATGATTCCTACGATCTCTTGTTTACTGAAAATGCACAGCCATCCGCGCTACTACACATACGCTGCATCTTCGGCAGAGACTAGAACACACGATCTTTGATGGTACGAACTAGGATTCCTCCGGGGGGTATTCTAACGTGTTGAAACCGTAACCTGGATGGACAGGTCTGTTTTTGGCTTGTCGAAGGCCTGCAAGTATACTTATGGTCTAGTAGCATGACAGCCATTATCCCCACAGGGAGCCGCCTATGTCTGTGGCCGTTTTTTGTTGAGGGCCTACGGGGTATATTCGGTGGCTGTTGTTTAGGTAGGTTTTTGCGGGGACAGTGCTATACCGATCGAATATGCTATTGGATTCTCAACGGATGGAGTTGAAATAAGGGATAGTTCATGGTTCAGCAAGCCATGTTCTTACATTCGCTGTTTTGTAGTAATACGCTAGGGAGCTAGTCGAAGCATTGTACTTCATTTAGTGGTAAGACCACCGTTAGATTAGGTCGTCATCTTAGGTTCTAACGTTAATATTGATCACATTTGTTACGAACTCGGTCTTGAAATCAAATCAGCCGCACACTTATTATTACGAGGGCTGCTATATATATTTTTGGCCTGGCAACACTGAATGCTGCCAAGTGCAATCTGACATTTCCATTGCAAAGTTTGTCATTTTTAGGCATAATCGTACTCAAAACGTTTTGACGTACGACCATTATTTGTGTTGTTTACAGTGACTTGAAAAAATTAATATAGAAAAAAATGGAATTAACTCGTGAACATTTTCGTGACATCATTTTTCACAACTTTTGACGTGGATTATTACGACAAGAGTGCATTGATGAACTTAAATCTTTGTATGGCGATGAAGCACCATCCTATAGCACTGTGAAAAATTTGTATAATGAATTTAATCGTGGTCGAAGCTCCCTCAAAGACGAATTCCGTGAAGGTCGTCCAAAAACGGCTGTTGTGTCAGAGAACATTGATGCCGTGCGTGAACTCATAATGCAAGATCGACATGCGACATACCGAGAGATAGAGACATCCTTGGACATTTCTTCCACCAGCATACATTCGATACTGGATGAACACATGGCCGTAAAAAAGGTTTGTTCTCGTTGGATCCCGCACAATTTGAAAGTCGCTCAAAAAAAGGCTCGTGTCGATTGGTGCAAATAAATGTTGCAAAAATACGATTGCGGTGCTTCAAAAGACGTTGATAAGATCGTCACAGGTGACGAATCATGGATCTATGCGTATGTGTTCACCATGACAATGCGAGCTCTCACACATCGGCTCAAACCAGAGCGTTTTGACCGGCCAAAACGTCGAATTAATGGGTCATCCGCCGTGCAGCCCTGACTTGGCACCTAATGACTTCTTCTTGTTTCCGCGCATCAAGAAAGAAAGGCGTGGTCAACGATTTTCGTCGCCAGAAGAAGCTGTTGAAGTGTTCAAAAACCGTGTTTTAGAGGTGTCACAATCGGAGTGGAAAAAGTGCTTCGACAACTGGTTTGAGCGCATGCAAAATTGTATAAATCACGCTGGAGAATACTTTGAAAAACAATAAAACCATTTTTGATTATAAATATTCGCATTTTTACAATTAGGCCAGAAATATATAGAGCAGCCCTCGTATGTTGTTTTTTTTTACAAGAAACTAAAGTTTAATTGAAGTTCGGAACAAGACTTAACCATTCCATCGACTCGACACTTTTAAAACTCTGAATTATTTTCAGCAGTATGATGAGAATTTTGCACAAAGATCAAAGAACCAATCTGTTCATAGGCATGAGTTTTAGTGTAATGGCATAATAATCGATCGGTAATTAATTTAATCAGGATAATTAAAAAAAAATAGCACAAAGTTTTTATGAAAATTAAATAATTTAAAAAATAATTCCAATATTAAAATTTACCATCCGGAATCTTTTAAAATTTTAATTACTTTATTCGTGCTTGATTCCTTCTCATTTAATCAATTTGGCTTTTGATATAAGACTTTCTAGTTTTCTATACAAAATTTGGGTAAAATCCACTGATTAGCTATTTGAGCAGTAATGAAATGGCCATATGGATATGCTTTTTCCGCAGTAATGAGAATATCATGAAATATTTATATTTGAAGACATCAAGCACGAATAAAGTAAATTAAAAACATATTCCCATATCTTTAACCGATTTTTCTTTTCTTTCGTAAATGCCATGAAGAGCCATGGTACCGAACCTTTTTTGTTTGAAATGAAAGATATGAACTTGAAGAATTTTTGGTTTCAGCATGTCACACCAATTATTAAACAAGCAAGTTCTTTTGCATTAAATACTATAATCGTATCATCAGAGATTGGAAATGTCAATTGGCAGCATCATTGCTGTTATTTGACCACTTTAGAATTATTGAGGTCAGCTCCGGCAGTCACAGAAATGATATCGGGTTCCTTAATCTGAAGGAATATTTCTAATTTCTTATGAAACCAAATCAATCATATATTTTATTTAATTTAAAGAAAGGATACTAGTATTTGAATCCTTCTTGTATTATTCTTTATATAAACTGTAATATCCTGTTGAAAAAAAAAAAAATATTTTTATAATCCCCGTCATGTATGGCTTTTTTATTTTATAAGAACTCATTAAACTCATTTAAATAAACATTTTAAACGACATTAAAATAGCGTGTTTTGAAAAGCAAAAGGCTACAAAAAAATGTTTAACATTTAAGCGTGACAAAATTGTTTGTAGTTTTTTCGAAAATCTCAAAATTATTCCAACAGCTAAAAAGTAGCAATTTTCTAACACACAAAAAAAAACAAGTCTTTTGTTCTCATGTACACACCTCTGTCCTTTTTAAATACGTGATGGAGTGTGAAAATAATTTTTTTGTAAAAGTCAAATTTAAGGTTGTTTTTACCAGCGGAGCAGTAAAAGCCAAAAACAAAAAAAAAGTTAATTATATAACACATATTCGTCATCCTATTTATCCTTTTTAATATAAATAGTAGACAAAAAATTTGTAGTAACGCCATTATGAGACACGTTTGTAGTCTGAAAAAAGTAATAACACGTGATACTGCCGTTTCCTTTTATTGTTTTTAGAACAGGTTTTTTTTTGTAAAATTTTTTTGCTTAATTTACTAAAGAGAGCTGCCATATTTTTTTTTAATCCTCTTTGTCATTATATTTCCAATTTGGAGGATATTTTGCAGTGACATTGCAAACGTTACGTTTCTTTATTTTGAATATTTTTTGAATCTTAATATCTTTCAGTCAACATTCGTTTTGTTACTCATATTTAAAATTTAAATATTATAGTGCTATATAAGTGCTATATGAGATCCAAAGGGATTCAAAGAAAAAACCTTGAATTTGGAGGAGAATTACTCATTATTGCATATTATTTGACAATGGTACCATTACAGTATCACTCGCTTGGAATTAAACTAAGACTTAATAGCAGTTTGAGAAAGAACAGCCTTTTTAATGCTTGGTATTACAAAAATCGCTTATTCCCTATTTGCGAATTAATACAAATATTCCCACTATTTCAGCCTACATATACGCATTTTTTCTGCATACAAAAATTAATATTACTCATACGACTAAATGAAATTTATATGTATTTTTTCTTAAATTCATTTCCTTGTTTTGAGTAATTTCAATGAATTTTCCTTACAGGTTGTGCTTTCTTAACATATTTTACACCAGATAGCACTACGGCTTCTACCTCACCAACTGCCTTAACAACAACAACAGCAGCAGCTGCATCCATCTTAAATGATAAACAAGCTTTAACAGGGGTAAGTAAATCTATGTTAATATTTATTTCATTATTTTTCATATTCTATTTACCTTTCCTTGTTCCATCTTTTTGTAATTAGTTTCCAAGCAAAGTATAACAATCATAAATGTTATTTTATTCACTATTTTCTTGTTCTTTATTTTGCACGTCTTTTTTTATTCTTAACTTAAGTAGTGTCCTTTCTGGGTTAAAATAAATTTTAATTTGTACTTGTCACTTGTTAGAAATTGTTAGATTATTGCTACTTATTTTTAATTATTATAAATTAGTTTACACTTTGTTTCAGTTGTTTTTTTTTTATTTAAATAGCTTTCATTCTGTAGAACTCAAGAAGATATTTCATATTTTTACGATATTTGTTGTTGTTATAGTAATTTTTTTCTGCAAGGTATGCTAAAAGAAAAAAAAACTGGTTAATCTATTATCTTAACACTTAAACATATGTATGCAATGGCAACACTTGGAAACTAATTTTAAGTTCATTTTTAGCTTAATTATTTTTTCAGTGGCATATTATTTAATTTTTCATCAGGTTAAATGGTTTGCAATAATTGTATTTTGGAAACCATTTAAATTGTGGCAAAACCCCGATTTTTTCGCCAAAAAAAAAAAATTTTTTTTGTTTTGCATATGAATGTATGTAGTGAATTTGTGTATGTCATGTTAAGGTTTAAACATCTTTGTCAGATAAAAGTTTTCATATCAATATCTGCCATTCAATGTAATTTTTAATTTGCGAATAATTTTTTGCAAAGAACGGCGAAAGACTCTCAACCATAAAAATATCCTCTGCTTTTCTAAAAGCATCGAAAAAATCCTAATGAAAAATAGTGTGCAGTACATACACATCGATATAAATTCTAATAAATTTTTGTGTTCGTTATACTGGCAATGTTTTGTTCTTATACAAACAAATCACTGGCTTGTTCTAGAAGCAATACAATATCCATTAAAATCAGGTCTTTTCTTCAGTTTTTGGAGGTTTTAAATATTATATCAGGTATTCTCTGAAAACACCAGTTTGATTTATTAGTTTTTAACTTTATACCAACTCCGCGTCGATTTCGAAGAGCTGCGGATCAGTCTATTTGCATTTATACTTTAAAGTCAAGTTGCTATGAGGTTACTCTTCAATTATTAGTTTTACTTTACGTCTCTTTACAATTTTTAATTTTATTTTGTTATTAGAAATTAAGGGCTGTGATAAAGGGAAATATATTGTTACAATATTCATAGAAATGCATTATTATCCTATGAATACGGAATCCAAAAAAGCAAACTTTCTTATCGTATAAAAAGCTAGCATCTAGATGTTTGACTATAGAAATATAGAAATTGCCGTGCTTCAGATTTTTTTATTACCATTGAAATTTCATTGGCATTAATTGAAATAATGACAATGAAAAAATTTAACTACCATTAAATGCTAATGATTTTATTTTAAATTTAATTGTTTTTATTAATAGTAATGAAGCTTTCATGAAATCGTTTAATTGCTAATTACAATTGAATCAGAAATAATTATTTTTATAAAACACAAATTTATGGACGCAGAAGTTTAAAAAAAAAAATTATGCATAAAATAAATAAATCTTAACACACTTGTAGACAGACATAAAATTAAAAATTGTTAAAAATTTATCAACTTTATGTGTGCAATTTAAATTCACCAAATTCTCCAGCTAGCAGAACTTATTCTAAACGAAAATACAAATGTGTTCCCATAGTGTCTAGTGCCATTTTAAATAATGCTCTACTCAACTTTAAGATGTGTATTTAGTATACAAAGCCAAAAAATACATTAATAAATGATTATGATTTAAAACCATTTAATCATTAATGGTAATGATTTTGCTTTTTATCTAACTATTAATGAAACGATTAATACAGTTTTTTATTTGACCTTTTAAATTAAAAAATATTATTAATAAAACCTTTTCATTAAGAAGCATTTTCATTAGTGAAAATAATGATAATGATAAAAACTTATCATTATTTATTATTCAATGCAAATGAAATCGTCAATTAATTAGTCCATTGAATTAATTACTCCCATGGAAATGGAAACAACAAATAATTCTATCAATGAAATCAACTTTAGAACGGACAGAATGTATTAAGCACTTTTTTCGAAAGTAAATTTTTGATGTGGAACTACTAGAAGTTAAGCGCCGCATTTTGGCCTTGGTTTTGCTGCCCTATCATGGATGCAAAGGAAATTAGAGAGAAAATAAAATTGTATCAACCGCCAAGTTTTCTCACTGGAGTAATGTTGCTCCCTGAAATTTGTATTATCAGCCAAAAAAAAATTATGCTATGCGACATTTTTAAAAATTTAATTGTCTTAAGCAACAAAAGGTCCACACAAAAATTTTCCTAAATTTCGCTTAGTTTAGATTATGATTAGATTAGATTATGATGGTCTTTGATTTTAAATAATTTTTCTATGAAGTAGGAGTTCGTCGTTTCGTGGTAAAAAAAGTAAACATGAGTCTAAGGCCGCAAGTCATACCCCATTGGGGGTAAAATCAAAAAGAACTCGTGTTGAGTAAAAACATAAATCTGTGCAAAGAAATTCATACGAGAGCAAGAGTCTGCTCAAAACAAATATGTTCCTTTCAATAAATGAAAATATGAAAATTTATTATTCGAAATCTCTTTGATTTTAATTTGCTTTGTTCGTGCTTCATTCCTTCAAATATAAATATTTCATGATATTCTCATGAAATATTTTTTATTTAAAACTATAAACTGAAATGTATTACTGCGGGGAAAGCATATCCATATGGCCATTTCACTACTGCTCATATGGCTTATCAGTGGATTTTATCCAAATTTTGTATAGAAAACCTGAAAGTCTTATATAAAAAGCCAAATTGATTAAATGAGAAGTCCATTGAATCAATAAGACAAAAAGACAATAACAATTCAAAAATGTTCTATACAAAAACACAGCAAACATTCAGTAACTATTTTTATTTTTTCTTATTTTTTTTTCTACACAAGGGATTCCATCGGAAACCATTCATATGAATTTGAAAGATTCAATGAAAAAATAAAAATTAAAAAGAATTTTTATAAATAAGCAATGTGCACATATAAATATACACATACAATCTTTAGGAAGGGGAAATACGAGTGATAAGACAGGCGGTGAAAGGAGAAAGATATAGCCATTTTATTAGTTATTTTACTACGCCGGCGAATATGCTACGAAGAAGTTGCGAGGAAGGTGGATGTATGTTGTAATGTTAATTCTGAATATGGTTTTATACCATTAAAAAGAAAAAAAAATATATTTTATTTTATGATTGCCGTAGGGGTTGAACCCTGACCAACCAGATTTGTAGTCAACTTACTTACTGCCATGAGTACAGCAGCTTTTCTGTTATACGAGGGCTGCTCTATATATTTCTGGCCTTATAGTGAAAATGCGAATATTTATAATTAAAAATGGTTTTATTGTTTTTCAAAGTATTCTCCAGCATGATTTATACACTCTTGCATGCGTTCAAACCAGTTGTCGAAGCACTTTTTCCACTCCGATTGAGACACCTCTAAAACATGGTTTTTAAACACTTCAACAGCTTCTTCTGGCGACGAAAATCGTTGACCACTCATTTTTTTCTTGATGTGCGGAAACAAGAAGAAGTCATTAGGTGCCAAGTCAGGGATGTACGGCGGATGACCCATTAATTCGACGTTTTGGCCGGTCAAAAACGCTCTGGTTTGAGCCGATGTGTGAGAGCTCGCATTGTCATGGTGAACAATGATTCTTCTTCTCTTGTTGGTTTTTCGAATTTCTCCGATGACTTCAGGCAAACAAATTGTAGTGTACCACTCAGAAGTGACCGTCCTACGTTGCTCAAGCGGAACAGTCGCCACGTGACCAGTTTTGCCGAAGAAACAAGCGACAATTTGCTTCGAAGTGCTTCTTCCACGAACAACTTTCGTTGGATTTTGCTCGTCTTTGAAGACCCACACGGTCGATTGTTGTTTCGTTTCGGGCTCATACGCATAGATCCATGATTCGTCACCTGTGACGACCTTATATACGTCTTTTGAAGCAACGCAATCATATTTTTGCAACATTTCTTTGCACCAATCGACATGAGCCTTTTTTGAGCGACTTTCAAATTGTGCGGGATCCAACGAGAACAAATCTTTTTTACGGCTAGGTGTTCATGCAGTATCGAATGTATGCTGGTGGAAGAAATGTCCAAGGATGTCTCTATCTCTCGGAATGTCGCATGTCGATCTTGCATTATGAGTTCACGCACGGCATCAATGTTCTCTGGCACAACAGCCGTTTTTGGACGACCTTCACGGAATTCGTCTTTGAGCAAGCTTCGGCCACGATTAAATTCATTATACCAATTTTTCACAGTGCTATAGGATGGTGCTTCATCGCCATACAAAGATTTAAGTTCATCAATGCACTCTTGTCGTAATAATCCACGTCAAAAGTTGTGAAAAATGATGTCACGAAAATGTTTACGAGTTAATTCCATTTTTTTTCTATATTAATTTTTTCAAGTCACTGTAAACAACACAATAATGGTCGTACGTCAAAACGTTTTGAGTACGATTATGCTTAAAAATTACAAACTTTCCAATGGAAATGTCAGATTGCACTTGGCAGCATTCAGTGTTGCAAGGCCAGAAATATAAATAGATGCCCTCGTACCAACTTCTTGAAAGTTTTATGAGAATGTACCTAAGCGTTTAATAGACATGTAGAAATCATGAGTGTTTTACGGGACACCCTTTAATTTGTACTTTTATGCTCTTGTTTCAAATGGGACCAATCTGCTGCATCACTTAAATTGTTTCAGAAATGACTGAGTTCTGCGGGTAAAAATACAAACGAATTGATAACCTTTTCTTTTTTTTTACAGTCGAAGCCACAATGAAAATTAATAGGAAAAAAAAGGGGTTACTAGGCTAATGGTTTGCCTTCGTCTTTCACTATCATTCATATTACAAAAAGAGCTGTTCATTTTAAAAGTGGCATAACAATCTTCTTAAAAGTTAGCTTCAATATATTTAATCGTGTTAAAACAAAAATCCTTAAATATATCGATTTTTAAACAAAGTTATTTATGCCACAAAGTAATTGTTTATCTGATAATACATAAATTTTTTCATTATTTTAAATTTTTCTAAAAATTTTTATATTTTTTTTTTGCAAATTTTTAATTTTAATAAAATGAATAAAAAATTCCACATTATGCGTTTTATTTCTTTTTTTATTTTGTTTTTTTTTTTTAATTTATATCTAAATAAAAATATTTTCTAATTTATTACGATTCGATAACATTTTGTGTGCATTTTTAAAAACAATTTATTTACATGTGTAAAATGTATTTTATTATCAAAAATTTATGTCATTATTAATTTATTATGTTTTTATATTGAGCCATAAATTAAAAAGCTTTTAAATATTTTAACACTTTGTACATATTTGAATATAATACAAGAATTTTAATTTATTAGGGGGGATCATTATTGTTCGCGATAGCAAAATAATTTTTTTTTATATAAAATACTTTAAGTAAAATATTTTCAGAAATTTAATGCGGTTATCCTGATATAAAACCAAATATATATTAATTGCTCTTTTTAAACCAGATCTAAGTTCCTTTCAAAAATAAATTTATTTATTAAAATATTGCTTTTTCCATTTTTTTTATTATACTAAAAATAATTATTCATTTAATGTTGGCGAATGATATTCTTCTAAGGCCAGCATATTTACGCTGCATTAGAACATAAATAACAAATTGCATGCTAATGAAAAGGAAGTATAAAAATAGTAATGGCATTTAAAAGGATTATTCTGCAAATTGGTAAAGGATTTAGCAAAAGCTTTTAATTAACATTAACAAAACAAAAATTAAAAAAAAGAAATGTGTGCAATATTTATATAAAAAAATATGCTTTAAACAAAAAAAAGCAAATATTCATTTTTACAACCAATAATCCAAAAATATAACTGCGATATGAAAAAAACCAAATACCAAGTTTAATATATTTTTAATATTAAATGTAAAAAAAACTACAAAATCCATGATCTGTAAACTTTAGATAAATACGAAAAAAAGGCAAGATAAAAACCTAAAAGTATGCCACAAATATTTATATTGCATAATATTAAATAGCATACTTATAGGATAATTTTTTTTTATCGGACACTAAGAAATTTTTATTCAAAACTAACAATAAACAGAGCAGAAGTTTCAAAAACAAAATAAGAGAAAAATATTTTTTTTGTTGTCTTGCATAAAAAAACAAGCACAGTTTTGTTCAAGGCTTTTGAATATTTATAAAACTTAAGAACAACTAAAAAAATTATTAAAAACATTTTAAAGAGCTTGTAAGAAATAATATTTAAAAATATTTTTGTGTTACGGTTATTTATAACAATGCTATTATTTTAAGTTTAATTTAAATATTTGTAAAGAAAACGAAATTTTGAAATAAAATTTAAAAGTACTTTCAAACACATTATACATATTCAAATTAAATTTCGCTTTTAAGCGCAGCACAAAATATGAGCAAACAAAATTGAACAAAAACACTTTTGACAAAGTGTGTTACATAAATAACGGACGACGCTGAATATTAATTTTTAAGTCATACTTCGCTGAAAGTGACCATTATTGATGTATTGGAATTTGAAAAGTAAAAAAGAAAAACAACAAAGAGTTTAAGTACAATTTATTCTTAACAAAGCAAGACATCTCTGGTGATTTCTCAAAAGCGATAATTTAATCAATCCCATTTTTTCCAAACCTTACTATTGGACCCTCATCGATTCACCCCTTAAAATCTATTAAGGATCGGATCTCAAGTCGAACTATATTATCACAGTTTAACAAAAAATTAAAAAAAAAAGGTTTAAAACTAACAGCTTACATAATAGAAACTTTTTTATTAAGTCTCTTTTCAAGGAAAAGTAGCACTTTACCGAAAAGTGCCTGTTTGACACAAAAACAAAAAAAAAAAAAAATTAAAAAAACACTCCTCTAGCATACGTAACAAATTTTTAATTGAAAAAAGAAATGTGTTTAAATATATATAAAAAAAAAATTTCATAATAATTTTTCAAAACGGACCATATGCACTTAAAGCCGTGTTTAAAGCAAAAGCAAATTTAAAAAAAAACTATTTTTTAAACTATTTATTACAAAATTTATCTATTCCATCAAAAGTGGTGCTTTCACCAAAAATAATAATTTCTATAAGGTACTTTTAAACAAGGTACTTTTTTAAGTGGTACTTTTTAAGTGGTACTTTTTGTTCTGCTACTTATTTTTAAAATTTATTTTGCACAATACACACTAATTAAAATATTAATTTTTATGAAGTACTTTTTGCTAAGGTACTTTTTTTAATGGTACTTTTTAAAAGTTATGGTTTTCACAATACTATCATTTAATTAAATATAAAGGTAAACAAGAAACTGTTAAGCATTAAATCAAACGATTATTTAAAAAAAGAAAACTTTGCAAAGACAACACTTTTTTCTTGCTGTTAAATTTCATTTCTCTTTTCAAAAATATATTTTTTAAACAAAACTCAAAAATTAATAAAATCTCTTTACGTAATGCAAAGGTTTTATTATTAGCAGTACTTTTTAAAAAATATAATATTTTATTGAAAAAGGGGCCTCTTTATAACGCGTGATAAGAACATTTATAGCAGCAGGGATTTTGGGGGATTTTAAAGGAAAGTAACATTAATCTAGAATTTCTAAAGTAAAATAATATTTTTGGCAATGAGGTTCCTTGTAACAAAAAATTAAACTTCGTACCAAAATCTTAAACTAATTTATATAAAAAAAAAAAACGAAAACCAAAAAAATATATATATATATTTATCAAATCAGGCTTTAAAAAAATTTAAAATTACTAATAGAACAAACAGTACCTTTTTAATGAAGTGTTCAAAATGCTGCATTTATCCAAAAGAAGCCTTAATCAAAAAGTCATTTGTTGTAGAAAAGTACTTTTATTAAGAGGCACTTTTAAGCCAGATGTACCTTTTAAAATACAGTACTATTTTTAAGAAGATAAACTTTATCACTGACAAGGTGTCATATGCTCAAATACTTGTGGTCCATCTTTCTTCCTTTTTCCAATTTTACAAAAACTATTTCTATATTTTCTGCTTCATAATTTATTCATATTGTGTACAAAATTTCTATTCTATCTAAATAAAAATATATTTATTTTGTTATTGTATTTTATCAATAAATTTCATAAAGAACATTTTATACATTTTGCATTATTTTTATTTATTAAATTTTTGCAAGTCAAATCAAAACTAGAAAAGAGAAATCAAGAGAAACGATAACTAAGCATTTGATATACAAACCGCATTTTAACATTCATAGTCTGAAGATGCACTTACACATGTTGCAGAAAAAGGAACAAAATCGAACATCAGAATGGAAATATTCTTGCATAAATTCATGTGCATTTAGTCTGAGGTTAGAACAAACAATTGTAAGCCATTGGATTTTTATTGTAGTGGATAGAAAAGAGGAAAGTTATATTCCTTTTTTTATATTAGAATTGACAACTGCCTTTTGTTTTTTTTTTTTTTTTTTTTTTTTGATTTGCATAACGAAAAGTATACAGTTCTTTGTTGCATAAATTCTTTGTAGATTTAAAAACCAGATGTGTTTTCTTTTAGTATGAATTACTTAACTTAATAAATGTGAGAGGAAGTTAAGTGAAACGTTTTAATTGTTTTGTAACTAAAAAGCATTTTTTTCTCATACAAAATTGAATTTTGTAAAAACCCTCAAACCAAGACGTATGATTTATATGGCTCTGTTTGACATTACTCATACGATCCACTTGACTTCCCTTTGCAAATTTGTTTTCGTTTGTTTTTTTTTTTTTCTTCTAGCATTCAATTGACCGCCATCATTTGTTGTCAAAAGTTTTTTATGTTAAGAAAAAAACAAACTTTAATTTTATACAAAAGCCGACCGTCATTTTTAGCAGCATTGATATTTGCATAGAACTTCCTTTTCATTATTCCAACAAAAAACAGTTTTTTTCTTGTTTCTTAAGGCATAAAGGACAAACTAAAATGTCTTTCAAACTTTATTTTCTTAATATTTTGGCCATAAGAAAAACTCTGTTTATCTTGATCTAGTTATGCTTTTGCTTATGAATTTTTCAATATTTCAATACAAAAGCAGCAATAGAGAAGGAAATCGTAGAAATAGAAAAAATTAAATTGTGCAATTTTTAGAAGGACATTATTTTAAAAGTTTATAAGACCGTTTAAACTTTCTTGATTTTCCTTTCTTTTTGAAAACTTGTTACATTACAAGCTTGATGTATGCCAGCATATTTTAATCATCTTTAAAAAATACTATCGTTTTTTAAATATTTGATTTGCTAAATTAAAAATATCTTGTTTTAAAAGAAACTATACAAAGTTTAAAGCAGAAGTATACAAAGAAAGTGACAAAATCTTTTTTAAATATTTCGTTTAGTAAATTTAAAATATTCTGGTTTAATGAAAAAAGACAAAGGTGTATGGAAACAAATTTTCCACTCAGCTTAAAACTTCCATTTTTGAAAGATGATGCTTAAAGACTGCTTCCATTAAAAAAAAAAAATCATAATTTTAACCATTAATTGGAACCATTTCGCTTCCAATAACTAAAGGTAAAGATAAACCTACAGAGTGTCACCATAGGTGAATTTGGTAAGCATTGTTCTAGCTGTGTATGACAACAGCGGTGAAAACCGTCATCACTGGCTGTTTATTTGGCGAGCGCTTTTTTACGGTATTTTCCCTAAATGAACGATGGAGGAACATAGGGTAACTTAGTACTACAGAAACGTAGACGACATAATATGCATTCTACGAGGGCTGCTATATATATTTCTGGCCTGGCAGCACTCAGTGCAATCTCACATTTCCATTGGAAAGTTTGTCATTTTTAAGCATAATCGTACTCAAAACGTTTTGACGTACGACCATTATTTGTGTTGTTTACAGTGAAAAAATTAATATAGAAAAAAATGGAATTAACTCGTGAACATTTTCGTGCCATCATTTTTCACAACTGTCGACGTTGATTATCACGACAAGAGTGCATTGATGAACTTAAATCTTTGTATGGCGATGAAGCACCATCCTATAGCACTGTGAAAAGTTGATATAATGAATTTAATCGTGGCCGAAGCTCGCTCAAAGACGAATTCCGTGAAGGTCGTCCAAAAACGGCTGTTGTGCCAGAGAACATTGATGCCGTGCGTGAACTCATAACGAAAGATCGACATGCGACATACTGAGAGATAGAGACGTCCTTGGACATTTCCTCCACCAGCATACATTGGATACTGCATGAACACCTGGCCGTAAAAATGGTTTGTTCTCATCGGATCCCGCACAATTTGAAAGTCGCTCAAAAAAGGGTCATGTCGATTGGTGCAAAGAAATGTTGCAAAAATACGATTGCGGTGCTACAAAAGACGTTTATAAGATCGTCGCAGGTGACGAATCATGGATCTATTCGTATGAGCCCGAAACGAAACAACAATCGACCGTGTGGGTCTTCAAAGACGAGCAAAATCCAACGAAAGTTGTTCGTGGAAGAAGCACTTCGAAGAAAATGGTCGCCTGTTTCTTCGGCAAAACTGGTCATGTGGCGACTGTTCCGCTTGAGCAACGTAGGACGGTCACTTCCGATTGGTACACTACAATTTGTTTGCCTGAAGTCATCGGAGAAATTCGAAAAACCAACAAGAGAAGACGAATCATTGTTCACCATGACAATGCGAGCTTTCACACATCGGCTCAAACCAGAGCGTTTTTTACCGGCCAAAACGTCGAATTAATGGGTCATCCGTAGTATAGCCCTGACTTGGCACCTAATGACTTCTTCTTGTTTCCGCACATCAAGAAGAAAATGCGTGGTCAACGATTTTCGTCGCCACAAGAAGCTGTTAAAGTGTTCAAAATGTTTTTATAACAAAATCATGGGGAAGGGAGGCAATATATACAAAACGACCAAAAGTATATAGACTGGCTGACCTTTTTCAGGAAGAGTGGTTATGGACAATGCTGAAAACGAGCAACACTCTACGAAATAATCTCAGGTTATCAACAGAAACAACCGATTAATTTAGTACCAGCAAATAATACAGATTTACCTGCACCTGCAATCATACATGCATAGGACAAACTGGACAAACATTTAACACAAGGTTCACAGAACACATACGATCATACAAATGGAAAAGGGAAGACTCCAACTTCGCAATACACCTTAACACACAGAGACACGAACCAAAGGAAATACATGAATGTATGACAGTACTACACCACTACTAGTAAAAAAGGACAAAGACTAAGCATTCTTAAAAACATGGAAATCTACAAGATACGAACGTTTAACGGAGACATTATTAACAAACAAATAAACACAACCACTGACGCAATTTTTTCACCACTTAAAACACTCTTACAAAAGAAAAAAACCCACAGATGGCAACACTAGCCTACCGAATAATAAAAGAAGGAATATTAAACTGTATACCCCCAATAAACATGACAGATATCAATCAATCTAATCTAAAATTACCTAAACCAACTAATATTTATACAAAAAATATCTCTTTTGTACTAATAGAAACGTGGGTTGCAAATGATGTCCTTATATCGAAAGCGCTCGTCAAACGTACCGAACCACGGCTTTTACCGAAAGGTATGACAACAGTATAATATTTACTTGCGTAACAATTCCCATTATTCTATCTTTTGAATATATAAATTTGTCATACACGCAGAAAAAAAACATGGTCACAATAACAATATTATGTTCTTTGTAACAATGTATAGTTGCGGAGAACCAATTATAGTTTTTTTCACCAAAACTTTAGGCACGATAAACATTTTTTGTTAACTTTCAACAATTATATGGTTACTGTGCACAAAAAATGTAATATGGTTGGTTTTAGCTTAAAAATATTTCAACCACAACCAAAGTTTTATAACTTTTTAAAAATAATATTAAATATTTAACCATAATATATTATTATTAATCAAAGTATGGTTAAAAGCAACAGAATTTTAGCGCTAAAAAATATTTTGTTCTAGTGCTTGAAAGTTTATCGTAGTAATTTTTCTGATAGCTAAAATTTGAATTCTTTATTATTGACATAGAAAGTGAAAAAAAAAATAAAAAATTTATATAATTAAAAAAAAATATTCAAAATATGAACAGAATTGAAAAGGGAACCAAAACATTAAAAAAGTTGAAATAAATATATATGTATGTATGTAATGTAAGCATATAAATCTTTATTTTTGTGTTTGAAGCACAATTGTGAAATCATTTATTTGAGCTTAGAAACTTTATTTTTGTATAACTTATTCTTGTAGCCTATGACCTAAGCGTCGTTATAAGCAAATAATTGATTTTTTGCAAATTTATATTTCTAAATAATTTTTATGACAAATGGTAAATTCATAAAACAATAAAAACTTAGTCTTTTATATCTGGAAAAATTTAACCATTTACTGTTTATATTTAAACATAGTTATGTTTATACTTCAGAATGTTATTGTTTTGCTAGACAAAAATATGGTTGCAAATTTAACAATACTATGTTTTGTTAGCAACTATATAATGCAACCATAATATGTTGCTCTTAGATTATAGTTACCTTAACCATATTTTTTCTTTGCGTGTAAGAGTATCTCTGTGATCATTTCTGCATTCTTTTAAAGGTTGACTATCAAGTTCGCTTCAAGAAATTCGCCTATCGAAGTACTAAGTGTTAGTGACTCATACATAATTTATTGTAGGAAAGCTTCAAACGACCACTGGATTTAGTTATTATTATTTGGTGGCATTTTCCTAGCGACAATCAAAAAATGTGCCAAAAGTCCCTCTAGTATTCTTACCATTGGAGATATAAAAAAATCAATTCACTGATACTTTTTTATGGCAACATTGACCTTCTTGTTATCTTGACTATTGTAGATCAGCTCAAGAGTTTCTTGTATTAATTTTGTTGGTTACTGTCATTTATGGTGATAATAGTATACGCTTAGTCAACAAATATTAATTTTGTTAAAATTTGCTTAGAATTTTCTTCTTCCTATTTTTCTAACTTCTTGCTACCGACTATAAAAATCAAGTGGTTTTCATACAAAAAAAATTAAAATATATAGACAGTGAAAAAACTCTGCAAAAATCATAAAGGAAATTTTTAAAAATTATAAGAAAAAAATTAAAAGAAATTGCTACTTCTTAAGAAGAATAAGAATTCTTCTACGCCCTCTTTTAGATTTCTTTTCAAACGGAAGTCTTACTATTTGCATGTTTTAATAGCAATCAAAGCAACAAAAAAAAAGAATTGTGTGAGTTTGTGTGTTTGTATATTTTTACGCTTTTTTCTCTATTTAGCAAGAAGATTTATTTAAAGATTAAAATTTTGGTTTTAACTTTGGCAGATGTTTTATTTTGCATTTTTGTTAACAAAAAAAAAAATTAAAAAGAAAGGAAATGAAAATTTATATGCCAAAAAGTTTTCTATGAATTGTAATACACTATTTCCTTTTACTACAATCTCCTTTTTTTGCTGTTACCTAAAAGTAGGCAGTCACTTTTCTTGCCATATCATTCATGTTTTAGGCAATGATAATTGTAAGAAAAACTCTAAAATTTCTTAACATTACTTTGGTTTTTTGTTATTGCTGCTATTTTAATTTTACGGATGTTACTAGAATTTTTGTTAGATTGTGTTTAAATGCTTTTTTAAATTTTTTTTGTGGCTAAAACTTTAACCTCAAAGGAAGCGCCCTTAAGTATGCAATCATAATAATAGTTATAATATTTGTTGATGATTGCATAGTTTAAATGATTTCTTTACTTTAGTATAGGGGTAAATGTAGTACTAGAAGTGAAATTTGGTTTATATATCTTTAGCTTAATTTTATAGCATACTTTTAGGTGTTTAGCTTAAACGAAATGCATGATAACATGAAAATTGCATGCCAAGAAAATTTAGCTAAATGATTTAACATGTTTAATATATTTAAACATGCCATAAATGTTGTTGATTTGCACAAGGATATTAGGGATTTGGAAATTTAAGGGTCTAAAAAATAGTTTTAAATAAAAATTGTTATAAATTTATGAAAAAAATATTTTCAAAATAAAAAAAAAATTCCTGAATTTCGTTAAATCCTTCTTAAAATCATGTGGATTAACTTATCTAATGTGATTTATTATGCCCTTTTAAATATAATTATATTTTTTTTCCTGAGTAAAACAAGAAGTAGAATTTGGTGGCCCGTTTCACATTCAAATGGCCAGTAAAACAGCAGAAAAAAAAAACCGAAAAAGAAATGGAAAAATTAAACCTGGACATTAATCAGTGTAGCATTTTTATTGCCTGAGCTTTACATGTGGTTTCTTTTTAACCCGGCCAACTGATTGTGTATGTTTTATTTTTACCCATTTTTTTTACTTTAGTTCTAAACTATTTTTTATTACTCTTTTCTATTTGGTTACGTTTAACCATTTCTATTGCTTTTACTTCCTTTTTTGTTTTTTGTTTTTTTTTTTTATTTTTATTTCCTTGATTGTTACTTTTAGTAACCGCTTTCTCTGTGGTTTTGTTTGTTGCTACTTTCTGTTGCTTCAGCAGTTTATAGAATATAAAAAAAGAAAATTGTTTTATTTACCTTTTAACTTCAAATTCAAGCCTGATTTATATTATTCTCTCTGTCTTAGCAAGAAAAATTGCTGGCTTCTATTGGTACAGGTTTTTTTTAAAGAAAAATTTCTAGCAGACAAGAGGTTAACAATGCTGTCAAACAATTTATTTGTTTAGTCTGCGAGCATTTAAGCCATATTTCAACTCATATCGATTGTAGGTTTAGTCACTGGCTACCGGACATTTATTTCTATTAGTTTTTTTTTATTTAAATAATTTATAAACAAAATTGGAAGTTTTTACCTAAAGTTTAATTCTTAGGATAGCAGATAAAGAAAAAAGGATTTCCGCTATTGGTTGAACAATTAAGTTGCTAAACAAGACCTTCTTCTACTGACGTTTTTTCGAAGTGAGGCATTTATATTAAGTTTTTCATATCGTCGCACTTCGCTTATTTTCAAATTCACCTCCATCAAATTATTCCATTTCTAGCAAAACTAGATATTCTTGTGAATGATTTAAAATGATTTTTTGATCTAGTAGCGAATTAAAACTCGCACTCAATTTTTGGCGATAATGAAATCGGAAAAATTAAGGATTTTGAGTAGTCTTTTAAAAATTTTCTTAAGGCTTCCAATCAACTTTTCAGGAAATTTTTACTCTATATTGTTTAAAAGAAGAGCATGAAGGATTAATCAGCGTAATTTTCGTACCTTTTTATCGGTACTAAATGCAAGCCTACCTTTGTCTTTACCAAACCTACAACTATATAAACACATTATGTTAAAAACTTAAGTTACTGAGTTTGTACGCTTAACTGAGCTGTGTAAGCATTTAATATTTTCCCAAATAAAAACAAAAAAACAAAAAAAAAAAATAGAAATAAAAATATTTTTGCTTACGCTGTTGTTGGCCAAGCCAACAATAAAAAACGATAAAAACATAACAAACCTTACGCCACAAAAGCACCAACACACACACACTTTCCACGACCTCAAATTCAAATAAAAGCAAACTAAAAAAATAAACTGAATAAAAATGTTAAAAGAAAAAATTCTTAAACTAATTTTTTTGGCTGAATGTTTTTAAATCAGCAAAATTTAACCGCAGCATGCAATTAATCAAGCCCAAACCTCAAGCCAGGCAAATAAAAAAAAAAAAAAAAAATAAATAAAAGAAGAAATCGGCTACATAACAAACAATGCACATACTCAAACACACACTCACAAATATTGTACATAAATGGTGATAATAAAAAAAGAATGAGGCTAAGCCTTATGCAAAATAAAAATAAAAAAAGAAACAAACCAGCAGCGCCAAAAAAAAAAAAAAAATTAAGAAACCAAGCAATTTATATTATAAAACCAAAATGCAGAAAAAGAGCTCATAACAAGCGAAAGACAAAATTTGTAAAGTTCCCGAAACTAACGTAGAAATCAAACGGATTTTGATTTGGTTACTTTTGTTTGTTTTTCCTTTTTTCTATTTAATCTGGGGTGTGTTGCTGACCGCAATGTAAAACTAGAAACAAAAAGAACTACCAGCAATAATATTTCACTGCTTAAAAAAACCAAAAATAAAAATCAGTTTGTTTGTTTTTGTACTTTTAACAAAGTCCACTTTGTGAGTTATAACACACATCATTCTCTGTTTTATGTAGGGTGATATTTTTAGTGTCTAGTTTTTTACAATTTAGCTTCCAGATTATTTATATTATTAATAAAATACTCGCTAGTTGAAGCCATGCACTTGCCACTTAACTAAGGAATATATTCCAGCTTCTTTTAATAAATCTTCCTACTTAGTTTCAATTATCTCAACTACCTATTTAGGAGCTTATAGCTACAACATAGAAAAGCTGCAAATAGCCGGTAAGGCGATTATGGACATTATTATAATGCTACAGTACTGTTTTAATACAAATCGTATCATCAGAATTAAATTTCATCGCCTAGCCGCTGATATCCCAACTATTTAAACAATTATCTGAAATCTGTTTTCTGTAAAGATAAATTGATCTCACGGCCTTAAATTTATCTTCCTTTGAAGGCCTGCAAAATTCTTTCGTGAGCACAATGAATCTTCAAAATTAAACGTAAGCGAGAAAGATTTCGCATCAATTAAATCTATATAAAAACGAATTCAATATGTTTTTGAAATAATATATTTTTCCGTACACCTTTATATTTTTTTTCTTACAAGCATCAATCAAGAACCAAAGTATCAAGTTAAATTTATAAAATTAAAACAGCCTCATAATACTGTAAACATTTTTAGAAACTTACCCGCCAATTTGGTTTTCTTTTGGCAATGACAACTTACCCGTAAATTTTGTATTTTTTGTATGTATATTGCTACGTTTTCACTTTTAGAACAAACATACATATTCTTTTGATTGCAATTACCATTGTGGCTAAATTCTGTGTTCTTTTACTCTGTGGCTTTCTCTGGCTATACTTACTTCTTAATAGTACCGGTCTTGTGAACCCTTGGTTCGTATTTACTAAACATGCGTTATCACCACAAATGCAGCCATCCACGCTACACTACTGTACTACTCCGGCGAGACATGAACTACTCGTTGCCTTGTTTAGTAACCTTAACCATCCACAGACATCTCCACTACTCCTGTTACCCAAGCGAGTCATCTCCTTTAATCCAGTAGCCACAACACACGTCTGCCATACACTGATGTTATGCTGTTACACTTCCGCGCGCTAACCGCTACCATTCTTACTTTTTGTTATAACGGGCTTCTTATCTGTAGCTCTTATATTAAATTGGACGTCTCCACTAAATTATCTGCCATGGCTTCACAATAATAATTGCCTTTTGCCTCTCGGGAGGTTTGTACTGCTGTTTATTAATTTTAATTGCTTAAAACAATTATTATTTTTTTTCGTTGAACGCATGCCCGCATGCGATATCGAACTCGGACCCCCTGGTTTGTAGTACGCACCTCTACCAACGCAGCCATTGAGGCTGCTCAGCTTTTGTTGGCTAACTTGTGGTGTTGTTATTCTATAAACACACCATTAGTTGAATTAACTTATTCACCACTCTCATACGGAATTAAAGGGGTTGCCAGATTTTATTATTCGTAACAATATTTTTGGTTAAACTGATGTGTAGTGATGAAAGGGAATTTATTTACTATTTTCAATATCGATCCCAAGAAGCCTTAAATAAGTAATAAATAATAAGTTACCGAAATGGTACCCATTTGATATAAGGAGGCTCTGCTACTTTTCTTTGGTGTTTTCTTAGAAGGATAGCCCGCCTAAAAATTAACATCACTAGTAAGAAATTCTACCTCAGGTTAAAGCGGAATCGATCCAGTCTGTTAAAACCCGGTTTCATTCATATAAAAAGTACAGCGTTTTATTTAAATTCAAAATAATTATAATAAAAAAAGTTATAATAATTAAGGTCTTGCTCATAATAAATACCCGCTAAAATAAAACAAAATAAACAAATTTCATCTTAACCGTCAACGGATTTTCTGATATTTATCTTATTGCTCAGTTAAGCTTAACACACTAAACAAAAAACCGCAAATCCTTCTGCCAAACGTTCCTTTTCGTCACTGCTTTTTTAAAACACCAAAAAAAAAAAACCTGCAAAGATACTTAAACAATTATATTTGATATTTAGACGTCTATATGTCTGCAAAAATGCCATTTGATTTTTAGAAATTTTTTGTGCTTTTTCTTTTGAGCATCTTGTCATCGGAGATTGTCTTGACTGTCTCGCACAGAAAGGCTGTTTAAATTATGAATATGTTGACCATGATGTTTTGTTTGTACTTGCTTTCATTTAACAAACCTAACAACATTATTGTTGTTGTTGTTGTTGTTGTTTTGTGTTTGTATATCCAGAAAAGAAAATTGAGTGTTAAATGAGTTTATTAGTCTCAACAATAAGAAAATCTTTATGAAACATGTGAAAGTATACTACACTCACACAAATTGTTTAGGGACATTTATTTTTAAGTGGAGGACAAGTACAAGTACAAAGACTTATTAAAAAATTTTTGTTTGGATATCACAAAGAAATTTTAATTAAAATGGGAATTTTTTTTTTAGCTTCAGCTAACGTCTGCATTTAATCATTAAATTAAATTTAACATGATTTAAAGTGTGTTATGAGAAATAATCCGAAAAGAAATAACTAATGCTCCTATTTGGAGACAAGCAAAAAAACTAACTATTTTAAGTATTGCTATTTAAATATTTTTCTAATTTTTTTATAAAATTCTATATCCGTAAAACGTGTAAATAAATCATTACTTAACAGAGCAGTTTAGTTTTAGCCTACATACAAATCTTAAGTTAACTAAGACTTATAACCGATTTCTGCATGGTCATTTAAGCCACTGCAAGCATATATGATCAATTTAAATCAATGTGAATATTAGACAGCTCTGTATTCAAGCAAGCGCCTATAATACTAACATTAATTGCTATTCTGTTTTGCATATTTTGTAGTTACCTTATAACTCTAGTTTATTTATAAATGTTCAAAACTAACCTTCAAATAAAGACCGTAAACCAAACCAACACATTTCTTAAATTTTTAGGAACTTTTTTTAAAGGCGCATTCATTTATGTTCTTTGAATAACTGAAACATTTTTTTTCTTTTTTTTTATTAATAATTTTTCAAGGGCTCGGTAAATTTTTAGATTAGAAGTTCATTGTTGCTTTAATTTGTTTGTTTACATAAAGTCGATGAAAATTATAGCAGGAAACAGGTACTTTTTTAATACAAAAAATTTCGTTATTTAAATTTATTTGATTCATTCAATATTTCTTGGAGTCAAAGCAAATCTCACAGAAATTTGCTTTATTTAAATTAACACAGTTTAGAAACAACTTTTCGTACTTAAAATTGTTAAAAAACAAGGTAACTATAAATTATAAAAATTCTTTTATCCGAATAAAAATATTTTGTTAAAATGTAACAAAGATGTAAACTATTTGCTTTTCAATAAATGTTGCTTAGATTCAATTAACATTTTTCCAATAACAATTTTTCTCAAAGCAATTGTTTACGCAATAAGTTTGCCACTTTTTATTTCACAAAAAGATTAGGAAACTTTACAAAAAAATGTTCTGTTACAACAAAGCGGTCAATAGAGATAAAACAAACAATCAAAAAACTCTGGATTACAAATGAAAAAATAAAACGTATGCAAATTTAATTCTCCTTTTTTTTAATTAAAATTTTTTTGAAACTGAACTGCAGAAAGACTTAAGGCATTTAGTATATTCTTTCATATAAAAATTTAAATGTTTTCCTCTTTATGCAAGATGATCTTTAGCTTAAATATCAAAATCATGCATAAATTTTCTTAAAATAAAAATTGTGCATTACATGGTTTGAGTTTAAAGCAACTTACATGTCAATTTGTTTTTTTTTTTTTTTAATAACTAAACTTACCCCTAAAATTAGTTTTTGGATATGTCTTTATTTTTCTATAAGATGGCCTTTAGATAAAATAATAAAACTGTTGACCAAATTTTATAAAATACAAGTATGCATTAAATATTGTTAGAGTTTGAAGCAACTTACCCGCCAATTTGTTGTTTTTCTTTATTAACTAAACTTACCCGTAAAATATTTTTCTATGTGTCTATATTTTTATATAACAAGGTCTTCAGCTAAAATAACAGAATTGTTGAGCATATTTTATAAAATGCAAATTATGCGTTTAATATCGTAGAAATTTTGAAGCAACTTACCCGCCAATTTGTTTTTTTTTTTCTTTATTAACTCAACTTAAGGTTCAATTAGACGTGCCATAACCATAACCATATAAAACAGCTGTTTAAACCAACCTTATGGAAAACACTGTATTTGATTATTGGTGACATCCCATAATTCCATAGCCATAACTGTAACCATAGATATAGATAGATATTAATTTAATTTTGATTTTTCCCATAACCATATTCAACTGACTATTGATTTTAGGTATTAGCTGTTTGTTTTTTTATTTTGTTCTTCTTTTTCACTCTAAATTATATTGGCGAGTTTTAATTGATATTTTTCATTGCGCTGCTTTCTTAACAAACGGCAAAACAAGTAAGAGTTGCTTATGGCTATGGCACCACTATTCGCTGGCAGTAAATATGATTATGGTTATGGCCATGGTTACGGCTACGGTGTTATGGTATGGCACGTCTAATTTAACCTTTACCCGTAAATTTTATTTTTCTATGTGTCTATATTTTTATATTAGACGGTTTTTAGCTAAAATAACAGAATTGTTGAGCATATTTTATAAAATGCAAATTATGCGTTTAATATCGTAGAAATTTTGAAGCAACTTACCCGCCAATTTGATTTTTTTCGTACATCAACAAGCCATAAATTTTCTATTTTATGCCTCTATTATGACAGAGAAGGCATATACATATGTATGAATGTATTTTTTAATATTGGTCTCAAATAGGTTTAACTTTGTGATAGTAAGTCTGAAATGACTCTTTCGGTTTACATTACAGTACCATGTTATTTAAGAGACTCTATAATTTTTTAATATCTTATCTTTAAAGTATAATTTAAAATTATGTAAATAAAAACTTTTTGTCTAAAATATTAAAGATCTGATCCACATGATTCCCCATAAATTTGGGTTTCGGGAAAAAATTTGTCTTAATGCAATTGCTCTTCTCAAAAAGAATTTTTTAGATACGATCTAGTTTTTATTTTTCGTAAAGTTTTTTGGACTTTAGAAACAATATCTTCACTTCAAAAAACTCTAGGTAACAAATGAAAAAAATATATTTAAATTTTTTTATAATCTTTTTTCTTGAAAATTTCATTTTATTTCAATCCCTTTAAAAAGAAACAAGGAATGAATATTTATTACCGGTTAATAATGACCATTTTATGGTTGAACCAAACAAAAGTAAATCGCAAAGCCTTTTACACAATAAACCATTCTCAACTCTTTCACTGCTACTGTTAGAGCCAAGCAATTTTATTATCTCAACTCAACTATAGAAAAAGGAACAGCATACATGACAATATTTTATGACCAAAAAGCATTTAAAAATTTACTATTTTTGTAATAAAATTTCTTTAATAAGACTTGTACAATTCAAGCTTCTTGATGCCAGAAAAAAAAAAACTACTGTCTCCTTAATTTTATTGCCGAATGTGGGTGGCAACTATAAAAATTTTAAATCTTCACTCTTTTAGTTTTTTTCGTTTCTTTACTATGTTTTTATTGCAAAAAATTTTTACTACTTGTTAATAAACAACTGGTTGGTGGCAAATAATTCGCTTTTTTAGTACTATTTAGTGGTAAAAGTCATTGTACAATAAAAGTCATTATTATATACCTGAGAGCTCATTGTAAATTTTAAAGGATTTATGTTTGTTAAGGCCTTATTGAGAGAAGGTAGAAAAAGTCTACTAAAGTTGAAATTGTGAATATAAAAAAAGAAAGGTATTGCATTTGCTACAAGAATAATAAATACTGGCATAAGTATTCTGCTCTTATTGCTAGATTCTAAAGAAACCTAGAGTGGTTAGAGGATTTAAATGAACAATTCTGAATTTGTATATATACCATTAAGCAGAAAAAAAAAAACATTTTTATTTCTTGAGTGCCGCAGGGGTTGAACCCTGGTCAATCAGATTTGTAGTCAACGTGCTTACCACCATGACTATATCAGCGTCAAATTGACATGTAGGAATTATAAACTTTTTTAAATGGGTAAGGAATAACTGAGTCTTTCTTTAAAGTCGGTTAAAAATGCTAGAATCGAATATATTGTTATATATCCCTTTTATGAAAAAGCCAATATTCTTAAAATCGACACAGCGTTCTGTTCGAGCAGTTCACAATTTGTTTTTTATGTATTTTAACAGTGACAGATGATTGTCTTATAAAATACATTAATCCGTTGATATTTTTAAAATTTTGTATACTTTATTGTCTTTCACACTATACTAATCATTGAATCCAACAGAAAATAGAAATTTAAAGAACTGTATATGTTAATTTACCACACTTTGACTTGTTATCTTTTGCTATTTTCTGTCTATGCCATATATGATTCTGTAACATTTATAATTCAGTTACTCACACACATACATTTTAATAGTAAATGTAAAAATATTTTAAGGAATCTTTATTTGCATTCGTGCATAGCTTAATTGTAAACACCACTTTCTAAATTTTCATTAAAATGTTAAAACAATACAATCCAAAATACTCCAAAAAAAGCCAACATTCAGTAATGATCATAGTAAAGGCCTTACGTTACCAAAATTTGTTTTACTTCTTTCCAGAGTTTATATATTTTTTTCTACTTTGCTTTTAGATGGGTTTTTTTCATTTATACTCCAAAAAAGACTGTACTCATTTTCAGTATCCCTTCTCCTTTTTTTTTTTACAAATATTTAAGCCTTTATATGTTCATTTGGTTACATTTGTAAAAGTCTTTTATTCAGTGTTCATTCTTATAGTTTCGTGCACATTAACTTACGTTAAATACAGTTACACAAATTCATAACCATAAATTCACAAAAGGATTTTAATTACACACGTTTTTGTTGCAAAAATTCTTACCATTTTTATATGGTTTAATTTTTATTTCTTTAACTTCTTTCACTTTATGTTTTCTCTGTAAAAATTGCTGGAAATTTTGTATTGGAAAAATTGCCATGCTGCAGCTTTGAGTTCAAAAATTCAATACATATTCCTGTCTTAATTAGTTTATAAAGGATGCAAATCCCAGGTAGATAGTTTTGGTTAAAATAGTTGTTTAATTTTTTTAAGGTTTTTACTTTTTTACTAAAGGTCTTTTTTATACCCTTCACCACAAAAAAAGGGTAAAAGATAATATCTAAGTTTTTCATTCTACGAGGGCTGCTCTATATATTTCTGGCCTAATAGTGAAAATGCGAATATTTATAATCAAAAATGGTTTTATTGTTTTTCAAAGTATTCTCCAGCTTGATTTATACACTTTTGCATGCGCTCAAACCAGTTGTCGAAGCACTTTTTCCACTCCGATTGAGACTCCTCTAAAACATGGTTTTTGAACACTTCAACAGCTTCTTCTGGCGACGAAAATCGTTTACCACGGATTTTTTTTTTGATGTGCGGAAACAAGAAGAAGTCATTAGGTGCCAAGTCAGGGCTGTACGGCGGATGACCCATTAATCCGACGTTTTGGCCGGTCAAAAACGCTCTGGTTTGAGCCGATGTGTGAGAGCTCGCATTGTCATGGTGAACAATGATTCGTCTTCTCTTGTTGGTTTTACGAATTTCTCCGATGACTTCAGGCAAACAAATTGTAGTGTACCACTCAGAAGTGACCGTCCTACGTTGCTCAAGCGGAACAGTCGCCACATGACCAGGTTTGCCGAAGAAACAGGCGACCATTTGCTTCGAAGTGCTTTTTCCACGAACAACTTTCGTTGGATTTTGCTCGTCTTTGAAGACCCACACGGTCGATTGTTGTTTCGTTTCGGGCTCATACGCATAGATCCATGATTCGTCACCTGTGACGATCTTATAAACGTCTTTTGAAGCACCGCAATCGTATTTTTGCAACATTTCTTTGCACCAATCGACTCGAGCCTTTTTTTGAGCGACTTTCAAATTGTGCGGGATCCAACGAGAATAAACCTTTTTTACGGCCAGGTGTTCATGCAGTATCGAATGTATGCTGGTGGAAGAAATGTCCAAGGATGTCTCTATCTCTCGGTATGTCGCATGTCGATCTTGCATTATGAGTTCACGCACGGCATCAATGTTCTCTGGCACAACAGCCGTTTTTGGACGACCTGCACGGAATTCGTCTTTGAGCGAGCTTCGGCCACGATTAAATTCATTACACCAATTTTTCACAGTGCTATAGGATGGTGCTTCATCGCCATACAAAGATTTAAGTTCATCAATGCACTCTTGTCGTGATAATCCACGTCGAAAGTTGTGAAAAATGATGGCACGAGTTAATTCCATTTTTTTTATATTAATTTTTTCAAGTCACTGTAAACAACACAAATAATGGTCGTACGTCAAAACGTTTTGAGTACGATTATGCTTAAAAATGACAAACTTTCCAATGGAAATGTCAGAATGCACTTGGCAGTACTCATTGTTGCCAGGCCAGAAATATATATAGCAGCCCTCGTATTTGTAAGTTCTACAATAGCCATTTCCGACCCCATAAATTATATATATTCCGAGTTTTTATGCATAGTGGAGTGGATTAAGCGATGTCCTTCTGTCCGTTTGTACTAGTGTTGAAATGAACTTTGCCCAGGCACTAGATGAGGTGGAGAAAATTTTAATACTCTAATCGATTAGACGTACTTTCGAAAATTTTGCTATTGAAACTCAGCAAGATCCGGCTATGCCCTTAGAGGCAGTGGGAAAAACAACATGCCTGCCTTCAATATTTTCGTATCTTTTTTAAAATTCCTTTTGTTGTCCTGCAAGTGGTTGTCGCTAGTGATCAAAAATTAATCAAATTAAATTGAAACAACAACCACAAGTCGTTTTGTTATGTCGACTTTTATTTAAACTATTCAAGGGGAAATCTACAGGGTGGAGTTATAGCCGAAGATAGCACTCTTACTTGTTTAGTTTTCTTTTAAGAATTCTTATAAATAAAGCTTATTAAGAAAAAGTACTTTCCAATAGTCATTTTTTTTAAAGGATGTGTTCATCAAATTTATTTTTCGAAAACCAGAATTTTTGAAGGCTTTTTGACAAACATCTTTTTTGAAATATTTCTAAAACGGCTTTTTTGGAAGAGTAATTTTTAAGCAGTTGGTTGCTGTAGCTTTGATGTTTAGCAAGTTGAATACTAAGCTCTTCTTGATTCGATGGCCTGGGTTCGTAACCGGCCCGCTATCAATTTTACAACTTTAATTTTTTTAGATATAAATTTAGGTCTGTACACTAATATATAAGAAAAACAAACATATGTAGCTCCTTTATTCGCCGGTACCACTATGCGGCAAATCGTCGGCGAAGTAAAAAAATATATAAAATGGCTGTACTTACTTCAAAAAAAAGTATTGCGCCTGTAAACATTAAAGGTGCTGCAACATTGTTCTAAAAATGAACACAACGTGCAAATTTGAAAAAGTAATCGAGTATGGAATGAAGCATTTATGGCAAAAGTACTTCCCAACTAGATTGTCAACCTACTGAGTTTAATAAGGCATGAGACTTTTATAATCAATTGCTGAGAATCGATTATATTAATTACTGTAGGAAATAAAGATGATCATTAGTATGTATTTTAAGGTATTCTTTCTTGATATAAAGAACTAGTTCCATTACTACTTCCTTTTTTGGAAACTTATGTAAAGTGTTTTTAAGCGAGTAACAAAATATGGCAATCACAAAAGTAATCTAATGTCTAATTTCTTGCTGGGGTTGTGAAAACTAAGTGAAGTATTATATCTACGAGGGCTGCTATATATATTTCTGGCCTGGCAACAATGAGTACTGCCAAGTGCATTCTGACATTTCCATTGGAAAGTTTGTCATTTTTAAGCATAATCGTACTCAAAACGTTTTGACGTACGACCATTATTTGTGTTGTTTACAGTGACTTGAAAAAATTAATATCGAAAACAAATGGAATTAACTCGTGAACATTTTCGTGCCATCATATTTCACAACTTTCGACGTGGATTATCACGACAAGAGTGCATTGATGAACTTAAATCTTTGTATGGCGATTAAGCACCATCCTATAGCACTGTGAAAAATTGGTATAGTGAATTTAATCGTAGCCGAAGCTTGCTCAAAGACGAATTCCGTGAAGGTCGTCCAAAAACGGCTGTTGTGCCAGAGAACATTGATGCCGTGCGTGAACTTATAACGCAAGATCGACATGCGACATACCGAGAGATAGAGACATCCTTGGACATTTCTTCCACCAGCATACATTCGATACTGCATGAACACCTGGCCGTAAAAAAGGTTTGTTCTCGTTGGATCTCGCATAATTTGAAAGTCGCTCAAAAAAAGGCTCGTGTCGATTGGTGCAAAGAAATGTTGCAAAAATACGATTGCGGTGCTTCAAAAGACGTTTATAAGATTGTCACAGGCGACGAATCATGGATCTATGCGTATGAGCCCGAAACGAAACTACAATCGACCGTGTGGGTCTTCAAAGACGAGCAAAATCCAACGGAAGTTGTTCGTGGAAGAAGCACTTCGAAGCAAATGGTCGCCTGTTTCTTCGGCAAAACTGGTCATGTGGCGACTGTTCCGCTTGAGCAACGTAGGATGGTCACTTCTGTGTGGTACACTACAATTTGATTGCCTGAAGTCATCGGAGAAATTCGAAAAACCAACAAGAGAAGACGAATCATTGTTCACCATGACAATGCGAGCTCTCACACATCGACTCAAACCAGAGCGTTTTTGACCGGCCAAAACGTCGAATTAATGGGCCATCCGCCGTACAGCCCTGACTTGGCACCTAATGACTTCTTCTTGTTTCCGCACATCAAGAAAAAAATGCGTGGTCAACGATTTTCGTCGCCAGAAGAAACTGTTGAAGTGTTCAAAAACCATGTTTTAGAGGTTTCTCAATCGGAGTGAAAAAAGTGCTTCGACAACTGGTCTGAGCACATGCAAAAGTGTATAAATCATGCTGGAGAATACTTTGAAAAACAATAAAACCATTTTTGATTATAAATATACGCATTTTCACTATTAGGCCAGAAATATATAGAGCAGCCCTCGTATCACTTCTCATTACCACCTTTATTATCTACACTGTTCCTTTCCAAAGAAGGTAACAACATTAACATAATTAATAATTAGGCATTATTGCCTGAGTGTTACTTGTCTTTATAGAAAAGGTTGTTTTTTACAGTATTTTTATAGAATTTCTATAGGATTTTTTCTAACAAAAGTTTCTTTCTTCAAATTAACTTCTCTTTTAAGTCAATTGTTCCAAAACTCTTTTCTTCAGAAGTACTTTTTAATGACTTTTTTTTTAGGAAATTTACTTTTCGTGTTTTTAGAAGGAAGTTTCTTCAAGGCTTCTCTTTCTAGGTACATTTTTAAAGGTCTCTTCTTGAAAATATGTTTAGAAACATGGCGATTAAAGTTTTTCGTGAGTTTTTTTTTTTAAGTTTTTTAAAAAGTCCCTTTTTAGAATGTGTTTCTTCATAGGTTTTCTATTCAAAAGGTTCCACTTTAAAAAATTTTTCTTCTTAAATAGTAAATTATTAAGGTATTTTTATGCCCTTCACCACAAAAATTGCAAAAAGGGTATAACTCAGTTTTTCATTTCGTTTGTAATTTCTACAGTATCCATTTTCCAACCCATAAAGTATATACACTCGTATTCTGACTGTCGAAATCGGTGCTATTGGAAATCAACAGGAGCGGTCCATGTCCTTCGAAACAGCAGGCAAAACAACACACCTACCTCAAATTTTTTTATGTCATTTGGAACAATAAAGTAACTCCAATCAAAAAAATAAATATATGGGGCGATAGAGAATCAAAAAGTAAGAAAAAAGCATCAAGTGAACAATGTCGCGCTCGCCCATATTTTCCGAGTTACGGCCCTTTGAAATTTTCAATTTTTTTTTAAATATCAATATGGGTATCGTTTTAAAGTTTCTGAAGAGATCTTTGAGGAAATACTAAGATTTTCTTAAAAATGCTTTTCCCATTAAGAGCCGATCCATTTTTATTTAAATTATTTATATGCATAACATAATTTTTTTGTTATTTTTTAATTCCCTGTAGCCCCAATATTTGCTTTTTTGATTAGAGTTACTTCATTAAAATAGATTTACATAGATGGTGACGGGATTCGACATTGACGAATATAGCACTCTTAGTTGTTTATATTTATTTTTTGTTTAGGCCTTTGTTTAGAAGGAACATTTTTTTTAAAATATTTTCGGAAAAATATTTTATTTAATTTCTTTGAGGCCTTTTTAAAGATTCTACACTAAGAAGATATTTTCTTTAAAAGATTCCTTTTTAAAAGCCATTTTTCATAAGTTAAATTGCTGGACTCGGTTAATAGATTTTTTTTATTTAATATTTTTAAAAGGTACTTAAAAAATTATTTTTTAAAGTGCTTTTGAAAAGTACAATTTACTTTTTAAATGTATATTTGAAAAGAACCTTTCTTCAAGTCGCTTTTAAAAATATTAAAACTTACTTTTGAAAAGATTTAATAAAATTAACTAAAATATTTTTAAGGTACATTTTGAAAGGCTGTTTTAAATATACCTGGGCTTTTAGTTTCCTTATCTTTTGCTTTTCATTATTATTTGGTGCTAAAAATTAATTTTGTTACATTTTCAATCAGAGAAAATAAAAGAATTTTATTAATTTTAAAAAAGCTTTTGTCCTGTATATTAATTAATTAATTTTCATAATTCAAAGCAGCTCTGTTTTTTGTTTGTGAAAAAATAAATTCTGTTAAAATAATATTAATTAATAACGCTATTAGTTTTACATTGAAACACACATTGTCATAAATATTAAAAAGTAACATATTGTTGCTCCCTTTTCCTTCCCTTCTCCTTTTTTTTTTGCACACACGATTGGCAACGTTAAATGGAGTAATAAATTAAAATTGACATTTTACACATAAAATCGCTTTAAAATACTCAAACTTAAATATTTTAACAAATAATGGCACATAACTGCCATGAATTGCAAAGCACACACCGGTACATGCATTAGCAGGCACAAACAGAAGCAAAAAAATAATAATACAAACACACACACACACACATATATATTTGGAATTTAATACGTATATTAACAGTTATAAAAATGTAGCGTTAAACTTATATGCGATTTGTCATATTTTTTATAGAACACACACACACACATGAACTTACATTTTGTAGTGGAACATAAGAGTGAAGTGGGTCGAATTTCTATGTGTGTGTGTGTGTGTGTTTGGAAGTAGCATGTGTCAACGGAAATGAAAATATTGTGCTTGTGTTACGTGTAGAGATTGAGCCAAAGCAATTATTGATTGATTTCCTTGAAAAGCATTTCATTTTATTAAAATTTTTTTTTTCTTCAAACATCGTTATTTATGTTTTATTTCCCTGCCATCTGTATGTCAGTGTTTATCATTTTTTTGTTTTGTATTATTATTCTTTAGAGGAAACGATTCATAAGCAAATGTAGATGAATTAAAATAATAAAAAAAAAGAAACGCTTGTGGAATGAAATATAGAATAAAATCACACACGATTATTTAAGTGTTTTTCGTAGTAATAACTTAAGGGAATTGCTCGGAGAGTTGATGAGAGTACTAATATGATTGTATAGGTGCAAATGCGAGTTAGTGTATGGGTTGAAAAATATTAATATATTTGCATATTTAATTTAATGTGATTACCGGAAATTGCTAAAAGAGCTTTAAAATGACACAGTCAAGTGGGAACATTAAGTTGATTGGAATTGAAATAAGAAAAAAACTTGAAAAAATTTGATAAAGTATAAATGAATTGAATTGATAAAGAATTTAAAATAAAATGAAAAGAAAAGAAAAGAAAAGAAATACAAATTCTTTATCTTTTTTTAAGCTAAATTATTATTTATAATTAAACAAAATATTAGTTAAAGATTTTTTTAATCTCTTAAAAAAAAATATGTTTTCCCCGAAAAAAAGTTTATGAAATTTATTTTAAACACACACAAATTTTACAAAAGTTTTCATAAGAAATCTTTTTTTTTTTGATAAACTAGCATTTTCTGCTGGTATAGAACTAACAAAATAAGAAAAGGCTTCTGTGATTTAAAGATAAAAATTTTTTAAATTATACTCAACCATGATAATAAAAATAGTGGTTAAAATTATACAATATGACTTATTGGATGGAAGTGAACAATTTGTATTATAATAATATAATTTTGCAGTAGTTTTCTTTATTTCAAAAGCCAAGATCATGACTTCATTGTATCTTAATTCCTTCTACTTTCTTTATTTTCTTTCAATCTCTCACAGCCAATGCTTCCTAATTTTAACAGTTGTGATTTCAGATTTACGAGACTTCTTTTCGGATAAATAAAATTATAAATTAAAAATTTTGAAAAATTTTAATATCCTTGAAAAAACCAAATTAAAAATTTTCTTAATTAATTTCTTTTAAATAAAAATTTTGGCAAATAAGAAGACGCCGAATATATAATTCTGTAAGATATGAACTTTACAAAATAAAAATTTTACAAAATAAAACTTTGTTGAAATAATAAATTCTTTGAAGAAGGAGGGCGGTTGCTTTTTTTGTTTGTGCCCGCAAAACTCAGGCGTTTCTGAAGAGATTTTTTTTTCTGAAAGGTGATGGTTACAGATTGATTCAGTTTTAAAAACCGTTCATAATTTTAAAAACTAAAGGGTAACCAAATACAACATACATGTTTTTTACGTATATATAAACCTCAAAGTGCAATACTTTAAGATTAAAAAAACTGCGTATCACTATAGCTCCCAATGGCAAAAAGTCATACAAAAATAATTTTAAAAATCAAAGGATGTGCCCGTATGTGACGTAAGTTAATCTATCTTTTGAACCCATATAGACAAACGCTTAAAAATAAGGCAGAATGTCGATTACTTTGACAGTTATTGTAACAATTATAAATTTTCAAAATTATAAATTAAAGGGTGCCGAAATACTATTGAACAGTTGTAGACAGACGCTTGAAATTTACACAGAACCTGTTTTGCTTACTCCGCTATATCAACAAGTATAAAATTTAAATTTAAAAATTAAAGGGTGTTTCAATAGTTGATCTAACCTGATGTATGTGGCCAAACTTTTGAACCTTTACAGACAGACGGCAGAGACTTACAAGGTACTGGCTTCTCTCGATTTATGTCGAGCTTTCTCAGGGATTGCACTGCACGAGTTTTTATAGATGGGATCTCATCAAAAAAGTTCATGGTTAATTAAGGGGTATCGCAAAGTTCTGCTCTACGATATTAAGGCATCAGAAACATTCGAGGCTCGTGGAATGATGATTCAATGTGATGTGGAGTATAACAAGCTCTTTTCAGGGCGCAAAACAAGCACTCAAGTGAAACGGTGTAAGAAATACTTCACTACATCTGATCTTCTCGCTATCTGTGACAACTTTATCAGACCGAAAATAGAATGCGCCGGTGCTTCAGTGACATTAGGTTATCCAGCTGTACTTATTCATTGGAGAATTAATGCAAGGTGGGGTGTCTTTCATTGTTTTATCGTTACTACAACAGAATGTGCTCTAATAAAATAAAAGAACTTTTTCCTTAAAACCGTAATTTCGGACAACCAACGCCAACGGTGCCATGCATCAAGAGAACACATCTGTGTGTTCGTACGTATTACAGAGAAAGTTCGTTTTTAGCCCAGCAGATCGTAAGTGGAATAAACTCCCTGTGGAAGTCTCTCATGTCAAATACACTATTAAAGTACTCGAATCAAATGTCCACAAGCACTATCCCTTTATCCCCCTTTCTACAAACTCATTTCTGAGTTTTTTGTTTACAAAAATTGTCTCGAAAAAATCTTGTAAAATAAAAGTATTCGAAAAACAAAATTTCTAAAATAAAAAAAAAAAAAATAAAATAAAATTGATTTAGTTAAATATTTTTTTTTGTTGTTAGATAGTAAAGTTTTAGACAAAAATTTTCATAGGCAAGAAATTTTCGAATTTAATTTCCTGGGCGGTAGATATTTTTAAAGAGGTTTTATAAAGGATGTTGACGACACTTAAAATATTTTTAGAAAAAAAACTTCTGTGTTTGTTAATTTTAAATAAAAAAAATTGAATAATTCAAATTGATCAAATTAAAAAAAAAATCATTTGGTTGTAGTATTATACAATTTTCTATTAATAGTTTTACTTGGGAAGAACTGTGTTGGATATTTTATATTCTCAGGGCTTTTTCATACTTAGCGGTAGAGCTTCGTTTTTTGAGTAATTTTTTGCATTTTCCTATCGCTTTAAAAACAATGTTTGAAACTTAAAACTAAATAGTTGTTGGCTGCGAGATTTTTAATGAAAGTTAGCTATGAATTTGGTTAAATGAAAAGGGTGAAAAGCTGCTTCATATATTTAACAAAGAAGAAATATTTTCTTATTTAAAAAGTTTTTTATTACACACTTTTGTTTTCAAACTACTGTGTTAAAAATTGTAAGACTTTAAATAAAAATAACAATAATTTCAAATAATTTCATTTATTATTATATTTTGTTAATTTTGTATTTAATACTTTTTGTAAACATTTTTTCTGCAAATTCATGTAGAACATGATTTTTAACTGCATTGCTATTAAAAAAAAACATTTAAATATTCAATATTAAATTAAAATGAAATATAATAAATAAAAAACAAAAAAAAAAAAAAATAAAAAAGAATTTAATAAAAAATCAAAAATCCTGGTAGTAAGTCTGCATACACAACAATGTTAACACCTACGCACACATATAGAAATGAAGAATAACAAAAACAAAAAAATTAAATAACATCTCTACAAATGTTTATGTAGAAGTATTTAAATTTGTATGCGAACAAATAGCCACAGTTGTATGTGAATACAACAATGGTGTTAATGTATTTGTGTGAGTGGTTTTTTGTTAACACTAAACAACAACATACAAGCAACATATGCGGTCAATTTCACCAAATGTTTATTATTTATTATTATTATTTGTTTGTCCATCCAGCACACAACACACACATACACACAAATTTATATTTTATTTCAACATTTTTATATTTATTTCAATTTGTTTTATTTCATATTTTTCTTTTTTTTTGAGAAATTTATTTTCATTTGCAACAACAGCTGCATTTAACTTTTGTACTTTTTTGGCCCCTAAATTTAACCAGCCTTCCGCTTTAGTTCAGGTTTTTATCATCATTTTATTTTTTATTTTTTTTTTTTTTGTTAATGCTTGTATAGTTATTTTTGTAAAAGAAAAGTTTTGTTGCCTGATAGAAATCTGCATGTTTTTTGTGTTTTTATATTTTTAAAGGGTTCAAAATTTATAAGCTTATAGCAAAAAAAACAGAAATATATAAATAAAAAAAAAAAATCCGCGAAAAGCTAGTATCAAACTTGCTTTTCGCACAGGAAGATTTCCGTATAATATTTGGGCAACCTTTTAATTTTTGACTTTATCATCTTGTTACATCTTGTTAAAAATTAAGTCTGGTACTCTGTTCAGTTTCTCATGCGGAATGCTGTCAAACTATATACATAAAAAATTTGTACGAAACGGTCTTAAAAAATGTTGCAGAAGTAGTAATCTGTTGTTACTGTGGAAAAACATATCAAATGTTTCTGGCAACATTTTATTAAAGTGTGAAATGAAGTACGTAGGCATTATTTTATTCGAAATTTTTCAAACAACAGCTGATCATCTTTCTTTTGCTAAAATTTTTAAAACAATTTACTACACGTGAAAACATCAAAATGTAAAATTCTTATAAATCGCGAGATAGACACCACATTTTAAATGTTGCTCAACAATTTTCACAAAATCGAACAGAGTGTCAAACTTTAAGGATGTTGTGCTTACAACCATTTGTTAAAACGAAAATATTTGAATATCTTTATTAATTCCACATGCGTGGCTACTGAGCTTAAAGAACTTAATCCATGTATGTTGAAATTACGTCACTACTGCGACACCCTTTATATGTTAGTGTTAACATAAATTTAAATCTTAAAGCGGACGTGCAAGTATTTAAAATTTAGTGTCATCCCATTGCGTTTCAAAAACAACGTACCTAAAAATCCCATGAAAATCAAGTCTCTTTTGGGGCTCCCTTTAATATATAGATTAATATTTTGTTCTTTCTAATATAGCGGTCATAGTTTAATATAAACTCTGCAAATTTGCTAGTTTGAAAAGTAGCAATATTTTTACGAATATTACGTTTTTTTTGATGTTTTTGTTATAGCAGTCTAAGCGGAAATTGTTGGAGTATAAATTTTTCAGGAGTCTAAAAATAACGGTTTCAGAGTTTAAGGGATGTGACGGACGTATTGACGTTGTAGAGAAAACTATAGGGTGCTGACGTTGCTCCTTGAGTACAGAAATTTAAAAGTGTTTAAAAAATAACACTGTTCTGAACGAATATCCTCCTTCAAACCAAAACATGCTTTCTTACTGTTTTCACATGTGATGAACACGAATTTGAAGTCAGATTCTGTCATTCACGAACAATTTCTTGAGAAATTCTATTTTTTTATCCAAAGATGTGAGTTTTTTGTAAATTTGGCGAATTTTTTTTTTTTTTGCATCAAAACATAGTGAAAAAAATTCAAAAGCCCAATGATTTTGAGCGCAATGAAGTATATCTGAACGAACAAAAAATTTGATGTGAATATTACAAGTGGTTGAAAAAATATGTCAAAAAGTTTTTTTCTTCAAGGATTTGATCAGTACTCTCAAGGCTTTCGCTAAACGCACTTATTTGGATATTCAGTTGTGCTATCATTGTTTTGGGAACAGTTCACCTGTTCTCTGTAATGTCACGACAGTGTATAAATAAGCCTAATTCCTGTTGCTATGTTTGTGGTGAAGTCACATTTCTCCTCTTTTCTTTCGAAATCAGAGAGTGATACAATTTTTCTTAGTGCAGATTCGGACTCAGCACACCTAAAAACATGAGAAACAGGCAAACTTGTTCAAGGGAGGGGAAACAATTTTTTTTTTTGCAGAATGGTATAATAATAATAATATAAAGAATTTTTTTATTTCAGTCACGAAAATTCCTTTTGCTTTTTAAAGTTTTATGCTCGAATATTATATAGTTAATTATTTATGATACTTACAAATCGCTGCGACATGACGAAAATTTCGTGAACCTATAATCTTAATTTGTCAGTTATGTTGAACATAAAAACAAATTTTTTAAGAGTTCTACTATAGCTTTATTTGATTTTTAACTTAAGAAACTTTAAGCTTTTAAATACAAGCTATTGCTCACGACTTTGCCAGCGTTGCCTTTAAGTCAAAAGAGTTACGAAAATTTGACTCTTTAAAAATCGTCTTTTTTAATCGTTTTCATATATTAAATCACATTCATGGGAGTAATTAATTAGATGTACTAATTAATTGATGATTTCATTAGCATTGAATGATAAATAATGCTAATTATTTTTGTAGCATTCTCAGTACTTTTACTAATGCTAATGCTTTTTAATGAAAATGTTTCATTGATAATTAGTAAAAAAAAAAACAAAATCATTACAATTGACTAATGATTAAATGGTTTAAAATCATTGTCATTAATGAATGTGTTCCTTGTCTTTGTATACGAAATACACATCTTAAAGTATAGTAGAGCAATATTTTAAAATGGCATTTGGTGAAATATTTATGTTTTAATTTTCTCAGGTCAAATGAGACACTATGGGAACCAATTATTGCTTTTGCGAAACTAAAGAGAAACTTAAGAGCTGTTAGTTATGGTGTTAGGTGACTTTATATATCAGACATCAAGTTTCACATCTATCTCACTTAAAAATGGGAGCTTATTACTATTTTCAAAAATAGATATTTTTTTAAGTTTTAAGATTTATTTATCTAATGCATAAGTGTTTTAAGTTTCTGCGAACAAAAGTTTATATTTCATTGAAACAATTATTTTTGACTCAATTGTAATTGGTAATGCATTACTAAAAATTACTAAAATTTCATTACCTTTATGAAAAATAATTGTAATTAAATTAAAATCATTAGCATTAAATGGTAGTAAAATTTTTTTCATTGTCATTATTTTAAACAATGTCAATGGAATTTCAATGGTAATGAAAAGTCCCAAGTATGTTAAATCAGAACGCCGCTAAATATGGACTTTTAAAAAATAATTTTATTTTAAAAGCCTAATAGAATGCTTAGATAGATTGTTAGCCCAATTTAACCATTTGGAAACTTTTTACAAATGGTTTGCTCTGCTTATTAGTCCGTGTTAAGATTTTTCTGTGATCCAAAATTTTATCAGAGACTACTTTATCGCTAAGGCTTGATTGGGTACAATACACACAATCTTTCATATAAATATTATTAGTAAGTTTTTAATTTTAATAGTTCCAAATTTTTTTTAAATATTTTCATTAACAACCCAACAACAAAACAACCACTCTTTAAATTTTTCGTCACTACTTTTTTCAATATTTAAACAAATTTTTTAAATGCATGAATATGTTTCGACACACACACATACCCCTTGCACAAGCATTTCAAATGAATAAAAAATAAAAAAAAAACTTAAAATTAAAAACCCAAAAAAATAAAACAAATAAATGTATAAAAATGCAACCAATATTGTTTTATAAAATATTTATCAATAAATATTCTGTATGTTTTTTCTTAGTTTTTTTTTTCTACAAATAAAAAATTATTTGTAAACAAATTGGCCGTTTGTTGATGGAAAAATAACACAAAAAAATTGCTTGAAATAAAAAATAACAGAAGAAAAAAAAGAAATAATTTTTAAAATTCAATGAATAATATTGGTCGGTTGGCTGGTTGATTTAACAAAATAAAACCCCGATAAAAAACAATTGTGTGGCCAGAGTATTTATATGCAAAAAGATATATTTGTTTTGTTATTCTTCAATATACATTTTGTATTTGTTATTTAAATACCACCTGAAAAAGAATTAAGTTTTTTTTTGGACAGTCGAAACATTTTTTAAAGACAAAATTTAATCTATTTAAATGTAAAAAAATTTATAAAAAAGCATTCAGTACTTCAGTTGGATATACACAGTATGTATTTAATGATTGCTAACAAAAAATTATTAGCTTCTTTGTTAGTTGGCTAATAATTGGTAATTAGTTTTAAAAGAATGAAAAAATTTATTTGGGACTGTCAAAGCTTTTCTCTACAATAGTGTATTTTTTTTTTTTTTGATAAAACAAATTAAAAAATATTAAAAAATTTATTTTTTTCATAAATATACGAATACTGCTCATTTTTGTTAAAATAATAATGCTGTTTTCTATTACAGTAAACATCAATGTAAACATAATTGCTTTTTAAGTTGCAGTAGGCATGCAATGCTGCATAGACACATTTAATATTAATTAATTATTCGTTAGAAAAATTTAATTCTAACAAAATTAAAATAAAAAATATAATGTTATTTGCTTTTCAAAAAAAAAAAACAATTAAAATAATTACGGACGTTCAAAAAGTGTTCTGTCAAAATTCGTTGCAAAAAAAATTTTTTTATGCCAGGCTTTTATTTAATTATTTTATTAATTATAGTTTAACTAAGTATAAGGGCTTTAGACTGTAGTTTTAAATTACATCTGTTATTTGCTCTTGAATCTCCAATAAAACACATGATTATTTCCTAAATTGGAAAGATGTATTGTCTTGTTCTTCTGTTATATTCCAAATTTTGGAAAATACCTACAATATTTCATTAAATTTGCAAATATTCATTAGTATCTTAATTTCGTTAAAATGAAAATTTACTTCAAATTTACGCAACTGCGAAGCAACAAAAGGTGCTCTTATGTCGTGAGGTAATGTTTTCGACAGCAAAAAATGTTGCATACTTAAAGGCAATAAAAACGACGATGTCTTTATAAATCATAGTATTGGCACCTCTAATTAAATTTATTTATGTACAATAATTAAAGTTGGTTAGCAATTTAAAAGGAGTACTTAGCTTTATTTATAATAACTAACTAAATAAAAACTTAATAGTAACGGCGCACATAGAGGTATTTTGCCAATTTAGCCGGACATTGCTTTTTGTTAGCACTTAGATAAATGAAACTTGGAAAAATAATCTGCTAGGGTCATAGGCTGTTAAAACTAGAAAAAAATAAAAATCAAACTAAGGAGAAAAAAAGTTCCCCTTAGAAGAACTAATCCTACTTCTAAAAAATGCAAGTTTTTTTAATTTTCAAGCCATTTTGTTAAGCAACTACAATTTTTAATGTCAAGGAATTTTGAATAACTAAAAAATGGAGTCAGAGATTCTAAAATGTCATTTTTTCCCCGCCCCTTTTGTGGGCAGTGAAATAAAATATTATTTGAAACATGTAATTATCAAATTAAATGGATTAAACACTCCTTAAAACCATAGAAATTCATTTATATTGGCAGGGGCAGGTAGCCCTTCAGTCCCAGCCCCAAAGACGTCCCTTTGAAAAATTTTTTTCTTTAATTTTTGTGCCAATTTCCTAAAAATATTTATTATTAGTGTTTTTAATGCCTTACCAATACCCGCCTACCAAGAATATTATTAAAACGATATTTTTGTTATTTCTTACTTTATAGTATTTTATTTATCTGAAAATAATTAATTTAGTTATAATATAACTAATTTATGATTGTAACGAAACATTTTATTAAAGTTGTTGTTATTTAAAAGAACTTCTCCTTTGCACTAAGATGATAGTAAGTCCTTCTTCGTCTAATTCCATGAATCAAATAATAAGATTACGCAAACAGCAGTCCCTTTATTTTTTTATTAAAACCATGAGAGTAAAATTCTCTCTCGTGACATCATAAAAATATACATTTAAATAACACTACACCTAAGAAAAAAACGAGTATTTTTCGAAAGAATCATATCACTTAAAACTTATACCTAAAAAAAAAATTAGCTTACAACCAAACAGTCAAAAAATATAAGCATAAGTAATAAAATAACAAGCATAAGTAATAAAAGTCTCTTTCTGTTAGATTGTAAAAAATGAGTGGAAAAATATTCAAGAGTCAAAAGTGCTTTAAAGAACTTCAAGAAGCTGTTGATAGCATATTATGCGATAGCGATTATGATGAATTTGTTATGGTTATTATACCACCAGATCGAAGTGCATTGACTGATGAAGAAGAAGGTGTTGAGGATGATATGACGTTGTGCACCTTACCAAAAGACATACCTGGCACTATTGAAGTTTTTATAAACAACGAAAACATTGACAGCGAAAGCTGTGATGACAGTGATACCGAACCATTATCATCAAAAAGAATTCGGCAAGATTTTCCCAACAAAAATAGCCCCATATGGCGCAAATGCATTACACCGCACAGTTCAATTTCTCAACCGAATTCTGAAGTGTTTGATATTATAAACAAAATTCGTGAAGAACTGAAGGATCAAAACCCTGTACAAATATTTGGAAGAAAGTTTGATCAGGATGTTTTCGACATGATCATTTCGCATAGTAATACATAAGCAAAGCAGAACAATAGGCATGATTTTCAGTCGGATATCTCTGATTTGAAAAAGTTTCTGGGAGTTTTGATTTTATCAGGTTTTAATAAATTACATAGAGAGCCACTGCATTGGAGCTTGGATGTAGACATTAGAGTTCATATAGTGGCCAAAGCTCTATCAAGGCATAGATTCCGCGATATAAAGAGAAACGTTCATATCGTAGACAACAATATTGCATCCGTGACTAAAGATAAAATGTTCAAAGTAAGACCATTGGCTGTTTTACTAATGAAAAATTTTCTGCAGTGGGGAGTATTTCATGAAAGTATTTCTATAGACGAGTCAATGGTAAAGTATTATGGCCAGCATCCTGCTAAGCAATTCATTCGGGGAAAGCCAGTTCGTTTTGGCTACAAAAACTGGGTTGCAGCTAGCTCAACCGGCTATTGTTACTGATTAGATTTGTATTCCGGGAGATCACATACAGAAAGTTCTGATCCATTAGGTTCGCCTGTAGTGAAAAATTTGTTAAAAAAGTTAAACTGTACTGCAGCAAATCATCAATTTTTTTTTTCGACGACAACTTTTTACCAGCTTTAATCTTTTACTTGACCTTAAAAGTTTAGGATACCGTGCTACTGGAACTGTCAGAGAAAACAGGATGAGAAAATATCCACTGACTAGTGTAAAATACATGAAAAAGAAAGATCGTGCTTCGTATGATTACAGATTTGATAAGGCAAATGAGCTGTTGTTTGTGAGATGGAAAGATAGCATTGTATGTACTATGGGTACTTACTATTATTCTATTGTACCATTTGGAACTGTTAAGCGGTGGTGCTCAAAAAAGCGTGAAAAAACTGACGTAGCAATCCCACACTTATTCCAAAACTATAATAAAGGTATGGGAGGAGTTGATAAGCTCGATCAGTCAATCTTGCTGTATATAGTTGGTGTGCAGGGTAAAAAGTGGTGGTGGGTGTTATTGACGTATATGTTGGACATGAAAATTGCTAACTCCTGGCGATTGCATGTTTTGAGTAACGAAAATCCCATGGATCAACCTATGTTTCGCCGTCATATCGCACGATACTATCTACGCCAGTCTGGATCTGTGGTTGAAGGATTGCCGTAAGATGGAGTTGGACACTATCCTGCCAAAATGCAAAATCAGTTGCGGTGTGTCATTTGTCATTCCAGAGAACGTTGACAGTGCAAGAAATGCTTAAAAACATTTTGCGTAGAAAAACAGTGTTTCGAAAATTTTCACACATGAGCGGTCAGTGTACTCAATCGAGTACACCCCTAAAACTCACAAACAAAAATATTTTTTTTTATATTGTCCCTATTTTATGTTTTATTGTACCTGTCTTAATAAATAAATAAATGTGAATTAAAAAAATTGCAATCAGTTTTCGTTTGACCTCTAATGGGTTAATATGCTGTTTTTGTATTACAAGCGAGCGACTCGTCTAGAAAATTTATATAGGAATCACTCAAAAAATTGAGTGCTTTTCATACAAATTTTTTTGCGTAATCTTATTATTTGATTCATGGTCTAATTCTTCAACGACCTCTTCATCGCTTAGGCTAATTTTATACGAAAAAATACTATTCTAGTTATCATTGAATTTTCATAAAATTATTCAGAAATAAAAACACATTGTTCTTGGGCAATGCCCAATGGGTATAATGTTTAATTTTTATTAGCATAAGGCTTCCAGCTATCAAATAATATCTTTAGAAAAGTAAAACTTTTTGCACTTATGGTGGAGGAGGTTACATTAAGCTAAAATTTAACAAAAACATTTATAACAGAGCTTTATCATAGTTAGAACTATAGAGTAAATTATTTATATTATTTTTAATATTTTTGTCTTCATAAATTATTTATTAAACTTTTATTTATTACTTTTTTATGCTACACCCAGCTTTTGCTTTTATGAATTATTAGCACAACACCTCTTTTAAGCATGCAAACTTAAGTTTTTATTCGTAAATGAAATTATTTTAAAACTATCAAACTATTATTTTTTAACGATGGTAAGTACACTCCTCTATGTATTTTAAACAATTGAAACAAAGTTTATAAACGTAAAGATGGCAAAATATTTAAATGTTTTTAAATAAATATTTTTTTATTTTTAAGTATTTAAAACTAAATTAATGTTGTTATTGTTTAAAGAAAAGAAAAAAAAAATAATAAAATTGATGTTACATAAGGTTTTTTGGAAATATATTAAATGTTTATAAACATTTTATTGGCAACATGTTGCTTAAACATTAATACAACTAAGTGGGAAAGTTTACAAAAAACTGAAATTTGTTTAAAAAATTATTAAAAATAAAAACTATATTGATGTTGTTTTATATTGCTGTTGTTATTTTGTTGTTGTGTGTGTGTGTGTGTATTTTTCTCTTTATATATATAAAACTATTCTCAAATATTCTATAATATAATCAAAAAATCTATCAAATTCTTAATCTGGAATTACCAAAAAAGAAAAAAAATTTAAATGTTATAAATAATTCAACTATTGATGTTTATAAATTATATATTTATTTTTTATAAAAATAAACAGCTAAAATTACATGTATGTGTGTTATATTTTAAAATATAAATGTATGTATGTTATTTTATTTATAAAGAAAAAAAAAACAATTTTCTCAATGTTGTAACTTTAATTATTGATGTTGTAAAATTCGTTTTCTTTTGAACAAGAAAAAAAAAATAAAAGTTTCAAATAAAGTTTAATTGTCTAAAAATACTTGTAATTATTGTTTTATTTTCTATAATCCTTAAATATAAAAACGGCTGTTTATTCAGGGTACCATTTCCATTTCTTTTCTTTAAATAATTTCTTTACAGATTTTTTATAAAGCGAAAAGAAGGCGTTCTAATATAAACTCTGCTGCAATGAACTCTTTACACTATTGGTTTCCAAGAACTAGAAGAAATTTAAATAATTCTTTCACTCAGATGTCCTTAGATGTTAGAAAAATTCATCACCATTATTGTGTGGAAGATGGTCATGATGGGAAAAATATTCTAAAATTTAGCTTAAATAAAACAACAATTAATACAACAATAAATAATGAAAAACAACATCAATGTAGTAGTGATAATATAAATAAAACCAGTGTTTCTAAATTATAGCATTTACAGCAATTTGTTACAAATCGGAATATAAATTTATGTCATAATGCAGAAATTGTTAACAAGGATACCCAAAAAATGGTAGGTATTAGTTAATAAGTTGAACTATTTAAAATAATAATTTTTAAATAAAAATTAAGCGTGTGTTAGTGCTGGTTCCTTTAGTAAAATCTTTAAAATGAAAAAAGAAAAGAAAACACCCTTTTAAAAACCTTAAATAAATAGTTTTTCTTAACACCACTATTTGCTCACGTTTTTACCATTTAACACTAATTAAGCTCATTAACGAAGAAACAGCAACTGCACTGAAAATCGAAAGAAAAAAAATTGTACTAAAAAAAGGAAACAACAAATAAAATGTGTCTGTATGAAACTAAAACAATTGCTTGCAGATTGTCTTCAATTCATTGTCTTTAACCATTTAACCAAATAAATAGTTGAAAAAATTTGCTCTCGAAGGAAAGTAGTAAAAGCAAAAAAGATTTTTTAATCTTAAGAAAAAAAAACAAAAGAAAAAAATGCTAAGCGAAGAACCAACAAATGTTGCCAAAATGCTGTAATTTTTTTAATTCCAGTTTTCTGATGTCAGTAAAACTACTGTTCATTAGAAACAAAACGAAAAATATTTTAAGACAATTTTTAAGTAGAAAATTTTTACTTTACATTTTATTTCCTCAGTAAATATACGAGGGTGAAACAATAAGTCAAGAAACTCTGTGAACTCCCGGTTCAAAACCGTTCAGTATCAAAAAAAAAAAAAAAAATTTTAAATTAAAAAAAATTTCCGACGATAGATTTTAAATTAAAAATATATTTTGTTGAGAAAAAATAGTCTTCTATTAAAGGATTATTTTCTATTTACCACACTAAAGACCTTTTATTTGTCCCTCCTTCATGCATTTATTTAACTGCAAAAAAACGACTTAGTTCCTGCTGCTTAAGTTGCTTCCATGTGCAACGCATTTGGAATACTCAATTAATTTCAAAGTCAACACCTTTTTGGCAACAACTGCTGGAAATAAAATCTATAATTATAACAAAGCCAAAAACGAGTTGCTTAAACAAAACGTAACTTGTTTGCTGCAAAATTCGATTTTCTCGTATTTAGTTTTTTTTTTCTCTTAATTTTTTACTATTTGACCACAATTAAAAGTTAATAGCTACTGAAAGTTTTTTTTTTTAACGATCTTATGTATGAACAAACACAATTTAATACGTGCACACACACACTAATATACACATACACAGTTGCAAGTATATAAATGCTAAAGCAGACACGTTTTTCAACTGTTAAGACGTGACATTATAGTGAGAAATTAAGACAAATTTCATTTTATAGTTTGCTGCAACTAGAGGATTTTTTAAATAAAATATTATGGGAAATAGGAATAATGAATGAAAGATTACAATTAAATATTTAAGTTGATAAACAAAATGTTGACTCAAATTAAAGTTAATTTTATAGACTGTTTAAATTTTTTTATAGTCGAGAATATTAAAAAAAATCGTAATGCTTAGTTTTTCTAATTTATATTGGTGTTATAGTTGCTTCATTATATATAAAAAGATTTAGAAAAAAGTTTTTTTTTACAAGCAGATCATATCAGTAGTAATCCATAAATGATTAAATTTTGTCTCTTATGAAAAAGATACCATAAAAAAAGAAAATATAAACAATTAATGTGCTATATTCGACAATGACGAATCTTACATACCTTTCACCATCTATGTAAATCTAATTGAGTGAAGTAACTCCAATTGAAAAAAATTGGGCTGACAGAGAATTAAAAAATAAGAAAACAATTCAAGTTCGGCATATTATTTTACATAAAGATGTCGTTGGCTCTTAATGGGTGAAACATTTTAAAAAAATTTTAGTATTTCTTTAAAGAGCTCCTCAAAAGCTTTTAGATGATACCGGTATTAATATTTAAAAAAATTTTAAAAATTTAGAAGCCCATATTTTAAAAAATATGAGAAAGCACAAATTTTTTCACCTGACATTTCTTTTCTTATTTTGTAATTCTCTGTCACCCCATGTATTTGTTTTTTAATTGGAGTTACTTCATTGTTCCGAATGATGTGGAAAAATTAGAGGTAGGCGTAATGTTTTGCCCGCTGGTTTGAATGACATGGATCGACAGGATATGTGATTTAGATTAACGTCTATATCAGGCGCTGAGCCCTTACCAAAAGGTGGTCCAACCACTATTCTGCGCAATTTTAAGACCATGGCTTGCAGGACTATGAATCGGAGCCTACCCATAAACTCCCTGTTCAGCGTGCAATAGCACACTGCAGATATAGAGTTTTATTTAACCACAGCCACTAGGTGTTCGCCGAAGGGACCTCACCAATAACCGGCTACAGAGAAGGGCGGCTCTCTGTGTGGGCTACCGATTCCCGTGGTGCCAGTTTATTTAGTTACTATTATTATTCATATGTTATTATTATTTGAGGACACTAGTGCATCCTTCGATAGTACCCCACTGTCTATCCAAATTCAGTGCCTGCACACCGGGGAACTGGCACCCCCTAAACCCCGAAGATACCTGTATCGAAGTCTATGTTACCTCAGCCAGACTCGAAGTACCCACGGAGGAACATGGATCGATAATTCTGACCGATAATTTAGAAACTGTGTCTGATCGAATGGAGTATTTAAATCTTCTATAGTTCATTTAATGTTTTGCCAAAATTCGTTTCAATAAAAAGACCGACGAATAGACGAACAGCGCTCAATCGAATTCGTAGGTTTAAGACCTCAAAATATATATATATATACAAATTTGTACATACTTTATGGGGCCGGAGATGGATATTGTAGAAATTACAAGCGGAATAATAAACTTTGATAAACCGTTTTTCCACTTTTTGTGGTGAAGGGTAAAAAAAAGGCATACAATTTTGTATATTCTGTTTCCTTTAAATTGTAATTTAAAAAGGATAAAATTGCAACTGTTCTGTATAAGGAAGAACATTCAATTATGTGTCATAGTATAACAATATAATTGAATAATGTAATAATAGTATGAAAGCAAAATAGAAAAACAGTATAATAAGATGATATTATAACAGTATTTTAGTGTAAAAGTATGATAGTAAAAAGGTATAATAGTATAAAATTGTAATAGTATAATAGCTCAACAGCAAAATAGAATAATAATTACAATATCATGATATTATAATTATCTATTAGTATAACATTATAATAGTACAAAAGTACAATAATAATAAATATTAATTAAAAGTATAATAACAATTGTTAATTTTATTTTTTTTGTTTAATTAAAGTAAATAAGTTTACATATTAATATTTTAAATTATGAAACTAGCTGCAGCGGCTTATAATACAAAAATAGTACACATGTATAAAAAATCATTTACTTTTAGAACGTCATAACTCAAACAAATTCATTTCGAAATAATCGCAGTTTAAGTTTTTGACTAGTTCTCACAACAAATCCATTTCAGAAAACATCCATCAATTATATATAAGTCGTGGTCAAACTAAATGGGATGTTTGAATTATGACGTTATGTCTGTAAAAATATATCCGATACTATGTCGTAAACTAAAATGTGTCGATATTTGTGACAAGATAATCAGAGTTTTACTTAATAAAATTTTTTAATAACACAACCACAACTCAAAAAAATACATTATATGCAAAAACTCTATAATTTTTAAAATATCTCCATTTCATATATAGAGTCACAAAAACGAAATGTGACGATGTTTTAAAAAGCAATATCATTTTTACGTTATGAAGTTTACGCTACAACTAAAATGTGTTGTTCTTATTGACAAAAAAAGTTTCGAAACATGAAACAAAGTAACGATTTTTTTTTGCTAAAACCTGGAAAGTACAAAAGACATAAAGATGAAACGTATACACAAGATAAAGGATGAAATGGCGAACAATTCTGTATGATAAACTCCAAAATTTGAAATTTTGAGTTATGAAAATCTAGAAGTAAATGAGCGATTTATAAAAAATTGTGGCACACGTATTGTGAGCTTACAACCCACGAATGGTCAAAGCGAATTCGATTATATTTTTAGGGTTTATTCTTATGGTCATATAGCTGGTTTATCTAAAGTTCGCACATAATCGATCCACACTTTCGTCATTGTTTCTTTGTGTGTGCGTCAACTACAGCTAATCGACTGAACTAATGTTAATGAAATTTGAAACACGGGTAGATATTTGTCCTTATGGTAAAATAGGGTATTTATAGTTTTGAATAGGCGACCAGAAGAGTAGTAAAGGGAGAAGCCGGCACTTTTATGCATATGAATCCATCTTAACATGTTCTATGCTAAACGATTTAAATGAAATTCTAAATATCGCTAGGTACTTATCGATCCCAACAAAATCAGATTCTAAAGATACTTGAAATATACATACCTATATTCTGTGTTATACCTACGAGGGCTGCTATATATATTTCTGGCCTGGCAACACTGAGTGCTGCCAAGTGCAATCTGACATTTCCATTGGAAAGTTTGTCATTTTTAAGCATAATCGCACTCAAAACGTTTTGACCGAAGCTCGCTCAAAGACGAATTCCGTGAAGGTCGTCCAAAAACGGCTGTTGTGCCAGAGAACATTGATGCCGTGCGTGAACTCATAATGCAAGATCGACATGCGACATACCGAGAGATAGAGACATCCTTGGACATTTCTTCCACCAGCATACTTTCGATACTGCATGAACACCTGGCCGTAAAAAAGGTTTGTTCTCGTTGGATCCTGCACAATTTGAAAGTCGCTAAAAAAAGGCTCTTGTCGATTGGTGCAAAGAAATATTGCAAAAATACGATTCCAGCGCTTCAAAAGACGTTTATAAGATCGTCACAGGTGACAAATCATTGATCTATGCGTATGAGCCCGAAACGAAACAACAATCGACCGTGTGGGTCTTCAAAGACGAGCAAAATCCAACGAAAGTTGTTCGTAGAAGAAGGACTTCGAAGCAAATGCTCGCCTGTTTCTTCGGCAAAACTGGTCATGTGGCAACTGTTCCGCTTGAGCAACGTAGGACGGTTACTTCTGAGTGGTACACTACAATTTGTTTGCCTGAAGTCATCGGAGAAATTCGAAAGACCTACAAGAGAAGACGAATCATTGTTCACCATGACAATGCGAGCTCTCACACATCGACTCAAACCAGAGCGTTTTTGACCGGCCAAAACGTCGAATTAATGGGTCATCCGCCTTACAGCCCTGACTTGGCACCTAATGACTTCTTCTTGTTTCCGCACATCATGAAAAAAATGCGTGGTCAACGATTTTCGTCGCCAGAAGAAGCTGTTGAAGTGTTCAAAAACCATGTTTTAGAGGTGTCTCAATCGGAGTGGAAAAAGTGCTTCGACAACTGGTTTGAGCGCATGCAAAAGTGTATAAATCATGCTGGAGAATACTTTGAAAAACAATAAAACTATTTTTGATTATAAATACTCGCATTTTCACTATTAGGCCAGAAATATATAGAGCAGCCCTCGTATATAACAGTGTTGTAAGTATAAAAGTGAAAAACTACGATTTTATAAAAGAAAATAGCACAAGAGTGTAATGGTGTAATAATATAGGAATCAAAAGGTGTATTGCTATAATAATATTGTTACGTTTTTCCCTTTTTAGAACAAACGTACGGATTCTTTTGATTGCAAATACCACTGAGGCTCATTATAATTGCTGTATTCTTTTACTTTTATGGCTTTTTCTGGCTATACTTCTTGATCCTATCACGCTACACTACTGTGTTACTCCAGCGAGACATGAACTACTCGATGCCTTGTTTAGTAACCTTAACCATTTATAGACATCTCCGCTACTCCTTTTATCCAAGCCAGTCATCCCCTTTAATTTAATAGCCACAACACACTTCTGCCATACACTGTTGTTATGCTGTTATACTTCCCCGCGCTAACCGCTGCCGTTCTTACTTTTTTTATAAGGGCTTCTTGACAATTATCTGTTACTCTTATATTAAATTGGACGTCTACATTAAATTATCTGCCATGGATTCACAATAATTGTCGTTTGCCTCTCGGGAGGTTTGTACTGCTGTTTATTAATTTTTAATTGCATTATAACAATTTTTATTTTTCGTTGTGCGCATGTCCGACGGCGGGGATCGAACCCACAATCTTCTTTTTTACAGCACTTACCTCTACCTACGCAGCTATTGAGGCTGCTCAGCTTTTTTTTAGCTAATTGAGGTTTTTATTCTATACACACACCATTAGTTGAATTTATTTATTCACCACGCTCATACGGATAACAACAACAGGGGTTGCCAGATCTTATATTCGTAACAATATAATAGTATTAATATAACAGTGTAAAAATAAAAAAACATAAGCATAAAGCTATAATTATGTGAAGGTAATTGTATAATATTATTATAGCTTAAAGTATAAAGGTATACTAGCACACCAATATTATTCTATAAATATAAAATAATATTTGAAAGCATAAAAATTAACACTAAAGCAGTATCACAGGAAAGTAGTATAACGTTTTAATAGTATTATAGTTTAGCAGTAAAATAATTAAACAATATAATAGTTTAATGTATTAACAGTATAAAGACATAATAGTGTATTAGTATTACAGTTTAGCAGTATAATAGTATAATGTTGTAACATAGCAAGTTTCTTAAGGTTTAGTCTAAATTCTTATCAGTTCATATAATAAAACAGTAACGGAGTCATTTCTGTACATGAAATATTTTTTTAAAATTTTGTTGTTGGTGTAGATAGTAATCGATATAAAATAGAAAACACCTAATTTTGGAATTTTTTGTCTATCTGTCTATCTGTCTGCGTTCACATCATGTAAAAACTACTGGACAAATTTAAACAAAATTTTTTAGGAGGTCTTTCGAACCTTGAGTCCTTAGAACCGGAATTCCAATGTAGAAATTTTTTTTTCGTAATAATAGGCCATTTCGTAGACAAAATAGCAAAATAATGAAAGCTTCTAATTTTGCGCGTATAATGGTACTCAAACAGTTATCAGTGCTTTTTATTTTTGTAGAGGGAATATTTTAACACATAACTCTGGAATATATAGTTAAATTTAGATTTTAAGAAACTTAAAATTACACGCAGACGAAGTCGTGAGCACTACTAGTTTTTTAATAAATTAAAAGTAAATGCAAAAAAATATGATGCATTGCAACTAAAATCATGTCTAACTTAAACTAAAGGGTGTATATGAATAAAAGTATACTTCTATATTATGGTAGCAGGATAAAAGCCCTGCATTATAATGCAACATTTTTTCGTCAGTTAAAATCATTAAAAAAAAATCTATCTAAAATATTTTTAAGCTTTCTGCACCTTATGGGTCGCATTGTAATTGAAAGTTTGTTAAATATTAAAATTAATTCTACAATTCTGTTAATTAAGTTTGAGTCTTAATTTTACACCAAACAGTTAAAGCAATAAAAACAAATTATTTATATCCTTAAATTGTATTTTCTCATGTCTACCATAACACTTGATTTAATTGAATGATATTCATTAAAAATTTAAAATTGAATAATAACAATTAAAGCATATAATACACACACATGTATGTGTATGTGTATGAGTGTACATATATAAGCAACAGCAAATAAAAAAAAACAAAATTACATACAAGCAATTGCATACTAATTGATAATTATTGATATACCGCTGAGTTGTATTAATTTAAGGTGTGATATCAAACCAATATTTATCTTATTGCGTTTAATTCTTGTTGTCATTTGTAATGTTTATCATAATGTTGTTGTTGTTGTTTTTTCTTTTTATTTTCACTGCCTTTTAATTGAATGCAATGTTGCCAATGGCCATTGTTTATATTGAAACATTTGAATAAATGCAAATAAAATAAAATTAACGATGATAATTGTATGACCTGCCTGTCTTCTCGTGTTTTTGTTTTACACTCTTTGCTTTCTTTTTATGTTGTTTATTTCCTTTAATACAATTATTTTGTATTAATTGTGTTAATAATATTGCTTTACTTCGACTTATATACTTTTGAAACATTTGTTGTTTTTTTAATTTCTGCTGTTTACATTTTGTTGTTTTATTTTTACCGAAAATTACAATTAACCATTGAACACTATTTAAAGTCGCGCACTAATATTTTTTTGATATTTTACAGTCATAATTGTGATTTAATAAACAAATAAATTAAAAGTTAAACCTTTCTTAGTTATTTAAAATAATAAGAGTGGTCTTGCTTTTTTCACTTGAAGTGCAAGAAATATTGTCAACTAGTAGCGCCCACGAATTCGTCTGCGTGTCATTTTTAACTTTTTTAAAATTTCAATTTAACTATTTATTCTAGAGTTTTGTAGACAGTATTAAAAATTTTCCATTTACAAAAATAATAAGTGCTGACAAATGTTTTAGAATCATTATACTGGTAAAATTAGGCGATTTCACTATTTTGCCATTTTGTCAACGAAATGACCTGTTATTATGAAAAAAATTACTCTTTATTGAAATCAAGGTTCTAAGAGATCTCCTTACAATATTTTGTTCAAATCTATGGAGTAGTTTTTACGTGATGCGAGCACAGACGGACAGACAGACAGACAAGCAAAAAATTCCAAAAATAGATGTTTTGTATTCCATATTGTTTGCTATCTCACCAACACCAAAATTTTCAAAAAATATTTCATGTACAGAAATGACCCCGTTACAGTTTTATTAAACAGTTGTAAAAATTAACACTAATAGCAATTTATTTTTTAGAAAGTTTCCATTTTCGATTTTTGTTAAAATATTTTTTAAGTGTAGACTAAGCACCATAATAAAACACTTCTGCAGAGATTAGTTTTCTGATATTTTTTATAAAATTGTAAAATAGGGGCGAGTATCAATGCATGTCCCAGTTTTAATAATTTTGGGTTGTGCTAATGAAATTGCCTTTTGTTTCGAATTTTACAAGACTGAGAAACAAAAGTAAGCAAATTAATTATGCAGTCATGCCTAGAAATTTTACCTACGCCAAATATGAAAAGAAACATAAAATTTCACCCAAAATTTTAAATACATAAAAATTCCCAGTAAATCGGAGTTATGAAAAAAATCTGAGTTTCTAAGGTAAAAATCTTTTTCAAAAACTCTTAATTCTTTAAAAAAAAAATTCACACATTATCATAATTTCGTAAAAAACCCACAAATTCTTAGCTGTGCCAAAACATAATTTTTTCACACAACACAATACAGAAAAATCTATATTTTGATATCATTTAATAAAAGAAAACAAGCGTGATTAACTGACAGCAATTCAAAGTATAAGAAAAACGAAAAAAATTTAATTTCATTCCAAAAATAAATCCCTTTTTCACCCAGTTATAATATTGCAACCAAAAAAAAAAAAATTATTGACAGATATGATAGAAACAAACAATATTTTAAAATAATTCTTGCAAAAAAAAAACCGAAACCAAAACAGATTTCATCAACTAGAGGGGCACCCCTTAAATTTCGAAATCCAAATATTATACCTGTTGTTATAGCGGACTTACCAATCAGGTTAATTGTAAATTTCAACCGCCTCTCTATAATGATTCAAGAGTTTTCCCACATACATCAAATTACATCAACTATTGTAATACCTCTTGATTAATAGCTTCAAATATTTATATTTCCTATCATACTAAACAAAGAAGTCGACATTCTGCCTGATTTTCAAGTGTTTGTATATAACGGTTCAAATGATACGGTCTTATAGGTTATTTTACATTACAAATTATAAACTTGTTGATATAGCGGGCTTAGCAATACAGGTCCCTTGTTAGTTTCAGCGTTCTTTCTATATCGTTTCAAAAGATTTGCCACATACATCAAACTACATTAACTATTGGGACACTCTTTTCTTTCAAAATCCAAAATTTATGATTTTTAAAACAGCGCAATTAGCAAACAGGTTCTTTGTAAATTTCAAGCATCTGTCCACAAGATTTTAAAAGTATGGCCATATATATCTAAGGGAGTGAACTATTGGGGCACCCTTTATTTTGTAAATTTGAATGTTCATACTTATTACTATAACGGTCAAAGCAGTTAACATTCTGTCCAATTTGAAACCGTGTCCAAAAGATATGAACATATTGAATAATTAACTTCACCAATGGGGCACCCTTTTATTTTTAGATTTATTTTTGAACTAATTTTTACCCAAAATCGATGACTGAGTTATGGAGGTACAAATATCAAAAATTAAAACTCGAATTGATAAGCTCCCTATTTTTTTGAAGTCGGTTAAAATTAGACTTCACTTAAGTCTGTTATTGGTATGAAAAAAAAATATTTTAAACGAAATTGCACAAGAAATATAATTAAAGTAATTTCAAAATTAAAAAAAAAAAAAACAAAAAAAAGGAATAATATAGAAAAAAAATAGGATTTTGTTCCTTAATTTTCACAAATTCAGACATCAAAAATTGCAAAAAAAAATATATATTTATTTACAGGAGTCCTTAGTTTACCAACAGGTATAGAAATTTTTTTTTAGAAATTAAAAAAACCCGATTTCGCTCAGAAATTAATATATTTAGAAATATTAAAAACTTCACATGTAGTTTATGCAAAATTAAAATTATGGTTTATCCAAAAATTTTACACAATATTTAGTCAAAACTTCTACATTAAAAACCTATTGAACTTGAAAATATATTTTGAAAACTTATCAATTTCTTTCAGATGTTAATCTTAAAGAGTTATATTTTCTTTAATTGGGTCGCCAGCAATTGTAATTAAACTCAACGCATAATGAAACAATTCTTACCAAACGAAATTTATAGGTGGTACTGTAACAAATGTGCAAATGTGTAACTTTATATTCAATATTTAAAATATTTAAATTTTATTTCAATACAAATATTATTTTTAAATCTATCCTGCAGAATGAAATTTTATTATTTGAATATTAAATATCGTGTTATTATTTTATGTATTTTCTAAGTTTTGTTTAATAACTTTTTAAATATTCCAACGCGTTCAGATTTCATGTTTTCTCTTTTTCATATTTTGCACTTGATCCTTTGTAATTGAAGACTCATGTTTTTATGTTTAGTTACTAAAACCAATCAGTTTTATTTTTTTTACTGTCAGTAGCATTAATTATTTCATAATAATACAGAAAATAATGCGTATGTTAATTGTTTAAACTGATACATTGATTAGCGTCCTGTTATTCTATTACCTTTTAATAACTCCATTTTTTCTAAAGTATATGCTCCTTAAATTCATTACAATCTCTCAGTCTCTTGTCGAATATTTAATATTTTCATGACGCACATGTAAAGGACTACACATTCGCATATAAAATTATGTTTTAATATGCAAAACACATAATTCTTATTTGGAAGAAAATTCTAGTTTCTCTTGCAACAGGATTTGGCATAATCATACGAATGTTGTTTTAGTTAGCTTGTCTTCTTGTAACAGCTCAACAAGGACAACAACTAGTTAAGATAACACAGAGACACACCCACAGCTATCAGCCACTGTTCCAACAAATAGTTTGACAAACAGTTGGACATTTTGACTGCTATAAAATACGACAAACTGTTAAGCATTTTAAAAAGAGGACATGAAAATCTACATTTCTTGGTAGTTGTCGCTATTTTTTTTTCCTAGAATTTGTTAACTCCTTTAGGGCTGTCACTGGAATGTAGGAAGGGAAATTGTGTGACATAAAAACTACGAATACTTTTATGTGTGTGTGTGTTCAGAAATGCATGTATGTTTTTACTAAAAATAACTAAAATTCAATTTAATTATGTGTTAACATGTATGAGCATGTTGGACACTTTATGTGTTTGTGTGTTAGTGACTGCTTGTGAGTGTGCAAATTGAATGTAAATATAATTTGCAACTAAAATTTTTCGTTGTTTTTTATTTTTTCGTTATTTAATTTTATATCAAATTTAAATTATTTGCTTTGTGATTAAAAACAAGAGTAAATATATAAATAAATACAAGGTAGATGTTGATAATGGAATTTACATAAAATAAAAAAAAATTTTATTAAATTTTCAAACTAAATTAATTACAAAAAAAATATGTGTATATTTGTGAGGCGTAGAAAATTGTTTGCATACTTTAAGGGGTTTGACAAAGTAGTTATTTAATTACACAATACGGCGTGTATTTTTTGTGAGAGAGATTTCAGAACTAACTAATCTAAGAAATATTTAAGAGTTTTAAAAAATGTTGTAAAAACTGCAAACATTTCTTAAAATTCAGTTTAAGGTTTTACATACAAGTTAGCGATTGTTTTCGATTTAGAATTTTTGCACAATAATTAAGGGCTGTGAACAACCTAGTCACAGAAGAGACAGGATCCGCTTACAGGGGAGACAGGAACACCTCGCAGGGGAGATAGAATCTTCAGCTGTAGTCATAGTAGTAAGCACATTTACTACAAATCTAGTTGGTCAGGGTTCAAACCCTGCGGCAATCACAATTTACTAATATTTTTTTCTATTTAATGGTATAAATACAAATTTAAAACTTACATTACAGCACGCAGCCTCATTCGGCGAAGTATAATAACTAATAAAATTACTATATCCTTCTCTTTTTATCACTCATCTATCCTTTTCGTTATGAATGTAGCACGGTTAAAAATTAACTTAATTGTTATTGTTGCCTTCAGGCTGCTTCTCTTAAAAAAATTAATTCATGAGCTGATACACTATATTGATTTAAAATTTATAAGTCAACTTATATGAGTAGTGTATTGACAAAGTAACTACTTCAGAAAGGATAAGCGAAAAAGTATAAAAACGTAAATGAATGAACACATCTCCCTTTCTAGACTTTGGTTTTGGTAATGTTGGCTTTAGATCCTTCAGATAGATAATTCAGGGACCTTGAACGATGTTAAGAAGGATGCTCCAGTTTCTCATGGCAAAAAATAACCCGACTCTTAACGCGTTGACTGCCACGAAAATTTTCAGGAAACTAGCCAAAAATGACAATTTGATTTTTTTACATTATATTATTAAAATCTCTATTTCTAGATCATATGCATCATTAAAAAGCAAAAATTATGTTTTTTAGAAACAGAAATCGCTACGCAGAAGCAAACAACGAGTTAATTTGTACGTCTTTGCTTAAGCATTCCACCTCGCGTTGATTAGAAGAGAGATTCAACGTTTTGAAAAAAAAACAATAGATTGCAAGAGCCTTCATTATTTAGAGTTTTTACCGCCAACCAAAAAAACAGCGTCCGACAAAGCCAACCCAAAAAAATAAATGTTCAGTTTACGCAAGCCAACATTGACTTTTTGTTCTATTTAAAGAAGCCATTTACCGATACTAGCACTGATATAATACGGTTTTATTCGTGCAAAGAGAAACGAAATTCGTTACGAGAAGTGAATTTGTTGCCAATCGAATTTTGTCAGCTGTGTGTTTTATCTTGAATTCGGTTGTAATTACTGAATGAATATAGCACTCACAACTACTTTAAAAAATGATTCTTGGTTGACTATAAAATATTATTGTGAATTAAATAAAACAATCAAATATTTTAATACGAGGGCTGCTATATATATTTCTGGCCTGGCAACATTGTGTGCTGCCAAGTGCAATCTGACATTTCCATTGGAAAGTTTGTCATTTTTAGGCATAATCGTACTCAAAACGTTTTGACGTACGACCATTATTTGTGTTGTTTACAGTGACGTGAAAAAATTAATATAGAAAAAAAATGGTTCACGAGTTAACATTTTCGTGCCATCATTTTTCACAACTTTCGACGTGGATTATCACGACAAGAGTGCACTGATGCACCATTCTATAGCACTGTGAAAAATTGGTATAATGAATTTAATGACGAATTCCGTGAAGGTCGTCCAAAAACGGCTGTTGTGTCAGAGAACATTGATGCCGTGCGTGAACTCATAATGCAAGATCGACATGCGATATACCGAGAGATAGAGACATCCTTGGACATTTCTTCCACCAGCATACATTCGATACTGCATGAACACCTGGCCGTAAAAAAGGTTTGTTCTCGTTGGATCCCGCACAATTTGAAAGTCGCTCAAAAAAAGGCTCGTGTCGATTGGTGCAAAGAAATGTTGCAAAAATACGATTGCGGTGCTTCAAAAGACGTTTATAAGATCGTCACAGGTGACGAATCATGGATCTATGCGTATGAGCCCGAAACGAAACAACAATCGACCGTTTGGGTCTTCAAAGACGAGCAAAATCCAACGAAAGTTGTTCGTAGAAGAAGGACTTCGAAGCAAATGCTCGCCTGTTTCTTCGGCAAAATTGGTCATGTGGCAACTGTTCCGCTTGAGCAACGTAGGACGGTTACTTCTGAGTGGTACACTACAATTTGTTTGCCTGAAGTCATCGGAGAAATTCGAAAAACCAACAAGAGAATACGAATCATTGTTCAGCATGGCAATGCGAGCTCTCACACATCGGCTCAAACCAGAGCGTTTTTGACCGGCCAAAACTTCGAATTAATGGGTCATCCTCCGTATAGCCCTGACTTGGCACCTAATGACTTCTTCTTGTTTCCGCACATCATGAAAAAAATGCGTGGTCAACGATTTTCGTCGCCAGAAGAAGCTGTTGAAGTGTTCAAAAACCATGTTTTAGAGGTGTCTCAATCGGAGTGGAAAAAGTGGTTCGACAACTGGTTTGAGCGCTTGCAAAAGTGTATAAATCATGCTGGAGAATACTTTGAAAAGCAATAAAACCATTTTTGATTATAAATATTCGCATTTTCACTGTTAGGCCAGAAATATATAGAGTAGCCCTCGTATATTTTTTGTTTTTAATAAACGTTAAGTTCACGCAAGCCAACATTGACTTTTTGTTCTATTTCCAGAAGCCATTTATCGATACTAACAATGATATAACACGGTTTTATTCGTAGCTACACAAAAATGGCAGGTTTAGTGAGGACGAAGTAACTCATAGTTGGCACCCTAGAAGGGAACGCAATCCACAGTTATCTCGTAGTCGGTAGTCAACGTGTTGAGAACGTTGCTATTAAAATCTGGATTTATTTACCCTGTATTTTCAAATATTTCACGGTTAAATTACTAGATTATTTTTAAATAAAATTATTACAATTAAAAATAAATAGCTTTCATTATCAAAATAATAATTTTGATAACAAATTTTATCATTTTATAAATTTAGTTTAATTTTCTTCTAAAGCCAATCATGGCTTTTATTTTGATATTCCAACAAACCTTATTATCATCGTCATCATCATTATTTTTCTCAATAATTTTTAACGAAAAACCTTTGTAAACTTTTTATTAAAATACAACGAGTGTTGGGGTCTGTGTGTGTTTATTCCTTACAGCAAATATATATTTGCCACATAATTGTGATTACTTGCAACATTATTTTCGATTTTTTTTTCTCATTTTTCGTTACGCTTTGTGTGTAAATATTTCATCAATATTTATTATGCAAATTGCATATTCTATTCTATATTTATTTACTTACAGAAAGAGAACAGTTTTTTTTTTTTGTAAAATTCCATTTTTTTCTTAATCATTATGTAGTTAATAGTAACGTGCAAATAAAAGCATATTGCAAATATGTTTGCAATATAATGATTGTGCTAGTTATATGCCATAATTTAGCCAACTTATCCATAAATACCTGTATTTGCACATGGTTAAGAAATGTGTGTGCATGTGTGTGAATGTGTGTGTATGTGTGCATTTGCGTTAGGTAAACCTAAGGGGGTTAAGGGGGCCTATTTAGTTTATACGCACGTAATATGCAATTTGGTTTGAATTGGTTTTTATGATAATATTTTCAATTCGTATTCATATTTTCTAACAGAATTATGGCAGGTATTTTTATTTTTATTTATTTTTTATTCTACATTTATGAACATGCACCTAAAGCTTCTTACAGAGACGAGAAGGTATGCAGTATTAGAATGTAAATTGGATGTGTGCAGGTGAAAAAAAACAGTGGTAATTTTGAACGATATTTTATTTTTGTTTTCATATAAAGTTCAATATTTTTATGAAGCTTAAATTACTTTTATTTATAGACTTTCGTTTAAAATTTTTATTATTTACTAAAATGAATAAAAAAAAACCAGCCTACTCTAGGGCCCTTAGATATCTCTCTTGAGGTCTAACGTATAAATTTTCTATTTTTATTTTAATTCAATCTTTGTAGTACACAAAAAATAAAATAAAATTAAAAAATAAAAATTAAATTATAAAAATTATTCCGTATAAATAAAAAATAAAAAACTTATGGAGCAATTTTATAAACTGTATCAACAATATTCAAGGAATTAATTCTTCTATGGTAAAAAAGTTAGTCTGCACTCTCGTGAAGAAGCCCAGCTCCCCCAAGTGTCAACAGATCTACTGGAAAAAGGCTCGAGCAGAACATTCTCTCACTAAACTGGTTTCCACGAAAAGCGCACCTTCCATAAACTTCAAAGCTTTTTCGACTATAAATGAGTCTATTCGACTGAAATCGATTGCAGTGTATATAGAGCTACAAGAGGGTCTACAGAACTCTCAGTTACGCCTTATATACAGTCTTAGACCATGGCATGCAACTAAGATCGGCCTTTCTCATCTCGTCAGCCTCTTTATTTAGGCAGAAGAAATACTAAACCAAAGTGGAAGGGCATAAGAGATGAGAGGAGGTATGATCTGGTAGTACGCCTTTTACTGCCTAGTCCATCTGGGCTTTATAACACCCTGATATGCGCCGTAGGTCCTCTTGGTGCTCTCAAGCACATTATCAATATGCCGATAGGGATCAAAGTTTTCGTGGAAAGTGAAGCCAGGATACTTTAACCTAACCGAGCTACTGATTGTATCGCTTCCAACTGTTAAATAAGGTCTGAATGATTTGCAATTCGGATAAGTGTAATTACGCTTTTTTTAACATCGTAGCGACAGCCTTATTGATGTTTAAGTTGAGGCCCCACCTTTCGAAATGTTCAGTCAAGTATAGTCATGTATTAACCCTTAACGAACGAATGCCATTATACTCGCGACATTGTAGATTTGGCTTTAATTATTAATTTGTTTATTTTAATTCCTATTATTTTTATGAAATTATCACTTTAGTGATCTTTTGTATGGACATATCTGTTCATATAATATCTTGTATTCCGGTAAGTTTTTATAAAATCCAATAAATTAATTTCTTAAAAATCCGTCGACCTACTGTTCATAGTTTTAGAAACACGCGCTTGTTCGTTAAGGGTTAATTAACTCTTTCGTTAACAGCCCTTGCTCATGCTTCTGAAAAAGCAATAAAGATGTCATCAGCATAGATCAACAATAAATCTCCCTGAGTTGGTAAAAGTATATCTGATATGAAGACATTATACAAAACTGGTCCCAGCAATGATCTCTGTGGCACTACCGCGAAAATCGAACGCTCATGAGTGATATGTACCCTAAAGGAGCGGCCCATTAAAAAGCTATCAATCATACGGCAGATGCGCATACCAAACCCTTTTCTCATCAGTTTGTAGACAAGCCCATCATGCCAAACCGCGTCAAAGTCTTTAGCAAAATCTAAGCTCACTGCCATTTTAGAACATCTCCTATTTAGACTCCTAGCAGCCCACCCCCGTAAGTACAACTAGAGCATGTGTTTTTGAAAGTCCGCTTCTAAGCCCAAAGTGAAAGTCTTTTAAAATGTCATTGTCAGTAATTATGTCATTTACCTGTGCCAGGAGATTAAAACCAGCTATTTTTTTTATTATTAAATTTTAATTATTAAAATTTATATTTTTTTATGAAATTAAAATTTAATTAAAAAGCAATAAAACAAAATAACATTTTTTAAATTTTCCTAACATTTTTGCTATGGGGTGTATTTGTTCCACTCTTTCGTATACTTTGTATATGAAAAAGTATTTTATGTTAATTATACCACCGTATACAAGGTATATGAGTAAGTATTTCATTTAAACAAAAAAACGATTATACCAAATATATAGAATTGAATGATGAATGGATACTTTCTCGTACAATTTGTGGATTGGTGGTAATCAGTAAAACAGCAGCCTTTTTCTATATAAAACTAACTTAAAACGTATATAGAGTTCGGAGTACTCTTTGTACACAAAGTATGCCACACGTATTTCAATGCGTGTAACACACGTTCGTTACTGGGATGAGACACAATTTTTTTATTTTTTCGAAAAATCAATACATGACCCTAATATTTGAAAATGTTTTAACCCTCCGATGAGTGAGGTGGTCCCTAGGGACCTTTTTGCCTTTTCAAACCAAAATTACTCCTACTTCGGTCACTACAACTCTGTATTCTAAGAGTATTTTGTTGCGCATCTTTTAGATCGATCGGATCATTACTTTAGGAGTTATTGAGGTTTTAGTGAGAGTAGTACGCGGACGTGTAAATACGTCTGTATGGACCTTGTACTGAATTTCTCTAATAAATGCATGTTTTTGGGCATCATTATAATTTTTTTTATTGTTTCAACACATAATTTACTTGTTCTGAACACAAAGACCTAAACTCAAAGACATTAGGGATGATGATAAAAAAAATTCTAAGAAAAATTCGGAGACATGAACTTTATTGCTTTCAAGGAAAGGTACAATATTCTAATTTTATACTACTAGCAATATACCAGTTTTTTTTATAATAGTCTTAAGAAAATTCAAGCAAAAAAAATTTAAAAACAAAAGCAATCAAAAAAAATTTATATAAAAAAACATGAGGGTTAAATACATGGTCTCTACAGCTAGATATTCCTCGCGAAGCGTATTTTGAACATTTAATTTTGGGCCACTTTCTTGGACATTATTATTCACTAATAGCACGAATATGTTGGCCTTCAAGGCGTCAATTGTTGCTGGTTTATCAGCATAAACAAGTGAATAAATATGGCTCCTCAGCCAATAAAAAAAGGTGCCAAATTGTAATATTTTGTAGGCCAATAAGCAGTTCCATTTTTCAAGGTCAACTTACGGTAAATTTTTTTATTTCACGTAGAGCCATTCTGTTGAAACCGCTATTCGTTCGGATCAATTTTAGGCATATTTTTTACAAACGTTATTGATTTTCGTTCAGTATTGACTTACAAACTACTGTTCGACATTTTCTTTATTTTTTGAAAGTAATATTTGTATAATTTCCGGTTCATAAGTTAACAAAATTTGAATTGATGTCTGCCTACAAGAAATATGAGCTTATCAAGGTAACTTACCAATACACACACACGCACACATAATCTGTCAGTGTAATTCCAGCTACTTCGACATGCCGGCTCAAAATAAGTAAAATTTCATATGCTACAAATAAACTTGAAAAAAATAAACTTTAAAACATCAATCAATTTAATAAAAAAAAAAGAAAACTTAAATATAAACATTTGGAAAATAGAAAGAAATTGCAAAACAAATTATACCAAAAAAAGAAAAAAACGAAACTAAAATTTTCTATTCCAAATAAGAAACCTTAAACTAAATAAAAAAACAAAATTTCATACATTAAAATAGAAGCATAAATTTTGATAAAAAATTATATAGCGACTGCAAAAAAGTATAAATAAATTAACAACAAAAAAATATAAAAATATATAGACATAAATAGACTCAACGCCTTAACACCTGATTTCACTCACATTTCTCTATAATTTTTTATTTCTTCTTAACTAACACAATCATCTACTAGATACTTATTTATTGGTTTGTTGCATTAAAAAGAAAAAAAAATTATAAAATTATTTGTATGAAATTGTAATACAAACAAACATTCATTTCAAAGTTTGTTGAAAATCTCGTAAATAGCAACAACTACAACTTTGCTTTCGCCATTAAACAACAAACTATCGGTGAAGTTTGCAAAAGTATGTATGCCTGTGAGTATGTGTGTGTGTATGTTTGTGTGATAAAGTATGTGCTGCTATCAATCCAAAGTAGGCGACACTGTGGTTTTTTTTTGTATTTGTTTTTCTTATTTAACGTTTATATGTGTTGTTGTGCTTGTGCTTGTGTTTGTATGTGTATGACTTAGGCTATGAAACAAAAACTTGAAACGTGATTTGTTAGTGGTGCTAACAATTGCCACCGTCATATATGAGTACTGTAATATAGACAAACGCATATTGGCTACAGTTACATACAAAAGTATTCGCCAAATTGTTAGAACTTAAAAGTTTTTAATCTTCCATTTTCAAGTATTTGTCATCCGCCGCTGTTCCTTATGTAGTGCATTCTGGGCGTCCAACTTTGGTACTGGCCATATATCGTGCATAACGTGAACAATTTTGGCCTCCAGGGCGTCAATTGTTGCTGGGTTTTCAGCATTAATCAGTAACTTCACACGACTCTACATAAATTAATGGAGAGGTGTGAAATTGCAAGACTTTGGACAAGACATTCGTCTATTCATCGAAACAACTAATTGCGGTAAAAATGTCGACAGTTCGAAACTCGAGCTACATACTCATTTTTCTAAGAAATATAATCCACAACAAACGATCCATTTTTCTGGATATAATGGAGTCTGTAGGGTCTCTTAAATGTTAGTTTCACTTCATCTGTGGTAAATTATTGGATCATTTCCCAACTCCTCTGCGGCTTATTAGGCGAAAGAACGTAGAAAATTATAGCGTGGCAGCGGTATTACCTGCATTAGCATTATTTGGATTTTATTCCATTCTTTTATTAACACCAACGAGAGTCTCTTCTTGACACATATTCCTTTGCCGTATTCGTATTATTGCTTTATTCGAAGAGTATAAATCGCTTGCTTACATGGACATGGATTATGTACGCCGAAAAACAAAAAAAAAAAACACATTTAAGAGTGGTATATTCGAATATATAGCCTTCACCGTTATATAAATCTAGTGTTTAGTGAAGTTACTTCAATCAAAAAAGCAAATATCGAGGTTACAGAGAGTTAAGAAATAAAACAAAATAATTTAAAAAATTAAAAAATGACATTGGCTCTTAATGGGTTAAGTATTTTTTAAAAATTTTAGTATTTCCTTAAAGATCTCTTTATAAGCTTTAAAATGATACCCATATTGATATTTTAAGAAATTTGAAAATTTTAGAGCCCTGTAATTCGGAAAATAAGGGCGAGCGCCAGTTTTTTCACTTAATGTTTTTTTCTTATTTTTTAATTCTCTATTGCCCCATATACTTATTTTTTTGGTTGGAGTTACTTCATTGCTCCAAATGATATGAAAAACTTAGAGGTAGGCGTGGTGTTTTGCCCGCTGCCTCAAAGGACATGGACCGATCTTACTGACTTCTAATAGCACCTCTTTCGACACTATATCTGATCGATTGGTGTATTTGGAGTTCCTCTAGCTGGTCTAGTGTCTTGGCGAACATGATTAAAACACTAACACGGACGAACAGATGGACAACGCTTAATCGACTTCGCTATGCCTAAGGAGTCAGAACATATAACCTTATGGGGGTCGGAAATGGATATGGTAGAAATTACACCTTTTTGTGGTAAAGGGTATAATAACGACGTCATCTATGAGGTGTCCGAATTGATGACTGATTTTAAAAGTAAATTTGTATAATTTGGTAGCGATATAATCCTTAATAATTTTCTTTATTCTGTGGCTTCCCACAGAGGTAAAACGTCAAAGGTCTCAAAAACAGCGCTATATATTAAATTACATCGCCTATAGGCATATCCTTTATATTAAAGTTCTAATCAATTATACTTGTTATATTTTACAATATTTTTTTTTTTTTGTACGAACACTTTTTGGCCCTACTATACTTCACTTATCTCGGTTGCAATTGTTTTGAATTTCTTATTTCCACTACCACGACTAACTGCAACTGCAACTGCTTACTTCATATATTACCTGATATGCCAGTCAGTGGTAGTTGTTGTTCTTGTCGCTAGTTTACTCGTATACAATTTCACTGCGTTTCATAGTTAAAACTTGTGTGCTTGTTTGTCACACTGCACAGCAAAACAGTCGTATATGTTGCATGTGGCGGTTCTTAAATTTTCAACATTGTGTGTTTTCGTTGATTCTAATTTTTCTATGGCATTTTATTTAGCGAAAGGTTTTTAGTTGTTATTATATGTTTCTATTTTTATTAAAAGTAGTTGCTGTTTTTTTTATATTAAATTCTGTAGCATTTGCACGTTAACGCGTCAGCCTGCCAAACTGTCAAGAGCGTGCCTTGTTTTTCTTTTTCAGTTTCTAAATATAAATTTTTACTTGGATTTTGTAGGAGATGAAGGAGTATTTTCGCTTTAATGTTGTTTAGTTGTTGTTTTAATTTCTTGTTGTTAAAGTTTTTAAATAACAACAAACTACAAATGGGTACGTGTGTCCCGGTTTGTCATGTGACATGTTAGTTAAAACAGAAAATAAAAAATTAAGAAAATAGCAGAAATTTTAAGGAAACGTGTTTATGGGAAATTGAAAATTTTGATAGAGGGAAATAGAGAAGGATTTCCTAACGAGACTTATCAATTGTCGTAACAGTGATTTTAAGGTATTTTTACAATTTCTAAAATAAAAACTTCCAGAGGAAAATTTTAATTTAATAGCCTAAAAGTAGGCTGCAAAACGTAACAAATACTGATAAATTGAAAAGCTATTTTACAAACTATAAAGACTAACTACCGTATTCATAAAATACTGAAATAGGATTTAAAATGTCTTTTAGGACAAATTTGTATAAAAAACTTGTCATAAAACACATTTGAAATTTAGTTTATTTTCTATGAATATGGCAGTAAGGCTACATATTATTTTAAAACAGAAATCAGGAAAATAACACAATTTAAGAATAATGCTGTCAGAAATAAATTTTAAAAACTAAAATTAAGAAGGGACTCTTGTACTACAAACTGTCTAAACAGCTTTTTACCTTTAAATCTTATATCGAGAATTAATTATTACATAATTAGGAAGACTCCTTATTACTGAACTTAGTGAACTGCAAAGTAGAAATCCTTTCGTCGTCTAAAAAAAAATTTAGAATAGTAGATGTGTTTAACAATTAATTATTATTCAAATATTTTTAAAAAGCAATATTCTCGAATAAGGGTAAGCAAACTATTTTGGATTTAATTTTTAGTATAAAATTTAACTACAAAATAGATATGTTATCTAGTTCTGTAAATATAAAACAAAAAACTTGTCTTGTTGTATAAAAAAGGCAAGAAAAAATCTACTGCCATTGAATAAAATTTAATTGTGCCTGGAAGTAGGCATTAATTGTTGCGGTTAAATAAGAGATACGAATTTTAAGTAGAATAAGAAAAACTTTCAAATGGGTTTTATTTAATAAAAAAATCTTTACAAAAAGGTAACGTGGAGAGGTAGAGAGGGAGAGAGAGAGAGAGAAATATTACTAAGATTTATTTTTATTTTGCAGTATCAAATATCATGGGTATTTTCATTGCTTTTCTTGCACTCGTCTTCTATCATGCATTTTCTATAAGGTTATTTATTCGAGTTTAGTTATAATTTTTAAACTCATCAAAACCTCATGAAAATGCTGGTATTAAAACTGGGCTTAAAACTAAATAAGATAAAATAAATAATAATAATATGAAATCTATTAACTATTGCAATAGAAAATTTTAAAATTTAGCTTCATTTTATTACAAAAAATAAATATTAATAAAAACTTTTCAAGTTTGTAATGTTTACGAGTTGCGTGCATTTATTTTAAGAAATTATAAAAAAAAATTAATTAAAAAAAAAAACCTAAGCATCGTAGTATCACTACAACTGATTAATGAGAATCCATGCTCGCCAATGACAAGCTAATGTTAAAATCATACGTTTCCCCCCCTAAATTGAAGTAGTTCATTTAAGCTAGAACTTATTCTTCTTCTGAATTTGCATGTCTTTTTTGTCGGGTTAAGACTTTTGAGTAGAGACTTTTTTGCTCCTTAAAGTAGGCAATAAAATTAAAAATTAAAATTGCTGCGAAAAACATTGAATCTTATTTAAAATTAAACGGAATATTGACCCTAGAAAAGGGCAGTCAAATAATCAAGATTTGAGCTAAACTTCTTGTAAGGCAATTAAAATTTAAGCAGCAGCAGTGCAAACCTTTCGCGAAGAAATTATTGTGAGTGCAGCCATGGCAGATAATTTAGTAAAGAGAGACTGTAAGATCAAGCAGTAAAGCGAAATTGAGCTAAATACTAAGGAATAGAAAAATTTATAATGTGCCACAATGGTATTTGCAATCGAAGATAATTTGTACGTTTAGCTAAAAGGCAAAAACGTAACAATACGTTAAAATACGATTAGTGTCCACAAACATAACATATGCTTTTTCAATGTTCATCAAACCGTAACGGACATTCATATATAAAGTAGGTCTATCTATAGCTTTCAAAAATAGAAAGAAGTAGTAAACATTTATTTAAAAATTAAGGGGTGTCTCCATAGCTGCGTTATTTGACATATATGGCCATATTTTTCGAATCGTTATAACCAAACACTTGTGATCATTTTCTATGTTCACTGTTAAAACAAGTTTTACATTTAAAAGTAGCAATTAAAGGGTGTTTCCATGGGTGGTGTAATTTGTTTAATATGGACTTATCTTTCGAGGTGTTGTACGTAGACAACTGAAATTGAAACAAGAAGTGTATTTCAGTATTTATGTCTACTCGATAGGCCTACACATCTACTCGTATCTAATTTTGATGGTAGTATTTTTTTTTGCAAAAGCACTTTCATTTGCAATGCATTTATTATCAAGAATCTTGTTTCGTCTCTACTTTGGGCAGCTAAAAACTTTACAATAGGAAATATTTAATAAAAAAAAATTTTTTGTTTTATTTTATTTTTATTTATTATTATTTAAAAAAATATTATGAAAAGAACAATAAACTATTTTATTAAAACTTTTCTTTTGGGCACGAATAAATTGTAGGAAATTTAACAACGTAAATCAAAAGAAATAATGGAAAATACTACCTGATACTTCGGGCAGAGGATTTTCATCGCATGTAATATTCGTTGGTATTATTTCATCGTCAATTTTTTCACAATCGGAGTTACCAGCAGTCTTATTGGGACAAACAAATCATAAATTAATTAGCGGAAGCTCTCTCATCTTCATTTTAGTCATGGCTCCAGTTATCAATGGTATATCGAAATTCGGCATTTTGTGAGGTACTCTCGGCGAGACATTTCACACAGTTAGTTTTAACCGAAATTAAATTGTTTGTGCTGTTACACAAAGAAAATACCTGTTCAATAAAAATGCACGGCATAACTATTAAATTTCAAATTGCACTAACAGAACCGGTGTGGGGTGAAACCCACGCTGTTATCTGCTGCCATTTGGAGGTCCATATATCCATCAGTGTAATGCAAAGAGGATATCATATAACTTTTTAGTGGTTTGGTAATATGTGACAATACTTATATATCCATTCCGTTTTTATATATAATTTTGGCGGATGGGAGGCTTGCCAAAATGAACTCATACGAGGGCTGCAATATATATTTCTGGCCTAATAGTGAATATACGAGTATTTATAATCAAAAATGGTTTTATTGTTTTTCAAAGTATTCTCCAGCATTTTGCATGCGCTCAAACTAGTTGTCGAAGCACTTTTTCCACTCCACTTCTCTTGTTGGTTTTTCGAATTTTTCCGATGACTTCAGGCAAACAAATTGTAGTGTACCACTCAGAAGTGACCGTCCTACGTTGCTCAAGCGGAACAGTCGCCACATGACCAGTTTTGCAGAAGAAACAGGCGACCATTTGCTTCGAAGAGCTTCTTCCACGAACAACTTTCGTTGGAATTTGCGCGTCTTTGAAGAGCCACACGGTCGATTGTTGTTTCGTTTCGGGCTCATACGCATAGATCTATGATTCGTCACCTGTGGCGATCTTATAAACGTCTTTTGAAGCACCGCAACCGTATTTTTGCAGCGACTTTCAAATTGTGCGGGATCCAACGAGAACAAACCTTTTTTACGGCCAGGTGTTCATGCAGTATCGAATGTATGCTGGTGGAAGAAATATCCAAGGATGTCTCTATCTCTCGGAATGTCGCATGTCGATCTTGCATTATGAGTTCACGCACGGCATCAATGTTCTCTGGCACAACAGCCGTTTTTGGACGACCTTCACGGAATTCGTCTTTGAGCGAGCTTCGGCCACGATTAAATTCATTATACCAATTTTTCACAGTGCCATAGGGTGGTGCTTCCTCGCCATACAAAGATTTAAGTTCATCAATGCACTCTTGTCGTTATAATCCACGTCGAAAGGTGTGAAAAATGATGGCACTTTTTTCTATTTTAATTTTTTCAAGTCACTGTAAATAACACAAACAATGGTCGTACGTCAAAACGTTTTGAGTACGATTATGCTTAAAAATGACAAACTTTCCAATGGAAATGTCAGATTGCACTTGGCGGCACTCAGTGTTGCCAGGCCAGAAATATATATAGCAGACCTCGTATATTTTGTTTGTGTGTAAGTCCCTAAAACTTAAATATAAAAGCCACCCATATATATTCTTTTATAAACGTTTCTGTATTTTATATTAACTGAAAGCTGGGAAATGATAAAAGTGTGTTGAAACCGTGGCGGTAAGAAATCGGTTAATTTATATTTAATTAATTTCTTTGTCCATATAATATATCAATGATTAAGAAAAAAACTCCACAAGCAGCTTAAAAGTATATTGATTACTCTGTTTAACAAAATTCTTTAAAAAATGGAAATTGAATAATTTCTTATTTTGAATCAAGCCTTTAAAATACGAATTTTAATTCTTATTGCAATTAATGTAGAAAAACCAATTCCTGAACTGTTAAGGACAAAGAAATTTCAAAGGCAAAATATATTAAAGATTTGTATGCAAATATAATGGTTTTGTAAAAGATTTATATAAAAAGACGCTAAATTATTAACAAAATTTTTTGATATTTACCGATTAAATACTACAGCAAATAGGGCACATATGCTTATAATTATAGGCCATAACTGACTTATTAATTATTTTAAGTAAACAAGCTAAATTCCAACCTGGTCTTTATTTATTATAAAATGATTGACAACATAATTTATAAAGCAAATTGACCATAACACATCAGAAAAAAAGGCTAAGGAACTTTAACTTAAAAAGGTCAACAAACTGACGACAACAAGTAGAGACTCCCATTGATTAAAAACGTGGACATTAACAATTTAATCAAGGGGTTAGTATAATAATAATAATAATAAAAATAAAATACATTATAATGTAACAGGCAGGAATATTTTACACATGCATTCAGCCAGAGCTAACAGCGATAGAAAATTAAACAACAGCTATTTAAACATGATTTTCTAGCAAGAAGTGCAGGTTAATCCCTCTGGAAATGCTACATTTTCTTACAAAAACATAAGTAAAGGTAACGTTTTAATGGAAAAGTATGAGTATAATGACTATCCACTATCGATTTAAGGTGTGTTGAATAAAGTTTAATAACATTTAATAACGACTGTTGCAACTTATATGACTTACTGACTCCTTGCGTTTTTAGATTAAACAAAACAAAAACTTTAACAACTTGTACGATTGTTAAATTGTTTTATGTTATAACTCCAACTTTATAATTGTTAATAAAAATTCTATTGTAATATAGCCTTTACACCAAACGGGCTAGCAAGAAGGTTTAAAAAGCCCCCAACAACAACAACAACAAAATATATATTGAATATTATATAATTGCTAACAAGTTTTGTAAAAAATGCAAAAATTGCATGTTGCCTCAAAGTACTGAATCATTAGAAAAATAATAATGTAAACAATGCCTTAATGTGCATACATTATTTATGTGTGTGTGCGTGTGTGTATGTGCATAAATTTTAAATTGCCTTCATTTAGTTTTATTAAGGTGCTTCATAACTCAATGAAATTTAACACAAAACAGCATTTTGTACATTTTTGTTAATAAATTATTAACAAAAATGTTAACACACACTCAGAACACTAATTTTAAAACTATTTAGACAAAATAGCCAAAAGGCAACAAATGACCACATATTGTTTTTTGTTTTTGTTTTTTCTTTATTAAATATAACAGCACTGTGGCATGCCACAACACCTGTATAATTAATATTTAAATTAATTCAAAAAATTCAATGTTTTAAATTTGAAACTTTAAAGGCTGTTTGAAATACTCTTGACGATTGTCAAAGATTGTTAAATTTATTTTGAAAATAGCTAAAGAAAGTTTTTAATTTTCCTTACATTCATTTTAATATAAATACTAAGATTTTTTTTTAATATTTCTTTTTAAAAAATAGTTTTTTTCTTATTTTTAATATTTTGCAGCAAAATGTGTCTAAAGGGAATTTTTAAACGACTTCAAAAAAAGAAGGAGGTTATAATTCGACTGAATTTTGTTTTTTCTATTTGTGCCTCCATAACTCAGTCATTTCCGGATCGATTTTGAAGTTTTTTTAATTTGAAAAGTGATACATACAGATTGGTCTCGTTTTTTTCAATTAGTTCATAACCTTAAAAACTAAAGGGTGTCCCCATATAATGCACATGTTTTTACGTGTATTATGAACCGTAAAAGGCGCCACTTAAAAGTTAAAAAAAATACTGCTTAACACTATAGCTTCCAATGGCAAAAAGTAATAAAAACATGAATCTAAAAATTAAAGGGTGTTCCCATAGATGACGTAAATTGACCTATATCTGCTTATCTACTGAAGTGTTATAGACAAAACGCTTGCAAATTGGAAAGTATGTTGATTGCTATGACCGTTATAGTAACAAGTATTAATATTTAAAATTATTAATTAAAGGGTGTTCCAATAGTTTATTTAATTTAATGTATATGGCCATACTTTTGAACAGTTGTAGACAGGCGCTTGAAATGATTAAAGAGCCTATATTTCTAACTTCGGTATAACAATAAGTATAAAATTTTGTGATTTGGTAATAAAAGGGTTTCCCAATAGTTGAGGTAATTTGATATATGGCAGTTAAAATTTTCAAAGAACCTGAATGCTAAGTCCACTACAACAAGACGTATAAAATTTGAATTTGAAAATTACAGGGTTCCCTTCCAGTGGATGAAATCTGTTTTGAATTCGGTTTTGTTTTGCAAGAATTACAAATTTTCAGATAATTCGATTGGGCTAAGCCTTTTACCTGTCATCTCAATAAAAAAATCAAGGAAAAGTTAGGGCATGATTAGTTGCTGGATAACGTATGCTGTGGATACACTTAGACACCGCTGTCACGGAACCTTTAGCAACAACCACATTCCATATAAACGGCTTCAAATAGATTCTAGATAACGAATACTCGTATTGAATGTATCTACTGATCCATTATTCGTAAATAGTTGAAGAGGAATTATTTAGCAATTTCCTATCCTCTGACACCTGATCACGACAAAAGTCGTAATTCACCTTCTTCTACTGCCGCCCAATGGCATAGTAAATGTATAGAGATACAATTATGGAAAATGTTTTGGCGTATGCCTCTCCCCACTCTATAATTAGCAGCAGTTGCCTATCCTTTAGTTTTGCCTTTTTTGTATTTTCCTGAAAGAACTTGTGTCTAATTATAAGTTTAAATAGTGAGCTGTTAAGGCATTGCTTAGAAAATACAATTCCAAGTCTTTGATGGCTTTTTTACTTTCGGAGTTTATTTTCAGCTTGTCAATTTAAATTAAATTCCCAATAAATGTGCTCTGTTACACACTATGAAACACATTGCAGTAATCTTTACTTCTTGATATAGTAATATTAAGTCTCCGAGTTCCGAGGCCCATATCTGAGTACAACTTCATGACTCGAGGTCTTCTCAGAGAGCCGTCAATGCATGAATAACGAGCTGCCTTTGGTATCTTGTAGAGGCACCCACAATTAAGACATTATTTTCCCTTTACGTTACGGATTCCCTACTGAAAACTTTGCAGTGATCAAAGGCAGTTTCACTCTACTGTGAGGTGCATCACACACAAATGACACATACCCAGTGCATTTATAGATGCAACCGCAGGTATCGAGCGAAGGGCAAGTAGATTAAAAGGGACACTTTACTTTTAAAATTAATGCAGTAGCTTGTTTGTCCAAGCGATAAACCGATTCTTATATTAAGTTTCTAAATAAAATTCCCTTTTATTCGAATTCTTTTTCATTTTTTAATTCTTTTGCTTAATTTTAAAATGTTTGATAAATTTGGAGCTTATTGAGGGGAACGTTGTTTAGAATTTATGGCGAAATTTACAGTTTTATTTTTTTTGTTAAAAAAATTTTCATGGTAAATTTGGAACTAATTTTTTTGCTTTCGGTGAAGTTTAGATAAATTTACTGAATATTGATTTTCTATAAAAATAATTTTTTTTTAAATTAAAAATATAATGAATTTTCGAGGTTTTCGTTTGTGCTGGTCATTATTGAGAAAATTTCTTTTTAAAATGCATTTAGATTTTTTGTATTAAATATTTGTTTCTTAAGTTTGTTTTTTCTGTTATTTGTGAATTTTGGAAAATTCTCCTATTTTCGGTTGGGATATATTTTTGATATTTGCTTAGATTAATTTTTTGTTTATTTGTTGCTAAACAATCAATTTGATTATCTCGAGTCTTATAAATTTTCGTTAATTATTTTCGTTGCGAGCAATTTCTGAAACATCAGTCATATTTCGGCTTTATGTGATATTTCTCTTCTTCATTTAGGGCATTTTCTTTTCTATTCACCTTCATCAAATAAAATCCACCTTCATTAAATAAAAACATATTTTGTGGTACAAATTTTTTTTATTAATTAAAGGTGGATTTTATTTGATGTAGGTGGCTGGCAATTTCAAACAAATGGTTTTGCACGAATTTATTGTCTGTTCGTTTTTCATAAAGTGAATTACTGAAAAATTTGTCCACACCTTGTTTTGTGATATAAATACACATTATTTTAAATTCGTAAAACAAATCACATAAATAAATATATTCTTGCTTAATCACTGCTTAGTTTTCTTTTTAATTTATATTTTTAAAACAATTCGTGCTTAACATTTTATCAATGTCAATTTCGAGTTTACAAACATTTCCCGTTGCTTAAACACATACACACACACAAATACCCAACTTAGCAGCAATACCAAACTAATCTAAATGAAGTGCATAAAACTTAAGCAAAGTCATTTTTCTGTTTAACATGTCTGTGTGTGTTAAATACACGACTAAAGTTAGTGTTTATTTATAAACTCTTTATCTTCTGCATTTAGACAACAAATATGGGAAGCAGAAAAAAGGGAGACACTGCAAACAAAGAAACACATCATATGGGCAACATTAAAAAGGCCTGGATGTAGCGGGTGTTAAGTAGAAAAAAATATTAGAAAAAAAAAAACAAAAAATACCACAATTTAGTTGAGGTCGCGCCATTTCGTATTAATCTTAGCACGCCATCTAAATGGACTTAAAATTGTTGCAATTTGTTGCTGTAAACGATAGTTACTGTGTCTAACTTAAATACAAAAAAATAAAACAGCAATAATAAACTGTTATAAAAACCAACAACTGCAATAGTTTAAATTTTAAAGAGATTTTAACAGGAAATTAATGTTTCAGTGCACCAAGGGATTTGCAAAAAAAAAAAATAGCTCGTTTTAATGACAGAGTGTTAACTCAAGTTTTTAAGTAGAATTTTACAAAATGTTTTAAAGTTCTGAGAAGTAATCGTTACAAAAAAAAAAAAAAAAAAATTGATATAAAAGCAATAACTTTTTTTAATCTTTATATTTTTTTCATTTAAATAGAGGTTTATTTGAAAAATCTATTTTAAAGGAAGAAATACACAAATTTATTTGTTGCTTAGTTTGTTTCCTAGATTTGACTTTTAAAAGAAGTAAGTTTAATTATTTTTCTGCCAGATGTACCTTTTGCACTTTAACTTATGGAAGATAATCCAGGGTTTTCGTAAATATATTTCTTAGTTATGAAACAGTTTTGAAATATTTTCGTTTTTATTATTTTATTATTGATTTTTTTGAAATGAGAATATTATACGTAAATAATCCATTTAATTTTTATTTTTTTGTTTTAATTTACTTTATTCGTGCTTCATTCCTTCAAATATTATTATTGATTGATATTCTCATGAAATATTTATTATTTTAAATAAAACTACAAAATGAAATGTATTACTGCGGGGAAAGCATATCCATATGGCCATTTCACTACTGCTCAAATAGCTCATCAGTGGATTTTACCCAAATTTTGTATAGAAAATTAGAAAGTCTTATATCAGAAGCCAAATTGATTAAATGAGAACTCCATTGAATCAATAACTCAAAAGACAACAACAACTAAAAAATGTTTTATAAAAAAACACAGCAAACATTCAGTAACTATTTTTATTTTTTTTTTTTCAATAGATTCCGAATAATAAATTTTCATAGTTTTATTTTTTATTTATTATTTTTAATTTTGTTAAGTAAAATTTTCTCTAAATTGTAAAAATAATATACAATTTAATTTAAATAAAAAACTTTAATTGAATTCATGGCATTACCGTCTGAAACATATGGTCCCCTAAGCTGTTCTGGACGAAGCACAGTCTTGACCACCAACAATTTTTTTTTTATTAGGACTCAGGAAATGACCCCTACACATGCAGTGCATTGTGCCAGAGGTAGGAAATTAGGTTATGGGAAGGGGGATTGAAGAACAGAAAAATGACAGAAAAGACTTCCACAGGGAGTTTATTCCACATACGAACTGCTCGGCAAAAAAAAAAAAAACGAATTGTCTCTGTAATGCGTAGTGCGATTCACTGACCAATACTCTCTTCATTTCATGAAAACGCATTCCGCTGTAGTAACGATAAAACAGTGTAATACAACTCACATTGCGTCGATGCTTCAGTAAATCAGTTACGGAGAGTTTTTTCATAGAAAAATCTTCTGTAATTTTGGCCTAAATGTGAAGAAACAAATCTTTAAACATTTTATGACCTGCTCGTCTTTTCTTAATCCCAGACCCTCAATAAAAATCCTAAATTTGTTCAGCGTTCTCATTCGTTGCTGTATAATTTTGATGACTTATTTTTCAGCTGTATTATTTCAAGATATGCGAGAAGCATAAGCATTATTCTTCCTCAGATACAATGATTTAAATTCCTTAAGAGATGCCCTAAAATCGCTGCGTATAACAAACTTTATTTTTTAAAAGCTTTTTATAAACTTAATTTTAAAGATGAATAAGTGATAAAATTATGATAGTTTTTGTGAACAAGCTACCTTTGACAAGCAAAACGTGCATGCTTTTAAAATAAAATAAACGATTTTAAATTATTAAATTTACTTTTATTTTCTTAAAGACATTGTAAAATATTTTCCCCTCCAGTCTTATTCCCAATAAAGTATCATTTCAAATATCCACATTGATGCAAACAAACATTATCAATTGTAGTTTGCTGTTGATCTTTAGTTGTATAAAATAACTAAATAAAAAAATATCCCAAAACCAAACTAAAGAAACAAAAGTCTATATAAATCTTAAGAAAAAGATATATTTAAAGGCAAAGCAAAAAATAAAAATAAAGGAAAAATCAGAGTGTATGAAATAAACATTGTTATGCAACGCTGTGCTTCACTGCCTAAAACAATTGTTACAAAATATACACAATTACAAATACAAATGAAAACGCCAGCAAACAAAAACAAATATGGATAAAGTAACGTATAAAAATACTTAGTAACTGTCCGTTTTTCAATATTATTTTCAGATTCTTGTTCATTTTATTGTTTGTAGTTTTTTTATTTCTGATTTTTCTTACACTTTTTTTCATTCAGTATTTCATTTACAGTTTTATAAAGAATAAAGGGGGGGGACATACCTATATTCATAAAAATAAATTATTTCAAACTTGACGAATTTTGAGTGCGCTTTATAAGTTTATAAAAAAATTTAAAAAAATACTTATACTGAAAACATTTAATTAAAAATAAAGAATAATCATAAATAAATAAAATAAATTAAACGTTATAATATTTTTAATTTTAAAATAATTACTAGTAAGATCATTTTAGTATTATTGTAGCCAAATTATTAATTTTTAGTTCAACTAAAGTTCAAATATATTAAAATTCCTTAATTTATTATTCAAAAATTTTTGTGTTAATTTTTAAAGGAAATAGGAAAATTTAAACACCAGCAGAATATCTTGCAGCATTTCGATATCGATTCATCTGCCGCACAGAGAGGTATATATGAAAATTTAAGTACGCAGCTGGACAGACAGCAAAATTTTACATCGTATAGTGAATTTTCAAAGATTTTGCTTGAGATTTGTCCTTTTAGGACACTGTTAAAATCAGAAAAGTTGAGTAAATCGCACAAGTTTTTACCGACTTAATACGATTTTGAGAGGTGTGCCATATATTTTTTTGTGACTAAACGAAGATTTTGTATTGATTTTTGTTTTTCCTATGAAAGGCTATATTGCCAGCTACTGATATTAATTTTTAGAAAAATTTAATTTAAAATTTTATGACAAAAAATTTCGTTTGAAAATAAAAACGATTTTTTTTTTGTTAAGTTTTTTGTCAAAGAAAAAAAGTGAAAAGGTTTTTGAGAGAGATCTCTTTCGCGATTCTAAAAATGTTATATTTAACTATAAAATCTACCATCTTTACTTTTATATTGTGGAAAAAAAAGTTACGCATTTTTTTAGCGGTTTTTCAAAAATTTCATATTTTTTAAAGCAATCAATTTTTTCAAAATTTGTTTTTTTCGTTTTATTTTTTATTTTTAAGCCCGATTAAACTAAATTACCGATATTGAGTATTGAGGGTGAAAGCATGTTTCGATAGCCATTTCGCTACCGCTCACTTATCTCTTCAGGAAACTTCTCACAAACATTTAAAATAAACTAAAAATTGTTGTCCAAACAATAAAGTAAAGACAAAAATCACAGTTTAAGCAAAAACAAAAATAACCAACAATAATTATATTTTTCTATCTCCACTGTAAACGGCTGAATTTTTTTCGACTCTTCTGTACAGTTGAAGGATGATAAAAATAAAAAATCATAAAATACTACGCTGGGACACGGTTTTACAGGAAGAATTCTGCTAGAAAATTTTTAAGATTTCAGTGTAACATAGATGTTAGTAATATGCTTTTGCTAAGTTCTGACCTACTTATTAGTAGTATAAGACTTACCTCAAAATAAAGGTCATTACCTCTTGCGAAAGAAGCAATTTCTTTCATGTTTCCACTTGTACTTAATGCTGTAGAGTATTCACATCCAGAAGAGCTTTTTGAAGAATCAGACAAAGGACAACCATAGCAATCATTATCATCCTAATGTAAAGCAGAAATTGTTTTAAATAAATTACTTACAAATTAAAACAAAATTTAGCGTTACGATTATAAATAAGTTATTACTATGAATACAAATTACAAAAAATATCTTTTAAATAATATTTTTGGGACGCGGAAAAATTAATATTTATGGGAAATCGCCAAAAAAAAACCATTAAAATAAATGTTTCACTAGGATACCAACCACTTGTAATCAATGGTATATTCATAATTATAGTTCAAAGTCGACTCTTGTTAAAGTATACTCTAAAATAAAAGGCTCTTATTATCTTTTCTGCTTTCATAGTCAAAAATAGAGTATACTTTAATTTGATAAATGTTTTATTACAATTTCTAAACAAACATTAGAAAAAAGTAACCTTGTTTTTATTTTGCTCACTTTGGTATAAAAATCGGATATAGTGTATTGTGTTCTTAAACCAAATATAATAATTTTGGAAAAATGAGTTAAAAACAGCTTTAGCTATTTTTAAATTTAAAGTTGACTTCAATGCCAAGAGTATATTTTAAATTGTCTATAAATGAGTTCGAGTCGACTCTAAAGTAAAACCGACTTTAGTTCCCTTAAAGTATACTTCATTTTAACTATGAATATGGACCTATGACTATAGAGGATTTTCCTGCAAAGTTTTATTAATCTAGGGACACTGAGTAAATTTTTAGAGCCAATATAAACTAAAAAAATTAATGTCCGGCTTGATTAGCGAAATACTTCTATACGCGGCATCAGCATTTCCAAATTTTCTGCTTTAATTTTTAAAATATTTATAAATATTTATTGCAAACATATTTTTTTAATTCAATTATACCGAAAAGAATTCACAGATATGAAATTTTTTTTTTTTTGATTTTTAGTTAAATTTTTTTTGTATTAAATTTTTTTATTTTTCGAATTAATTTTAATACTTTTTCTGTTTTTATGATTTATATATATAATTTATTTTATATTTATTTACAAAAATGTTAAATGTTATTTAATCCTCTTTTGTTACACTGTTTGTAAATGAGCATTACTTTACAGCCAATCATGCTTATTACTACCTATTTTATATTTTTTCTGTTGCAGTCTTCAATTTAAAAAAAAATTTCGGTAATTTAAAATTTTTTATTTTGGTTTATATGGCACTGATTACTTTAAAATTATGTTGATTGAATCGAAAAAAAAAACGATAGTTAAAAAAATATTTATTTAGGCCCACTGTTTCGTCGAAATAAATTTAATTTTCAACCCTCTATATAAAACAAAATTTCACAGATTTTTTTATTTAAATCAAACTTTATATAAATTTCAATTTTTTTAGCCCACTGTCATATATTTTTACTTTTATTTTACTCACTTTTATTTTAACATTTTTGAAAATTGCAGTTGCATGATGAAGTAATTTGAAAGCATGACGAACTTTGCTGTAGCGTGTTCAATAACAACAAAGATGAAACAAAAGATGATTGTATTGTTTGGGCTTTTGTGCAAATTGTTTGTTGCCACTTGCCTTTAAGTGTACTCTGTGTTCGGCGGCTGAATTGTTTTCATTGTATTTTTTAATTCTATTGATACCCTACAGTATGTAAATAACAAACAACTACTGGTTATACATTTTTTTAAATTATTAAAATAATAACTTATGAAGGACCCTTTGAACCTCTAACTTAATACTTCTGTTCAGTTCTAGATAATTTGTAATAAAGTCAGAGCAAAGTTTCTTCTCTTCTCATTCTCATTTTCATAATCTCAAATTTTTGATGAACACTACAATCAGTTTAGCTGATCTTTGGTGTCATCCTACTACAACTAATAATTTTAGTTTTCGATTTTTATTTTGTTTGTTACAGATTCCATTGGCCTACAGCCAATTCCATTATGTGATATGATATTTTGTTGTTGTTTTATTTTTTTGATTTTTCTTCGGTTACATTGCAAATGGAGAGAAAAGTAGAGAAAAAAAAAATTAGGACTACTTTATAATGCTAAGGATATTGTTTTTCGTTCTTGTTTTTTTTTTTTTGCTTGTATTCTTCAGTGGTAACTACTTTATAGAAAAAAATACAATTTCACTTGTCAATTGTTTGAATAGTGGTAGTTGTGAATGGCATGATGTGTCATGATGGAAATTGAAAATTGCTTTAATTTTGTTTAAGTTTTATAAAAATTTCAATAAAATATTTAAGAATTTAAACAATACTTTTAAAACTTAATTTGTATAGAATATGCAGTTGATAAGAATTTGAAAAACTTTTCTTACTAAAATTGCAGGTAGTCCTCTTCGTAAAGAATATACACAATAACGGACAATAAGCTAGGGTTTTTAAAGCTTATTTAGAATTTCCATAGCTGAAACTAAAATTAATTAGTCGAAAGCAGTGCACATAGGAATTTCTTAAATGTTAATAGTCTTTATTATCTTACTATAAAAATATAATCTCGACCTAGAGTCTCCACACTTTCATACTGATGTGCTTAATCGTAGAGCAAATATTCCGTTTTGCGATGCTGGCCTTGTTGGCTCCTTTCTTTAAACATGTCAACTTTTTTCCAAAGAAAGAGCTGCATTGCTCAAATTATGCACTTGTTATGCGAAGTTTTCACTGAAATGTAACACAAAACCAAGAGAGCCGTAATTAAATACGTCACTTGAATGCTATGGCTAAAAGTGAAAAATTCAACTCAAGAATGTCGTCCCAATAACGCTCCGCGTAATAAGAATTTTGCACAGAGGATTTCTATTATTTAACTACAAGGTTCATTTGACTCAGCAACTGAAGTCAAAAGGCTTCTCAGATTGGGTCTTACCGAAGCATTCAGTCGGGCATTGAATTTGGTAAAAATTTCATTTTTCTTGATGAGGCACATTTTCATTTCGGGGATTATGATAAGAAATAAATTTGGCTCATTTGCTTATCAAAAAGAAAATTTATCAACAGGGAATGAAGGCACAATGTAAATTTTGAGCAGTGGTATCGTGGTCATTTAATGAAATTGGTTCTGAAAACGCCAATTTTTGTCAACGGAAAACACTACTGAGCTATGGCCATCCCTGATCTAGAGAATTATAATATTCATAATATTTAAAAAATCAAATTACACTGAATGCTGCGTTCGTTATTAATTTTAAAATTGAATTCTTATTTCATGGCGAAGCTTTAAACTTCGTCTATTTTTACACTATACAATTTTTTTAAAACATTTTCTTTCTTTTATTAATTTTCTATTTAATTTACAGCGTTATGCGTTATCTTAAAGTAAACATTACCCACAGTAATATCCTCTGAAAACTCAAGCAATACCATATTGCTTATTCTTACTTCTTCTGCTTTACAAACAAACAAAAATTTAATGCTAATTTCATTAAAAATTGCATAGTGTAAATGCAGTATTAAATGGTTTTGGATATTTACCAAATTATAACAAAAAGAGAGAACTCCACCAAATAAGTCAATTTAAGTTTAATTCTTTTCTTTTAAAATAAGTTAATATAAAGCTTTCAAATGTGCAGCTTTTTGATTGCAGTTAGGAGCTCTTAAAAGTCTCTGAAGCCATCTGGGTTTTATCACTTTTGCATACAACTGAAATAATCCTACAGTCCACGATATTATCTCTTCGTTTTGTTTCTTGATCCAATGAGCTTGCTTATGGCAATAAAGGGTGTTTTTTCAAGCCCTTTAAAACTTTATGTTGTAAAAAATAGCAGAAAAAAATAATTGTAATAAAGAATATATGAAAATGTTTTCGGGCACATGGCCACTGCGGCTGCTCATGACAAAGCGCATTCTGCACGTCCAATTTTGGGTCACTTTTTCAAGTACTGCTGGCCGTATGTCACTACTAACACGGACAATGTTGGCGTCCAAAGCTTCAATTGTTGTCTGCTTATCAGCATAAGCCAGTGACTTCACGTGGTCCCACAGGAAATAATCGAAAGGTGTCAATTCGCACGACCTTGGAGGCCAATTGCCATTTATTATCTCGAACTTGTCGTCAAATTTTAATTTCAATGACTCTAAAGTTGCAGTCGCCGTATGGGTCGTAGCGGCATTTTATTGAAACCCCATTTTGTCCTGATCAATGCCATCCATATTTTCAAATAAAAAATCATTAATCATAATGAGCGGTAACGATCCGCGGTGCATTTTTTCGATGCAATTGAGTCTGTAGGATATGTATGTGTTTTGTCTTACTTCATATGCGGCTTATGCGGCTTATGCTTATTAACAAACCCGTTAAGCCAAAAATGAGCCTCATCGCTGAACACAATTTGGCGATAAGACAGTAGGTCGGTTACTAACAGCTCCATCGCCCAGTCGGCGAAAGAACGACGCATGTAATGGTCTCGTGGCTTTAATTCCTGCACTATCTGGATCGCATACGGGTGTAGTCTAAGATTTTTGTGCAAAATTTTCCACGTAGTGGACGGGCAGAGCCCAAATTCCTGCGACCGAGACAATGAATCGACAAATTTGGATCTTATTCCACACTTTCGTTTACAGCAGCGATATCTTTTCAGTACGCACATTCCTTTGAGGTATTGGTGTTGTTGCGTCCACTAGAGAGTGTGTGCTGCGAAATCTGTCCACAGTTCGACGGATGCTCTGCTCAGACGGACGATTTTGTATTGCTTAAATTGAATACTGATTTTCAAAGTAAACTTGGTTAAGTTGATAGCGTTGTTCAAGCGGGAGTCTATCAATTTATAATGATTTGCTAGAGTTTACTGAAAAAAATCAGAAAAAATTTTTTATCGTAATTTAATATTTAGTGTTATTTTTTATAATTTAAAGTTCTATCGGGTTTAAGAAAATACCTGATAGCTTTCCGAAGTTAATTTTCTGGCAAAGCTTTATACCTAAAATCGCCGCTTGATTGTTCCCAGTTCGGTTTTTCGGTAAAAACTTTAATAGTTAAATGAAAATTGACTTATTTTCGTCTTCTAAACATTTTTTCGCATACATTTGTCAATAATTTGTCTTTCTAAATTGTTTAGAAATTTAATTAAAAATAAACCAAAAAAGGCGAAAATAAGTCAATTTTCATTAGTTTACAAGATCGATGGTTCAAATCCTGATTGGGAAAAAATTAAAAATTAAATTTAATAATTTTTAAAAGTTTTATCGCAGAACGTTCAAAATTTTTGATAAAATCTTCTTCTCTTAAAGTTTTATTACAACAAAAATAACAGTTTTTCACAGCTTTTAACTTTAAAGCTTTAATTAAATTTTTGTGCACAATCTTCTTTAATAAGCAATTCTTAAAAAATAAAATATTGATGCTGAAAGGTATAAGGAATACTGAAAGATAGTTCTGGTAACATAAAGTTCGTTGAAAAGCTTTAATAATTTAAAATAAAATTAAAAGCTTTATAATTTAAAAAAAATTTTACAACAGCTTTATTTTAAAATACAATTTAAAAAAGCTTCATGCAACAAATTCTTTAAGGAAAGCTTTCCTTTGACACTCTGTTAAAAATTATTTTTTTTCTCAAATATTAATTTTTATAAAATTAATACTAAATATTTTTGAACCCAATGATTTCAATTAAATAAAATTTCTCTGTTTTACTTATCTCTTTGCAGGTGAGTAAATAAAAAATTTTGTATGTATAAAACTGAAGTACATTCCAGCAAATAGAATTATTCATTAACTTTTAAATGTAAGTATAAAATAAACAAATATTTAAAAAAAAAATATTTAAAATGTAAAATAAAATCAACAGGACAAAAAAGGACATATGTATGTACATTGAATACAAAAATGTTGTATTTTTCATTTATATTGTTAAATAAATTTTCACACTTATCGACACTTTTTTCATCTTTTAACTCTTATTATTTTTGTGTGTATTTCTTATCTCTAAAATATCATGTTTACCATTCTTTCATCTTGTTGTCCTTCTTTAACTGTAATTTAAGTCTGCAATATCCTGTTTGGTATAAAATCTCTCTTCTTCAAACTCTTATTTTAAGTGTCTTTCTGTTTTCAAAATATCACTAGAGTGTTAAATAGAAAAATACAATAAAAAATTTGTATTTCAGTCATATTTGACTTCTAACAAAAAAAAGAGTGATAATAAATAAAGTTTGACAACAAATCAAAAAGTCCTTAACAAAAGCCACAACTAGACATACACAGAGCCATGCGACAGTTGCTATCTTGAAGAAAAAATAATTCTCTAGCTCTAACACAACACCCACATATTCATACATCCAAACACAAATACACACTAACATTCCAATACATTTATAGTGTGTTTTATTTCCTTTGAATAAAGAGGGCAAGTGTGTTTAAGTTAAAACTGAACAAAATGGGATAAAAATCTTAAAAATTCTTAAGTCTCAGTTTAATATGGTTATTCAAGTCAAAATCTGAACTATTATTTTTTGAGAATTTTCGTAGTTTATTAGCTTTTCTTTTTTTTTTTTGCTTAAATCTTTGTTTACTTATCCTTTGATTTAAGTGAACAAAAATTTGTTGTTATATTTAATAGAGAAAAAAATAGAAGATGTATAGCAAAATAAATAAAAATATAAATTTTTGACCAAAATTGATTGGTTTGTTTAATTATTCTTAATGGAGCCAATCAAGTAAAACAAACGTTATTTTATGTATACATTTTTAAGGACTTAATAACTAGAGGAGACAGACAACACACATTATTTTAAATGATTTAGTTTTTAGGAAAATGCAAAACATCTTAAAACCAATTTATTAAAATGCTAACAATGTTTAAGAAATAATTTTTAAATGAAACAGTACTTTCCAAAAAGTACTTTTTAATTCAAAAAATCTTTTAACAAGGCTATTAAGCATAAAGATTATATTTAAACTTGTATCTTTTTCAAAAGTACTTTTTAAATAAAAAGTACTTTTTTTAATAAGTACTTTTTAAATAAAAAGTAGTTTTTTTTTATTAAAAGTGCATTTTTATTAAAAACATAAAAATGATTTTTATCTATATTTACTAGCAAAAATATTATTAGTAGAACTACACTTTTAATAAGAAAAACATTTTAACCAAAAGTACCAAATGAATGATATAAAAAAAAACAAAGATACCACATTATTAATAATAAAAACAAAATCGATTTTTAAATAAACGACAGCTGCTAACGAGACAAACCTGTTTTTTTTTATCCCTTGTTCTATGAAACGTTAATTTTCAAAAAAGATACCTTTTTCAATTTAATGTTATTAGGTGTCTATTTAACAAGAAACTTTTTAAAAGATAATTATTAATTAAAAATTAGTTTTTAAAGAAAATTAGGTTTTTAACAAAAAGTACCTGTCAGTATTATTGATAAATTAAAGGGATATATAATATAAAAGGTATAGTTATAAAGAAAAAACTAATTAATTTTTGTTAATAAAATCCCATTTTTTAACATATGTACTCGTAAAATTTGTAAAATTTACTAAAAGTAAATAAGTAAGGGTATTCACGATGGTTATTGTGCAAATTTGCATATTGTAAATTTGCTGTGCATATAAAGTAGTTTGTGGGCGTACATTTTTGTAAAACGTTCATTTTTGTAAAAAACATTTTTTTTTGTTTAAAAAATCTGACAACTAATCAATAAGCAAAAATAAATATACAAAAGAATTCAAGACATAAAATTAAAAATTTTTATTTGCTATTTATCAATTCCTAGAAGCAGCGAGAAAGAAAAAATGCGCTGAATTCCCTTGACCATCTTTTATTTGGTTTATCTCTTGTTCTTTTTTTAGCCTTGTAAGCTTTATAATTATATTTTGGAGAACTCATTTTTAGCAGTTTAATTTTTAATATAAATTTTTAATTATATATTTTTTGCTGCATATAGTGCTCACAAACAATTTTTTTTTTTAATTTTTCTTTTCAAAAATAAAGGGTCATCCAAAAAACGCGCCTACATGTTTCTTTGAAATAAAACACAAACTATTTGCCATTTTTTCAAGCTGTTTTTTTTTATTAAAAGTATGATCCATTACAATTATAAGTGGAATAGAATATCATTCAAATGTCCACCATGACTGCGTCTGCAGACATCAATCAGAATATCGAAATTTTCAATGACTTTCCGACATGTTGTGGTGTTATTTCACGAATTGCAACTTGAACGTTGTTCTTTAGATCATTAATTGCTTGTGGCTTGTTAGCATACACTCGAGGGCCAATTGAAATCTGCATTTCGTGAAATTACACGTTGAGGAAATTTTGATCGCAAAAGCGTAATGTTTTCTCGAGTTGTGTGACATGTAGCACCGTCTTGCTGGAAATAGACGTCAGACACATCAATATGATTCAACTGTGTCCAGAAAAAGTCTCTCAACATTGATTGGTATCGCTCAGCATTCACAGTAACAGCATTTCCAGCATCATCTTCGAAAAAAATGGCCCAATGATTCCATTTGCGCAAAATGCACGCCAAACAGTAACTTTTTGTGGGTGTAGAGATTTTTCATGAATAACACGAGGATTTTCATCACCCCAGATACGACAATTTTGCTTATTGACGAATCCATCCATTTTGAAATGAACTTCGCCACTAAACAACATTTTGCTTGAAAACAATGGATCTGTTGTTCGTTGTTCAATAATCCAACTAGCGAAATTACGACGTTGTAAATGGTCTCTCTTTCAATTCCTGGGTTAATTGAATTTTATAAGCATGTAAATGCAAATCTTTATGCAAAATCCTCCATAAGGAGCCATAAGATATGCCCAATTCTTGCGAACGACGCGAAATTGATGTTGTCGGTTCATTTTCAACACTTTCACCAACAGCAGCAATATCTTCATTTGTGCGTACAGTTTTTTGGTCTTTCACTTTATGTCAAAAAATTTTATTTACTTTATTTCGAAACTGAGCAAATATGCACAACTTTTGTTGCTCAAGGTTTTTTTTAGTGCAAACGAAGTAAATTAAAGTAAATTTCAAATACGTACGTTGTACTGATAAAAACGATGCATATTTGCTCCAATTTGCACTGTTTGCGCAGTTTGCACTACCCATCGTGAAAACCCTTAGTATTTTTTTTTTGTTTATTTAAAGATTAAATATTTAGTATTTTTTTTTTAATAAAAATTACCTGGTTAATACACAGTGTTAAAAATAGCTTCTTTAGTTAAAAGCTTTTTGAATATAAAGAGAACCCTGTAGTAAAATTAAAATTTCTAAAAATATCCTTTTAGACTAGAATTTTATTTAGAAAATTTTTTATTGATAATAGTTGTTTACGTATAAATATTTTTACTAACAGTTACTGCAGTGGTCTCGAAGTCCTTTTTTAAATTGGCTAAAAGCATACAAATTTTTGTATATAAACTGCATGACAGGCCACGATCTTACTTAAAAAATGGGCAGATTTGACCGAATGGTTGTGCAATTAATAATAATAATAATTTTAACAATTGATTTTGTTGTTTTTTTTCAGGTAAGGATTCTTACTTTTATTTACATATTCATCCAAAATTCTACACACATTCCATGATATTTTATCGAAAAATATTTATTCATCTTGGCTTACTACTGAATCATTTTGCAAGTCTTTGGTACAACTATGAAAAATCAAAGCCATGGATTCTTGACAGAAGAGTTCTAACTTTCGATTCCACGGTTTTATTGAAAGTGAGGATATATAGTGATCTGATGAAAACAGCATCAGGTGACGAAGGTCTTTTTGTTACTTCACCTCATTATTTTTCGAGCATGATGTTCTCTAACATATCTTATGTCTTTGTTTCGAGAATCGACCGCTTCCTCGAATAATACTCCTTTAGGCTGGGCAGCATTTTGAATAATGTAGGCACGAGTCTTCTATTTAAGTTTTCATTTGCGCCAGTTATTGAGGCTAAACATGGTTGTTAGAAAAATCTTCTATGTGGACGGTCCGTCAGCCAAATCTACTTCCAAAAACAGCGACGACGCTACTGGAAAACCAAAGAACTCATCCAACCCAGTCTTACATTTAGACCCAAAAAAAACTTTTTGTTCGATTTACTGTCGCCCACTTTTGCGATAGTATGGTAACGAAATTCCGAGCTGCTTATTTTACTGTTTATCAATTTTGATGAACATTGATGCCATTCGAAGAAACGATCTTTTTCGCGCTAAATTTGTCATTAAGACCATTGTGTATCGTTATTATTATCATTTTCATTACCACCAACATTATTATTGTCACTATAATTATCATTTTTATTAAAGGTATTATTACCAGTATATAAGTATAGTTAGCATTAATGGTATCATTATCGTTGTCGCTTATCATTACCACGTTTAAGTTGTAACTATCATTAACATTATTATTTTTAATTTTTAAATAATGCATTAATCAATTATTTTTCCGATACATATTTTTTGCATCAATCTTAATGACTACACATTTTTGGAAAAAAATTGTTTATTTCATTTTCTTTGCAACATTATCTCTTATAAAATATGAGTTAAGTGGCTGATACATCATTTAAGATTTTTCTTAACAGCTGATTTAATTAGATGGATATACAATTTACGAGTATTTATACACACAAACGCAAACAAACACACAATTTGGAATTCCTAAAAACATTTCAATCATTTTAACGTTTCACACGCGTTGTCATCTACAAAAATAAACATTTTTAGTAACAACAACAATAATAATGCGTTAAGGAGAAAAAATCTGCTCGTTACAGCAATGCATCAATGTCAACAGCAGCAAACACAACTAAACAAGAAATCGTTAAAAGTGCATATGTGTGTACAACAAAAAACATACATGTATTTTTACATAAATTCGTATATAAATGTATGTACATCAATATGTATGTGTAAAAGTAGGAAAACTAAAATTAGAAATTTGGACGGTATAAAAAACTTCAGTTAATAGGTTTTGCAACTGAGACGAGATTTTTTTATCTCTGGCCTTATCTTTTAAATAGGAAAATGATTAAATTTTAATTAACAAATATTTCTTGCAAAAAAAAAAAAACAAAAAAAAAAAGATTTCATTTGTCTGTCTATAACGATTCAAATTACATTAATTACCCTTATATTCCCTTATATTCCATCTCTAAACTTTATACTTGTTTAACTTTTCAACTGTCTGACAATATACATCAAGTAAGAGCAATGATAGGGCCGTATTATATACTTGCTGTTGTAGTAGACTTTCCAATCAGGTTCTTTGTAAATTTCAACCGTCTGTCTTGAACCTTTATAAGCAGTTTGTCCATATACATCAGATTTCACCAACTCTTGTAAAACCCTTCTTATTATACCATAGTGGTTGACATTCGGTCTAATTATTAAATGTTTGTATATAACGGTTCAAAAGATATGGCCATATAGGTTAAGTGATAATAATTTTCAAACTTATTGTTATAGTGGACTTAGCAATGCTGGCCCCTTGAAAGTTTCAGCTATCTGCCTATAATTGTTCAAAAGTTCGGCCATATATATCAAATTACATCAACGATTGGAACACTTTTTATTTCCACCACCAAATTTTTCTCTTGTTGTTATAGCGGAGTTAGCAATACAGGTTCGTTGTAAATTTGTTCAAGAGTATGGGCACATACATCAAATTAAATGATCTACTGTGGCACCCCTTAATTTATAATTTTAAATATTAATACTTGTTTGTATAACAGTTATAGTAATCGACATTCTGTACAATTTACAAGCCATTGTCTATAACGGTTCAGAATATAGGCCCCTATAAGTAAATTTACATCAATTATGGAACCACCCTTTAATTTCTAACTTCAAATTACTTGCGTTATTGTAAGCTTATCAGTACAAGGCTTATCAATACATACACCAAATAGTTGAGATACTATTGCGTGACCCTTTAATTTTTTAAATCTTAATTTTAAACTTGTTATTATAGCGGAGTCATCAACACAGGTTGCTCGAAAATTTCAACTGTCTGTCTACAACGGATCAAAAGTTTGACAACATATATACAATTACATTAACTATTGGGGCACCCCTTAATTTATAAATTTAGTAATCGACAGCCGTCCGTCCTTGAGGGGTTAAAAGATAGGCGCATATAGGTCAATTTACGTTACCTTTTTGTAATTGGGAGCAGTCATTTTAAATATTAAAGAAGTGGCTTTTGCAGTTCATAGTATACGCAAAGGCATGTATGTTTTATCGAGACACCCTTTATTCTTTAAGATTATGAACTGCTTTTAAAATGAGACTATTCTGCAAGCATAATCAATCAACTTTCAAAAAAAAAAATTCAAAATCGGTTTAGAAATGATTAAGGTCTGCAGGCATTTGAAAAGAAAGCAACATTCAGGCCAGTTGATCCTTCTTTTTTGAAGACGGTTAATAATAACAATATACAATGTACAATAAGCAGGCGGCCCATTTAATGTACCGAATCCTTCTTGTGAGAAGCTAAGTCGCCTTAAGTTGTTCTTTGCTTCCCCCAGATCTGGTAACTTTCTACGCTCTGTCATTCTTCTACCATAAACATACTTTCGTTATGGCATAGTTATCTCTGCACCTTTTAATTCTTTTCTTTTTATTCTTCTCTCTTATATGTCGCAATAGTCTTTTTTAATCAACTCCTTTCTAATCTAGTCTATTCTAAGTAATTTTACTATACACAACTCAACCCTTAATTTATTTACTTAAGCTTTGTTGGCAGGCTAGTTTCTAGCTTACGTAACCCTGTTCTACTTTACTAAGATTTGATCTACTCTATATACACGCTGAAAAAAACATGTTCGTAATATGGACACAATAACCATATTATGTTCTTTGTAACAATTTATAGTTGTGAAGAACCAATTATAGTTGTTTTTACCAACACTTTAGTCACGACAAACACTTTTTGTTAACTTTTAACGATTATATGGTTACTGTGCACAAAAACTGCAACCTGGTTGGTTTTAACTGAAAAAAATTTATTATTAATCAAAGTATAGTTAAAAGCAACAGAATAATGTTTTCGCTAAAAAGTATTTTGTCCTAGTTCTTGAGAGTTTAGTAATTTTTCTGGTAGCTAATATTTGAAATTGTGTTGTATTGTTGAAGAAAGTGAAAAAATATAAATTTTTGAACAAAATAAATAATTAAAAATAATAAGCAAAATATGAAAACAAATAAAAAGAGAACCAAAACAGTTAAAAAAGTTGATGTAAATATGTATGTACTTTAAGCATATGAATCTTTATTTTTTAGTTTGAAGAACATTTGTGAAATCTTTTATTAGGGCTTATGAACTATATTTTTATATAAATGATTATTGTAGCCTATGATCTAAGCGTTATTATAAGCAAATCGTTAATAAATAAAACAATAATAAGTCTTTTATATCAGGAGAATTTTGCACTTACGAGATTATATTATAATTCAATCATATAACATGACATTTTCAGCTACATTATTATATTTTTATTTAACTATTTAATGTTTATATGTGAACATAATTATGTTTATAATTTAGACAATAATATAGATGCAAATGTAACAATACTATGTTTTAATAGCAACCAAATAATGTTACCATAATATGTTGCTCTTAGATTATGGTTACCTCAACCATGTCTTTTCTTTACGTGTAGAATTTAAAACTCTACACTTCTCAACGATCTATCTGTCTACTGTACTCTATTGATTAGTACTTTGGTTTTTCCTTCCATACTCTACTCAACACTACACTAGTCTTGTTTACACAACTATAGCCGGCTTTTCTACAGACTGCTCTAATCTAGTTTGCTATATTCTAGTAGTCTAGTAGTCTATGCTACTATACTTTTATCTGTTCCACTTTATTGTTTTCTGTTTTTCTGCCCTTAGAGTTTACAAATTAAAGTTATCGTAATATTTTAAAATTTTACTTAAAATATTATTTGCCTCATCTACATAAATAATTATACCCTTCTCAACAAAATTACCTCATGTTAGAATTTATAACTTATTATTAAAACCTGGTTATGTGGTAAATAATTGAATATTAATTGAATATTATTTTTCTTTAAATGACAATTTGCATTTAATTTTCTAATTATTTAATTGAGTAATAATGTCCACAACAACTTAATATATATTGCTCTTTCTTTAACTTTAACCATTGAACATAACCAAACCTAATAATGAACATCATAATTATAACATTAATTATCATTATGTGTATTAGGAGAGATATAAAATACTAGATTCACCCCATTAAATATTGGATGCAATTATGCAAAAAGACATTAAATTTTATACATTGTAAAACTCAATGGTCCAATAGTAATCTGTAAAGTATAAAGATAAATTAAAGGGCTGTTTCAAATTATAAACTATTCAAAATGAAAAGGGCCTTTATTTAATTAATTAATGACTCTTGAAACTATCATTTGAAGAGTCCTGGCCATCATTTAAATTTTGTATTTATTTATTTTCATTTCATTCATTCTAATACAAAGTCTTTATGAAACTACATTAAATCGCGGTGAAATTATGCTCCTTAAGGCCCTATTTATTAAATTGTATAATTTTTTATAACATCCCCTACTTGGCAGTTGGTAGACAACAACAAAAAAAAACTGAAGTATAAACATGCAAACTTGTAGTCGTATTAGCCACATTTAATGATTCACACAACATTCTAATTATACGAATACTATTGAACAGCCAACCATGGTGGTCATAAATAGAGAGAAAGACGGAAAAGGATATGGACAGACAAATGAACAAACAAATGAACAAGTCGCCAAAGACAGACAGAACGACCATACAACCAAAACCAATAATCATTACGACGATCAGCGTCATCACTATTATGCATACGCACATATTCACGTATTTGTTTGTTATTTTTTTAACATTCGTAGGCACATTTTAACCACATTTAGTACGAACGAATTTAAATCGAACCACTTCAATGTTATTGTCATATTTATAGCAGTGCGTAACACAAAAACAAATTGAGCACATACATTGTTAGCTACAAATGCGTTCATATACAAACTCATTATGTTATAAAGCGTTTAAATTTATTTGTGCGTGTGTTTGCTTGTGTGCACATGTCATTTTAATGCACAAGCAAACATACATACTTAAGTAAAGACAATAGTTTATGACCACTTATTATGCACAACATGCCTGCCTGGTCATGTTTTTAGACAGCGACTGTTAAAAAAATAGCAATTAGAAAGACAATTTATTAAAAAAAGAAATAAAAGTACTTTTTTATAGGTTTTCGTTCAAAAAAGAGTTGCATTAAATGCTACTTTGAAAAGGATCGTTTTTAAAAGGTTTTTTTTTTAAATTTGCTCTTTTAAAGGCTTCCTATTTTAATAAAGTAGTTTTTAAAGGATACTTTTCAAAAAGTACTTTTTGAAAGGTACTTTTCAAAACGATCTGTTTTTTTAAGATTTTTTCTTAAATCTCTTTTAGAAAATTTTTTTTCTAAAGGTACTTTAACAAAAATGCAGGTATTTATTATCTGTTTTTGGTGATAGTTAAAAAAAGTACTTTTTGATAAACTTGAAATAGATTAAAGCACCACTTTCTGAAAAAGAATTAAAATTATATTTTCAAAGGCGATAAAATAAAAAAAAATCTATTTAAGGGAAATATTATTAAATGCACATTACTGTAGGGAAATTATTAAGGTACTTTATTGAAAGGTACTTTTTAAATGTCTTTTTTAAATGGTTCTTTTAAAATGTCTCTTATTTAAAGCTGCTTTCTTAAGGCCTTATTTTTATTTTTTTTTGAAAACCGCTTTTTTAAAAAGTACCGTTTTATTATCTTGTGACAGTACTTTTTAGATATTTTTTTTATAAAAAACTTTAAGGTGCTTTTTTAAAGATATTTGCCTTTAAGATATGCTTGTTGAAAAGTAATATATTGAGCTAGACTTTTTTGAAAGGATTAAAAAAGTACGCTTTTGAAGGTATATTATAGACTATTTATTAATACGAATTTTATTAAAAAAGCTTTTTTTAAGCTGTTTTTTAAGAAGTGTCTTTTTATGTCATTTAAAAAGCCATTCCTTTCAAAAGTACTTTTTTAACTTTTAAAAAGTACTTTTTTTTACTTTTAAAAAGTACCTTTTTTACTTAACAAAAAAGTACCTTATTAAACGTATTTTTTAAAAATTTTCAAGGTACTTTTTTTAAAGGTAGTTTTATTATTTATTTTGTGAAGCAACCATGAATTTAACTATTAATTTAACTATTTTAAGCAATAGAACATTTCTGTTTTGCTTCTGGCTGTAAACCGAAATTTATGTCCAAGTGTTTTGCGTGTTTATGCGTCTGTGTTAGCTCGTATAGTTTAGTACCCAAAGCTTGTTGAATGTTGTGTTGAAATGCATTAGGGGATATTGCAATGGATTTGTATTGTTTTTTTTTTTCTAAACGTATTTTATTGACGTTTTGTTATTGCTTTTTATGTTGCTGTTATTATACGTGTTGCTGCCATTGTGTAAAGCCATCATAGGATAATTTGATTCAATTAAGCATGCGTTCCTATATAATTATAAACATACAATGACATAAAAACATACAAATAAAAAAGAAAACTAGTAAAAAATTTTACAAAAATTTAACAACAAAATGAATTTTTATATAAAAACACATACATACAAAACAACAACTACAAATAGCGGATACATAAAACAAATGTTGTTTGCTTGAAAATTTACAGCAACATTGATAGTGAAAAATCACGATGTTTATACATAGAAAAACTCTCATTTACATTTTATTTTAATGGACGACCATTTGTTTTAAAACATAAAAGATCTTAAATAAATAGATATTTAAAAAAAAGTGAGTGCTTTTAGGATTTTTTTAATCAACTTGATGTGTCCGTTTATTTATTAGTTTGTAAAAGGGTTTTTTAAAATAGTATTGTTTTAGTATTCATGACTGTTGAATAGCGCTTTTGTAATATAGAATATTTGCCTGCTTTATATTCGCTACGAAGTATGTCTCACACATTTAATTTAATTTTTGCAAATAAAACAATAGATTGATATCTTTTATATGTATTTAACTTGTTTTTTTATTAATCCATAATTTTTGTTTAAAGTATTAAATTTATTTTTAATATTATCCCTATAGATAATATTGGGTTACGTGGTCCATTAAAACTGAAATGGACTAGCTACAACATGGTCCTATGTAATGCAGTCAGGGACCATGTCATTTTCCAACAAAAGTTTGTTGTTAAACGACAAGTGTTCAAGTTTTAACGATTACATAAAGTGTTGCCAAGATCTGTACAAACGCTTTTTTAAGGGATTTTTGAAAAAAAAATTTCTATAAGGAAATTTTATTTTTAATGTACAATATTCGAGCGTTCTTTAAAAAGTTCATTTAAAGAGGCTTTTTTCAAAGTTCTTTATTAGAAGGTACTTTTTAAAAAGTGCTTTTTTAAAGTACTTTTCTAAAACTAATTTTCTTTTAAAAGTACGTTTTTATTTAAACGACAGAGCTATGTAGAATATATATATATATATATATATATATATATATATATATATATATATATATATATGTAAAAGTACTTTTTCAGAACTTTTTTTTTAAAATATTCTTTTTAAAGGACCCTTTTATATTTAAAAGAGTCTTGTTGATTATCTTTTTTTTAAGGTTTTTGGGGGTTCGCTTTTAAATTTTCAATTTCTTAAATGTGAGTTTTTTTGCACTTCTTATAACTTAATTTTTTAGAGAAAAATTTTTAATTCAGAACCTCTTCAAAATTATTTATTCACTGGCTTTATTAAATAATATTTATAATTTTTTTAAAGAGGACCTGTTTTAAAAAATAAATTTTTTTAAGTTTCTTTTTAAAGCAACTTACTTTAAAAACACAATATTTTTCAAACGATTACGAGAGCTGCTATATATATTTCTGGCCTGGCAACACTGAGTGCTGCCAAGTGCAATCTGACATTTCCATTGGAAAGTTTGTCATTTTTAAGCATAATCGTACTCAAAACGTTTTGACGTACGACCATTTTTTGTGTTGTTTACAGGGACTTGAAAAAATTATTATAGAAAAAAACAGAATTAACTCGTGAACATTTTCGTGCTATCATTTTTCACAACTTTCGACGTGGATTATCATGACAAGAGTGCATTGATGAACTTAAATCTTTGTATGGCGATGAAGCACCATCCTATAGCACTGTGAAAAATTCGTATAATGAATTTAATCGTGGCCGAAGTTCGCTCAAAGACGAATTCCGTGAAGGTCGTCCAAAAACGGCTGTTGTGCCAGAGAACATTGATGCCGTGCGTGAACTCATAATGCAAGATCGACATGCGACATACCGAGAGATAGAGACATCCTTGGACATTTCTTCCGCCAGCATACATTCGATACTGCATGAACACCTGGCCGTAAAAAAGGTTTGTTCTTGTTGGATCCCGCACAATTTGAAAGTCGCTCAAAAAAGGCTCGTGTCGATTGGTGCAAAGAAATGTTGCAAAAATACGATTGCGGTGCTTCCAAAGACGTTTATAAGATCGTCACAGGTGACGAATCATGGATCTATGCGTATGAGCCCGAAACGAAACAACAATCGACCGTGTGGGTCCTCAAAGACGAGCAAAATCCAACGAAAGTTGTTCGTGGAAGAAGCACTTCGAAGCAAATGGTTGCCTGTTTCGTCGGCAAAACTGGTCATGTGGCGACTGTTCCGCTTGTGCAACGTAGGACGGTCACTTCTGAGTGGTACACTACAATTTGTTTGCCTGAAGTCATCGGAGAAATTCGAAAAACCAACAAGAGAAGACGAATCATTGTTCACCATGACAATGCGAGCTCTCACACATCGGCTCAAACCAGAGCGTTTTTGACCGCCCAAAACGTCGAATTAATGGGTCATCCGCCGTATAGCCCTGACTTGGCACCTAATGACTTCTTCTTGTTTCCGCACATCAAGAAAAAAATACGTGGTCAACGATTTTCGTCGCCAGAAGAAGCTGTTGAAGTGTTCAAAAACCGTGTTTTAGAGGTGTCTCAATCGGAGTGGAAAAAGTGCTTCGACAACTGGTTTGAGCGCATGCAAAAGTATATAAATCACGCTGGAGAATACTTTGAAAAACAATAAAACCATTTTTGATTATAAATATTCGCATTTTCACTATTAGGCCAGAAATATATAGAGCAGCCCTCGTATTTAGTTTATTTCAAAATCATTTTCTTTTGTTTATTAAGTTTTACGTTGAATTCTACGTTTTTATAAAACGCTGTATGCAATAAATCAATCAATTTCATGTTTAACCTCATCACGATCCCACACACTCATTGTTATATTTTTTTACATGAGCGAGTAAGTGTGCGTGTGTGTGATTTCAGCTGAGTAAAGGCAATAAAATTTATTTTCCTTTTATATAATTTTTTTAAGATTTTCCTTTTCCTAGGAGCAGCATCATGTCAGTCTTATTTGCTGGCAACCAGGAATAATAGTAAATTATAACACTGGGCATGAACAGGAAAATCTCACATAAATCCTTCAAGTTTCATCAAGAACAAAACATCCAAGCGAAATAGCAGTTTTTGACGTTGTTTGGTAGATTGTTTTTATTTTGGCGACATTAGAATTTGAAAAACTAAATTTGTAAAACTACAAGAAGCAAGAGTTTCTTTCAAGGAAGTTAATTTGGTTTTGTGTTGAATTGTTTGTTTTGAGTATTTGGTACTTTTTCATAACAAGGATGGGCGACAATATCAGATGAAAATATTTTTTTAGCAGCAGTGTATTATAGAAAGACTAAAATATTAAATCATTTTTGTTAATTTAACTTTTGCATAGATTTTTGTTTTATAAAAGTCAATTTCCTTAATTCTTGCTAAATACGTTTTAAATTTGCTTGTGTGAGTGTCATTTGCTCTCAGTTTTGCTTGTTTAATCTTAACTTAACAATGCATTTTTACTCATGAATTTATAATCAACTCAAATTTGAAATCTTGTTTTTTTTCTGTTTAAATCAACAACAAAAGAAAATTATTTTCATTTGTCATAATGACAAAAACTCATTTCTTATTTAGTTTAGCAATTTTTCTATGGGATTTACTAACAAGAATTTGTGTTGTTTTGCACAAAAAATAATCTTTCAAAACAACACACCTGAAAATGGAAATAATCTCTGCATTGTTTTTAGGAATTGATGTGTAAATATAAAATCTTTTCTTCTTGCAGATTAGAAAAACTGAAATTTAAAAAAAAAAACATGAATTTGAGACAAAATAAAAATAGAAAAAAATGAAAGGATTCTAATTCAAAAAATAAAATGAAATTTTAAATTGAAATTGAAATGAAAATTTGGCAAACAAACAACAACGTATTTAGTATTTAATGCAACAACAGCAGCAACCAAACAGATAAAAAGGATTAACTTGACTAAAATAAGGAATTATTCTAAACAAGAATTTAAATCTATGGACTAATGGAATGACAGAGGAGATACAAAATTTTCCATACAACAGAAACAGCTTTAAAATGTTTTTTGTTTTTTCTTTTCTTCAACAAAAGTTACCTTTAAAAAATTTATTTTGAAAACAGATATTTTTCTTGTTTTTTTTACAACGATGTCAATGCAATCATTATTTTACTAAAATATACAACAGACACATTATTTGTAAACACATACATATGCACATACTATAACTGTTAGACACGTACATTTATTCTTTTTAAAACAGGCAACCATTTAGAAAAATGTTCACACATGAATACTTTTAAATGTATGACAAATGAAATGAAACGAAATGAATTAGTTTCTATTATAACAAACACATACATACAAACAAACGTACATCAAAGGCAAATAACGTACACAAGAATTATTCGTATTGAGTAGACTTTGATGTTTACCTTTATAAGTATAGAGGGTTTCAAAATTCTTGCTAAATATAAAATTAACTCTATGAGTGTTTTAAATTATTGCTAAGCGAAATAGAAATTAAATATTTAAAAAAATAAAGCAAGTGAATGGTAAATGTTTAACAGAGTGAGGGGTACATACAGGCACCCACATGATTAAAAAACTACACATATTCCGATTTTTTATACCCTTCACCACAAAATGTGCAAAAAGGGTATAACTTTGCTTGGCATTCCGTGTGTAATTTCTACAATATCCATTTTCGAAGCAATGAAGTGTATTTATACTGACTTCTTACGCTTAGCGAAGTCAATTTTGTGATGTCCGTCTATCCCCCCGTGCTAGTGTTGAAATCAAGCTTGCCGAGGCACTAGATTAGTTAAAGAAAAATAAAATATGTCAAATGATTAGACAGAATGTTGAAAGAGGTGTAATTGGAAATCAGCATAATCGGTCCATGTCATTCGAGGCAGCAGGCAAAACACCACGCTTACCTCTAAATTTTTCATGTCATTTGGAACAATGAAGTAACTCCAATCAAAAAAATTAATATATATGGCGCAAAAGAGACTTAAAAATAAAAAAAGCATTAATTAAAAAAATGGCGCTTGCCCATATTTTCCCAATTACGGGGCACTAAAATTTTCAAATTTTTTTAAATACCAATGTGGTTATCATTTTAAAACTTTTAAGGACATCTTTAAGGAAATACTAAAATTTAAAAAAAAAATGCTTAACCCATTAAGAGCCGATGGCATTTTTATGTACAATTATATATAGTATATTTTTTTTTATTTTTTAAATCTCTGTCATCCCAATATTTGCTTTTTTAATTTTTCATTCATTTATATAATATTCAAAGTTCAAATAATAATTTAATTTTTTTAAATTAAATTTACATAGATAATTAAGGTTAAATATGATTCGGCATAGCCGAATAGAGCCCTCTTACTTGTTTTAGTATGAAATTATTTTAAATTCTTTTTTAAAACCCCTTTTTTAAATGAATTAATACTTTTCAGTTGGGCTTAAGTTCTTCATAATTTTTATTAATTTTAAAGAATAAAAGGAGTAAAAATTAGATACTAGCAGAATGCAATGCACTTTCTATCTAGTTCGCTAAAATCTTAATAACTATTAATAGGGAACTTAAGCTTAACTGAAAAATATTATAAAAAAATGTAAAAAACTTTTCAATAGGAAAATTTATTATTCGGAATCTTTTTGATTTTAATTTACTTTAATCGTGCTTGATTCTTTCAAATATAAATACATCTATTTCTATTTTAAATTTTTATTTATAAATTATTTTCTTTTTTTATTTAGAAAAAAACCTCTTTGCAAATAAGAAAATTGCCGTATGGATATACTGAGCATATTTTATTTGTGAATTACGTTTTGTATAAAAATTATATTTATTTTTTTTTATTATTTTTTTGTTTTTTATTTTTTGTTTTTTTGTGAAAGGTGCTGTGTTAATAACCTTAAAGGTGCAATCTAGATAAATTGGTTTTAAGTTGTTTACATTCTCTGTAGGACGTAAAGGAAATTATTAAAACTTACTGCCAAGGAAACTAAATAAATCAAAAGAAGTTTGATTATAAAAGCAATAAAAATTTATTAGTTGTCATGATCTTTCAGACTTAGAAAATAAATACTTCCATACATTATTAGCAGTGCCCACGACTTCATCTGCATGTCTTTTCAAATTTTCTTAAAGTTCAAATTTAACTATTTATTCTAGAGTGTGTAAAAAATTTTGCGTCTTTAAAAATAAAGAGTGCTGACAACTCTTCTATTACCGTAGGGACCTTCTCACACGTTCACAGTTCAGAACTGTCACTCATAGGAGGGATAATCCAGTATCAGCTTTCCAAAAAAAAAAATGGTCTCATTGCACTAATGGCTATACATACTTTAAAGAAGTCGGTTAAAAATTAAAGAAATATCGGTCAAGTTGAAATGATTAAAACCCTAATTGTTCAATGAACAAACAAAGAGAGATTATGATAGTTACATAAGCATACGAAGAAATTATTATCTGAAATTAACCTTTAACGAATAAAAAATTGTTTTCCGCTTAAGTTAATTTTTTGTTTTAATTTCTAAACATTTTTTAGAAAGAAAAATTATTGAAAAAAGTATGCGGACGTTTTCCTAAGAAAATAAGAAAATTAGACACCAGCAGACCATAGTGCTGCATTTTTGGATCGCTCATGCTGTTTAAACATCATCTATTTAATAAACTAATTTAATCATAATTAACTTGTTTAGACGAAGTCTACGCACAACCCAAAAATTTCTTTGTTGTTCTCTCTGTAACTCGTCGTTGTAAATTTTCTTATTTTTATTTTTTGTACCAACCTTCGGTATGGCCACGAAATGCCATTTTCATTTTTAATCATTCATACATGTTTCCTCACAACATATAAATAATTTTATTTCATTTAAAATATCCACAGTTTAACTCCTTATTCCATAAAAAAATTTAATTTAACTTAAACTTTATAGAAAAAATTCTTTAATCAATAAAAATTCGATTGATAACGAGTTACTTCTCATAGTCGAAAGAATTGGCATCAGGGCTTGTTTTTACTTTAAAAATTTCATAAAGGCAAACGGACGAGTTTTGGGCTTTAGACATCTCTGAATCATTTTTCTATATATTGAGGCTGGCTAAACTAATAATAACACTGCGATATAAAAAGCGAGTTGTTTTTGCTTTAACACAGTATGTTTTATGTGGACAATATATGGTCTTAACAATGCTAGGCATGATATCATAAAGCTGGTAAAAATATTTTTGATTTTTTGTTTGACATTTCCTGGTAAAATTCATACAGTTTTTCGTGAAAGTAATTGCCCGATTAACAAGAATAAATAAAGTATGATTTTATATTAAGCTAAGGGTTGAAAACATGCCCTCTTCATCCTTAAAAAAAAGAAGAAGAATAACACTGTCACCCAATTTTATCCATAATTGTATCAAATGGTTATAATTTTTTTCAAACTTAACCTAATTACAAATAATTTTTAAATCTAAAAAAATAAATTAAAATAATATCAGAAAATTGCTGCAACTGTGTAGCACCCTTTACAGAAGAGTTTTAATGTGTGTCTAAATAAAATACATTCTTATATTAAAGGTAAAGGTGAATCTTAAAATAAAGAAATCTTTATTTCTATTTCAATGATTTTGTATATTAAGCCTCTGTCTGTTGTATTAACTTTCAACAGAAAATACAAAACATTTGCAATACAAAAACAACAAAACAAAAAATGTTCCTAAAAGCAAGTAAATGATGAAGTGATGTTCTTCCGTTTATTTCTATGATTTTGGGTCCTGGTATCAGAACTAATAGCAAAATTTGTATAACGATAAGAAGAAGAAAAAAACAAGCTAACGATAAATGTCATTTTGAAGGAAATATTTATTATACGAGGATAGCTTAAAAATTAATAAAATTTTATTTTACCTCAAAATACTGAGTAAAAAATAACAGATTTCATTTTCTCGTCTCTTCAATAATAAAGTGCCGAAAAAGGCAACAAAAGTATAACCAACACAATAATTATCGATATACGCTGCATTACAAGCATTCTCCTTCCTCGGTACTTCTTCACAGCATATTCGGCGGCGAAGTAAAATAACTAACAAAATGCTATATCTATCTCCTTTCACCACCTGTTTTATCTCTCATCTATCTCTCGCCTAAAGAACGGTAGCACGGTTACAAACTAAATAGGTATAATTGCCTGAAGTGCTACTTCTCTTTAAAACAAAAATAAGGAGTGCAATTTTAAGACCGAAATGATTACCAGTTACAAAAAGTGTCATTTGTAATTAGTATACTTTGGCAAATCACAATAAATAGATTGAACCTTGAGCAATGCAACCAAGTTATCCAGAATTTACATAGAAAACCAGTTTGTTAATAAACAAAATTGTGGCATATGAATTAAAAAAATTTCCAAACGACGCTTCAGAATCCATTACATCCAGAAAAATAAAAGCATTGATTCTTTATATACGCCGGTGACGTTATTGGACTTTACTTCTTCAAAAATTAAGTCAAAGCCCACGTTACCATCGTGTATAAACAATTATTTTGTTTTGGCATCACTCTGCTGTGGGCTTGCCTATTCGATGCTATTTTAGAGAAAGGTATGGATAATTAATAGACATTTTTTGCCTCCTAATAGTGTCTTCTTGTTAAGATGAAATTTAATATAAATTTTTACAGCTGTTAGAAGTAAATGAAATGTAATAAACGTGTGTTATACTTCGTCTTCTTTTTTAATAGTTGGAGGTCAAGTTTCTGAATAAAGAGTCGAGCAGTTATTATTTCAACAAAAATTATTCGAACATTCAAAGAACATTATTTTTTCGAATAAGTAACTTTTTTTTATCTAAAAAAAAAAATTTATTTATTCGAATAATCGCACAGCCGAATATGTTCCTAAAACTACTAACTGCAAAAATTGCTTTTTAAGTTGCACTTAAAATCAAATAGCAAAAATATGTGTTAATATAAAACAGAATTCGATTAATTTTTTGCGAATAATCGAATATTCGATTAAATTTGTAAAACTAATAAAATTAATAGCTACACTTTTTAAAGTTGTAAAAAAATCTGTTAGTAGTAGAATGTCGTAAATTAACCGTTGTGTCTGTTTCCATAACTTTTTATACAAAATGACGTGTTAATTAATATACATTTATGGTCTCTGGCTTTTTTTGGGTTTTTTTAAAATAAGATTTTACATTTGTAACTTGTAGAAGAAAATTTGTTTTAAGAAATTGTTGTGTTACTTAGTTTCTTTGGCAGTCATTTAAACAACAATTATTAAAACATATAAATTTTTTTTCAACGAATAAATTTTTTTAAATGAAATTAAAAAAAATATTCGATTAATTTTTACCGAATAATCGAATATTCGAATAAATTTTTAAATTAATCGCTTATAAAAATTAATACTTTTACTTTAAAGTTTTACTAGCAATAACATGTTTTAAGTAAGCACTTGTGTCTGTCTGTCTGTTTATATGTGATTAGAAACCTTTGCTGCTAAGCAATCATATATTTTATTAAAATAAATGCGACCTTTTAAACTAAAGCAAGCGAATGTCTGTTGCTAGTAATGACAATATATTTATGGCCTAATAAAAAAAAAAAAATAAAAATTATAAAAACTTTTAATGAAAGTGATTGCATTGAAAAGCTTTCCTATTATATTTCAAATTACACGAATACTTATATTAAGCAATTATTTGAATGTCTGTTAATTTTTACTAGTTATACTATGCTATTATCCCATAACATTTTTAAATAAAAACACAATTTGTTTTTTAATTGGAAAGGCCAGCTGATCAGGAAACCCTTATCAGGATTGCTTAAAAAGCCAAAAACATTTTTCTTTAAGTATAAAATTTTCAAAAATAACATGAGAGCTATTTTTGAAGCCAAATTGAAAAATGTTATTCAGTCATTTATCTTTTAAAAAATTTTATTCAGAAAAATATTAGTTTAGATATTGATGAATCATCAATTTTTGTACAAAGAATTTTTTATTCGAATAATAATAACTCTCAGGACCTGTCATGCCTATAATAACACTATGATTGCTAAAAACGTTATGAAAAAAATTTAAGAAAAATTTTTGTTTTTAATTTTACTTATTTACAAAAAGTAAACCTATTTGAATCTTTTAAAACTGCCAAAGCTCTGCACATGCTGCCAGGGGATATAAAAATATAATTTGATTATACGTATAATACTCTTTCTATTAAAATAATCTTATGTGCAAAATTGAAAATGAACCTTTTAAAAGCTTTTGTATTCTTATTTTAAAATATTTCTACCAGAATTATTCCCTTAAGCTGCACATCTTAAAGGTCTCTTGTGATCTTTTGAAATAAACATTTTAGTGGCTTTTGCTTTATATTGCTTTTATTATTAAAAGTGAAAGATTATGTTTTCTATTGCTACTGTTGCTTTAAGTAAAATAATTGTAGCAAGTCATTGGGGTACTGTTGCAACATTAAATGTTTTTAAGTTTTGCATTTAGCATATGCCTGTTTTCTTTTCAGTTTCTTTTTTCTTAAGAAAAAAAAAATAGTAAGAAAATATCTATTGTTGTGTTATTTTGCATTAAAGTTTACCACATGAAATATTTTGCAAAAAGATGAAATATGCAAAAATATGTAAAGGAAATTATTATTGAGAGAAAGTTTTTTTTGAAGCCTCCTTTATCGAGCTTCGATTGTAGAGTGCACTTTAGCATTAAAGTGTTCTTAGCTTAGAGTAAAATATAAAATTTATAATAACAATGCCTTTTTTAATATTATTGATTGAAAGATCAGAGCCGATTTTTTCTTAAAGCCTTTTTATATATTTCACTGCATTCTTAAGCCTTTGCTTGCTGGCTTGTAGCTTTGTTTATCATTATGATTTTTTTTCTCCTTTCAGTCACTTAAATATGCATTTGCAGATTGTAACGGATATGAGGTAGTGCTTTGCTTTTAATTGAATTGAGGTAAAGTTGAAATAAGCTTTCATTGAGTCCTAAACGAAAATCCCTATGAACTTTATCCAAGTTTTCCGACTGTGACTACTTAGGGTTTTTTTAGTCTTATTGCTTTTTAAATTCTTGTCAGGAGACCATACTTTCTTTGTGAAGAGTCAGAAATACTTGCACATCACCAAGTCCCGCTTCATTCAGCCGGCTCCTAATTTTGGAGAGTCAGGACGTCATTCAATAACTATAGACTTTATTTTGCTTAAGGTAGAGGTCCCCTATTGCATGTAATATGAAAGAGCTAGTGGTGGTTATTCACAAGTGATATACTTTAAGGATCAGTCTCATTTAGGTTCAGCCTACAAAGATCTTTAATATTCATTTTACTCAAAAGTTAAAAGCTGCGGTTTCTTGTCATAATGAAAAAAACTCACATCAGGGTACTTCAAGTGCATTCAAGTACTGTTTTAACCTCTTTATCTTAGAATTGCCTGCGTGACAAGAAATTAAATAGAGACCTCTCACAGTTTCTATTTCTTGATATCCTCTCTCTTGTTGGGTCTAGTGCAGCCATTACCGCAGGTTTTATTTACTGTTAGCAAGCTGTTTATTGGCGTTTTAATATTTATCCAAATGTGGGGAAGAACTTACAGATTTGTTATAAATCTGAATTGAATTTAAGTATTTTTGAATATCATTGCCGCTTTTGGCGCATATCCTGATTTATCACTGGTAAGAGCATGATACTCTCAGAGGAATTTGTTAGGTTCACCTTTCAAACCTTTTAATTTATTCCTGTGTGGTGTTTTTATTGTCCATGATTCCATTCGGTGGGAAAGTATAGAACACATATAGCTTTCAATTATTTGGAGACAAACGTTCATTAATATTACGACTACAAAAGAACTTGTTGATATTTGAGAAAGCCCACTACTCATACTAGTCTGATCTACAAGCTGGATTTATTTTTAATATAAAAATATACATGCAAAATTTATCAACAAATCTTTTTAATAAACTAAAAAAATTTAGTTGTTATAAAATCTACTCATCCCTTCTAAAGCAGCCATTCTTCTTATAACTTTTTCTTCATAAAAATAACTAGTGACAATAAAATAAATATTTAAGCCAGATAACAAGTAAGTTTTATATACAAACCTCAATAAAGTACCATCATCTTTAAACTTTTAAAATAATTTCATATTTTCCTTAATATTTTCTTACCTTTTATATAAATTTCTAGAAGTTTGTAAGTTTCCGCTTAACGTTAAGAATTATTATGCCAACTTTAGCAGTTAAAATGAAAAGTTTGTTAAAATTACAAAAACAACAAAAAAAAAACAACAATAGCATTAGCAACAACATCAAGTACCCTCGAAATTGTTATGAAAAAGTATATATTTAAAACAACTGCTAAACTTTTAGCCAACAACAACATTAACTGCAACAACAATGGGGTGCTTTAGTTTCTACTTTATTTTTATGTTTTCATTTTATTATTTATTTGAACAAAAATGAGTTGTAAAAATTTTTTTTATTGTGTGTAACGAATTTGGTTGGTGCTTCAGATAGATTTGGTTAAAATAAAATAGTAGAGATTTTTAAAAATAAAAATAGATTTCATCTGTCGGTCTAAAACAGTTCAGGAATATAGCCATATACGTCAAATCATATTAACTATTCGGACATCCGTTTATTCCGTCTCCAAATTTTTTAATCGTTTAACCGTTCAACAATTTGGCAATATACATCAAATTAGAGCAACTATAGGGCCACCCTTTAATTTCCAATTTCAAATTATATACTTGCTATTATAGTAGACTTAGCAATCGGGTTCTTCTTTCAGCCATATGTCCATAACGGATCAACAATTCGGCCCCATATTTCAAATTACATCAACTATTGTGACACCCTTTAATTTATAATTTAAAATAGTTATACCTCTTATTACACCAAACAAAGTCATGGGCATTCTGTCTAGTTTTCTAGTGTTTGTTTAAAATATACGACCATATGGACGTTAATTTTGGGAACACCCTTTAATTTCTATATTTAAATTTTAAACTTGTGGTTATAGCGGACTTAGCAAAGCAGGTGCCTTGTAAGTTTCATCTGTCTGTTAACAACGGTTCAAAAGTTCGACCACATACATCAAATTACATCAAGTATTGGGACACCCTTTTATTTCCTAACCAAAATTTTATTGTTGTTGCTATAGCAGAATTAGAAATACAGGTTTGTTGTAAATTTCAAGGGTCTGTCTACAACTATTCAAAAACATGGCTACATGTATCAAATTACTTAAGTATTGGTACACCCTTTAACATTTATAGTAATCGCTTTCTATCCAGTTTTTAAGAGTTTAACTACAATGGTTGAAATAATAGGCTTATATAGTTCAATTTACGCCATTTATGGGAGTACCCTTTAAGTTTTTGATTTATTTTTGTATTACTTTTTGTTATTGGGAGCTACAGTAATACTCAGTCATTTAAGCAAGTGCCCTTTACAGTTCATAATACAAAAAAAAAATTTATTTTGCAACATTCAGACGAATTGATAAACTCCTTCTTTTTTGAAGTCTATTAAAATTATGTTCCCCTGAAAAATTCCTTTCTACAGGTTACGAGTTTAAGAACAAATTTTTGTATAAAATTAAAAAAAAAAATTCTAAAAAAATCTATTTTCAATGATTTCCTTCCAACTCCAATTTTTATACAAAAATACATTTTTTTTGTAATCGCAGTTTTTGCGTAAAATTTAAGTCAGTTAGTCAGACGAACCAATTGTTCCTAAAGGTTCTACTGTAGAGTGCATGGACGATTATTTTTTCCCATGAATACACTCCCAAGAAAAACTTTGAATATTTATGGGATTTTTTTGAAGTGAAAAATTATTAAGAAAGAGTTAAACATAAGATAAAGTTTAAATAAAAAATAATAATATAAATTAAATCTTTTAACAAGGGATTTGCCATAAGCGACAGGTGTATATTGAATGTATTAAATAAAACACAGAAATTGTGGGATGTTCGCAAGTATTTTAATTAATGTAAAAGATCCTTTATAGCAGCAGTAGAATTTATTGACTCTTACTTTTAGTTAGTGTTAAACTTTAAGCATTCGCAATTAATATAGAACTTCGGCTTAAGAAATATCCTTCGAAAAGTTTTACCTGGTCTATGCGATCATATCACTCAAACAGAATATCTGATTCGGGAAAAGTTAACTTCATCATACCATCTTTCTCTTAAATTATGTCGTCATGGAAGAAAATTAAAACAGGTCACTGCTTTTTAAAAACTTTTTCAATTTCAAAGCCAGAGGTTCTACATTGTAACCCTGCTACACATTCTCAAGTCCCATGTTACTGATGTTAGGATACCCAATTACAATTGTCGATTTAATTTTTTACCAAACATTCCCACGTTATTCTTTTTCACCATACTACTACCCATGGTGCCATTCTAATGGGTACCAGTGCTGTATATTCGCACCAGAAAGCCTACAAACGTCCTCCTCCTCGATTTTCATCTTCTTCATGTGTGATTAGAAACAGAAATATGTACCACTAGAAGAAGAAACTTTTATAAGGGAAGACACAATGTTCTTATCTAAACACAGCGAGGGACAAGAACTAAACTGATGGCTAAAAAACAAAATAACGAACGGAAGAAAAATTAAGTTGAGTTAAAAATTCAATGGCCGTCAGTTGAGACATCTGTTTAAATATATAAAAATATTATAATCTTTCAAATTATAATTAAACGGTGTTTTCATTAAAAAAATACCTGAAAATTTATGACATCATGACCTGGACTGTAATCGAGTAACGAATTCCTTCTTGCTTAAGGCATGCTTAACCACCTTAAGATATTCTGGATTCTGGCCTACAATGCGATGATCTCATTTTTTTCTGTAACGCGGACGTACCTTCTATACCACCACAGTATAACCTCGTTTGTAGAGGAATCAGGTTACTTCTTTTTTTTTCTATACCTTTAAGTAGAATAATCTCCCTTATTCTAGTTGTGGGCGTCGTCGTCGTTTTAGTATCAATATCACTTCGAACCAATGACGGCGGTAATTAAATAAAAATTTTGCATTCTATAACATTCCTGTGACGATGTCGACGGTTTATCGATTTTCATTAAACGAAAATGCACATCCCGAAGTTATTTGTTAAATTTTATTTGTGTTTGATACTTTTATGGTAAAATGTTTTTTATAGGTGAAGAAAATTTTTATTTGTTTAATGATGGCCGCTCGAAAAAACATAAACTTATGTTGGAAAGAAAACTTTTTAGGCAGAATTGCAATATTTTTAATTTTCCGGATCGCAAGTAGGTACTTATGTTTTGTTTGTTCTTGGCTCTGCTTCGGCAGTAAATTAGTTTAATTGTACATGACCATTTTCTTAAAGAACGTTTGTCACAGCATGCTCCCGCGGAGAAAGTACAAATTGTGTAAACATTCCCCTGCCAGTGGCTTTTTACTCCGTTTTATTAGCAACCATCTTTTTTCACTTTCAATTTTAAATTACGCCATGCCTTAAAAGTAATTTTACAACTTTTTTATAAATCCCTATTCGATTCTGCCATCTGCTAGTCTTCTAGGCGGACCAAGAGATTTTAGAATTTTTCCAATTTTTTTTTTCCATTTTTCTTTAAAATTGCATTGATTCTTCTGCAATTTTTCCACCAATTTTTCAAATTGATTTGCATTGGTTACCTTCACTTTTTTACATTTTCAATGTTATGTTTGATTTAAATCTCTTTCACTCGTTATGCAAAAAAGCGTCGACAATAAACAGAGTCATGCCAATACGATATCGTCGTCACATTAGTTATAGAATACAAAAAATCTTTGAACAGTAATCGATAAGTGTCAATAACGACAAGCAGAATAACAAATCGAATGCGTCGACACATATCAACGTTGATATGTGACGACGTCGACAACTAAAATAAGGGTGATTATTTCTTTTGAACAACCTTGCTTTCCTTTAATGTATGTTTAAAAACTTGGACTTAGTACTTATATACATATGAGTTTGTGTGTGCATAATAATGGCAACTTATTTCCAAAACTTATAATTTTCATTTAGTTTATTTAACTTTTAACAATTTTTCTGACCACAAAAAAAAAATTCTTTTAAAAAACTTAAACGCACACGTACATTTAGTTTTATTAATCCTCACACATACACAATTAAGTTTAGATGTGTATGTATTTATTCTACAACTCTTTACAAGTTAAAAAGTTAAAGAAAACTATTTTCAACTTTTTGGCAACAACTCGTTGTACAACTAATACTTAAATAACATACAAATGAGCATTAAATAGTTGAAGGTGGTCGGTTGGTTGACTACAGTTGAAGGAGGATAAAAGCAGCAGGAAATTTTGTTACTGAAAATTCTTATTAAAATGGCACATGCATTCACATACACATACATACAGAAGTAAGCAAATGCTGTTCATAAGTGCACATTAAAGTTAAAATTTTAGAAAATTAGTGGTAAAAGAAAGTTTTTGATGTTGTTGTTTTGTTTTTGTTTGTATTTTTATATATTTATTATTATTATTTTTTTTTTTTGACAAAAATTAGGTTAGTTTTGTGAACAAGTAAAAGTGGCTTCGCAGTTAAGTTTGAATTAGAAACAAGGATTTTAATAAGAAAACTTATACGAGTAAATACACGTATTTAGGATTAAACAAACCAAACGCATTTTAAAAGAAAAAGAAATAATAAGAATTACGGTAAAATAAATAATGATAATAAAAAAAAGAAAATAGAAAAAGTGTTTAAAAAAGGGATTAAATTACTTAATTTAAATAAGTTAATACTTAAAATTTTTTTCATGGTCTTCATAACTTTGTTTAAATAAAAATTTTAAATCAAATAAATGAATTTGTGGTCGACTTTTTTTAAACTTGCTTGTGCAACATCAATGTTTGCAGTTAAATTATTGTGGCGAAAGAATATATAATACATTTAAACATCCGCAGCAAATATACTCCACAACTTTCTACAATAACACAGAATTTTAACTAAATTCTTTGTTATATTTTAAAGCACACCAAAGAAGAAGCCAGTAAACTTATCTTAGTTGTTGTTGCAGTATTTTGTTTAAAGAAATAAACCACACGTAGTACATAAATACATTTGTAGCAGAAATAATAAAAAATATTGCCAGATCTTTACATTTTATGACAATTTAGACGTTTTATATCGCTTATTAATAGAAATCGCAGTTGAATGTAGTACGTCAGAATTAGTGCAAAACATCAAACAAAAAGTTATTAAAAGCTGTGTCAATAAAGTGAAATTTAAAAAGTTAGTTCTTGGCATGTTTTACTTTAAGATCAAATAAAGTGCAAATTCTTATCGCTACAATTTATGTAGGTCTACTTAAATGAGCCCTGCTTTTATAGATATATTGCTTTATTTCCGGAATTTCAGTTTCAGTCATATGATGAGAATTTCAGCTGTGTGTTGTAATGTTTTGAATAGTCAATGAAAATAGAATAATTCTTATCAATATCACAAATAAAAATAATCCCCGAACCATCAATAAATATCGCTCCAATGAATTTATATAGAATTATTATCATTGTTATTAAAAAATTTTTTACCCAAAAGCAACTTGATGTATTTTTCTAGATTGAAGTTTCAGTGGGCCAAACATTGAGACTTTCATCCACAAGGCTGGAATTTTGCCATGCAGTAATCCATCTCCAAAGCCTTTTTAAATTGATGACAAATGCAGTGTGCTAAATAAAAAATTGAAAGTACTTCGTTTTGCTTGTGACTTTTGGCTGCTGGCGCAGATATGGTTACATGCAGGATAATCAGGATTAAGTGCATTTGGAGCCATTACAATCAGGTCTTAGAATAAATACTAGTACACTTATATTAAAGACTAGTACCTGATCGAAATAAAAAAATTTATTTCGGTTGCAGAAAATCTCTAGTCATGGGCTCTGATGGAGAACAAATCACAATCGATATACAACTGAAATTACAAAAAAAAAAAATGTCCCCCTGGGGGCACCAAGAATCTGTGCTGATGTAACCACGGTGCACGAGGTAGGCGGGGGTCCTCCGGGGTATAGGGGGAACCAGTCTTCTAGTGTGCAGGCACTGAAGCTGGATAGACAGTTGGGTACTGTCGGAGGTTTTTACCAGTCTCGTTTTTTAATAATAAAACGTGTAAATAATAATAATCTAAAAAAGCTGGCACTACGGGAGTCGGTAGCCCATACAGAAAGCCACCCATCTCTGTAGTCGGTTATTGGTGAGGTCCCTTCGGGGTACGCGTGGGGGTTGTGGTTAATTTTTCTATCTCTGCGGGTCTGGCATAGAAGAGACTCAAGTATGCTGTTGCACTCTCAACAGAGGAGTTCATGATAGGCTCTGACCCTATAGCAAGGGGTAGATTCATGGTCCTGTAAGCCATGGTATTAAAATTGCACAGAATAGTGGTTTGACCACCGTCTGATAAGAGCTTACTGCCAGGTACAGACGTTAATCTAATCACTTATCGAATAGAAATCACAGACATGTGAACAAAAAAATCGTTTATCGATATTTGGTAACGAATAGATAGAGAATAAAAGTGGCACATAAATCGAAAGCTGGAAAGAATGTAGCTTTACAGAGGTCTTAATGAAACGAATTTTAAGTGGCCATATAATCATCGCAGGATTCAAAGAAGGTAAATATCATAATCTTTACAAGTCCTGCTGATGTCCTAAGTTCTTACAGTTTCAAAAAATGTGGTAACCAAGAAAAATACAGCGAATCGCTTATTATTGCTCTAGAATATTTGACACTTTCACAGAACAATTTTTAACTATTTAAATTTAAACTTGTAACTCACATAAATATAGAAATTTTTATTTTATCTATGGGACTTAATATATCTCATAACAATATCAAAATAGAAACTATAAGCTAAAATATATTTCCGTAGCAATTTTTTTTATTTTGCTGTCCATCAAGAATATATCAATGATTAAAAAAAATATTTTTTTTTTCGATTTTACTAAAAAAAAAATTGAATAAATTTCTGTTGTTTATGGCTGAATAACGGCTCTCAATGCATTAATATGCAGATGTATTTTATTAAGAATTTCTTTTTAGGTATTTTAGAAACAAACAAAAAAACTGTTTATTTTTCATTTGTATAAAATAAAAGCCATTTCAATTTTACTCCTGTGAATTCTAAATACTTTAAAAAAAAAAAAAAAAAATATTTTTATTGACCAATGCTGCTATTGCTGCTGTTGCTTAGAATTAATTCATGCCTAAAAAAACTCAAAAAAAATCCTGCCTTTATGAACAACTAACAGGCAATTTTAGCTTGGTTTTCTAGAGTAAAGTTTTTCAACACCCAGTGGATTAAAAACACTAATCTTTAAGCCTAAAGCTTAAAACTTTGGACAGAAACTCATGTCCATAAGCACATGTGTTGTTTGGCTGGTAATAAAGCAATAGAAAGATGATGTTGCTGACTGACCGATGCCGCTGGTTTAACGTTGACGATTGAGAGCTGTGTCTAAATGTGTTGGTAAGCAATAGAATTTTGTCGCATTTACATGTTTGCTGGTGTGTTAATGCAAACAAACAATGCGCTAAAGCCAACAAAATAAATTCTAGGAAAAAGGATTTAAGCTGGAATTTTGTATTGGGGTTTGTTTTATAGACAAATAAAAAATAAATATATTTTTTAGTTTTAGAATATGATACAACGCTTTGGATTTTATTTTGAGCTATTTTAAGTTAAAACGTGCCATATTTGTCAGCCAGGGAAATTGTCTTTATTATGCATGATCAACACCAGCAATACAGAATGAATATAAAATTCTAAAACTAAATATTGATTTATTTTGATATTTTTTCTTTTTTATTTTGATGAGGGAATAAATATTTGGAATGTATTTTTGAGAAAAATACATATGGATGAGTTATATTGTTTAAACAACAATTCATTCAAATTTTGTATTAGAAATATTAGAGATACAAATGCTTTTAAGTTTTGCATAAATTAAAATTAATTATTTTTTAAAATGCATTCAATATTTCAGTGAAAAAAAAACCTTTAATTGGTTGAAAGATATAAAGTTAATTTGCATATTCATTAATATAAAATATGGTTTAGTTACTGAGGTGCTTACTGTGAGAGATGAGTAATCAAAAAGCTTAACGTTTAGTTGGCAGTTGCTACACACCCGAAAAATAATTGCCTGTTTATAAAGTGGCATTTATTTCAATTTAATTAAAGATCTCTCGCCAAGGAAAATGTTTTTACCAGTGTTGCCAGGGGAAGACAGGAAACAGTTATATCTAATAATGTTATATTTTTTTTATTAAAAGTTACGCTTTGAAATTTTCCATAAATAAATAGTAATTTCTTGTCATTTATGTAAAATAAAGTAAAAAGTTTTATTCCATATTTAACCTTCGCTTTTATGAAGATGTTTTTGTATGTGAACTCATGGTATCTACCTGGGTAGATAAGGAATTTTTACATTAAATTTGTGTATGAATTTTTATGTATGTACAGTTTTTTTTTTATCGAAATGTCTAATATTATAATAACAATTAGTGCAGCATTTATATGGTATATATAGTATTGAGCTCAATAGTGTAATCGAATCCGATAGTGATATAACTGATAATAAAGAAGCAGTTTTTAACACAAACAAACTCTTTTACTAGCAAAGATGGAAGCAAATGCTATAAGAACACTAATACTTTTATTCGTCAACGAGCCCACAATATTATTTATGACTCATCTGGAATGGGGCCTACATCAATTACAAAAAACTTATCACCAGTGGATACATCTTTTTTTCCATTATGAGCTCTCCGCAAAGAGACCAAAGACTGTCAAACAAGAATGCTGAAGACTTCTTTAATCATTGGAATGCCACACTTCTGACAAACACCCTCTGACATGGATTAAATTTACAGGCATGTAGTTCACAACCTTCCTAGGAATTTTGCTTGTGATGGGCTCAAAAAAATCATCAAAGGAAAAGTTAAGTGAGCTTTAAAAGCAGAATGCTTTTCCCCTTTATCATTTGACAATGTCTATCAATGGTTTCCAATAGCTTTTACGTTTTATTTGTTTCGACAATCATATGACAAGAGTAGCAAGTCCAATAAGAGATAAATTTAAAATGATAAACTCAAATTTAAAAACTCATTTTCGACCTTATGAATGTATAACTGTTGAAGAGCAGCTAAATGTCGATAACCTGTTAGCACAAAGTTCACTAAATATATGCCTTTCACACCAGCAAAGTGTGGTATACAAATTTGGTGGGCTTGCGATTCACAAAATACATATCCCCTAAATCGAAAAAATATACATCGGAAAAAGAGCTAATTGTAGAGACGTAAACGCCTCGTGAAAGATTTAGTTGCTCCTTACAAAAATTCTGCACGTAATGTGACGGTAGATAACTTTTTACTTCGCAATCGTTCGTTGCTTGAAGAACTTATAAAATAAAAAATGACTATTTTTGGAAATCTAAAGAATAACAAACGATATATACTCAACCAATCTTTGCAAGCAGCAATGACGATGACTTTTAATCAAATACTGAGCCACAGCGGGATGCTACAGGGCTCATCAAGCAAAAGTTTGGCTGCTACATGTGATACCACGACTCAAAAAGGAAAAGAGCTACTAGGCAAAAATGCTTCAAATTAAGTGCCGAAACTGCTACAAGGCCTGTAGCTCTCAAAAATTCAACTTACGAGAAATAATTTGCTAATTAAGTATCAAAACAATATAAGTTTTCATAAAATTTAATGTATCTACCAGGGTATATACTTATAAACCCGTATACACAAAAGCACAAAATATAAAAAAACTTCCGCAATTTTACTATAAAATTTTTTATTTTGTAATTTTCTAAAAATTAGGCAAATTTTGATAACTGAGCTGAAAGCAATTTGACATTCGATGAAAAATGTGCAAATTATTAAAGACTGGAAATCAAAATATCTACCTCGGTAGATACCATAAAAGCGAAGGTTAAAGGAAAATAACAAGAGCAAAAACTTTGTTTACTGAACAAAAACAAAACGAAAATAAAAATTAAATAAAAACGTATAAAAAAATCTCATACCGATGATACTCATGAGGACTTAAATAAGGCCGCAATTTAATTAAATTAATTTGTATAGGATTTTTTAAAAATAAATTCGTTGTACATTATTCTTTGAAAGCTTGAGCTTCGATAAAATTTACTACAATAAATTTTTAAAAAATACCGTTATCAAAGATAAATATGAGCCTTATTTGTCTAAAACTTTAACATAAAATTATTGACAATTTTTCTGTAATATAAACCGGCACTTCCTAAAGGAAATTAAAAGACAACTTTTTTCTAAATCGAGGTGGTGGTACGGTGGCCAAATTTTTTATTAGCCTCAAAGGAGACATTTCTCGCCAGTTTATCAGCATCAAGAAGTTTATCAACATCATGTCAGCCGTAATATCAAGAGAGATGCCAAATTGCACAGAGTGGAGATCCAATTAACTCGTAAATTTCTCGAAATTAATTTAAGGCCAAATTTTTATTTCAATAAACTGCAGGTTACTGTCGCTGTGTGGTATGAACCGTCATTATTGTGTTGAAACCACATCTCGCCCGTATCAATCTTACCTTTACATTCAGGAAAAAAATCAATGATAAAGGTCATAATTGATTGTAACGCGAGCTCTGTTTACATTTTTTTAGACATAAAGAATCCAAAATTTTGTGAAAGCTCGAACATTATATTATATTATTTTACACAGTCCATACTTTAGCAGCCAGTTTATTAAAATTTCCAAAATATCCACCTGTTAATAGAATCTTTATATTAATCGTTAAATTTTCTCAAATATAAATATTTAAAATATTTACAGTTAATTAGATTTAGCGGCAAAACAACTGTCGTGCTTAGATTAGCAATAAACGAAACCAACTCAAAGTCACACGAACCGGTTATTTGTGTTTTTAAAATCTTTATTGTTGTCCAAGCTGTACGTGCGATTTTATAACTTCTCTAGGGCAAAGAATGTTTAAAATAATTCCTGTCATTATTATTATTATTATTTGCTGTTATGATTACCTGATCTACCATCTTTTTATTTTAAATACTATTATAAAAAATCATCTTCATGTTTTCTGGTGACAAAGTGGTCCCTAGTTCCCTGAAAAATCTTCATGAAGAAAAACTTTGAAAACATTTATTACCAAATTATCAAAATAAGTGTAAGAAACACTTTCATGTGTTTCAAGTGTTTTGAACTGCCTTCCAAAAATTGTAGAAATAAAGCCAGCACTAACGCCATTTTGGTTGTGGCATTTGTTTGGACTTACACTATGTGACACTTTTAAATAAAGCTTAAGTATCTTGAAGCTCAGTTAAACATCTGGTTGCTTTTAAGTGCCTTTATCATTTTCCATATTATGATAACTTTTATTTCAATCTTTACTTAAGTAATTTACAGTTTTCCTTTTGCTTATACTATTGCTGGTACTTGTACTTATTGAAACCAGTCAGTTGGCTGCTAGAGTTTCTAGTGTTAAAAGCGTACCTACCTTTATTTGTATTATACAAATATAGACGAGTTCCCAAAACTGGCTATTGTTCTTCCACTGTCATGTTGATAATAACATTATACTCCATCTTTTAAATGAAAGCTAGATCGGTTTGTAGAGAACCGTCAGGTACTTGAAAAATAAGGAAAAATAATACACTTAAAGTGATTTCTAAATTAATAAACTTTAAGACGAATAAGCGAATTATTTTTCTTCTAATTTCTAGGTCAACTAGATGCATTTAATTTCGTATTTAGTCAAGTCTTTACAATGAAACCCATTACCTACGAGGGCTGCTCTATATATTTCTGGCCTAACAGTGAAAATGCGAATATTTATAATCAAAAATGGTGTTATTGTTTTTCAAAGTATTCTCCAGCATGATTTATACACTTTTGCATGCGCTCAAACAAGTTGCCGAAGCACTTTTTCCACTCCGATTGAGACACCTCTAAAACATGGTTTTTGAACACTTCAACAGCTTCTTCTGGCGACGAAAATCGTTGACCACGCATTATATTCTTGATGTGCGGAAACAAGAAGAAGTCATTAGTTGCCAAGTTAGGGCTGTACGGCGGATGGTCCATTAATTCGACGTTTTAGCCGGTCAAAAACGCTCTGGTTTGAGCCGATGTGTGAGAGCTCGCAGTGTCAGGGTGAACAATGATTCGTCTTCTCTTGTTGGTTTTTCGAATTTCTCCGATGACTTCAGGCAAACAAATTGTGGTGTACCACTCAGAAGTGACCGTCTTACGTTGCTCAAGCGAAACAGTCGCCAGATGACCAGTTTTGCCGAAGAAACAGGCGACCATTTGCTTCGAAGTGCTTCTTCCACGAACAACTTTCGTTGGATTTTGCTCGTCTTTGAAGACCAACACGGTCGATTGTTGTGTCGTGTCGGGCTCATACGCATAGATCCATGATTCATCACCTGTGACGATCTTATAAACGTCTTTTGTAGCACCGCAATCGTATTTTTGCAACTTTTCTTTGCACCAATCGACACGAGCCTTTTTTTGAGCGACTTTCAAATTGTGCGGGACCCAACGAGAACAAACTCTTTTTACGGCCAGGTGTTCATGCAGTATCGAATGTATGCTGGTGGAAGAAATGTCCACGGATGTCTCTATCTCTCGGTATGTCGCATGTCGATGTTGCATTATGAGTTCACGCACCGCATCAATGTTGTCTGGCACAACAGCCGTTTTTGGACGACCTTCGCGGAATTCGTCTTCGAGCGAGCTTCGGCCACGATTAAATTCATTATACCAATTTTTGACAGTGCTATAGGATGGTGCTTCATCGCCATACAAAGATTTAAGTTCATCAATGCACTCTTGGCGTGATAATCCACGTCGAAAGTTGTGAAAAATGATGGCACGAAAATGTTCACGAGTTAATTCCATTTTTTTCTATATTAATTTTTTCAAGTCACTGTAAACAACACAAATAATGGTCGTACGTCAAAACGTTTTGAGTACGATTATGCTTAAAAATGACAAACTATCCAATGGAAATGTCAGATTGCACTTGGCAGCACTCAGTGTTGCCAGGCCAGAAATATATATAGCAGCCCTCGTATTAATGTCACTTTCAGTGAGCAACTGTTTTTAAAAATAAATAAACATTAATCACATACATTGCACGTCTAAAGTTATTTTAAAAAAAATATGCATTTTCCTATTTAAAATAATTATTTAATGCATTAAATACTTTTTTGCTTCTTAGCATAAATAACATATATTTTAACAAATCAGCAACAATTTTTGGCTCAGTTATATTTTTGCCTTTATAAAAAGCCGCCAGCCACATGCTTTCAAACATATTCAGAATATAAACTCTCATATTTTTAGTCCATAAACATATAATTCACACACAAAATTGTTTTACTTTGACTGTATTGGCTTTTGTCCAAAATAAATTAAAATAGAATGTCTTTTAGCTACTTTTCAAGTGATTTCTCTATAGTTTACGGTTTTGCTGTTGTTTTACAGACTAAAAGTTGCACAACTCAGACAACAAACAGTTAAAATTCTCAACATATTTTTGGTTCTTTCTATTTGTGAATTTCATAAGTATGTACAAGTGGCAAAAGACTAACTAGCAGAATTTTAGGAAAATATATAAAAGAATATAGAATTTGAAATAAAATAAAGTAAAATTAAATGAAATGAAATTGTTTGTGTTCAATGCCAAATAAACTCTAAAAATATGTTAAGTCGTTGACAATTACTAAATTTGTTGTAAATGAACATAAATTAAATAGCAAATGTTTGAGTTGAGAATTAAGGGTAGTGTGAGAAGTTTTTGGCAAGAGTATTTAATTCAGTGTTAAGATGTTGGTTTCTTCAGTAGAAACCCTTTCATTTAAAGTTATTTCGAACTAATAAATATTTTCTATAGTTTTGTATTTAACATTTAAACTAGGTTGTTATCTTTAATTTTGAGTTTCCAATATTGAAAGTATTGCAAATATTTAAGCAGATTAAATAAAACATAAAATTTTTAAACTAAAATAACTTTAAAGATTTTCTTTTTAAGTTAAAGAAATGTAGCCATAAGGTTTTAATTTGTGTTATTCTAATTAAGTTCGAAGATTAGAATAAATTAGGATAAATTTATTTTCTTTAAAGTTTTATCCTGTGAAAAACGTGGAATTCTTTTGATTCCAAATATCAGGAGCCAAATTTTAACTAAATTTTCTATGATACTTTACAGTCCATTTCTTTTATTTCTGCTCTGTAGATCTAGTTTTTAATGAAAAACCGCCTCATACCAACTCAATCAACCAGACTACAAACACGGTATGACTCTAGAAAGACATCATTTAAAAAATGCTGCGTTACTAACCATGTCCTCTTAACAAACTCAGCCGCGACTGCTCCTATAACTATCGTTATGATCTTGTATTCCTTACTAAAGCTTACTGAGGCTTAAAATAGGATGTTCTTATTACTGAGGTTTCTGTTCTAAAGTTTAGGCGACTATTCGACACCCAGCAAAAATATTAGACATTACCTTAAAAATTACTTGCCATATAATGACTTACTTTTTTGATTACCATATTTAGTTTCTCGCTTACAAAACACATTACATTAGTTCGCAAAAATGAAAGTAGTAATTTAACTCTTCTTTTAATTAAAATAAAATACCTTCAAATACGTACTAATGATTATCATTATTTCCTACAACAATCAATGTAATCAATTCACAATTAAAAAAATTAAGTTTGTAATCTAGTTGGGAAGTCCTTCCGCTAAAAATAATTAATTCCACACTCGATTACCTATTTGAAAATTTTTTGCAGTGCTATTGTATTTCTTTTAAATGTTTCATCGATTGCGATTATTCAACAGCATTTATTTTAGTCTATTTTCATGTTTTTGTGGGAGATGAACTCATGGCTCAAGTTTTTTTTTAAGCTAACAACCAGGTATCTCTATCAATGCGGCTCCTTTAGGAGTAGACCAAGATGGTTCCGGTAAAACATGCAATTTTTGATGGCACGTTACCTGCTCAGCCATCCTAATCATAAGTTGCTAACCGAAGACAAAATAAAGACCGAGATAATGGAGTATTCTCAACTGCTACAGTGCGCGAATAGATACCGGTGCTTTAAATAGATTTTCAGCTTTTCCGCATGCAGGATTTTTAATTTTATGTCCCAACATGTCCAAAAACTTGCGTCTTAAAAATCTTAACTAAGTCCAAATAAAGTATAGCAATCAATCAAAGAACATTACCGCCTTCATAAAAGCCTATAGGAGAACTCTGGAAACTTTTCCTGTTTAAGCTTCAAGATTCGGTAAGCTGCCATTTTAATAAGCCAACCTTAAGGGGGAAATAGTCAAAGATATGTGGATAAATGCTATTTTATTCCTTTTATTTTTTACAACAAAAACTGCAGTTAGGTAAAAATATACTGAACTAGCTAATCGTGCCTGGATTACACGGGCTTAATTTTAAGACCTTTCAATACACTGTGGCCTTATTTAATATGAGACTCTACTCCTAATACGTGAGAACTATATAAAATCAGTTTTGATCTTGTAGACCAGATGATATCTATATTTTAAATAGCTGCAGTATCCGATTTTGTTAAGATCGTCAATGAGCATGCGCTACCACATGTATTTACTGCGTATATAAAGTCATCATACAGCAAACATGCCGCACACAATCATTGGCGCCTCCGTAGTAGTTGCTGTTTTTTTATATGGATAAAATCACTTGTCATCATGAAAAGTCACAACTCAGGAATGCGTCTCGACCGATTTCGTGCAAACTTTAGATGAACTATCTACAGGACCCTTCGAATAAATTCTAACAGCCGTATGCATAACAAAATCTTAGAATGAGTTTGGCACGAGTGAAGAAATTAATAAGGCTCCCAGTGTGTTTTGCCGTACGGCCTGGCATTTAAAATCATTGTAAATTATTGCCGTGATCAATAACTATATTTTGGGATTATTTTTGGTGTCAAATTGTGTGTAGAGCCTTACAGAGACCCAGCTAAGTTTCGTCACCTGTGCTAAGCTCATGCTAGGTTTTTCTTATGCATACGGCTGTAACAGTTTAATCGAATTTGGTTTGACCGTTCATCATTTATAAAGTCACAACGCACTTAATAATTTTTAATATTTATAGATAGATAGATAAAAACACACGAGACAGCTAGAGCTTTACTGCACAAACCATCATCACATTCACAACTAGCATTGCAATAAAGGAAGAAGTTTTATTAAAGTTACAATAAAATATCATTTCAAATAATTAACATTCACAAAGCACTTAAACTTTATAACTTGAGTAAACATTTGATCATTTTTGTTTTAAATTAAGATGAAAATATGATGAAATTTTGCGTTTCGGAATTTCCAGAAAGCTATTATTAATCTTCTTCCTCTTGCAGTTTACGAATTTTGTGCTTCCATATGCTTTCCTGTGGACATGATGATTACAGCCAGGTCACAGAACTAACAATTTTATTAGTTAAGCGTGTCCGATATTATAATACAGTTTTAGTAATTTAAATATTTAATGATCTACATTAATAATATAGTAGAGATAATTTGGTCTTAATGCCTTTTGCAAGAAGTTATGCCTAAAATAGACCAATAAGGGAATGTAATTAAAATAATGAATGCTATTATAAAACAACCAACAGTGAAGACATTGAGTGTGACAATTAGTGACACAAATCTGGAGCACATTTGTCCTTTAAACACATTCACTTTTACTTCCATTTACTGAACTGACGATAAATATGTTCTTAATAAAGAATTTATACTAATTCAAAATCATAAAGGAATCATATTTCAAAAGTCAAAATTTCATCATAATCATCTGATGCCAAATTAAATGGGTTGGTCCTCTTTTGCCTTTATTATTTCCGCTGCGATATTTTGCTTCCGCAGCAGCACATATTTGCTATATTTAATTGTGTTCTAAAATTTATAAAGAAAAGTGCTTTTTAATATGTTCTTCAAAACAGTTCTTTATTTAATCTTCAAAAACGCAAAATTTATATTAGAAAATGTGTGTCTACCACTCAATCTAATTGCTTAGAAACTTATTTCACTTTGTAGCTTAAAATCTTAACGAAACCCTTTGAAATCACAAAGAATTCAAATAACGCATTTTTGTTGTTGTTGTTGTACTAAAATCACACCTTGCAAATCAAGCTGACAGGTAATTTGCCACAACATTGCCTTTTACTTGAAGCATACATGTACCTGCATATAGGCACACACACACATGGTCATTTAAACACTTTAACAGCCAATTGATAGCAATATTTTATATTTGTCCCAAGTGAAATATAGCAACACTGTAAAAGCAACAGCCAAGGGCCACATTATCACAGCAATCGTCCAATCGAAAATGTTGTGTGTGTGTGTGTTTGTTTCTATATGATTTAAAAGTGACAGAATGCTAAAAAGCAAATGTCAACAGTTGAACTCAAAAATAAAAAGAAAAAAATATAAGAGAATATTAAGCCTTTAACATTGTGCCAGTATTTATAAAATAACACAATAATTAAAATTATTAAAAAAAATTATATTTACGAGCGGTACAAGGAGGAGGAGCGTTTAAGTTTGACAGCTACTAAGTGCCTTTTTTAAATTTTACAGGCTTTTCAATCGAAATAGGAATTCTCTTATGAGAGTCATGCAGACAATGACTGGACTGAATGACAAACCCCAGACAGCCCTACATTAATAATTAAGTCCTGGAACGTCTAAAAAATACCTTTGAAAATGTATTATGTGATAGATTTCATTCATCCTTTTACAAACACCGCAATGGACATTTCTAAAACTATACCGCTCCTATTGGAAAACCCTATTTAATTATACTCCTTGTTGGCCTGTACACACTTTTCTTATTTTGCTTAAAAACTAAACTAATTTAATTTTATGCACTTCATTTCCTTTAAGTGTGAAAAATCAATGAACTAAACTTATCACCGAGGTGACAGCAACTTCATCAACATCAAATAGCTTTTGAGACAGAAATGTTTTAGTGACTAAATACGAACGAATGTGTTAATGTATTGCTATGTTTGTCTGATGGACAAACATATAAACTGTCTATATGGCTGTGAATGAATGAATGCAAAGAAATCGTGGAAAATGGATCACGGCTTATGCAATGCATTACGGCGAAATGAAACGAAATGAACTGAAATTGTGTAAATGAAAAAAAAAATTCAGGATTTTGCGATTGTTTTTTTTTTTTTTTTTTTTTTTTTTTTTGTAGGGGAAGAGTGGTTGTGGTGGTCTAATACACAGTGTCTGTCATAGCGGGTGTTTATTTATGTATAGAGGGTTGCAATAAAATGTGTGGTAAGATTTAGGTTTAAATGATGCCGTTTGGTTCAAAGGTGAAAGGATTTAAACAAATTTTAATGAGACTTTGATTTATTTGAGGAATCTTAAAACAACATTACTACAATTGTGGCCACAAATCTCAGAGTGGTGATATTCGTATCTTCTTGATAGCTAAGTTGAAAAATTATACTGTAACGCTATTTCTATTGCCAAACTAGAGGTTCTCCTAGACTACACTCCTGCGTTATCCGGTATGACACGAACTATTCGAAGACTTCCTTAGTACAGGGTGGCTGATGAATATTGCTACATTAAGAAAGTCAAATAATTTTTTTTCAATGTATGTATGAGGCATGTGCAAGAGTTGTTCATTACTGCTTGTTCATTACTGCTTGCAGAGTTGAGGCAGAAATAGCCGCAATTGTTGCTCGAATGGATTGCTTTAGTTCATTCAAATTTGTTGGTTTTGCTTTGTGAACTTCTTGTTTGCAATACCCCACAAGAAAAAGTCAGGTGCAGCAAGGTCAGGCGACCTGGGTGGCCAACAGAATGTGCAGTTTCTGGATATCAGATTATTAAGAAATTTTCGTCGAAATTCTGTCATAATAGGTTGCTGAAACCACACAAAGTTAAAAGGAATTCTCTTTCGGCGTAATTCTGGATAGAAAAACTCTCTCAACATGCTCAAGTAGCGGTCTCCAGTAACCGTAACGGGGTGACCGTTTTCTTCGAACAAGTAGGGCAATTTCGACAATTTTGTTTGTTTACGTTGCCGTTTAAATCGAAATGGGCCTCGTCAGACATGAAAAGACAGTTCAACATGTTTCCATCCTCTTCCACCATTTGAAGCATCTGCTGGCAAAATTCCAAGCGAATAGCCAAGTCTGCAGCGTTCAGTTTGTTGGCCATTTGAATTTATATGAGAATAAGTAAAAATCTTTGTGCATAATTGATTGTAATAACTGTCTGCTTATATCCATTTGAGTAGATAAGCTTCTTGTCGAAACTCTTGGATTGTGTTGTATCGCAGCAGCTGCAGCAGCGATTATTTCCTCCGTTCGAAATGAAGGTTTTCGATGGTAAAGTCTTCTGCTGAATGTTCCATGCTCGGCAAAATTATTAATAAGTCTCCTTATGGTCCATCTGCTCGGAGGATTGCCGCCAAATGTGCGCCTATACTCTCTTTGAACCGAAACTACGGACTCCAGTGCGTGATAACGGCGGACAATCCAAATTCTTGTTTCGGTGTACCAGTTATCTATTTTTGTCAAATCTAAAAATCAATCTGCAAAATAAAAAAAATGGACCACATTCATTAAATAGAAAAAAGTTATTACATTTATTTTTGGTAGCGGCTTTCATCAGCCACCCTGTATATATGATCCTCCAACCCTCACAGGCCATCAGACCAATCTGCGCAGTGGGTCCAAATCAAAGAATTGATCTCTTGATCTTCTTTCTTGTTTACTCTCAGGGTCTTTTATTCAACATACCTACAACTGCCACATACTCTTGTTATGCTGTTGCTTCCCTTTGCCAATTAAAGCTCCATTCTTTTACCCAATCAGAATCTGCTTTTGAATATTATTACTTTACCAACTTATTTGCTGCGGCTACAAACATTTATTCTCTCTTACTAGTGTATACTCTGTAAGGTTTCTACTAATGTTTTCCGTTAATTCCCCCTAGTACAATTACTACACGCCGAAAAAAACATGGTTCTGATATAGTAACAATAACCATATTATGTTCCTTTAACAATGTATAGTTGCGGAGAACCAACTATAGTTGTTTTCACCAAAAACCTAGTCGCGATAAACATTTTTTGTTGACTTTTAACAATTATATGGTTACTCTGCACATAAATTGCAACATGGTAGGTTTTAACTTAAAGAAATTTCAACCACAACCAAAGTTTTATAACTTATTATTTATAATAAAAATATTTAAGCATAATATATTGTTATTAAACAAAGTATGGTTAAAGGCAACAGAATAATATTTGCGTTAAAAATATTTTGTTCTAGTACTTGTAATATCTTGTAATTTTTCTGGTAACTAAAATTTAAAATTGTTTTTTATTAAAAATAAAAATTTATGTACAAAATAAATAATAAAAATACTCGTAAAAATAATTAAAAATAACATGCAAAATATGAAAACAAATAAAAAGGGAACCAAACAATTAAAAAACGTTGAAGTAAATATGTTTGTACTTTAAGATATAAATGTTTAATTTTGTGTTTGAAGCACAATTGTGATATCATTTAATTGGGCTTATTAATTATATTTTTATATAGCAGATTCCTGTATCCTATGATCTGAGCGTTATTTTAAGCAAATAATTGATTTTTTATGAATTTATGTTTTAAAATAATTTTTATGACAAATCGGTAATAAAAAAACAATAATCCGTTTTTTATATCAGGAATTTTGCACTTACGTGACTATATTATAACTCAATTATATAACATGACATTTTCAGCCATATTATTATATTTTAATTTAACCATTTAATGTTTATATTTTTACATAATTATGTTTATACTTTGGACAACAATATGGCTGCAAATATAACAATACCATGTTTTGTTAGCAACCATATAATGCAACCATAGTATGTTGCTCTTAGATTATGGTTACCTCAACCATATTTTTTCTTTGCGTGTATTTATCTTAACTCACATGTGTCTGTTGGGGTTAACATCTAAGATTAGCGGTCTTCTGTTATACAACACGCACACACCTCAACTAATGCATCCACCACGGTTGCTGCTTATGTATTAAAAGAAAGTTATAGAACAGTCTACAGGAAAAGAGACTGCAGTCTTATATCCTGTCTCATATAGTACCTTTTCAAGTAGCCACATTTTTTCGTACTGATCCATAGGAATTTCTTTAACGACATATGAATGCTTAGGAAATATTTATTAATTTCTAATAAACAGAAAAGAAACTACACGATTGCATTAATTGTTAGCCAAATAAATCTTCACTGGCGAAAATTGAGAGAGAGTGAAAGCAGGTGTTGATATCATGGGATCAGGTATAACAAAGGGATGGTACTTGTCACTATCAAAACTCCAAGGATTACACCAAAATTGTTTTGAATCACTCTCTCTGTGCATGAATACATCTCCAAATATGTTACCTTGTTGGTAACTAAGACTTGCTGTTTTACCTCCTCTCTATCCATGACCATTATCAAATGCGAATAGCCAGCCAGCCCTTGTGGCATATGACGAATAAATAATTGCTGTTGATTTGTTAACGCCAAAGTATTACTGTATCCTTCTGTATTAGTGTGATGGTCTATACAATCTCTTCTCTGTTTAAAGTGATAAAGAAGTCTAAATGAACAGTGGGTAACTCCACCCCTTTAGCAAATGAACATTAAAATCTATACAACAAAAGAAAAAAAAGTTAAGATAAATGTTGGTTAGTGTCGTCTAAAGTTTAATGGATGCATCAGAAGATAAAAAGTAAATGCCGAGCAGAAAGGGAAAAAGATTTGAGAAATATATAAATTTAATTTATTTTAAATGTTTAAATTAATTTTTCCGTTTTAAAACTATAAATAAACAAAATGGAAATATTTTTCAAAATTATATCTGCATTTTATTGAATAAAATTTATTAAATGAAATTAGATTAATTTATAGAAATAGAATAAAAATTAATTATTTAATAAAATGTTTAAGAGGTAAGGAAATTTTTTAATTTCCTAAAAAATTTCTTTTAGACTGAATATTTTATTTTATTTATATCTAAATTTTTATATCATTTAAGACTATTAAAACCACCTTAAGAATTTTAACTTGATATTATAATAAACCTTGTTTTGCTTTTTTAATAAATTTAAATTAGAAATGTCACTCAAAAAGTATTTTCTATCCAAAGGTACTTTTTATAAAGAAAGCATTAAGGGTTTTAATGAAATATATTACTTTTTAAGAACTTTTTATATAAATATAATTTTTTTTCTACGTTTTTTTTTTAATAATTAGTAAGACAAAAGGTACCTTTATGTTAAAAAGTACCTTTTTATTTAAAATATATTTTTTCAAAAGGAATTGAAAGAAAAACACTTTTTTTACATAAAAGAAATTTTTATCAAAAAAAGTACTTTTTAAAAAAGTACCTTGGTTTTAAAAAGTACCTTAATTTTTAGTTTATTTCTTAAACAGACAATACTTTAACAAGCAGTTAGTATTATTAAAGGTATAAAAAAAAATTTTATAAAATATTTTTCAATAGGAACGCATAGACTTGTCCGTTAATTGATCTAATTTTCTATAAATTGCAGAATTATTAGTAAAAGCAAACTGCACTTTTTAAGCAGACCAGGTACTCGATGAAACCTCCAAAGAGCGTGAATTGTTCCTTAAAAAATAAGCAGCAAACATTTTTTTTAATATTCTCGTAAATCAAAGTTCGTTTATTTGAAACAGAAAAAAATGCCGATTACACACCTTCACACGTATTTTAGTGTGAGTAACAGACACTGTGTTAAGCCCCTGTAAATATGCTTTCGTTTGTAGCCAACAAATTTCGTGTTATTTCTAATTTTTAATCAATAATGTTTGCTTAACTTAAAGATGTTGTTGTGTTAAGCCCAACAAATATTGTTAGGCTTTTGAGAGCGAGAGAGACAGAGAAATACCGTTGACGTAAAAGTAAAATGTACCCACAATCAGGCACATGTACTATAGTGCCAAAAAACAACACAACGACCGAAATAAGCGGTGTAAAATTAATTAGTCAACATTTAACTTTTGCTCGCATACACATCCTTAAACATAAATTTTAAAATACACACACACTTACAAACTGTTACAAATTAATACATTTAGTAAGCTAATACACATACACATCTATACTTATAAACAAAAACAGCTACAGCTGGTTAAAAAGTAAACCTGGCATGGAGCACTTTAAGTACAAATGAATTTTATACTGTTTTGTTGTTGTTTTTTTGTTATTAAAAACAAAAACAAAATGTTTTTAAATGTATGGCTGTTACTAGGTGTTTTATCTGCTTCTACTGCTGTTACAATTTTTTTCCTCTGTAGAATTTTGGTGTGTTTTTGTTAATATTCTTTAAATGACTGTTACTACTGTTTTTGTATATTTTTAATATTATAAATAATTTATAGCCAACGCTTAAAAGCAAAAAAAAAAAACAAAACAAAAACAAAAAACACCGACAAACACTATTTAAATTTAACAAGCCAATTAAATATTGTTGCGATGAAAAAACAATATGGTATCATATTCCACAAGGAGTTCAAATGTTAAACGTACTCACCTAAAATGACTGTGACAAGTTAAATTTTATAAATTTGTAAAAAAAAAAATTAAGGCATAAATCAAATAGAAAAAAATCTGTGTCATATTAAGAATAATTATTTCACTTAAAAAAGGTCAAGCTGGGACAAATTGTTTAATAGACAGTGATAGCACTCGTTTTCTTAAAGACAAAGTAAACTGCAAAAACTTAATTAAATATAAAATTTTACACAGAAAAAAAGTAGTTGCAGCTTTAAAGCTTTTAAAGTTTTCATTTGATTTTCGATTGAAATTTAATGAAGTATTAAATTGATTCAATTAATTTCAATAAATAACTTCTTTTTCTATGTTTTGATTAAAATTTTAATAGGTAAATCATACTTAAAATTTCATTGGCATTAATTAAAATAATGATGATGATTTTATTTTAGTTATAATTGTTTTTAATAATGATAATGAAAATACATTAAAATATTTTCATTACTGATTACAATTGAATCCAAAGCAATTGTTTCTAGGTAGATAAATGTATATTAAAAATTTTTAATAATTTATTATTTTTACATGAGAAATGTGTAAAACTTAGTGTATGAAATCTAAAGTCACTTAAAACGTCAACTAGCAGCACTTACATATTCTGAGAGAATTAATGCCTATATATTTCACCAAATTTTTGCTGATCTAAACGTTATGTTAAAATATTGCTCTACTATATATTAAAATGTGTACTTAGTGTAGAAAGACAAGGAACAAATTCATTAATGATACTCGTATTGATTTTAAACCATTTAATCATTGGTCAATGTTAATGATTTTGCTTTTTAACTAATGATCAATGAAACCTTTTCATTACAAAGCATTACCATTAGTAAAAATAATGATAATGCTAAAAAAATCATTAGCATTATTTATCATTCAATGCTAATGAAACCGTCAATTAATTAGTCCATCTAATTAATTACTCCCATGTGTGATGGAAATAAAGAAAACTTTTAATGATCACAATTACTTTTGCTGTGTTAATAAAGTATTATTACAAAAATTAAATTTTATTGTAATTTTTCTAAGAAGAACGTAGTCAAATGATTTATCAGTTCCACTAACAACAAGTGTGGTATATGTGAAAGGAACTAAATAAAAAGTCAACTAATACATGTTGAGCAATTGCTATGATTGCCTTGAAAGAAAATAATTGTCGGCAGATCGGTTGCATAGAAAAAAAATATGAAAACAGCAGCACAAATCGCCCAGAGTCTTGCATAAAAAGGAAAATGATTTTAAAGCGGCAGACGAGATGTTGAAGAAGTGTGCAGTAAGAGAACAGCAGTTGAGATAGCAAAAGCCTGCCTGTATTGTAAGGCAAAAAGATTTCAAAGGGAAAACATTGTGTAGCTGTGACAGACCAGAATTAAAGATGGTGACGTGACGTCTGCTTACAGTGACCTCAGATAAGGTGGCCAACGCTACTATATGATAAAATGAGAAGGCGCATTAATAACTGTGTTAAGTAACAGCATCTTAAAAGTGTGTGGCTGGTAAAACAGAATATCCTGAATTTAAAATCCCTACCAGGGCTAGAGCTTAGTGTAGGGTATGTATGGTAGTTGTGTGGGTTTAATGGCCATGTTTTCTAAACAATAACTTGATTAGTTCGAGCTTCGTCGAAGTAACACAGTAAGGAACCATGGATGGCTAAGTGCTTTTGCTAAAAGAAATATAGCCGGAGCAAAGGAGCAGCATATAGATAAAATTGAAGGGAGTTAAGTAAACAAAAAATGCCACAGGAAGAGAAAAAAAAATTGAAGTGCTAGAATTTGCAATCATAAGAACCTACTTTTAATAAGGGAAAACAGCAATAAACAAATTTTACCTAGTGATAGCTTTTTACCCTTTGGCAACCCTTTTCCTCTAAACTACGTGTTTTTTCTAAAATTTAAACTAAAAGCGTAAACTTCTTTATAGCTTTCGATATTTAACTTATCTTATGCTATTTGGTTTCCCTCAAAAACTTAAGTTGCTAAAAACTAAATATAAAAGAATGATAAAAACAATCACCATAAAAGAAAAAGAAAGATAAAAAACGAAAACATTTTGTGGGCATTAAAACAGTGCAAATAACCAGCAACCAAAATCAGTCAGGAGAAAAGAGTCATATCTTAAAATGCCAAATGTCTGTTTAGAAAACCTCTAAAAACACAAACACAATACGCTAAACTTAATGATGCTCATCACTGTTAACAAGAAACTTTTAAGTTTTTAGGCAACCAGCAGCAAGCAACTGCAACAAAAAATCAACCAAAGAGAAAAAACAACAAAGAAACAACTACAAGACATTTATTTGTTTGTTAGCATATGAAGGGCAAATTGTATGTTATAGTAAGAAATGTTGTTTGACAATTTTCATTTTCTTCTTTTCTCTGGAAAAGCAAAAAAAAAACAAAACTACACCAAAATTGCCACTATATAAACAAATAACCACGACAAAACTTTTTGTTTTTATTTTTGTGTGTAAAACTTTATTGCGTTTATATTTTTTTTTGTGTCTTCTTGATATCTTTTAAAACAAAACTTGTCAACGAAAATGTCCACAAATTTTCACAACTTGCTTAAAAATAAAAAAACTAGAAAATAAATCACGAAAGAGAAAATTTAAAATGAACTTTATCAGGGTTTTCATCCAGAAACAAGGAGAGAAGAGATGATGAAATTAAAGAAAATATTGAAAATAAATTTAAAAACAAAAAATCTAGACAAAATCTTTATTAAAACTTTTAGTGAAATTAATTTAATGGCCCTAAAACCACGATCGGCGTTGGCCTATAAACATCTTGCAATATATTACCAATCATGTTAAAGAACAAAATGAGGAGAAAATAAAGCGCCCCAAAAAAATATAATTGGCTTCATTTAAAAAATATTTTCAGATGCCATTAAAACTTGATTCCTAAAATAAAAGACCTGATTAGTGTGAAGAAAATAACTGAAAGGAAACTTAAGGAAACCAGATTCATGATAATATCAACAAACTATTTAATAGTGCAGATGAAGGACATTAATTTAAATAATGATTAAGAGCTTAAATAAATCCCATATATCTGCGAGTGAAGAAGAGAGCGAAAAACAAAGCTACATGCTGATTAAAAGAAAAAATGTTCTAAAAATGACATTCAGCTTTAACGTTTTTAAGCCCAGTAGATAAGACGAGTGATACTGCGTTCATTTCAGCCTCAGCATCGTCAGAGGACTGAGTTGCTGCAGTTAAACTGCATTCGGTCAGCTTGGGATTCCCCTGCTGACCTCCTGCGACAACGCTTTTTTTATTGAGTTTTTCATGTGATTCCCATGAGTAGGAGCGTAAAGGAATCGACAATCCATGCAGTGACGACGTACATGGACGAAGCAACTAAAAATTACAACCAACCTATGCCTTGGCTTCGGAGAAGAGATGTTAGGAACTAGTCTTCTTTAGCCACTGACTTGCCGTTCAGATTTTTGGCACTGCCACCAACCACCTTAATCTTACGAATGGAGCCAGTTTTGGTCTGGGGATTTGATTAAGGACAGTCTCTTTGCTTATTAATGAGAACCAACTCCCAGGACCATTTGCTTAATGTGCCCTGGGAAATGGTTAGAATCCCGACAATATCCGGCCATTGCACTATCTTGGGTGGATGAATGCATTGATTGGAACATACCAGCATCAGAGTGGCGATCACTTCTATGACATACTACACTCTCAGGAGCACTTCTGCAGTATGACCTGTGATGTGATATGCATAGAAACTATTGTCTAGCTATGGTAACACCTTCCCCCCCGGAGGCACCCAGAGACTGTGCTGATATAACCTAGGTGCAAGCAGGGGTCCTCGGGGCTATAGGGACAACCAGTCCCCTGATGTGGAGGCACCAAATCTGGGTGGATAGTGGGATACTGTTGAATGATGCACCAGTGTCCTTAAGAAACCGGCACCACAGGAACCGGTAGCCCGTACAGAGAGTAGTAGGTGCAGACGTTAATCTAAATCACATATCTGTGACAATACCAGTGGTATGGTGCTGCCCAGACCGAACAGGTGTCTAAAAGAAAGCAACTGCCCTTTCAGAGACATGGCATTCAGACCTTGTGCAACCACATAGCAGAAAGCACAAGGCATGGACCCTGCTCGAGCTATGTAAGACTGATAAGACCATAGCCATAGTGTACCGTAGGTATCTAGACATACGCTCCGGGGACAAGTCCGGTGGAAGACTTGCAAAACTCTATATGGACGAATAACTCGAACAACCGCTTCCGCTTATTTTTTATAGACAATATTTTTTACTGCTGGGTCAACCAAATTGAAAGAATCATTTTTATTAGCGCTTGTGACATTTTGCATTACACCATAATATTTAACTTTAATCAACATTACATTTCTTTTTTTTTTCTTATATTTTCTTATCTCTTCATTATGCCATTTTCCCTTTGAACTAATTACGTAAACGGAAAAAAGAAATATAAACAAACTAAATTTACGCTTAATTTCATTTGAGCAAACAACAAACAGCTACAACAGCATAACAGAAGTCATTACAAAATAATCTTTTAAACATACAAACACAAAGTCGTTCATAGCTCTCGAATGTAAATGTCGTTCTGTCTCTATCTTGGCACGTTTAACTGTCATAACATTTCTGTCAAGCATTCATTATCATATCATTTCCTATAGCATTTTCTACGATTAGACATGTTTGGGTCTGTTTTTAACCAACAACAACAAAAACAAACATCGAAACCCAAATGAAAACGTTAAAGAGAAAAATAAAAATACAAGAGAAAAAAAAGGCAACAAATCAAATAATTATAAAACATAAAAACAACAGATATTCAGCCTGTCAGGCAGTCAAGCATTTAGGCAGGCAGGTTCTAACTGAGTGGCATTTAAGAAAAGAAAAAAAAATGTAAATTAAAGAAGGACCAAAAAGAAAAAAAAAAAAATCACAATAAATTTAACCTAAAAGAGAAGATCTAAACAAGTTGTCATAAAGTCAAATGGAATACAGAAAAAGGAAATTTTTTTTTTCATAATATTTTTCAGTTGATGATGATGAACATCAAGGATGATAAAGATATTGTTGTTCAACTCTCGCTATCACACACATAAGAGTAGCATGAGTTAAACATTTTTATTAATGTTGATGATTTATGGGCTGTGTAGTCTCTAAGTGTTTGGCTTTATTAAAGTGTCTGGGGAAACTGTAAAGGACTTTAAGTGTAGCCGGTGTTAAAATGGAATTCAAAAGACTTAATGCGATTAGTGGTATATTGCCTGTTAAATTATGGAAACAAATAAAGATTTTATAAATCTAAATTTTTTTAATATTAAGAAAATTATTGCTTCTTGGATTATGTTTTTCTTATTAAAAATAAAAAGGTAAAATAAAACAAAATTAAAAATTTGGCAGCCATTTACATTAAAGCAAGTATTTAAATGAATCAAAAAATTTAGTAAAAATCTAGTTAAATTTAATTAAGCCTTTCGTTAAAGCCTTTGCAATGCTGTTTGTTTTCTTAAATTCGAAAAAAGTATATATAAAAATTTTTAATCTAAAAAATTTTAATGGATTCCAAAAATAGATGCTAAGTAAAAGTTGCGAAATGAAAAAATTTTAATTAAATATTTTTTTTACTTAAAATTTTTTATACACTTCAGTGAAATTACACGTTGAAACTACCTAAAAGTATGCTTTAATTATATTTACTAATTTTACTATTTCTGCCTATAATGTTAAACATTTTTTTTAAATAAAAAAAAGGATATATGCTGGGCTTTTGAACTGGTAACAATATCGAAGAAAACTCAAGTTATTTTTGAAGAGTAGAGGAACCTACGAGTTGTACAATAAACATTTTGCACAAATAAGATCAAATGTTTATAAAAAAATTGCCTAAATTATAAAAAATTTAAAAAAATTATTTTTAAGGAAAATTAAGTTGGTAAACTTTTTGTCTTTTACATATAAAGAAAGAAAAAGCACAAATAATAATTTTCTTAACATGAAAATAATTTATAAAATCATTAATTTGTGTTACATATATTTGATCCTTTTACTCATGCAAGGAGCATAGTTTGTAGTAAAGAATGATTTCACAGCACCCTTAACAACATGCTTTAAATTATTCTTTAATTTATAAAAACTACGATTTCTAACTTTTTCTTAACACTAAAAAAAAAGGATATATGTCGAACTTTTAAACCAATAATAATATTAAAGAAAACGTAAGGGTTCTTAGAAGACCAGATAGATCTACGTATCGTAGGCTTAAAATTTCAGAAAAAAAAACAAAATGAAATAACCTTTTTTTTAAATAATTTAAAAATTTTTTTCTCAAGAAAAATAAATTTGTTATCAAATATAATTTTTGGAATACGATCTTTTTAATACATTTCTTTGTGTGTTTTGTTAAAAGAGAAGATAAGGATATTACCAATTTAGTTTAAAAAATTATTATTATTATTATTTTTTTTTTTTTTTGCTAGAAAAAATTAAAAAAATTATTAATAAAACTAAAAATTGACACTTTATTGCATTTTTCTAAAGACCCCAAAATATAGAAAAAAATTTCCTTTTTATATATAAGAAATTTAGAAGAATGCATTGTATAACATAAAGAGATAAAAATATTAATTTTATTAAAATACATTTTAGAAAAATCTTAAAAATTAACAAAAAAGCAAGATATTCTTCACCACCAGTATTGCTGTCGGTTATATTCACAAGAAAACTCTTATATTAATCTTAAACTTTGTCTATGTTCTAACTAACCAAAAAAACCATCTTACTTTAATATCCCTTACCGACTTGTTGTTAATTACAAAAGCCAGACTTAGCTCATACAATTTATCATCAACTTTTAAGTCACTAAGGGTAAGAGGAAGACAACAAGTGACAAGTTTTCTGATGAAGTACAGAAAACACTTTTGAAATCTTTAAACATAAAAATAAAACACCTGGTTGTAATAAACAGCATAAGAAGCATTTTATCAGCAGCACTTCAAGCAAAGTGAGTAACTAAGTGTAGTCTACAACAAGTTGCTTGCTTGCACATCTTAGATATAACAGAAATAAAAGTGGTACAATAAAGAATTTAAAAACATAAAAAAAGACTTTTAAAATCCAACAAATTCTAGTAAAAGAAATACCCAGAGACTTGTCAAGTGTTAAGGTGAAGGTAAACAAAGAAAGGCGTTGAAAGGCACTAAATGTTGGCCTTTTTGTTGCAAGCAATTGTGGTAGGAGAATAAAAATATCACTGTGTCTGCCTTTAAGGCCTACTAAAAGTGTTTTTAGTAATAAATATTTTATAATTTGACCCTCTGTAAGAATAAAAAAAGGAACAACACAACAATAATAAACATTATCTAATGCTGGCAAAATCAAGCCAAGCCAAAGGTAAACACTCATAAAGATACGTAGCTTTTACACTCATATAAATATATATAAAAATTTTTAATTGTACATACAGCTTACAGCTCATAATACAAATGCAATGGTCTACATCATATTTTTGTTGTACAAGTAAATACTGCTGCATACAAATTTCTTTGTTTGTTTTTGTTATCATTACTCATATGCCCAATTAAAAATTCTCTTTTTGATATAAATTAAAAAAAGGAGCAGCAGAAAAACAAACAAGCAACAATATTGTGCAATTGTTTGGATCTGTGTAACTAGAGAGTTTATTTTTTATTATTATTATTATTATTATTTTTTTTTGTAAAGTATAAAAACGTTTTTTAATATATCTGGCTGCCTTTGTTATACTATGATGATAACTGTTGTGTTAAATACAGATACAAATTTGTAGGTATGTGTGATTTTCTTTTTTTTTCAATTTAAGTACGAAAGACTGGTCTGTACTTTGTTAACTTCAACATTTTTCACTTATTGTTGTTGATGCTCTTATAAACGACCGCAAAGTAGGCAACTGTTTTTACAATTTTTTTTTTATTTATATTTTCTTTATATTGCAGAAGTGTTTTGTGTGTATGTATGTGTGCACATTTATCATTTGAGGTTTTAATGTTTACATTTTCATTTTAATAACCATCACATTGGTATTTAATTTTTTTGCTCATTTTTGGCTGAATAATGCGAATAAGTGAATTGACTTAACAGTAGATGCCTAAAATAATAGAACAATCAGCATAAAAACAGTGAAAATAATAAACTAAAAAAAATAATTAAATCTATTCCTAGCTTCTCTTTTGCTTCATAGGAGCTGCGGTTAGGATAACTTCATAGCTAAGCCAGGCTAAGTTCACTCTTTAGTAGGAAAATAAGATAAAGGAATAAAGCGTACATTGCAACAGCTAAAAGACGAGGTAATGGAAAAAGGAAGCAGAAGTATTAGGGTTGAAGTGGAAATAAAGGCGTTAAAATCGCCACAACTGTGAAGAAACATAATAAAAGCATTAAGTTCTGTTATTAATGGTCTAGAGTAGCTGCCAAGGTATAAACATACCTAAAAGCATTAGCAGTTTCCTCTAAGTTTCGTTAGCTGCCACTTTTAATCTTCTGAAAATTGTAAGGTTTGATTAGAGATGATTGTAGTTATGTCTTTTAATTGCTTTTGCTTTAACCACTTCTTAATCATGCTTTAGCAAATTAGCCAATAATATCAGCCAGATGCTAAACTCAGGAGGTTGCTTGCAGGCTCAAGGTAAAATAATATGGATCCTAACAGTGTTCGGGTCTTTTGAAAGTGTATCACCTTGAAGAAGCTTATCAGCTACTTAGCACTGAATTTGCTTTATGCAGTGCCCAGGGACATTCATAATTTTTATAAGAAATTTTATGATTTTTAAACTCCTGTCAATGACCTAATTGTAGTCTGGCTACCACTATAAGTAAGTAAATTTTCAAATCATTACATGGTTATAACCTGGGCACCATAATTCCTTGGAAGAATTGAATGTTCTTTTGCACTTTTTTTATTAAATTAAATTTTATAATTTGTTCAAAACAAAAAAAAAATATTTTCTTCTCTTAAAAAATATATTTCCTTAATTTTTTCCATTAACAACTCATAGTCTTTCTCGATCTTTCTCACAGTTAAAAATTTTTGCTTAAAACATATATAGTTTAAGTGCTGGCCATATATCCTTTTTTTCCAAAGTAACAAAATTAAAAGAATATATATTTTTAACAGTTCATTTAACTGCTAGTATACGTAATTATAGATTTATTAATTTAATTTTCATTATTTGTAAGTTTTTTATACGATTAATAGACAAAAACTTTTCTATCAGGGATTTTACCACTTTTATCACTTACTACAAATATTAGGAAATTTTGTATTTGAGTTGATTAAATTGTTCTTGTATTGAATAAATAATTCATTGTACTTTAAAAAGATTAATATAAAAGTTTTTTTTATTTATTTTTTTTGTGTTAGAATAAAATTTATTTTTAATATTTTTAAAATTTTATCTTCCCACAACTTGAGCCTTTTCTAATTTTTTACACCACTTTAAATATTTTTTTAATATTTACATTAGTTTCGGAGCTCCTCATATATCCTTTTTTTAACTAAGAATTTTTTTCTTGCAAATCTTTAAATAAGAATCTTATTAATAATACTTTTACTGTTACAGTCTGCTCTACATCATTTTAAATAATTTTTTAATATTTCTATTAGTTTCGGAGCTCCTCATATATCCTTTTTTCACCTAAAATTTTTTTTATTTTTTTGCAGATCTTAAAATAAGATTCTTATAAATAGTACTTTTACTGTTAGAGTCTGGTCTACTTTATAGACTAGTGTTACTTTAGCGTGTGTGTGTGTGTGTATGTTTGGTATCTCTTGAGAGAGTCAAACGGTAATGGTGTGTGTATATTTTTTTAACATGTCCATCTGTTGGATGGTTTATAAATTTGTTTAATGAATTTTAAGTGTCTTTGTTGAGTAAAAATTGTTTACCTTTTTAAGCGATTAAGTGTTATTGTTTGTTGCTGTGTAGCTTTTGCTGTTTTATAATAAACTTGTGAATAAAATAACAAAAGGAAGAAATTATAATTATTGCACAATATAACAATGATAAAAAGTATTTTTTATGTTGATTTTTCTTAACAAAGAAAAATCATAAGTTCAAAGCATTTTCAATGGTTAATTAAGTTAATTGAAAAACAATATGCATTTATTATGCATTTAAGTCTTTTGTTTAAGTGCTTGAAAGTAGTTTAAAGTGAGTGAGAATGAATAATGGTTGAAGAAGCTCTTCAGGAACGCTCAAATGCAACATCGATCTTTACAAAAATAAGTTTTTTGTTGTTTTTTAATACACTTAAAGATTTTAAACGAGCTCGTTTAATTTTAATTAAAACATTTAAGTAGGAAATGAAAATTACTCTTTTATATTTGTAATATTTTAAATTGTTTAATTCAAAGTTTCCTGTCATGTAACACTCCTTTTTTATATTTAAGCGCTTTTCCTAAATTCTGCTCTACTTACAGCTTTTAATTTTAAATTAAGTTAACTGTAAATAACTCTTGTATTTTGTAATATAACTGACCCATTTTATAATTCGTATACTTATTCATTCGCTAAAAAAATTGCAACTCATATATTTTTATTACATAATTTTGGAGAACGACAAATATTAATTTACTGTAAGTGTTCACTCAGGCCTATTAGGAAAATTATTTGTCCATTTTTTCTTTTATTCTAATTTAATGGCTGCATAAATTTATGTTAAACACTGTTGAAACTCTAACTACCGAAGCCTTATGGCAGATTAAGTTATGTCTCATGACGTTCAGTTTGGATGATGTGACTGGTTGTTAGTCAACATTCAGGACTTGGGCACGTTTCATATTTTAACAAATTTTAAAAGTGGCAAATACAAAAAAAAAAGCCGCAGACACACACACACATACACATACTCATAAAAGTTGCACCGACCGACTGTTGAAAGGCCTTTCATTTAAGAGCTCATAAAGTTAATGTGTACAATGAGTATTTAGACATTAAAACAAGAACGATGAGCAACATAATTTGCTTCTTTATTTTAAGCATCCTTTTAGTGTTAGGATGTTGGCTAGTCTGTTAGAATGCAGGTGTGTTGATGAGTTTTTAAATAATATTTTAAAACTACAAGTAAATGGTTGTTCACATAGCTTTGTTAATTGATAGGTAACATCCAGCTAAGAATATCATAGGATTATATCAGTGAAGCTTGGAATATATTCTTTTATTTCTTTTAGTAATTTAAGCACCGAAAAATGTCTTAAAACGCTTTTCTTCCTCATATTTTGTCTCAAAGATTTTAAGTAGAGACTGAAATAAGAAAAAATTTAATAATATTGCTTTTCACTTGTAGGATGGGCAAATGGTTTTTACATATATAAATTTAAGAGAAAAAACTAGAGCTTTTGCTTTCACTGCAATTCGTAGCTCTTTCTGCTCTTTATAAATATTAAAAGAATTTCTAAAAAACTCAATTTTTCTAAGAGCTCCCCTAATATCCTTTTTTAAAAATTTTTAATTTTTACAAAATTGAAATAAAATTTGAATGTTGTATTTTTAATTGTTTGGTTTTTATATTCTATATATAATTATTACTTCAATAAATACCTTTTAAGGTAAATTTTCATTTCTAAATATATTTAAGTTTAAAAAAATGTGTATTTTTTAAAAAGTTAAAGCCTTAATTTCCAAATATCTTATAAATTATGAATAACTTGAATGACTTGTAACATCATACGTCATTTTTCTATTTAATTTTTTTTTTAAATAAATAGAAATTCCTTTCCTGTCTTTCTTCTTAATGTGGCTAAAATTATTTAAAGTAGGTTTTTATTGCTGTGGAACTTGTTGTCCTTTCTACCGTTTAAAACATTTTGCTTTTTTAAAAAATTGTTAAAAATGCTTTCTTCTTTTCAATTAAAATTAAAAAACTATGGTTCTAAAATTTCCATCAATATTTAAATTGTTTATAAGGACTATTATCCTTTTAAAAATCTCCTTAGATATTTCGAAGAAATCTTATAAATTTTTAATGATTTTAAAATCCAATTGCAAATTATATGTGCTAATTATTATAAACATTTTTTCTACAAAAATTCTCCAAATGAATTTTTTCTTACACAACAACTCGTTATCCTTTCTACTCCCAATCATAGCGAAAACTTTTTTCAAAACATTAAGTAATTTAGAAGTTTGCTATATATCCTTTTTAAAAGATTAATTTCAAATACAAAATAAGTACGCATAAGTAAGTACATTTCGTAACTTTAGGCTGCGTTATCTTACATGCCCTGCGTACATGCAATTATCTCCTACTGAATTATGTCCTAAGAAAACTATACTTCCCAAAAGGGATATGTTATGCAAAACAATTCATACATTTTAATGCGCTCTAAAACTGTTAAAAAATTAAAAAAAGTTGATTTATATTAAGGTATGGTTTATTACTACTTCTTCAAACCTTTAATTTTGAGGATATTTAAGCATAATTTGATATTTAGCATTTCTTTTAAATTAAAAATATAAATTTCTTCCTTTTTTATTTAATATTTAATATTCGATCCTTGTTGCTTTTTTAAAATCAGAAAAAAAATTTTCTACGAAATATTAGTTCTTTGAACAGCTTTACATACATATATCCTGTTTCAAAAAAAAAAATTATTCCACAAAAACTTACAAAAAAAAAAAAAATATATATAAAGTGAATTTTATTAAAACATTTCTTATTCTGAAAACTGTAGCGAGAAAAAATATTATTTTTCGGTAACAATTTGTTGTTTGAATTTTACCTTAATATGAATAACATAATAATACAAATTTTTGTTTGGCTTGAGAATTCTCTATATATCCTTTTTTAATTTTCGCTTAAATCAAAACCTCCTCAAAAAGTTTTTGCAAAAAAACAATTTTTTTGGTTTATAGATTTTTTCTTAATTTTCATTAATTACAACTTTGTTTCTTTTGTGTTTTTTGTAAAAAATAAAAATTTTCTTTAAAATGTGTAGTAACTAAATAGCTTAACAAATATCCTTGGTAAAAAATATTTGGAAATACGCAGAGAAATCGATATATTCATTTTAATAATTTCTATAGTTTTTTTTTTTTTTTTTTTTTTTGTTAATTTAACCTCGTTCTTTTAAAATTTCCATACCTGATCCCAACTCGGCACGATTGTACCATATATTCTAGGTTCTCCTTTTTTTTGTATTGTCTAAACACTATCGTTGAGCTTGCCCAAAAAAATTATTTTTAAAGCTTTTAAAATTCGCTTTTAACTGAAAAATAAAATTCATCCTTTCGTAATAAGTCACTACAATACTTCTACCTTAAGTAGGCAGCAGTTGAGTTAAAAAGGCAGTGGCTAAATGGATCCTTATTATTATGCCAAGCATTTGATACACAAACTAACACAGAAGTTATATGTTCATTTCTACACGACTTCAGCTTAAAGTTGTATGTAACTGTTACAAGCACAACTTGCAGTATATTTAGCATAATGTTCATCAGAAAAAAATGATAATAAAAACATAATAATATTAATGAAGATGATACTAATGACAATTACGGTGATTATGATGTTCAAAAACATATTCTGTTGGTCTATTAAACTTGGAAGCATTTTAGTTGTGTTGTTGTGTAACAAAAAAAATTATTTAACTTTTCTTCTTGTTGTAAGTCCAAGTTGTTGCTGCTTAAATGTTAGTTTCATTTATGGCTTGTGTTGTTTTATTCACAGATCACATACATTTTTTATGTCACAAATACGTGACAATTATTGTCATTATGTTTTTTTTTTTGTGTCTTCTTTATGTATGAGTAAGGGCATTTATATATTTAAAGCGAGTATTTTCATTAACAAGGACCATAATGGAACACATTAGAGATTAACTGTTGCTGTTAAGGCTTTTCACGCAACCACGTGCAAGTGGCACTTAAGAAGTTAAATTAAGAATACAGATAATCAAATTATGTATTTAATTAAAACTTGACATTTGTTTTTCTATCAACAGAGATTTAATAAAATTATTAAAAGTGATAAAAATGAATAACTAATAAGAGCAATTAAAACCTGATATGCTAGAGTAGTATTTCAAGAATATTTGGAGTTTTTGTGTTTTTTTAAGACCCAGAGTTGGTACTTTGAACAATTTCTTAAAACCCAAATTCACTCAAAATCATTGCAAAAACTTTTTGTTTTCTCTGTTAGTAAAAATTTTAATATTTTATAAATCTATTTTTTAAATATCCAAAATTAATTATTATCAAAATTTATCTTCTGATACAATTAAAATTTTACTGTGAAAATATTTAAAAAATTTTTTTAGAAATGTGGGAATAATATCATTGTAAATAACGGTTTTTATAATTTCCTTCATTACAACTTTCGCCACAAAATTATCAGTAGTCTTGTAAAAAAAGTTTCCATCAAATGTAGTTTCTACCGCAAATAACCAAGAGATTTTACTGAGCTTTTTAAATTTGCTTTTTTTATAAATCTAATTAAAAAATTCACCCAAAAATTTTCCTCAGACTAAAAATTTTCGAAAATTTTCTTTTACCACAATTTGTCTTTTTGGCTCTTATTTTAAACGCTGTAATCACTTCTTCGAAATTTTCAATAATTTGAAATCTTGCCATATATCCTTTTTTTAATTGCACAAAAAATTTTGTTTTTATTTTCAAAGTTTTGCAAGTATATTCTTTTTGTGCCCAAAATTGCGCTGAAGCCGTAAAATGAAGGAAAAGAGCAGTTGGGTTCTGCAGAATATTCTCTCTCTCTCTCTCTCTCTCTCTCTCTCTCGCTCTATCTGCTTGGCAAATAAATTTAAACGAAAGTCTTAATGTGGTGTTATACATATTCCTCCTGCTGATGTGTGCTTTTTTGATAAACTGCTATACGCGGAATATAAGAAATGCAATCCCCAAAAATTTCCTTTTATTCTTAAACTGAAAGAAACGGACTTCAGTGACCCCTGTTCTTCTACTAATTTGACTAAATGATACGATATTGCAATGCGATGCCTTTAATAATAGTTTGCAATTTGTAAAGTCCTAAGGTGCTTATCCTAAAATAATTACATGGATATTTTTTTACTACACTAATTTAAAGGTTATGTTGAATATCCATTTTCATGCAATTGATATGTTTAAAGTTTATATCACCTTCTAAAGGTTGCTTAAATAACATTATTGATTGTGTATAAGAGATTTAAATGTGACCACTCTTTTTTAACTTCCGACATCGGGTCAGCAGAAACTTTGCCCAAGGGGTCGCCTACCATTTTAAGAATGCCCTCTTTTAACCAGATGTGTTATTGCCAAAACTAAGCTTCGGTGTGTTTCTTAAAACTAATACATGTTATGAATCTGTGCAAAAGTCTCTCACTTTTCGGCAGTGGCTTTCTAACTATAAATTTTTCATGATTTAGATCTCTAATAAATACTTTTAAGTTTTGTTGTTTTAAATTTGTTATTAATTAAATGTAAATGAAGGACTTTTTAACACTTTCAAAGAAGTGCACAGAAACAAGAAACTTATAAGTAAAAATGTTACTTTTACAGCTTTAGAAGCAAAGCCTTTGACCAAAATTGTGCAAGTTCTGATCCTGGGGAATAATTTTCTTATCTTACCAAGGAGCTTTCAAAATAACAGTATTAAAAGCTTTTTAACATTAACTGTTATATATGCAAAATTTTAACCAGCTTTATAAAATTTTAATGTTTACACTAGTTAAAGCTTTCTGTTTCAATACTATCTTGTGCCAAAACCAAATATTTTTTTTATACAACTCACGTTAATATTTGTCTGTAAGTTGGTTTAGTAAAGACATATTAAATGTTAAAATGAAATGTTAATGTTTTTATACCCTTCACCACAAAAAGTGTATAAAGGGTACAACTAAGTTTGTCATTCCATTTATAATTTCTCAATATATATTTCCGCCCCATTCAGTATATACTATATATTCTCAATTCCTGTGCATAGAGTAGTCGATTAAGTGATGCCCGAATGTCTGTTCTTCCGTCTGTCCGTCCGTGTTAGTGTTGAAATCAACCTTGCAAAGGAAATCGATCAGAGATATTTTTGAATGACGTGCTATTGGAATCAGCAATATCGGTCCATGTCCTTAGTCGCAGAAGGCAAAACACCACGACTACCTCCAATTTTTTATGTCATTTGGATTAATAAAGTAACTCGTATCAAAAAATAAATATATGTGTCCATAGATAATTAAAAAACAAGAAAAAACATCCAGTGAAAACGTTGGCGCTATGAAATTTTCAAATTTTTTAAAAGATCGATGTGGCTATCATTTTATACTAATATTTTTTAAAAATGCTTAATCCATTAAGAGCCGTTGGCATTTTTATGTAAAATTATAATAAGTACTTAATTTTTTTTTAATTCTCTGTCACCCCAATATTTGCTTTTTGATTGGTTTGATTACTTCACTAAACTAGATTTACATAGATGGTAAAGGGTATACAAGATTCGGTATAGTCGAAAATAGCACTCTTACGTGTTATTAAATTTACATCATTTCTAAAAAACGGGAAATTTTTTGGGTCCTACTTTACAATAAAAAGTGTTAAAAATGCTTTTGCTTTTCTCATTTATCTAGCATGGTCCTTTTTATTTTCAAACAGGATGTTAAGGAATTAAACGTTTTTTAGCAAATCCTTAAACCTTTGGTATATATTGAAGAAATAACTCTTTTAACGTGCTGCGCCAAAGGAAGGAATTTTTTTCACTTGTAACTTTTTCGGAGATTTTGAAGTCTTTTGGTTTTTATATTTCACAAAATATAATCACAAAAAATTTTTCCAAAAACCTTTTCTGTTATTGAAATTTGTCGCTAGTTTTGTTTAATATTTGCAATAACTTCCTAGACTTTTGAACACTATGTTTGCCAAAACTCGTTCAACCACGCAAAAGCTTTTTTAACTCATCACTACAATAGTAATCAGAGTATTTACATTCATCAAAATCAAAAGATAAAAGTTATGAAAACTACTTTTAACGCAATTTTTCGCTCTTAATTCATAGAAAGCTTTTGACTTGTAGCTTTTAAGGAAATCCTTAAAAAGTTTTAGGTTTTAAAAAATTATTTTGTTTTAAACTAAAGTCTTAGTATGGACAACATCCATGTTTTGTTAAAAATTCATTTTATGTGCTTTTATTAAAGAGCTTTTTAACGTTTTTTAGTATATCTTAAAGTTAATAGATGTCACTTATTAACGTGTAAAGATTAATAAGGAATGTGGCAACACAAGATATGTCTTTTTTTGTAGGATTAGTGCAAAAAAAAAAAAAAAAAAAAAAAAAAAAACAAAAAAATTCAGAAGACCCCCTTAATAATTTTATAAAAGTATATGTTTCTTTTACAAGTGTACATTTGAGCACAAGCTGTTTTTAAGCTGCTTTCAGGTTATAATTATCTGAATTTTCTCGTAATCTTTTCTATTGAATTATTCTTCACTATTTAAAATTTTTGGATTTGAAGTAACGATGTATTATTATGAAAAGAAATTTTTTGTTTATATTGAAAATCATTTTGGCATGCAAAATTACATGGCCAATTGAGCAGCACTTACAATCATATGCTTAGTATTATGTTGGTAAGAAACTATTTTATATACACAATTACATATGAAGAAAAAAAAAAACTTTATGGAGGGCTACAAAAGCTGACTAGAGGTAAAATTTTAAGGGTTTTAAAATGTAGGGCTTTTTAAACAAGGTTGGCTTTAATTATTTTTCAAAAGGTTTAGAAGCTTTCAAAAACAATATGTTATAACTATTAGAATATATTTCATAAATAAATTGACTTCTGGTATGTATTTTAACACAACTACCCAGCAAAAAATTAGACATTACCCTAATCCTTTGAGAACCAATTTACCAAAGCGACAGTTACATTTTCGAAAAACTGGAACATTTCTGCTCAAATTATTTATAATGAGCAGGAATATTACCTCTTTTGCCCAGACGATTTGTCGCTATAGTACCTATGGCTTTATATCCCATCACTTCTTACTTTTCCATTGACAGTATTGTGGTAAAAAACCTGTCAAAGTATATATGACTACCCCCAGGTAAGCATTTAATTAGTCGTAAGATGGTCTATGACCCAGCCCACAATCGGGAAATGTATCAGCTAATTACAACAACTTAAAATCCACAATAAACCCCAAAATCTTTTAATTCGACTGAATGGGGGTTTTATTACATAACTTGACGGGCTGAACACCTCCCAGCAAAATGCACAATTTGCTCATCAATAGAGGACTTTGTGAATTCAGTAACCAATTGGTTGCAACAGCTTCTAACTAAGTCAATAATAGAATACACTCTCATCGGCTTATTTATAGCAGTTGCCTTACTTGTGTGTCAAAGCATAACACGACTGTATTATCTTTAATTTGTTGCAGTAGACCTTTTTACTTAAATACGAGTAGTTATTGAATTCATGTAAAATAATTAGTTAGAGAGATTATTTTGTCTAACACGACTGATATTTTCTAATGATCACCATTATTTCCTACAACAACTAGTGCAATCAATTCTTAGAAACTGATTATAAAAGTCTCATATCTTGTTAAAATCATCAGATTGGTAATCTATTTGGAAAGTACATCCGCCTTAATTACATAATGGAGAAATTTTACCTAAAATTTTTTGCTGCTTAATAATTTTTTTTTCCTAAATATTGAAAATATATTTAAAGGTATTTATCACTTATTTAAATTTAAAAAGAATTCAGAGTTGAATAATTATAATATTACACCTTAAAAAAATAAATAAAATATTTTTGAAGGAAAATTTCTAAGAATAAAAAAGGTCTTTTTTGTAGTCTGCCGTATTCTTTCAAGTGCACTGTGACTGCGTTTGATATTTGCAATTCATCTTAACTTACTTAATCTTATATCAGCCGAAAGTAAGGACTCCTCTCTTTCCGAAATTATTGTAAATGTAAATTTTATCTAAGCGCTTTATAATGGATGTTTTTAAGCCCAATAAAACACAACGACTACTTCTTTTTTGTTTGAAAATATTGTTACGGAAAAAAGATCTGGCAACCCCTGTTGTTGTTGGCCGTATGAGCGTGGTGTATAAGTAACTTCTTTTAATGGTGTGTGTATACAATAATACAATAATTATCTAACCAAAGCTGAGCAACCTCAATGACTCCGTTAGAGGAGGTGCTTGCTGTAAAACAGAAGATCGTGAGTTCTTCGAGCCCACGTTCGGACATGCGTACAACGGAAAATAATAATTTTGTTATAATGCAATTAGAAATTAAGAAGCAGCAGTACAAACCTCCCGAGTAGCAAAAGACAATTATTGTGTGATGTCACGGCAGATAATTTAGTGGAGACGTCTAATTCAATATTGGATATTTCTATTTTTCGCTAAAAATAAAATCTTTTATGAACAATTTTTTCTTGTTATTTTCTGTAAACTCTGGCAAATCATTATGAATAGACTCACGTTTGGTAACGTTATCAAATCGGGGCTCTAGGGTAGATAGTAACTGATCTGTTGCCTTAACGCCAAATTGTGTTCAGCTATGAGACTCATTTTGTGGCTTAACGAGTTTGTTATTAAGCACAACTGCCGCATACAGAGTGAGACCGGTCCATAACATACCCTACAGACTCCTTTGCATCCAGAAAAATGCGGTGTGGTTTACACGTTTGTGGATTCATCGGTGCTTATTTCTTTAAAAATTAGGCCGGATCTCAAGTAACGATCAATGGAGATCGTTACCACACCATGATTAATGATTTTTTGTTTGAAAATATGGAAGACATTGATCCGGAAGAAAGGTGGTTTTAACAAAATAGCGGTACGTGCCATACGGCGATCGCAACCATCGAGTTATTAATATCAAAATTTGGCTTTAAGTTGATTTTGACAAATGGACCTGTCAATTGGCTTCCAAGGTCGTGCTATTTGACACCTCTCGATTAATTCCTGTGGGGCCATATGAAGTCACTGTCTTATGTTGATAAACCACAGTAACAATTGACGCTTGGTCTTATTTCTTACAATTTAAAGTTTCATCGGGCTTAAAAAGACTTAAGAAGAGTAACAAATAATTTTCAAGGCGCCCTTTAAAATAAAAAGCAAGAACGGTAGCGGTTAGCGCAGGGAAGTGTAACAGCATAACAGCAGTGTATGGCAGGCGTGTGTTTATGTGAATACAGAATTTATAATGAGTCCCAGTGGTATTTGGAACTAAAAGAATCCTTATATCTAAGTAGAGAAACGTAACAATATGTTTAATATTAACCTGGACGAAATGCAAGTCTTTTTTAGGGCCTTTTTAATGCTCGCCTTAGCCTTTGTATAGACTGTAACATTCAATAAGAACGACTATAAAAAAACTTAATAAATTCCCTGAATGATTTATTGCGAAATAGAAAGAAAATGAAATCGAAAGAAATAAATAAATTTTTGACTTGGATAAAGACTTGTTGAAACAATAATACAACAAGATTGTTGCAAGTATTTATAAGAATGAGTTGTAACTGGAAATTATTTTCTTTTACAATTTTTATATTTTATAGCATATTCTTAGGGATTTTATGCTTAAATAAACAAGTAATGGATGGGAATTAAATTATAAAGGAACAAATAAATAAGTTTGCAATTTCAATTTCGAATTAAAAAAAAATAAATAGTTGAGTATTTAAATTGAAAAATTTGTTGTTGTTGTATTGCTTGAAACTTTTCTTTGCTTCCTTTAAACTATTTAAAAATATTTTAAAATATTTCAAACAATTTTACCTGAATTATTTTTTATCATTCTTTTTTTCTCGGTTTTTACACTACAGCATAACAAAGAGGTCTATTTATTTCTGGAGTTAATTATAAAACCACTATTTAACAACTCATGTGCACATCATTCATTACAGCTTCCATAATTTGTTCATGTATTTGTTGTCTTTGTTGGTTGTTTATTACTAACAACAAATTGTTAATCATCAACTATTTTTGTATGTGGTTTTCAGCTGCATGCAACATTTTATTAGCGAAAGCTGCTATGCAGACATACTATAGATTTTTGTTGCAAACCAAACTAAAATGAGAAAAAAAGTAGAAAATATTTGTAAGCACATGAGGACGAAAAAAAATGATTATGTGTAAAAATTACCTTTTTTTATTATTGCATATTTTTATAATTGTTATTGGAGATGAATGTGAGGTTGAAAATAATATTAAAAAAACTTTATTGCTAAAATATGCAAGAGTATGGGAAATTAATTTTAAAAATGTTTTCAAGGTTTAAAGTAAAAATATAAATTAAGTGATTATTTTTAAGTTTATATCATCAGAGAAAACAACTGACAGTGGGTTGTAAATTGTACGATTATTTTTAAGACATCGTTAAAATACCCTTTTCTCTACTGCTGAACACTTCGCCTTTTATCAGCGACGCCTTGTAGAGGGCCAAGAAAATTACCGGAAATTAAATGTACGAAAAGTAAAATATATAAAAAGAAGGATGTTATGAATTCAAATAAATGTTGTTTTTTTATTTCCATAACTCAGTTATTTCTGGATTGATTTTAAAAATTTATTATTTATTTGAAGGGAGATGCTGACAGATTGGTACCGTTTTCAGTTAATAATCTTAAAAACTAAAGGGTGCCCCAATAAAACATACATGTTTTAAGTGTATCATGAACCGTTAACGGCACCACTTTAAAGATATAAGAAACTGCTTCATAAAATATGTAAATTTAGTTTAGTGAAGTAACTCCAATCAAAAAAGCAAGTATTGGGGTGACAGGGAATTAAAAAATAAAAAAAATCTGGAACTGCATTAATTTTACATAAAAATGTCATCGGCATTGATATTTACTGCCAGTCCCACGATGTCGCAATCGTTCGTTCGTTCGCTTAATTACATTTAAAACAAAAACTATTTTTTAGAATTTGTTGTTGTTTTGAATGTAATTGTGCTATTTTCCAACAGCACCTCTTTCGACACTATATCTGATCGATTGACACTTTTATATTTTTTTGGAATTTCAACACTAACACGCCAGGGCACACGGACATCTCTCAATCGACTTTGGTATGCATAAGAAGTCAGAATATATACACTTTATGAGGTCGGAAATGGTTACTGTAAAAATTACATACGGAATGACAAATTTAGATATACCCTTTTGCAACTTTTTGTGCTGAAGGGAATAAAAAGGGGACTGTATTCTAAAACACTTCAAAAGTATCAGCGGAAAAGCATGACTTTGGAAGGAAATATCAATCGATGAAGATTTAATCCTACCAATTTTGCTTTTATACCACATGCGCGAAAAATATTAATTAAAAACAAGCAAAAAACATACACTTTAAATCTTATACTTCCTTTGCCAGTTGCATTTTTGTTTAACACAACACCAGAAATTGTTAGTCACGGTACCGTTTTTTAAATGCACAATATTTTTTTCAAGCCCAACTCTTTCTCAATTAAACGCAACCGTGTGAGTGAGTGCAATGCGCAAAAACAAAACAGATTTCATAGGCTGCCTCGTTGTGTTTATTTGTGAAAAAAAAATATAACAAAAACTAAGGCACATTCTGTACAATCAAACAAAATCACCTACACTCTGACCTCCAACCATTAGCATTGGACTAACATGAGTGTGAACACAAAACAAAAAGTGGAAAGTGTAAAAATACATTTAAGAGAGTTGGAAAAAAGTATATGAGCATGAATAAAGAGTAAACAAGTATTATTAATAAATTCCATGATGGTACAATTATAAAGAGTTGCCAGAAAAATGGGTTTTTATTGCTTTTAGGATGTCACAACTATTTTATGGTTTTATCAAAATCGAAAAGTGTTTAAAAATATTTTTAATTACATGTTCAAGTTGTTTGTGGCAACGTCACATATAATTATATAAAAACAAAATGGCTCCTAGAAATGGAGTATTTTATGTGACTCGGGACCCAAAGGTTGAAAAAGTTACACTTTTATTTTTAATTCAAAATTGATTAGACTGTTCGTAATAGAAAGACTCTTGAAATTTTTACAGTAGATGTATTAGGCTACAAAAATAATTTCCAAAAAATAAAGGGTATTCCGAAAGTGAAGTTATATTTAGAAAAACATTGTTATTTTTGAACTGTGATAGGCAGATTCGTAAACATTTCACATTGTCCGCTTTAGCAACAAGTAAAAAGCAAACGTTTAATGAAAGGCTGTCCCAATAGTAATGCGATTTTTACCTAAGTGCTTCTAATTTTGGGGCATTTTTACGGCTGTCATAAAAATAGGAACAAAAATTAAAAAAAAAAATAAAACATAAAGGGCTTTTGAAACGTAAAGGGATTTTATAATGTACTTGCTATTCTGGGGCGCTTCGCTACACCAATAAAAACAATCGTACCACGAACACTTTTCCAAGCAATTTTTTATTTTGTTAATATAAAAGTTATAACAGATTTCCTTCTGCCTATTTGACCTTATAAATCATGAATTATTGTTCTTTTAAATATTCCTCTTTCCCACTTACTCCCATGCTTCTTATTTTTTTTTAATATTTTTTTCATCCTCTTGGAACTCATAAATGAATATAATTTTTTTTAAATCAGTGCAGCCGTAAATACCCGATTTAGTTATAACTTTTACTTCGAACAAATTCAGGCAAACTTTAGATAAACCATCTTCACGACCATATGAACAAACCTTAAAAGTTTGGTCGAATTCGATTTGACCGTTCATGAGTTATAAAGTCAACCGTATTAGGCAGGCATTTAGAATTTTCACACAGTATTTATAAATACGTACTCTATAAAAAATAAGTTTAAATATCAGATTTAAAAATTAATAGATGCTTCCATAGAGGAAATTATTTTGACAAATATGTGTTTATCTTTAAAACATTTAGACGCTTGAAATGTTGGTTAATAAAAAATAAATAAAGAGTATCAAGATGTTTATTGACTTATCTCTTAAATAGTGAGATACCTTAAATTTTTAACAATAATTATTAAAAAGATGAAATGAAAAATTAAACGGTTGATCATACGCCTCACATAACGACGTACAAATTTCTCTGTCAAAATAAATCAGGCAGATATTATAATTTAAAATTATTTATAACTCCAGCTACAGAGTTCGAGCCGCAAAATTAATTCGCTTATAATAAGCTTCAAAAATTAGAAAAATGGTATAACTAATTTTGTCATTCCGTTTGTAATTTCTACAATATCCATTTCCGACCCCATAAAGTACATACTCGTATATACTGACTCCTAATGCATAGCGAAGTCGATTGAGCGATGTCCGTCTGTCCGTCCGTGTTAGTGTTGAAATCAAGTTTGCTGAGGCTCTAGATCAGCTAAAAAATTTAAATACGCCAATCGATCAGACATAGTGTCGAAAGAGGTGCTATTGGAAATCAGCAAAATCGGTCCATGTCCTCAGACGCTGTGGGCAAAACACCATGCCTTCCTCCAACTTTTTCATATCATTTGTAACAATGCAGTAACTTAAATAAAAAAAAAACAAACATATTGGGAGATAGAGAATTAAAAAGTAAGAAAAAAAACATCAGGTGAAAAAAATAGGGCTCGCCCATATTTTCCGAGCTATGGGCATCTTTAAGTTTAAAATTTTTTAAAATACCAATATGGATACCATTTTAAAGCTTTTGAAGAGGTCTTTAAGGAAATGCTTAAATTTTTAAAAAATGCCTAACCCATTAAGAGCCGGCGGCATTTTTATGTAAAATTTTATATATGCGGTAGCAATTTTTTTTTATTTTTTAATTCTCTGCCTCCCCAATATTTGCTTTTTGATTGAAGTTACTTTTCTAAACTAGATTTTTATAAATAGTGAAGGATATTTAAAGTTCAGCATAGCCGAATATAGCACTCTTACTTCTTTTTGTATAATGTTTTTTCCTTAAAAATAAGATTTTTTAAAATCAAATAATAATTTATCTATTCCAAGATTCTGGCAACTTTTTCTTTAGATTCCTGTTTTTCATACCTTTGCCTGAACTGTTTGCTCCCTTTTCCACCACCATATTTATTATGCGATGCGTTCTAGTGTGTTGGTTCATAATAATTGTTGTTGTTGGTTTAATAATGATTTTGCCTTATTTTTCTTTATTATCCAATCATTACACTGTGTGAATGTGTATGTATTATATTTTTTATGATGATTATTATTTTTATTTTTCCTCTTGCCTGATTGCTTAGCAACGCAACAGTTTGCCATGGCAATAATACATTATAATTTCTGATTGAGTTTTATGTTGTTGATAAAAGTACAAAAAAAAAAGTTGCGAATAATGAAAACAACAAAAACAACGGGTACAACAAATATGCACATAAATCTCAACAATTCTATGAAAATAACAACTTAAAAAAAAATGTGAGTGGCAAAAAAATTAAATCTGAAAAAAAAATATGAAAAATAATTTATCTAAAGGATGAGTAGAAAATAAAAACAAGCGTGGAAAATTAACCTTTATAGCATATTTGTTATAGTTTTTCTATTTATATTTTCTTTTGTAAAAAAAATCTTTGTTTTTTCTGCACTATAAAAGCTTTGAAATATCAAATAAAGCAAATATTTTATTATTTTATCTTTTTTTATTTTAAACAAAGAACACTTGACGTCTGTTTTTATTGTTCATTATTATAAAAATATTAGTAGGTATAACTTAAAGTAAGAAAAATAATTTATTAAAATGTAAAGAATTTATGCAATTTTTTATTAATTTATTAGCCGAGAATTTTTTATAAATTGTGCGGCTAAAGCGTTGCTTTTTTTTGCTTGAAACAAATCAAACCCTGTGAAATGCATTGAAATTAAAATGTAACAGGCTTCAATTATTAATTTATTTTTAAATATTTTGCGTGGGTGTTCCCATAATTTATGTAAATTGACTTATAGGGGCCTATCTTTTGAACCGTTATAGCTAACTGCTTGTAAATTAGATAGAATGGCGATTGCTATAAACATTATATTAACTACGAGTAGTATTAATATTTAAAACTATAAATTATAGGGTGCCGCAATAGTTCATTTAATTTGATGTATAAGGCCATGCTTTTGAACAACTGTAGACAGACGCTTAAAATTTACAACGAACCTGTTTTGCTAAGTCAGCTATAGCAACAATAATAAAATTGTCATTTGGAAATTAAAGGGTGTCCCAACAGTTAATGTAATCTAATGTTTATGGCCAATCTATTGAACCGTTATAGACACACCGTTGAAATTTGCAAAGAACCTGATTGCTAAGTCTACTACAGCAGCAAGTGTAAAATTTGAATTTGGATTTTAAAGCGTGGCCCTATAGTTGCTTTAATTTGATGTATATTGCCAAACTGTTGAACAGTCGAACAAGTATAAATTTTGGAGATGGAATATAAGGGTGTACCAATAGTTAATGTAATTTGATGTATGTGGCCATACTTCTGAACCATTATAGACTGACAGATGAAATCTGTTTTGAAATCGGTTTCTTTTTGCAAGAATTATTTGTATAATTTATGTTCACTCAGACTTTAGAACTAAAAAAGAGTGTTTTATAGTCTTGTAGATGAACTTTGTGCTGTTGAAAAGCAGATACTTAAATTCTATTGTTCTTCTTGTTTACTTCTTTTACTCTGCACAGTACTGTAACTATGTAAACTGGACCTCTACGAATTGACAAACCTGTATTTTCCCCTATAGAAAGTTGCTTTGTGATTAATTTTATAATAAGTAAATCACATCAAAGCAGTGACTGCAAATGGTTGATATTGATTTCCTGAAAAAGGCACTGTTTGGGAGCTTTATACTTCGACAGAATATTTGTTCCATATGCCTTTTAAAAAGTTGAGCTGCTTGTTACACAAACCAGAAAATCCTAAAAAAATAAACAAAAAAATCTCAAAATAATAAGAACACATAGCAAAAGGTTCGTTAACTTTTTGGCTTCTAAATTAGATGGCCTTGATCTTTCTAACATATAGTTCTAATAAAATTTATTCAAATGCCCGCGAAAAGCAAAAAAAAAAAAAACGATTTACTAAAAAATCATTTATGTCGCTATTATTACTAAGAATATGCATGTGATATAAATTCAATACACTATTTTATTTACGATACGTCACGTCATTAGCCTACACTGAAAAGCCGCAGACTGTTAAACTTATTGAAAGCTGCACAAGGCAAGGACGAGGAGAAATACGTCACAATCTCTTTTCCTGTTTACTAATCAGCCTTCTTTTATTTTGTTGATACTTTCCCTGCTGTGTCAGGCTGTTTCTTGTTTTATCATCCAAGCGCCTCACATGGGTTGAGGTTCATAGAACGAGCGGCTACGAATAGAAGAAGTTGTTGAAGGACAATGATCTGCCCACTTCTACGCCCACCTCTCATACAAAGCGAAAATTAAATTTTGACCTACGGCATTGTGTTTTGGCACTTTTAAATACTAAGAATTATTTTTGTAAAGTTTGTAAAATTATCCGCCTTCTCTTACGCCCACTTTCCATACACCTTGTATGTAAAAGTGGCATAAATCCTATGATTTTTAATGCATCAACTCAATTTTCACAAAAAGTTAATATTCAGCCCAATCATGAATATTCCCACGGAATTCCTTTCCCACGGAAAAATTTTTTCTCGAGAAAAGATTCCTCCAATTATGAACTCCGTTGGAACAAAATAATAAAAGAAAGTGGCATCATCGTAATTTGAAAGGAGTTTTTTTGTTTATTTACTTAGACTGGCATGTTCTGAATTCCACACGAAATTTTCACTTTAATTTTCCAATATTTTCCCCGAATTTTTTTCTTTTCTGCAGTCATTCAGAAGGGGAAAAATTTACAATAGGAGAATAGGGAAAAGCAGAAAAAAAAGCTCGCACGAATTTTTTTATAATTGGGCTGATTGTAATTGTAGAATGGGCTCCTGAAAATATATCCGCCCACATTTATGCCCATCTTCCATTCAAGAAAATCTTAACATCATTATCATTCTCCAGTTTTTAGATTTGCAGCTTTAAGCGAAATCTATTTATAAATGGATCTGAAGACATAAATTATTCGCAAATCTATCTATAGGCCCTGTAGTCGTTATTCCTCGCTTCTTGAGTTTTTTCGGAAAGCATAACTGATACAAATAATCAACTAAAATGTCAAAAATAAAAATTAATTCATTGAATAAAGTCCTTCAGATAGAGACATACCTATTGGCATAATAGCTTCTGCTATAATTTTGCTACCATGCACCAGAATCTTATGCACTGATACAGGCAGGTACTCGTAGGAACCAGCCATAAAGATTAACAAACAACTTGGCAGTATCCATGCAACATATATCACATTTGTTAGTGTCGATAACTGTATTACAATTTATTGCGTCCAAAATAATTTTATGCCAATTACGTCTGCAGTTTAAAATGATAACATAGCACCTAATAGTCTTTCGCATATAAGAGGCCTTGATCTTCTATTATTGCTATCTAACAGTGTCAGTAAACAACAATTCGAATTCAATTCATTTTTTGTTACTTTATCACTTTATAGTTTTTACTGTTTGTTTTAGAAGAAAGCAGATAGGAGCACATGAATTCTTTTTTATTTTTAGCTAAGAGACGTTAAGCTGTAATTTGACATCTTTCGTTAAACACAGCTCCACAGCGCTAAAAATATGCAGTCCATTGAAATTGATGAAAATTGAAATTTTGATGTTGTTTATATTTTGTTCAGCGAAATTTTCTACGTGACACTTTTAACAACTTTTTTCAATGCAAGTCTCATCTATGACAATTGTCATTTATGAAAATATACAATAAAGTCAAATTATAAGTTTAGTGTGATTGTAGTAATAGATGAAATATACATTCAATTTGCATGCCATTTTAAACAAACGAACATATATGTACTTCGAGTGTGTCTGTCCAAACAAATAATAAATATATCAGAAATTTTTATTATAAAATCACAATATTCAGATATCTGTCAACAAAATACCACAAAAAATTACCCAAATCGGCGACATAAAAAAATGAATTTCGGACACTTTTCAATCTATGTGCGCCTTGACCACCTCGTCTGTAGTTTTAGAACATTTGTACTGATGTTTGTGTGCAGCAAAAATATTTTAAAATTTCCAGCATTCATATCAGCAGAGGGAGTAACTTTAACGAATTATTTATATGTAAAAAATCTGTTCGGTATTTAGATATATTCTAAAATGTGCATTGCATAAAATCAAGATGGAGCACAGTGGATATTTCGATGCCAAAAGAAGAATTAATTCGTCAACACTTTCTACTTGGAGAAAGAGTAAGCTCCGAATTAAGTGAAAAGGCTGTCAAATATAATTAGAGAAACGGAAAGAAACTGCTATATAGAAAACTATTATCGTAGAGTGTTCAAATTTGGTATCACCTAATTTTAAGATCGGATACAAAGTTAGGTGACCTGACGATGTGAAGGTGCCATTATATATATTAACAAAATCTATTTCTTTAAGCACTTAAGCTTGAGATATTCAATGCACGCAATAAAAACTTCAAATAACTCAAACTTGTATAGGGGATAGATCCATAGTCATTTTTAATGACTACAAAAATTTATTTGGTCCTCGAAAATTTAATTATTTAAAAAGGTTCAGTATATTATAACGAAACTGCCAACGTGCATTGTTGGATTTTTGACGTATCTACAAATTATGTCTTTACCACAAATTTCAATAGAATTTCTGTTGGCAACAACACCAATAAAAAATGCTGCTTTTCAGTAGTTCTTAACAAGGTTCTTCTAAATATAAACAAAATTTGCAAATAATTTTTTTTGGTAAATTATTTAAAACTTCACTATGAGTGACGCACGCTTCTCTCATCTCTACCTTTATCAACAAAAATCTTTAAAAACATGTTTTTCCCATTTCAATTTATTTTTCTCGTATCCATAACAACTTTGTACATCATTTTATGCCATTCAAAATATTTTATTTCTTTTTTCTTTTTTTTTTTTTTTTTAATTAAACTTATTTTATTTCACAGAGCTAAAAAAAAAAGTATAACAAAATCTTACAAATGATGAAACAAATTTCACACTGTGAAACCTTAAATATTAATACAATTGTAAAAGAAAAAAAATGGAAAAAAAAAACTTTTTCTTCATCAAAAGCAATAACAAAAATTTGCTCGTGCTGATATTTATCACAAACATTTTTAATATTTTTGCCAAAAATTCTTTTTGAAACAGCAAAATACAAACAAATTAAATCTGATCAAAACAAGTCATATGAAAACTTATAAATTGTATATAAATAAAAAAATTTCGGAAGAAAAACAAATTTAAGTGACAAAATAATATAAAAGAGGAGAAGAAAAGTCCCTGTTTAAATATATGGAAGAAATAAATTAAATGCAGATTGTTGTTTTCTTAAGAAAACTTTTCAGACAAGTGCATTTTGCAGACATCGTTCAAAATATAAATTCGTAATTTAATTTTAATATTTTTCTTAAGAAAAATGAACCGTGTCAAACTGGCGACATTTTTATCTACAAACGCGTTCCATTTTCGACATTTTTCTCTAGAAAGGTGTCCCACTGTGAATACTTTTCGTTAGAAACATGTTTCAATTTTTTTAAGAAGCGTGTTTCACAGTCGGCACTTTTCGTTAGAAATATATACCACTATCAACATTTTCTATAGAAAAATGTTCTATCGTTAACACTTTTCTATAGAAAAAATTTTATAAAAAAAACAAAAATTTATTAAATCTACATTTTTTTTGTAGAAAAAATTTTATCACCGTCGACCTTTTTTTGTAGGAAAAATTTTATCACCGTCGATATTTTTTATAGAAAAAATTTTTCACCGTCGACATGTTTTCTATAGAAAAAATTTTATCATCATCGACGTTTTTTCTATAGAAAAAATTTTATCGCCATCGACGTTTTTTCTATAGAAAAAATTTTATCGCTATCGACGTCTTTTCTATAGAAAAAATGTTATCACTGTCGACATTTTTTTATAGAAAAAAAATATCACTGACATTTGTTTATAGAAAAAATTTATCACCGACATTTTTTTATAGAAAAAAATTCATCACCAACATTTTTTTATATAGAAAAAAATTTATCACCAACATTTTTTTATATAGAAAAAAATTTATCACCAACATTTTTTTATATAGAAAAAAATTTATCACCAACATTTTTTTATATAGAAAAAAATTTATCACCAACATTTTTTTGTATAGAAAAAAATTTATCACCGACATTTTTTTGTATAGAAAAATTTTTAGCACCGACATTTTTTTTATAAAAAAACTTTTATCACCGACATTTTTTATAGAAAAAAAATTATCACCGTCGACATTTTTTCTATAGAAAAACTTTTACCACCGTCGACATTTTTTCTATAGAAAAAAACTTTCACATAGATGACATTTTTTCAATTGAAAAAATTTTCTCATCGTCGACATTTTTTCCATAGGAAACTTTTTTTCATTGTCGACATTTTTTCCAAAGGAAAAACTTTTACAGTGTCGGCATTTTTCCACCGCTACATTTTTCTATAAAATTTTTTTCCACTCTCTGCAGTTTTTCAACAGAAAAAATTTTTTCACAGTCGATATTTTTTTCATAGAAAAAATTTATTCATTGTCGACATATAAAAAATTTGACATGTGCGCTTAGGCCTAAGGAAAGGTGTACAACAAATCGCTATAAATTAATTTTTTTTGAGTGTGGCACTTATAAGTTTCAATTAATCAAAAACTCAAATTAAAGCTGGAAAATTATAAAGATTATCTTTTAGAGCAATGCGATTTTAAAAAGACAACACAAATGATATCAAATTCTTTCATTTCACACTGATCTGCATTTTTATTTGATAGATTATTATTATTTTATTTGCTTTGAATTAAAGACATTTTTCAAAAAATATTAAAAAGGACGATCCATTTCTTATTTGGTTCTTTTTTTGCCTTTTCCATTCTGCCCACTTAAAGCAAAGAATCTCTATAACAAAAACCCCTAAACTCAACAGCATGCCAACTATCCATAATAAAATTAAACCAGCAAAATTCTGAATATTTAATTTAGCTGGTCCAGTGTCATGCGTATAATACCTAGAAGCCTCCACTTGATTTTGTTGATTCGAATTTAGATATTCTGCAGTACTTTTCCATTCCCAAAATTTATCCAAACCTGATGCGTGCCATTGCAATAAAAGTTCATTGTATTTTTGTAAAAACGGCCACAAGCGTGAGACCGTGGCTACAGCAAATTGACTATAGATATCTTCTAACATGAGTTTAAGATTTTGCAAAGCTTTTGGAGTAATAAAATCACTACCACCAAAATGGCCAAAAGTAGCACGTTCCACAATAAAACCCATAGATTTAGACGTTTGTGCCTTCAAACGTATATCATCTATAGTATTGAGTTCAAAGTTGTTAATTAAAGTTTTATAAATGGACTAAAAGAAATGAAAATATAATAATTGGGTTAGAAAAATGCAATAGTCAGAGATTTTACATTTTTGTCTTCTTCTGTATCATTTATGGACTCTAACCAGGTGTAAGAGGCGCCAGTTTAAGTAAGATTATATTTAATAAGTTTCTCCACAGTATCGGCGGATTCTCCAAAGCTAAAAAAAAATTTAGTATTTAAGAATTATTTTCGTTACAAAAAAGTTATATTTTTTTACGTGGGCAGAGTTAGAAGTGCAGACAATCCTCCGCCATAGATACTGGTTAAGATTATATCAAACATGTAACAGGCAAATAAAAAAGTACGAACTGTATGCGATTGCACCGAATATTGAGAACCTTGATTAATAAATAATCTCAAAGTGGTTGCGTAACCAAATTTTACACACGACGACCAAGTAGTGGGATGATCAGCTATATTCTGCTCAAACTTACGAGTGACAAGTAAAACAATGACTTCCAAACACAGACAAGCTAAGACAGCTAACCACAAAGTTAATTCAAAGGGCCGCAAAGGCAGGTACCAACTGACCACAGAAGAGGCTGCTGGTACTAGGCAGGTGACGCCCGAGCGACCTGTATACACTGAAAAATCGGCGACCACATAATATGTATGACTGCCAATTCGAAGAAATTTTATAAAGTCCATATTTAAGGATTTTAGTTTAATTTTAACTTACATAGAATATATAGCTCCAAAAGCCATTTGTATTTTATCGTCCAACATCATGCCCAGCAAGCCGGAGCCGGTATAATTATCATTGATAAGACCCCAGTCTTCCTTCTCAGCTACGAAACATTAATAAAAATAAACTTATAGAGGAATAAAAATGTTAAAAACTTTTTATCTATTTACATGTATCAAAATGCATTGTACAATTATATAATTCGCAAAATAGATGACAAGTACGAATTTCTGCACCATCAGCATGCACCAAGTGAGAGGGATTGTCGCTTGCCTGATCATAGTACAAAGGCAAACGTTTATAATCGACTGCCACAAATGGACGATAATCAAAAACACCTGCAACAATTTCACGGCCCTTAAGATTGTGCAATTTTTCAGAGGAAAATAAATCAATATCTGGTTTAAAAGTATTATTCAAAGCATAGAAAGTTGATAAATGAATAAGTTCTTCAGGATGTTCAGACCAGCTGCCCACAAATTTATTGGTTTTTAAATGAAATGTTGACGAATTTATAAAATTCGCTTCAACAACCAAAATATTAAATTGATCTGTAATGATAAATTTTTTTAATTAATTAAACACCTTCTTTTTTTTCTTCCTTCTTGGAAACCCACAAAATACCTTTAAACAAAGCATCCTGAAAATAATCCCTTCTGGCCTTATCTTTGGTGTAGGCAAATAAAAATCTGTTGTTCATAGAACGCCATACTGAATAAATGCTAGCTTTTTTAAATGCCTGGCTAAAGTTAATTATGTCATCTTGAAATGCCACGAAACCCTAAAAGTATAGTTTTAAGAAAACTATTTTTCTAATTTGTTCATTTCATTTCCTTAAAATATATTTACCTCACAATGTGATTGCTCTATGGCCGCAATTAGTTTCTTAATTAAATTATTATAATAAACATTATTTTTATTATCTTTGGCATCACGTTTGCTAAAGTTATAAATGTTATCTTCAAAGGATTCATTTAACTTTAAAGGATTTATTTGCAGCATAATCGGTGTGTGGTTAGAAGACGTTTCTAACTCGAAATGAAAATTTTGAGGCCATAAAATACAGGTGGTAGTCAAATCAGCAAAATATTTTTGTACTGAAATATATTTTAATTAAATAAATTATTATTGTAAGCACAAAATACAGAGAAAAAAACTTACTTAAAATATTTATTAAAATAGACCAATAATTATCTGCCAGTTGCCACATTTTGTTAACGTTTGAATGTAATTTGCAATGCAAGTGTAGTCTCACTTTATATTTATACGACTTTTACAACAATTATCTTCCAATTAAATTTATTTTATAAAATTTGCAAAAAGTATTGTAATTGTAATTTAAATATTGTAAATTATTCATACTTATAAAGGATAAATTTTATGCGTGTTAAAACAGTATTTAACATCAATTATCGAGCTCTGTATATACAGTTTACGAGGTAAAAAGTAGAAGAAGTTTAGCCTTTTTACTATGTGAAAGGCAGCCATAAATTAGTTTAAAACTATAGAAAACAAAGATTTTTTTGATAAACGACAAACTCAAAATAATTTTTATTTTAACAAAAATTTGTTTGAAACCAAAACAAAGTTTTATGAAAGTATTAATTGACTTCATTACAGTTTTGCTTAAAATTTTTATTTCAGTTTGTGGTAATACGAACATTATCTTTTCAAATTTTCCATCCATAACCTATAAAAAGAAAAGGCCATGTTTTTAAGATGCATCACCTATTGGGGCACCCTTTAATTTATAATTTTCAATATTTTTACAATTTTAATTAAATTTTTTACTATATTAGCAGTTGAAATGAGGATACTTTAAATGAATTGAAGTTGATTTTTGGCTTAAGTTCTTTTTTAATTTTTTTTTGTTCCAAAAAAAAACTTTTTTGTTGACAAAAAAAAAATATTTTACAATTGGATGCGGCCGTTTTCCAAAGAAAATAATTTTTGTGTACATTGTTAACATCATCTATACAACCAACAAACTGTGTAAATAAGAATACGAGGAGTATTCTTATGAATATTAATTTGGTTAGATGAAAGCCACGCGCAAACTCCTTACACTGTTCTCGCTTATGAAGACAGTCATAATTTAAACTATTGAAAACAAAGATTTTTTTAATAAACGAGAAAATTCCAAATAATTTTTACTTTAACAAACATTTGTTTGAAACCCCAACAAAGTTTTATGACAGTCTTAATTGATTTTATTAAGGTTTTGTTTAAAATTTTTATTTCAGTTTGTGGTCATACAAAAAATCTTTTTTAAATAAAATATTTAAAAATTTGTGTATTTAAAATTACTTTTTCTGTGAAAGCTTTTAATTTAACACAATATTTGAAAACAAAACCGATTTTAAAAGAAACAGACGGGCAAACAATTATAAAATAAAAAGTGTAATACACGCTTTGTTTTAATTTTAATTTTCCATATATGTTCGAAACAAACACTTGTTTCACTTTAAACTTATTCATTCACATAACTTTATTAAAAAAAATATGTATTCAATTATATTAACTTTCATAATAATGTAAAAATAATTTATTCACACAATTCAGTTGGAAAAATCCACCTTAGGTTGTATACATTGCAAACATCATCTATTTAACCAACTAACTGTGTAAATAAGAATACGAGGAGTATTCGTATCAATATTATTTTAGTTAGACAAAATTCACACGCAAACCAGAGTATTTCTTTACACTGTTCTCTTTGTTTCTCATCTTGTACATTTTTTTTTTGCTTTGTATCAACCGTCGTTTGGTCACACATGCAAAAGAAAAAAAAAAAGAAAATAAAAAATGAACTTAAGCCAAAAATCAGTTTCAATTCATTTATAGTATCCACAATTCAACTTCAATTTTAATAAAAAAGTAAATAAAAAAAAACCCATGGCACAGCGCATGTACATTCTGCTTAACACATAACAATTAATATGATACTCAAACACCATCTATAATTTGTAACAAAACAAGCAAAGAAGAATAAAAAAAAAACTTGCGTTCGTATTATAACGGACACAAAAGCGCTCAACTCTATGAATATGCAAGTGCTTCACTATAACGCTTGAAGAGATAGGGCCATATAAATAAAATTATGTCACATATGAGGACAACCTTTTGTTTATGAATTCATTTATTTATATTACTTTCTGTTATTATCAGCTACAGTGCTCTCAACTTTGTTAATATTTTCTTATGGGTGTCCGCCAATACGTTTTAATCAAATTTGTTGTGTGATATTTTCATTAAATTTTTATATAATGAGCTTTCTTTTAAAAAGGTATTAAGTACATAAATATGAATTTAATTTTCGTCTCTGAAATTGAAAAATTATATATATAGATTAATGTATTGACGCTTGGATAATATCGCTTGAAAACGCTACAGTAGCTATTTGTCCTAAGAACGCAATTATTCAGTATTTTATGAAAAACCAAATCATATTAGATGTGTGTAGATATGTTTGCTAATTATTTGTGGATATTTGTTATTGAAAATTTTATTAACTTTTGTAAATTATATAAATATTTTTTGTGCAATAAAAAGCAGTAATATTATTAATAAATATTTTAGAGTTTTTTTTCTTTTAATTTTTACTTTTTTGGATCACTTTCTGTATCAACAGCTCCATTGCAAACACAAAAATGCTTAAAATCATACCCAGCAGCCATAACAATATCATGCCACCAAAATTGCTCATATTCAACTTAACTGGACCAGTATCCAAATTCAAATACTTCGAGGCAATAACCTGATTTTGATTACTGACATTTAGATACGCTGCCGAAATTTTCCATTCCCAAATCTTATCAAAACCGGAAGAATGCCAGGCCCATATTAAATCATTATATTTGGGTAAATGAGGCCACAAACGTGTTACCTTGGCCACCGTGTAGCCATAGTACATGTCATCAATCATAATCTTAAGACGTCTCATAGATTCCGGAGTAACAAAATCTAAATTACCAAGATGACCGTAAGACAAACGTTCTACGGCAAATCCCATATTTTCCGTTTTGGCCATTTCACGAATCTCCTCAAGTTTAAAGGCTTTAAAATTTTCATAAAGGCGCATAATTAAGGGCTTAAAGGAAAACAATTAAAAAGTTAATTTATTTATTAAAGATAAAAATAGACGTATATCAACTCACATCATCTTTCACATCTTTGATAGACTCAAGCCAGGCGTAGGAAGTAGCAGCCCACATCAAATCATGTGTATACATTTTCTCTACGCTGTCGGCAGCGTCTGTTAAACTTAAGTTTTTTATATTTAAAAGAAATATAATTTTATTGCAACAAATTCTTACATGGGAGTGGTTAATATTGAGGCTAAGCCTCCATCATAAACTCTACTTAAAATAAAGTTGTTCATACAACAGGCGATTAAAACAACCCTTAAGGTATAACCATTTACTATACAATCTATTGCTTGGCCCAAAAGCGATTTAAAGGCTGTTACAAAGCCGACCATAAAACTGGAACACCATTCATTTTTGTTTTGAGAATTTTCGAAAGTATTTTCAAATTTGTTAGCCATTAGCAGACAAACACCCTCTAGTATTAACACAGCTAATATGACAAACCAAAGCGTTATCTTAAAGGGCCTCAAGGGTAAGTCCCAACTTATGATGCGTGTGGGAGCAGGAACTAGACAAGTGACGCCAGAACGACCTAAAAAAGCGGTGACGTCGGCATTCATGTAATCGTTAAGCCTGTAATGACATGTAAATGCAAGAAGTAATTTTTATTTATTTAATTAATAAATGTCAACATACCATGCATACACTCCACCGGTCATCATGTCCACTTTACCCTCTATTAACATGCCCATTAAGCCTGTTCCTGTAAAATTTGGGTACGAAACACCCCATTCTTCTTTTTCACCTAAATAAAGAAACATTCCACTTTAAATTACAAACTTTTTTTTATTTACTTACTGGTATCAAATTGCACTGTGCAGTTGTACATTTCACAAAATGTATGACAGACTTGTGTCTCTACACCATCAACATGAACCAAGTGAGTGGGATTATCTTCCGCATGATCGTAGTATTGTGGCAACCTCTTGTAGTCAACAGCCACATATGGACGGTAGTCAAGACTGGCCACAATTATTTCACGTCCCTGTAAATCTTGTAGTTTTTTGTTCGAAAACAAATCAATGTCGGGTAAAAAGGTGCGCTTTAAAGCATCAAAAGTGGACAATAGAATCAGTTCTTCGGGATGATTCTTGCGAGAACCCACAAACTTATTGGTTTTTAAGTAAAAATTAGAAGAAGTAAGATTATCGGCTTCAATAACTAAGATACTCGGTTGATCTGAAAAATATATATTTTTTATAAAAGTTTTTTTTTATTGTGTTGGATGAAGAGACTGGAAAGTTTTCTTAAATTGGGTTTTGCTAAATATTTTTATGTATTAATACTTTTAAAGAAAATTTCCTCGAAAAAGTCCTGCTTTTGTTTATCCTTAACATATGCAAATATAAAACGATTGTTGGTGGAACGCCAAATTGAATAAACACTGGCCTTGCGAAATATTTTTGCAAACAAGGGAATGTCGTTTTGAAATGCCAGAAAGCCCTGAAAATTATTAAAAAAATTTTAAATTATATTTTTAGTAACAATATATATTGTGGGAATTTTTATAATATTATGCTAATAGCTTCTAATATTTTAAAATAAAAATGTACATTTTTCATTACATTCTCATTACAACGATTATTTTGCTTGAGTTACTCAGGTATTTCTGGTTTGTTTACATAAACCTTCCTTTTCAGATATCCCCACAAAAGAAGTCCGGAGCAGCCAAAGTTGGCGTCCTTCCCGACGTACACCCAGTATTATGAGTTATTTTAAAAGCCTATACAAAAATATTAAGGCTTTAGCAAAAAATAACTTAAAATTGCATTTTTATTTAAAATGTTATAATTTATAATATAAAAAATATTTGTTCTTTTTTTTTTTTAATTATATATTTTTGTAAAGCAAACTACCTCGCATTTCGAATTTTCTATGGCCGCTATATATTTCTCAACCCAGTCATCATAGTAAACTTGTTTGTTGTTGAAATATTCATCCTGTCTGGTAAAATTGTAAATATCCTTAGAAAAAGATGATTTTAAATTCTTAGAATTTATTTGTAATAAAACATTGTCCATAACACCAGGCTCTAAAACCACCTCAAAGTCCCTGTGTCACAAAATACAGGTGGTAGTCAAATGACTTAAATATTTTTGCACTAAGATTTTACAAAAAAAAAATTTGATTGAAAATCAAGGCAATTTTTAAATAAATATATAATTTATTTATAAAAAACTCACTTAAAATGTTTATTAATACGGGCCAATGATTTACTATTGCCTTCATCTTCTTCTAATAAACTAAAAATTTACTATGAAAACTATTGTAGAAATAGTTGGATATTGTGGCTTTAATTAATGTGAATTATATTTTTGCTGTCAACACCTTATTAAATGTGTTTTATGGAGTAAAGTTGAGAGTTGTAATTATTTTAAATGCTGTTATTATAAACATTTGAATGAAAATTTTAATTCATGTTAAATGTGTTTTTTTTGTACCCTTTACCGCAAAAAGTGGTAAAAGGTATTTAAGTTTGACATTGCGTTTGTAATTTTTACAATATCAATTTCCGATCTCATAACGTATTTATATTCTGAGGTCTTACTGAGCTTAACCTAGTCAGGGTATTAGATGAGCTAAGGAAAATTTAATACACCTATCAATTAGACATAGTTTCTTAAATTTGGGTATTGAAAATCAAATATGACCATGTCCTTTTAGAGGACATTGTGGCCTCACTATGATAGTGGGTGTTTCGAAAATCTACTGAGGTTTCCTCGAGCACAACTGGATACACTGATGGCTGTGCTGACAGGGCACTGAGTCATTGGTAGGAGACTGAATCTTCCGCATCATGACTACTGTAAAAGTTGTCAGGATGAGGAGGAGGAGGAAACCGTGGAGCATCTGCTGCCATTGTTGAGCTCTTTCTGGGAATAGAGCGGCCATTTTAGGCAGTCTCAGACTAAATGGTCTTGCAGACTTATCGGTCTGCGATGATGCTACAAAATACTCGTTTATCCGGTCCTCAGGGTGGTTTGGAAATGGATCTTTGATATTACCGTAGGGACCTGAATTTGATCCTTGCACATCCTATTAAAGGTAACACAACGGGACCTTCAGGACCCAAGTGAGTCAGTCTCATTACGCCGACAGTCTGTGCAGCCTTACCTAACCTATGTCCTTTAAGAAAACGGGCAACACACCACGACTGTCTCTAATTTGGAACAAATCTAGTTAAGAAGTAAGAAATAAAATATAAGAAAAAAAATTAAATGAAAAAAATTGGGGCTTCTCCATATTTTCCAAGCTAGGGACCCCTGAAGCGATTTTTAAGAAATTTCAAAAAGTTTTTAGAAATGGTGCACCCATTGAAGCCGATGATATTTTATGTAAAATTATATGTAGTACTTAATTTTCTTTTTCTTTTTTTTACCTCTGTTGGTAAGTATTTTCCATAATGTCTTAAAAAAATTATCCTAATATTATTTTCTTCGAGTAGTAGAATTTGCCTAAATTTCAATAAATGCTTTAACTTCATCAGCATTTGCAGGCTATATTTCATTAATAATATTAATAATAAAAAAGTTAAAATTTTATTTAAATGTTGTAAGAGAGTTTCAGAGAATATGAAAACACACCAGATCAACAAATAAAAGAATAAACTAATGAAGGAAATTTTTCTTGAAACACTTTATTGACTTAAAAAATTTCAAATCTTTCTCCTTTACAACGTTTTAATTATTATTTTGTTGCTTAATTATTAACCTCCTTATGCATAAACTTATACGTCAATACTTCCACTACAAACACAAGAATACTTAAGATCATACCCAGTAGCCACATCAAGATCATGCCACCAAAATTGTTCATACTCAGTTCAACTGGGCCAGTATCAAAATTTAAATATTTCGAAGCAATAACTTGATTTTGATTGCTGACATTTAGATACGCTGCCGAAATTTTCCATTCCCAAATCTTATCAAAACCAGAAGAATGCCAGGCCCATATTAAATCATTATATTTAGGTAAATGAGGCCACAAACGTGTTACCTTGCCCACCGTGTAGCCATAGTAAATATCATCAATCATAATCTTAAGACGTCTCATAGATTCCGGAGTAACAAAATCCAAATTACCAAGATGACCGTAAGACAAACGTTCTACGGCAAATCCCATATTTTTGGTTTTGGCCATTTCACGAATCTCCTCAAGTTTAAAGGCTTTAAAATTTTCATAAAGGCGCATAATTAAGGGCTTAAAGGAAAACAATTCAATAAAAGGAATAAAATAACAATTTCTTTTTCAAATTACATCATCTTGAACATCTTTAATAGGCTCCATCCAGGCATAAGAGGTTGCAGCCCACTTTAGATCATGGGTATACATTCTCTCCACCGAGTCGGCGGCATCTGTTAAACTAAAGTTTTTTTACATATTATGAAAATAAATAGCTTTGATTATTTCCAGTTGCTTACGTGGGCATGGTTAGTATAGAGGCCAAACCACTGCCATAGACACTAGTCATTATAATGTCAAACATAAAGCAAGCAAACAAAATTAATCGTAGAGTGTTAGCATGGACCAAGTAGTTTGTACTCTGATTTAAATATAACTTAAAGGCTGTTATGAAGCCAAATATAAAACTCGACCGCCATTCATTTTCGTGTTGAGATTTTTTCAAAGTTTTTTCAAATTTTCTAGCAAATAGCAAACATACAATTTCCAATATAAGAACGGCTAATATGGCAAACCACAGCGTTATTTTAAAGGGCCTCAAGGGTAAGTCCCAACTTACGGTGCGTGTGGGAGCCGGAACTAGACAAGTGACGCCAGAACGTCCTAAAAAAGCGGTAACATCGGCATTCATGTAATCGTTAAGCCTGTAATGGCATGTAAAAAGAAGAAGGCATTTCTGTTTGTTTTATTAATTTATCTCAACATACCATGCATACACTCCTCCGGTCATCATGTCCACCTTATCCTCTATTAGCATGCCCATTAAGCCCGTTCCTGTAAAATTTGGGTACGAAACACCCCATTCTTCTTTTTCACCTAAAAAAAAAACATTCCGATTTATGTTACAAACTTTTTTTTATTTACTAACTGGTATCAAATTGCACTGTGCAGTTGTACATTTCACAAAATGTATGACATACTTGTGTCTCTACACCATCAACATGAACCAAGTGAGTGGGATTATCTTCCGCATGATCGTAGTATTGTGGCAACCTCTTATAGTCAACAGCCACATATGGACGGTAGTCAAGACTGGCCACAATTATTTCACGTCCCCGTAAATCTTGTAGTTTTTTGTTCGAAAACAGATCAATGTCGGGTGAAAAGGTGCGCTTTAAAGCATCAAAAGTGGACAATAGAATCAATTCTTCGGGATGATTCTTGCGAGAACCCACAAACTTATTGGTTTTTAAGTAGAAATTAGAAGAAGTAAGATTATCGGCTTCAATAACTAAGATGTTCGGTTGATCTGAAAAATATATATAGTTGTTATAAAAGTTTTTTCTTTTATTGAATGCCGAGTCTGATTTTTTTTTTCTAAACACAGTTTTGAAAAATATTTTGATGTATAAATACTTTTAAAGAAAATGTTCTCGAAAAAGACCTCCTTTTGTTTATCCTTAACATATGCAAATATAAAACGATTGTTGGTTGAACGCCAAATTGAATAAACACTGGCCTTGCGAAATATTTTTGCAAATAATGGAATGTCCTCTTGGAATACTAAAAATCCCTGGAATTAAAAAAATTGTTAGTACAGAATTTTGATTAGTAATAGTTTAATTATTAATGTTTATTATAATTATTATTTTTCTTTTTTTTAATTTCATTTCACTCTCTCCCACTTGCCTCACAGTAAGTATTTTGAATGGCTGCTATAAATTTCTTAACTAAATCATTATAGAACACTTGTTTCTCATTGAAATATTCATCTTGTCTGGCAAAATTGTAAATATCCTTAGAAAAAGATGTTTTAAGATTTTTAGAATTTATTTGCAATAAAACATTATCCATAACACCAGCTCCCAAAATCACATCAAAGTCATTATGCCATAAAATACAGGTGGTGGTTAAATGATTGAAATACGTTCGCACTAAGATTTTAAAAATTTTAAATTCAAATAATTATTAATATAAAAACATAAGTGTTGAAAAAGAAATCCTACATAAAATATTGACTAATATCGGCCAAAAATTTGCAACTGGTTTCATCTTCTAGACGGAAAGTTTAAACTAAATATGAACTCTGTTGTTGTGTGATATAAATTGTGCAAAAGACACACAACTATTTGCTGGTAATAATAATTGCAAAATAAATACTGTTTTAGAAAAATATATTATTCTAAGAAAGTCTAAATTATCTTTTACTAAATCCAACCTATTCGTTTGTCACATATTTAAATAATAATAAATAAATAATAATTTGTAAATAAAGAGGAAAAAATTATTTATTTAAATGCCCAATAATTGGCTGCCGCTAGCTTTAATTAATCGAGTGTTATTTGTTTAACAAATTGTTATGAATGATATGCGTATTTACAGTTGTTGTTTCTACACCGTCGGTTATCCAGCTCTGTTTTTAATAATATAATGTGTTATAATTTTAATAGTCATGAGTTTTATATCACTCTTAACTTCAGATTTATAAAAACGCTAAAGAGAGATTTTATGAGTAATTCGTGTAAAAAAAAATAACTTCAAATTATATCAACTGTGGGGACACCCTTTAATTTCCAAATTTAAATTGTATGCTTGTTGTTACAGCAGATATAAAAATATAGGTTCTTTGCAAATTTCAGCCGTCTATCTACAAGAGTTCATCAATTTACATTAACTATTGGGACACGCTTTAACTTATAATTTTAATTTTTTATTCGTGTTATTATAACGTTTATATTAATCGACATTCTGTACAGTTTTCAAGCGTTTGTCTATAACGGTGTAATAGATAGTCCCATAAAGGGACCTACGGGGACACCCTTTAATTTTAAGATTTATTTTTGCATTATTTTTTGTTATTTGGAGCTACAGTAATACGTAGTCATTTTATATTTTAAAGAAGTGCCCTTTACAGTTAATAAAACACCTTAAAGCGGAAGCAATCTGTATGCATTATTTATCAAATTAAAAAAAAAAATTAAAATCTGTTTATAAATGACTGACATTCAGGTGAATTGACAACCTCCTTTTTTTTAAGTCGGTTAAAAATTACGTATTCTTTCCATGAAGGCCGCTATTTTGACTTATAGATTTTTATAGAATATTTTTTTAACATTTTTTGAAAGTTCACAAAATAATCATACACTTAGCATAAAATAGGGATTTTGATTCTTAAGATGTCTTGTTACTCCTCAGAGTCCAGCGTTATTTCTATGTTCTGATAAAACTGCAGATTTTTGCAAATAATTCACCTAAAATATTTCTTAATAATAATGTAGAGATCTTGTAAAATTTTTGTTCAACATTCCTTCTATATCCTGTCCTTCATTGCATTGCTAGCAAACAATTTAAAGGTCTCGGCTATTTTTACCACAGTTTATTTTGCTTGTATTGTTGCTGCATTTTTTATGCAAAATGTTTTGCATACTTGTTTGAGTTTTTTTTATTTTTATTTAAAATTTTCAAACATAAATAAAGAAAAATTTGTCAAAATCGGTTCACAACTGACTAAGTTCTGCTGGCTCAAACATTATTAACGTCGTTAAGAAATAAAAATTTTTCATTGGTCAGTTTTGACAAAGGTCACTTAAGTTGGCAACAGAACCATCTTTGATTAAGAAAATAAGCCAAAATTTATTCCTGTTTTTACATAGATGATGTATTTTGCTTGCAAGTTCAACTGATCCATGGCAACTTGCGTAAACTCCATTAGGCATTGTATTAGAAAGAAAATATAACTTTTTTTTGCCAACAAATTCCACTCATTTAAGACAAGGTTTATAAACCAGATGAGAATTATAAATTCAGCTACAATTAAAAGTGCATTTTTAAAAATTTTGTTATTTTATAAACTTCACTGGCAACTGCATTAGAATAAAGGCAACTGTTATAAACTAAATGAGAATTTTAACAACATAAAAATTTTATTTTTCCTCAGCTTAATTTTTTACAACTACGTCTTTTTCGCCTACAATTGCAACGCGTTTATAAACCAAATGAGAATTTCAAAAACATTACCAGCATAATAAAAAAAAAAGAATGGAGATGCTTTTAAAAAATATATTAGAACTTTGTTAGAACTATTTTATATGTAACGACTTCGTAATATTTTCACTACAATTTACTCATTTTTATTAAAATTCTAGTGTTGCCAAATGTCTGTTGACTTCATTATTTCAAATAATTAATCAATTATTTTAACAGTTTTAATGGTTTAAAAAAATTTTTTTAACCAAAATTTATTACAAAAATGTCATCCATCTTTGAGCTGTAAAGAAAAAAAATTTTTTATGAACCATTTGAAAAATATTTTCAAAAATTATGCAGTGATTTAAAAAAACAGAGAGAAAAAACTTCCGAGGAAAAAAGAACATATGCAAATTTATTTCTACACCAAAGCAAAAAAATACTAAAATTGAATCTCATTTACTTTCCTGTTCGTTAAAGCAAACTTAACTAGATTGTTTTTCTTTTTTTTAAACATTTTTAACTTAAAAAAAAAATTATAATTTTGAATAGAGAAAAACCACAAAATGAGTACAAGAAGAAGAAGAAAAAAAAAACATAAGGAAACCGTAACGCAAGGTGATAAGAAATAAACTTAAAATAAATTGCTAAAGAAAAGTTAATGAAATGAAAAGAAACTAAATTTGGATTTATGACAGTAACAGCAAGCGAGTTTTTCTTTTCTCTAAACAGTTTCAAAGAGCAAGTGGTAAGAAATAAGAGTTAAAAGAAAAATGTTAAGGCCATTATATGCACTCCTTTATTAAGACTTGTTTTTCTTAAGCATTCTTGCGGTTTATTTTTATTATGTTGATTTTATTTGTGAGTGCTAAATTTTCATAGAAATTTAGCTTTTGCCATCATAAAATGAAGACATTCTTATTTGTGGTTAATTTTTTTTCTGGTTTGAATAAGATTTGCACACTTTCTTTAAAAGGCGTTTAAAATGGAATTATTTTATGACATTTAATCATTTTCGTCTTGGAAACGCAGACAAAAAAATTATTTTAAATTTGTAAAGGATGAAAAAAAATGCAAGTTTAAACTTAATCAGTTAAAGAAAAATGCTACAGGAGATGTTGGAGTTGAATTTAATTTTAAATTTTAGAAAATTATTTTTTTCCCTATTCAATTTTATTAAAAAATCTTACAAAACAAACACAACAAAGGAATTTTTAAAGCTTTTGTTAAAACTTTGTTAGCTGTTAAATTTAAAAACAATTTGCCTGATAATTGCAGCTGTTTTTAGTTTAATAATTATGCTTCTACTATTATTAAGTTTTCATTCAAAATATTTTACGAAACTTTCGCTTTGGCTCCAGCCAACTGCCATAAAAATTGTACAAAAGTGCAATAAAAAGAATTTTATTTAAAAACAAAAAAATTTAAAAATAATAAATAAATGAATAAAAAAAAGTGAAGGAAATCAGAAAACAGTTTGTTGAAATTACTTAATGAAACCCACAAATTGTTTATGTTGGCTAACAAATTAAAAATACCAAAAACAGAGAAATGAAAAAAAGACTTCATAAAAAAACAGGTAGAAAAAAAGTCCAAAAAATATCAAGTTGAGATACAGTAATATGGCAGGTATCTTCAGGCTACTTTAGATAGAATAGTAAAAAAAAAAATAAATAAAAAAACTCAAACAAGTATGCAAAACTTTTTGCATAAAAAATTGCAGCAACAATACAAGCAAAATAAACTGTGGTGAAAATAGCCGAGACCTTTAAAATGTTTGTTAGTTATGCAATGAAGCACATAGGAGGGATGTTAAAATGTTACAAGATCTCTACATTATTATCAAGAAATATTTCAGGTGAATTATTAGCAAAAAACTTTACTTTTATCAGAATATAGAAATAGCGCTGGACTCTGAGGAGTAACAAGATGTTTTAAAAACCAAAATCCCTATTTTATGTTCAGTGTATGATTATGTTGTGAACTTACGAAACATGTCAAAAAAAATATATATTCTATAAAAATTTATTAGTGAAAATAACGACATTCATGGAAACAACTCTTAATTTTGAACCGACTTCAAAAAAAGGAGGTTATCAGTTCGTCTTAATGTCAGTCATTTCTGAATGGATTTTGAAAATCTGTTTCATTTGATAGATTATGCGTGCAGATTGCCCCTATTTTAAAAAAACCTTATTAATCTGAAAAATTAAAGGGTGTCCCCATGCAACATACATATTTTTAAGGTGTATTATTAACTGTAAAAGGCACTTCTTTCAAATTTAAAATGACTACGTATTACTGTAGCTCCCAATAACAAAGAATAATGCAAACATAAATCTTAAAACTAAAGGGTGTCCCTATAGGTGCCTTATATAAGCCTATCTTCTGAACTGTTAGGGAAAAACGCTTGAAAATTGGACAGAATGTAAATTACTATAAACGGTATAATAATACAAATAAACATTTAAAATTATAAGTTAAAGAGTGTCCTAATAGTTAATGTAACTTGATGTATGTGCCAAACTTTTGTGCTCTTGTAGTCAGATAATTGAAATTTTCAAAGAACACTTATGGCTTAGTCCGCTATAACAACAAAAATAAAATTTGTATTTGGAAATTAAAGGGTGTCCCAATAGTTAATGTATGTGGCCAAACTTTTAAACTGTTATAGTCAGATAGTTGAAGTGTACAAAGAATCTGATTGCTACTACTACACCAAGTATAAAATTTGAATTTTAAATTTAAAGGGTGCTCCCATAATTGATCATAATTGATGTAATACGACCCACATGGCTCTATCTTTTGAATCCTTTTATACAAATACTTGAAAACCAGACGAAATGTCCAATAATTTGTGCAAATATGCAAAATTTAAATTAAAGGGTGTTACAATAGTTGATATAATTTGATAGATATGACCAAACCGTTGAACCGTTAGACAGACGGTTGAAATTTATAAACAACCCGATTGCCAAGTCTACTACAACAGTAGGTATACAATTTCAATTTGGAAATTAAAGGGTGCCCCAATAGTTGCTGTAATTTAATGTATACTTCCAACTATTGAACAGTTGTAGACAGACGGTTGTAATTAACAAGGAGCTGTAGTGCCAAGTCTTCTCTAACAGCAGATGCATGTGGCCAAACTTTTAAACATTTATAGACAGACGGATAAAATTTGTTTTGAATTGGTTTTTTGCGCAAAAATAATAAAATTGACTTTCGCTATTATTTTTATATATTTTTTTCAAAACTAAAATCTTTTGAGATATCCTGCCACTTAACTAAAACTTGATTGGCCTAAAACTGATTGCCTTTGAAAAAAGCAGCTTTTCTGCGCCAAGTTATTATTTCGTTGTATTAAAATTTTAGCAATTTTAATGAGAATAGTCCTTATTTTAGTTTTTTGTTACTTTGTTGTTAATTTAAAATTTTTGCATACCAAAAATGCAAGAAAAATAAAACTTAAGAAAAACTGAAAAATGGAAGCTGCATTTAACAACCTGACAAAGTTATTAACAACACAAAAATTGCATTGAGGTTACAACACGAAAACAAGCAGCAAGAAAACAAAAACAAATGTAATGCAGCAATCAATGAGCCTGTCCCTTCTAGCAGCTAGTGGGAGAAAATAGAAAAAGAAAAGATTCCAGAAACAATAATAGTTTGAAAATTTTAATATTTTGTTATTTTAACCTGAAATTTTGATAACGAACAGTAAACATTTTTTGTTGAGTTTTAACTTAAACTTTAGGCTAAAAAATTTGAAATCTTTGCTTACTGAAAGCATTTAAAATTTTCAGTTTTTTTTTTTAATAATAATCCTGTAAATGAAACCAATTTTAAACTCATTTTCATATTTTGCAGCTACTTAAACATTTACTAAAATTTATTTGCAACTCGTTAATAAAGTAGAAAAATACCAATTGAATTATGTTCGGGTTATTATTTTTTTTTTTTGATTTTTCAAGCATAATTAATATCGACAAATATGTTGTCTTTACCAATTAAAATTTTATCTGTAAAAACAAATTATTTATTTTTTTTTTTTTGCTTTCTACAAAGCTTCTCGTGTTCATTATTTGCTACGCAACGAACTGAATCCTGCTTTATTTCCAACGAATAGTTGAGTGATTCGAGCACTTAATTTATATTGGAATTTATGAATGGCAATTGTATGCATGTATGCGTATACACATACATGCATGAAGCCATAAATCGTATAAGAGTGCGTACTTCATCATACACACACATCCAAAGAAACCCATATATTCATGCACACGCACTATAAAAAGATATGCATGCATGTGGGTAAGTGTTATTCACAATCAAGTGCCGTGTATTGAATGTGAGTCTGTAAACTATGAGTTCTTTTTAACGCTACAGCCAGCAATACAGAATTATTTTTGGCTAAATGTAATAAATTAATCATTACACAAAATATGCCGTTTTACACTTAATCGCGTAATGAACCTGGTTTTATTTAAAAAAAATTAAACATAGAAAAACTATTTTGCACCGATTAAATATTTATTTGTTTTCAGATAGCAACTCAATTAAAATTTTAATTGATTCAATTATTTGTTTAATTAGACAATTGCTTGTTCTTTAATAATTAAATATATTTTTGATTTAATTAATTATTTAAATAAAAATATGTTATATTTTTATTTCAATTTAATTCATAATTGATTGATTTTAAGTCTTCACAATCCAATAAGGATTTGACAGCCCCGTGATTAATAAAGGCAGGCCTCTTTTGTAAAATTATTTAATTAAAATAAATAACGCGAGTATTGAATTAAAATAATTGATTTCTAAAAATATCGTGCTATATTGTAATTTATCACGAGCAAATTTTTACTTTGAAAGCAGTTCACAACAAACCCAACAGATGCACCGTATGGTACGGTGCTTACACTAGTGGCATTATTAGAATTTATTTATTAAAAAATTAACACGTACCTCGCGTTACGGTGAATGTACATTGTAACTGCACTTTAGTTGATGATGTTTTGTTTTAAAATATTAATGAAATTGAACCGGGCGAGATGAGATGTCGTAATGCAATCGCAACTTTCGACGGTTTTACGCTGATAAACTAACACCAATTGACGCCCTAGTGGCCATCATTATGCTTGTTATTCGTGTCATGTGCTCAGCAGAGCTTGAAAAAATGGGCCATAATAGGACATGCAAATTTCTCTTCGTCAAGAGCAACCACTTTTGAATGTAAGTGTCATGAATTGATCCTTCGAATTAAAACAAAAATTGAATTAAAAAATTTTCAAATTCTTGAATTTTTAAATGTAAATAACTTGCTGACAATTGATGATAACTTTATTTATATTTATCATTGAAAGTTTTATTAGGTACCTGAAACAATGTGTGGTGTTCTAAATTGGAGCCCCATTGAGCGATTTCTTATCGGTTTAAGAGGCTCTGACAAGCCGTTGAGTATTTCTTGATTTATTTTATAAATATTTACTTCCTATACTACTGTCCATTTGGCGATAGTCCCTTCCTTAATATCACTGGATCGAAGCTGTTTGAATTTTCAATTGAAAGAACTGAATTATATGCATCATTATTGGATACAATCGTTCGTTCCACTAATACTTATGATCTTTACACAGCTGCTTTAATTTAATTGTCCCAACAAATCTTTTCTGAGTTTTTCCTGCAAGGCTTTGAACATTCGTTTTTGCTGTTTTCATAAAGTTCTTAGTTAATTTGTGATTTCTTTTTTATATTTTTTTTTTCTCTTAAAGCACTTGTGTAAAAGCTTTGCTTAATTTTGCATGATCAAATGCATGCACGCATTGCCATGCATAAAAAGCAAAACATTTTTATTACATACTTTTGAGCATATATATGTATGTGTGTGTGTATTTTTATATAAATGTTTGTGTGTTTGCAGAATTTTTTCCACTTAATTCAATGATTTCATTTCCAAGAAAATTCCGTTTCATATGAAATCTCTACTTTTTTTTTAATTTGCAAGTCTTTAGTGGCGTATTTTACAGCAGAAATTAATAACTGAAATTATTGAAAAAGAAAAAACATAAAGTATATTTAAGGCAATTAAAATGAGTTTTTGAAAAAAGTGTTTAGTAAAATAGCAGAAATTAATATTGTTATTACGAAAAGAAAAGCAAAAAGTTAAAAATTCTAGTTTGATTAGCTGTAGTGTTTTTTTTTTAATGAATTAAAATTGACTTATTTTCGGCCTTGGTTCATTTTTTTAATTTGATTTCTAAGCACTTTTAGAAAAAAAAAAATTATTATCAAATGTATAGGGACGTTTTCCAAAGAAATCAAGAGAAATTACATGAATGAGAGAATCAAATGCAGCATTTTCTGGACCGCCACATCCTTCATCATCTATCTACCTTATGTTATGTGCATTGTAAAAATCATCTATTTAACCAACTAATCTTAATGTTAATATGGTTACACGAAGTCCACACACAACTTAAAGCATTTCTTTGTCATTCTCTCTGTAACTCGTTTTGTACATTTGTTTTTGCTCCGTACTAACCTTCGGTGTAGCCACGAAATTTAATTTTTATTTTTATTATTTTTTATATTAAGTTTTTAATCATTCAAACTTTTTTGTTCACACAATTATAGATGCTGTTAGAGTATGATATTGACTGTTATAAGTTTATTATGAATGTAAATATGCTGTGCCTTGCGTTTACTTTAAGTTTTAATTTTTCCCAATCAGGATTTGAACCGTGGATCTTATAAATGAATTAAAATTGACTTATTTTCTAAATTGGTATAAGTAAATAAGTATGAATGATTAAAAAATAAAAATTGCATTTTGTGGCTATACTGAAGGTTAGTACAAAGCAAAAACAAATTTACATTTTTTTTAATTTCAATATTTTGGTGACACTACCCCGATAGTGAATGAATAGGGGTATCGTGCATTTTGCAATTCCTGTCTAACTCCCAAAACTGGCAACACTTATTGACACTAATTAATGAGGGATGACAGATAGTATTTTCTGGTCGAAGTAGAATTAAAACCAGAAAGAATTCCATAATGGCGAGATAACTTAAATCTTAAAAGGTTGAAGGAAAAAGATATTAACGGCAGTTGTGAATATTTTTCACGGAGCTTTAAAGTAGAAGGTGAAGACTATACTGAAATACAGCTTAAGGTATAGTAAAAGTGCTATATTCGGCTATGCCAAATCTTATATACCCTTTACCATCAACGGAAATCGAGATTAGTGAAGTACCTACAATCAAAAAAGCAAATATTAAGGTGAAAGAGAATTAAAAACTAAGAGAAGAAAAGTTAAGTACTACATTATTTATTTTACATAAAAATGCCATCTGCTGTTAATGGGTTAAGCATTTTAAAAAATTTTAAGTATTTCCTTAAAGATCTCTTTAAAAGCTTTAAAATGATATCAATATTGATATTTTTAAAAATTTGAAAATTTCAGAGCCCCGTAACTCGGAAATTATGGGCGAACGCCAATTTTTACGCTTGATGTTTTTTTCTTTTTTTTTATTCCCTATCATCCTATATAATTATTTTTTTGATTGGACTTACTTTAGTGTTCCAAGCGACATGAAAAAATAGGGATACGCATGGTGATTTGCCTGCTGCCTCGAAGGACATGGACCGATAGTGCTGATTTCTAATAGCACCTCTTTCGACGCTATAACTGATCGATTGCCATATTTATTTTTTTGTGAAATCAAGTTTGCTGAGGCAACGGACGGACAGATCGACGGACGGACGGACATCGCTCAATCGACTTCGATATGCATAAGAACTTAGAATTTATATACTTTATCGTGTTGGAAATGGATATTGAAGAATTACGATCGGATTGATAAACTTTAATATACCCGTTTTCCAGGTATGGTGAAGGGTATAAAAATGGAAGAAACCGTTTGCGGTCACGTCACAGACTTGAGAAAACTTGAGATTATTGGAAATGCAGGACATACCGAATATATAGCATTGGCTGGTATTAGAATGTATATCAAGGGCACTAGACAATATAATGAAAATAAAAAATTTCAAAGTAACTGGCTTAGAGACGCGCCCGCCCTAGCGATGAGAAATCAGGTGAATTCTAGTTGAAACTTTTTGTTCATCACTGATGAACGAAAGGTGCCAAAAAATGGAGGGGATTATTTTTATTTATAACATCCTCTCTGTTTTTAGAATGGAATAATATGGATTTGGTAGTTAATAGTGTATTTTAGGGTAAATATTCAATTGACCCAAAATTATGTGGAATTCTACATCAGCTCCGTTTAAAGTTACCTATAATTAATTTATATTTAGAATAAAATATTTTATTCTTGTTGTCTTGAGATACACCGCACTAAAACATCTCCGCACCAAGAAATTCTGACTCACTGCAAATGCTTGGTTTTGCGTTAATCATTAGAAGGCTTCTTATACTGCAATTCGAGATAGGCATTCATTTGTTTTGACTCTTTTTAGAATCAACTAATATCTTCAATTACACTGTTCTGCAAAAAAAACTTTTCTCCCCTCCCTTGAACAATTTTGCCTGTTTCTCATGTTTTCAGCTGAGCTGAGTCCGAATCTGAACTAAGCAAAATTCTATCACCCTCTGATTTTGAGAGAAAAGAGGAGACACTTGGTGCGAAAATCCTAGAAGAAAAAAGTGACAAGAGAGCGGCTGAGTGGGAGGGGGGGAAATGGAGTATTGAGGGTGAAAGTGGGGCAGGTAGGGATTTGAATGAAAAGGATACCACCATAAAAAAATTGTAAGATTATACATACAGGAAAAAAACTTTTAGCCATATTTCTTCAACCAATTGTAATATTCCCATCAAAATTTTTTTGTTCAAGTATACTTTATTGCGCTCAAAATCATCGGGCTTTTGATTTTTTTCACTATGTTTCGATGCCAAAAAAATTCGTAAAATTTACAAAAGACTCACATTTTTTGATAAAAAACTAGAATTTCTCAAGAAACTGTGCGTGATAGACAGAATCTGAATTCAAATTCGTGTTCAGCACATTTGAAAACAGTAAGAAAGCATATTTTAATTGAAAGGAAGTTTTTCATGCAGAACAATGTTATTTGTTGCATTAAACACTCATAAAAAACTAGAGACTTAAAAATGTTTGTGCCACCATTTAAAATCTTATTCATTAATTTTTTTCAGTTTTTTATAAGATTTTATAATCCCCTGACTGTTTATTTTAAATAAATTTTAGTACTTAAATAAAAATTTCTCACATATAAAAAGTACTTTAAATTGTTGGCGAATTAAATGAAGAAGAAATGATTTTTAAATATTTATAATACAGTTGTTACTACTACTGCTACGGTTGTTTTTTTTTGCTGGTTTTAAGATTTTAAGCTGCTTATCAATGCTTATTTTTTGCTATAATTGCTGTTCATTGTTTTAGATTTTAACAAAAGCTGAGATTATTGGCTTTTTCTTTTGCAAATTGAAAAGATCTTAACAAAGTACTTGCGCCAGTAATTGGCCAGATAAACGAACAATAAAAGTCATGAGTTTTGTTTAATTGATAATCTTAAGAAGGTGCTGTAAAAAAATAAAAGTAAATGCAGGAAAATAAAAAGAAGCTAGAAACTAATTTTGGTTTTTAAGGTCTAAGAAAAACCAAAAAAATCTATTTGTTTTTCAAATTGCAAAGTGCTTCTGAAAGAGAAAAGAAAAAAATTATTGCCACTCAATAGTTAAATACGATTTCGAACAAGAAGTAAGGGGAGTTAAAGAAATAAATATTTAATTTTTATACTCTTCCCCACAAAAAGTGAAAAAAAGAGTACAACTAAGTTCATTCCGTATGTAATTTCTACAATATCAATTTTCGACCCCATAAAGTATATACATTCTTACTTCTTACGCATAACGAAGTCGATTGAGCGATTTCCTTCTGTCAGTCTGTTTGTTTGTCCATGTTAGTGTTGAAGTTTACCACAGCAAAAAAAAAAAAAAAATAAATATGTCAATCGATCAGAAATAGTGTCGAAAAAGGTGCTATTGGAAATCATTATGATCGATACATGTCATTCGAGGCAGCGGGTGAAACACCACGCCTACCTCTAATGTTTTCATGTCATTCGGAACAATAAAGTAACTCCAATCAAAAAAAAAAAAAATAAATAAATAAATAAATATATGGGGCGCTTGAGAAAAAAAAATAAGAAAAAAAACATGCAGTGAAAAAATTGGCGCCCAAAACTTGGCCCATATTTATGGAGTTAAGGGCCCATATATACGGAGTTAGGGGGCTCTGAAATTTAAATCTTTTTAAAACATCAATATGGGTACCATTTTAAAGCTTCTGAAGGGACCTTTAAGGAAATACACAAATTTTGCAAAAATGCTTAACCCATTAAGAACCGATGAAAGTGGAAAATGGATAATTTTTTTATTATTTTTTTTTTGATTTTATTATTCTTTGTCACCCTAATATTTACTTTTTTGGATTTACTTCACTAACCTGGATTTACATGGATAGTGAAGGGTATATAAGATTCGGCATAGTCGAATATATCACTCCTACTTGTATTTAAATCTAAATGTTGTATAATTATTCTTAAGCTCTTGTTTTTCCTAAAAAAGTGTTACAAAACTTTTGGTAAATGTTATTGTAAACATAAAAATTTTGTATAGAAAATTTAATTCACTTTAGCTTTTCATAGAAGCATCTAAACAAAGGTCCTTGCCTTATAGTTTTTATAACAATATGATTTTTTGTATAAAAAATCTCTTTTTTTTTATAAGCGGATAACGGCGTATCGAAGGGATGAATGTATGCAGTTAATGTGTCTCAGAAGATGTTGTTTCTTGTACGAGTTTTTAATATATCATCGATAGCAGTACGTTATACAGCTCTATTGAATGTGCTCTGAAGAAATCAGAGAATCTATTCTTGAAAACCATTTTTTTTGCGCCCCACACGTTCTTCATCAAGAAGTAATTTCTTTGTAGTAAATCGGCCAGTGAATCGCACTGCGAGTTACAGAAAGAACTTGTGTTTTCCATGAGCGCAGATTATTCCCTAAGTGCTGGTCCGATTTGAATGAAGCATTAGCTAGACTGGAGTCTTTGGAAAAATTATAGATCTTTGTTTTCTGTAGGTTGTGTTAAGTAGGGGCTGAGTTATATACAAGTTTGATTATTACAGTTTTTATTTCTTTTACACATTATTAATTTGTTAAAATTTTTTGCTATGTGTAAGGCTTTTATAATGGTGTTGTATCCCGGGAGTGTATTTTAGTTACCTGAAAACTACTGATATCGATAACTATGGTTTGAAAGCTGAGGATGTGTAACTGCATTGAAATTTCTGTTAAATAAGGTCTGGCAATATATATAGAATAGTTTAACGACAAGACAACCCTTGAAAATGTAGAAATTTTCTTAAAAAAATTAATACGTTCGCAAACAATTTTAATCAAAGAAATTGCGTTTAACAGTAAATCTTATTTTCCGTTAAATATTTATGTCAAAAATCAAAGCCATGTTTGCAGCGAATATATTCCTCAAGCCGTTAATGGTGATTCTTTCAATTTTCATTGATGTAATGTAAACACGCTTTCAGCACGGCAGGGAGCTGATGCTACGGTGAAAGGCAAGTAAAATCGAGTCATAATGACTAATGTTTTCTTTTCAAAAATTATTCGTTTAAACGTCAATGACATTTGACTTCAAATAGACGGTTCAACTTATTATACAGCGCGCTTAAAAATCGATTTATTGCAACATTAAATTGATGACAACCCTCTTCCCTCCCTCTTCTATAGGCTTTCTCTTCATGTAAATTGAGCCCTCTGGATTAGTTTATGCCGACAAAGCATATGGCCAGATTTATTGCAAAATTAGGCGTCTGTAGTCAAAGTGGTAAGCACGTGGACTGTTTGGCTAAGGTTCAACCCCTGCGGCAATCTAAAATAAAATTTTTTTTTTCTGTTTAATTGTATAAATACATATTAAGGAGTTACATTACAACATGCACCCTCCTTCATCGGTACTTCTTCACAGCATATTCGCCGGCAAAGTAAAATAACTTTTAAAATGGTTTTATCTATCTTCTTTTATCAGCTGTCATATCTTTCATCTATCCTTTCCTACAAAATATAGCACGATTACAAACTAAACAGGTACAAACGCCTGAAGTGCTACTTATCTTAAAAAAAATTAATAAAAAATAAATAAAAAATTGGACTGAAAAAGCCACGGCGGCCATATGCCTGAAATCAATCCAAAAAAAAAAAAAAAAATAATAAATACCATTGAATGGTCTAAAGTGGGCAAATATCTTATCAGTTCCAAAACTTTTTTTATAATAGGTTTTACCCTGTTGCTTGCCGTGTTTATTTTCTTTAACGAGATAAGAATTTTAAAAGTAGTATTTTAAATTTTTCCTGATTCAAAGTGTCCGCTCGTTTTTTGGGTAATATTTTACAAAAAGGGAAATTATTTAAGTTAATTAAATCTTTTCTTGCATTAAACTAATTTATGCTTTTTTAACACAAAATTTATTAAAAAAAAATTACTTCTACTTTTTATAATGCCATTATCGTTAATAATTTTCGTTAATTAAATTCACCAACAATAATAAATTTTTTTAAAATTTTAATTTATCTACTTTTAAAACTTTTTATTATCCCTGAATTAAATATTTTCTAAAAGAATAAAAAGAACTGTTTATTTTGTTTATAAAACAATTCGTTTTTTCCCTTTTCTTTCCAGGTAAGTCACTAAAGCTGTTAAATTGCGTCTTTCACAAACAATAAAGAGGGTGGTAAGAAAATAAATTTTATATACAATAAAAAGCTCGTTTGCTGTAATTGTTTTGCAATTAAACATTGAAATAATGTTTTTTTGTTTTTAACTGATTTTAAGCCTAAAAGTATGCTTTCACATAATAACACTTACTGCTTGTTTTTGAATAGAAAATAAATGGAATAAAATATGCTCAGGTAATTTAAATGCATAAAGAAGATTATAATGCTTGAATTCATTAAAGGCTGATGATTATTTTATTTAAATGAATTATTTTTTTTTCAAATTGAATTTTTACGTTGAGATAATTTTTTTAGTAAATGTTTGAAATTTTTTTTGCATTTTAAATTGTTTTAATTTAATTGAGATTTTAAAGCGGTTGTTGAGGTTAAATTTTAAATTTCTGCATTTGCTATTTTATTTTACATTAATTAAGGACACGAGAACATTATTTTCGTCGTTATTTCAACGATTGGACTCTAGAGCAGTTAGAAATTGACCCGTTGTTTTAGCGAAAAATTATGTTCAGCGATGAGGATAATTTTTGGCTTAACTGGTTTTTTAATAAATAAAATTTTCGCATATGGGGTGAGACCAATCCACATCATACACTACAGACTCCATTGCATTCAGAAAAATGCACCGTTTGATGTGGTTTACAGGCTGGTAGTATTATCTATTTATTTATTTATTTAAGTCTAAGCGGAATAATCCAAACATAGCTTATATATAAAATAGTTTATAAAAATATAAAATTATTACATGCTAAAAATTATACAATATTAAGTCAGATTTTGCAATAGAGCATTTTTAAAACAAATTTTTAAGGCATTAAAGTCCACAGTACCGTTATTAAGCAAATTAGCGAAATAATGTCAAGATTTATTATTATTGGGCTATTTAGAACGTAATTTCTTTGGTGTAAGGCGACAAAAAATAATCTTCTAAGATGAAATGATAATCTGAATGGTATATAAAAAGTAATTTTCTGCAAAAGTTCAGGGAAATTAATATTTCCATTTATCAAGTGAAATATAAAAACCATAGACTGTACTTTGCGTCTTTTTTCTAAGGATATTAAACCCAGTTGTAAGCAAGGAGACACGTAAGTAGGAGCCGGACAAAGTAAATTCAGTTAAGGCAAAGCAAAATGAATGAAACGTTTCTGTATATATGAAATGAGGACATCAAATAAACGCGCCATATTACAATTTAGATCTTACATACGCCCGAAAAAAGTTTAATTGTATACGGGTCTACGAAGTCTGTAGTTTCTTTTTATAAATGCAAGCATAGAGTAGGCTTTAGGTATGAGCTTATCTAAATGAGGCTTGAAAGTCAATTTGGAATCGAACAAAATACCTAAGTCACTGATTTCATTTGTTTTTGTTATATTAACGTTAAAAAATCGATAAGTTGCAGATAATGAGATGACTAATCTTGTGTAGGATACATGAAAACATTTGCTCAAGTTTAATGTCAGTTTGCTATTGATGCAGTATTCGTTTAATCTGTCAAGATCACTTTGCAATTTACTGACACCAATGAAACTGCTTACACTATGAAATATTTTTAAATCATCAGCGTAGAGTAAAAAATTGGAATATCTAAAACAATGAGAAATATCATTAATGAAAATACTAAATAGCAAACGACCTAGAGTACTTCCTTGTGGAACTCAAGAAATTTGCTCATACTAAAACGATTGATAAACGTCAATTTTTACTACGCAAATCCTATTACTTAGATAAGATGGCAACCAGCTATAAAAAGATGAATGAATATCAAATTGAAATAATTTTTTTAACAGAATTTCATGTGAAATTTTATCAAAGGCTTTAGAAAAATCAGTGTATATAGAGTCCACTTGCAGCTCTTACTCCATTTGTGAAATACAAAAATCAGAAAAAACGCGAAGATTAAAAATTGTAGATCTATTGCTTCGATAATCATGTTGCTGAGAAATTATTAGGGAAATTTCTTATCTTATTTTTCTTAAAATGAGGCCGGATCTCACGTAACGGCCAATTGAGATCGTTTCTGCATCTAGATTAATGATTTTTTGTTTGCACATATAAACGACATTGATCCCGACGAAATGTGTTTTCAAAAAGATGGCGCTACGTATCATACGGCAACCGCAACCATCGAGTTATTAGAATCAAAATTTAGCTATAAATTGATTTTGAGAAATGGATCTGTTAATTGGCCTCCAACGTAATGCCATTTGACATCTCTTGATTATTTCCTGTGGGTCCGCATAAGGTCTCTCGTTTATGCTGCTAAACCAGCAACAACTGAAGCTTTGGAGGCCAAGACTGTTCGTGTTATTCGTGACACACGAACAGCAGGACTTGAAATGTGATCCAAAATTAGACGTTCAGAATGCGCTTCGTAATAAGTAGCCGCGCCGCGGTGGCCATATGCCCAAAATGATTTAAAAATATTACAATTTAATTGTTTGTGTTATTTATTACAATTTAAAGTTCTATCGGGCTTAAAAAGCACCATATACAATATGTGTTGCATTTTAGTGGCAGCTTACGACCAAAATAAATGCAAGAAGTAGTTAATAATTTTTAATGCAAATGATATGAAAAACAACAAAAGAGTTTTGGTCTGAAATGCTACTCAAATTCGTTTTTATTTTATGTGGAATTTTTTCGTGCAAATTATCATTTTTATTTCAATTTTATTTTCTAACAGCATTCTTTCTTTTCACTAAATATTTTTTTTATTTACTTGTTGCAAATAAGATTTAATTTAACTAAATTTTTGCTTTTTAACCATTTTAATTTTTTTAAAAATATATTTATTTTTTTTAAAGCATCCTGCCATCTGTAGAAAAAAACAAATGCTGTTATTGAAAACGTTTTACAATTTATTGCCCGAAATTAAGTATAAACATGCGCTTACACACACAGCTACCACGAAATTTTAAAAATGAAAGCAAGCTAAAATAAAGAAATATTTTATTGAAGGAAACTAAACAACAAATATAAACGTTAATATGGATATGAAGTTCTTGTTGGTACCCTGCAGTTAATGGGTAAAGGTATTCCCTCATTATGTTGAAAATCTTGGTCCCTTGAAATTAATTATTTAAATTGTTTTGTTAGTATTTAAAATAATAAAGTGATGGCACCACGAAGTAGTCAATTAGCACTAACTCGTGATTCAAAATTCAAATATTTACTCTTTTCAGTACAAGAAAGTTTGATGATAACAAAAAGTAGATTTTATAGACGGCAAAAATGTGTTAAAAAAAAAAACACAAAAATGATTTTTTTAATAATTTCAAGTGGGTTTTTTATTTGAAATAAATTAGCCAAAATGAGATTAGGACTCAATCTCTACTTGTTAACTATTATACATTGCTACCTTTTAATTTTTAACCGACTTCAAACAAAGAAGAAGTTTATCAATTCGTCTGAATGTTTACTTTTTTTAATTCCAAACCAATTTTGAAAATTTTTTCTTTATTTAAAAGATTGGTCCCAATTAAAAAAAAACAGTTAATTCATTCATTTTAAAAATTAAAGAGTGTTCCCATGCGACATACATATTTTGTAACTGTATTATGAACCTTAAAAGGCGTCAATTTACAATTTAAAAAACTATGTATCACTATAGCACCCAATAGCACTAAGTAATAGAGAAATAAACCCAAAAAGTAAAGGAGTGTCCCCATAGCTGACGTAAATTGACCTGCATGAGCCTATCTTTTGAACCGTTATAGACAAACGCGTAAAAGGTCAGAATATAGATTACTATGATTGCTAAAATAACAAGTATATTTAAAAAAAAATTATAAATTAAAAGGGTGCACCAATAGTTCACTTAATTTGATGTATATGGCCATACTTTTGAATAAATGTAGACAGATGGTTGAAATGTACAAACAATCTGCACTGCTATAACAACAAGTATACTATTTGAATTTGGAAATAAAAGGGTGTCCCAATAGTTAATTCAATTTAATGTATGTGGCCATAATTTTTAACCGTTATGGAGAAACAACTGATACTTAAAATAAACCTGTATTGCTACGTTCGTGATAACAACAAGTATTCACTTTGATTTTACAATTTAAAGGATGTTCCCATAACTCATGTAATTTGACCTTTATTGCAATAACTTTAGAACCGTTATATACAAATATTTGAAAATTAAATGGAAAGATTACTACTGTGTCAGGTGAAATGAGAAATGCAAATATTTAAAATTATAAATTAAAGGGTGTTATAATAGTTGATGTATTTTGATATATATGGCCAAGCTGTTGAACAGTTGTAGAAAGACTGCTGAAATTTACAAAGAACGTATATTTCTAAGTTCGCTAAACAGCAAGTATAAATTTGGGATTTTAAAACTAAAGGGTGCCCCAATAGTTAGTTTAATTTTATGTGTGGGCCAAACTTTTAAACTGTTAAAGACAGATCGTTGAAATCTGTTCTGCTGTCAGTATTGTTTTTTTGCAAGAATTATTTATTTTATGTCTTTATTGTTTGTAGTTAAAAACGTAAAGTGTCTGATTATTTCAATTCCAAAAATCAAATAATCAAAATATTTCAAGGTCAGGTCCTCTGGAGGGCACCAATTTTAAACATTTTATATTTATTGCTGCAATTTAAAAGACTGAGTTGCTAAGTTCAAAAACTGAGACAATATACGTCCACATAAGGGCTTCTATGGAGCCACGCTTTAGATTTAAATTTTACTTTTGATACTTTTATGTTTCTTATTATCTGAGAACATGCAAATTATTTTAATTTGGCATCTATTCCCTTGAAAACGAATTTAGATGTGAGTTAAATTTAACATGGGAATTCAACGACGAATCCTTGGGTCAGTAAAACTACCAGCCAATAATTGAAAAGCTTTCGAATGGTTGGGCTTTTTAAGATATTAATTTTTTCGTGTTTGTGTGTGTGTTTGTATACATATTAATAATTGTATGAATTTCTGTGTTTTGTTTTAGCAAACAATAGTAAAATGCAATAATAAAGTGCATGTGTTTGTATGAAATACCTAAAACGTGTTTGCTTGAAACGGAAACAGGAAAATTGTAAGACACCTTAAGCTTTCTAATACTCTCAAGCCAAATGTATTGTCTTAATATATTAATGTTTGCCAAAAAGAAAAACTATGTAAAGTGTAGGTGTAAGTTTACCTATACAACGGTTACATACATACAACTGAGCAGTAGGTTGGTACTAAAACAACACTGAATTTAAACTATAGAAACTCAAAACGAGCATTTTCTTAAATAATTAAAAATCTACTTTAATCTTTTTAAGTCTAAAAGCAATATTATTAGAACTTCGCTGATGATCACTATAAATCGAGATTAAATTAAAATGAAAAAATTTTAATTTTTTTTAATTTGCAGAACCTGCACTATGCTACTGCACTTATACTTAATGAATTAATATACATACACGTAAGTGTTTATCTATCTTTATACATACATATCTACATACAATTGTCTTTACCAAGTCCATTTGTTTATGTGTATGTTTTACTTATCTTTAGAATACCAAACGTAAGATATCCTTCGCCTGTAGAGATACAAATAAAGTATGTGTGTGAGTGTGTAGATACAAATTCATTTATAACTGCAAGTAAATGAAAACAAACGACTGATATTTATTTAGGTGTGTGCTTTACTAAATTAATTACTTCATTTAAAGGAAAAGCAATACATATTTTCACTATATTGTTTTCCTTCATACACAAATGCTCATTCGTTGTAAGAAGTGAATGTTTGATCCTAAATAGAATATGTTATAAGCCATCAGTACAAACACATGCATTTAAGCAGCATATTGGTTGGCAGATAAAAATTTTATATTTAAAAAAACATGGTACAAGACCAACTAATTCAACAGAAAATTTTTTAAAATCAACAAAAGTAATTTCGTAATTGTTAAACAGAAAATTTTCAAAAAGATAATATTTGGACACGTAAGTTTAAAGAAATTAAGTTGCAAGTGATATTAGTAAGAATTTTTTTTACAAAAAAGTACTTTTTAATAGGTAGTGCCATACAAAAGCATTACGTTAGAGACCAAATTTTTTTATGGTTCACTTCCTGTATACTAAAGAAACTTTTTTTTTTATTAAAATTGAAAATAAGTACTTTATCTTATTTTAACAAAAGGTACCAGAATAAAAAGTTATATTTAAAAATTATTTTATGAAACATTTTTTATGTTTTCCTTTCCTTTTCTTAATAAAAATGTTTTTTTGTGGAAGAAGCTTCCATTAATGGATTTCTTAAAAGGAACATAAAAGGTACTTTATAAAAGGTACTTTTTATATTTTTAAACATTTTTTTTAAAGAACTTTTTCTTAAATGTTTTTATTAAAAACATCATTTAGTATAAATTGCTCATATAAAAAAAAATTTTTTTAAAAGCGTTTTGAATGAAGAAAAAAATATTATTTACTTTTTTAAGAATGTTTCCTCAAAGGTAATTTTTCAAGAGGTTCTTCAATAAAACTTTCTATAAAAAGTGGTACTTTTATAGGAGGTATTTTATTTATAGTTACTTTTATAAAAAATGCTTTTGTAAAAGATTTTTTATAAATGACAATATCTTAATTGGTACTTTTATAGAAAGTACTTTTCTAGAATTTATTTGTTTATAATTTTATAAAGAAGATACTTACTTATGACAAGATTTAGTTTTTGTAAATAGTTTAATAATTATTTTGTATTAACAGCAATAAAAAAAAATTAAAAAAATAGTAGAAAATATTTTTTTTAGGTACTTTCTGTTAATATTATTCAATAAGCAAGTAGTTTGGCTTACCTTAAACACTTAAATTATTTTTTTAAATTAACTATAAATAAACTCTGCTATTTCATTCAGAAAAAATTTTTAAGGAACTTTTTGTGAAAGGTACTTTTTTAAAAAGGTACTTTTTAAAATAGGCAAATTATTTTATAACCTAAAAAACGCATAAATAATTATAATATATTCTTCTCATAACTCTTTACTTATAGTACTTAATGAAGTGTACTTTTTAAAAATGGTACTTTTATAAAAAGTACTTTTTGAACAAGTTATTATAAAAAAAATATTTATATTTTAATATAATGTCTATAAAAAAATTGACTTTTTTACAAATGAACTTTTCCACAAAGGTACATTTTTAAAGGTGCTTTTTATAGTTATAGAAAGGCTAGATTTAAGATACTTCAATTTTATAAAAGTTAATAAAGTTTCATCTCTAAGTTTTTATTTGTTTTAGTTGGTCTTTACACTTTACAATGTTTTAGTCTGTATCATACAACCAATAACCGCAAAATATTGCTTTGCGTTTTAAGCTTTTCTGTTAAACGCAACACCATCTACTTTATTTTGTCTCACAAATAACTGAAGCAGTAAAAAGTACAAAAAAATTCCAAACAGCAGAATTAAAAACAATGAATTTTCTTAACTTTTGCATTATTACCTTCTTTGTCTCTTGCCATTGTTCCGTTGTTTATTCACGGATTTTTGTAGATAAACAAGGATAAGATTTTTATGTTCCTTGGATTTCTAAAAGTAATTGAGTTTATTTTTTTTTAAATAAAAATATATTACAAAAACAACTGCGTAACAAGAAAGTATTTTAACTCAGGTTCATTATATTTAAAGCAAATGGGTAAAACTATTGATTTTAATAATTTAAAGGTGCTGCTGGATGTTTACTGCGCCAGGTAAAAATTGCAATTGATAAGATTGATCGCAGTACTCTTTTTTAATATCGAATGCCATTTTGTTTGAATCTAGTTTTAATAACATCCAACATGACTCTTTACCTGCATAATAAATCTGCTCTTCACAGTTGAGAAAACCTTTTAAATGTGTAGTGTCTTAATTTTTTCTGGGTTTTCTTTTCTTTTTTTAGAAGACTCTATGCCTTTTGGTAAATTAAATTCTAATAAAATATTCACTAATGTTTGGCTATAGTCATACTTCTTCTTGTTGTTTGCCTTTTTTTAATACGTGTTTTAAGTTAATTAATTTATTTTTACTTAAACGCTGTGGAAGATAGATATCTCTACAACTGAAAAGCTCGTGTTCATTTCAGTTTTTTGTGGTGATATTAAGGGATTTAAAACTATTTAAGAAAACTCATTAATTTAAACGTGTTAGTAAGCATCTTGAAATTATTTCGTTTTTTTTTGTAGATCATTAAGATTAATATTAAATTAGGAAACTAAAGTTCTGTTAAGAATAGAATAACTATAAATAAATTTCTATGCAAAAAAACACAATTCCTAAAGACTCTAGTGTCGTTTGTAAAGGAAACCATTGGCTAAGAGTTTACTTGCAGCAACAAAATAAAAGGTTTATGTACCGTTAAACAATTTTGATATTTTAGTTTTGGTATTATGTTAGAGCCGAAATATTAAAGTATTACAAACGCAATAAAACCTTAAATACAGTTTAAGTTCGCATATACTTATAATTCTTAAAAATTAAAAAAAAAATTAAAACAATGATTAAAAAATGCGATTGTTAATTTTTAAAGGAAACAAGAAAAACTAGATTCAAAAAATACTGCATAAATTTTATTCGAATAAAAATTATTCGAATAAAAATTTTCGAATAAAAACTATTCGAATAAAATTTATTCGAATTAAAATTTTCAAATAAAAATTATTCGCATAAAATTAAATCGAACACATGTTATTATCAGCTAAATTTTTTAGTCAAACAGAAAAATTCCAAGTTTCATTTCAGAACAAAAATGTCATTTATTTAGATTTTTCGAAAAGGCATACGATCAAATGTAAAAACGTTAAAAAAGTTAAAATACTCAAATGCTGTTTCTAAGTTGTAAGCGAGCGAATCATGTAAAAAATTTGTATGAAAAACGCAAAATTTTTTCAATAATGCCTGTACAAATTTTCCATACGACTCGCTCGCTTGTAACAGAAAAACTGCACATTAATTTTTTTTTAATAAAAATTATATTCGAACGTAAGATGCTAATTTTTTTAATAATAAAGTAAAGGTTACGTACCAAAGCAAAATCGATAATTAAATATTTATTTCGGCTTTATTTAGTTTTTCATGAATTTTTTAACCTTTTTTAGTCAGTTTCCTGTTTACACTACTTGTGTAGTGTGTAACTTATTTTACTTTCAAAAGGTTGTTACAAAAATCATCCTTATAATAAATATGAAATTCTTAAATGTCACTATCTATTTTTTTCAATTTTTTTTTTTTTGAAAATCAATCAAATTTGAAAAGAAGCCTAAAATTGCTAAATTTAACAAAATCGAAATTTAAAAAATGTGCACATAAAATAATACTTTAAATTACGAAATACCTTATAATTAAATTTTTTTCCTAAATACAAAATATTATAAATTAAAATTTTATAAATTTCAATAAAAAAAAAAACAAAAACTCTTTTTAAACAACAAAACTTTTATTATTGTAGACCCCTTAAGATTAAGCTAACACATGACCACAACTCTAAATACATGCTAAAAGAAAATAAAAAAAAACCACATCTACGCACAAGAAAACCACAAAGTAGTTAATAAATTTACTGACACCCATAAAGCTCCAGCAGTTACTTCAGAGAAATATAAAAATTTATAAGAAAATTTATAAGGAAAATATAACAAACAAATAGATAATTATTATTACCTTAAAAAAAATTATATGTAGAAAAAAAAAAAAAAAAACTTTCCTCCTAGGTGCTGTACGTATAAATGTATCTGTTAAGTTGTTTATTTTATATACTAAATTGTTCTTGTTGAAGCAACATAAATCTCAAAGAGACTATTTATTTAACTCAAACAAAATGATAATTGTTGCTTATAACTATATGAGATGTTACAGTGATGTTCAAAATATTTTCAACTTCTGTGAAACGTTATTGCTATTGTAGCAATAGCTACTGTTCGTCTTTCACAGTCCTCTATATCAGGAACTCGTTAAATTTTTACAAATCCGATATAACAAAAAATTCTAAAAATCAAAGTGTGTTCCAAAAACAACATGATATTAAAAATATTTTTATTTATTAAATTGCGATAGACAGAAACCTCAAATTTGCAAAATATATGTAAAACTATGTCCCATATAACAAATATAAAAAATGTTTTTCAAGTGTCTCCTTATAATGATGTGACTATAAGAAACGCTATAAAGAAAATAAAAACTAAAAATAAAATATAAAGGCTGTTGCTACAGTCAAGTGATTTAAACGTGTTAGTTTTAGTCCTTTAGCCGCATTAGACAAGAGCCTAAAATTTACAAGAAATATATACAAATATATCGACTCTAAAAGTAAGTGTGAATAATAAATTTTAGAATTAAAGGGAATTTCCATAGAAGCCTTGATTTTGTGGAATACGCCCTTATGTTTTAAGTCGTCATAGGCAGATGCTTAAATTTTTAGTTTTATGTCTGCTATAAAGACAAGTACAGGTATTACAATTACACAGAAGTCGAAACACAGGAAATGATAAATCTTTACCAGACTTCGATGCCCTTCCGATTCCATATCGAGGATGCTAGAAAATTGTCCGAACAGTGAATTAATTGTTGGCTCACCATTCGAACCATACAATTCTGGAGGGCCAATATGTTGACCTATTCGCCGCACACAACCGTTTTATTAGTTAATGAGCCAACACATATTTTGTGTTTTGAAGGACAACAACACAATACTCTCAACCTCTTGCTTACATCACGCCCTGATAAGTATAAAGTAAGCATTCTTCTGCCTCTCGATAATTAAGATCACTGCACCATTTTCACCTCCTCTGAACTTCACAAAGTTCCAAAAATGTCCATGAAATGTGTAAAATATTTCTACGAAAGGCTCCTTGGGCTGAGCTCAATGAATTTTACTGCATTTTAATTGGAAATTTTGTTTTGTGGACAAAAATGTCGATGCCATGGTGGAAAATTTTGTCTACATTATTTTGCTTGGAATGACTTTCTTTCTTTTCCTAGAAAGAACTCACGTGCAAAAATGCAGTCAGATCCAGAGAGGAAGCATTTAGTACCTGGTGGTGCACCAACAACGCAGGTACTGATTCGTTACGCATAAAGGCGAGATCTTGGTTTGCCAAAGTACTTAGACGCAAAAAAATTTATACGAGAGTCTTCGTGATGCTCCTCGGTTACTGAAACGTCAAACTCATGAACGCGTCGACCGATTTCGTGCAATTTTAAAACCACCTACACGGCCATACTAACAAACTCCAAAAATTTAATCGAATTAGATTTGTATGGCGGCTTAACACATAGATTCTCCCATCTTTGTTAACCATGTGCGAACAGGAAAATAAGATGATTGTTCCGATATTAGGGCGCCAGGCGATATGCATCTAGTGAAACTATCAGTATTGATTACGCCATAAGGGAAACTCCTGTATTTGCTTTATTGAAAAATTATATGTCTTTTTAAAATCATCTATTTGAAATAAGAGCTGTGAGCGATTTGAAAAGGAACGATTCTGCATTTCAGATTGAACTTAAAGTGTTTCTATTATAAAATTTAAATATTTTTAAGAATAAAATTGTTGAAGCTGTAGAAAATTATAATTTCAATAAGCTGTGATAGTTGTACCCAGAAAAAGCATAATTAAAGCTTTATATGTATTTCGTTCTTCACTGTATATTTTTGGAAGGCAGTTAAATTTCTTTTTGTAACTTTGTAGGCCTATAAAATATCCACACAACAAATAAACTAATAAATTTATAAAATACACAAATTGCAATAGTGAAGGAAACTAAGGAAGCAGCAAAATAAAAATACTAATGTTAAAATGACTCCAAGGGGTGTCATGATTACTTAGGAGGTACTAATGGATTAAAGCATTATCTTTTATCTTAAAAAAATTTAATATTTTTAACTCTAAGGTTTTTCACTATATGTTTGCAAATTAAATTATTTATATAGTAATTGGTATTTAAATTTAATTATTTTGTTGCCAACAGCCCTTAAAATATGCTTCACTTTTATTAAGTTTGTTTAAATTTAAAAGTATACACTGCTTTATGAAATTAAATTATGTAGAATAATTTAAATAACCAATATTCACTTGATAAATAATGCAAAAAAATAAAGATAAATTAATACAGCAAAAAAAAAAAAAAGTCATAGAAAACATGAAATAAAAACGTATCATGATGAAAAGCTATACATCATTTACTTTGTTCACATTTTAAAATATTATTTATTTCATTTTTTTTTCCTTTTCATTGCACTCACACATTTGCCAAATCAAATATCAAAAAACAAATTTTAACAAACATTACAAACAACGGTTTGCCATTTACGTTTGAGGCAAATGCAAATGTAAATGTATGAAGGACTTACTACTGTACAAAAAAATTTGTTGTTTGATATTTTCTATATCATATTTAAATTGCATGCGTAAATAATTGTGCTTAATGTCATTATGTCAGTTATATACGCATCAAGGTTTAGTAGACATATGAGCGTTTTATTAGTGTTTGCTAGTGTGCGTGTTATATGAAGTGGCAGTGGGATAGGCATAATATCCTTCAATCATTTTATTTTTAGCATTTTCATAGGGTACTTTCTTTTACGATGGGCTTTTAAGTTGGAGTCTGGTAATGAAGAAACTTAACAAGTGAAGTAAAATTTTATCGATGTAATAATTATATTTTGTTCATTTTAAATATAGTCCTTTATAAATAATCATGTTGTAAGACTTTATCGCATTTAATCTTTCGCCTACTTTTTTGTTTTTCAAATAAATTAAAACATTTAAGAAATTAATATTATTTAACCAAATAATTGGATTTAATATTAAAAATTGGCTCGCTAAAGTTATTTGGCGATCGAAACCTTGTGGCGCTTTTTATTTCGATTTTATATCAAAAAATTTAAATATTTAGTGGGTGCCTTTTGGTATAAACAAACGCCAGAACACCGCCGCCTGGATCCCAGAGAACTTACTCCTTAAAAAATACGATACGATATTACTAAGATTATTTTACTCACACTATGCCTTTGGAAAACCTCTCTAATGTCAATTTTATTGTGTGAGAAATGTCTTAACTTTTTATTTACCGAAAGTTCTTAGATATAGGCGGTCAGAAATACTTATTTCGCCATATTGCGAAGTCGATTTTGCTTGCAAGAATTTTTTGGTTTTAAATCAAAGATAGAACTTTTATTCAGACATTGCGTATTTCTAACTCCCTGTGGCTCCTCATCAAACCAGAGCTGATGAATGTATTTTTTTTACTATCACTTTACCCAGTAAAATCTTAAATTTTTGTACTTTGTCTTATGTGCTTTATTTTGAAGGTGCTAAAGCCATAATCTTGTAATTATTTTTCCGTGTGGATAAAGTAAGTTGACATAAGCGTACAAATAGAGTAGAGTAGAGCTAAGATCTGAACTAACACTGATTCATCAATAATAATCATCAGATATTACTGAATCGCCTTGAACTATGCCTCGTTTCTGTAACTTAAGTGAGAAAATTCTCACATGAAAATATTATAACCACTTTGTTTTACACACCGTAATAATATTTTTCATTCGTCTCTAATACATGATTAATAGCTTCTTCTCTGATAAAAAAAAAGAAGTATCCGTTGCAGAGCCGACGCACAGAGGGGTAATTTGCCAATCTATCCTTACATAAGACAAAAAATTAATTTTGTGAAATATAAAAATTTAATTAAATAGCTAGATAGATAATAAAATACCGCATCGTATAGTGCATTTTGAGATTTGTCGTTTTGGGATACTGTTCAAATCAGGAACGTTGACTAAATCGCATAAGTTTTTATTGACTTTAACCGATTTTGGGAGGCTTGGCAATATATTTTTTGTGGCTAAATGAATAAGGATTTTGTTTTGATTTTTTTCTGTGAAAAGCTGTATTTGTTGCTACTTAAATATATTCTTAGAAAAATTTTATTTTAATTTTATATGATAAAAGATTTTCTTCGACCTTATAAAATGGATTTTTTTTTGTTAATTTTGTTGTGAAGAATAAAGGTTTTTGAGAGTGATCTCCTTTGCGGTCTTTAAAATATTATGTAGCACTATAAAACTTACGATCTCTACTTTTTTACTGTAGAAAAAAAGTTGGCCATTTTGCACTCCTTTTTTTCATGCTTCTACCTGTACTTTTGGCTGAAGAGGATTTAGATTCGGAAGAGTTCTTTGAAGAATTAGACGAAGTAGGACCATGGCATTCATTATCATCTAAGTGCAAAGGAGAATTTCTTTTAAATAAATTATTGTAACAATTTTAAATAAAATTTACCATTACAATCATATATTGAATATGTTAATTATTTTCAGGTGAATAAAATACTATAAAATAACAAATTACAAAAATAACATTTTAATAATATTTTTGCGAGGCGGGGGTTGGTAACGCATTGGAAAGATGAAAAATCAATTTTTTTTAGGAAATCGGCAAAAAAATATATAAAACAAAATTTTTTCACAGGGAAGTTTTTGGGGCTGGGATTGGAGGGATACCCCTGCCCATATAAATTAATTTCATTTAATAGTTACATTTTTTTTCCAATTTATCCAATTTTTCCATTTTATTTCACCGCCCAAAGAAAGACCAAAAATAGACTCTCTTATTCCTCTAAACTTTAAATTTTTAAACATTCCTTGACATTAAAAGTTGTAATTGAAAATTTAAAAAAACTGACATTTTTCAGAGGTAAAATTAGTTATTCTAAGGGAAACTTTTTCTCCTTAGTCGGATTTTTGTTATTTGCGAGCTTTAACATCCTATGACCATAGCAGATTTTTCTGCCAACTTTCATTAATCTTGGTGCACTCAGTAATTTTTAAAGCCAATAAAAGCTTAAAAAGGAAATTTCAGCAAAATACCCCTCTATTCGATGGTTAGCAGAAAGCAAGAACAAATATATATGATAATTAATGAAGAGAACAAGGAAAAAAAGCTTTGGGTAGTATGTGGAGTTCGTCGAAAAATACTAATATTGAAGGCTTATGAATATTGGTTGTTACAAAATAGTTGAAAAGATGATGTTTACAATGTAAACAACGTAATGTAGTAGCGAGAAGTGCTGACGAGAGACTAAGCGACCCACAAATTGCTGTGTTACATTCTGCTAATTTCTAATTTTTCCTGTGTTCTTTTTAAAACAACATGACAATTTGTTATACATTTTTCTTTTCTAATAAATGTAGAAATTAAAGTAAACATGAACTTAAGCCGTATTAAAATTATTAATTTTATTCTAATTCATGTATAGTTCATTTGTGACAAATTTTTGTTTTTAGAATTTGATAAATAAAATGACTGGAGTGAACAAGAATAATTTTTTTAAGAAGCACAATTAGCAAATTAATACTCGTTTACTTTCAATTCCAGTAATCCTAAGAGCTTTTACACATCTACTAAGAAATCACCCTATAAGCAGTGATGTATACAATTACAAGAGAAAAAAAAGCCTGTATTAAAATTTATGATTAACAAATCCTTTAATATCACAAAGGAAGGCCTGAAAACAAGTTGATGTGAGAAATCTAAGTGTTTTTTTTTTCTGATTTTTTACTGCTCAATGTAAAGAATTTATTTGCATTAAAACAAACATTTTTTTTCTTTACTTATTTTCAGCGAATTATATTTCATCAGTCCTTACTCACATTACCTACTGCCATTTATAAATCTTCATTTTGTACAGCTACTCCAATCGACGTTTACTCAGTCATTCATTCATACAGCCAGCCTGCGGTCCTATACAATCATTCATTTACAAACAACCAGCTCTTCAAACAATCAGCCTTTCAGTTATTTCATATGCGTTCATATCATTTATGTCAATATTTCATCTTTCATTTTACATTTCAGATTTTCTGTTTGAATTAATTTTGGTGGAAAATGGCACCAAACAAACGTTATACATAAATCATATTGACAATATTTTCTATCTACTTTACTCTTTGTTACGCGAATTTTTTCTACCCTCTACATTTTCAATATTTTTGGTATTTCTGTTTTGTATTAAATACAAAAAAAAAAAAAAAACAACACGAAAAATACTTAAAGTGCGTTTGAGTGCGTTTTGTGATTTATGAAAATTATATCTCTGTATTGCGTAAATGCAAATAGTATGTGTCTATGTGAGATTGTATATATGTTGTTGAAATAAATGTTTGCTTACTTATTTATTTACTTTTTTTTAAATTATGATGTTTTTAAATTACTCACTAAAGGTAGTCAATCATATTATTATCAAATTTAAATATAAATTTTTTCTACATTATTTTTTTTTTAAATATCATGTTTTATAAAACAATAATTAATATTTAATATATGGTATTGTATAAACGTATTACCGCTGATTTTCTTGTATTATGTCGTTTTTTTTGTTTATTATGAGTGCCCGTGTGTAGCATTTATGGTTATTAGCATATTTGCGTAACGGTGGGAAAAAAGCGAAGAAAGTGCAAACAATTTCTATTTCAAAGTGTTCTCAAAAATATTGACTTTAAGGTAAAAGTGGAAAATAATAGGGAACATGTCACCCTGTCATGTAATTTTCGTATTGTGATTGTTATGAAAAACTTGTCGTTAAAAGACATCTGCGATTGCGTTACTTGAAATTTTAACCATGAATATGTTACTGAATCGATGATGTAATAGTATATTCCATTTGCGAAGCCTGCGTAGTATGTTTATCATATTTTGGCATTTCTCTATTTTGGTTGTCAATTTCAATCATCCAACCAAAATATTATATGCCTGGAGTCAAACGAAGTTTCTGGCAAAAAGTGTAAAAAATAATTTCCCTTAATTTAAACTCTGTGCCATTAGATGCAGCGAATAAATTTACATCTCTGACTTTAAGCTTGCAAAAAAACTCAAATACTATCTTATGCATTCATTACAAAGTATCTTAGTCCAGATTTACACTATGAAATTTTTGAGTAAATTTTTCTTAATTTTCTATTTAAGTTACAGCGTTATGCGTTATCTAAAAGTAAACATTAGTAACAATTACATCCCCTCAAAGCTCAAGCAATACCATATTGCTTACTCCTCGTGCTTCACAAACAAACAAAAATTTCATGCTTGTTCTATGAAAAATTGCATAGTGTAAATACTGTATTACACTGGATTTTTTTAAAAAGCTTTTTTAAATAGCTTAAAATTTAATAAAAATATAAAAGCTTTTGGCAAAAAGCTTAAAATTATATTAAATTTTGTTTTTTAAAAACATCCTACAAATTTACAATGAGGCAAAACCGTTTAAAATGCACTCTCAAATTTCGTTATAAAAAATTAAAGATTTAAGGATGTAAAAGCTTTTGCCAAAAAGTTTTTATAAAGAAAACAGAGTAAACTTTAACAGCTTAAAACAAGGTGAAAAATTTATAAAAGTATAAAAAATGGCGCAAAGCTTCAAAAGCTCGATTTTTTAAAACTTTTACAACAATCTTGGAATGCTTTGAAAAAAAATTAATAATTTATGTCATGCAAATAAGAAGTATTTAGTAAAAACCTTAAGACTTTCTATGTTAAAACCAAAAAAAATATTTATAAAAAGATTTTGCAAAAGAAAAAGATAAATAAATAAAAAGTAATAATAAAAACTTGCGAAAAAATATTCTTAAAATTCAATTAAAATTTCTGGATAAAAAATATGAGTCTAGAAAATATTTTAATTTCATAAGCTGCTTTAGCTTAGAATTTTTTCTAAAATATTGTTATACAATTTATTAATACAAAAATATTTTGTTCTATGTAGTTAAAAGTATTAAGCCTTAAATTTAAAAAATCTATGCAGTGGTTCATTCCAGAGATATCTGCGTTTATGTGGAAAAGTTACCATGAAAGTAATTTCGTATAAAATGACATGAATGTGTCATGAAAATGGTCTTTGCTTGGAACTAAACATTATATCTAAACAATTTTTACACAATCTGAAAGAAGATTGTTAGACTAAAAAAATTTTTAAATTTTCTATATAATTAATGAAAGAAGTTAGAGCATCACATACTGAAGGCTTACGAATTCAATTAACTGTGTTCGTTCTTTCTTAATTAATTGGTTAAATATCTGATAATAACTACCGACGACTAGACAATTAAAATGCTGAAAATGGATTTAGCATTGTAGCAAGCAACTAACTTAAAAAGTATTATATTTCTAAAAAATTGAAAAGCAGATATTTTATAACAAAAAAAAAAAAAAAAAAAAAAAATTACAAAAAATTATTCAACAACAAAATTTTTCAATTTAAATTATTTCGCTTGACTGTAAGTACTTTATTTAAAACTAAAAGTTATATATACATATTTTAATATTAATTATTATAATTGTACACTTGAATTATTTTTATCACATAACAAAAATCAATACATACTAATTAATCTCTGATTAAAAATGTTGGCTGCTATTAAAATCAACAAAAGAAGTGGTAAAAAAATTCAATCTTTTTTTTTGAAGTGCTATAAAAATCAAGTTATTTAAGGCTTTTAATAATGAATATAAAAGAGATTGTACAATAAAAAAATTAAATGCAATAAAGCTTTTATAATAACTGGCGTATGAGTGATATTAATTTCATATATTACTCATATGTTGTGATTAAAATTTAATAACTAAAGAAAATTAATATACAATTTTTTTTCATAAATCACTAAACAAAAAAACAAAAAAAAAAAAAAAATTAATAAATAAATAAAAAATACTAGTAATTAAATAGTTTATTGTTAATTAAAACTTATTTGTTAGGACTTAAAATCTATATGTTATACACAAAAGGAATTATGTTAATTGTTTAGCAGATAAAAATATATATTAAAAAATATTTAATAATATTATTAATATAAAACAAATAAATCTATCCAAACATTACGTGTAATATTAAAATACCTCTTAGTAGACATAATAATATTGTGGCTGTCGATGAACTTTCCTGTGTCAGTACATTCCATTTTAAGCAACTGTTTTAAATAATTAAAAAAAGTTGCAGTCGAGAAATTAACAAAAAGTACTTTGTGGTAAGCTTTTTAGAAAGCTGCTGCTCACAAATTGGATGTTTTTTAAAAAATATTTATAATCATAAAAAATTAAAGGTTGTCACCATATAAGAACATTACTACAAAATCAAAATTTAATGGTTCTAAAGGCGACGTAATGGGACTCATGTGGCCCTATTTTATGAACACTTATTTTTAAACACTTTAAGCTTATAGTAAAGTTGTACTTCTATGTGCGCTGTAAAATATATAATTTTAAATTACAGGGTGTCTCCATTGGTTATATATATAAATTTATAAGAACTTCGCTTTTGTATTGTTTCAAATAGACAAATGAACCCAAAAAAATATTTTTGTTTAGTATCTGATGACTCCCTCTGCCCATCTGTTTTGAGAGATTTTTTTGTAGACAGTCGTTACAAATCAAATTAGAGCTACATATGTAATTATATATAAAGTCTAAGCATCTTTCCCTAATAATTTTTTTTCAAGTTTTGCACTCATAACAATATCAAAATATGAAAAGAAAAATTATACTTATAAATTCATATACAGAAACTCAGAGATCTTTACATAGCTTATATTTTTAACTTAAACAAAAAGATTTTAAGCAGCTTAACTTGCATAAGAGAATAAAATTTTAAATTTATTTATTTTATTCTGTTTTTTTTTCTTTAATTCAAATACTTTTAATTTTCTGTTTTTTCTTTTGCTCTTGTTTGTTAGAACAAAAGCATTTATTTAAAATCATTATTTCTTAAAAAAAAATGCATAAATATGCTAAACAATTATGTTGGGATTTGAGAGATTAAACTATTAAACAATGATAATAGTAAATTTAAAAGATTTATAAAATTGTTAAATCTTTAGAGTTAAAAGACTCACAATATCTGCTTCTTATAGTGTGCTATACCAGTGCAATTTATTTAAAAGTAGAAATTTTGTAGGGTGTTCAAAATTTGAAATCACAAGAAGAAGGAGAAATATCTAAATAAAATAAATTCAATCTAGCTAAGGAAACAAATTGTACAAATATATTTTAACTAAGCCTTTTATCGACGAATGAAAAACCCTACAAAGACTGTTTACCTCCCAAATGAGTTTATACCACGGACATTACAAAGAAGGCAGGGATTTATATTTTGCGTTAAATTGGCATAGTTGCTGTATTTTCAACAATTAATGCAACAAGTACAGTCTCTTTTTTGTATAATAATAAGTAATTTAAATAATTTACACCAATTTGTATCTTTAGAAAATAAAATTTTAAACCTAAAAAAAATTAACTAAAATATTTAAAGCAAACTTAATCTATATTTTTAGAAATCACTTAAATCATAAAAAGCACCGCAATAGCTAAACTCAATAGTATAAGACGAAGCTCAAAAAAAGTCTTAAGACACAGTATTAAAAAACAGCTCAGAATATATATAGAGAGAAATTTAAAACACGCTTTAGTTATAAAATCAATAAATAGCAACTAAAATGTCTACTAAACTCAAAACACAAGAAAACTCTCTTCAATAGAAAAATCGCCTTTAAAGCTTAAAATTATGTCCTTTAAAAATTAATCAAGTCATTTGTAATTTTGTAAACTAAGTTATTTAAAAATTAAAAAGTTAAAAAATTAAGTACACTCAGAGAAAATACGTGTTTGCGGTGTGATCACCATAACCACTAATACGAGGGCTGCTCTATATATTTCTGGCCTAATAGTGAAAATCAAAATCAAAAATGGTTTTATTGTTTTTCAAAGTATTCTCCAGCATGATTTATACACTTTTGCATGCGCTCAAACCAGTTGTCGAAGCACTTTTTCCACTCCGATTGAGACACCTCTAAACATGGTTTTTGAACACTTCAACAGCTTCTTTTGGCGACGAAAATCGTTGACCACGCATTTTTTTCTTAATGTGCGGAAACAAGAAGAAGTCATTAGTTGCCAAATCAGGGCTATACGGCGGATGACCCATTAAGTCATGGTGAACAATGATTCGTCTTCTCTTGTTGGTTTTCGAATTTCTCCGGTGGCTTCAGGCAATCAAATTGTAGTGTACCACTCAGAAGTGACCGTCCTACGTTGCTCAAGCGGAACTGTCGCCACATGACCAGTTTTGCCGAAGAAACAGGCGACCATTTGCTTCGAAGTGCTTCTTCCACGGATTTTGCTCGTCTTTGAAGACCCACACGGTCGATTGTTGTTTCGGGCTCATACGCAAAGATCCATGATTCGTCACCTGTGACGATCTTATCAACGTCTTTTGAAGCACCGCAATCGTATTTTTGCAACATTTCTTTGCACCAATCGACACGAGCCTTTTTTGAGCGACTTTCAAATTGTGCGGGATCCAACGAGAACAAACCTTTTTTACGGCCAAGGATGTCTCTATCTCTCGGTATGTCGCATGTCGATCTTGCATTATGAGTTCACGCACGGCATCAATATTCTCTGGCACAACAGCCGTTTTTGGACGACCTTCACGGAATTCGTCTTTGAGCGAGCTTCGGCCACGATTAAATTCATTATACCAATTTTTCACAGTGCTATAGGATGGTGCTTCATCGCCATACAAAGATTTAAGTTCATCAACGCACTCTTGTCGAGATAATCCACGTCGAAAATTATGAAAAATGATGGCACGAAAATGTTCACGAGTTAATTCCATTTTTTTCTATATTAATTTTTTCAAGTCACGGTAAACAACACAAATAATGGTCGTACGTCAAAACGACAAACTTTCCAATGGAAATGTCAGATTACACTTGGCAGCACTCAGTGTTACCAGGCCAGAAATATATATAGCAGCCCTCGTACTTCATGAAACATTGATAGTTTCCTATAAAAACCTTAAATCTCAAAAAAAAAAAAAAAAAAAAAAAAAAAGATACACCATCTCCAAAGAGATTCAGATAATATTAAACAATTGACATTATCTTGCTTTTATATTCGTTAAGGGAGTGACAGAAATGTTTATCAGAGTATGGTAGATAAGAATTCCTAATGTGTCAATCTCATTGAGTTAAATTTAGGGCAAAATAAGTTGTAGAAAAATATCCGAATTTAAATCTAGATAAAATATAATTTTATTTATAATATTATGGTAATATCCCATAACATTTTCAAGTAAAAATGCAATTTATTTATTGGTTTGGAATAGCAGGTATCTATATGTATTTCGCCGGTTGCTAAAGCCAGCTCGTCAGGGAACCTTCATCCAAATTTTTAGAAACGCCAAAAACATTTTCTTTAAGTATAAAAACTTCAAAAACAACATGAGAGTTATTTTAGAAGCCAATACAGTAATGTTAAGGCTTTAACAAAAATTACCAACAAACAAACCACATTTTTATTTCTGCTTACATTCCCTTCTGCGTTAGGTTGGTTACATGCTGACTCTTAATGCAGACGTAAGGCATATTAAAAATAAAAACAACACAGTTATTTATTTTAATTTCTCAAGAGAAAGAAAAAAAAAACATAACAGTGATGCCAACAGTTTGCACAAGCAATTGTATATAATTTTTATTTGTAAAATTATTTTGTGAATTTTTTTGTAATCCGAACCAACAAATAAATTGCATTTTTATTTGAAAATGTTATGAGATATTAGCATAATATAATAAATAATATTATAACAAATTCCCAAAATAATTTTACAAATTAAAATATAATTTGTTGAATCATTTTTAAATATCATTATTATTTAAATACCATTTTTTAATATCATTATTCTCACTTTTAAAAAGTCCTCGAATGAGTACCCTAAAAACATTATAACAACCTCATTTACATAGTGATGTGGTTTTAGTTTATAATATAAACTGTATGAGCTTTATATATACTTCGAATTCGATTAAATAACTGACTGATCGACCTTATCTAACCTAAGCTTCATCAACACAATGCTCGGGTCAAATTCAATAACGCTCGGTAAAAATTCAGTATCAATTGTAAATGCCATGAAATTCATATTTATGCTGCCTCTACTCTAGTCTCAGAATTTGGTTTATTTTTTTAAGGACCTTCAAAAGCTTGGAATATCTGGACGGTATAGAAACAAACTAAAACGGAATCTTATTTTGAAAAAATAAAATTGGTCTAAAAACGGATATTTTCTTGCATAATTTAACAGATGTATCAAAAAACTGACTGTAATTGCTGTCTTCAATACAGGGTAAATACAAACACAAATTATGATCGCATGACAACAAATTTAAAGAGATTGCCACCTTAAAGAGGGGTGAGATACATGAATTATATAATAGTTAATCTTTTAAGCCTGACAGAACGAAATATAAAATTTTACGTAAAAAAATAATTCTGATAAAATATAAAATCATTTTTCGAAGAGCAGCTGTTGCCATATGGCACGAATAACCCGAACAATGTTATGCCTAAAGGGCGTCAATTGTTATTGGTTTAACAGTAAATTAGTACATATTCATAGCTCCAAAGAAAATAACCAAGAAATATCAAATCACATTAGCTTGAAGCCCAACTGAGTGATGAATTTCTCAAAACAAACTTGTCGGCAAATTTTGATTTCAATTATTTTTTTAGCTGCGGTAGCTGAAAAGCCATCTATTGTTATTAAATCTCGATTATATAAATGTCAACTATATTTTTATATAAAAAATCATTGGTTATAGTGTAACGGCGAAAGTCGTCGTCTCGTTTTCACCTACACAGATATTATTTAAAGGTATTACTTATATGCAGTTACTGTCTAGAAAATTTGTGTAGGAATCACTCAAAAAATTGAGTGCTTTTCGTACAAATTTTCTAGACGAGTCGCTCACTTGTAATACAGAAACAGCACATTAGTATGTTTTTTTATTATTCTTTTTTTTTTTGTTATCATAAGAATTGTATTTAAGTTATATTTTATTGTGTTTTATAAAATGATTTACTTATAGCTATTAATTATTTCTTAATTAAATTTAATTTAAATTAAGGGTCGGACAAGTCAGCGCCACCTATGGGTCAGGCATAAACAAACCATCTCAACAGTCAGCTAAAAATACAAGAAAATACATGGTTGTCAAAACAAATAATTGTTTATATGTGTAGGTGTGAATGTATGTGCCCACACACTTGTATAAAAGGCTGTACATTGTGGCCCTCAGGTAAGAGATAAGTTGGTGTGGAATTGTAAATTTCCCAATATATTTCTCAAGCCTGTGGCTAGTGCTGGTGTAGCGCTGCCCTTTTGGTCGCTACCTAAGCTACCGCGGCCAGTTATCGGAGCTGTTTTTCTTTTTGCTGCTACATTCACCATAGCTGCACTGCCTGCTTGGCCGAAACCTGTGTTCGACCGTCAGTGACCCATTGTGGTGATCTTAAAACTATGAGTAATAAAACAAAGGTTTTAAGTTAACAACGTTAGCAAACAAATATTGGTTTATTTTATTCCCGTCTAAGATGGCAGATACATTATTAACAACCCTGGTCTCCGCTGCATCCGCTGCATCTATCCCAGCAATCAGCGAAGTACGTGTCGTTACAATAGTATGGTAATGATATATATCGATCGTAACTTAGGCTCCATATCTAATTTTCAATAAATGAAATTAAATGATGTCACCAGCATGTGATGGAGTCTGCAGAGTGTGTTTTTTTTAATCACCAACAACTCCGTTAAGCCAAACATGGTCTTCTACCTCAGCCTTTTATGTAGTGAATTGAATTGGTGACTGGATAAATTGGTAACATTATTCAAGCGCTAATTTCTCAATTTGATTTGATAAAGAAACTGATCGCAAATGTCAAATAGTGACTACAGTTTAACAACTCGTTTGATAGTGTAGCCTTTCGTTAGCTATATCGAGCTTATGAAAGAAGCTGTAATATATGTCAAAAACTTTTTTCCTTAGCGACATTTTTTTTGTTTATTTTTACACAACATTAAAAATGCCTGAAACGAAGGCTACCAATATTTCACATCAATAAATGTCCTCTAGGATCTTAATGAAAAAGGTCAACTGTTTATGCTTTTGTGAAGTTAATATCATTTTTTTTTTTAATTTTGCTCTAATTTTTTGCATTCTGTAAATAAACAACAATACTTAAGTAGATTTTGATGCAGCCACATTGAGACTGCTGTTGCACATTATTAAGCTCATCATCAGCAATGGCAGCACTAGCAAAATATGCACAAATAAACACACACAATGGTGTTTGCAAGTGATGAGCAATTGAGGGGATTGCAATAAAAAAGAAATGAAATAATTTGATGTTGATATTATTGCCTGTGGTCTAGGCGCTGGTTGGTCTAAATGCCATGAAGTGTATGAAGTTGAGCAGTATGACGTGGCTTTTTTTTAATTTTTTGTTGTTTGTTTTTTTTTTTTTTTGAGTGGTAGAAGTATGATGATATACAAATCCAATTTGATTATGTTAATATGCGTGGAAATGCTTTCGCAATTGCATCAACAGCAGCCACAGAGTTTATTATCAGCATTGACAGTAGCAAAAAAAAAAAAAAAAAAAAAAAAAAAAGTAATGCAGAATAATAAAAAAAAACACAGAAAAAATTACAAAAATAAAATGGCAACAATAATAAACTGCAAAAAGTAGCACCAAGCCAAATAGTCCGTCAAGCCGGCAGACATAAACATGGATACAAACAGACACCCACTATCAATGCTAAATAAACAAGTTGTTCACAGCCAACCAAACAATCAACCAACCAGTATAAACCATCAAACAGCGATGCACAATGCAAATATAAACACAGCTCTCCAGTGAGCCAATGAAGCAACCCAACAAGTCACAGAAATTATTTTTATAATTTTCTTTTGCTTTAGTTTGGTTTTAGCATTATTATAGGGGCCATAAATTTGTTTGGTTTTTTCATTTTGCTTTTTTAAATATTTCCTTAATTTAATTTTGTCAAAAAAAAATTTTTTTTTTCGTAGCCATCAACATCAAAAATGCTCTTCCTGAAAGTATAAATAGAAAAAGTGACAAGAGTTTTTTCTCATCCTAATACTATCTGGTAGGATATGTATTGAAACCTTAAGCGCTCACATGTACTTACACATATCACTCATTTAGTCAACTAATCAAAATAGGATAGAAAAAAAAAATACGACAGCTTGGCTTAATAATGGTAAAAATAGTTTAGAAATGCACCCAAGTAGTTGTGCATAATGAAATAACCCACTTCCACAAACCAACATTCGTACGCATATAAATACGCATATAAAAACTCATGCACAAGCATGCTTATAATTTAGTTTTAGATTGCGTTTCATTTTTTGTGAAATGCACACTATTTTCTATTTTAAGTTTACTGTTATTAAACGTCACTATAGATATTGTGAGTAAATGTATGCAAGTTTATAATGCACTCATGCATATTGTGTATTATGGTCCAGCACAGTGGTCTACTGTATGCGTGTAAAAATTTTTTTTAACCGCATACCAGCTAAATCGCATTTAAAAGCCAATTACAAATAATATTTGTTTGGTTTCATTAGTCAAAAATAATTTTAAATAAAATTGTAAAAGTGCGAAGCATAATCACATTTAAAGAAGCACTTTTGTTAGTGGTTTATAATTAAGCAAGAGTACAAAAAATAACTTTGAAATTAGTGTGTATTTTAGAAAATACTGGAAGTTTGATAAAAACCCTAGACGATTCTAAGTTTTAAAAAAAATTTTACAAAAACTACTTCTGGAAAATAAATATTTTGTAAAAATATAATAATTTTTCTTTCATAATAAATGCAGAAATTGAAGTTTACATAAACTTTAACCGAATTAGGATCAGTTATTTGAGATAAAAAAATAGGTAATAGGTAAAGAAAAGCTTTTAAATTTAAAGGTCATTAGTAAAGCTTTTTGATAATAAAAATAGTTTTTTGTATCTTTTCATTACAAAAAAAAAAAAAAAAAAAAAAAAATAAGGAAAGCTTACTGTGAATAAATATATGAGCTGTCCCTTTAAAAAAATAAGTTAACGTTTATCTTAATGAGCGATAGACAGACACCATTTCTCCCTAATTACAATGACAACTTCAGTAGAGTTCTATCTTGCGATAAAATAAACAAATAAATATCACGCAACTATTTCTTTTGAACTTGGAGTAAATCTATTTACAAAAAGCTTTAACGGATCATTTTGTATAAAACGAAAAGAGAAAATTCAATATCAAACATACGAAAAAATATTAAACATAAAAATATCACCGTTGGAGAAATTGTAAACTGATTTAAAATAATTTTACCTTCTTGCTATTTGGACCTGAATTTTTTTATTATAAATAAAAATACCTTTTATTTAAAATTTTTCCCGACGTTTCGTAGATCTTTTGTCTACTTTTTCAAGGGATCGTCTATTTAAAGAATAAAAACAATTATTACAATAATTTTTTTTTTGCAATGAGAACAACAAATTACTTACAAAATTCAGGTCCAAATAGCAAGAAGGAAAAAGCTAAAAAAACCAACAACAAAGTAAGTGGCCAAATGAATACACAAAATTGATTTAAAATAAGAGGAATGAAATTTACAAAATTAATTTTATAAATTTTGTGTGGAAGGAAAGGCTCGGTTTTAATAAATTTTTTTGTTTAAATCTTTATTAAATTATTATTTGAACTGTGAATATTATAAACGAAAAGAAATTATTTTGGCTTAAGTTCATTTAATTTTAATTTCTTAAAATCTTTTTTAGGAAGAAAATTTATTTTACAAATGTATGCGGACGTTTTCCAAAGAAAACAAGACGCCAGCAGAATGAAATGCTGCACTTTCTGGACCGCTACGACCTTCATCAGCATTTTTAGCATCCGCATACATTTGTAAAATATATTTTCTTTCTAAAAAAGATTGTTAGAAATTTAAAATATAAGTACAGCCAAAATAATTTCTATTCACTTAAATTTTTTATTTGGAAAAGGGAAGGCCAAAAAACTCACCAAAACTATTATAATACCACTTTATAAGTCTTCAAGGAGCAAGGAGTGTATTACTTTGTATAATACCTATTGAACATAAATACTTCAAACATTTACTCAAATATCTTAAAGATTTAATTCTCGTTTTTATATTTTTAATATAACGGATATAAAACTCTTTTAAAAAATTTGGTTAATTGTATATTTAAATGTCTTCATTTTAACTGGTGCTTTTTATACAAAAATTAGTTTCAGTAGACATTTTTTTGTCTACGGAAATATGAATTTAATTTGCTTTTATTTTTATTTCTCCTAATTTTTTAATGGTATAACTCCATGTGGGACTAAAAAATCGTGTAATCTTTTTAAATAATTTTATTTATTATTATTTCGTAATAGAATTTAAAAGGTATATAGTGTAAAAAACAACACTGGAACTTATTACAATTGTCCAATATTTTTAAATTGATTCAAACTCAAACCCTTTATATCTTATTATATGAAAAAATGGTCTTGTACCATGTTAGTATAAGAAAAATGTTTTAGAACCCTTCAATAACGCGTTACAAAAAATTGTTTCACAAATTTTTATATAAAGAGTCCTTAACAAAAGAAGTATATTAGGTTCATACCAAAGTAAATCACTTAAATCGACTTAAGTTCACGTCTATTTTAATATTTCAATTTACAAAAAAAAAAAAAAAAATATTTACAAATTTGTGTTAAATGTTAAATAAAACGTCACTTTTGGACATGGAACCCTTTAAAACTAAATAAATACGTTGTTTCGCCATTTGTAGCATTTTGATTATAAAAAGGCATTAAATAAAACTGCATTCAAAATAGCTTCGTTCTTGGTTTAAATTTTTTATTTTTAATTTACTAAATTCTGTAAAAAGTTCGTTATTAAATATAATTTTTTATTTTATGATTAATAAACTTTATGTCATCGCAAAAAATTTGCTTTTTAATTAGTTTTTTTTATACATCCTCTGCTTTGAAAATTTCACCTTCGTTTTTCTTGGCAAAAATAATTTTGAAAAATTGGCGTATTAAATTTTTTTATAATAAAAGGAGGAAAACTTAATTAATTGAAGTGCTTATTTGTTATTGACTTCAATATGGAGAAGTTTGTCAGTTCCATTGCTCGTGGAAGTAAGTCATTTTGTAAACGATTTTGTAAATTTTTTTAATTTAAAACTGGATACTTACAGATTGGTCTTATATTTATTAAATTTCATAATCTTGAAAATTAAAATGTGTATCTAGGTCTAATGAAAAATAGCAGACATTCATAGAAGAATTAAGGAAAATCGTTAGCATTATAGCTCGCAATAGCAAAAAAATATTAATAAAAAATATATTTAAAAATTAATTGCCGTAAATAGATCTATATGCTCCACTCTTTTAAGCTGTTATGATCAAGGAAAGAATTTTTTTTTTTTAATATTTTAATATTAAAAGGATTTCTCTGTAGCTGTTGTGATTTTAGATCTATCAATTTATCATTGGAATCGTTGTAGATAGAAAATTTAAATTTAAAGAAGTACTGCATTTCAATATTTAATTTATGTTTAACTAGTGGGTTCCTGCATGCCCGCTACGCATGAATATTAACATTGAAAAGCGTCTGTTTGAAGTTAGCAAACAGTGTACATACTGCATAGAATCATAGGCGCCTACGTATTTGTTGTCTTTGTTTTTATTTATATATGGACACATTCATATGTTGTCATGAAAAGTCATAACTCATGAACGCATCAATTGATTTCACGCGAACTTTAGATAAACCATCTACACGACCATAGAAACAAGCTCTAAAAATTTAATCGACTTCGGTTCGACCGATCCTGAGTTATAAAGTCACAACCAACTTGCAACTCTTTTTTTAATAAACACATATAGATCACTTTATACCCTGCGTGTCGATAGTTGAGAATAACTTGTTTTGAAAACTGTTTAAACGCTATGTGTGACACTGTTTATTAATTTCATAACTTTAAAAATATTTTCTCTAATAAACTCAAGGCTGGCTATAAAAGAACAAAAGAATTTCCATAATGAAACTAAGAAACAACAAAAATATTATACAACTCTCTTATGTACATGTGTATGTTTATTCTTAGAAAATTTATAGTTATAACAAATACTTATAAATAAATATATTTATTTTACTAAACAAAGAGAATTTGAAAACATAAATTATACTTAGAAACACATGTTAACATTTAAATCGAAAACGTGATATTTTAGTTAAATAACTAAAAAAAGAAAGAATACAATAACTATTGAATACATTAAAAAATTCAAATGCTCTTAAAATATTAGCAACAACAAAAGTTAAAAAAAGCGATACAAATGTAAACTGTAAAACCAATTAAATATATTTAGATTTATTTATATTTATTTATTTCTAGTCAACACAATTCTATAGTTTTGTTAAATCGTTAGTTGCATACAAAGTTGTTATTTATAACGCAACAACATAAACAAAAATTTGCAATAATTACAATATAAATGTAACAACATGACAACAAAAAGTAATTGTTCAAGCATTTAAAAGCACTAGAAAATATATTTTAAATGCAGACAGTTTTTATAGCAGGTGGATAGCGACAGCAAAATGCATTACTTAAAAAATCCTTTGAAAATAGATCGATTATTATCCAGAATTTTAAGTATTTGTACTTCTTGCTAGTTTAAGTGCTTAGTGTAGCGTTATCTTTTTACTTGTTAGCTAATGAAAACAAATTAAAGCACACTTAACATTTCATTTGTTAATTTTCATAATAGGATAACAAGCGTATTAAACAGGTCTGCATTATTACAAAAGAAAACAAACGAGCAAGTTTTCAAAGAAATAAAACAAATAAAACATATAAATGTGCACACGTAACAATAGCTTTCCTTTTGTAATCACGCATTGTATAAACGTAAGCAAACTTACGAATTTATTTTCTTTTCTTTCTTTTTTGGTTAATTTAAAACTTATACAACAATATTTAAACCAATCTTTTGCAGCTTTTCTATCAAATAGCAACAATAACAATAATAACACAGCTACAGCATACAGTTTCAATATGTTGTCTTTTATTATTTTATAACTCTCTCATACTTTCCACTCACTCTCTTGCTCTCACCACTTTCATTTCCAACCTGAACATGCATGTATCTTAATATATGTGTTCGTGTGTTTGGATGCACTTGAGTATTATAAAATGCATTGTACGTAGATAATGTTAAAGAAAGAAAGAAAAAAAAAATCATTGGCTATTGTATGATCAGTCAGTTGCATACAAACAGAAAATGTTACAAAATGCAATTTAAATTGCATTTTATTACAAAAAGCAATACACACTAACACATCTGTAATGGTAGAATTTTTACACATATGTACATGTGACTAGTTACGCAAGCATAAATGTATATAAAAGATGACTATTATTTTTATGTAAGGAAGGAGTTGAGTGAAAAAATATAAAAGTACTACGGCATTTTTATTCAAAACCTTCATCAAAGTTACATAAGTTATTATGTCATACATCTACGTTTTTTATTATTTATTATTTTCTTAACAAAAGAAAGTTAACATCAGAAATATCCTTTATAGCCCTATCGTTTTCGCTACAACATCTGTAGTTCTTTTCATGTAGCTCTCTGTCCAGCAACCACAAGCTTCTATTTCTGAAACCTTAGCAGCTAAACAGTAGAAAATTAAAAAATATTAAACTATTGTAGCCGCTACAACAACAAATGGTTGATAAGTTAAAGTTTAAAATAAGACAGTGGTATAAAAGGGATTTTTTTTATGAAATAGGCAATCACCTGAAATGTACACAGATAATTTAGAAATTTGTCAGCCTTATGGAAGAGTTTTAAAATTGAATAAAACTAAATATATAAAAAGATGTCACAATACTTTAAGCCATCAAAGGCAGACACGTTAAGTGAAAGAGTGTCCCTTTGGTTGTACAACGCGTGTTATATTTTAAACTGTGAGAGAAGGACATATAAAACTTAAACACAATGCATCTCCTTTTTAAAAAAAAAATATAAAAAATATGCTTAAAAGTTAAAGGATATTTCTACGGAAGACTTTAGACTGACCAAAAATCTCTTATCTTTTAAACTGTAATAGGCAGACAGTTTTCAACTATAAATAATAAATTTATAAAATTAAATTATTTTTGCCAAGTCTCAGCATTTTTTAATCTATTTTTTATTAGAGAAATTGAAATATTTGTTAACTTTTTAATTTTCGGTGAATTGCAATTTATAAAGAAATTTCAATTGCCAAAAACAAAAAATGAAGAAAATAGTACTTTTGAGAGAAGTTAAAATTTTTTAATAATTATTTACAATAATATGAAAATTAATTATGCGGAATCTTTCTTATCTTAAATATAAATATTTAATGAGAATATCATGAAATATTTATATTTAAAGGAATCAAGCACGATTAATATAAATAAAATATTTTTACAATATTATCTTATAATTTCGACCATTATACTATTAAAAAAGCTTTTGCTACATGGCTTAAGTATTTCCCTCTTATTGGGGAAAATATGTTTTTCTAATTTGGAGAACTTTGAATAAAAAAAAAAAATACATAAATTGCATAAGAAAAAGTCTGCAATTATTTAAGGTTTTATTAACTTGCAGATTAATTTTTAATTTATCAAATTATTAATTTTTTATTTATTATTAAATATATAATTGAATTAAATAAAAATTTAGTTAAACTTACGTCTGAGGGCCAAAACGCTTTGCGAACATTTCTTCTTTGTATGAAAAATAAAAACAGGATAAAAACTAAAACAAAACATTTCACAAAATAAAAGGATCATAGCATTTTAATTTATATATGTTTTTTATTCAACACACTATTTTTAATAAAATATTCACCTTTAAACGGGGAAGGAATATATGTGAGAAAGTTCTTATTATCATTACGAACTTAATTCCAACAACGACTAAAACCTTTCTTATTCGTTATGGTATGAAATTGTTTTTAGGAGTTAAATTATTAAGAACCTAAGTTGTGTTTTTCAAAAAAATTAAAATTCTAATGCTAATACTCCTAGTTAGAAAGCTTGAGTTCACAATTATTTTTTTTTGTTTTTTTTTTTTGACCTATAAACTCTTAATGTTGAACATATTTATATGGCCTTTCTTTCAAAAATTTTTCAAAATTAATGAACAACTAAACTCCCATACTAACTTTTTTTTTTAATTAAACAATAGTTTATTTGTTTAACAAAAAGATTATTAATCAAAAAATTTTATAATAAAACTTTGTAAAAATGTTCACTACTTTAAATATCGAAACATCTTGAATTTATAAAAAATTTAAGAAAAATTATATTATCTTTTATCACTGTTACCCATATGCCTGTATTCTTAATTTTCTAACAAAAAACAATTCCATTATATCCATGAAATGAAAATATTAATAAAAAAATTTTATTTTTAAAAAAATAAATAGTTTTAATTTTAATGCTTCTTTTGGGGTAACAGCTTCTAAAAAAAGGTTTGACTAAATACCCTAACAGTGATGCTGAAGCGTAAAATGCTGGTGATTCTGCTTTACATTCTGGCAATATCTAACTATTTTTTTTTTGATTAACACAAAATTTTATTTTTAGTTTTTATGAATTTGGGAGTTGAACTGCGGATATTATAAATGATTTAAAATTCATTTTCGCTTAAGTTCATTTTTTTTTAATTTCTTATTTAGAAAAAAAAAAATTTTCCTACTGTATGCGAATTATTTTTCTAAAGAAAACAAAAAAATTAGACAACAGCAGAGTGTAATGCTGCGTTTTCAGCATTCTTCGCATATATCTACCTTAGGTTGTGTAAACATCATCTATTATCCAACTTATTCAATCCATATTAATTTGGGTAGACGAAGTCCGTCCAAAACCCAAAGCATTTCATCGTTGGTCTCTCTATAACTCGTATTGTGCATTCTTTTACTTTGTACCAATCTTAGGTATAACCATGAAATGTAATTTTTATTTTTAATCATTCATATTTGTTACCTCACAATGTTATAAATGTTGTTTCAAAGTCATATTGAAGCATGAATGCAAATGCGCTGTGCCCTGCGTTTTTAATTTAATTTTTTTTTTATTAAATTAGGAGTTGAACTGTGGATATTATAAATTAATTAAAATTGATTTTGCTTTAAGTTAATTTTTTTGGGTGATGAAGGATGTAGCAATCCAGAATATGCATCATTACATTCTGCTGGTGTTTAATTTTTTTTTTCTTAATAATTTTTTTAATTAGAACATACTTTAACTCCAGCCGATTTAAAATTATTTATCTGATTAAAGTATCACAGACTTTTAACACACAATAACTTGTCTGAATCTAGTCCTTCGTTTATTCTGATTTTTGCTTACCCATAAACATTCATTAAATGCGTAAAATTTTATTTTTGACATGCATGTCCATGTGTATGGGTAAATTTTAAAATGTATACAGTAAGAATATGTGTGTTTGCATATGATTATATTCATGGGTGGCTGGGTTTTCATAATTTTGTTGCTGATGCTCTTGTTGTTGTTTTTGTTGCCATTACTAGCGTTAACATTGTTACGTTTATAAATCCTGCTTATGTTGCATTTACTTACGTACTATTTATCAAAATTTATTTACGAAATTTACCAAGAGAAGGACATTATGCAATGTTGCATCATGTTGTTATTATTGAGCTGTTGGAGCTCAGTTTGGGTTCGTTTCATTTAAATTATTTTATTTTTATTTCTTTTGAAATTGGTGACAGCATAATATCAGTGTCATATGCATACAACGATATAATGACAACAAACTTAAGGATTTAAGAAAAAAACAAAACGAATATCTCTTGTCATATTTTTCAAAACAATAAAATGCTTACACACATTCGCACATCACTTTCATACCTTCACTTTCACATTCATATACATGTGTGCTTAACGTAGGAAAAGTGTCATAATTAAAATACAGCATAACTGTAGTTTTTTGTGTTTTTTAATATATTTTCAGTTTCATGTTTTTACTTTGAAAAGAAACTTTCTTCATTTTATTAACTTTGAAGTCATTTTTGTCAAACTGTTTCAATAGAAGATTATTGTACAGTACAAAGCAAAAAGTTGGTTTCTTATTTTAAATTAACAGCTAATAGCTATAAAAAAATTACATATTTGCACAATTACGTATTAGCACAAAGTTGCGGACAGGTTGCCTTAGCAGAAGTTAGGTTTCAAATTTAGTTTTTAATAACAGAATTTTTAAAATTTCAAAAAGTTTTTTATTATAGATGATTTTTGATGATTTTTAAATTATTTAGTTTTTATCTGGAGAGTTGTTTGTAATTGCTAATACGAGTATATATTTATCTAACACCCAGACCTGCAAATTCAACTAAATCCTGTCTGCCAATAATCTCAAAACCTTTGTCTGGCCAATGCTGCATACTCGCGCAGTCTGATTACAGTAGCAACTTCTTCGATTGTATCTATTTGATACTTTTATCTTCCATATTCTATTATTAATTCTTTCATCCAGCTTAAGGTGTTTTATTTATATCTAAGCAACTAACTGAAGTTCATTCCGAAAGTTACTGCCTCAGGAGTGCTCTTGTGGTAGAATCGTCGTGTATGCTTTTCAATTTCCATTGTTGGCTTAACAGGACCTTTGGAGATCTTTCAGGGACTACACTCTACATCTGTTGGTTACCTTCATTGCCCCTTCCTGTTATATGCTTACAATACCATTTGACTTTGTCAAAATTAAAATTAATAAAATTCCCATACAGAGCTCCATATATGCTGGTATGTCTCTATAGAAATTAGGAGTCAACTGGTACTCAGAGTTGTCTGGAACTAATAAACTTTAGTATGTAATAAGTTTTCACAGCACGGCTTGCAAGCCATTTTTAAACGCTTTGAAAATAGATAGCCTTTATATATATTTAAAAGAATAATTTGATGATGTTGGCTTATAATCACAGGAGTGATATGATCAACTTAACGATTTTAAAACAAAAATTAAATTTAAGTATACAAAAGAAAACATAAAATCAAGCCGTATTTCTTAAGTTGTTGTGCTTCTTCGCAATAATCGTTAAATAACTATTTTTTATTAAAAAAAAATTTGAATAAATAATTCCAATATTGATTTATATCGTCAGATAATAGAAAATATTGTATGTAGTTAAAAGTTCCCTTTACACTTTTGAATTAGGCTAAGTATTAGATCTGGAAGTTTTTTATTTGTTTAAATCCAGAACTAGTAGTTTTGTATAAAATTTAAGTCTTCCATTTAGTCTCTGTGGTTACACAAGTCGGATTTGATTGCAATGAAGCTAAAACGATTGGGCAGAACTAGCCGGATATACTATTATATTCCTAAATACTGTCTTGTTTGCAATAAATTGAGAGACTATTGCAAGATCATAGGACTTCATATGTTCTGAATTATTATACCATTCACCACAAAAAGTGGAAAAAGGTTATATCTACGTTTGGCAATCCTTTTGTAATTTTTACAGTATCCATTTTTCCATTATTTAAAATAAATTCAGTTTAGTGAAGTAATATCAATAAAAAAAACAACATGGGGCGATAGAGAATTAATTTTTTAACTTAATTTAAAACAAACAACTAGTGAAAAATTTGGGGCTTACCAATACTTTCTGAGTAATGAGTGTCTGAAATTTTCAATTTTTTTTAAAATATCAATATCGGTATCATTTATAAGTTTTTGAAGATCTCTTTTAGGAAATACTAAAATTTTTTTTAAAATGCTTAACGCATTAAGAGCCATTGACATTTTTATGTAAAATTATAAAAAGTACTTAAGCTATTATTTTTTATTTCTTAATTCCACGTCCCCTCAATATTTGCTCTTTTTTTATATGAAGTTACTTTACTAAACTAGACTTACGAATATGATGAAGGGAATATATAATACCGCATAGATGAATACAGCACTCATACTCGTTGAATTTTCTTCTTAATTCTTCATCTAAACGGTATGCTTCGACTAAAAATAATTTTCTAGTTTAACTCAATCTTTTTTCGCTTTTAAAACACTGGTTGGTATATTCGTGCATCCTTTGTTAAATCAATTTTTTAGTACATCCTGTTTAAATAAAGAAAAAAAAATATACAAAGTGTTTACTTTCTTTAACAGACCTTTTGAATAATTTTTGTTGTTTATTTTTTACTATCTGCCGGATATGCTTCTCAAGTTAAATGCATGCGTTATGAAGTTTATTATTTATGTAGAGAGACTTGTGTATGTAACCCCATCATTCTGGGAGAAACCACTCGAATTAACTTAGTCAATTATTATACACTCAACGAGTTGTCTTTTAATAAATTAATAATTCTTTCCCACCAGATCCCTTATAATCAAAACTTTAATAAAAGCCACATATATTTCAAATAAATTTTCAAAACTGTTGGGCAACTTAAGAAATAAATTTGTAACAAAATTTTTGCTTAGCAAATAAAAACCAATACAAAGGCACATAGAAATAAAGCAATAAAATGAACAGAAATTCAATTTCCTTTTGTAATACTTCAGCATAACAAACAAATCTACTGAACTAACTCACACAAATATACAAACACATACAAAACAAGTTTTGTGTAAAAATTATATAAAAACAAATTTTTAAAAGAACATTGCACATTTTTCTCTATGACTTTGTTTTTTTTTTTTTTGGTTTAAAAATTTTATTTTAAAGCTTTCGTATACACATTTTACAGCCAGAAAGCAACAGGTTGTTAAAAACTAAAATAGTAAAGGAGCCTACATGCAACACAACATATAATTTTTTTACATGATTTAGATAAAATTGAAGGCAAATAAAGGAAGTAACAATATATTTCTAATGTATAACAAATTTAAATAATTCGATATAAATTAATGCAAATGTTTTAAACACTTTAAAATTTATTTAAAGGGAAGCTCCAATGGATGTAGAAAAGGGCTCGGATGTTTTTTAAGCCCAATTGAACTTATGGAAAGGTTTACTGTGAAACTTGCTGTTAAATTGCATCCACTATGAAAAATTATTATCAGTGGATTGACTCTTGAATAGAATCGTAAAATATTGTTCAGCGATGAGGCTCATCTTTAACCAATTGGTTTCTTAAATAATAAAATTTCTGTATATTGAGTGAAACCAATTTAGAATAGACCCAACAGACTTCTTTACATCCACAAAAATGCACTGCTTCGTATAAATTATACGCTGAATGTGGAGCTCGCATTACGATCGTTGAAGATTATTACAGTGTTATGATCAATTTTTAGTTTGAAATATAACTGAATTTGATCTGGGCGAGGTATGTTTTCAAGAGAATGGCGCTATGTGTCATACCCCGAATGCAACAAACGACTTGTTGAAATTAAAGTTTGACAAAAAAAAAAAAACTGATTTGAATAAAAAATCGTTTTTATTTGAATCCAGGAACGAGGGAGGCGACACCTTTCAGTTATTTTCTGGGAGGTTAGTTAAGCTTTTGATTTAAGCTGATCATTTATAACAATTGGTATCTATGAGGACGAAATTGTTTGCGAATTATGGCCAGAAACACTGGAAAAGGTGACTACGTGTAGAAAGCGCTTTGCTAGGCGAAGCTGCTTTGGGCATTTCTTTTATTTGTCTCAGTACAACATACATACTGTTAAGGGCACTTCTTTAAGATTTAAAACAACTGCGTGTTACTGTAGCTCCCACTAACAAAAAGTAATATAAAAATAAATCTAATAAATAAAGGGTGTCCCCATAGGTGACGTAAATTGGCTTGAAAAGAATGTCGATTGCTATTGCCGTTATAGTAACAAGTAATAATATTTTAAATTAAAGGGTGCCCCTAGAGTTCATTTAATTTGATGTTTATGGCCATACTTTTAAACAGTTGTAGGTAGGCGCCCCTATAGGGTTCCCTATAGCTAATGTAATTTCGGGTATGTGGCCATATTCTTCAACCGTTATAGACAGGCGGATTAAAACTGTTTTGAAGCCTTTTTTTTGCAAGAATTATATAATTCAAGATGGTTGAAATTATATAAAGAAATAAAATAGGATATTTTGTCTGAAGAATGTGCTCTTTCTGAAATTTGTAAAGTTAAAAAAACCTAAAAGATATGGCAAAAATATGGCGTATTTTAAAAACTTTATCGAAACTGTACTCTGAAAAAATTTGGAAACTCTGTCATGTGAAAAAACATCTTGATTATTTAAACTTGATTTTAATATTTGATAAGAAGATAGACCATAGGCACATAACGACAAAGGAACAGATATTGTAGCGTTGACTATAAGGTTTTTCAAAACAACTATCTTTTGAAAATTAGAAAAAAAGAACTTTTTAAAAATAAAAAGTACATTTCAGAAAATTAAATTTAGAAAGCATTTATATGGATAATAATACTTTTAAATTAAAAACCTATAAAAAGACATTTTAAAATATATGTTTTATATATATTTTTGGTAATTGCTCAGCTGAAATCTATTTTTAAAAGGTTTACCGTGCTGCCCTTAGAATTTTGTAAAAAAAAAAAAAAATACTCTAGTTATTCACACAACTCCTTATCAACATGAATGTCTTCTTTTATCTTTAAATGATTTCATATTCCTTTGGTGGCTATGAAAAGGCTTTGCCAGCCTTTATACTCCATCAACAAAAAAAAAAGGATCCAACAAATCCGCATGGTAAAAGTGTTGAAAACATTAAAAAGCTCTGCTGTTAAAAAAAAAATGAGAAAATAAAATTCAGCCAACAACCACTTCATAAATAATTCATTTGGCTTGTGTTATGCGCTCACAATTTGTTTTATTTGATTTTCAATATGTTCTTTTTGCCATTATTTGGATTCTTTTTTTTTTCTTTACAGTACAATTCAATACTATTTGCCAACAAGCAACTAGTTTCATTTGTTGATTTAGTTACAGTGGAAAGCAAATAAAAGCGATATGGAGTCTTGTTCGAGTATTATAACAAATGAATTTAATTTGTTTCAAATCATTTTTTAAATACATCAAGATAGACTGTTTGCAACTGGAGCCTTCTAAAATAGTCTTTAGGTTAAAATTGATTGCTTATGAGTTATTATTAGGATTCTTAATAATAAATATTTTTAGTTGGTTTAGAACGTACACAAAGTAAATTGAGAAATTATGTGAACTTAGACCGCAATCAAATTATTCATTTGCAGATATCACATTTCAATGCACTGTAACATTTGCAAAAATAATGATACTAATTTTCCTATGTTCTTGTAGAGAACATTATATCTTTGCTTTTTCTCCTTGAAGCAATGACAAATTTCAGTAGCAGACATTTTTTAAACGTTTTATTTGATTTTATATTTGCTTCATTATCATTTTTAAATATTTAGAACAATTAATTTGTTTTAATATTTTAAGTTGAAAAAACTGAACGTTATCTTCAAGAATTATGTGTTGTTTAGAAACCTGAATTTTAATCTATTCGTTCAGTGATATTTCAAACCATATTTGAATTTCTACGAAAGAAAAAATATTAAAGAAAATAAACTGTTTTTTATGAGAGTAAGCAGAAGAATATTTGAATCGCATAAATTTAAGTCTCAATTAGGAATAAGTTTAAGTCTTGAGGCTGTTGACTCCCAAGGATTGGTTAAATATGGAAGACACCTCTGAATTTCTTATTTTTAACCAACTAAAAGAAGGAATGTTGCTTTTCAGTTCTGCTCAGTCGCTTCTGGATGAATTTTGACAGGTCCCGTTTTAAAAACAGTTGATGATCTTAAAAATTAAATGCTGTCCCCCAACAACAGATATTGTTTTTACGTTTATTTTGAACCGTAAAGTGTATCACTTTAAATTATAAAAAAAACTGCGTATCACTTCAGCTCCTAATCGCAAAAAGTAACACATAAATGAATCTAAAAATTTAAAAGGTGTTCCCATAGGTGACGTAAATTGACATTTACAAGCCTATCTTTTGAATCATTATGGACAAACGCTTGCAAGTTGAAAAGAATAACCATTACAGTTAAAAGTATTAATATTTAAAATAATAAATTAAAGGATGCACGAATGGTTCATTTAATTTGATGTATTTGGCCACACTTTTGAACAGTTGTAGATGGAAGCTTGAAATTTACAAAGAAGTTGTATTGCAAACTCCACTATAACAGCATGTGTAAAAATTGGATTTCATAATTACAGGGTGTCCCAATATTTTATGCAATTTTATGAATGTGGTCAAAATTTTGAACCGTTATAGACAGACAGCTGAAAAATTTAAAGGACCTGTATAGCTAAGTCCGCTAAAGTAACCAGTTTATAATTGAAATTAAGAAACTAAAGGGTGTTCCAAAAAGTAATGTAATTTGACCTATATCGCCGCTTCTTTAAAACACTTGAAAATTAGACAGAATGTCCACTACTTTGTTTTGTATAAGAAGAGGTATAAATATTTTAAATTATATATTAAAGGGTGTTACAATAGTCGATGTAATTTGAAGTAATTGGCCAAACAATTGAAATGTTATAGACAGACTGATTAAAATTTACAAAGAACCTGATAGCTAAGTTTACTACAACAGCAAGTATAAAATTTAAATTCTGAAATTAAAGGAGTCCCCTTTAATTGCTGTAAATTGTTTATAATTGAAATTAATGTAATGTAATTTGACCTATGTGGCAGAAAAGTCAAAGCCCGAAATATTCTTTGTCATCTAGATAAATAATTTTAGATTCGTTTTAAACAAACACATAACTTCTCCTTTACATTCTCTAGCTAAGAAAATGTACCCGTCTGCCATTTTTCTTTTAAGCCCTGTATTAAAATTTTTTAGTCACAGTATTATTTTTAAGTTACTTTACTTGGCTGGTAAGAGTACGCGCATATGTGTGTACAAGTGTATGATAGAACATATGTTGCATTTACTAGTTACGATGCTTCTTTGTATCTTTTTTGTATTATTTTTATTTATTCTTTTGGGCGCATATTGTCGTGTTGCCAATATGTTGTAAAAGCTTTATGAAAAATATTAGGCGTTTGTATCTCAGTGTTGTTTGACAGCCATACGTAGTTGTTTAACAAACGGGGCTCGTAGCCAAACTAACGTGAAATAGACACGAACAAAGGCTTTTCATGCCTTTGCAAGCATAAAATTGCTATCAGTATTTGTTTTTTTTTTTTTTTTTTGGAAAAATAAAAATACACAAACAGACAAACTTTTGTAAAGGTTTGTAGCAAACTAAAAGTAAAGAACACTCTATAATAAAATCATAGATTGATATTAGTGCCGTGTGATTTGAAGAAATGATATTTTGAAGCGAAACCTATTCAATATGTGGAAAGAAAATTTTCAACCAATTGGGCGACTCCGTCTCTTAAACCATCTCCGAATACATTTTCGGATTTCAAAAGTTTTTTAATTAATTTAAACAGGGTTATCTCTGAATGGATAAACTATTTATATAATGATTGCAGGAAGCATTAAACGCCTGATCCTTTTTAATTATTACCATAAAAAATTAAAAAAAAAATGTTAAAGCGTATGATTAATATTAATTAATTATATTAGTTATACGCAAGGTTCATAATGACAACAATTTATTGATATTACTTAATTATTATCAGTCAATGGACGTAATAGAGATCCTGTTTATTTTATAGAAGTGGCCTTAAGGGTAACAAACAAAATTTCTTGGAATTTAGTTGTTTGTTTAAAAACTTAAAACTCCGCTCCTAACATTCCAAAGCTAGCAAATGCAAAAATAAAACTTTATGATCTGTAGGGTATCTAAAGTTGTTATTTAAGTCTTCACTACTTCCTTTAAACAAATTGGTACCCGTGTGCCTTTTGTTGTTGTTTACCATGAGTGTTTATATGCCTGCTTCTTTTGTAGCTTATTTGTCTACAACTAGCAGCCAGCCTTTCAAATAAACAGACGATCTTTTTCATAGTCAGTCTATTTATCTTTAATATGTGAATTTGATTCAATTTTTTACAATTTATTTCCAATTTTGGCATCATATCCTTTTTCAAATTGATACGTTGTTTTTGTATATGCTATTTTTTTCATTTTTTAACTGCAGGCTTTTCTAAGCTTCATATGATTGTGTGTATTTTTTTATAAACAAATTAAATTAATTTTTTTTTCCATTTTATTTTTCTGGTTGTGTTTTCGTTTTAAGTATTTTCAACAACACGTTTAGATGATTAAGTATTTGCAAGGGAAAAAGAAAATAAAAAGTGTTTTAAGTGGATTAGTATTGTGTGCTTGGATTTGGAAACAAGTACAGGAAATACATGTTTTTTTTTGTTTGAAAAAGCATCATAGAAAATAATTTTTTACTTTAAGGAATTAGAATCATATTTTTATACGTATCTGATGGATAGTTGGATATGTAATTACTCTATTTAGGTGTGCGATTTTTTTGTTTTGATAAAGTAAAACTATAGAAGATCGAGCGCTTTCAAATATTTCGTAAATTTAATTTAAACACTTTTTATTTAACTAGTTAGAGTAGGGTCCAAGCGCTATACTGAACAAAAATTGGATTCAATTTTCATAACAGATATATAACGATCTGCAAAACGGACAACGCTCTTTAAAGTGTATTTGTTACATAAAAAAATATGTAAGTCTTACGGCGCATTCGCAATTAGTTTTGGAGTTTTATTTCAAGTTCTAAGTCAGAAATTTAATGCGACAGTACGTAGTTGTTCGATTGGCCTGGTTTCATAGTTGCTGATTTAATAAATAAATTTCTTCTGAACTAAAACTTTTTCGTAAAAGGAGGTGCCCTGCTTTGCCGGTGAAATAAAATAAATCATCCAAGTGCGCGTTTGAATAACATGCGTAGGGTTTTTTACAATATATGCGACACCTTTACATTTTTTTCTTTATATTTTTCTTATTTGTTGTGGAAAAATTTCTTCCTATAATGGTTTAAAGATAAGGCCATATTCGTCATGATCCTTAGGAAAGCACTTATAATATTTAAGTTTTTGTTCACACTTATGTTTTAGCGAACATACTTCTGCGCAACCTGTTTAAATTGTAAATGTTTGTCTATAATAGCTGAAAAACTTAAAATAACATTGCTATAGGAACATCCTTTATATTTTAGTTTCATTTTTAATGTTTTGCGCTAATAGTATCCGCTTATTTCGGTTCAAAAACAAGATTACGTGCATGATTACCGCACTATTGGATCACTATCTAATTTGAAGTTACAACTAACAACTAATTTTTTTATAAATTGTCTAAGAGTAATGTCTAGAAAAAGGTTTTTGCATGTAAATATTTCCTGGTAAATTATTTCTTTAGAAGCGTAAAATGTATATTCGGTTAAAATAAATATTAATTAAAAGTATCGATAAAAAAAAACAAGCAGGGGTGTTTTAAAAATTTGGACACCGTTTACATATCATTTATAAGTTGCTGGAAAAACAAAATGTTTAAAAACGTATGATTAATAATAATTAATTTAATATCATTCATTCGCCACTGGTTTTTATTACGTATAAAAAAATAAAATTTTACTTCCTTTATAAGACATTAAAAGAATTAATTAAGCAAAAATCTATGGTGGTTGAAAAATCTACTATAAAGTTGAGTTTATCACTTTGAAGTCTTATACGAATGTTGCTTCTTGTGGGACCAGCCACCAACTCAAACTCTGTTAACGTTTTTCTTAAATGTCCAAATATATCAAATATTTTTTATTTTTATATTTTTCCATATTTTTTAAAATAGTTTTACAGTAGAAATATGCTTTTCAACACTTTCTTCTATTTTCAAAATCCATAAGACTTTTTAATGCTTTTAGTGATGCTGCAGTTTTCAATTCTGTTTAGTCATGGAATTTAAATAAAACTGCAGTAACAAAAGAATTTTTTCTAGATTTTTTTTTTTTTTTTTTTTAAATAAAAATCACTTTTTATGCACAACGGAACATTAAGTTTCTTTTAAAAATCCATCATAAATGACAATGACTCGAATACAATAAATGCAAAAGGAAAAAAAAAATCTTAAACAAGTTAAGTGAAAATGTATAAAAATAAATGCGACAAAGTAACACAGCAGAGCAGAATTTATAAAAAGAAAGAAAAATTGATTGAAAATTTATGTAAAATAATAATGTTTGTGATAAAAAAAATATATAAAAAAGCTAGCAAATTTTAAAATGTTTACTTTAACAGGCCAACTGTGCTTTTGCTTTGTTTTCTTACAACAAAGTTGGAAAAAATTAATGTCCTGTTAAGAGTATTAATACCCAGGAATATAAGGAAGCAACCAACGTCTGTTATTATTATTATTTTTTTTTTAAATAATTTATACAAATTTAATATTTCAGTTTTCATGGTCCAATGGCTTAATTAAACATTGGAGTATTTATACTTAAATTTAATTACTGTTTGGTATTTTCATTTTCTATTATGCTGCCTGGACGGGTTGAGTGGTTATTTTATATTCCATACGACTTCACTTTAGTGTAATCTACATGACATTAACTCAATTTGTTTGTTAGTAAAAAAGAACAACAAAGTTGTAATTCTACAACAAATATTGTAACAAATGACCAATTTACTGGGACAGATACAGAACAGGAAAATAATACAGCGCTAAAATTTTTAGAAGGAATTTATTCACTTAACTGAAAATTTGCTAAGCGAATATCATGCTACTGGATCATAAAAAGACCCAACAAAAATTGTCGGAGTATTAAACTCAGATTCATTATGAGGCTCAGACTTAAGTTTAGATTAACACTCATACTTATAATTATATATAAACTTATATTTGGATAACGAAATATACTTAAAATAATATCTCGAATATTTATGATTGAATTTATATTTAGACTAAGATTTAGTATGAATATTTAACTTGGACTAAGAACTAACAAGCCTTGAACTAAGGCATGTTCGACTGAGACACAAACATAGACATAACCATAAACAGATTTATGTTAACGCTAATTTCCTTTCAGGCCAAAACTAATACTTCAAGTAATCCACTCTACAGAGAAAAGAAATTTGTTATGATATTCGCATTTTGTCGCATAATTTTTAGTGCAATTCAAATGACTAAATGAGAACAGTAGTCGTAACTGCTAAAACCGACGTGTTACTCGCATCCCAGCAAAAAATTTTAGAAAAGATAATCGAGTGTAGAATTAAGCATTTTTGGCGGAAGCAGTTTCCAACTAAATTATGAATCTAACGATTGAAACAAGGCATGCGACTTTTATAATCAGCTACTGAGAATTGATTACATTAATTATTGTAGCCAATAATGATTATCATTACTAAATACACTGTTCTGCAAAAAAAACTTTTCTCCCCTCCCTTGAAAAATTTTGCCTGTTTCTCATGTTTTCAGGTGTGCTGAGTCCGAATCTGAACTCAGAAAAATTCTATCACCCTCTGATTTTGAGAGAAAATAGGAGAAACTTGGAGCGAAAGCCTTGAGAGTACTGATAAAATCCTAAAAGAAAATAGTGACAAGAGAGCGGCTGAGTGCGAGGGGGGTAGTTGGGGTATTGAGGATGAAAGGGGAGGCAGGTAGGGATATGAATGAAAAGGATACCATCATAAAAATTTTTTTTAAAAATTGTAAGATTATACATACAGGAAAAAAATTTTTGCCATATTTCTTCAACCACTTTTAATATTCCTATCAAATTTTTTTTGTTAAAATATTTTTATTGCGCTCAAAATCATCGGGCTTTTGAATTTTTTTCACTATGTTTTGACGCCAAAAAAAAATTCGTCAAAATTACAAAAAACCCACATTTTTGGATAAAAAACTAGAAATTCTCAAGAAACTGTGCGTGATAGACAGAATCTGACTTCAAATTCGTGTTCAGCACATTTTAAAACAGTAAGAAAGCATATTTTGCTTTAAAGGAGGATTTTCGTGCAGAACAGTGATATTTAATAGTATTCTCTTTTAACTTCAGAACTAATTCCTATTTCACGAACTCATGTAATTTGTTTTGTTAGCGAATAACACAATATTGTAATCACAAAAGTAAGTCATTATATGGCAAGTACTTGCTAAGTTAATCAATATGTTTTATTGCTATTATTGTTAAGATATATACTTATTCGTCATAATCATCTTCTGTAGGAAAACACCCCTTATTTTTTTCTTTAATAATTTATACTTATTTTTATAATGGACAAATTTTTGCATTCACTATATAAATTAATAAATCGTACACGTTTAAATTTAATTCCTAATTATTTTTGCTTGTTCTTATATTAAATGTAAGGCTCATACGAGGGCTGCTCTATATATTTCTGGCTTAATAGTGAAAATGCGAATATTTATAATCAAAAATGGTTTTATTGTTTTTCAAAGTATTCTCCAGCATGATTTATACACTTTTGCATGCGCTCAAACCAGTTGTCGAAGCACTTTTTCCACTCCGATTGAGACACCTTTAAAACATGGTTTTTGAACACTTCAACAGCTTCTTCTGGCGACGAAAATCGTTGACCACGCATTTTTTTCTTGATGTGCGGAAACAAGAAGAAGTCATTAGGTGTCAAGTCAGGGCTGTACGGCTGTACGACGTTTTGGCCGTTCAAAAACGCTCTGGTTTGAGCCGATGTGTGAGTGCTCGCATTGTCATGGTGAACAATGATTCGTCTTCTTTTGGTTTTTCGAATTTCTCCGATGACTTCAAGTAAACAAGTTATAGTGTACCACTCAGAAGTGACCGTCCTACGTTGCTCAAGCGAAACAGTCGCGACATGACCAGTTTTGCCGAAGAAGCAGGCGACCATTTCATTCGAAGTGCTTTTTCCACGAACAAATTTCATTGGATTTTGCTCGTCTTTGAAGACCCACACGGTCGATTGTTGTTTCGTTTCGGGCTCATACGCATAGATCCATGATTCGTCACCTGTGACGATCTTATAAACGTTTTTTAAAGCACCGCAATCGTATTTTAGCGACATTTCTTTGCACCAATCGACACGAGCCTTTTTTTGAGCGACTTTCAAATTGTGCGGGATCCAACGAGAACAAACCTTTTTTACGGCCAGGTGTTCATGCAGTATCGAATGTATGCTGGTGGAAGAAATGTCCAAGGATGTCTCTATCTCTTGGTATATCATATGTCGATCTTGCATTATGAGTTCACGCACGGCATCAATGTTTTCTGGCACAACAGCCGTTTTTGGACGACTTTCACGGAATTCGTCTTTGAGCGAGCTTCGGCCACGATTAAATTTATTATACCAATTTTTAACAGTGCTATAGGATGGTGCTTCATCGCCATACAAAGATGTAAGTTCATCAATGCACTCTTGTCGCGAAAGTTGTGAAAAATGATGGCACGAAAATGTTCACGAGTTAATTCCATTTTTTTCTATATTAATTTTTTCAAGTCACTGTAAACAACACAAAAAATGGTCGTACGTGAAAGCGTTTTGAGTACGATTATGCTTAAAAATGACAAACTTTCCAATGGAAATGTCATATTGCACTTGGCAGCACTCAGTGTTGCCAGGCCAGAAATATAAATAGCAGCCCTCGTAAAATTTAAAATGTCAACTATTGCGGTACAAAAATCGACCGCCTAAAATTCACTTCCTTATCGAGATGTCATATAATTGAAAATTTATTTTTTAAATGTTATCATACACAACACGATACAGGTGTCTTGTCTGCCTACGAAGATTAAGATTATGGCAATATTTTCAATAATATTCCATTTCTTTTGGCAAAACCTTTAATTTTTAATAATTTTTTATTATAGCGGCTATACTAATACACCTAACCAATAACGCTTACAGACACAAAGGGCCGTAGCAGACGGGTCAGCAGACAATAAGACAGTAGGACAGTCATTGTAGCGAAAAGAATAGGGTTACGTTTTTAACTTTTGGGTATGAAACCCAAAAAATTATTCAAAGATCGAAATAAAATGTTGTTGCGGAAAAAAATAAAATTTTTTGGTATTTACTTTTATTGAAAGGGTAAATTACTTTAATAGTTTACATGTAATAAATTTCATGATCGTAACCATATAATTCGGCATCAGCTACATGGCTCTCTATTTCCTCGCTATTTCCTCGCTATTTCTATATGTATAAATTTTATTTTGATTATATAAAAATCTTGTTCTAAATATGTTTTTCTTTTAGAATTCTTTTTACTAAATAAAACGTATTTTTCTGAAATAAATTATAAAAAAAATTGAATTTCTTTAGTCACATAATTTTTGGATTTAGCTAATTATATCTTAAATTTAAAATAAGATTTTGATTGGGTTTTTCAGTAGATTAACAGCTGATCTTTTTTATGTTTACAATTTAATTAAGATTTATATTTAGTCCAAAATTTGCAACCATTAAAGACAAACAAAGATTCACATTCATACCAAATCCTTGCCTTGGCCTGGTCTTAACTCTGACTTGAACTTATTAAAATAATAAATATTAAAGTAGTAGCAGACTTGATTCGTAAATTACTGTTCCTCAAAAATAAAATTTTTTTCTACAATACAGGGTATCCGCCGGGAAGGTATGCTACTTTGTTTGCTTATAAGTTTTAATTAAATATAACACAATGGATCTTATATTAATAAATGTTTTATTTAATCTCAACAATTATGCATGGAATACTCGTACAATATCTCATAAATACCCCCTCTGTTAGCTACACAAATGCGTCCCTTTTGAGCCCATTTTTTAATACATTCTCACACGCTGTATTTAATTAATATCATCACGAGTATTTTGTTTGGATTACTCAAAAATTTTTGGTTTGTCTTCAAAACTTTGCTTTGTAGATGTGCCCACAAAAAAGGTTCGGAGCAGTCAAATCAGATAATCGTGGAAGCCAAACAACATTATCATTTCCTGAAATAACTTGTTGTGGAAATAGGCCTCCCATCAATTTCATTGTAATCCTGTTTGTATGTTGGCACTGTCTTGGTGATACCACATGTTAATCAAGCCCAAACCATGCAGATGTGGCGTTAAAAAGTTCTCAATAACATCACGATATCGCTCCCCATTCACAATTAGCGTTACACTGTTTTCATTTTCAAAGAAGTAAGGACCAATGATTTCTCCTAGCCAAATTACACATCCGACTGTCTTTTTTAATAGATGCTCGGGAAACTACTGAATAATTTGAGGGTTTTCCATTGCCCAGAACCGACTATTACATTTTTTTTACATATCCATTCAAGTAAAAATATGCCTCGTTACTCCCTGTGATTATTTTCGTGAACATCGGGGGTGCCATGGGCGAGCTGTAACATCCTATTGGCATATGCACGGCGCCGTAGATTGGCTTGTGAAAGAAGCTCTTGTGTCAACTGAATCCTAAACCAAAACAAATACAAATCCTTGTGCAAAAGTTCACGTAACATTTTCATCGTTAGGTTTCTCGAATATTTTTGTTTTTTATAAATCATTACTGCCAAAACAGGCTAAAGGATTTTCAAGACAACTAAGCCTACTTACGTATGGTCCCTGTACTGTCTTTTTATCTTCCTTGCTTTTGCCCTGCTTAGTATGTATATGCAAGGCAATAAGCCACATGAAGTAGTGCTAGTGGACGTTCAATATAAACCTTTGCCTATTGAAGGTGATTGTGAAGGACTCTAGAGGGAGTTTATCCCCATACGAACTCTGTCTCTGTAATGTGTAGTCCGATTCACTTGCCAACCGATTACAAAAAAATGAGATCTTGATGAAGAGTGTGTTGCATATACCATATTACGCTTTTCAAGATCTTGTTTCTTGCTTTCATCAAACCATATTCCATTGTAGATACGATGAAACTGTGAAACACATCTCAAAATGCGTTAGTCAGTTATCGGTACCGTACACTTACCGTTGGTTTTTTGCTCTCTCTTGCAATATAGTGAAGAAAATTTCTATTGTATTTTCGCTTTGATAAAGATAACACAGACAGCGAAGAGATGAGATGGAATGAAGTATCTCTTTGATCACTCCGGAAAATCTAAGCACTTGAATGCTGCTTTTGTATCTTGAAAAATATCTTCATGCTAAAAACATCAAGAGCTTCTGAATCATTTATATCTGTATGAATATGAGACAATTAAATTACATTATGCAGTAAAGTACATAATGCTGAACATTTTATTAGTGAAAGATGTGTGTACAACTAATTTTGTAATCCCAACTGCAGTCCCATGTGTTATGAATTAAAAATTAAAATAAAACTTCTTGTTTTATATTCTTTTATTAAATTTTATTTCTTTTGCACAGTTAAATGAAACTATTCATAACAAAACCATACACACATGCAAACAATTGTTGCTTGTTATTATTTTATTATAGCTGACATTAAAAAGCTTTAAATAAGTTATGTTTGTTAAGTGTTTGCAAAAGTACAAATACAAATTCACATGAACAAATGAGAAAACAAAAAAAAAATCTATTTGGAAATGTATGATTAAAATACAAGGTTTATTTTTAAAATTTTATATTTATTTGTTCTACTTTAACATGGTGTGCTGAAAAACATAAAACAAAATAAAAAAAAATAAAAAATGAGAAGGAAAGAATTGTTATAAAATTGCTACGAATCAGCGTTAATTGAGTGTAAATTTCATGATGAAAACATCCATAAACATAGTAAACAAGCAAGAAAACATGAAGAACATGCAACTGCAATCAACAAACAGTTGTTATTTATTAAATAACAATTGCAGCAGCAATAGCAATAGCAACAGTAACAGCACTAGTTGCGACAACTATATAAACTACAACAATAAAGGCCTTGCTGGCTCAAAATAGCAACAACAAAATGCAATAATATTTAACACGACAAGTGAAAAAAAAAAAATATTAAAGCGATAATATAAATAATAATAAACCAAGTTAAGGGGCAGAATAAAAACAGGCATTAAAGCACGTAAGCAAAATGAAAATTAACAACAAAACAGTGGCCGTCGAAACACAGGCCATTTAAATTATGTGATCATCAGCCACTCTTTATTTTGTTAAGAAATTGAAATCATGATTTTTAGACTCAGTTTCTACTCTTTACAAAAAATCTTCAAAATATCTTTTATTTAACAAATAAACAAAAATATATTAAAAATAATTGAAACTTATAAACGACTTAAAATTGATTTTCGGTTTTAGTTCAAACAAAAAAATATTAAATTACAATTGAAAATGTCTAAATAAAAAGAAAAGAGAATTTTTACAATAAGTAACAAAAATAATTTTGTTGACTTCCCGAATGGACTACTTCAAGAACAGCTGCCTTGTATTGATATTTCTAATAAATAATTTTTGGATTTAAATTTAATTTTGTATGTTATTTTTATACCGTTCACCACAGGTTGAAAAGTTTGTCCTTCCGTATGTAATTTCTACAATACGAGTATCTATTTCTGATTCCATAAAGTTTATATATTCTGAGTTCTTATGCATAGCAAAGTCGACTGAGTCTGTCTGTGCATCTGTCAGTTCATGTTCAGGTTGAAATCAGCTTTGTCTAGACACTAGGTGAGCTAGAGAAAATTCAGATACGCCAATCGATCACACATAGTCTCAAGAATTCCCTTACTATAAATCAGCGAGATCGGTTCATCGCTCGGAAGCAGCAGGAAAAATATCACGCCCGCCTCTAATTTATTAATATTTTTTCTCATATTTTTTAAGATATCAATATGGATATCATTTCAAAAGCCATTAAAGAGATCTTTCAGAAAATATTAAAATTTTTTAAGAGTACTTAACCCATTAACCCTTTGAAGACCAAAAATTTTTGGTTGAAGCGATTTACTTTTTTGTTATATTTTCGAGATCTATAGTCTAATAGTACTTATGAAAAAAATTGCCCGTCTGTGAATACTTTAAGTTCCCCATTTTGCTTGGTCAATAGTGTTGCCTATGGGTTGAAACGAAATTTTTTATCCCAAATTATTTAATTGCAGAAAAAAATTTTAAAATCGGTTTTTATTTAAAATATAAAGTAAAATACAAGAGATTATAAAAGTTTATTATAATTAGTGATAGATTCCAAAGCAATAATGGGCATAATCAAGAAAAGAAACACATGACATTAAACGCAAAAACAGTTATTGGATGCACATTTTGTGAAGAGATTTGGGTTTGCTTATAAAATGGGTTCCACATTTGGTTGCGCCTGAAGAGACACGTTTCCTTAAATTGAAGCTAACACTACCTGAAGTTCATTTGAGGTCAAATTGATTAAGGAACTGTTGGCCAGTATGAGTTTTTTATATATTTTATTGCTATTGTAAACACATATCGCGAAAAGGTTGAAGAACAAACGTAAATACAAACGTCATTTACTTTGACGATCATACTCATTATATACTTTTTTGATCCATTAGATCGACGCCTTCTGTTCCTTTCTTGTAGTGTTGTATAACAGGGGGCAATCAACATCTGTTTTACCAGCTTGTCCAGCTTCAAGTCGCTTGACCTTGAATACCGCTGATGGGTCAATAAAATTTGAAGGGAGGTAGATACCACGACTATCTATCCATTTGACTACAGAAATGCTATCCGATATATAATAACTTATGTCCCTTTTTTTATATATTTATGGAACGGTAAATGCTTCGGTATGTGCTTTCTATTACATTGGATGGTTCCACATGCCATTATATCACTTTGCTAGAGAATGTGCATTAAGTTCAGGCTTGTAAAAAATTTGTCTAAGTAAACTTTAAACCGTTTTTCATGGCAGCGGCTCGCACAGCTGCAAAACAACACCCTCGCCAAGACCGTGCTCACCAAATAGTTTTTTCCGGTGTAGATGTCAGGTGTAAATTATACAAGTACTCAGTTTTTGACTCATATAAACACCAAAGTTTAAGCCCCTACGAACAAAAACGTTCAAAGTTTTATGGAAACGGTTGAGTCTGAAACACAACTGACTCTCATTCCCTTACGCGCTATTTTTACCCCGTGGCAGCCCTCGTTGTAAATCCTTTATTAACCGAATTCGGAGCCTCGTAGGGAACAAGTGGGGTCCGATAGGGATTCGCACTCAGCCGCATTCCTGTTGCCCCAATCATGAAACGGTCTTTGACAAATTTGCTGTAGCTGTTACCTGGACAAAAATATTATCTAAAGAACCGGGACAGCATATTTTCCTATGGTCGTCAAAAGGTTAAGAGCAGATGATATTTTCTGTTGTTTCTTTGACTGGAGTTACTTTGCTAAACTAGATTTAGGTATATCGTGAAGGGTATATAAGATTCTGCATAGCCGAAGATAGCACTCTTTCTTATTTAATTTAAATTTCTAGCGGCCTAAAATTAAGTACCCAGCATAAGCTGTCTCCTTAAACCATATTATAACAAAATCTTTATTAAAATTTTTAATTATAAAAAATTCTCTCTTTTTGCCACCACTGTATAAAGCAGAGTCAGCAGCAGCAATACTAAAATTAACTACGACATGTTGTCACATATGTTTATTTGATTGCAATTTAACAAAATCCATATACACTTTCCGTTACACACATATGCACTTTGAAATAAACCAATACTTGGAAAACATTTAAAAATTTGCTTATTTGTCATTTATAATATTTAACTAGCAATTGTACTCGGTAACATGCAAAAAAATATATGTACTGAAATATATGCTTCATGAAAAAAGCACAAAAAAATCATAGCATACCTTTTGGAGCTTTAGCTAACCATTTTGTTATTTTTTTTTTGTTTCAACATTAAAATGGCCAAAGCAAATTTGTTGTTCGGCAATGCATGTTTGCTAAGTGTAACATATTACTACATCAGTTAACTATTAATTTAAACATGCAATTTTTTACTTATGTTTTTTTCGCTTGCATTTCACAGTACTTTTCTTTTTGGGAATTTAATTGGTTTCAAGGTTTTTTTGAAATAATTTTCATTTTGTTGCTTTATATTAAAATCAAAGTGTTTTATTTGATTAAATGAATTTGTAAAATATTGTAAAAATAAATAAAAAAAAAATGCATTCAAAACGAATATAGATTAATAAATTACAGTTTTGAAACATAAAACTGACATGACATATGAGTGTTATTAAATTTGTAATATTATGAGAGGTGGAAATAAAAACTTTTATACTTAAAAGACGTGTTTGTAACGTATAAAAAATATTTTTAGGGATTAAGGACAAACAGGATTTAGACATTAAGATTTTGACAAGTATTTTTATTGAAACAGACATGAAAAAATCAATAGTATTTGTTCCATTTTTGATTTTACATTAAAGACGTCATTATGAAAATGATCCAAATACGAGGGCTGCTCTATATATTTCTGGCCTAATAGTGAAAATGCGACTATTTATAATCAAAAATGGTTTTATTGTTTTTCAAAGTATTCTCCAGCATGATTTATACACTTTTGCATGCGCTCAAACCAGTTGTCGAAGCACTTTTTCCACTCCGATTGAGACACCACTAAAACATGGTTTTTGAACACTTCAACAGCTTCTTCTGGCGACGAAAATCGTTGACCACGCTTTTTTTCTTGATGTGCGGATACAAGAAGAAGTCCTTAGGTGCCAAGTCAGGGCTGTACGGCGGATGACCCATTAATTCGACGTTTTGGCCGGTCAAAAACGCTCTGGTTTGAGCCGAAGTGTGAGAGCTCGCATTGTCATGGTGAACAATGATTCGTCTTCTCTTGTTGGTTTTTCGAATTTCTCCGATGACTTCAGGCAAACAAATTGTAGTGTACCACTCAGAAGTGACCGTCCTACGTTGCTCGAGCGGAACAGTCGCCACATGACCTGTTTTGCCGAAGAAACAGGCGACCATTTGCTTCGAAGTGCTTCTTCCACGAACAACTTTCGTTGGATTTTGCTCGTCTTTGAAGACCCGCAGGTCGATTGTTGTTTCGGGCTCATACGCATAGATCCATGATTCGTCACCTGTGACGAGCTTATAAACGTTTTTTGAAGTACCGCAATCGTATTTTTGCAATTTTTCTTTGCACCAATCGACACGAGCATTTTTTGAGCGACTTTCAAATTGTGCGGGATCCAACGAGAACAACCCTTTTTTACGGCCAGGTGTTCATGCAGTATCGAATGTATGCTTTTGGAAGAAATGCCAAAGGATGTCTCTATCTCTCGGTATGTCGCATGTCGATCTTGCATTATGAGTTCACGCACGGCATCAATGTTCTCTGGCACAACAGCCGTTTTTGGACGACCTTCACGGAATTCGTCTTTGAGCGAGCTTCGGCCACGATTAAATTCATTATACCAATTTTTCACAGTGCTATAGGATGGTGCTTCATCGCCATACAAAGATTTAAGTTCATCAGTGAACTCTTGTCGTGATAATCCACGTTGAAAGTTGTGAAAAATAATGGCACGAAAATATTCACGAGTTAATTCCATTTTTTTCTATATTAATTTTTTCAAGTCACTGTAAACAACACAAATAATGGTCGTGCGTCAGAACGTTTTGAGTACGAATATGCTTAAAAATGACAAACTTTCCAATGGAAATGTCAGATTGCACTTGGCAGCACTCAGTGTTGCCAGGCCAGAAATATATATAGCAGCCCTCGTATGTTTTCAATAATTTTTTTTTAGAGAAGTAACACTTCACACAATAAAACCTATTTAGATTGTAAGCGTGCTACATTCTTCAGGAACCACCTGGAAAGGAGGTAGATATAGACTTTTTATTAGTTATTTTACTTCGCCGGCGAATATGCTTGAAGAAGTACAGACAAGGGAGGCTGCATATTGTAATATTTACTCTGAATTTGTTTTTATACCATTTAATAGAAAAAAAAACATTTTTATTTTTTGTATGCCACAGGGGTCGAACGCTGGCTAACCAGATGTGCATTCAACGTCCTTACCACCTTGACTACAGCAGCCCCATAAATTAACGATATCAAAACTTCGTTTTATGATTTAGGTAAAACTATATGTGCAAAATCGTTTATTCCTGCTGTTACGTTTGATAGACTCTATGTAGGTCATTCCAGAGAAGTAATATTTGAATACCATTTGATCATAACTTCTATTGTCCGCTTTCTGTGTAAACACATTAGTAATTATTTTACTCTATACGTATCTAGCCTGACATTTTCCTTACATTTAACCAGGTCAGCTGGTTATGGTTCTCGTATATAAATGCTTAAACTGACGAATCGATTAACGCTTTTTGGAATTATTAGAATCTTTCATTACAACAAATTATTTACAGTGAGTGAGTGAGTACAGTGAGCTTGAAAACGGCTAAATTTTTTTTTTAAATAATTTCAACTTATTTTGTTGAAGCTTATCGATTTGGAAAATCTTTATGAATATGGCAAGATGAGAGCTCAAATCGTAGTTCCCAATATTGTTCAAGTTTTTGTATTGTAATATTGTTAAGAAAATAAGATCTGGCAACCCCTGTTGTGTCCGTATGAGTGTGGTGAATAAGTTACTTCCACTAATGGTGTGTGTATCGAATAATACCACAATTAGATAACAAAATCTGAGCGACCACAACATCTGCGTTTGTAGATGTGCTCGCTATAAAATAGTTCGTGAGTTCGAGTCCACCTTCACACATGTGTACAACGGAAAATAATAATGGTTATAATGTAATTAAAAATTAAAAAGCAGCAGTACAAATCTCCCAAGAAGCAAAAAACAATTATTGAGTAAAGCCATGGCAGAAATTTTTATGGAAAAGGCTAATTTAATATAAGAATAAAGTAAAAATTAAGAACGGTAGCGCAGGGAAGTGTTACAGCAAAACAGCAGTGTATGACAGACGTGTGTTGTGGCTATTGGAATAAAGGAGTTGACTGGTTTGGATAAAGGCGAAGCGGAGTGGTCTGTAGATGGTAAAGGTTACTGAACAGGGCATCAAATAATTCATGTCTCGCTGAAGTAATACAGTAGTGTAGCGAAGATGACTGCGTTTGTAATAATGACGAATGTTTAGTAAATACGAGATCATAGGATTCAAAAGACCGTAAGTTCAAGCGGTATAGCCAAATAAAACCACAAAAAAAGAATACAGAATTTATAATGAAAGTGGTATTTGCCATCGCAAGAATCCGTACGTTTGTCTAAAAAAGGGAAAAACGTAACAATTTGTTTTAAAGAAAGTCATAAGCGAGCGACTGTATTTAACTCTTTAAAAAATTTCGTTTTCGTTTTACTAAAAACTTATTGCTTGATATGGTGTAGATTCCTATAATTCCATCATCAAAGCGCCACAGCTAAGAACAGATTGTAGGTAGGTTGAATGTTTCCTAAATATTAATATCTTCTTCTTCTTATTTTCCGGTTAGTTTCTCTTCCTTGCAGAGTAAAACTTAATAAGAATTATTTCCCTTTATTGCTACTATATTTATCATGCACCATTTCTCATTTCTACAAGTATTTTATACAGCCCTGCCCATTTGCAAGTGAAATGTCCCTTCATGGGCGAGTTAAAACGTATTTTTTTTTTTTTTTTTTTTTTTTTTTTGTCTGAGTTGTCATTGCTTTCAACAGTCATGTATACAGATCTTAAAACTTTAAAATTTTAAAATTTATTTAAAAGAACAAAAAGGTATGTTATTTGGAATTTTATAAACTCCGTTTTATTTAATTAATTTTTTGTTGTTATTTTGTGACCAGCACTTACTTAAAGTAAGTTTCGTATCTCTTTATTTTAATCTGATTCAATTAAGGATTTTCTTAATTACTTTATATGCAGACAGGCATTTTTCTTTTCCAAAAAAAAAAAAAAAAATCTTATCTTCAATATGTCACGGATTTTCGTTATTAATATCAGGACTATTTTTTTTATTTTTTTGCGATACAAATATTAACAAAAGAAAGAAATGTACAGATATGTGCATATATTAACCTATACTTGTATACAAAAAACAAACACACACACTTACAATGTTAATATTAAATATAATTTTTGTTTCACAGTTTTATGGTTGATTTATAAGCCTGTGGCCACGAAACGTTTTATATGCATGCATAATAAACAACAACAGCACGAGCAACTGGCCAATAGTCTTTGGATTTTTCCCAGCAGGAAAAATATATATTTTTAATTTTTTTTTTTTTGGTCTGAAAAATGTTAATTTATGCTGGGCTTGATTTTTATACACTTTTATCATCATCGTTTTTATTTACGTTTTTTCTTTATTTTATTTTATTTTATTTTATTTTATTATTCACAACCGCCTGTAATTATGCAACATTTTTCGTAATTAAATATTCTTTTGTAATTTGAATGTGTTGTGTAGAGTTGCTGTTTAATACAAGATAGAGTGGAAGAGATAGCGAGTAAGCAAGTGCAGGAGAAAGAGATTAAAAGAGATATTGGGTGAAAGAGTGTGGATTTAAAATTTATAAATTTATTTATGCCTGTATTTTTAGCGTTTTTCTTTTAAGGCTTTTTTCACAAAAGTCGTGTGTTTGTTTGTTAGTTTTTTATACGTGGTTCCATTTGTATTTGATGCGTATTTTGTGGAGATTTTTTTTTAATAGAGAATAATTTCTCTGCCCTTTACGACGAGTAAGATATTATAAGTTCTTAAAAAATTTATCATTTTGTATAACTTTTTTTTTTAATTATTTACTTCAAGAACTAATCTTTCGAATCAACATCATTCAATCTTATAGTAAAATTCTTAGGAATATAGTTTGCATGTTATTTCCAAAATTCTGTAAATTCATAAAATATACTTTTATGAAAATTTAAAAAGAAGATTTGGGATGTGTAGGTAAATTAAAAATTTCTTAAAAAGAGAATGGGAGCTATATTCTATGAAAAGACTCAGCCTTTAGGTTGTATACATTGTAAACATCATCAATTGAATCACTTATTTGATAAATAATAATTCGAGAAATAATCAGCGCTAATTTCTAATTTAGTTAGACGAATAATTTAACAAAAAAAATTGTAAGCTATTTTTCTTTCTTTAAAAATTTAAAAATTAAAATTTATATCAACTTGAGCCGTACTCAAATTATTCACTTGATTACAGTACTAAAATAGTTCGACAAAAAATTTCTAAAATGAATAATATTAAGATATCAGCAATAAATTTAAAATCCACGGGTAAGTTGAGAGAAAATTTCAGCCAGTTTAGCGAGTATTTATAAAAATAAATAAAATTATTATAATAAATACAAATGAGGAAAACTAAATAACAACTTTTCATTCTAAAGCACCTCTGGAAGTGTAATAATTTTTAAAGGGAATCAAGTTTTTTCACAATATTGCTCAACTTTTTTTTTCCCCCAAATTTAAAAAATTTTGAATTTTTTTAAAATTAAAAAAAAAAATAATTTCTCATTGCTTATATTTGTTATTGCCAGCTGTAGCGATGTTAATGAGCAATATTTTATGCGAGCACTGAAGTAGTGTAAATTTTTTTGTTTAACGTTGAAGATTTTTTCTCCACTCGTATTTTTTTTTGTTTTTGTTTGAGGCAATTGTTTGTTTTTATCTGTTTGTATATTAAATGTGATGACATTAAGCTTGTGCTATGGTTTACACACAAACGCGCACACACACACACATACGCATACACACGTCCAGTATTAAGCTCACATACACATTTTAATTATGCAAGTAAGTAAGAGCGTGCATTTTATTAAATTTATGATGTTTAAGTTGCTGACCATTTTTTGTTTAACATTTTTTGTTGTTGTTGTTGTTGTATTTTGCATTGACTGCATAATTAAAATTAAGCATACGCTGCTACCACGCCCTGCCTTCCAGTTAAATGCTTAAATGAGCTTGTGGTTTATGTCTGATTAAAGAGCCTGCCATTAAATATTTTATTTTTTTTTTTTGCAAATTTTACTTTGTAACTGCAAAAATCATAATTACTTAAAAAATTATTTGTAATTTTCACAGTTAATTTCCTTATTTTGTGCGAGAGTTTCAAAACCAAATTTGTGTTTTTGACTTTTGCGAAACTCACAAAAAACTCCTCTAATAAATTTATTTAAATATCTCTTTATTTTTAATTTAAGTTTTTTCATTTTTTATATATTACGAATACCGGATATTAAATCTTTATTATTTAAAAAAAAAAGAAATCTTTTTAAAAATCATAATTTGTTCTTTAAATATTTTATATAAGATGTTGATCTTTAGCTAAAGTTTGTTTTTTGTAACATTTTCATTTTATTTCTGTTCAAGAGAACACAAAAAACCAAGGCAAAAAATAAATATTTATTTTATATGCAGCACTTCCGTTTCAAGCTAATATTATATGTTAAATATCCGGCGGAAGTGTTTTTTTCTGCACTTTTACAACTTTTGTGCAAACAAAAAAAGAAAATTTAATTCTTTATAAATTTGCCATTAATAAGGAAGCATGAACAGAGTTTCTTTTGTAAGTTAATAATATCGGGCAGGAATTTTAAATTTTAAAGTACTTTGATTTGAAGGCTTTAAGTATTTTATGAATTTGTGAATGGGATTAAAAAACCAATATTTAAATTTAATCTTGGGCACCCTCATATATCTTATACGCTCCGAGTTAATCTAATTTCTGCGAGCGGCTCAAATTTAGACCAAAGTGTCACTTATAAATACACAATTAATATATTTTAAAGGGTTTTCAATAGAAACTAAAATAAATTGTTTGTTCCTTGAACAAATAGTTGACATAATCAGCCTTTGCTGCCACAAAGTAATATCTCAGAAAAACTAAAAAACTTTTAAAGTTTCTAACATTTTCCAAATTTCTTCAAGATCATTAAGACAATTTTTTTAGATAATTTACAAGCTTGAAGGTAACATATATAGATTCAAAAATTAAAAATACGTGAATTCAAGTCGTATTAAAATTATTTACTTGATTTTTTAACTAAAAAAATTCGTTTGATAGTTTCTAAAATTAAAGGTACCGGAAATAATTTTCAAATCCACGGGTAAGTTGAATGAAAAAAGAGTAGCGTATATATTCTTCTGACTGCATCTGCAAACTCCCTTGACTATTTGCTCACTCGACCCAAGTTCGGCCAACAGAATGCCCAGTTAGAAGAAACTTTTTTTACTATATTCATTATTCTCAATACTTTCTATTTTCAAAATTAACTCGCACATGTTGTTAAATTCTATCAATTCTGCCTTATCAAAGTGATAACTCTCTATCGAAATTAATCATTCCTTTTAGTGAAAGTGTAAGTAAAATATATAGATTTTACTCAGCTCAGTTAATTCTCTACTCGTGCGTACTGGATTTTACGTTTTTTAGGTCATATATCTGACTAATCTGACAGCACCCTAAGAGTTATTTTTTATTCTACAGGTAAAACCTTCTTATGGCTTTAAGGCCAGTATTCAGTTCTGTAATGTATAAAATGAGCTTAAATTCAGGTTTTTTTTTTTTTTAATTTTGTACATTTTATCATTCAAACATTCTCAGAAGAGTAAAACTCCGGGGTCGTTTAAGTTTGACAATTTTCGTTAAGAAGAATTTTCTTTTTTAATTTGCTAAGCACTAGGTCAGCTTTTAAATAAAAATATTATTTATAATTTTTTTATTATTTTTTCTAAATATTTCACTACACCAGGTGCCATCTTTAGGAAACACGAAATATTGAGAAAAATTAATTAAAAAAAAAATTTTTTATATAAATACTCCCGTAATGCTTAGAAAATTAAGAAAAAGATTAATTATAAAGGTAAAAAAACAATCATATTTTATTAACGAAAACTTGAAAGTTTCAGTGCGAATTGCTGTCTATAAACTCATGACAAAGTCAACTCAACTCAACTACCACTATTGCTATTGCCTTGGGGATCTCCTTTTTAAATTTGCTGCTTTTTCTGTTGAAAGTATGTGTTCCAAAATCCACATCAGTGTTGTGTCACTTGCGAAGTCAGTTAACAGAACACATTATACAAATTCGAAGATTTTTTCAAGTCAGTGCGGAGATCCAAGCCATGAACTGACTCAGGTATTTATATCAGTTTTACAGCTGCAGGGTCTGTTAAATATCAATTGTAAAAACGGCTTTACGTCTGTCCCTCTATCCGACTGTGACAGCACTTTACAGCCGGTGTAACAACAAGTACTAAAAATTTAAAGGAATTTCAAAAGTGACGTGAAATAAAACTATGTGTCCATATTTTCAAACCGCAATAGGCAGACACCTTAATGTCCGCAATAGAAAAAATTACAAAGAGTTAATCTACAAATTAATGTACAAATCTAATAAAGGCGTGCCTTTCCATGTACAAAAATTTTAAATGAAAATTTATAAATAACAGCTGCTCCTGATAGAAATCAACGATATTTTAATACTTGTCATTAAAAAGTCACTACATTGACTGACGGTGATCACGGTAACTATTTAAAAGAAGGATGATTTGAAAATCGCATTTAATGGTTAAAACGTTCTCCAAAAATCACAGGATGGTTTATCCCTAGATTCCATAGTGACGTGAATAAAAATTATATGGCTTTAATTTTATAAGCGTGGTAGGGAGACAATTAAAATTTAACCAAGGAATGTACAAATATGTCTGCTATAAAAATAAGTGTGAACAATGAATAATATGGACTTATCAGACTTCTGAAATTTGCACAAAGTGTGTTTTCTCTCTCATAAAAGTTTTTAATTTTTAACCACAAATAAAAACAACAAGGAGTGCTAGATGTGGCTATCCCGAATCTAATATAACCTTCACCATCCAAATAAATCTTGTTTAGTGAAGTTACTCCAATAAAAAAAAGCAAATATTTAGGTGGCAGTGAATTAAAAAAAAAAAATTAAAAAATTAATGGGTTAAGTATTTTAAAAAATTTTAGTGTTTCTTTAAAGATCGTTTTAAAAGCTTTAAAATGATACCCATATTGATATTTTAGAAAAATTAAAAATTTCAGAGCCCCGTTATTCGGAATATATAGGCGAGCGCCAATTTTTTTACAGAATGTTTTTTCCTTATTTTTTAATTCTCTATCGCTCCAGATATTTATTTTTTTTTTTTTTATTGGAGTAACTTTATTGTTGCAAATGACATGGAAAAATTAGAGGTAGGTGTGGTATTTTGCCTGCTGCCTCGAAGGACATGCAGCGATCATTTAATTTCCAATAGCACATCTTTCGGCACTATATCTAATAGATTGACATATTTTTTTGTGAAATCAAGTTTGCCGTACAGACAGTTAGACGGGCGGACGGACATTGCTCAATCGACTTCGCTATGCATAAGAAGTCAGACTAGACATATATACTTTAAGGGGCCGGAAATGGATATTGTAGAAAGCTCACACGAAATGACAAATTTATTTGTACCCTTTCTCTCCTTTTTGTGGTAAAGGGTAAAACAAGAATTTAAAACTTAAATTTAGGGTTGTCTTATAAATGTCTCCTGTGTGAGTTACAGCCGCATGTGGTAAAATTTTTTTTCAGTTCTATGACTACTTTTTTTACATTTGTACATGTCTTCAATTTTTTTTTATTACGTATATAAAACTGTTATATAAAATCGGGTTTTTAATAGGAAAATAATTGCTCTCTAAAAGTTTTTTAACTGAGAGACTAATTTTTTATCCTTTGGTAAAACCAGACTTTTAAATTTCTTCTAAAACAATAAAGTGTGACTGTCAGTGCTTTCAAGACTACAAGAGAATTTCTTCAGTACAGCACCATGTATTTAAATACCATCCTAAGTACTTACACTCAACTAAAAAACACCAAATGAAGTAATCGTACAAACAGAACCCCATTTAAAGAAGGTTAGTGCTAAAGGTATTTATACTCGAATGCTAAGCAGGTGACAGCAGCAGTAATTAAATTGAATAAACCTCACCCTGTAAAGTAATAAAAGTTGTTACAATAATTGGAAATAAAATGATTTGAACATCAAAAATAATTAAACAAATATTAAAAGTAATTTATGGTTTAAAATTTTAATTGAATTTGATGTGTTTTTCTCTATCTTTTGTACGAAATTGTAAACCATTGGTGAACTGTTTAATAGTAGAATTCCTTAAGGCGGTTTCCTTTCCCTTGTTTTCTTACGTACTTTTATTTACCTCTTGATATCTTGCGAACTTGCACAATGCATCTTTCTATCTCTATTTCTCTCTCTCTCTCTTTCTCACCCTCTTTGCTGCTTATATGACCTTCTTAAACACTGTTTTGTATTGTTTTAAGTGCAAATAAATTCATTAAATTAAATGACACTGTAGTGAGTATTGCAATCAAATTTATTTAATTTTTAATGTCACTTTACTACAATTTCAATTTTCCTACCACGACTTTTCATTATCTTTTACACATAGCATTATTGCTGTTGTTGTTGCTGCTATTTCCTTACGCTAAATTACTAGCTGACTGAATGACTGCTTTTCTTTACTACTTACACAGTCAGTCAGCTATGTGTGTGTGTGTTTTTCTCTCTTTAACTTAAAGAAGAGTTAGTGATATTTTCTTTTCATTTTCTTATTTTTAATACTTTTATTTTATTTCATTATTAAAAAGTAAAATAGTACATGCAAGTACATATACAAAAGTAGAAAACAATAACAACATTAATATGTACAATGTCGTGTAAATGTCTTCGGGTTAAAACACATTAAAATGATTACAAATTGAGAATTACTGCCAATATTAATATTAAATGTTGTGTGCGTGTGGGTTTTCAGTTTATTTTCTTTTCTACATTTTTTGTTTTCCTTTTCGTAGCATACATTTGTGCGTTATTGTCTTAATGGGAGAGAGTGTGTAAATTTTATTACAGTTCATGTATCAGAATACCGACTGCATGGTGTGTTTTTTGTTTTATTAAAAATAATAGTAATTGTGGTTAAACTTGCCAACATCCATTACAATTTACAATTTTTCAAATTGAATTGTCAATTTGTGGCACAAAGCAAAAGAGTTTTTGTTTGAGTTTAATAGGAATTAATGTTACACTAAATAAGAAGAAGATAGTAATAATTAAGTCTTCAATATAGACTATATTTAGTGTAATAGTAATATTCAAAAAAGCTTTATATTATTCTGTGACTTCGAAAATATTTAAACTAAAATAAATGCATAAGTTCAAGCCCCTATAGTTAAAAATAAGAAAAGTCAGCCAAGTGTTATTTGATCTCACACTCGAAAGGCTCTTATAATTTATAAAACATTTCTAATTTTATATTTTTATTTTAGGGGTGTTTTTTAAGCACGATAGAACTTGAAATTATAAAAAATAACATTAAAAATTAAATTTTGATAAAAAAGTATTCTTAATATTTTTAATAATCTCTGGCAAATCATTATGAATAGACCCACGCTTGAACAACGCTATCAAATCATCCAAGCTTACTTTAAAAATCAGTCATTAATTCGAGCAACTTATAGACGACTTCGTGATTTTTATAGTGCACATAATGGTCCATCTGAGCAAGCCAAACGTCGACCTGTAGACAAATTTCACATCACATACTGTCTAGAGGATGCAATAACATCAGCACGTCGATGGAATTTGCGTACTGAAGAGTATATCGCTGCTGTAAACGAAAGAGTGAAAGAAGATCCAAATATATCGATTCGTCGTCGGTCGCAGTAATTTGGGCTCTGTCCGTCCACTGCATGGAAAATTTTGCACAAATATTTTATCCTAGATCCGTATAAGATCTAGCTAGTGCAGAAATTAAAGCCATGAGACCATTATATGCGTCGTTCTTTCGCCGATTGGGCTCTAGAGTAGTAAGTAACAGACCCGTTGAGTTATTGCCAAATAGTGTTCAGCAATGAGGCTCATTTTTGGCTTAACAGGTTTGTTAGTAAGCAAAGTTGCTGCATATGAAGTGAGACCAGTCCACAACATACCCTAAAGACTCTAGAAAAGCGAACCGTTTGGTGTGGTTTACACGCTGGCGGCATTATCAGACATTATTTCTTAAAAAATGAGGCCGGATCTCACGTTATGGTCAATGGAGATCGTTACCGCACCATGATTAATAATTTGTTGTTTGAAAATATGGATGCCATTGATCTGGACGAAATAAGGTTTCAATTAGATGGCGCTAAGTGACACATGACAACCGTAATCATCGAGTTATTGAAATCAAAATTTGGCTATAAGTTTATTTTGAGAAAAGGACCTGTCAATTGGCCTCCATGTTCGTGTGATTTGAAACCTTTCGGTTATTTCCTGTGGGGCCACGTAAAATCACTATTTTATGCTGATAATCCAGCAACAACTGACGCTTTGGAGCTCAACATTTTTCGTTTTATTCGTGGCATACGGCCAGCAGTAATTGAAAAAGTGACCCAAAATTGGACGTCAAGAATGCGTTTAGTCATGAGCAGCCGCGGTAGCCGTATCCCCGAAATCATTTTTTATATATTAACGCCATGTTCAGATCTTTCGTATAAAAACATTCTTAATTACAATTTAATTTTTTATTTTTCCCTGACCAGGATTCGAACCAGCGATTTTATAAATTAATGAAATTTTACTTTATTTTCGGCTTTTTTGGCTCCGCATGCATTTGTAAATAATTTTTCTTTCTAAAAATGTTTAGAAATTAATTAAAAAAAGACCCAAAAAGCCGAAAATAAAGTAAAATTTCATTAATGTAATTTAATTTTTTGTGTTGTTTTTTACAATTTAAAGTTCTATCGGGCTTAAAAAAACACCCGATATTTGTGCCTGAAAATTTTAAATGTCAAAATAAGGATTTAACCCACCATGTTAATTCTTATTAAATTTTTCATCTTTTATTTTTTTTTTTTTTATTTAATTATTATATTTCATAAATTTTTTTATTGGGGATATTCAAATTGGTTAAGGGTCAGTCTTATTCGCCCTTTAGCAGTCAGACGAATATTTCTTAATATGTCTATAATCTTTGGGTTTTGTTATTAGTTTTCTGTTTGAACGTATTAATCCAAATCAAGGTCTTAAACCAACATCAGAAGCAGTGGATGATACACAGAGAACTTCCTTTCTTAGACGTGTATTTATTTCAGAAATTGAAATATTAATACGAGCAATTGATAACGCTGCTAACAAGGACTTGCTTGCAGCCTTAGTGATAAAAAGTACCTGCTCACTTATTGCCAATAAAATTAGTTAATGGTTGTTGTAAAACATTAATTTATTGTTATTGGCATTTTGCATTTTTGTTAAAACGTTCGTTTCATACAGAAAGAAGTTTGCTTGTGATGCGTGTGACGGTACTTACACAGCCTCTTAACTGATATAATTCACGTAAGGAAATTAATGTAGAAATAGCTGCTAGTTTACTTTGAGTTGGGGTGTGAGCGATAAACAAATTATTTTATTTACAGCACACCACACAACTTTGAAACTTCAATTTAATTTATTTCTTTGATCAAAAATACACAAAACATTAATATCGTTCACATGCTTGAATAATTTTTATTGAAAACCTATATTGGCATGAATTTATATATTTTTTTTACAATTACTTTGTTTTTTTTTTTGTTTGGCTCTTTCAACACTCTATTAAATACAAATAAAAACTTTGCCTCTAAATAATTTTTCAAATTGAACATTTTTACAATTTGTCAATTTATCGATGCCATTCGCCACAACCACAATACATGAACATAAATTCAGACATACACACACACACATACACATACACACATGCAGCAAATCTATACAGCAACATTCTCGGCCCAAAGGGGAACAGAAGTAAAGAAGGCAAGAAAAATAAAACGTCATTGAATAGAAAAAGAAAAACTATTTGCCACTGGTGCCAGACACTAAATTAAAGATTGCCATACAATACAAATTTCAAAAAAAAAAAAAAAAAAAATGCTAAAGAAATAATAAAAATGAAAACGAAAATTGTGAAAAAAAATCCCCATAAGCTCGAAAAGGCGAAAACTTATGTTTAGGTCTTTTCTCGTTTGCAGCAAATACACAACAGTTAGCATGTGCTGATGGAATTCTAACTAAAAAACCCCAATACGGTCGTTCAACAATCATATGTTGCCAATAGATGAATGAATGAATGAAATTTAAAAGAAAAATAAAATAAAAATTTATACTTTTACATTGAACAGTTATAGGAAGAAAAAAAGAAAATTTATCTATAAACAGCATATTTTGTAAAATTATTACAAATTTTATATACAGCTAGAAGATATAAGGACTGCGAATAGAGAAGCTTTAGAAAGTAAAATTACATGACTGATTTTCAATGAGAAGAAGAAGAAGAATTAAATTTAGTTTTCTCGATTCAAAAATTTTTACTAAATACTTGAGGCAAGAATTAAATTACTCCTTAAAAAATTACAAAAAATTATATTAAAAATCAAGTACTAAAAAAAAAACTTGATTTTAAGCAGGAAGCCCATTATTTAAATTAAGTTTTGCTTTGGAAAAATTCGAGATTTGTTGGCAAAATAAAACTAAGACCAACAAAATGCGGAATATTTATTAAAAAATTACTTACGGTTAAAACTTTCTTTCAACTTTTATTCTTGAAGTTACAGCGGACACAACCAAGCATGACGATTTTACGGTTTACCAGTGTGATGTGCTCATTGTTCATACAGAAGGATCCATGTCAAATATTGTAGTTGGAGGAGGCGTTTTTATTCCTAGATTTCAGACTTGATTGAAGTTTACACTAAAGAACCAATGTAGATAAGAATGCTAGACATTTCAACTTGAAACTATTTTGGGTGCCAGCACACTGGAGCATAACCGAGAATATACTAGCGGACGAACCCGCTAGATCTAAGACTCTTCCAAGCGCCTGGAAGATAGATCTGCTAGTGGGTGTTCTGTTAAATTGCTATAAGGCTGCATTTCACTAAGAATTTTTTTAAGGCCGCAAGGTTCAGATCGTCTAACGAGAACACCTGCACAATTTTAAGGACATTAGGCATTCAGTTTGATAAAAGGAGAACTGAAAATCTACTGAGCATACCTCGAGGACGGCTGAGCACACTGATGGCTGTGATGACAACATACTGATAGCTGTGATAGCAGCACACCACTGGCTGTGATGACAGTGCACTGTGTCATCAGTGCCCATACGAGGAGACTAAATCTTCCATACCATGACTTCTGCAGAGGTTATCAGGATGAGCAACAGGAGGAAACGGTAGAGCAACTGTTGTTCATTTATCAGGCTCTCTCTAGTTATACAGCGGTTGTTCTAGGTACTCCAACCCTGCGTAGTTTTGCAGATCTCTCGGTCTTAGATATTGGTAGGATGAATTCGCTTATCCAGCTTCAGGGTGACAAGAGAATAAAGATACTTAACGATCTTTTTCACATTTCTTTCCGGGTAACAAAAAGGGACCATCTAGGACCAAATTGAGTCGGTTTCTTATGCTGCGAGCCTGTGCAGCCTAATCTACAGCAGACACAGAGATATACATTTTGTGTAACTTTCAACTTTTTTACTATAAAAGCTTAGAAAATAGTACCATTTAAGTACAAAATATGTTACCTATGGGGTCACCTTGAATTTTGGGAGCTACAGTGAAACCATCTTTAATAATATTTTATATAGGTGTCCATTATGGTTCAATAGATGTACAAAATTATGTCCGTGTTGTATGAGAACTCCCTTTAATTTTTAAAATTAAAATTCTAATTAATATTTGGTACAATTTTGCCAACTAATCAAAATTACAATTAATATTTGAATATTTTATTTCGGTACTCCATTGTGTAGCATCATCAGGAAAACAAATATTTATTTAATAAAAAAAAACAATAACAAAATGTTAATTAAAAAAATATTTGTTTACTGATAATTTTCATTAATAATTTCAATTTAATAGTCGTTAATCAAATTGTTCGTCAATAAATGTAACTTTTTTTCAATTATAAATTTTTTTGTCAAAGTTATTTAAAATTTTTCACCAAACCAGGATACTTAGATTGAACAAAAGTTTTTAACAGAAACACGAGATTATTTTTCAATAATAAAGTCTTCACAAAATCACTTTTTTTTTAAATATGATTTTTGATTTTTATTTATCTTAAAATTTTTTTTTTTAATTTTTTTTTTTAAATTTGTTAAAAAAAATTTTGGTAAAAAAAATTTATTTTTTGTTCAAAATAACTTTAATGGCAAATATTTTATCTGTTTTTTTCCTACTTTTGTGGCCGCAGTGTTAAAAAAATTGTTTAAAAAAAAACTCTACACTATAATTTTCAAGAATTATTAGTTTGATCGCTGTCCTCAGTAACGGCTTAACACCCGAAGTTCAAAACAAGACGACACATAAATAATGGTTTCATGATTTATCGATAAGAAGCGCAATTCACACATGTAACACAATATGAATGAGCAACAATAATAATAACAGCGACAACAACAGTAACAGTAACAAAACAGAAAACAGCCATCATCATACATGATGCATGTTGTTTGAATGATTGTATAGATTTTTCGATTATTTGTGCTGTAGTGCATATAAAAAAAAAACAGGACAATAGTGTTTTAAAAATACATAAAGATACATACGACATATAAACATACACACCCACATGTGGGTGTATGCTTGTACACTTATACTTCGACAAAATTAAGTCTACAAAAAAAAGGATTTAATAAAAAAAAAAGCATTTGAAATGACAAAAATAATAAATAAATTTTCATCTTTTAACATTCGTTTTTAAGTATTTTCATTGCATTGTTAGGAGAGCACAGCGACTACAAATTATTCCCAATTCGATGACAATAAAATATCAAACACATTTGCCATGTGTCAAATGCTTTTTGTATTTTGTTTTGGGCTTAATAAAAAAGGCACTTTTTAAATTATATCGAAATTTTATTTGCCATAATCAGCTTAAAATTTTTGTTATACGGATTTTACGTAGAGTTTTAAACCGCAGTTTTTGATACAATTAAAAATATACGTTCTCATTTATGATCATTGCACTGAGAAAAATAAAAAAAATTGCTTTTATTAAAAAAACCCTTCTCAGGTAGGACACATCGGATTCTGCTTAACGTTTTATTTTTCACCGACCTTAAAACAGGGAAGGTTATCAATTATTTGTTATGTGTGTGCCCGCAGAACTTATAACCACCTTAAAGAAATGTTTTTAATTGAAAGGAGGTAAAAAAGTTAATCATTTTAAAAATTAAAGGGTGCCTCCATACAACACACATATTTTTACATGTCTATGGTAGAGTAGTGAATCTCTATACACTATCTTACCAATAAATGTAAAAAAAAAATAAAACTTAAATACTAAAGGGTGTCCCCATAGCTGAAGCAATTTGATTTGCATGGCTCTATCTTTTGAATTGTTATATTAAAGCACTTGAAAATGACAAAAAATATGTATCGCTGCATCCGCAAATACAATTATTTAATATTAGAAAATAAAGGGTGTCCCTATAGTTTGTGCAATTTTTAATTGTTAGAGACAGACAGTCGAAATTAACAAAAAAAATTGTATTACTATGAATGCTGTAAAAAACAATAATACTAAAATTTAAAGGGTGTCCCCATAGGCGAAGTAGTTTAAAGTAGAGGGCCCCTTTGTTTTTATTCCCATAGACACATTTTAATTTACACAGAAAGTGTATGTCTGCTAATAAAAAGTATAAAATTGAGAATTAAAGGGTGCCCCATAGGTGATGCAATCTGAGATATATGGACTTATCTTCTGCATTGAAATAGATGAACAAATAATACTTAGACCAAGTGTGTACTGTACATTTTTCCATATTCAATAACCCTCTGCTGTCAATTTTTTTTTAATTTTTTAAAAAACAACAACAATTTTTTTTAATTTATATTTGTTTTCGATTTACACTTTTATGAAGAAAAAAACTACATGAAATCTTAAACAACCCACACACAGATGTAACGTTCATTGTCATCGTTCAAATGTTTTCTTCAAGAAACTATAAAAACACGAAAATATAAAAAAATGAAAAAATAAGGAAAAATGTATAAAATCTTCACATATGACAATGTTTTCACAACCATAATGTGCCACCGTTAGTTTTTTAATATTTTTCTTAAAATGTTTTTTTTTTACTGGAATGTTTATATTTTGCAGCGATGCATCTTTAAAGTGCTGCAGTAAAATCTAACGTACAAAAAAGCCACTAAAACCAGTTGCACCATAAAGAAACTTATAAAAAGCAACTTAAGAAAAAAATGAGAAAAAAAAACACACAAATGAACGAAAATTATCTAGAATATACAATCAGTATTTCAAAGTGCAATTTTGATGTTTTACAAGACATAAATGCCAACTATCAGCACAATGTCAGTCTGAGCTCAACAAATGTGACTTAACGAGCGCACAGGGCAGACAGAGAGGACTGAGTATACAAGAGGGATTAATGTGACACTTCAAATATCAGCACATCAAAAATTTTCTTTTAGCTGTAGAATTGTTCTTTGTCTGATAACTAAGACATTTTGAAATGGAAAGAAAAAACTGACAATTTATAAATAAATTTAATTTTATATTATTATTTTTTTTTTTGCTTTCATTCATGTGTAATTTTAAATGAGCAGCAATTTGTGGTATTCAACTCATGAAGACAATATTATCTTAGATAATTGGTTTGAGATAAAATGATTGTTTTAATAGAAGTGTTATTATTTTTACACAGTTATTTTTAAGGGTTGAAAATATTAAAAAAACTCTGGACAATGCAGTTATTAAAAAAATAATTTCCATAATTACGACAATAGTTTTTTCTTCTCTGAAATTGTTTCTATTTAGGTGTAAAAAACAAATGTGTTACTAAAGAGTGTTAATTTTTTATTTAGGCTTTAAACCTTTTAATGACGTCACTCCTAGTATTTTTTTGGTTAAGGAAAATGCACAAAAATTAAAAAAAGTTAAATTCGTCTGCCGATGAGTTTTATAAACTGTTGTTAGTATTAAAAATATTGTTCTTCAGAGGAACTTGACTACAATTTTCTACTATAACTCAGGCCTAGAAATATAATTATATTCCTTGCTAAATCGACAGTTTTGCAAAGAGGAAAACGACAAAAACCTTTAGTTTATATGTGTCCTTGTATTCTTGTATCCATAATGAGTTACCCAAACAGATGATATTAACCCATTAATGCTTGACAATAGATCCGCTTGTATGATTTTAACAAAATTTTTAAACATGTACCTGGTGGTCCGTAGAAGTTGTTTGAAGTGAAAAATAATTTTCACATCCTTACATACCCGGCATAGGACATGGGTATTTAAATAACCAGCAGACGTTTGTGTGATATATTTTTTGATTTTTTAAAAATATTGGCCCATATTAATAGTTATAGACTAAAGTCGACTCTTGTTAAAGCATGATCTAAAATAAAAGGCTCTTATTATCTTTTTTGCTTTCATAGTCAAGAATAAAGTATACTTTAAGTTGAGTCGCCTTCCATTGGGTGTCAACTGTAATTTGATACATGTTTTCATACAATTTTTAAACAAACATTAGAAAATAGTAACCTTGTTTTTATTTTGTTCACTTTGGTATAAAAATAAGATAAAGAGTATTGTATTCTTAAACCAAATAAAATAATTATGGAAAAATAAGTTAAAAATAGTTTTAGGTAGTTTTAAATTTAGAGTTGACTTTAGCACCAAAAGTATATTTTAAATTATCTATGAATTACTTAGAGTCGACTCTAAAGTAAAACTGACTTTAGTTTCATTAAAGTATACTTTATTTTAGCTATTAATATGGGTCATTTTATTTTATGTTTTAGTTTTAATATTGTTGTAAATAATAGCGTCGTCGAAAAAAAAGCAGCTCTGAGTTGTACAGTTATAAAAAAGGCGGTTTACCTTTAAAGAGCAAATGATTGCATACTACTGTCGACATTCCTGCAAAATGTTAATCAAAGGCAGACATTTCTGTTTAATTATAAGTGCTGGTGTTTGGCGTCTGACGAAGACTACTTGTATCAGATAATTCCATACGCTGGTGCAGACTTTTATTTTGATACAAGCAATTATATTTTTGCTGTTCGTTAGAATGATATTTCGTTACGTTATACACTGAAATATTGTATCTTTTCTTTTTTTAATTTTTAGCTTTTTTATTCTCGATTTTTGAGCCATACACCAATGACTCGCCCAAAACGATATAATCGAAAACCAAAGAAAAATGGTTGCACTTGAGCAGCCCTATTTAGTCAACCAATTTAATCATCAAATGGGAGGTGTTGACTTTTAGACAATGCCATGCACAATTACACTGCATTTGGGTTCAGGGAAAAAATCTTATCAGCCATTATTAACTAATACTTTCAACTATTCTTTTTATTACCTGACATTACCCCTTTTTTTAAAACATAAAGTGAGATTTTTCTTCTTCTTTTTTCTCACATTTAAAAAATAAAATATTTAATTAATTATTTATACAATTAAAATAAAATAACTAATTTCAAATAAAAATTACAACAATGTATCTATATAAAAATAACTAGTATACTTGAGAGCCCGTTAGGAGGGACAGCGTATAAAATAATTTATAATTACTATTTGATTATTTATATAAAATTTATTTACATATTCAGATTGAATAAACGTATAAAAAAAAATACTTTCGACTCAGTTATGTTAAATACATGGAAGCTACATTTACTGTAACGCTAATATTAGAAAAACTTCAAATGTTGCAATTTGGTTTTCGAGTAGAGGTATGTGAGTCAATAATGGGTAAAAACAAATCGCCAAAATTCTGGGAAAATGCTAACTTCTGGGGCACAAATACGGCTTAGGTATGATCTCATCAATCTTTTAATCCGATAACTATCCACTCGTCTTCGTTATTCAACGAATACGAGAGTTTTAAGTACCTGGTAAATTTACACCCAGCTTCATATTTTTAACATTAACACAATGGAGCAGCTTTAGTAAATAAAAGATTTCAAAGGCTTAATAATTTAAAGCTTTAATTAAATAAATAAAAAATATAAATTCACTGTTTATATACCCCAGAATTTTTTTTTTTTTTTTTTGTGTATGGAAAAAATTATTGTATTTTGAATTCATTAAATTTCGTTGGTTATTTAAATACTTATTTACATTATTAACCGTGTGTTGAGTAAATGTGTTTACGAACCAGTTTTAACTTCTCTACATTATAGAGGGTATATCTACAGCTTTCCATAACGGGTGGTTGTGGTTTGGATTTTTTAATTTTTCTTTGTTTTGCAACGCTTTTTCTAAACATTTTCCGAGATAGAAAAACTTTAAATTTAACCTTTACAAAAAAAAAAGGCGAAACACGAACAGATTTACTTTTTTAATTTATGGGCTACCGAATCTTTAATTTTAAATAAAAACTTGAGTCGAAGTTATAATCTGTAATCTGGCTCTCACTAGAATTTTGTTGCTATCGTCAATTTTTAAGGCAGGAATGGGTTAACAATGTACACTGCCTAACGTGGATAGTTGAAAAAGTGCTACTGATGGATGTTGCGGTTCAGAAAAGTGTAGTGTTACGTTCTGCTAGTGTGTATTTTATTCTATTTGCTTAAAGAAAATTATGCAAATAATTTTTCCTTCTTAATAAATTATAAAATTAAAATATACACAGAAAATTTTTTTTTGTACATATTAAATATTTTACTTGTTTTCAGATTGAAATTTTATTCGAAATATTTTTGGTTTTATTAATTTTTTAATGAGAAAAAAATAAAATGAAAGAAAAAATTTTTAATGAAAGTATAAATAATACAATTCAAAATTAATTTCAATTTCAATTTAAAAACAATAAAACCAATAACAGGTGAAAAGATTTTTTTATACCTAAACTTAAGCCGAGTGTAAATTATTTATTATATTACTTTTGAAATATTTACCAAGGACATCTCTAAACGAACTGCAGCAAGCAAGTTTCAGTTCTTAACTTTTCTCAGTCTATCTGAATTTATTACATATAATAAAACTGTAACCGGGTCATTTCTGCACATGAAATATTTTTTGAAAATTTTGGTTTTGGTGTTCGCATCACGTAAAAACTACTATATGGATTTGAACAAAATTTTATGAGGAGGTTCTGTAAAACCTTGGTTCTAATACAGAATTCTTTTTCCGTAATAATAGTCCATTTCGTAGACAAAATAGCAACATAGTGAAAGCACGAAATTTTACCGGTATAATGGTAGTAAAACAGTTGCCAGTATTTATTATTTTTGTAGAGAGACAATTTTCAACACTGTCTACAAAACTCTAGAATAAGAAGCTAAATTTTAATTTTCAGAAAATTAGGAATCACACGCAGACGAAATCGTGGGCACTGCTAGTGTAATATATTATTTAAAATTTCTAATACTAGGATATTTTTTTTTTTAGTAATTTTGTATTAAAAATTTGATTTGCAATTTTCTTGTTTATTTGTGCACTTCAAGTTTCTCACAAAAATATTCCTACATTTGTTTCTATTTCCTTTTAAAGCATTTCAGCAACATTTTTAATTTTATTAAACCACTTTCTGTGTTCATTTGCCACTCATGGCAATTTCGAGGAAAATATATTTTCTCTTACTTACCTTCACTCTATTTTTCTACATAAACTATTAAAAAAGATATTCCTGTATGTGCAAGTGTGTTGTTATAATTTTTTCAATTTTTGTTTCACTTTTTTATTACTTTTTTTCAAATATACTGGCCTAGTGGGTTTATAAAGCTGCAAATATTCTTAAATCGACTACATGGTAATGGACTTTCAGTTGAATTCCGTTTTTCTTTTATTATTATTATAGCTGCTGTTATTTCCTGGGAACATGCTTGTTTTATGGACAAGAATTAAAATTCAACATTGAAAAGCAAACGGTAGAGAAATACTAAAGAAATAAAATGAAAATAAAAATAAAAAATATACAAAACAAGTTGAAAGCTGAAAAACCATAATAAAAAACGTTAAAACAATGGCGAGGACATGTAAATTACTTTTGTGGGATTTGTCAGCCATGGTGTTGTAGTCATTTCGAGATTTTTTTATAGAGGAAAAAATTTTACTTTTTTTATTTTGATTTTGTAAAAGATGATATAAGAAAAAAATCTACTATTCGATAAGGAAGATTGTAAAACAGCAGAAATAAAAAAAAAAATTAAATGCTGGCTGTGCCACAAACCATCTTTAAAATTTAAATATTTTAAATTAATTTTTTTTGCCAAAATTCAGATTTTCTTTCAAAAATCTTAGTAAACCTAGATTTCATAAAATATTTTAAATTCAATATTTTACTAATATTTAATTATCTTACAGCTAAACAAACAAGAAAAATTAAATAAACAAACAAAGAAAGCAATATTTGGAGAGATTTTAGGCCAACATCACTTCAAAGTAATCTCTTGCAGTTTATTCGGTTGCGTAGGCTTGAGACTGCAAATACTAAATATGAGTTCATGAAGCTGCAGGATAAATTCAATATTTTACTTTAACATGTGTGTGCGTTTCTAAAAGTTAAGGTTGCTAAAATGAAATGAATGTTTTGGAGATGCCCTCCAGGTTATTATTGTTGTTATTATGATTGTATTTCCTATTTCGTATGTTATCTAAACTTAAATGCTCATGCACACTCTTACTAAGCATATACGATTATGACCATCCAAACACACACACACACACACACACACACCTACACATCATACACTGCTTTATTGCAGATTATAAACAAGATTTTTAGATTCTATTTTATTTTTGTGTAAAATTTTTTTATTACTTTTTTTCTGATACGATGTGTAGTTAAAAATATACAATAATTACTCATATATCGAAAAAAAATTCATGATAAAAACATGAACCAAGGAACTCTGATACAACAATCAAACAACAATCTAAATGAAAAATATGATTTGAAACTAAAAAATAGGACCAACTAAAAAATCTAAATTTCTTAAACAGACTTCGCCTCTTTAGAAATCATATATGTATTAATATTTTATAATATTCTTTTAAAACATACATAAATACGTACCTACACAAGTACATTGACTCTTCGCTTTTAATAACTATTTGAAAATTTGTATAAATACGAAATAAAATTTTAATTACATTTTTAGGAATCAATTCTCTTCAAATTATTTTTTGGATGGCTATTTTCATACAAAAATTATATACATCAAATAAAAAAGCCTCGTACAAAAAATATTTTCTATGTTTTAAATGGAAATTACCACTTCTAAAGAGAACCAAGTTCTTCTGCTTTTACAAAAGAGAATTTCAACATACACATTTTCACATAAAAAGAAATTATTTATTCAATTTTTTTAATTTTTAATTTTATCCCAACCAGGATTTCAACCATCGATCTTATAAATAAATGAAAATTTACTTATTTTCGACTTTTCTAATTCTTCTTGTTTTCTTTGGGAAACGTCCGCATACATTTGTAAATAAATTTTCTTTTTAAAAATGTTTAGAAATTAAATTCAAAATGAACCAAGAAGCTGAAAATAAATAAATTTTCATTCATTTAAAACTTTTTTTATTTAAAAATTTATAAAATAATTCTTTTAAGATTGTTCTATTTTCCGTAATAAAAGTTATCAACTCTTCTGAAAATGTTTAATAAAAACTGCTCAGATTTTTAAATTACTTTTATACAAATTTTACAGCTGAGTTGATCGCCTGTAATACAGAAAGGGCACATTAATTTGTTCAGAGAAAATTTTCGTTTGTAAAAAAAGGAAAAATAATTTTCTCAAAAATCTTTCTCATAAATAATTAAAAAGTATATGAAAAATAGAATGAATATTCACTACCACACAAAGAAAATAAAACTCAAACCAAAATTCATAGAAATTAACTTAGTAATATAAAAAAAAATGGAAAGAAAGTTTTCTTTCTATAAACAAACGAATATAAATTTTATTTATAAAAAATAAAAATTAAAAACTGCATATTCAATTATTTATTTTTATGTGCAAAATAATTATATTAACTAAAAAGAATATCGTTCAATGAATTTATTGCAGGAAGATACATTTTCATTTAATAGTAAAGCAAATTAAGAATTTTTTGTTAGTAAGTTTTTATTAAAAACTTAAACAAAACCATAATAATTGTTAATTTTTGTTGCAGTAGAATATACAAACTCACTTTATTTTCATAGCAAATTGATATTAATTAACGCATTACAATTTAATATTTTTTTTAAGCTGGCAATGATTTGCTTAAAAATATTACTCTTAAATAAAATCAATGTATTTAGTCAAGTAGTAGAATAAAAGAATAAATTTGAAAAATTTTTAAAAAATGAAAAAAAAACAAATATAACATTAATCTTAATTTAAAAAAAACAAAAAAAAAAAACAGAATAATCCTAATTATCATTTTCCAAAAAAAAAAAAAATAAATAAATAAATAAGAAGTTCGAAATAATAATGTTATCCCTAATAAGAGTGTTTTTTAGGTAATGAAAAACAAATAAATTAAATTAGTTTTGGCTTAAGCACAAATCTATTTTTTTCTAAAATTTTGTTTAAGAAAAAAAAAATTATTTAACAAATGTATGCACGCGTTTTCCAAAGAAAACGGTTAATGAAAAACTGTAATATAATCATTAAATTCTCTGAATTCTCACTGGCGATAAGCACTAATTTGTTGTGTCATTTTTAATATGCCTTGTTTGCTGGGAAATAAATGAAATTTTTCACCAAATACCTATTTTGTACAAAACAGTTGAACAATGTTTGTCTTATAATTAAAGATACTTTTATTCCAAAATTTCTACTAGAAAAATGTTTGCATTAAAAAAAAAATTCCACAAATAAAAATTTACTCCAAAAAAATCTGAACAACCTTTTAAGCTTTCTTTACAAATTCTTTTGTAAAAACTTACATAAACAAGAGTTTTCGTAAATATCACATTTTTAAAAAAAATAATTCTTGCAAAAAAAAAAAACCGACTTCAAAACAAAATTCATCTGTCTGTCCATAAAGGATTAATAGTATGGCCACATAAATTAGATTACAATAACTATTGGGACACTCTTATATCTCCAAACTTTATATTTGTTCAACTGTTCAATAGTTTGGCAATATACATAAAATTAGAGCAACTGTAAGGTCACTCTTTAATTTTCCAAATTCAGATTATATACTTGCTGTTGTAAAACCCTTTATTTTATAATAAAAAATTTTTATACAAACAAAGTTGTGGACATTCAGTCTAAAATTCAGATGTTTGTATATAACGGGTCAACAAATACGGCCATATAGAACAAATTACATTAATTATGAGAACACCCTATAATTTCTAAATTAAAATTCTAAGCTTCTTCTTATAGCAGACTTAGCAAAACAGGTCCCTTGTAAATTTCAGCTTTCTATCTATAACGGTTCAAAAGTTCGGCCACATACACCAAATTGTATCAACTATTGGGACACTCATTTATTTGCAAATCCAAATTTTATACTTGCTGTTATAGAGAAGTTACTAATACAGGATCTTTGTAAATTTTAATCGTCTGTCTACAACGGTTTAAAAGTATGGCCATATACCAAATTAAATGAACTATTGGTACACCCTTTAATTAATAATTTTAAATATTATCAGCTGTTATTATAATGGCCACAGCAGTCGACATTGCGTCAAATTTACAAGCGCTTGTCTATGACGATACAAAAGATAGATATAAGTAAATCTACAGTAATTATGGGACACCCTTTTATTTCTAAATTCAAATTATAAACTCGTTAATATAGCGGACTTAGAAATACAGGTTCCTTCTAAGTTTCAGCGTTCTATCTATAACCGTTCAAAAGTACAGCCACACACTTGAAATTACATTAACTATTGGAACACCCTTTACTTCTAACTCCATATTTTATACTTGTTGTTATAGGGGACTTACCAATACAGGTTCGTTGTAAATTTCAAGCGTCTGTCTATAATTGTTAAAAAGTATGGTAATATACAACAAATTTAATGAACTATTGGCGCACCCTTTAATTTGTAATTTGTTTGTTGTTACTATAACGGCCATAGCAATCAAAATTCTTCCCAATTTGCAAGCGTTTGTCTATAACGATGCAAAAGATAGGCTCATATAAGTAAATTTACATCAACTATGGGGGCACCCTTTAATTTTTAGATTAATTTTTGTATATTTTTTTGTTTTTGGGCAGCTATAGTAATACGCCGTCATTTTAAATTTTACGGAAGTGCCCTTTACGTTTTATAATACACGTAAAAAATATCTATGTTGTATGGGAACACCCTTTAACTTTTAAGGTTATGCACAATCTATCATATTTCCAAAAATTTTTAAAATCGGTTCAGAAACGACTGAGTTCTGCAGGCGTAAACATAAAAAAGCAACATTCAGTCGAATTGTATAACCTCCTTCTTGTTTTGAAGTCGGTTAACAAAAAAAAAAAAAAATTCTTTTGTGCAATTGAAAGTTTGAAAAAAATAAATATTTATCGCTTTTGTTAAAGAAATCTCTTCAATATTACACTAACAAAAAAGGAAAATTTTTGGATAAAATTTGTTGCTATACTTTTCCTTGACACAAACACCAAAACTGGATATGTATGTACTAGTGTATCGCATAAACCTTTGTTGAACGTTTTTATTCTCTCTCTCTCTTTCTCTCTCTCTCTCTTTCTATCAACTTTCAGATAAAATTTTAATCAATCTTGTCATTGAATTAATTTTACAATTAAATGTGTAGTTGAAAAAATTAAAAATTAAATTACATTTCTACCGGATTACAAATAAAACCATTATTAACTGCAAAAACTTCTTCCTGTTAATTAAAATAATTTTATGTGTAACAAAATGTATATTAAGCTGAAATCAGAATGTACTCAAGAATAAAAGCGAACCTACTTAACAGTTCATATTCACTTCTCACTTCGCCTTCACTTTATCCTTCAGACAAACAGGCAATAAACTACAGGCAGTGGAATGTAGTGTATTGTATCATCGTTTAAAGCGAATGTTCTGATATCAGCTTTATAATGTTAAATAATATTCATGAACACTGTTTACTCTTTTTTCTCGCTGCAATATTTCTTCTTGTTACAATAAATAACTTCCATGGAAAAAGTAATTCCTGAACTTGCACTGGTCTTTCTTTTAAATAAGTAATTCTAGTTGGTCTTCTCAGTTAAAAATCTGATTTAAATAAAAGAGTATATGTGTTTTTGAATGTCTCACTGCCGAGGTTTGTCAGTGTAACGAACAAGCCTATAATAACTTCCACTACTACACAGCAATAACAACAGCTACAAACAATAACAACAACTGTTACAACATGCTTGAAATTCATCAAAATTACAAAGATTTTTCGACTACAACATTGATTGCTCAAGTTGCAGTCAAAATTAAAAGTAAAAAAAAAAACAGTAAAAATCAACTCTTCACTTCGTCTCTTTCATGTTGCATTCCAATTGAATTTTATATTGGAACAAAATTTTAAATAACAACAAAAAATACTCGTATTACCCTGTTAAGGAGCAACAAAAAACCATTTTACAACTACATGAAAATGTTTAAAACTTACAGGAAAATTTGATACTTATATGCATACACACATATACATATATACATACATACACTCACACTTAATCCGGCAAACGAGTAAATAAAACTTTTTGTTTTGTTTTTCTATTGAAATTTTCAACAATAATGATGGACTGACTGTGTTTTGTTGTGTTGTGTTGTGTTGTTAAAATGCTTGTTTGTTCACCGATAAATTGTAAAATGTTGATTTTGAATTTGTAAAGAGCTCAAGCTGGCCGCCTGTATGTGTCTTCATACTCATGCATATAAGACTGTGTGATTTTTAACATTGGCCTGATGATGCTGTCGAGTGTCGGTGTGATTTCATAAGAGTTTGTTATTTTACCTAAACTTTTATGCATAGATTTCGTTAAGCCTTCAAGGCATTCTTGCAGATTATATACATTTCTAAGTGTAAGCATTTGTGTATGTGTGTGTGTGTGTGTATGTGTGTGTTTATTTAAAAACTCACATGGACATCATTGTAGTCATTATTACTGTCAAATATCATAGTTTTTACTTATTTCTTCTACCCCACAATGAAATAAGTAAGAGTGCTACATTCGGCTATGCCGAATCTTATATACCCTTCACCATATACCCCTGATAACAACATGTACCACACTGCTAATTTCTCATTGTTTTATTTCTCTAACTTTTACTGGAGCATAGGCGCCAATAACAGCAGTTCTCCACCTGATCCCGTTTTGTGCAATGGACCTGAGTTCATTCCAAAATATACCCATTTGTTTCATTTCAGATTACGTTGAACGTCTCCATAAAAGCTTGAAGTTGCCTTGTTATGTCGTTTGTAACCTTCCAGATTGTACATCCATATAGGAGCACCGACTTAACATTTGCTTGTGGATCGGCTGATTTTATTACTTTGCCAGATTGGGGCTAGTATGGCAAAAGATGATCTGGCCTTGTTTATTCTAGCGACTTAATACCGTTCGGTTCTTTTATCTGCAGAGATCTCGCTCCCTAGAAAATAGAATTGGTCACTTGTTTCAAATGCCCATTAGGCAATGGAACTGTTTTTGTACCGATGCTTAGTGTTTTTGTTTTGGCTGCATTTATTTTTAACCCTGTGAATTGCAGCTTTTCCAGGAGTTTTAAAGTTGTTTGCTTAAGATCAATAAGCGTTCGTAAGAGTAAGCAAGTATTATCAGGTACTTGAGGTAACCTGGCTTACGCAGATTTTCAATTGAATAGACAAAAAGACATGGACCGATCTTCTTATTTTCCGATAGCAAAATTTATTGCATTAAATCCTGATCGATTAGCGGATTTAAATTTACTTTAGCTCACGTAATGCCCAGGAAAACATGATTTCAACACGAACTCGGAAGAAAAGACGGACTCGATTGTCTTCGCTATACATAAGACCTCGGGGGTTGAAAATGGATATTGTAGAAATTACAAACGGAGTGATAAACTTAAATAAAACATTTTCCACTTGTACTGAAGGGTATAAAAGCATGAAAAAATTAAGTTTGTTAGTTACTTCTTACCACTTTCGTATTAATTTTAAGAATAAACAAGAATATATTACTGCCAGAACAGTTATGCTAAAACGAGGTATGACTGAAAATGTTCTTTCTTAAATGGAAATGAAAAAAAATTCCACAAAAAAAATTTTCTTCTAAAAGGCCTTCATCGCTAATGAATCTAACAATGGAATAAAAACTCAGTTAATCTTTAAGGGCATTTACACTATGCAAGTTTTTGTAAAACTAACATGAAATTTTTGTTTGATTGTGTAGCCAGAGGGGTATAGCATGCCATCAGTTTAGAGGGGATGTTTGCATGGGTTCTATTTTATTTAAAATGAAGAATATCGCTACAACTTATAAAGAGAATTGCCAAAATATTGCATCAAAAAATGCCATAGTGTAAACATGGACTTTGACTTAAATAAATATAAAATTTTACAATGTTTTTTAAACAAATTTTCCTTCGCCCTCACATATTTCATAATTTTTTGCCTGTCTTAGAGCAAAATTTTTGAGTGATTGCTTGTGTTTATTTGTGCGAATTGTTTGTGTATTGGGAAATTTTTAAAAATTTCAATTATTGTCTGTAAAGTAGAAGAAGTAGGAGAAGAGTTAATACTTGTACTCTGCTGGGCAAAGCACATAAACCAAAACTATAAATACAACTACAACAATGAGTTGAAATTTGTTTTTCGTTTACTTATGCACAAGTCCAAATACAGATCGAAGTTATAAAGGATGTATTGAAATCATTTTAAAAAAAAGAGTTTTTATAGAAAACAGCAAGAATGGCGAAGGAAATATGTACAGTAGGAGTTTTATAAATGATTTCATATTGTTACGTTTTACCCTTTTAAGACAAACGTACGGATTCTTTTTGATTGCAATTACCACTGTGGCTAAATTCTGTCTTCGAACTTTATGGCTTTCTCTGGCTATACTTCTTAATCCTACCGGTCTTGTGAACCCTTGGTCTCGTATTTACTAAACATGCATTATCACCACGCTACACTACTGTGCTACTTTGGCGAGACATGTACTACTCGATGCCTTGTTTAGTAACCTTAACCATCCAAAGACATCTCCACTACTCCTTTTTATCCCAGCCAGTCATCTCCTTTAATCAGTAGCCACTACACACGTCTGCCATACACTGTTGTTATGCTGTTACACTTTCCTGCGCTAACCGCTATTGCTCTTACTTTTTATTATAAAGGGCTTCTTTGACAATTACCTGCTACTCTTATATTAAATTGGATGTCTCCACTAAATTGTCTGCCATGGCTTCACACACTAATTGCCTTTTGCCTTTCGGGAGGTTTTTACTGCTGTTTATTAATTTTAATTGAATTTCAACAATTATTATTTGTTCGTTGCTCGCATGTCTGAATGCGGTATTGAACTCGGACCCTCCGTTTTGCAGTACGAACCACTACCAACGCAGCCATTGTGGCTGCTCAGCTTTTGTTAGCTAATCGTGGTTTTTATTCCATACACACACATCATTGGTTGTTGAATTAACTTATTCACCACGCTCATACGAAAATAACTACAGGGGTTGCCAGATTTTATTATTCGTAACAATATGTTTGAAAAAATATTTTTTGTATTTTTGCTAGAACAATTTTTCTGTAACAGATAAATTTTTTGTCCAAAGAAAATAACTTTCTTTTTAAATAAACAAATCACACTTATCTTTTTCTGCCCACATTATATTCAAAAAAATCTTTACTCTGTGATTCACTGACTCTGATGCACTAACCTGTGGGTGGTTTTACCGCTGTGTGAATAAAATGAGCTTACCAGCAATCCGAGATAGATAGTGGATCTCAAAAAAAAAGGTCTTGGCATCATGGTCGATAGAACGATATTCTAACCTCTTGCTCAAGAGCTTAAGATTATCCAAACTAACAAAGCAGCATGGGCAGCATCTGTTGCAATATAGTAGCTCATAGGATGAAAACGTCGTCAATGTATTATGGATTTAAGCCACAGCCACCGCGTTGCTCTCTAAAAGGCGTGCGGGCTAGCGGCTTCCACGACACGAGATGTAAGCCACTTGTCAGACCTTGAATTAGGGCCTTTACAACTCCCAGCGATTGTGTCGCCCTATACCCCGAAAGCAATAGTATTAAAAAGGAAGGGTATCTAACACAACATACGTCCAGAGTGTTGTGAGAGAGCATACAACTAAGAATTAAGCTGTTCTATGTCATTTATTGAGATATCTTCTTTAAACGAAATAGTGAGCTTGCAGGAAGAAAGGTAAATAATAAACGTTAAAAATTTAGTGAGTCTCGCAGTATCCAATGGCGGTAACGTATTTAAGCCAATTAGTAGGAGTTATCAATGTTAAAGTTAGGATTTTGCCAGCAAATAATTCATTTGCGTTAAAAAATTAAAACGAAACTCAGATACAAATCAAACTATAAAGCATTCGGTCGTTAGAGTTTTGGTATATTTAAGATTAAAGTCTAACAAAGAGCTTTTATGGGGTCTAAAAAAATATAATTTTTATCTTTAGCAGACTAAGAGGGGGTTGACACACGAAGAGAAAGTTTAGTTAAATTACATAATCTTTAGTGAGGCACAAGCCTACATATAGAAGATTCAACATCTACGATTTTCATTGATATGTGACCAAAAGTACGTTTAGCGTAGGTATTCTTAAAAGGCCTTCTAACATTCTCTCTACACAATATCTAACGTTTGATAAAATATTCTAATATCTCTCGAGATATTTCTACTGAGATATATTCTGGTGGGATAAAACAGCTGTTAAGAACTATTGGGAACTGCTAAGACCTTGACATTTAAGATGAAGTGCTAAATAAAGAAATAAACAGAAGTATCTCTTCTTGCAATTCTTTGCTACTGCAAACACTTGTTCATATTTGCTTGCTCGCAACATTATAGATGCTGTTCCAGTATCATATTGACTGTTAAGTATGAATGTAAACACGCGCCTTGCGTTTGTTTTTTAATTTTTAATTCTTTTCCCAATCAGGATTTGAACCAAGGATCTTATAAATGAATGAAAATTGGCTTTTTGGTTCATTTTTAATTTGATTCCTTAACATTTTTAGAAAGAAAATAATTTTTCTATCTTGGTACACTTGTTTTGCTTCACATTATTTTTATTTATTGACTTTTTCATTTTTATCAAAAAAGTACATTTCAATAAAGTATAAATAAAAATATGTTATTTCAAAATTAAATTACAATTTAAAATTTTTATCTCAAACTAAAATATATTAAAACTGTAGGATTTCACCAATTTTTTACATGACACGAAACTTCTAGATTCTTAAAATCGGCTCAGTATTCGTATAAAATCAAAACTCTCTGTCTAAACTAGTGATTCTAAATTTCCAAGAAATAAAGAAGTTTTACATTCCTAACAATATTATCTCCTGGGCAGTACCAAAGTTATTGTTGTATTTGCAAGTCTACGTACAATTTTGTGCTGATCATAACAGCGATTATGGTCCACTGTTGCCTTACATAACATAATAAATGTCTTAAAAAAAATTTTCTATAGATTTTTTTTTGCTTAAATCTTAAATGTTGGTCTATTATAACTCTTTAATTGGTTATAAATGTGTGTGTGTGTGAGCTTAAATTGTATTTCTAAGTATGAGTGTGTGTGTGTATTAAAATTGTGTTTACTTTTAAAATACTTTTATGTTGTTCAATAAATATTTTCCTTTTTTTCTTTTAAAGACATTTTCAAAGAAAAATAGATCTGCTTGTGTTGTGTTTTTATATACAAAAAAAAATTTTTTGTTTCAAAGCATAAAATGATTAAACTGTCTACTTAAGGTGTAAAATTTGCTGCTTGCATATTAATATCTCTCCCTACCATTACATTATAAAATTAAAAAAAAAAAAACTCTTTGAACTTGTGTGAGTAAACAGCATCCTTTTTCATTGTTCCTGATATTGTTTGCTTTAATGCAAATTTTTAAATATTTTTTTATGTATTGGACATGTTTTAATTAATTTTATTCTTCTTTGAGGGTTTTAAATGTAAATATTTGACAATATGAAAACATAGATATGAATTTTAAGGCAAGATTAATAAAAGAAAAATGCAACAAAATTTTATGAAACGATAATGGCTTAGAATGGATTTACTGTATTTTAAAAATTTCTATTTTTTAATAATGTGAACAAAACTTTACATAATTCCCAACAAAATTAGTGTAATAAACTGGGAATTTTTTTATTTTTTTTTTCAAACATTACAACAAAATAGTTAAAATTTTGTTATTTTTTGTTTCTCAATTAAGGCTTTTTTCCCCTAAAAATTATTCGGAAGTCAATTTATTAAAATTGCCTTTTTAACTTTTTAAACTGTGCTGTTTTAGAATTATGGTAAAAGTTTTATTGGACAAAGGCTATCACAAAAAGTACGGTTCATAAAAAAACTTTTTTTTAAACTTAGTGTGTTTTCGTCAAAAATCTTCTCTAAAAAATGTATCTAAAAAAATTATTTAAAAAATAATCGAAAACAATATGTTAAAAAATTACTTAAAAAGCGTTTTAAAAAAAGTACTGAAAAAATCACTTTAAAAAAGTACTTTTAGGACAGACTTTGAAAAACTACTTTATAACAGCACTTTAAAAAAGTACTTTAGGAAAGCACTTTAAAAAAGTACTTTAGAAAAGCACTTAAAAAAAGTACTGAAAAAAGCACTTTAAAAAAGTACTGAAAAAAGCACTTTAAAAAAGTACTTTAGGAAAGCTTTTTAAAAAATTACTTTAGGAAAGCACTTTTAAAAAGTACTTTAGGAAAGCACTTTAAAAAAGTACTTTAGGAAAGCAATTAAAAAAAGTACTTTAAGAAAGCACTTTAAAAAAGTACTTTAGGAAGGCACTTTAAAAAGGTACTTTAGGAACACTTTAAAAAGTACTTTAGGAAAGCACTTTAAAAAAGAACTTTAGCAAAGCACTTTAAAAAAGTATCTTAGAAAAGCACTTTAAAAAAGTACTTTAAAAAGCATTTTAAAAAAGTATATTACGAAACCACTTTAAAAAAAATACTTTAGGAAAACACTTTAAAAAATTACTTTAGGAAAACAGGTTAAAAAAGCACTTAAAAAAAGTACTGAAAAAAGCACTTAAAAAAGTACTGAAAAAAGCACTTTAAAAAAGTACTTTAAGAAAGCACTTTAAAAAATTACCTTAGAAAACCATTTTGAAAAAGTACTTTAAAAAAATACTTTAGAAAGTACTTAAAAAAGGTACCTTAAAAGAGTACTTTAAAAAAAGTACTTTAAAAGAGTACTTAAAAAATACTTTAAAAAAGCATTTTAAGACAGAGTGCTATAAGAAATTTTTTTGAAAAAAAAGTACTTTAAAATGTAAATTTTATTTTTTAAAGTCAAAAATTACAAATTATTTGCTGCATTAACCAAATTGAACTATATATGCCAATTAACAATAATTCAAAGCATTACAATATTTTACTTTAAATGTTTGCATATGACGGTTAAAGAGACTAGGACATCTTCATCTTTTTTAATAAAAAAATAAGATCAAACGAAGCCACCAGTGAGTAAACCACACTAAGCAGTGCATTTTTCTGGATCCAAAGGAACCGGCATGGTCTGTTACGGATTGGTTTTACTTCATATGAAGAAATATTGTTTACTTACAAACCCTTTGTAAAGAATTAGCCTTATTGCCGAACAAAATGGAGCGTCTATAAGTTGCGCAAGTCGATGACTGATCCGGTATGTAAGTCTTGATATTCTGATAGTGTTGTTCGAGTTTCAATAAATGATTTTTCTACATACTCATATATTGATTATAATCGTAAAAAAAACTTGTCTTCCTATAACTTTTCAAGCTATAGTGGAAAGTACTTTTGTAAATCAGACATTTTTGCTGAAAACCAAAAATTTTCTTTGGCTTTTAAAGACAGTTTTAAGAATTATTAATTCTGTGAAATCAAAGATAATTATTTTCAGTTTTATTAATTGTGAATTTCAATAACATGATTCTTTTGATTTCTATTCCAAGATTTTATTATTCTATGAATCTATGTTTGGTTTCTAATACTTGCGCTAATATTTGTTAAATTCTTTTGTGTCAACGAAAGCATAAATGCCGCAAACAAAAGTATTCAAACACACACACACAAGCTGGTAGGTAAAGTAAAAACAAATCTTAGATTCAAGTTACAAAGAGTAACAAAATACCATGTCTAATGAGTATTTTCCACATTTTAATTAAGCCAATGATTAATTAGAAATTTCAAATATGTTTCATATCACTGCAAAAGCATAAAGACACATAAGCACAAACATAATTTTCATTGGAACTAATTCTCTATATAAGACACACACACATACATAAATTTATGCAAGTAACATGACATTGACATCTTTTGTTTTATTGTAGGATTCAAATTTCTTTTTCCATAATTTTCACAAAAATTGTGTTGTGATTTAAGGGAGGAGAATAGAGAGGTGGGCACACCAAACAAAAAATACTATTGATATTAGTTTTCAAATTATAGCATAGATTTTTAAAGAAAACGGAAATTAAATAATGAAGATATTTACAGCAAAAAGAAGAAATACAAAACTTTAAGACACACACACGTACAAAATTTTAAAAAGGAAATTTGAGACTTTAATGAATGACACATGAATGGCACTGGAATAAAAAGCACATGATTTAGCTTTTCATTAGTGAAAAGAAAACACTATTGAAAAGTTATTAGAAAGTTTTATCAAACATAATTACATGCGTTAATTTGGTATTAACAGAAATTATTACTCATGGAAACCAAGGCAGCAGCACACCCTCTTATTAAATAAAAAAAAAAAATATTTAAAATTTCATAAAATAATAAATATTAAAAAATAATATTTTTGCTACTTTACGACTACAGGGTGTTTATTTTTTCAGCAAAATTTCTCTAATGGCTTTACACATATTGAAAACTCAAGCAGAGCTTTGCTCACTTATACTAAAAGTATTTAAGATAACTTGTGTGGCTCTATTATTCATTCTCCAAAGCGAATATAATTTTGAAATGCTAAGAGTTTGTAAATTATGTTCGGTTTACGGTGCCACAATTTTTTTTAAAGAAGCAGCACTCAGGCGACCAGCCCAAGTCATGCAATGCATTGTGGTAATATTAGTAAACTGGCCTTTGAAAGGCGCTTGGAACAAGCAGCGTTTATGTATATTCGATTTGAGTCTTTGCAGGAAGCTTATTTCGCTTAAGAACTGTTTGGCTTACAAACAAATTTTCTCTGTATTGTGTAGTGCGATTTACCTGCCAATTGACCACAAAGGGGTGATGAATTGAAACTATATGTTTGAGGAACAAGTTCCCTCAATTCATTAGACCATATAACGTTGCAGAAATGATAAGAATCGATGCTTCAGTGAATTAATAGAGCTGCATACCCTTGTGTCACCGATGATCTTTCTTGCGCTCTCTTGCTCGGGGTCAAGTTATTACCAAACAGCATTTAAAGCACCTGCCCATACATGAGTCGTATAAAGAGCAACAGATCTTTCACGGAAAGTAAACAATAGTAGCGAGAATTTTTTACAACCTCCACATCTGCAGAAGCCACCGGGGGTGGATAAAAACAAATATTCATAGAGTCCCTCTTGATTCCCTCGAAATTTTACTCTCCAAAGAAAATTAAAGGATGTCCCAATAGTGACGTTTATTCCACGTTCGTGTTCTTAAACCGCAATATAAAGACCTTAATAACAATAAGCAAAACATTTAATAAGTCACCCGCTATACACTCAAGCACATTGAAGTATTAATGTATTTAAAATGGCACTTCCACGATTCTCCCGTCACCCACCCTCAACCAAAGAAAATTCGTTATAAACAAAAATATGATTTTATATGCAACATAAAATTATTCTGAAATATAAAGTAACTAAGGCAACGAACTTTTTCTTTTATGTTCGCTTATAAAAACAACAACAACAAAAAAAGAGGAAGAAGCAAGATTAACTACACAGATAGCGAGGTATGTAGTAGATGCGTTATAAAAACAGAATACAACAAAGTTTTATAGGAATTGCTATTAAAATCTGTATATAAAAACTTATCAAAAGCTACGGCTTAAAAGTTTTATATTCAGTCAACCATTAAAAACGTATTTTACTATTTTACAACTCTCATCTCCATAACATCATCGAATAATGACAAAACAAAACTTTAAATGACAGGAGAAGGAATCCTAAAGTCAGTAAATTTGATACTTAATGAGGAGTTTAATAATTTATATTTGATTAAAACAAGAAAACAACATTTGAAGGATCTATGAGGATACTTGGCATTATAGTAAATAATCGTTACAGATGGTCTGATCATATAGATTTTCTCTCCTGCTCGCTAATGCAACGTTTAAATATCATAAAATGCTTGGCTAGCTCACGATTTAACTGTAACTCCATATCTCTCATTCTTATCATAAAAGCGCTAATTCTCTCTAAGATAAACTATGGCTTACCGATCTTTGGTTTCGCTCCCAGGTCTCAGCTAAGAAAACTTAACTCTATAATAAACTCAGCCATTAGAACTTCTTTAGGCGCATTTCGTTCTACGCCCATTTCAAATATGCTTTTTGAAACAAATATTAGAACCTTATACAGTCAGAGGGAAATATCTACAACAAAACTGTTCCGAACGTTTTTGTTCAACACTAATACACCCCTATCGCAAATAGTGAAAAAATTGAAAAATTCTAAAAAAATACCAAAGTTACCATCAGTCATATACAGATGTATACAGAATTGTAATAAACTGGACATTCCTATAAAAACAGACACGCATAAATTGAATCAATTTCCTCCCTGGGCTTTAGATTCTTCATCTATCAATACTGAATTACATGCTTGGTATAAACCTAATACGAATCCTTCCCAATTCAAATCCATGTTTGAAATGCTTAGACACCAACTAAGTGAATATAACTTCATTTTTACTGACGGCTCTAAAACTGATATTTCAACAACGTACAGCATCACAACAGAACACAACATAATAAAAATTTCTAATCTTCCTACACACAGCTCTATTTACGCTGCAGAGCTTATAGCCATTTATGAGGCAATAGTATACGTAATAGGAAAAGCTGGTAAATTTGCGATTTGCTCTGATTCCCTCGCTTCGCTAACATCTATTCAAAAAATAACGAACAACGGGCACTATGTTTCAAATATTAGGAATGCACTTTGTCAAAGGTTTCCAGACATAATATTGATCTGGGTACCTGGGCATTGTGGAATAAGGGGAAACGAGTTTGCAGATCTTTCAGCTAGGAATGCTGCAAAGCACCCATTACAAACCACACAGAACTTCCTTCGTAGAGATTTATATTCACTGGTTGAGTATGATTACTTTCAAAATGACAAAAGAAATTTATTTGACTCTACTTCTTCGTGGTACAGAACTACCAATATTGAACACAAAACAATTTATGACTTCTTGAAAAATGAGGTTATATCAACTAATAGACTTGACAGCATTAAAATAGAAAGACTACGCCTGGGTCACTCCAGATTAACCCATGAGGCTTTATTGAACCCTACTTGCACACATTTTTGCAACTGTGTTATTACATATCCCACAACACCTACCCACTTCCTTTGTGATTGCCCTAAAATCCTTAACGCTAGAAAGAGAATTTTTAATAACTCTGATCCTCTTTTGACACTAATCTACCCTACTATTGGCAATATTACGCTATTAATAAAATTCTTAAAAATATCAAATCTGTATAATTTTATTTAAGTTAGATCTATTTGTTCACAATAATATGTTACCAATTTTTTAATTTTTAATGTCTGCTGAGCTGAAGGCCTATGACGCTATTGCTCTTTCCTAATTTTATTTTATAATTTTTAATTATAAGGTAAATATACATATAAACATTTGAAGGAGACAAGAAGAATTTTTTTTTTAATTAATCTTTCTAAAAATTTATTAAGGGAGGGATGAGCAAATTCTAACAGATATTATAAGTTATTTGCAAAGTTTTTAATCGATTAACTCTTGTTTTTATATTCTAAAGATTGTTTTTCTGTTAAATTAAACTTTTTGAAAATATTATTTTCTTCTGATGTGTTGCTTTAATGTTAAATTTCAAACTTTTGATACACTTTTGATTCTAGTATTAAAATTTTATTTATGAAAATCACTTTTCGGGCAAAATTAGCTTTTTTTCTGGTATACTAGGTAAATGCAATTCGAAGAAATATTATTCGAGTAAACATTATTCGAACAAATGTTATTCGAATAAACATTAATCGAACAAATGCTATTTGAATAAACATTATTCGAACAAAAGTAATTCGAATTAACATTATTCGAACAAATGTTATTCAAATAAAAATTATTCGAACAAATGTTATTCGATTAAAAATTATTCGAATAAATGCTATGCGAATAAAACTTATTCGAAAAAGTGTTATCCAAAAAAACATTATTCGAATAAATGTTATTCGATTAAACATTATTCGAACAAGATTACCTATTATTCGAATAAATAATGCTCGAAAAAAATTTTAAATTCTTAATTTTTTTATTGTAATAATGTATCATTTTTTTCCGAATAAATAATTTTCGATTAATAAAAATTCGAATAATTAATATTCGAATAAAAAATATTCGAATAAATTTTTTATATTCTTGTTTTTTTAACGCAAGAATATATACTAATTCCTTGTTGAATAAAAACTTCGATTTTCCATAATTTTGAAACTTACGGTCTAGTTTAACAAAATTATACATAATATGTATGTATATTATGTAAATGTTACAAAATATAAATTTATATTTTAAATTTATATATTATTATAATTATTAACACAAGCAATTTTATTAAAACACACTCTACTGGGAATTAATTTTCCATTAAACAATAATTAACTCTTCGATCAGGTTCCTCAATCTATGTATATAAAAATGGTGTAAAAATATATAGTCTATCTATATATATAAAAATGAATGTCTGCCCGTTTGTTTGTGCTTTATAGGAGGCCAAACCCTTGGACCGATCTTCCTGAAATTTTCACAGTATTTTACTGTGACTCTGGAAGGAATAACAGGCTATATGAAGTTTTAATTGGACAAAGGGGCGTGGCACCGCTCATATAACCTAAAAATTTAAATCGCCATATTTTGGCCATTTTTTGACCTACGTCGACGATATTTGGTACATATGGTATTGGCATACTTAGGAATACGTACCAGGAGAAAAGTGGGTGGGACCCCGCCCCTTTTTAGAAAAATTAAAAATCGTAATATAATCTTAACTACTGGACCAATCGTCATTAAATTTTCGCAATAGGATATTCTTGACTATATAAAGTTGGGAGTGGACAAAGGGGCGTGGCCTCGCGGGTAGCGAAGCACACCGGGTTCAGCTATAATTTATAAAATGAGAACGACTAGGGCGATTTCTGTAAAAAAAAATTTCAGTTATTTGTATTTTCGAAGAGAGGGTCTTTACGGAAGCAAATTTTGGAAAATCCCTCCGGAAAAGTCGGAAAAATCGAAAATCGAATTTTTGTATGAAATTTTGCATGAAGTTATTCCTTAATGGCTTTCCAAATCAGAAAATAGAAAGTTCTTAGTGTAAATTGCGGAAAACGCGGAAAATTGGAAAAATCGAAAATTGATTTTTTGTATGAAATTTTGTGCATCAAATCGCTCTATACTGATTCCATCAAATAAATCACATTGAAAATTTATATACTTGTATTGTATTATTACTCTAAAGTTTGTCTGAAGGTTTAAAATTGGGGCGAGGCGAAGTTCGCCGGGTCCGCTAGTATAATAAGTATAGTTTTCGAATAATAAATTTCTTTTTCAATTTGTTTTGTATTTAGGTTCGTTTCATATTGTTTCGTCTTTCATCTTTCACAGCCAGTTTTTAATATCTTCTATTTCTAATTCTGTTACTTTGGCTACATGTGGCCTTGCAGTCTCTTAATATGCGGTTTTGAAATTTTACGTAGCCAACCATGCCTTAAACCAACGCATCCATCCGTACAATAAAACAATACGACTCAGGTGAGACTCAAACTTATAATCCTTACGTTTTTACTTATATAGAGCGCTGACCTAAGGCTTGTTTGTGCTGCTCCATATACAATGCTCTCTACCTGATCAAATTTTATATGTGAATATTTCGGAGTATAGTAATTGAAGAAGTTAGACCTGCATCTGCGTTTATACTTTATTAAAATTTAGATTCCAAAATTTGACGAAGACAAACGAAAATATTAATGCTTTTAACTTAATTTTTTATGTCTTTATTTTAATGTCTTTTTATTATTATTAAAGGTAGCAACCAAGTCATTTTCAAAGGCCGGGACACAAATATTTCCTCCGTTACTCGACGATATTTTGACTTTACGGTTAATACTACGAGTAATTAAACACGACACAGTATTCTACGGACGTTGCGGAAATTTTCATCAGACATGTGTAACTTTTAAGGAGATCTCTAAAGAGTATACCCTTTATATTTTAGTTATTAATTTTTCGTATTTAATTTTATAGCGTACATAACAATAATACAACTGCTGCCTATCGCGGTTAAAAACAGAGCCACGTACGTGAAAGTTACGTTTTATTAGGATACCCTTTTATTTTTAGTACTTTTCTTTAAAGCAAAATATGTATTGTACAAGTTTAATGGATCTGCATTTCACAATTTACTTTCGTCCCACCCTTTAATTTTTTTTGTTGTACTTTGTTTTTTGTTTAACTTCTGTAAAAATTTCAAAGATATATTTATTGCGTTTCCATAGATAGTGTGCTGCGCGAGACAGACAGACATCGTAGCGAAAACAATAGGGCAATATTCTCCCCGTTTCAATACGGAACGCCAGAAATAAACTTCGTTTTTACAAATTTTAGTTTTGCTTTATGCATTATTCAAATTTATCTAAATAAATACTTTTAACATCAGAAAATCTATCAACTAAAACGGTGACGAAAAAAATCATTAACTGAAAAAAATTGTTAAAAAATTTTATCCAAAAATTTTATTTCAAATATTTATTAAAATTAATAAATTATATCAAAACTGTGATAAAAATAAATTTTTAAGCAATTTTTAAAAAATAAATTTCAAGTCAGGTTCAGTTTGATTTTCTAGTTTTTTTTTTTTTGCTTAATAAGAAAATGATAAAATTAATGAAAATTAAAAATCATGATTTTTTTTTGCAGAAAAAATATGAATTAAAAAATTAAAATAAACTCGTCCTAAAATTAAAAGATTGTATATAGGGCTTTTTAAATAAAAATTCAAATTAACAAAAAACTATTAATAAGATTATTTTCAAAAATAGGTAACATTCCTAATCCTTTCTATATTTCTAAACATACTTGGTTTACCTTTAAAATGTTATACAGGGAATGTGTGCATAGAGCTAGCAACTATGAAAAATAGAATTGATAAAACTATAATAGCAACAACAAAATTTTCAGATGAAATAAAGAAGAACATTGACATCAACAAGAGCAGCAGCTGCAATTTAGGAAAAGTTTTCGGTTGATAAAATAATACTCAAAATACTAACTTGCAGTTAACATACGTAACGTATGTATGTTGATTTCAAATATTACATAGAATATACGAAAATCAACATGTTTTGTTTTTATTTTGTTTGTTATTAAACAAAAAAAAAATTATTAACACAATCTGAAGAAATACAACAAGTACATTTTGAAATATTTTACATGTTGCTAGTTTTGTACGATGTAAATCTAAAATGTCATTTAAATAGTTTTTCAGAGTTTTTTTTATTGTTATTTTTATGAAATTATTCGTTGAATTGTTTGATGTTATAACAATTAAATTAAAATTATTTTTTTAAGAAAGTAGCGCTTCAGGCAACACTACTTATTTAGTTATTTTTATAGCCGTGCTATTTATTTTAAGAAAGGGATAGATGAATGATAAGATGAGGTGAAAGGAGAAAGGAGAAAGATGGAGGATATAATGCTTCCGTTTTAATTCAAATCTATCCTTTATATGTTGTGAAGAAGTAACTATGAAAGAGGCTGCGTAAAGGAATGTAAATGCTGAATATGTATTAATATCGATAAAAAAAATATTTTTATTTTTGATTGCCGCAGGGGTTGAACCCTGGCCAACCAGATATGTAGTCTACGTTCTTACTACGATGACTTGGTTTAAGTTCATTTTTGATTATTAAAAAAAATGATTTTCACATGCATGCAGATGTAATTTTAATTTATTTCATAACGTGTGAGAGAATGTCGGCAGAATTCTCAATCCGAAGCACGGTTAAAATTTTGTAATAATATTTTCATTAAAATGTTTTTTTTTGCATACATTTGTAAATTATTTTTATTTCTAAAAATTTTTAGAAATTAAAAATGAACCAATAAGCCGAAAATAAGTCAATTTTCATTAATTTATAAGATCGATGGTTTAAATCCTGATTGGGAAAAAAATTAAAAATTAAAACAAACGCTAGGCACCGCGTATTTACATTTAATACTTAACTCATAACATTACACATCTGTAATGTTGTGAGCAAATAAGTATGAATAATTAAAAATAAAAAGTTTCATTTCGTGACTATCCAAAGGCTAGTACAAAAGCAACAACAAATGTACAAGACGAGCTACAAAGAGAACGACAAAGAAATGCTTTAAGTTGTATATGAACTTCGTCTCACTAAATTAACATTAAGATTAGTTAGTTAAATATATGATGTTTACGACGTACATAACATAAGGTAGATAGATGCGAAGAATGCTAACGAAGGATGTGGCGGTCCAGAAAATGCTGCATTTTATTCTGCCTTACGCCTTATTTTTCTTGTTTTCATTAAAAAAACGTCCGCATATATTTGTAAATATTTTTTTTTTTCTAAAAATGTTTAGAAATTAAATTAAAAATGAACCAATAAGCTGAAAATAAGTAAATTTTCATATTCATTGCTCATGCATAAAAATAATCCAATTCATTTCACCAAATAATTGTACTTCTTTATTTAAAATATTTTCTATTAATACTCTAATTGTGCTTGATAATTTTTTTTTTTTGTTAAAATATTTTATTTCAAATCGCTGACAATTTTTTTTATCGGGAAATTTTTAATTGAAACACAATTCACAAACTTCATTATTTATAGAAAAATTATTGGTTTGGTGCCGTTTACATCCTTTTGATATGTATCGCACCCTGACCAATAATGTTTTGTTTAAAAATATGCATAACATTAAATTGGGAGAGTTGGTTACAACGGACGTGTCATACGGTGACCACAAACATCCTCTTAATGAGACAAGGATTTGGCGATAACAATTTCGAGAAATATACCTGCAATCAGCATTCATTTGACTTTACATCTGCCGAATTTTTCCTGTAGCGACACGTGAAGTCAATTCTTTATTCTGATAAACCTAAGAAAATTGTTGCCTTGCCGTGGCATACTTGATCCTACAAAAAAATATATACGTCAATCGATCAGATATAGTGTTGAGAGATCTGCTATTGGAAACCAGCGTGATCGGTCCATGTCCTTCGACGCAGTAGGCAAAACACCATGCCTACCTCTAATATTTTCATGTCATATAAAACAAAAATATAACACCTTTAAAAAAAATTAATTTATGGGGCATTAGAGAATTAAAAAATTTGAAAAAATAATCAAGTAAAAAAATTGGCGCTCGCCCATATTTTCCGAGTAACGGGGCTCTGAAAATTTTAAATTTGTTAAAATATCAATTTGGGTATCATTTTGAAGCTTTTGAAGAGATCTTTAAGTAAATAAAAAAAATTTTTTTTAAAATGCTTAACTCAATATAGCCAATATCGTTTTTATGTAAAATTAAACGTATGAAGTACCAATATTTTTTTATTTTAATTCTATATCAACACAATATTCGACTTTTTGATTGGAGTTACTTCACTAAACTAGATTTACGTCGATGGTCAATGGTATATAAGATTCGGCATAGCTGAATATGGCACTCTTACTTGTTTTTGATATATATTCAAAGATCTTTCAATAAGTTGCTCAAAATTGGGTGACCAGTGAACTAACGAAGAAGTGGCCTTTCCTTTCCATTTCAGCTTTAAAATAAAATAAGAAAAAATCTTTTAAAGCTTCTTATGATATAAAATAATGAAGACGTATTACTCTATCTCACCCCAAGCAAAGTAAAATGATTACAAAATTTTCACAGCACTTGACATGAAACTTATGTTTCTCTAAATTTTCATCTCATTTAGGGATACTTCAATGGGGCTTTTCCCTTTGCAAATTTAAATTTATAAAATAATCGTAATGATCTTAGTTTATTATACTAGAAAATAATTCCTATTACGGTAAAGTATAAATCGGAATATATTCATTTTAGAGATATGGGTAATTATTATGAATCGAAAAAACAAAATTGGGCATTGTGTAGATCCATTAATTTGTGTATAGCGTCCTCTCTTTTGTAAAACGTAGACAAAGAATATTTTCTGTAAACAAAGTACATTTTTGTATTGAAAGTAAATTAAAGTAGAAAATGTGAAAGCTTTATTAAAAATAAAATTAGCAGCTAATAAATGTGATGTGTGACAATTCAGATTCATGTAAAACAAGATTTTTTAAGACAGTATGCTCATTTAATAAAATTTTGTAAAATATTTAATTAAACAGGATCATCATTTAAATGTGATGAAAAATAATAAACTATTTTTAGGGAAAAAATATATTTTAAAATTGGAAATAGCTCTTTTTTAAATAACTTTAATGCCAAACTCAAAATTTGTACTCGAATACATCTCTTTATTCCGCATTTAAAATTTTGTTAAAATCGATTCACCGATTATTTCAATAATCTCTTACAATTTTAAATGCGCGGTAGAAAATATTTTTTTTGTACGGCTAAGTGCGCAATCTTGTTTTATTGATTAATGGATAATTATTATAATAGTCTTTCGCCTTCAAACCTGTTTTTATTCTTCGTCAACAGAAGGAATAAGTAAAAGTTCTTTAAGTAAATTTAACTCAATTACATAACTTGAAACTAAATTAATGAAACATGTTCTATGAACAAATTGTAGTCTCGAAAAAACAGCGAAACAAACTTAGTCATTCTAATTCCTGATGCAAAAGAAGGGATATCCCTTAGACATGTCAATAATTACACACCTGCCACCTGGCTTTTGATTAGTATTTTTAACATCTTTATATACTCTCTTTTTTAAAAGATCAATTTTGAGAGACAGTATGTAGAACAGCTTTGGAGAATTAATAATTTTTGAACCAACAGTTATTTCATAAATTATTTTTTTAATTTTTTAAGAACTTAAGGTTTACCTTTTTGCCAGCTCACCATCGCTATAAAATTTAATACATCTTTAGTGCTGATAATAAAAGTGACTTCTGCTATTTTGTTTTATTTTTGCCAATTTACATTTGCTACATAATTAATGTATAAAATATAATTACCTTGAGAGCTTTATATGCTTGAATCTGTGTTTATATATTTATTTGAAAAAAATAACAACATTATTTTGCTTTTATATCGCGCCTTTATGGTCTCAATGTTACAGCTAATATTTTTAACATGCTCATGCTCCCGCACACAGTATTTACAACGCTTGCTATCTCACTCTCACCACATTTTATTTTCCCTGCATAACTGTTTAATACCGTCCTTATTAAAACAGTTATTATTGTCTTCATTTATATTGTTTTAGTTATTCTAACGGTTTTTCAACTGCACCCCAATGTATTTTTTATATTTATTTTGTATTTGTTGTTTTATTATAGTTTTCTTACATTGAAATAATAAAATGAAAGTAAACACAGAAAAAAACATCGACAATAAAACTTAGAAAGGAAGGAAGGAAAAAAATCCTTGAGGATGAGTAAATAAGTATATTCGATATTCATATTGTATATGTAGGAATGTGTGTATATATGCATGTATGCACACATAAGTGCATTTGTTTACGTAAACAAAATGTCATTTTGATGGATTAGTTTTTGTTGGCATTTGATAAATTTGAGTATGTGTCTCTCGTTTTTAAAGTTGATTATATTTATTTAGAAAGGTATAGATGCAAATATACAGCAGTGACAAAAACATGTTAAACTTAGGGCAGCATAAATAAAATATCTTTGTAAAATATCTATAGTTTTTTATTTAATTTCAGTCCTTGATTTTGTTAAAATAAAAAAAGCGGAAAATATTGACTTCAAACTGAAAGTTGAAAAAATTCATTAGAGGTTCTAGTGGGCGTGGTAACTAGTGGCTGTTTTTTAAGCCCGATAGAAGTTACGAAAGGCCTTACTATCAAAAGAACTATTATATTGCGCCTGCGTATTAAAATTTATAATTAAAATGCTGCGTCAAATCATAATGAAGAGATTGATGCTTGAACAGTGTTACCAGGTTATCGTGAAAATCAGTCATCATTTAATAATTCAATTACATTCCAAAGATTTTAATACACAAAACTGTCATCTGTAAAGTGAAGCCAATTCAAAACAGGGCCCACAGATTCTACAATATTTGGATAAGTGCACCCTTTGGAACGTTAGATACACCGGCGGCCGCAGTCAGCGCAGACTTTAGAAATAAATATGTTACGATTGACAGCGTTAAGGCAACATGACCAATGTTTTTTTTTTTTTTTTTTTTTGGAAAACAGGGATGATATTAATTCGGACAAGATGTGGTTTGAGCAACGTGGCCCTACATTCTCAACTGTTGATTTAGCGAAACTTAAATTTTGCGAGTTGACCTGTCAGTTAGCTTTTCTTAGCCTAAATTAAGCTGATAGACCCACAACAAATGACGTTTTGAAGCCAATAATTCTCTTGTTATTCGTGACTTGGGGCCAGCATTGTTCAAAAAAGAAATCGCGATTGGCTTTGTCAAGAACAGCAGCGGCGGTCATACGCCTCAAAATTACTTTCAGATATTAATATCATTAGTCTGCTTTATTCGCTTTTTTTAAGAAACCATTGAGTAACATAAAAAAAAATTCCATTGCTCGAACTCTGCTTTCTGCAGCTAACATTTTGACCACCACTGTATACGTGAAACCTGCTGAGCAACAATGAAAAAGTAATTTTAATTTAATCAACAGTTATTGCTGTTGTTGCTAAAACTACTACTAAAGAATTTTAAATTAAATTAGTTTTTCGTTTAGAATATTAAAAAAAAAATACAGAAAATCAACTAAAAAGGATTCTAATGTTGCAATAAATATTGTGTTGCAAAATACTGTTTTATACACTTTTATGTTTTTTTTTTAGAAAATTAACTTATTTCAAGCAATTAGAAACTTTTAAATAGAAACACTATAAAAAGCCAATTAAATTAAAATGCAAGTTTGTTTTTATTTAACGCATAAAAATATGGATTTGGTGCAGGGAGAATAAATTAAATTTTTTACGAATAAATTATAAGAGCTTTCTGAACGTGAAGTAAAAATTCGAATGATACGATTTTTTTTAGGAATTAAATTAATTTTAACTATTGTATGTTGATTTTTATTGCATCATAAAATAAAAACAACAGTGTTCTATACAATACATTGTTGCAAAGAGCTTCACGAATTCCATTAACTCAAGAACGCTTACAGAATTGTGGAACAGAACTGTAGTTAAGCATAATTAGGAAGAGAAAAATTCAAGGATTTTTAAACACACCATGAACGAGAACGATTCTTATTATCGTAACGAAAAAGTTTAAAACTGGGAGATGGCTCTTACTTATCGTTTAATTTACCTGTCGTACGAATAATAATTCAACTGAGACAAAACAAAATAAATCAATTAATGTGTCACTATATCGAAGGAAGGATTTAGTTATGAGTAGGGAAATAGCACTCTGGATGAATTTGTTATTTCTAGATAACAATCTAGCTGACATTGTTCTTTAATTTGTAGATTGACTTATGAGTTGTGGATTTTGTGAATAATTACCCTGGTTGTTAGTTAGTTGCTAGTTATCTCCTCCATTAAAGTAATTTGAGTGTGATACAAGGGAATTTTTCTGGGTTGGACTAAATGTTTGCGATGTGTGAATGACCGTATTATTCTGTCATATAAGATGTGACGAAATTAAGATAATTACGTTCGATATCTTTAACTAAATGTATAATTTATTATTCGGCTAAAGTTCGTATATATTTTACTTTCTGAATCTGTTAATAAGAAAAAAAATTTTTTGCAATTTTTTTCAAAGAAAACTTCAGAATACGAGGCATAATTTTCTGGATTGCTGTAAGTAATTTAGCAAAAAAGAAAGCGAGTAATGATTCATCTATATATATAAAAAAGGGGTTATTTCTGTACATGAAGTTTTTTTTTTTTTTAATTTTTATGTTGGTGTAGATCGTAGTCGACAAAGAATACAAAACACATATTTTTGGAATTTCTTTCTGTCTGTCTGTGTTCACATCACGTAAAACCTGCTGGATGGATTTGAAGAAAATTTTGTGAGGAGGTCCATTAGAACGTTGATTCCAGAACAATTTTTTCTTCCTAAAAATACTTTATTTCGGAGAGAAAATAAAGATACAAGTGTAAAAGCACCTAATTATATTATTATTATTTTTTATGGAAAATTTTAAACACTGTCTACAGAACTCTGGAATAAATATTGTTACGTTTTTTTCCTTTTAGAACAAACGTACGGATTCTTTTGATTGCAAATACTACTGTAGCTAAATTCTGTACTCTCACTTTATGGCTTCCTTTGGCTATACTGCTCGATTCTACCGGTCTTTTAATCCCTTGGTCTCGTATTTACTAAACATGCGTTATTACTACAAACGCAGCCATCCACGCTATACTTCTGTGGTACTCCATCCAGACATGAACTACTCGATGCCTTGTTTAGTAACCTTAACTATCCACAGACATCTCCACTACTCCTTTTCTCCAAGCCAGTCATACCTTTTAATCCAGTAGCCACAACACACGTCTGCCATATACTATTGTTATGCTGCACTTCCCTGCGCCAACCGCTACCGTTCTTAATTTTTTTTTATTATGAAGGGCTTCTTGACAATTATCTGTTACTCTTATATTAAATTGGACGTCTCCACTAAATTATCTGCCAAGGCTTTACACAATAATTGTCTTTTGCCTCTCGGAAGGTTTGTACTGCTGCTTCTTAATTTTTAATTGCTTATAACAATTATTATTTTTCGTTTCACGCATGTCCGAATGCAGTATCGAACCCACTATCTTCTGTTTTGCAGCACGCACCCCTACCAACGCAGCCATAGAGATTGCTCAGCTTTTATTAGCTAATTGTGGTATTATTCTGTACACACACTATTAGTGAAAGTAACTTTATTCACCACTTTCATACTGTTAACAACAACAGGAGTTGCCAGATCTTACTTTCGTAACAATATTGAATAACACATTTTTCTAAAGTTAATTTTTAAGAAAATTAGAAATTACATGCAGACGAAGTCTTGGGCACGGCTAGTAATCAATAAATATTAATTTTTTTATTTTATTTTTGATCTGAGTTGCGTGTTTTCGACGTCGAAGCCGTTGAGTGTATTCAATGTGTTTATGGCACCTTAACAGGAAAGCGTATTAGGTCATGCCATAGTGTGGATCAGAGATGTTGAACGCAGTTCTTCAGATGGTCTGTGATCATTGAAATGGAGTAATTTTCTATAGTTTGTCTCTTTTTGTATGTGAGGTATTTGAATTTAGAGTGGATCGCATGTTTCGTAGTATGGGACTTAATTGATAGAGCCCATGCTAAGACTTCAGATCTGGTAACAGAATCCCTGCTTCAGCTACAATTTAACTTCGGTGAGACCTTTCTATGAGCTCCGTGATGGCTGTAATTTATCCCAAAAATATTGAGACACATCGTCGCCGTACAAATCTATTGATGGGTAGTGAGATCAGCGATAGGTACTGGTGTACCAGCTCTATTTTAAAGAAGTTTCACTTCTACTTTAAAACGCATACCAAATAAGTATACGTCTTGGCATCCGGCTTTTCGCGAGAAAACTAGAACAATTTTGATGACCAATACAGCGGTTGTCATGACAATAATCATAACAACTTCAAGCTTTTCTATATATTTTAAAATACAACAGAATATCAGTACTCTTTGTTTCATTTCCTTTTTCCGAAAATACTTCTTTTTAAGTGCTTTGGTTACATTGCTTCCATTTTAATTTTCCTTACGTGCATTGTTTAAGAATTTTTAACCACTTCCACTGTTTCGGCAATTGGTCATAAATTATTTGAAAATTATTTAAAACAGACAAAATGCTAAACAATTTTTATAACTTCGTAATAAAAAGTCATAAAATACCCAGCAGGTGGAAAACAGCTTAACAGCTAAAAGCTTAAAACAGAAACAAACAACATCAGGCAGGGTGTGAGAAAAAAGAAAAGAAATAAATCTTCTAAAAATTTCCTTTAAAAAGTAAAAAATATAACTACGAATATTAAATTAATGTTTTTGATTTTTATAACCTTCTCTATAATAAATTAAAAGCTTATAATTCGCTTTTAATTAATTAACAACTTTCATATCAATTACCAAAATAGTTTAAGCAACCAAAAAATGGCACTGAAATCTAATAAATAAAAATTTATTTAATTATTTTTTCGCCAAATTTTTTCCTTTCATTTATAACTTTATGCATTTCACAAATAAATTGTTTATAAATTAAAGTTTGATTATGAACTCTCTCTTTTTAATTTGTACAAATATTTAATAAAATAAAATTTTTGTATTTCTATAAACGAATAAACAAATAGCAAACAAAAACACACCTGTAGGAAAAAAATAAAAATTATACATTTATATATATTTCGATTCGTTTAAACGTATTTTGACATGGGTTTAATTTAAATAAAATTAATTTTTAAATGCAATTTCTATGCAAACGTAATAAAAAAATGACTGAACATATAAACGAACGAATGAATGCACAAATATTATAAATGAAATTGTAAAAAATATACAAAAAAAAAATAAAGAAAAAACAAATAATTGTTATAAAAATAAATAAATACACATGCAATTTATACAAAACATACAAGTAAAAGCCGCACATTGATTTTATTAAAAAAGACATTATATCAGGCATTTCAATAAACAAAATAAATAAATACACCAACAATAGGGGTATTTTATACCATGGGATATTTTTATTTAAAAAAATAACAACTTTAACATTCGCCAACATGTAAATTTTTAAAATTTTTTTAATATAAGATTTAGCTTAAAATAGAATAGGTGTGCTTGTATTTTCTTTTAGTGATCTGAAAAAATATAAATTTTTTATTGAATTTTTTTCGGAAAAATCTTAAAATTTTGTATAGAAAATTTTTGGAAATTTTTTTCAATTTTTCATAGAATTTTATCGGAAAATTTTAAATATTTTTTGTGAAATAATTTTCAGAAAAATTATGAAATTTTTTATAAAATTTTTTTGGAAGAGTTTAAAAAATTTTATTATAGAAATTTTTTATAGAAATTATTTTATAGAATTTTTTCGGAAAAATTTTATAATTTTTTATAGAAGTTTTTATACAGAAATATTAAAATTTATTAGGTGTGTCATTAACATCACAAGTTCTCTAACTCCATGGAACTCTAATTACTTGTATTCTTTTTTAAAAACCACTCGTCCCTGTTTAGCTACTAGGTGCTTTTCCAACCAACTCAGCCACTATTGCTTTATACTGTTGCTACTCTTCTGTTAAACTAAGGCACTGTTAAGCTTTGAAACATGATGTCCTTGTTTGACTATTAATGGCCCTACCAAAAGATTTTAAAATAAAAAAACTTAAGATTGTTCACTTCGTAAAATCATGGATGATTATTATAGAAAAAATTGGACAAAATTTAGAAATTAAGTTGATCGGATCAGTTGGATGTTGCTAATATGGATAAAAATGAAAAATGCCAATGTGTTGAGTTTGGACTTCAATAAGAAAACTCATATTAAATGATAATTATTATATTTATAATTATTTCCTCATTTTATAATTAAAAAGGAAATCTAGAAAATTCGTACAAATTTTTAGAAAAACAAATCTAGAGAAAACTGAGCAATTCTTCAGAACATAAATACCTGTATAAAAATTGTTTAGTTTATTAGCAAAAAATTATATAAAAAATTCTATAACAAATTTTACTGAATTTTAAAAGAAAAATATAGAATATTCCCGAAAAAAATTTTCTATAGGAAAAAGTAAAATCTTTCTGAAAAAAGTTTCCATAGGAAATTTCTAAAGAATTTCTATAAGACATTATGGATTTTTTCTTAAACAAAATTTAAAGAAAACTGTAGAATTATTAAAAATTATAGAAAATTTTAGAAGTTTTCTAAAAAAATCTGTAGAAAATTGTAGCATTCATCAAAAAGAATTTAGTGAAAGTTTTTCCAAAAAGAATTTTTATAGAAAATTGTAGAATTAAAAAAAAAATAAGAAAATTGTAGAATTAAAAAAAAAACAAATTAAAATCTATAGAGAATTGTAGAATATTACAATAAAAAAAAATTATAGAAAATTGTAAAATTTTTTGTCGAAACAGTTTCTATAAAAAATTTTATAATTTTTTTCGAAAAAATTTCTATAGAAAATTTAGGAAATAAATTATTTTCTATTTAATTAAGCTTTGGGTCCTTATATTTTTTATTAATATTTTATTTCAATATTTCGGTACTTTCTGCGTACCTTCTTCAGGAAACAAAATTAATATTGATATTGAATCAAAAAAACAAAATTAATTAACAATTGAAAAAAATTTTTTGTCATAATGAAATTAAAAAACAATGTTTAAAAATTTTTTCAAAAAACAAAAATATAAAAAAGTGTTTTGTGTTACATACATATATTAAGAACAAAACATTTATGTTATTTTGTGAATTAAGTGTCTGTATATAGGAGCGACATTATCTGTATCTGCTTTAAAATTAATTCTTTTAGTCAATGCAGTATTTACAATATGTAACATTTCCAAAATATACCGTCTCTTATAATTTTTTTCAATACTAAGATAACTTTAAAATTTTGTAATGTAGATCACTCATATAGTTATTAAGTGTATGTTGTATATCAGCTGAACATCTTGTGTTAAATATATTTGAAATGACTTTTGTAGAATTGACAATGAATCTTGGAATGATTCCAGAATTTCTGCATCTGATCAGGAAAGTTGTTGTTGACCTTATTTTTATAATTTTGTTCTTCACCGTATTAAATCTGTTGACTAGTCTTCTAGTTATATTGTTATTTTTTAAAAAATTAATTTTGAAAAAACCATGCGAATCTTGATTTATTTGATAAAATTGTCTATCTTGATAATTTTGAAAATTTCTTATTCTTCGAAAATCTTGATTAGTTTGAAAATAATTTATTAAAAAAAAAGGGTCCAATAATCATTATTAAGAAAATTTAGGATTTTTTTGGAAAAAAAATTTTTTTCTCAATAAAATTTCTATAAAAAAATTATAGATAATCATACAATTTTTCGAAAAAGTTTTACAAGTTTTCGGTATAAAACATCTATAAAAAATTATACAAATTTTCAGAATAAAATTTCTATACAAAATTTTAAAAGTTTTTCGGAATAAAATTTCTATAAAATTTTTATAATTTTTCAGAATAAAATTTCTATAAAAAATTTCATAATTCTTCAGAATAAAATTTCTTTCAAAAAAATTTAAAACTCAATAAATGTTTTTTTCCGTTAAATAAATAAAACTTATCATTTTACAATTAATAACGCACTTAAGCTTAACTGAACAATAATAAATTTTTTTATACAAAAAAAAAAAAAAAACACTCAACGCAGCATAAGCTTAACCTAAACACTATGCGTTTAAATATAAAAAAGACCTCCTTTTGATTCTGTTACGGCTCTGCTGTTAATTAATTAAATTGTATTTTTGTTTCGTCAATATCGTTAGAACTTGTTAAATATTTTTGCTGATATTTTTCTGACAAAATTATTAAAAAAAATTTAACATAATTAAAATATGCGCTTTTAAATATTGCCTAAACTTTAGTCAAATTAAATTAGAGTCTCATATATATGAAATTTCCCTAACAAATGTATGTATGTGCGCATTCATTTACAATATACATGTACAAACAGATACAAAATATTTTCAATAAATAAGTGAAATATTATATTATTGAGAATGCAAAACGTACACTAACTCACACGTACGTATACACATACAACTATATTTATAAAATGCATTTATGTATTTTTGTTTTGAAATTTGTATGAAAGAGAAGAAAAATACATATGAAAAATTATGTAAGTTTGTTGTTACTTTTATATTGGAGAAAAATGGAAAACTAAATGTGCAATCGTTGACAAGCAGTTGCAGCAAGCGAGCAAGAACAACAATATAATATATGCACACATACACTTATACATATGAACGTTATCAAAAGTAAAACTTAAAAGTAAATATTGAATTTACTCCACTGATACAATATTCAGTCATGGCCAATAATTCTGAAATTGATGAAGAGGATGATAATGATGATGATATTGCCGCTACAGCTGAAAAATATATATTGTATTTATGATCACTGTGAGTATGTATGTGAGTGTATTTAAATGTCCTGCCTCTTATACACTGTTGATATTAAATATTGCTGTTTATTGCGTTACAACAGTTGTTGCATTCGTTTGTTAAACAAATATTAATAACAAATACACAGTGAGCGAAAAATTAATATTTTTCTACAATAAAATATTTATATTTTTTTGTTTTTTTTTTTTTTTATTTAAATGCTGTTCATCAAAAATGGAGATATACATGCGAGTATAAAAATTTATTATACCGTTTGTAACTTTGGCAAAATATATAAGAAATTAGATTTTTTTTAAGTTATTTTGAATTCTTACAACTAAGTTATTTAATAAACCGACATTAAAAAAAGCGAGCAGAATGTAATGCAACATTTTCTGGATCGCTATATCATACTTTGCATCTATATACTTTAGGTTGTATACATTGTAAACATCACCTTTTTAACTCAGCATAAGAAAATTATTCATAAGTTATCCATATAAATTTGCTTAAACGAAGTCCACACATCGGGAATTTTTACTATGAAGAAATTTTTTAAAGAAAAATTCAAAACTGAAAAATTCAAACTGATCTTTTCAATTATTTGGGGGCTTAAAAGTTGTTGCTTGAGTTGAAACATAAATAATTCTTGCGAAAAAAAAACCGACTTCAAAACAGACTTCATCTGTCTTCCTATAACAGCTCAAGTGTATGGCCACATAAATTAGGTTGCAGCAACTATAGGGTCACTCTTTAATTTCCAAATTCAAATTATATACTTGCTGTTGTAGTACATTTCAGCCGTCTGTATGTAACGGCTAAACAGTTTGCCCTTATACATCAGATTATATCAACTTTTTAATTTATAATATAACATTTTTATACTTCTTATTATACCAAATAAATTACTGGACATTCTGTCTTAAATTAGGGTGTTTGTATACAACGGTTAAAAAAATACGGCCATATAGAACAAATTACACCCTTTAATTTCAAATTATAAGCTTCTTGTTATAGCGGACTTAGCAAAACGTGTCCCTTGTAAATTTCAGCTGTCTGTCTACAACGGTTTAAAAGTACGGCCACATGCACCATATTATATCAACTATTGGGACACCCGTTTATTTCCAAATCGAAATTTTATACATGTTGTTATAGAGGAGTTAGTAATACAGGTTCTTTGTAAATTTCAATCGTCTGTCTACACCTGTTTGAGAGTATAGCCATATACCAAATTAAATGAACTATTGGTGCACCCTTTAAGTTATAATTTTAAATATTATCAGCTGTTACTATAACGGCAATATCAATCGACATTGCGACAAATTTACAAGCGCTTGTCTATAACGGTTCAAAAGATAGGCTCATATAAGTACATCTACAGTAATTATGGAACACCCTTTAATTTCTAAATTCAAATTATAAACTCGTTAATATAGCGGACTTAGAAATACAGCTCCCTTTTACGTTTCAGCGTTCTGTCTATAACGGTTCAAAAGGACGGCCACACACTTGACATTGCATCAACTATTGGAACACCCTTTAACTTCCAAATCCATATTTTATACTTTTTGTTATAGCGGACTAAGCAATACAGGTTCGTTGTAAGTTTCAATCGTATGAATACAACTGTTCAAAAGTATTGCCATATACATCAAATTTATTGAACTATTGGCGCACCCCTTAATTTATAATTTGTAATATTAATACTTGTTACTATAACGGCCACAGCAATCGACAATCTGTCCAAATTGCAAGCGCTTGTCTATAACGGTTCAAAAGATAGGCACATATAAGTAAATCTTCATCTATTATGGGACACCCTTTAATTTCTAAATTCAAATTATAAACTAGTTGATATAGCGGATTTAGCAATATAGGTCCCTTTTAAGTTACAGCGTTCTGTTTATAACGGTTCAAAAGTTTTGTTCCATACATAAAATTACATTAACTATTGGAACACGCTTAAACTTCCAAATCCAAATTTTATACTTGTTATTTTAGCGGACTTAGCAATACAGGTTCGTTGTAAATTTCAAGCCTCTGCCTACAACTGTTCAAAAGTGTGGCCATATACATCAAATTTAATGAACTATTGGCGCACCCTTTAATTTATAATTTGTAATATTAATACTTGTTACCATTACGCCCATAGCAATTGACATTCTGTCCAATTTGCAAGCGTTTGTCTATAACGGTTCAAAAGATGGGCACATATAAGAAAATGTACATCAATTATGGGGGCACCAATTTTCTTCAACAGTACACAATACCGGTTAAAATTATAAATAAAATTAAGACAGTCAATGCAGTCAATGAATAACATTAGAAATAACTACAGAAATCCAGAATCCCATCCCTGTATATACATAAACACACTGGTCCCTATGAAGAGTTCATTTCTTAAACAAAAAATGTCTTGAACAACTTTTAATGGAATTAAAAGCTTAGCAGAAAAGAAAACTCATCTTAAAATATATAGATTTAAATTTTAAAATCTTCGTTAAATTTATTGAAGGTGGAGGGTATTTAAAATTCGTGTTGGTTGATTTTACATATTTTACTTATTAAAATTAATTTTATTCTTGTTTGTTAAAGCAGTATTATCTTGTTTTTTATTTATTTATTTCAATCAAATAAACAAATAATTCATGCTGAGGCTTTATGAAAGGGATTGTTGGTATAACCAACTTCACATGAATTAAGAATTATGTTGATTTCGTGAAAAAAAATTTGGAATATTTTAATAACTCAAAAAACTTTCAAATAAATTAAAAAAGCATAAAAACCGTAAGCAGTAAATTTGAAAAAAAAATTTTAAAGAACTTTACTAAACGAAATACTCACAAATTTTCTAATGTTCAGCAAAAACTCAAATTTTTTTCCAAATTTTTTCTTTCTTTTAGCCTCAAGCTATAGCAAGTTTAATACAGCCTGTTTTAACAAATATTATTATAAAACTCTTAGATTTATGCTTTTGTTATATCTATCTGACTTTGTAAAATAAAATCACAATTTATCCCTGAAGCGTTCTCTTTTTTTTTTATTTGTATCAACAAATATTGCAAATAAATAATATATTTTCATGTAATCAAAGAAATATTTAATAAATCCTTTTTGAAAGCGCACAAACACACATCATGTCATTCATATACAATAGGATACAAGGCTACACACATACAAAGCTTTTTCAATCAAAGGTAAAAGTATTTTTGATGTCATTTATTGACTTTTTAATATTAAAAAGTTACTCTTTCTTGTTGCTCCTTCAAATAGTTGTGTCCTTATATATCGTTTTCCTATACAGGAATGTGTAAATATACAAATGTCTCTTGTTGCATTCGCTACGTCATTTTTCTTTACAACATAATGAAATTTACATGGCAGCAATAGACTGTCTCTTCTTTTACACCTTTTTTGGCTGATATTAGGGTGGGCATTAGAAGCCACGATATGACACTACGTTCAATTGGACTAAAAAACAACTGCTTTTATTTTCATAAGTAAAAACCGAGCAAGATTTAAAAGGTTGGTATTATAATGAGTTGTTGCATTAATCGCTTACGATTTCATTTCGCTTGAGCGCCATTTATAACTCAAGCCTCATGGCAACCCCAATGTATCAAATGGAGATTTTTTCCAGTTTGTTTTTTCATTGTTAATATTCAAGTTTCGATTTTGCATAAACTGTCAATAGGTGATCACAAATAAATTCTATTTTTTTTTTTAAATTCCCTATACACATCTGTTGGTTTTTTAAGACTGATAGGACAGAGGTGAGGATTAATTGTAACACCAACTGTCATACTGGGCTCACCTTTTGATTTTCATGATCAGTTTAATCTGCTAAAGCTTAATGAATAGATTGGTCTTTAAACAGCACTATTGAATTTTAAACAATTACTTTCCAAGTCAATCATCATTAAATTTCTTAATTTATCACAAAATTGTGTTGAAGGATAAGCCTCAGTTTTTTGCTTTGCGGGATCGTTAAATAACAAAACGGCCGCATATAAAGTGAAATAAATGCAGGCTTTACAGGCTCAATTAAATTCAGTAAAATTCTTCGCTTGGAGCGGTTAACACATGTAACGACATTTCTTCGGCTGGATAAACTCACCGGGCTCTGATGGTTCTGTCACAGAATATTTATTCTCTCTCTCTGGGACATACCGAAAGAAACACAAACAATTAAGTTTTGTAATACTCTTTATGTAAATTAGATCTCTCACATCCATATCCAGCGGTCGCCATGCTGGATATTACACACTACTAGCAGAATAAATAGCGGAATACCACCAATTTTCTCTACTTAAAGGCCCAACTATAATGTTCATATGATAACTTAAGCAGACTTAAATAACTGTGCAAATACATTTAATTATACGTGGCAATCTATAATGTACTTAAAAACCCTTTTCGTCAAGTTTCATTAAATGTCATTTCTTTAAGGAAAGTACGAAACTGAGCTCACTTTCCATACGGAACAAGCTGATTGTGCTTTGTGTTATACATTCAAAAAGAAAAATTTAATTTTTAGAAAATGTAAAAGAGATCATTTTTATATCTGGCCAATTTTTAGCAAACGCAATAAATAATAACGTTGCATTTTTTATTATGGTGGCCAAGCATGAAGTAGTTAATAAGTTAATGTAAGTACATAGCAGTCATCTAAATTTCTTTAATAAGTTACCAGAGCATTTGACAGGCTTTCGTTAGATTTTTGACATAAGCTCAAGCTATCTTATTATAGTTGGGCCTTAACTCTTCCACAGAGTTGTGAACACTTTGCCAACTACGCTCTCAACAATGCCCTTACAATGCAGTCAACAAAACTTAGTTGTATATTTTCGTACTGATAATTAGCAATGCAATCAATCTAAACTCTGCGTACCACTAGATGGCGTATTGTAACGAGAACGTTAATTTTAAATAATATTTAAAATAAATATGAAAGTTATATTTACAACATACGAGGGCTGCTCTATATATTTCTGGCCTAATAGAAAAAATGCGACAAGAGTGCATTAATGAACTTAAATCTTTGTATGGCGATGAAGCACCATCCTATAGCACTGTGAAAAATTGGTATAATGAATTTCATCGTGGCCGAAGCACGCTCAAAGACGAATTCCATGAAGGTCGTCCAAAAACGGCTGTTGTGCCAGAGAACATTGATGCCGTGCGTGAACTCGTAATGCAAGATCGACATGCGACATACCGAGAGATAGAGACATCTTTGGACATTTCTTCCACCAGCATACATTTGATACTGCATGAACACCTGGCCGTAAAAAAGGTTTGTTCTCGTTGGATCCCGCACAATTTGAAAGTCGCTCAAAAAAAGGCTCGTGTCGATTGGTGCAAAGAAATATTGCAAAAATACGATTGCGGTGCTTCAAAAGACGTTTATAAGATCGTCACAGGTGACGAATCATGGATCTATGCGTTTGAGCCCGAAACGAAACAACAATCGACCGTGCGGGTCTGCAAAGACGAGCAAAATCCAACGAAAGTTGTTCGTGGAAGAAGCACTTCGAAGCAAATGGTCGCCTGTTTCTTCGGCAAAACTGGTCATGTGGCGACTGTTCCGCTTGAGCAACGTAGGACGGTCACTTCTGAGTCATCGGAGAAATTCGAAAAACCAACAAGAGAAGACGAATCATTGTTCACCATGACAATGCGAGCTCTCACACATCGGCTCAAACCAGAGCGTTTTTGACCGCCCAAAACGTCGAATTAATGGGTCATCCGCCGTACAGCCCTGACTTGGCACCTAATGGCTTCTTCTTGTTTCCGCACATCAAGAAAAAAATGCGTGGTCAACGATTTTCGTCGCCAGAAGAAGCTGTTGAAGTGTTCAAAAACCATGTTTTAGAGGTGTCTCAATCGGAGTGGAAAAAGTGCTCCGACAACTGGTTCGAGCGCATGCAAAAGTGTATAAATCATGCTGGAGAATACTTTGAAAAACAATAAAACCATTTTTGATTATAAATATTCCCATTTTCACTATTAGGCCAGTAATATATAGAGCAGCCCTCGTATGCGGATAGAAGAAATGTCCAAGGATGTCTCTAAATCTCGGTATGTCGCATGTCGATCTTGCATTATGAGTTCACGCACGGCATCAATGTTCTTTGGCACAACAGCCGTTTTTGGATGACCTTCACGGAATTCGTCTTTGAGCGAGCTTCGGCCACGATTAAATTCATTATACCAATTTTTCACAGTGCTATAGGATGTTGCTTCATCGCCATACAAAGATTTAAGTTCATCAAAGCACTCTTGTCGTGATAATCCACGTCAAAAGTTGTGAAAAATGATGGCACGAAAATGTTCACGAGTTAATTCCATTTTTTTCTGTATTAAATTTTTCAAGTCACTGTAAACAACACAAATAATGGTCGTATGTCAAAACGTTTTGAGTACGATTATGCTTAAAAATGACAAACTTTCCAATGGAAATATCAGGTTGCACTTGGCAGCACTCAGTGGTCCAGGCCAGAAATATATATAGCAGCCCTCGTATTTAAAAAATACGGTAATAAACAATGTTACGAGTATTGATTGAAATTGAAAGTGTAATAATTCATGATTTATATTAAAAAATTACTTCTATTTAAAATATGTTTGTTCAAAATGAGGTACAACCGATTTTCATCATCACACAATGGTGGCATTATTGGACATTATGTCTTCAAAAATGAAGTCAGAGCTGGTGTTGCGTTTGGGAAGTTTCTTGTCAAATCATGATAAACCTTTTTTTAGTTGAACATACGAGTATGAATGATTTTAAGACGTGGTGCTACAAACTTTTTTTAATCAAAATTTGGAGATTATTTGGTTTGAGACATGGCCTTGTCAATTGGGCTCTAAAGTTATATGATTTGTCATATCCTGCCAAAAAGACACTACTTCTTTATGGAGATGCAAGGGTTTAAATTTTATGTTATCACAAGTGTCTCAAATAAGTTTGAAGGATAAGTGATATAATTAAAAGGTATCAATCTATAAGAAATAAAAAATAACCGAAACCTTTTCAAAGTCTGGTTAACCATCAGAACTAAAGATTAATTTGTTTTTTAGCTTGAAAAATAACTAATAAAAATTCATTTATTTGCCTTTCATACAAAATAATAAAATTGTATCAAAGGCAGTGGATAGAAAAGAAAAATCTATGAGTATTCCAGGTAAATGTATGAGTTCATCACCAATACGTAAAAGCTTTTACACGTAAAAGCAAGAACTTTACAATAACACTTTTATTGTGCATATGAACAGCTAAAAATGTCAAAGTAAAATAATAATGCGTAAATTGTTTGAAACGTCTTTGATATTTATTTTCTATTTCTGTTTTTTCAAAAGATTTGAAAAAAAAAAGTTTTGCCATAACAATATTTAAATATACTCACGGTGCAACTGGAAACTTACTTTACGTGCACTTGAGACATTTAAATGTTATTATTAGTATTAATAATGACGTTCTTTAAAAAGCAATTAAATATAATGAAATTTCAAAATTTTTAAAAGAAACTCAAACGAAAGTCTATGAAGGAGAAATTGATTATTAAATTGTCGGAGATTATTATACCCTTCACCACAAAAAGTGGAAGCAGGGTAAAACTATGTTTATCATTCGGTTTGTAATTTCTACAATATTTATTTCTGTTATATTTGCCAGGACACTAGATTTGCTATTGAAAATCAGAAAGTAATAAAAAAAAAAAGTAAAGATCAAGTGGAAAAATAGTTATTCGCCCATGTTTTCCGAGTTACTGAAATTTAAATTTTTTTAATATCAATGTAAGTATTATTTTAAAGCTTTTGAAGAGATCTTTAAGGAAATAGTAACCTTTTTAAGCTTAACGCATTAAGAGCCGGTGATATTTTTATGTAAAATTTTATAAAAAAAAAAATTTTTTTCTTATTTTTTTATCTTTTTTTTATTCTCTGTCACCCCAATATTTACTTTTGCGAATGGAGTTACTTCGCTTAATTAGATCTACGTATATGCTGAAGGGTATATAAGATTTGGCGTAGACGAGTATAGCACTCTTAATTGTTAATTTGTGGCTTTCAAAACTGGGTATAAAATTTCTAATAATAAGGATTAGATACTCAGCAATAACAGAATAATATTTGAAAATACTTTACTCACCGCGGCTTATCTTGACGAAGCGCTTTCTCGATGTCCAATTTTTGGCTAATTTTTTTGAACATTTCTGGCCGTATATCACAAAGAATACAAATAATGTTATAAAAGCCGCTTAACCTTGGGGGCCAGCTAACAGGTCAATTTCTTGAAGTCAACTTATTGCCAAATACTGAATTAAATAAGTCACTGGTTAAGGTTGTTCTATCTCACGTAGCTTCAGTTTGTTTAAACCATCTCTTCCGAAAATATTTCATGGATATTTTGAAACATAAAATCCTGCACATCCAGAATATGCATTCTGGTGGCATCATTGGACCTTATTTTTTTTTTAAACAAAGCCGGAACTCAAGTTACAATACAAGAAGATCCCCACTGCACTGTCATCGAAGATTTACGGCCATATACATAACAAAAACTTAGTATAAGGCTTGCATAAGTGACGAAACTAAGCAGAGTCTCTGCAAGGCTCTCCACACAAATTGACACTATAAATAGTTACAAAATATAGTTATGGGTCACGGCAACAATCTACAATGATTTTAAGGGCCAGGCCGTATGGCAAAACACACTGGGAGCCTTATCAATTTCTTCACTTATTCCAAACTCATTTTAAGTTTTTGTTATGCATATGGCTGTTATTGTTTGGCATTGAACCGGGCATGATAAGTTTTCAACAAGATGACGCTACATTTCATACGGCGGCCATCATCTTATTGCAATTAAAGTTTGGCACAAGTTGAATTTGAGAAATGGCCTTGGAAATTGGTCTTCAAGGTCTGACAGCTTTCGATTATTTTCTTAGAAGTCACATTTAAGCTTATAATTTTAAGCTTATAAATTAGGAACAATTGAAGCCTTGGAGGCAAACATTGTTGATGGTATTCGTGACTGTAGTGCTCGAAAAATCGGTTAAAACTTGTTGGCCATATGCCTAAAATCGTCTTTATGACTAATTCTAGTGGCTATAAAAATAGTTATTTAATGGTATGAGCTTGCTTTATCCTCAGAAAATCTTTGGCAAAATATATTATTGAGATTCTTTTTCGATTGTTATTTCATGATTTTCAAATAGGATTCTGGAAGATCCCTTCTGTATATCTGGCATTAAAAGAGAAAGACATTAAAGTAAAAAATTCTTAAATAAATTGTCTAGAGCTAAGATTGTTAGCGATTATGTCTATAAAATGGCGATTTCGCCCCATTCTGATACTCTACATCACTAAATATTTAAATAATTAATTCTTGCAAAAAAAAAAAAACCGACTATACAACTGAGTTAAACATACATATGTCTATAACAGTTCAAATGGTTGGCCACATACACTAAGTTACATCAACTATGTTGACACCCTTTTATTTTTACATCTAAATTTTAAACTTATTGTTATAGCAGAGTTACAGATTACAGTTTTTTTTTGTAAATTTCAACCGTAACGGTTCAACAGTTTCGCCATATGCATCAAATTAAATAAACTATTGGGACATCCTTTAATTTATAATTTTGAATATTTATACTTGTTATTAATAATGTCATTTTTATCGATATTCTGTCCAGTTTCCAAACGACTGTCTATAGGGACACCCCTTAATATTTAGATTTACTTTTGTATTACTTTTTGATATTAGGAGCTGAAGTAACATATTTTTTTTTTTTTTAAATTATAAAGTGCCGCACTTTGCGATTCATAACACACTTAGAAAACATGTGTGTTGTATGGGGATACCCTTTAATTATTTAAATTAAGAACTGACTTATTTTTGGCTATTGGTTCAATTTTAAGTTAACTTCTAAAAATTTTTAAAAAGAAGAATTATTTACAAACGTATGCGGACGTTTTACTAAGAAATCCTGATTGGGAAAAATTTAAAAATTAAAACAGGAGCAATCTGTAAGCATAGCCTTTTAAATAAAGAACAAATGTTCAAAATCGATTCAGAAATTCTGATGACACAAACATAAAAAAGCTACATTTAGACGATCTGATGACCTTGTTCCTTATTCGAATTCGGTTAATCAAAAATGCCGTTATATGTTCTAGGATACTTCACTTATAGTCCTTGGAAGTATTCTTGATTTTCTTGATTTTTGTATTCCATGCTTTTCTATTAAATAAAAAAACAAAAACAATCTAAAACTATTTGTAAACTTCATTCAACTGTAAATTTTCTAGCAGCTAAAAAGAACTATTTCATATGCAACACTAATACCCTTCAAATTATCTATAAGTGCACTTTCATACACCAACATATCTAAAACTATATAAATAAAGTTTTGCATTTTAGTGCTTGTGTTACTTGAGTTACTGTATTGTTGATTTCATTAAACTCATATGCTGCTATTTTATCGGAAACTATAGTAACGCCAAAAAGTAACAGCAATTTACTCTAAAGTTTGTAATACATATCCTCGTAAATTTTCATTTTATGATGAAACCTGCAAAATATTCTAAGGAGAATAATAAATATATCAAACACTTTTATCTTTCCCTTTTTCACATTTTATATTAGCTGACATTTTGTGGTTACCAAAGAAATTGATACCAACACATAAAATTTTAACAATTTCTACACAAATAAAAAAAAGTTTAATGAAGATCAACGTTAACATCCCCACCATCAATGAGAGATTTTTATTTTTTGAAATCATATTTTATTTCAAGGGTGGTAATTATTGGTTTATGCCACAGGTTATAAAATATGTCGTTGATGATGTTATAGAATTTTGTTAAATTTATGTTCACGTCATGGCTTGATATTATTTTCGTGTAAATATTTCAAAAGAGAAAAATATTGATATTCATATGCATGCATGTTCAAGCTCCGGTAGCAATATTACAAATTCAATATGGAAACCTGTTTTTTTTTTTTTGATTAGAAGGGCAATGGCAATTTTGTTTTAAGGCTACAATGACATGAACAAAAATTTTGGATTGAAAAAATGTATTGGGGCTAGAAATCTAAACATATAATAAAACTATAACAGGGTCATTTGAAATATTTTTTGAAAATTTTGATGTTGTTGTAAAGGGTCCGCTGTCTAACTTTTTTTCAACCAGTGCTTAATTTGGACGAAGAAATGCACCGTCAGTTCCGTATGTTCGTTATCTTGTGAAAAAAGTAAAGGAAAATGACAGCCTCATCGATAAGCCAAAGCGTGAAAAGCTAAAAACAGTGCGTACAGCCGAGAATATTGCTGCTCGGGCAGAGAGTGTGCGTGAAGCGCCATCAAAATCAATTTACCGTCGTTCTCAACAATTGAACATTTCGGAGACATCATTGAGACAAATTTTGCATAAAAACCTTGCTGTGACGCCATACAAAGTCCAATTGGTTCAGGAGTTAAAGCCAACTGACCATCCAATGCGTTTTTTATAGCATTTAAAAAAAAGGTATTTGGCGGACCCTTTAGTTAGTAATCGATATATAATACAAAATTTTTTTTTTTTTTTGAAATTTTTGCCTGTCTGTGTTCGCATCACGTGAAAACTACTGAATGGATTTGAACAAAATTTTGTAAGGAGTTCCTTTGGAACCTTAATTCCAATACAGAATACTTTGTTTTCGTAAAAATAGGGTCATTTTATGACAAAAGAGAAGTACAATTGTAAAAGCATCCAATTTAACTGGTATAATGGTAATAAAACAATTGTCAACATTTTTTTTTGTAAATGGAGAATTTTAAATACTGTCTTAAGAACTCTAGAAAAAATAGTTAAGTTTGAATTTTCACAAAACTAAAAATTTAACGAAGACGAAGTCGTGTTAGTAAACTTTAAAACGAATTATTAAAAAACACTGAAAATTATTTTACTCTTTTAAATATTTTAAGTTAGCTCTATCAAGTTTATTTTTAAATCAATTTTTTTTAAAGATCTTATTTCATTCTTAATAAGTTTAGTTTCACCTGATTATACAAAACAAAAAAATTTGTTGCTTCTATTTGGTTTTATGTTAAAAGTAAATTCTTTATTTAGGAAAAGAACATTTTTCTCTTCTTTTTTGATTAATTATTTAATTGATTTTATTATTTGTTTATTAAGAAAACTATTTGTTTCTATTTAAAATAAATATATTATAGCGTCAACTGAAGACTTAGAAATAATTAAACCTTTCTTAGAAGCAAAACCTGTTTTTGTGTAACGGGTTTCCATTCAAAGCAGAAAAAATTTGCAAGTCGGTGGTTGTACAATTATTTTACTCTCATCTGCTAACTGTGGTCATATTAAATTATACAAGCGACCAGTGCATCTAAGTGCTATAATTTAATTTTCAAAATGGGTACAAGTTTATTTGGGAAAAATCATATTTGCACAGTTTGGGATTTTATAAGCAAAATGGAGATAAATGCTATAAAAAAAGTGTAGTTACACGGCTAGTCGGATTGTGCTGAAACTCCAAGCGTTAATAGTTAACGTACAGCCTTAAGTAGCTTTAAGCTCAAATTGTTATTTTACTCAGAGCTTGGAAATTTAAAAACCTGGCCATGTAAGAGTTATTTTTGTATTTTATATTCAATCAGTTCTGTATTAAATTGTACAATATAAATTGTAAAATACATACAATTGATTATATTTCTAATTGAATCAATTATATATTTAACTAAAAAACATACATAATTTTCCAAAAAAAAAAGGCATCGAGTTAGTTAAATTTTCAATGAAATATTAATTTAAAAGCGTTTAAAACCAAAACCTTTAACCGCCGTCAAAAAAAGAAGGAGGAGGTTTTCAAATTGTCTGAATGTTGCTTTTTTTGTGATTGTGCCCGAACAACTCAGTCATTTCTGTATTGCTTTTGAAATTGTGTTCCTTTATATGGATGAGTATGCTTACAGATTGGTGCCGTTAAAAGCAGTTCATAGTCCTTATTTAAAGGGTGTCCCTGTACAACATATATATTTTTTAGGTGTCTGATCAATCGTAAAAAACTTAGAAAAAATTGGTATTAAACTCTAGCGCCCGATAGCAAAAATTTGTAAAAAAATAAATCTAAAAATTAAAGGGTGTCCCCATAGGTGACGTAAGTTGATTTGTATGAACTCTTCTTTTGAACAGTTATATACAAACATTTGAAAATTGGCTATAATATCGATCACAATGAACGTTATAATAACATTTATAAATATTCAAAATTATATATTAAAGGGTGTCCCAATAGTTAATATAATTTGATGTATATGGCCATCCTTTTGAAGAATTGTAGACAGGCAGTTGAAATTAACAAAAAAACCTGTATTGCTAAATCCGCTTTAACAGCAAGCATAAAGTTTGGATTTGGATATTAAAGGCTTTCGCAATAATTGATGGAATTCCAACTATAGGGCTCTATCTTTTGAACGGTTATCTAAGGGGTATTTTATATGCATGATAGAACTTGAAATTATAAAAAATATCTCTAAAAATTAAATTTAGTTAAACAATAATTTCTTATTATTTTCAGTGAGCTCTGGCAAATCATTTTGAATAGACTCACGCTTAAACAACGCTATCAAATCATCGAAGTTTACTTTGAAAATTAATCATCAATTCGAGCAACTTCTAGATGACTTCATGAATTTTATGGTGCACATAATCGTCCGTGTGAGCAAACTATCCGTTGAACTGTGGATAGATTTCATACCACATACTCTCTAGAGGATGCAATAACACCAACACGTTGAAGGAATGTGCGTACTAAAGAGAATATCGCTGCTCTAAACAGAAATGTGGACGAAAAACTAAATTTATCGATGCGTCGTCGGTAGCAGAATTGGGGCTCTGTCCGTCCACTATGTGAAAAATTTTACGCAATGATTTTGGTCTACACTCGTGTAAGATTCAGCTGGTGTAGAAATAAAAAACACGAGACCATTATATGCTTCGCTCTTTCGGCCATTGGGCTCTAGAGCAGTTAGTAACTGACCCGTTGTTTTTATCTGCAAATTGTGTTCAGCAAAGAGGCTTATTTTTGATTTAACGGGTTTGTTAATAAGCAAAATGCCGCATAGTGACACCAATCCACAACATACCCTAAAGACTGCATGGCATCCAGAAAAATGCATCGGTTGGTGTGGTTCGCACGCTGGTGACATTATCGGACTTTATTTCTTCAAAAATGAGCGCGGATCTCATGTTAAGGTCAATGGAGATCATTACCGCACTATGGCTCATAATTTTTTGTTTGAAAATATGGATGACGTTGAGCCAGACGAAATGTGGTTTCAACAAGATGACGCTATTTGCCATACGGCGACCCCAACCAATTATTGAAATAAAAATTTGGTGATAAGTTGATTTCGAGAAATAGACCTCTCATTTGATCTCTAAGACGTGTGATTTAACACCTCCCCATGTTTTCCTGTGGAGACACGCAAAGTCACTGCTTTATACTGAGAAACCAGCAACAATTGACGCTTTGAAATTCAACATTGTTTGTGTTATGCGTGACATACAGCCAACAGTACTTGAAAAAGTGACCCAAAATTGGACGTCCAAAATGCTCTTCGTCATTCGGCCACATTCTGTTTTTCGTTTAAAAAAATCTTCATTACAACTTAATTTTTTGTGTTATTATTTACAATTTAAAGTTCTATCGGGCTTAAAAAAAATACAAACACTTGAAAACTAGGCAAAATGTCCACTAATTTGTGTGGTATAATAAAAAGTATAAAAATATATAATTGTAAATTAAACGGGGTCACAATACTTATTGTGATTTGAGGTATATGGCGAAACTGTTGAAGAGTTTTAGACAGACGATTGAAATTAACAATGAACCAGGGTTCGCCAATAGTTGATTTAATTTGATGAATTATTTCTATGTGTATTTCTTTTTTAAATAAAAATAATTTAAAAAAAGACATGTGAGTCTTATGTTGAAGGGTAAAAAGGAACCGATTATTCATAAACCAAAAACTATTTAAATACGAAAAAATGTTCTAGTCTTTTCAAAAGAAAAATAAGAAAACATTTTTCATTAATCGCTTTTAATTCTATGGACTTTTTCTTGAGCCCATAAGTGACATCAAACATCATTAAAAGCTTTCATGTGTAAGGAAATATAAAGCAGTGGCGAAAAAAAACTACATGCACATCCATACATAAAATGAAATTGCAATTTTTATCATGTAACAAAAATGCACCCTGCGGTCGTAAACAATAACCGTGCAATAACAACCGAAAATCAACGATAACAAAATGAAGAGAAAGTTAAGTAACAACAATTTTTGTACATATAATCATCACCATCATCATTATCATCATCATCGTTGTTCTCGTCATCAATAGTTTGAATAGTCCAGGCACGTTTTCGACTCATACCAAGAAACACCAAGAAAAAAATTACTTTAACTACAACAATGAAAAATGTTGAAAGGAAAAAGTGCTACTTTTGCATGCTGTCGATTACAAGACTGGCTATGTGAGGTTGGTTTAATGTTACTGTATAACTACAACATCAGCAGCAACAACAACAATAATAAAACAATGATCAGAAACAATAACAACATACAATACTATTACTGCATGTTTATATTTTTGATAGCTGATTGTTATGTGTATGTGTGCCTGCGTATTTAAGTGTGAGTGTATGTTTACTGACTGTTGAGCATCAAAAGTGATTAATGCATGTGGCAAATGCATTAAATTTTCTTTAAAATGCATTACAATTTTACGAATACCAAAAATGTATACAAACAGCTACAGAGATATGTCTGTATTATAATGCGCAGTTTTAATACTTTCGGCAAATTTCCGAGGATGGAAACATTTATGTTAAAAATTTTACAATTTAAGCATTTACATCATGACTATCAATCAATATTTTATAATAAACAATTCTTAGGAATACCCTCGTTGCATAATGCATCTACTATTAGTGCTGTCATCATTGGCTAAAGCAGCTTAAAATTTTTTTTAGTTTTATTCATTTATTTCCAGAATGATGAGTGTAAAAGCATGGCATTATCATTGCCTTAATTTCATATAGAGCAGTTATTATAGTATTAATTCCTCTGCTCTTTTTCCCTTCTTCACTAAGCTCATGAATAGTTTACATATGAATTACTGCACAGCACAGCACAAACTAAAAAAAAATCATGTTTTATTTTTACAAAATGCATCAGTTTTATGTGAGCAAAAGTTACAACAAAATTTGACACATAACATTTGGTTGATGTACAAGACCTTGTTATAATCTCATTGCTTAAGAAGTGAGCAAAATTATGGGACTATTCAAATAGAAAAATTTTCATTTTTTTTTATAATCTGTTTTATTTAAAATTCATTTGTATTTGTGGTTTTTTTTTAATTTAAATTTATAATTTATTCAGATGACCCTCAGTGCATGACGTCTCATCACCAAGTCACTTCCCTTTCAACCGGTTTTTGCTTTATCATTTGGCCATCGATTATAGACAAATGAATGTCAACGTCCCTGTTTTATTACACAGGTCCGCTAATTGCTTGTATTTACTTAAGTAAAATTGCATGAAATTAGGGAGCACCCAACGGGTCCCTTAAGCCAAAATAGAACTTTAAATAAGATAGAATTTTAATAAGAAAAAATAACATTAAAATTTAATTTTTTTTTTTTGAAAAATTCTTTCTTATCATTTTCAGTAAACTCTGACAAATCATTATGAATAGACTAACGCTTAAACAAAGCTATCAAATCATCCAAGTTTACTTTGAAAATCAGTCATCAATTCGAGCAACTTTTAGACGACTTCCTGTTTTTATGGTGCCCATAATCGTCCGTCTTAGTAAACCATCCGTCGAACTGTGAATAGATTTCATACCACATGCACTTTAAAGGATGCTATAATACAAAACGTCGAAGGAATGTGCGGTGTGAAAAGAATATCGCTGCTGTAAACAAAAGTGTGGAGGAAGAACCAAATATATCGATTTGTCGTAGGTCGTAGGAATTGGGGCTCTCTGCGTCCACCATGTGAACAATTAAAACGCAATGATCTTGGCCTACACCCGTATAAGATCCATCTAGAGCAGGAATTAAAGCCAGGAGACCATTATATGCGTTGTTATTTCGCCCATTGGGCTCTAGAGCAGTTAGTAGCTGACCCGTTATTTTATCGCCAAAGTGACCCCAATTGGAAGTTCAGAATGATCTTCGTCATGATCACCCGCGGTGGCCACATCACCGAAATCATTTTTATATATTAACGCCATATTCGGATCTTTCGTAGAAAAAAAAAACTCTTTATTATAATTTTATTTTTTGTGTTCTTTTTTACAATTTCTGTCGGGTTTAAAAATCATCTATTAGAAGGCAGTTATATAACTGCAGAACATCTTAAGACTGTTGGAGTAGTCAGCCTTAAAACAGCTAATTTATTAACTAGTCTTCTCGGCAATTCCCCAGTAACTTTAGCTCTTAGCTCATTACTCACGCTCAACTTCAAGTTTGAGTTCCAATCATAATTTATATTTCTGCTGTTGGAATATGTTTTTTTTACCCGCAATTGTGCAGGTGCCCACATTTCAACCATCATTCATAATAACTGTACCCTTTACTGGGTGCTTTTGCCGGGTTTCTTTAGTACGTACCCATTAACTTTTTTTTTTTGCTTCAATGCTATTTTCTATCCACCTCATGGTTATTGGAAAAAAAATTTACTGGTTTAGAGCTCTTACTCAAAGATTTAAAGATTTAATAGGACGAATGTTATCTTAAATTAACATACGGGGCAACAAGTACAATTCTTGGCAAAAAATAGGGCCACATAAAAAATATTATATCATAATGGAAACGCCCTTTTTTCTCTTAGATATTTTTCATTACTTCCACTTATTGTACGTTATAAATTTAAAATTTTATACAGGTTTCCGTACGTTCCAATAAACATATAATTATTGTATATGTTGCAAGGGATCATCCTTTTTTTTTAAATCGTTTGGGATATGACTAGAGAAATTTTAAATACGCTAAAGATCAGATATAATGTCGAAAGAGGTGCTCTTGAAATTCTGCAAGATTGGTCAAAAAAGCCCTTCCAGGCAGCGGGCAAAGTACCAACGCGCTGTATCAATTTTTTTTTCGTATCATTTGGAGGAATAAAGTAACTCCAATAAAAAATATATGGGGGCGATAGAAAATTTAAAAATAAGCAAAAAACATAGAGTGAAAAAATTGGAGTTCGCCCATATTTTCCGAGTTACGGGGCTGTGAATTTTTTTGAAATATCAATATGGGTAACACTTAAAAGCTTTTGAAGAGATCTTTTAAGAAATACTAAAATTATTTAAAAATGCTTAACCCATTAAGAGCCGAAGATATGTTTATGTCAAATTATATATATATATTCAGTACCAAAATTTTTTTTATTGTTTAATTCTCAGTATTTGCTTTTTTGATTGGAGTTACTTCTTTAAACTAGATTTACATACAGTATGAAGGGTATCTTCTATAACCGGCATAGCCGAATATAGCACTCTTACTTGTTAAATTATTAATTTTTTTTTTTGGAGACAACTATGCCAAATATATTTTAAATAAAAAATTTCTATTAAAATTGCTTGTCTTTTCCTGAATTTTTTTTTATAATCTTCTTTTTTAGATAATATGATCTAAATGTAAAATTGTGAGCAAAATATTTTTCCTCTACTATATTTTCTATTATCGCATGACAATACGTTAAAACTTGACTATAAAAATTTTATTTTCAAACAACAAACTAAAAAGCGCTTACACAAACACAAAATACACTGTTGCACTAAAACACACACATACTTAAGCAAACAGCTACATTGATGTATGACTTTTACGCATCAGGTGTTTTATTAAGGAAACGAAGGCCAACAATTTTACAAACGTTATTTTTTTTCACAAATATTGATACAGTTGTAGTGCAATGTAACTTGTCGCTACTAATGTTGTCAACATCAACACCAACAAATAAAGCAAAAAAAAAAATAAAACGAAGAGTAAATAAAATGTGTTGCTTGCTGTGTTGTCATTATAAATTAGCGAAAGTTTATTTTACACTTTATAGTTTTCTTCGACTACTTTTTTTGCCCTAAACCAAGTTAAAGTAAACTCTATAAAAACAATATTTTATTTTTTGTTTTTGTTATTTTTGTTATTTCTTGTATCAAGTTATAGGTAAAATAAACTTTTTGTTAAAGAAAAATTTCTAGTTTCCCGGTCTTTCTTTTTACTTTCGATACAATTTTTATTAAAGTTTTAATTACTCTGGCTTGCTAATGATGTTGGCCAACAACAAGCAGCACCTAAACAAGACAATTATGGCCGCACCTAAACAAGACAATTATGGCAAAGTGAAAATATTAAACAGCAATTATAAAGAAAAATATGCAAATAAAGTGAAGAAAAAAGTTTTACCTTGAAAATAAAATATTTTAATGTCTTTAAAATTTTATACCTAAAAGAAATTAAATTAAATTTTTTTATACTAAATTTTTTAACGCATTTTCTTTTGGTTTTTTTCTTTTCAGGTAAATATATTTTAATAATTTTATAAGACGTTAAAAATATTGATCTTATTGGAAGAGAGTGAGTTTTGAAAATTGTTGTAAAACTAAGAAATCAATGTAATAAAAAATAATATATTGCACAAGTGGTAAGTCGTAGCTTTCTATAACAAATACAACAGTATCTTATATTTTTATTACTTATCACAAAAGGAAAATAAATATTAAATTAAAATATAACTGAAATTTACTTTAATTTAAATTATTGCTCAATTAACAATCACCTTCGTATCGTCTATCAAAATACGCTTTTTGTATCCAAATATTTTAATACAAAAAAAAAAAAAAACTAATAAAAACTAATACAAAATTGATCAGGTATGGGAACCATTAACTGTACAAATAATTTTTACACAACACAACAATGGCACGGATATAATTCATAATTGCAACCGACATAAAATTCTTTTTTCTCTGACTATACACTCAACTCGTTTTAAGCTTTTATGTTCGTCAGATAAACGTGAAAGTCCCAGGTATGATCCCGATACTATATTTTTAAAATATATACCGTTTGTTTATTTACCACAAATGTTTTAAGGTTATACTATTTTAGTATTATAACATATTAGTATTTTTAATTCGGCTTAAGTTCGTAAATATAATGGTTTCTAAAATTATTTTTACAAATGTAAGCGGACGTTTTCCAACGAAAACAAACAAACAAATTTTAAACACTAGCAGAATGAAATGCTGCACTTTCTAAACCGCTACTTCCTTCATTAACATTCTTCTACCTTAAAGATGCTTTTTCACTATCAAATTGATTGTTATGAGTTAAGCATGAATGTATGTACGCTGTACCATGTGTGCTTATAATTTAATTTTTCTTAAATTACGACAATAAATAATTGCCCTATTCACAAGCCCCCTAGTACGTGCTAAGTGCTAACAAAATACAACGGTGCTAGCTGTGTTGTTGGTAATTTTCATGCAAACATGCGATACAACACTTAGTACTTTTTTTCATATGTTTTTCAAACGTTGTAGTTGCTTAAATGTTTTATATTTAAATGAATTATTATTGTTGTGTTCATGTGTGAATTATATTAAATTAAATTGAATTAAAAGATATTTTTATTAGTTTTATTTATTTAATTTATTGATTTGACTGATTTATTAGAAAGTTGAAAGTTGCCAATATAAAAACTGTTGTTTAAGATTTTATACTGCTTTAATGACTCGATTTCTAATATTTTGTATGGTACCGCCATCACCTATACTAAAAAGAGATGCCACCTTACGACCACAAGCACCATTTCCTTAAGATCCCAAGCAGTAAAGTACAATTTTAAGCTGCAAGTCAATGCGTGGAGCCTTTCGCCAATTGTGTGAAAAACATCGTAATTTTTTATAAGGTTGAATATATAGGTAAATTCCTCTAGCCGTAGTCGTATCATATGAAGAAATCTGTTTCCTTTAAAATATCTTAAAACCCGATTATGTCATAATGATGATTTTGGTAGCCCTAAATGTATAATTCTGCGACTGGAGAGCAAGTACATTAGGTTCATCCTAGAAATGTCTTGAATTTCATCCTCACACAAAAAATTTATTAATTTACTTTTTTCTGTTTTCTACCCCATTTGGCTTATAAATAACAAATGACGAATAGCACTTTTCTTCTTCTTATTTACTTTTTGACGTATGAAGTACAATGGCACACTGATACAATGGTTGTTCACAAAGAAGTAAACAAAAGGTAGTATGCAATACTACCTACACCTTAGCAGAGCTTGTGAATACGGCAAATATTTTCTAAATAATTTATAAAAAAGTGGAAAAAGGGTATAACTGAGTTTGTTATTCCGTTTGTAATATCTGAATACGTCATTCGATCGGACATAGTGTCGAAAGAGGTGCTATTTGTAATCAGCATAATCAGTCCATGTCCTTAGACGTAGCGGGCAAAACACAACGCCCACCTCTAATTTTTCCATAATATTTAAAATAATGAAGTAACTCCATTCAAAAAGCATATATATAGGGCGATAGAGAATATGAAAATAAAAAAAAATTAGGTAAACAAATTGGAGCTTGCCCATATTTTCCGAGCGCCTCTGAAATTTAAAAATTGTTTTAAATATTAATATGTGTGTCATTTCGAAGAGATCTTTAAGAATATACTAAATTTTTTTCAAAATGCTTAACCCATTAAGAGCCGATGGCATTTTATACAAAATTATATATATGCGGTACCAAAATTTTTTTCTCCGCTTTCCTTAATACATTTTGTGTTCCACAAAACTTCAAATTTTTATGAAAAAAAATTTTTTTAATCCTGCCTTTTGTTAAAAGAATAATTTTTCATGGCAGACTTCCTGCTAAGGGATAACTGCTATCTTATTCAGATTTTCTTGAAAAAAAAATATTTTTTCGGCAATTATTTTATAACGACTGGATTTTTTAAAATACCTTTTTTGGAAGCCACAAATTTTATAAATTTTGGAAAACCTATAAGTTTTGTTAAGAAAATTTCCTTTGAATAGATTTTCGTTAAGAAGAAAATTTTAAACAGTGTTTAGAAATGACCAGGTGTTTTGAAACTACTTGGTAGCATCGAAACAGCTTTGTGTATCGGGTTTTTAAAAATTAGCAACTGAAAAAAGTAATTATTTTAAATCGCTCATTTTATATTGGATGTTTATCCTTGAAAAAGAAAAATTATTGAAATAATTTTTATATCAATGTTAGCATTTTTGGTAGGCAAATAAATATTATTAAAACTATTCTCAGATTTTTAAGAAATCATCAGCTTTATCATCAACATTTCTGATTTCTCCTCTTAAAAATAGAAATTGAATCTATTTTTTAAGTTTTTTAAATAATTTTCAATCAAATCTTGTGGCTTTAGACAAATTTTTTAATTAAATAGTTTAAGGTTTTTTTTCTCAAAAAGTGCAAACATGCGTGTCATCATTGAATGTATTCTCAACACTAAATAAAATTCATTCGACCACAAAGTCAATCAAATCTTTACAGAAAAAAACGTTTTTTCTTCCACAAATCTCACACAAGGAATTATGAACACTCAAACCAAACTATAAATCTAGACTTATGTGTAGTTTTGTATGACACTGCTGTGTGTCTGTGTGTATATTTGACTAACCGATAAAAGCTTTTGCAAAAATTGAAAAGCAATCATATAAAATCAAGGTAAAATTTTGCTAAATAAACCACAACAAATGTGTGATTGTACGTTTAAAATGAAGTCTTCTTTTTGTCCTTATTTTTTCACACTCTGGCTATTGACAATTATTTTTCAACAAGTACAAGAACTGTTTTAATACTCTTAAACACCTTGCAATATTGTAATTCTTTGTATGTTTATTTATAAAACCAATGACAGACGAAGCATAAACAAATTCAATTCAATTGATGCGCTCACTCTTTTCTGCAACAACATTTTTAACACAATGTAACATTCATCTTTTGTTACTTTGTAAAATATTTCTAAGTGGAAGGACAAGTATCTAGTTGTACTTACTTGCACATATTTAAATTTCATTGATTGGTTGTGTACAGACTAGAATAAATAAATTTATGCTTTAAAGTAATTCAAAACTCGCCAGTGTATAAAAGGATAACGAATCAGCATTTAATTTGTTGTTTCTTGTATTTATTAATGACTTCATTATAAATCTAAATAAATAAATTTTTTTGATTCTTTATTCGTTAAGATGAGCTGTGTTGTCTTTTTAAGACTGCAAATAGAAATTTACATTACACCAAATAAAAAACATTAACAAAATAGAAATTCTACCGCACATTTAGTTTTGTATTTTTTAATCTTAACTGAGTAATAAGTGACCTTGTATGCTTGAGGAAAAACTCCTTCAAATTTGTTGATCAAGGGACCGCAGTAAAAAAAATCCATGATAGCAAAAATAGAAAATAAATGAATAAAACTGAATAAAAAGTCTTTAACATATTTAAAAAAAAGTGTTGCAATGTGTTACTAATATAAATAGAATTGGAGACTCAAAGCAGCCTGAAGAAGTTTCCAAGTGATATATTTGTAGTAGAATTTTTATTTATTGTAAACACCAAAAATTTATTTGAGCTGATTTCTGGAATAAAATATTAATTTACTATACACGCAGAGGCAAAACATGATTGTGATATGGTCGCAATAACCATATTATAATCTTTACAATATTGCATAGTTGCGGAGAACAAATTATAGTTGTTTTCAACTATACTTTAGTCACCATAAACATTTTTCTGTTAACATTTGACCATTATATGGTTACTGGGCACAAAAAATACAACATGGTTTAACTTAAAAAAAATTTCCCCACAACCAAGGTTCTATAACTTACTAAAAATAATATAATACATTTAACCATAGTATATTTTTATTAATAAGGCTATTATTAAAACAAAACAAAATATTGTTTGCTTTTCTATCAGTTTTTTTGGTTTTCTATCAGTTTAGTTATTTTAAATACATATCTAAATGTTTGTTAGGATATTTATCTTTATTATTGTGCTTAAAGCACAACTGTGAAATTATTTACATATTTTTCATTTAAAGCTGTCTTATTATACATTGACAATAATTATGATTATATGTATATAATAAGCAAATAATTGAGTTTTTGGTGAATTTATGTTTTTAAATAACTTCTCTGACAAATCAATAACACTTACGTGACTATATTTGATCATAATTATTTTTAGATTTTACCATATTATTGTAATGCACGACAACAATATGGTTGCAAGACCAGCTATTTTATTATTAAATGTAACAGTGCTATGTTTTGTTAAAAACCATATAATACAACCGTAGTATGTTGCTCTTAGATTATGGTTACCTCATAGGCTTCTATCAGAAAATTGTTTTTAATGACAAATTTCTTTTGAAAGATATATAAGAATAGTATTAATAATTTTCATAGAGAAATAATATTTTTTTTAATTAGGACCAACACTCAGGGAATGGCCGCTACTTATGCAATGCATTGTGCCAGAACTAGGAACTTAGGATTTGGGAGGGGGGATAGAGGAGTAGTACTTATGGACATTTAATTTCAATATTTACACACTGAATAAACCGTTCGGCTAAAAAAGAAATTTCTCTGTAATACGTAGTGCGTTCCAGTGGCCAATCGACCTCAGAGGGATGCGCTTTTGAGGCAGAGCGCATTGCACTTACGAAATTGCGATTTTCGGAAATAATGTCTTGATTTCATAAGAGCATATTCCGTTGTTGTAATGATAAAGCAGTGATCCATACATACCCCCTATTGTGTCGATGCTCTAGTGAATAAATATAGCTGTTATACTTTAAAAAAACAGCATTTTTAGCAAAATATTTTATAAAGTAAAGTTTTTCTGATTTATAATTTATTTATTTTCGGCTTTCGTTAATTCTTTTAATTTTAATTTTCTAGAAATAAAAATTATTTACAAATGTATGCGGACATTTTCTAAAGAAAACAAGCAAAATTAAGTGCTGCATTGCATTCTGCTAGCGTCTAATTTTTCCGCATACTTTTGTAAATATTTTGCTTTCTAAAAAATTTTTAGAAATTAATATTAAAAAAATATAAAGCCGAAAATAATTAATTTTTAATTGATTTATAATATCCACGAGTCGAATTCTGATTGGAAAAAAAATTATAAAGTAAAGTTTTTCTATAAAGTTTCATTTACGAAATTTTTACTTTTCATTAAAATATTTCTCCAATAACATGAAATATAGATTTTTCAATGTCATTTCCACTTTTTTTGTTTTGAACAATGGTACAAAATTCGGTGGAATTTTTTTTTTTGTAATTTTAAGCAATATAATATAGATTTTTTGTTTTGAAAAATTGCATTGTGTTTTTCATAGAAATATTTTTCTGAAAATTATATAATTTTATATCGATATTGATTTTAATAAAATATAGAATTTTTTAACTGAAAGATTTTATTTTCTGTAAAAAATTTTATCTGAATATGTTTTATTTTTATTTCTTTCTGAAAAAAATTTTTCCTCTAAAAAAAATAAATATATAATATAATTGTTAAATATACAATTTTTTATAGATTTTTTTCGAAAACGTTTTAAAAATTTCTATGATATTTTTATTTTTTTTTACAACCAGGATTTGAACCATCGATCTTATGAATTAATGAAATTTTACTTTATTTTCGGCTTTTTGGTTCTTTTTTAATTAATTTCTAAACATTTTTAGAAAGAAAAATTATTTACAAATGTATGCAGACGCTTTCCAAAGAAAACAAGAAAAAATAGACGCTAGCAGAATGAAATGCAGCATTATCTGGACCGCCACATCCTTCATCAGCATTCTTTGCATATATCTTCCTTATGTTATGTACGTCGTAAACATGATTTATTTATCATTTCTATGATATTTTTTCGAAAATTTATTTATTTTCTTTGGATTAAAAAAAAAAAATTTTAATTTTTATAAATTATCTTTAAAAAAAAGGATAATTTTCTGTAAAGAATTTTTTCTGTAAATTTATGTATAATTTAATTTCTCTATTTATTATAAAAAAATTTGTTTGCTTCAAATATGTTAAACATCGTTTAAGCAACAAAATTAAAAAAATTAGAATACAAAGCATAACCTGTAATCAATCAGTAATAATTTTTTTAAACAGATTCCGCACACAACTCAAAACTTTTTTTGTGGTTCTTATTATTCATCGTCACCGAAATTATTAATATTTTGTTTTTATCTTACTGCAGTCTTAGACTGGACTGATATGATTCATATGATTATTAAACTTAAATAGTTTAAATAATAAATTATCTTTTAAAATTAAACCTCTACATCGTACTGTAGATTGTAGGCAACAAACCGCTCTTTCGTACTCCTTTCTGTGAAGTGACATTTGATTTTTCACTGTCGGTAGTTGCGAAAAGTGCCGGATAAAAATGTTGGTATTTTTGGTGTTCATCAGGGTGACGTCTATTTAACGACAGGTTGTTGAAGCAATAGCAATGAACAGCTAAATATAACTTCAGATATAACACCCACAGCGAGATTGAGTCCGAAAACCATATGGGACCTGCTCAGCATGTACTTTCGAAGGCAGTCTGATAAGACTAGATAGGGCATGGCCAAGTACTTTGATAAAAACTCCGCTGCAAGTTTTCAAATTGTATTGGATTTACTCACAATGCATGTGAATAAAGCAATACAGCCTTATGGTACACCAGAACTAATAATTGCTTTAGAAACTTTGATTATTCCACAATTTTCACAAAAAAGTATAAAACTTTCTATTTAAAATAATAAATAAAATAACTTTGAAAAAAGGTGATCAGTTTTTTTATAGCAAAACCGTCTAAAAAAATATTTAATATAAAATGCTTCTTAAAAAATTAAAAATTTTCCCGTACAGCGTTAAATTTTCTATAGAAATTTTATCATTCAAACTATATTTTTTTTTAGAAAATAGAAAATATCTCATACAAAATAAACTATATTTTGGAGATAGTTCCTTTTATATTCTTTTGCTGTGAAAATTATTTAGAGAAATTGCATCAAGCGAGGTCTTGTATTGTGAAGAAAATTCTTCTTACGTATTAGTGATTTATTTGCGAAAATTTCACTGCAAATAATTCCATTTTAATTTAAAGAACTACAAAAAAAAAATTAATAGAAATGACTACAATTAAAACGCTTCTTGCTCTCTATCACTAACGATTACTATTTTTAGTTGACTTTCTTTGTGTTGCAATGTACTGGCGTGCGCCAGTTTTTTTACTTGATTTTTTTTCTGCTTATTTTTTAGTTCTCTATCACCCCGTATATTTATGTTTGTGTTGGAGTTACTTCAGTGTTCCAAATAGTATGAAAAAAATTATAGCTATGCGTGGTGTTTTGGCCGCTGCCTGGAAGGACATGGACCTCTTTCGACACTATGTTTGATCGATTGGTGTGTTTAATTTTTCTTTACTTGATTTAGTATCTCGCCAAACTTTATTTCAGCACTAACACAAACGAACAGACGGAGAGACGGACATCGTTTAATCGACTTCGCTATGCATAAGAACTCAGAGCATATCGCTCCTTTATTGCAACATAGTCATATCTCAAAAAAACTTGAACTTGGCAAAATGCGATTTAAGTTTTCAAGACATAAGTCCTATGATCTAATTGCCGCAATTACAGTTGCTATAACTTTGGTTCAGCTTGGGATATAATACTGATTTTTTTTTTCAACATGTACAGAAGGTCTAAAAGAGCAGTTTTGCTTAAGTAACTACAAATTTTTAATTTTTTGAGATGTGACTATGTTACAGTAAAGGGGCGATATATGCTCTATGGGTTCTGAAATGGATGCTGTAGAAATTACAAACGGAATAACAAACGTAGATATACCTTTTACCACTCTTTGTGGTGAAGGCTAAAAAAACGATGATTTCTGCTACAAAAAAATATAATAATAAAAAATTAAAATTAAAAGTCCTATAACTAGACTTTAAAGATTTTATTATCTGTTAGAAAAAGCAATTCAGATCAATACTGTTATCTTTTTAAAGAATTCGTTAAAGGAATAACCTTTAATTAAAAAAAAAATTCTTCTCCCCAATTTAGTTAGATTGTTGTTCTTAAACTGATATTTGAAAAACTTTTAATACAGCCCTCGTACATATACATTATACAAAAAACATTCAACAGTATTAAAAACAACCAAAAGGCTGACAGCAGGCAGTTTAACAATTTCATTATTTTGCTGCATAAACAATTTTATTAAAAAGGAACACCGAAACACACAAACATGGCAAAAGTTATGTACCCCATACGGCTTCAAAAGAAAAAGAATTTATTCTTACAAAAGGGTCATGCTGATGACTGATGCGTTTATGAAATTCTCCACCTTTTTGTAAAAACATAAGTGTTGTTGTCTTTGGTTTATGCAACAACAATTAAAGCACTGTTTTCAACACCACCTTTTAACCCTTTTGAAACAATAACAACAACAAAAAGAACTGCCAAACATCCCCTTTTAAACTTATGCTCACACTTTCCTATGCCAAAAAAAAAAAAACAATGCAAAATAAAAATGACAACAAAATCAACAACATGTCATAACATCAAAAAAATGAATATGTTTAAACACAAAACAAACAAGATTCAGCAAAACTCAACACATATTCAAACACACATACATTAAGTTAAATTAAAAACATATCTCTCTGTTAATGTTGGTGTAAAAACATTGTGTAAAATATGTTGCTTTTGTTAGGGCATTAAAAATATTAAAGTTACAAATATACATGCATATATACATGCATACATACATACATACAGACGTGCTTGCATATGCATGCACTTCAACATGAAGTACTTGATGAATACGCTTGACACCTTGAGTGTCATTTAATGTGTATGTGACATTTTCATTCGTTGGTGTTTTTTTTTTCATATGCACATTAAAATATAACATAAAGAAAATTGTAGTAAAAGCAGCACTCTACCCTTTTAACTGTTGCATATTTTTAGGATTATTATAATAAATATGTATTGAAGTATACTTTACTATGTGCAAAATATCTAAAGATCAAATTTCTAAAAAGATTTGACTTAAACCACTATTACTGATTTTAAAATCTTATTGAAAATATTTTTATTTAAAATAAAAAAAGTCGCTTGATAATTAAATTAATTTTACTACAGAAAAAGTTGTCTTAGGCAACGATTTTATATCACGACATGAAATTTTTCTACAGAGAGAAGAATTATGATATATTCGTATCATTTTAAAGGGTTAAATTTCATGTCATATCAGCAATTACTTTTTTACGGCATTTACACTATGTAATTTTTCATGAAACTAGCATGAAATTTTTTTTTTTTTGTGAAGCAGGAGGAATAAGCAATATGGTATTGCTTGAGTTTTGAGGGCATGTTACTGTTGTTAATGTTTACTTTTAGATAACGCATAACGCTTTAACTTAAATAGAAAGTTGAGAAAAAAAAAATGTCTCAAAAAATTGCATGGTGTAAATCTGGACTGTGTCAAACATGAGTATATTTCAGTCAATAATAACGTTATAACATAACGTCAATAATAAGCTATAATTAATGGCATAAATATTATAGTCTATATATATCATGTTATGTTTTAAAGAAATTTTTTAAATAAATATGTTATGGCATGAATATGTTATAGCAAGAGAAATTGTGAGGCAATGTTACTTTTGTCGCATTCTGGACATTTTTGTGGTAAAAGTCTTTAGTATCCTTATCGTAGCTTAGCTTAGATTTCATAGCATTTCTGATAACTTTTTTTTATGACAAAATTATTTTTCATTAAAAGAAAATTTTACCTCATGACAATTATTATTCTTTATTTAAAAATTCTTTTTATAGCTGAAATTTTTATATACAAAACCTGCATCCGGATTAAAAAAATCTGTCTTTTGCTTCAAAACTGATGTTCTGTTTTTTTTATAACTTAAACATTATTGTCATGACATATATAATTTTTATTTACGAAAAAAATAAAATTTTATTTAATTACAAATTTTTCCTATAACCAAAATTTTTATAGCATGATAAAATATTTATAAAAATTAATAATTCCATTTCATGACAGGAATATATTTTTCATATGTAGTTTCGTTGTTCAAAATCTTAATTTATACAAAAAACGACATTCTATTATAAAAATACGTGTCTGCTTTAGCAAGCTGCTGGTGTTATTTTTTATAATTAAAAATTTAATGTTCAAGTCATATTATTTTGATTCAAATATAGTCAAACACTTTTCCCATAAGTTAATTTATCGCCATTTTAGGGGTAAGAAGTTCCTCTGTAAGTAAATGATTTTTGACAAAATGTTTCTGAAGTTGTAATTGATATTCAGCCCAATTATAAACAAAGTTTCCGTGCGATTTCTTCCACTTTTCCCTTTTCTCCAATTATAAATTTCTCCCCTTTTAATTGTCAGCGGAAAGTGAAAAAAATTAGTGAAAAAATTATTCTCACGGAATTTATAATTGGAGGAATCTTTTTTCGAGAAAAATTTTTTCCGTGGGAAAGAAATTCCGTGGAAATATTTATGATTGGGCTGATTATAAATCTATGTATTTTCTTAAAAATGTCATACGATAATATGAATATGAATATACATATATATTTTGTTTTTAATATCTTTCTATTTCTAATCAATGGCATATTTTAAAATGTTATGTTATGACATTTATATTTTCTGCATAAACAAAAATTTCATGCATAGCTAAAATAGTTTTTTCTACTGGTTAAATTCTAATCTCATGACCACAATTAGTTTGTTTTAAATAACAATAAATGAATTAAAATTAATTTTGGCTTAATATCATATATTTTTTTAAAAAAGAAAAATTATGTGAAAAATGAAGGCGGAAGTTTTCCAAAGGAAGTAGGAAAAATAGCATGGCACAGAATATGTACCTTCATGCTTAACTCATAACAACCAATGTAATACTGAAACAGCATCTACAAAGAGAACAGTGAGTAAATATTTTGATTTGTGTTTGGATTTACTCTAACCGATTTAATATTGATAAGAATCGAATTCTTATTTACAAAGTTAGTTGCTTAAAAAGGTGATGTTTACAGTGTACACAACGTAAGATAGATAGACGCGAAGAAATCTAATGAAGGATATAGCAATCACCTAATTTTTCATTTTTTTTGGAAAACGTCCGTGTACATTTGTAAAATAATTTTTCTTTTTAAAAAGCGGTTTTAGAAATTAAAAAAAATGAACTTAAGCCAATAATGATTTTAATTTATTTAATCAAATTAAATAATAAATTTTGCAAGTACAATGAAAATGTATTTAAGTAAAAATGGCATCTTGTAAAAAATTTTCTACAGACCGATGTTATGATTTCATGACATCAAAACATATCTTGATAAATTTTTTTTCTGACAACATTTCTTATTATAAAATTATCTAAAATACTCCTAAAAAGAGTTTTATATAAAAAATGCATATTTAACTAATTTAAACAATTTTTCTAATTATTAGACATCTATTTTTGTCTTAGACATTTATAACCGAATTTTATCTACGAGTAAAGAATAATTTAAGTAATTTTGTAAAAATTTTAATTAAACTTTATCCAACAAATTGCAGTCCATTATTGAGAACTTAGTTTTTAATAAATTTTTTGAATGCAAATTTAAGAATAAAATTGAATTTCTGGCAAGTCTGCGAAAACTTCGTGCACTGTTTTATTTTAAATCATTTTCTGACAAAATATGTCGTGTCACTCATTAAGCTAAATATATGTTTCATCGTTAATCGCATGATTCTTAATGAGTGTAAGATTTTGGTTTTCTTTAAACGTTTGTTATATAAAATGTGTTGATTGGAGGACATGTGTATGACACATCGTTGGCTTAATTGATTTGTATAAAATGGCAATTAATTGCGATTAATTAGATATTTATAAAAAAATATGCAAAATGGGTAGAAAAAAAGAAAACGAAAATAAAAATGTAATGCTTGAAAATATCAGAAATAACTTCTAAAAATTAAGTTTTTATAATTTTAAAAATTTTAATAAATCAAATTAAATGGCTTTTTATTTAGTAAATAATTTTACACACAGTTTTAAAAATCCCATTTAGGAATTAAAAAATTTCATTAAATGAAATATTCAAATAAAAAATTTTTTAAATTAAATTTAAACAAAAAATTAATCTGTTTGAAATAAAACTTACAAAAAAATATTTAATTTATTATATATTATAGTTGCAATAATATGCAAAATATTCCAAAGCCTTTTCTTAGTTGTTATTTGAAATTTCCTATTGTTGTTTTGTTATTTCCACATTTATACTTTAATCTATTTATTAAGTTGCAGTTGTTGTTTGAAAATACCTTGGAGATTTTTATAACACAAAATAACAATCATGTTGATTAGAAAATTTTGTTTACACTTAACGATGTGATAGAATAAATTAAAGCATAATAATGCAAATGTGAACAGAAGGACAGGAGACAAGACAAACACTTTTGGTGTGTCTTTTCTTAGTGCCACATGAGTTTAAAGGAAACTACCTAACGAATAAATTTTTTCTGTTTAAACAATTTAAAATACTAAAAAATTTTACCGTTTTACGAAGATAGCCACTTCTTAAAGTTTTAAATATTGATCGAAATAATTTATTTATATTATTTTTATGCTGCCCACTGTATATTTACTAACAATCTAGTGTTATTGCATTAGTATTATTTATAATGATTTCATTTGTATTGCACTTAGATACAGCATCATTATTTCAACAAGCATCAACACACACATTCAAATTCCTTAAATCAATTCCATTTGATAAAAAAAACACTTATTTGTTAAAATCTGTTATTTTTCCCTGCATTAACTACTATTTGATTCCCAAATGATCACAAGAAAAACAAGTGTTAAACATGGTTTTTGCATTTGTAAAACAACATATATTTCAGTGATATTAAGCAAAAAAAAATATGTCATCACTTGATACCATTGTGGCCAATCACATCTACTTGCAAACCAACAATATTTTCTTTCATTTGCATGTTTATGGAAATTTAATTTATTGCAAAAATTTTACAATTCAATTCAATCAATTTCGTTAACATAATGCAAATTTAATTAACAACAACATCGACAACATTTTAACAAATAAAAGTAATGGGTGTTCCAAAATTTATGAATTTGAATGCAGCCGAATGAATTAATTTAATATTAATAAAATAAGAATATTTGTGGTATAATTTTCGAAGCTCACAAGATATAACTCGATGAGACAAACCGATGCAAGATATCTAATAAGAATTATTATGATTAAATAAATATATAAAGAAAAATTATATCATGATATATTTAATAAGAAAATTTATTATTTGGAATCTTTTTTTTATAATAATTTACTTTAATTGGGCTTGATTCCTTCAACTATAAATATTTCATGATATTCTAATGAAACTAAACTAAAAAATGAAATGTATTACTGCGGGGAAAGCATATCCATAGGGTCATTTTGCTACTGCTCATATATAGCTCATCAGTGGATTGTACCCAAATTTTGTACAAAATTTAAAGAAAAAATAAAAATAGTTACTAAAGGTTTGCTGTGTTTTTGTATTAAAATTTTTGGAGTTTGTTATGGTTTTTTTGCCTTATTGATTCAATGGAGTTCTCATTTAATCAATTTGGCTGTAAGTATAATACTCTGAGATTTTCTTACAAAATTTGGGTAGAATCCACTAAAGAGCTATATATGAGCAGTAGCGAAATGGCCCCGCAGTAATACATTTCATTTTTTAGTTTAGTTTAAAATCAAGCACAATTAAAGTAAATTATCATGATAAATATTTTAACTTTATTTTTAATTATAATTTTTTTTATAGAGAACATAAAAAATCACCTCCACCTTGTTCTAACTTTTAAAATAGTAGGATCCAATAAGACTTAACATACAAAATTAACTCCAATGTATTATACATTGTTAAAATATTTATACCAAGACAATTTTTCTATAAATAAAATGTAATGACATGAGCATGTTATGACAAAGTACACATTATATTTCACTGCATACCCTTTTTCTATAAATAAAAATAATTTTTCATGTCATGGCATTGATATTTTGACAATAGAAGAAATATTCAAATATATAATTCATGATTAGGAATTTCATACTGCAAGTAAAATTAAGTCTCATAAGAAATAAAAATAGCAGATAAAAATGTCATATCATGACAAACATATGTGTAGACGAGACCTTAATTGCAAAGGGAGTATTACTTGAAATACTGATTAAAGATTGTATTTGATAATATAAAAATTCTACTAACAATTTGTGGCTATCTTTTTTAAAAGCACCATTTAACCCATTTTAAAGAAGTAGGTTCCAATGAAGCCAAGGGTGCTAAATTTATCCCGAAGAAGGACCTACCGCCAAAACATTTATGACATGACATAAACAATTTTTTTTTTACTAATATATAATGACTTGAGGAATATATCACAAAGCATACATTCTTCTTCTATAAGAAAAATTTTTATGTCATAACAAAAATATATAAAAAAATTCATGTCATGACATGGATAATTTTCTTCAACTAAAATTTTTTATAGCCTATATTACTAAGATATTGCATATGTGAAACTTACATTGGAGGTCAGATTATATGTCTATTAAAATTTATTTTCATGTCGTAATTTTTTATTAAAAAAATCATGTCATATTATCTACAACAAAATTTGTTATTATTCCTTAATTTACCTGTTAGTGGTGCTATTTTTAATAATTTATATTTCTATGCTATAAAGCCTAAATTATTGACGGAACATTTATATTATGACATGAACAATTTGTACATAACTAAAATTTAAAAACATAAGTCCGAGTATGAATAAAAAGTCATATTTCATATCATAGTTAAAATATTTATCGATAAATAAAAATATCACGATAAGAATATATGTATGATAATTTTTATTTTATACCCTACGTTATCGCAGTGGTATTTTATCTATTAAGATTCTATTCGATACTATATTATGTTGCTTTATTCTTAAAAATTTTATATTATGGTTTTTATAACATTTTTTATAAAAAAACTAAGCTCCGAATTGAGGTTGATGGATTGTTTTGAACACTAGCTTGAGCAGAAGTTGTGTTTTCAGCCGATCTTGCAGTACGTTGCTGTGCATGCTAGTGCCTATCACCGACGAACCCTATTTTTTCGAAATCATTCACTACACAGTAAATAGTGGGTTTTGTTGGCACGTCATTTCTCCCAAAAGTTTCACATAACTTTTTCATCATCACAGTAATCAATGACTGATTTTGTTAAAATGTCTTAGCTATTAAAACACGTGGGTTCTTCTAATATTTTTCTACAAAAAATTTGCCACGTGTCTACTGCACGGCTGCCAAATATGAACTTTAAAGACTAATTTTTGCCAAAATGGCGGCGAAATAAATTAGTATAAGTTCCAGGCGGATACCCTGTAGTACTTAATAGACACAATAAAGTAGTGTCAATTAAGTGGCTTTCTAACCCCAACTTTTTGCCTACGAAGACAAATTTACTGAAACTGCTCATTAATAATGAAACACAATAGTATTTTCTAGAACATTAACAATAATTTAAAATTTGCACATATTTTGGGACACTCTCTATAGGTAAACAACTAAGGTAATGTAGTTGCAGTTGATAATAATAATGTTGTTGTTCATTTTATTCTGATCAGTATCATTATTGTCAATGCTGCCACAACATTGCCTTGTAGGTTGTTATTAATGTTGCAAAGGTTGTCTGTAATTTATTATTTAATTTTATCACTTCTATAGATATTGAAAATTTATATGACAATGGCTGATATTCTTGTTTATCTCTAAGTAGAATTAAAGCTTAAAAAAATTAAATCAAATACAAATTTAGCTGTCAATAGAATAGAAAAATATTTAAATATTTTTTGCACAAAAAAAAAATAATTTTCAAAAATATTATTTATTCGTGCTCTTAAATTATTCAAATTCTCCAAATTCGATCTTTGCAATTTGCTTAAATCTGGCAACTCTTTGTAAATCTTATTCTGATTAAAACGAATAATTATATTTCTTGCTGTTAGTATTTTAATGAGAATAAAATAAAAATTCAAAATTTTGTAATTGCATTTGATGAAGATATTTGTTTTCAGTTCAAAAACAACAGTTTGTGGTTAAAACAAATATAATTCAAATTTAGTATGTCAACATAAATATTTCCATTTTGTTATTATTATTTAAACAAGTTTAAATGCAAAGATATTTTCTTCAAATTGGAAAAGCTTTAAAGGGAATATATCTCTTAAAGATTGATAGTTTTAAGTTCATTAATTCTTTTGCTGCTTATTTGAAGAAGAAACAAAATGATTTTCTATAACAAACGTATTCTCAAAATCATACATATTACAACACGCTTTGCTCAATGGGATAACTTTTTGTTATGTAGTGTCCCCATTCGCGATATTCAATAGAATACTTTCAGGAATACAACAAATTTAATATAAAATATTGTCATTGTGCTAGAGAAAAAACTTTCTGGTAGGATATATAAAAAAAAAATAAAAAAATTTAAGAGCAGAAAATACATGTAATTATAAAGATATTTACACTGCCTCTAGATGCTAATAAATTTCATCTTAATTAATTTTTAAAAAGAAAGTGCAATTTCACCCAGATTTTGCCCCTAAAAAACTATTCTATTCACATACCGCTATCGAAAATGACGACCAAAATAAGCATATATCGTATGTGCTATAAATCGAAAGTAGTTTTGAGCTACAACTGAAAATACGTGAAATTCTTCAAACTTTTGGAGGTTTAAGTTCTTTATTTTTTAAATCCTTGTGCTAAGCGATACATTTTTCCTTTAAAATCCTCATATTCGTCTTTAGATACTTAATAAAATTATACAAAAACAAAAGCACATAAAAAAGTTATATAGAAAAAGTTTTTGTATCTCCTAAAATTTTATTTGCTTTCAGATTAAAATTTAATTAAATTTTTAATTGATTTAATTATTTTAATAGAAAATTGGTTTCCTTTTTTTAGAAATTTTTTATTAAGTAAATATTTGCTTTATATGGAAATTTTGTTGACTGTATTTAATTAAATATGTTATTTACAAAATTACATATACATTTCTACATATTTTCCCTTATAGTCTATCTGGCTTGATCAGATACAAAGTAAACAAACGTTGTTTTTCGCAAAGAATATGACATTGAAAATTTATCTGATTTATTGTATTGTATTGGTATTAACACGTTGACTACAAGTTTGGTTAGCCAGAGTTCAACCCTAGGGCAAGGCAATAAAAAATAAATACGAATATATTGTTACGAATAATAAAATCTGACAACCCCTGTAGTTGTTTCCGTATGAGTGTGGTGAATAAAGTTAATTCAACAACCAATGGTGTGTTTACGGAATAACAAAACCACAAGTTAGCCAACAAAGCTGAGCAGCCTCAATGGCTGCGTTGGTAGAGGTGCGTACTGCAAAACAGAGGGTCCTGAGTTCGATCCCGCGTTCGGACATGCGTGCAAAGAAAAAATAATAATTGTTATAATGTAAATAAAAATTAATTAACAACAGTACAAACCTCCCGAGAGGCAAGAGACAATTATTGTGTAAAGCCATGGCAAATATTTAGTGGAGACGTCAAATTTAAAATAAGAGCAACGGATAATTGTCAAGAAGCCCCTGTATAATAAAAAGGAAGAGTAATAGCAGTAAGCGCGGGGAAATGTAACAGCATAACAACAGTGTTGTATGGCAGACATGTGTTGTGGCTACTGGATAAAGGAGATGACTGGCTTGGATAAAAGGAGTAGTGGAGATGTCTGTGGATGGTTAAGGTTACTAAACAAGGCATCGAGTAGTTCATGTCTCGCCGGAGTAACACAGTAGTGTAGCGTGGATGGCTGCGTTTGTGGTGGTAACGCATGTTTAGTAAATACGAGACCAAGGGTTCACAAGACCGGTAGAATCGAGAAGTAAAGCCAGAGAAAGACATAAAGTTCGAAGATAGAATTTAGCCACAATGGTATTTGCAATCAAAAGAATCCGTACGTTTGCTTGTTCTAAGAAGGAAAAACGTAACAATATTATTTTTTTATTTGTAAAATTATTTTGGTAATTTTTGTAATATTATTTATTATATTGTGCTAATATCCCAAATTTGGATAAAGGTTTCCTGACGAGCTGGCTTTAGCAACCGGCGAAATAGGTATAGATACCTGATATTCCAAACCAACAAATAAATTGCCGTTTTATTTGAAAATGTTACGGGATATTAGCATAATATAATAAATAATATTATTTTTTTTTGTTTAATTGTATAAATACATATTCGGAATTAACATAAGAACATGCAGCCTCCTTCGTTGGTTCTTCTTTATAGCATATTCGCCGGAGAACTCAAATAACTAATAAAATAACATATTTCTCCTCTTTAAAAATAAGATAATTTAATAGATATTATTACCTAAAGTGCTACTTCTCTTAAAAAAAAATAACATTAACGTGCAAAATAACCCAATATAGTCGCTATATAATTGTTCGAAGTTGGTACTTTTGCCTTATTATATTGTAAATGCTTTCATAATAGAAAATTTTTTCTTTTTCACTCATTTTAAACATAATTTTAGGTTTTTTTTAGGCGTGGTATGATATATGATTTAAAATATGATTTAAAATTTCTTAGCTTAACTAATACATAGCAACCAAGATTAAATAAATTATGCTAATGCATAAACACCGAAGTTACTCGTTCAGATAACACTATAAGAAATGGGAGGTGGAAGTACAGCTTATTTTGATGCTAAATATAAATCTTTATGTCTTCAACACCAGTCTTTGGCTTAAAAACAAAACTCAAGATTCTTCACAAATTCTGCAGATTAATGAATATTATTTTAAAGCTTCAGTTCTGGAATTGAAAGGAATATCGTTTAGGCTTGATTGGTTTCTATATCATAAAAACACCATTTCCCTAAAGCATGTTTAATCTCTATCGAAATATACGTTAGCAAAAAAACCTACTTTAAAACAGAAATATAGGACAGACACTAATCTGTAACCTTAGGTTTGAAAAAAAAACTTTAGTGTAGGAACACAACAGATAACGGTAACGGAACGATTTATCGTTACTGAGAGTTAGTTTAAAAAACAACGGCGATTATCTGACGGCATTAATAAAATTCATTTTTATTTTAGTTTTGTGTATGTTTTCAAAAATATTTTCCTTTTTACAGTTTAATGATTCAGGTGAATTTCATTAAAAAAACCGATAAAACGTAAAGAATATTAAGTACATTTAACATGTATATGGCATTTTATCTCAGCGTTGAACGATAAATTATGTCAAATTTGTATGAAAATATCATTACCTACGTGTGTTCCTACACTTATATTTTTAATATATATGGGCAGAATAATAAAGCCATAAACGTCAAAAATATGTCTCGAATTTTCAAGTTTAATTTTTTTACATTTAAGAAGCCTCTAAAATATACTGTCTATAAAAGACTGAAGTGTCTGCATTATACGCTTTATAAAATTACGTATGCTATATGGAGACACGATTTTAATTTCAACTTTATTAATTTTTTTTATAATAATGTAACAATTTTAAAAACTGTCCTTATACGACATCGCCCATACACAGGAATTTATATCATTCTATTTGAATTAAAAGGAAGAGACAAACGACAAAATGTTTATCTTTAAACAAATAAAAGAAATTAAACTTTAAATTAAGTTACAGAAAAAAATAAATAAACTATAATTTTTTTAACACTACTACCAGTGCCCACGACTTCGCCTGCGTGTCATTTCTAATTTTTTTTAAACTCAAATTCAGAGTTCTATAGACAGTGTTACAAATTTCCCATCTACAAAAGTAAAAACTGCTGAAAGCATTCTAGTACCATTACACCGGTAAAATTGGATGCTTTATCAATAGTTTCTCTATTTTGTCACGAAATGACCTATTAAAAAAAAGTTTTATATTGGAACCAAGATTCTAAGGGATCTACTCACGAAATATTGTTCACATCTATCTAGTAGTTTTTACGTGATGCTAACCCAGTCAGCCAGACAGACAGACTTAAATTAAAAAATTAGGTGTTTTGTATTCAATTTTTGTATTTATAACTACAACAACAACATTTACAAAAAATATTTCATGTACAGAAATGACAGTTTTATTATACGAGGGCTGCTATATATATTTCTGGCCTGGCAACACTGAGTGCTGCCAAGTGCAATCTGACATTTCCATTGGAAAGTTTGTCATTTTTAAGCATAATCGTACACAAAACATTTTGACGTACGACCATTATTTGTGTTGTTTACAGTGACTTGAAAAAATTAATATAGAAAAAAATGGAATTAACTCGTGAACATTTTCGTGCCATCATTTTTCACAACTTCCAACGTGGATTATCACGACAAGAGTGCATTGATGAACTTAAATGTTTGTATGGCGATGAAGCACCATCCTATAGCACTGTGAAAAATTGGTATAATGAATTTAATCGTGGCCGAAGCTCGCTCAAAGACGAATTCCGTGAAGGTCATCCAAAAACGGGTGTTGTGCCAGAGAACATTGATGCCGTGCGTGAACTCAATTTGAAAGTCCCTCAAAAAAAGGCTCGTGTCGATTGGTGCAAAGAAATGTTGCAAAAATACGATTGCGGTGCTTCAAAAGACGTTTATAAGATCGTCACAGGTGACGAATCATGGATCTATGCGTATGAGCCCGAAACGAAACAACAATCGACCGTGTGGGTCTTCAAAGTCGAGCAAAATCCAACGAAAGTTGTTCGTGGAAGAAGCACTTCGAAGCAAATAGTCTCCTGTTTCATCGGCAAAACTGGTCATGTAGCGACTGTTCCGCTTAAGCAACGTAGGACGGTCACTTCTGAGTGGTACACTACAATTTGTTTGCCTGAAGTCATCGGAGAAATTCGAAAAACCAACAAGAGAAGACGAATCATTGTTCACCATGACAATGCGAGCTCTCACACATCGGCTCAAACCAGAGCGTTTTTGATCGCCCAAAACGTCGAATTAATGAGTCATCCGCCGTACAGCCCTGACTTGGCACCTAATGACTTCTTCTTATTTCCGCACATCAAGAAAAAAATGCGTGGTCAACGATTTTCGTCGCCAGAAGAAGCTGTTGAAGTGTTCAAAACCATGTTTTAGAGGTGTCTCAATCGGAATGGAAAAAGTGCTTCGTCAACTGGTTTGAGCGCATGCAAAAGTGTACAAATCATGCTGGAGAATACTTTGAAAAACAATAAAACCATTTTTGATTATAAATATTCGCATTTTCACTATAAGGCTAGAAGTATATAGAGCAGCCCTCGTATTCGATCAATACTTGCAACTATTCATAATTAATAAGCCCTTCTTGGTCTTCGATTTCTTCACGTATGAGTATTTTTAAATTAATTAAGATTAATCATACGTTGTAAAAATAATTTGTACTATAAAACAATTTTTTAAATGGCTTCGCTAGGAGTGTTAAAAAATAGATGATTAGTTTTTTATATCACTAAACCTTTATCTCCCTTTCCTTTAAGTTATTTAAATTAAGAGTACCTCCATAATACCCTGGTTTAATTTCCATGAATTACACTAAAACTATTTTACACTATAAATTTGAACTTATTTGTATTTCAGCAAAATATTCTCAAACACACAAACACCTCGACTTGGCAGTATAGTGGCAGAAATCAACCCAACAATTTGTTGCAAATACAAATTAGAATGCAATTTTAGAAAATTTATTGGTTTCTAAATAAATACGCAAAGCAAACACACACACATACACACATAACAGCAGAAAGTAAATAACGTGCAATGAAACTAAGTTGGAAATTTACAAACTGTTTGAACAAATGGCTAGAAAAAACAACCAAAGATCCACTAATATATGTTGCTTAAATATACAGAGCAATACAGTTTTATACAAATTGTCACAAAGAAATTTGGTATCTGTGAAAACAAAACCAAATACAAATGACATATAAACACTTGTACATATTTGAGGAAACAAACAAGAAAAACCACACAGCTAAACAGTCATGAATAGTGTTTAGATGAACACTGGCATGACAATAAGTAGTAGAAGTTGCAACAACAGACCACTGAAACCACAAAATTTTTTGACAAGAAAAAAAAAAACACAGCTTCCGAAGCAAATTTAGAACATAACAAAGTTAAAACTGTAGTTTGTTTTAAAAGTTACTAAGAAAAGTTTTTTTTTTTTGTAACAAATAAAGAAATTTAAGAAATTTTACTACATCAGGCTGAATTAATAGGACTGCTAAAATGCAAAAGGCTTTTTTAAAAAAGCTTTAACTGAGTAAGCATTTTTTCGTTTAATTAGGATATTATCTTAAGCTAAATACTACTGCTTTTCCAACAGACTAATTAATTAATTAAGTTTTTATATCAGTCTCTCCTCATCAAAACTCTTTTGTTTCAGGTCTTTTAAGAACTTTTCAAAAGTCCCTTTTAAGGCATTAACACTCCCTTACATTTAGTTGCGTATGCATGCTTTTGTATGCATATGACTGTATGCATATTGCACATCTACAGGGGGAGTACACATTGTATATAATATAGTTTTCGTATTTATATGCTTCGTACTTGTGACGCCTTACATACGAAAGTCATTCAAGTCAAATGCACGCAAATTGCCATTGCTGTCCAAAAACTTAACAAATGCTATAACTAAAATACAGCTGGCAGCAACAACAACATCATAGATAGCAAAAGTAACAAAGGAGAGGTCTACTATATCAGACACCATTCAAAACAACAACAACAACTTTAATCAGTATAGAAATAGAAACAACATGAGCTAACAATGTGGCAGCTACTTTATTACTGGCAAAAGGGTGTCAAAACGACAAATATCAACTGAACATGAACATGCATGCTTGCACTCAACTTGATTCAAAAATTTATATACATATAGTCAGGCCAAAGCTCCTACCACCCACTATAACGAAACTAACTGTTATAACACCTCATATGACTACTATTTCTCAAACTCATTTAGATACTGGCGTAACTCATTTAGACAGTGGAAAGTATGAAAAAACGCGAACGTTACATATGCAGTTGAATACAGTGGGACTCGTAGAAACATTAAAAGTAGTAAAATAGTGGGTTTTACATTGAAGAATTCTTTTAAAGTCTTATAGCTCTTAGGAACTCCAATTTGTCAAATAAAATTAAAAGAGTAAAAGGGGAAAATATGTATGTGTTGTTCTACAACAATTACGAAAAAAGATACACATTATTAATAAAAAACTGTTGACTCTCTGTTGTGCTTATTAAGATATCTCTGTATGTAAGTAAAAAAGGCTTTACTTTGAATAAAAACTCGGGTTCTTTTTTACTGTTATAAAAGATTGTATGTTTTATATTTGGCTGGCCAGATATTGAAAATATATTAATTTTAATTTTTCGATATTAAGAAGAATATCTATATTAAAGTCCAACTAAAATTTAATAACTTTCCTTTTGCAAAGAATTTTCGAAATTGTTTTTTCCTACTTCGAATATAACTTAAGGCTGTCAAAATTTGTTTGAAAGTCCAAATAGTGCTAAATAATGTTGCTTCAATAATATAATGCAATATTTCAAATGTTTGATTTGTGTTCGAAATTTCGAAATTAATTTCGAATTTTCGAAATTGTAAAAACATAAATTTTTAATTTTGAATTTTAAAATAATTTATAAATAAAACCAAAAATATTAAGTATTATTGCGAAAAAAAGTTTCACTTTATTCACTTCGAATAAAAACTCAATTTAATTTAAGACTTTTTTCTGTAAAAAAAAAATTTGGTTTCTTATTTTTCTCCTAGCAAGAAACTCATAAAAATAATTATTGTTTAAACTGTGGCTGGACAAATGTTAAACATATATTAATTCTAGTGTTTCGATATTAAGAAAAATATTTATCTTAAATCCCAACCAAAATGTTTTTCTTGCTTCGAATTTTATATTAACCCTTCAACATTATTTTAAAAGTACAACTAGTGCAAAATTATATTGCTTTATAAATTGCAAAAAAAATTGTAAACTTTGAATGTATGTTCGAAATTTCGATATTAAATTCGAATTTTCGAAATTATAAAAACATCAATTATGAAGTCTCAATTGCAATATAATTTATAAATAAAATCAAAAATATTAAGTTTTATTATAAAAAAAAGTTTAACATAAAACTTTTTCTTTTAACAAAAGATTTATTGATCTTTCTCTTAGCAAGAAATGCATAAAAATTATAATTGTTTTAAATGTGCCTGAACAGATGATGAAGATATATTATTTTAATTTTTCCATAGTAAAAAGAATTTCTATTTAAAAGCCCAACTTAAAAACTTTCCTTTTGCAAACAATTACCTACCATTTTTTTCCTACTTCGAATTTAATTTTTTCAAAATCTGTTTAAAAATCTAATTAGTGCAAAATAGTATTCCATCAATAGTATAATGCAAAATTTTTAATTTTTAATGAATGTTCGAAACTTCGAAAGTAATATCGAATTTTCTAAATTGTAAAAAAATCAATTCTGGAGCCTTAATTTCAACATAATTTATAAATAGAAACAAAAATATTAAATATTGTTATGTTCGAAAACTTAAATTAATTTCGAAGAAAAAAAATCTTAAGTACAATGGCTCAAAATCGAAAAGAAAACTGGTAAGCGCTTTGCTTGTAAGACACTGCAAAAGTTTTTCATTAATTTGAAAGTTCTTTAGACGTATAGGAGTTGTAGATCTTTAAAGCCTTTATGTAAAGAGGAACATTAAGAAGCTGGTAGTATCTTAAAATTAAAGGTAAGTCGGTTTTAAAGTCATTTAAGTAGGACTTTTTAGCCTAGTTATAAGAGGCGGTGAATATTTTCATTTTAGAGATAAATGAAATTTTGATAAGAAAAAATTGTTTAAAAAGACTAAAATAGTAGACATTAAAGTTTTTGCTTGAGTCCCTAAAGTCATTAGTAAAATGCTTCAAGAAACTCCATTTTTTTTAATAGATCTACTTAATTTCAAATTGTGTAGGATACCTCTTTCACTTCAAAGCTTAAAAACATTTATTCTAACAAAATATACGGTTGTTAGCAAAACTATTTCTAAACTGCCAAGTTAAGCATTCGAAGTGAAATTTATAACACCAACACCAAGGTGTATGTTGATCAATATCATCAGCATTAGTATGAAAGCATATCTTGTAATGACATTGCCCTGCATAAATATATTTCTAAATATGTGTTTTGTTACATGAGTTGTACTCGTAGTATGCAAGTGTTTCTTATCGCTAAAAGTCACTCATGTATATCTTACGGTTGTTTCGGTGGTTGTCCTGTATTCCTTTCACATTCAGTTTAAAGGATGCAACGAAGTTGATTGCAGCAAAACTTAAAACCCTACAAATTTACATTGCACAGCATATTAAGGGATAAACGATTTTAGATATAATAAATTTCCAATACATGTTTTGAATTGTAGTTTTTATATTATTTAGCATTTAATGGCTTTCCTTCAAAACAAAATATAAATTATCTTCGTTTCAAAAAGAGTGACTTTTTTGTTGTCAAAATGTCTTTGACTTTCTTTTATTCGAAATAAAAAAGGATGCATGATCTTTTTTCTTATATGTCTTTGTTGTCCTTGTAGGTTTGGAAATGCAGCCATTATAGCTTTGTCACTGCAACTCTTTTTGTGTCCGTGATTAGTATTGTTGCAGTTTTTTTTCAGTTGCCCTTTTCAAATACAAGTCGTTGACAAAGCATGCGAGTGAAGGTAATTAATGACCGTAATGCACGTATGATGACGCAGTTAACTGCAAAGACATTCGTACGTTTGTGGTTAAGAAAAAAAAGTGACAAAATAAGGAATATAATGAAAATTTCCAAAAAAAAAGTGAAAAATCTTAACGATACACAAATGTTTTTTTTACTTAAGGAAAACATATTAAAGCTTCTTTAAATTAACTTTTGGATAAAATTTTAAGCCAAAATATAAAGACTGTAGAACTACGTTCTGAAAATGTAGTGCAATTTAGAGTCTCCATTTTTCAGTTATTGTATGTCCAATGGGGAATTTTAAACACAAGCATGACTATTTGCTGAAAAGACCAAACTCTTCGAATAATTTGTTCCAAATGATCAGTTGGTCCAACCACAAGCTTAAAGGGGAAATTGAACCTTCCAAAGGAAAATTTTTTCAAGACACATTTGCATTTCAGGCGCTATGTCGAAAACTATATATTCTGCATTCTGTATTTTAGAAAACTTGCGTTCCCATAAAGTGATGGAGTGGTGGCATCACTTACCTGCTGGAAAAAAAAAAATTCGGGAACCCAAAGCATTGCACAGGTATGATTTTGGCCATTTTTTGCCCTGAAATAGACGCCTTGAACTTGAATAATATTTTGTCTCCTTAGAACGGTGACACCCAGATTGCCCATGACACTTTGCCACATAGAAAGTAAGATTTGACCCATTTTTTCTCAAGATGCATTTAAAGACCGATGATATACGAATGTCGAAAAGAACCGCAACCTTAATACCCTGTTTAGACATACGTTTTAATTGCTCAATTAATGAATTTACGCAATTAGGGCCTTAATTCAACTCAATTTACCATAAAAGAAGTCAACTAATAAATTGAGCAATTAGTACTTAATTGCAGAACTAATTGAATAAGATGCGAAATACAACCCTTGCCAAAAAGTGTGTTTACTCTGGGAGCTATGTTCAGTGAGAAGAAAAAATTCATAAAATTGACAAGACGCAAGTAAAAAATATAAACAAACAAATATAAAGAAAATGGCGGGTCATACGAAAATGACTTTTGATACTTCCAACTTCAAAGCAACAATGAAAACCCATGTTGTTTTTGTAATAAAAAGAGAAATCAGCTGGGCGGACGACATTACCAGTAAAATAAATATGCCTTGTGCCAATTGAATAAGCTTAATTGAGCATGTGTGAACACTAAATTAAATTGCGCAATTAAAACTAAATTGACTCAATTAAGAAAATTATCTGAACTGGGTATAAGGCCCTTACTCTTCGAACTACGAGGGCTGCTATATATATTTCTGGCCTGGCAACACTGAGTGCTGCCAAGTGCAATCTGACATTTCCATTGGAAAGTTTGTCATTTTTAAGCATAATGGTACTCAAAACGTTTTGAGGTACGACCATTATTTGTGTTGTTTACAGTGAATTGAAAAAATTATTATAGAAAAAAATGGAATTAATTCGTGAACATTTTCGTGCCATCATTTTTCACAACTTTCGACGTGGATTATCACGACAAGAGTGCATTGATGAACTTAAATCTTTGTATCACGATGAAGCACCATCCTATAGCACTGTGAAAAATTGGTATAATGAATTTAATCGTGGCCGAAGCTCGCTCAAAGACGAATTCCGTAAAGGTCGTCCAAAAACGGCTGTTGTGCCAGAGAACATTGATGCCGTGTGTGAACTCATAATGCAAGATCGACATGTATTCATAAGATACACCTGTAGAAACCTTCAATAAAGTCTTGAAGATGCTATTTGTAGTATAAGCTAACGCGACATCGTGTTCCATAATTATTTTTATAATTAAAATTTAATATACCACAAAAAGAACTTTTTTCACTTATTAATTTATTTAATTGTTTTTAGATAAATATCTTGCAAAATTTTTAATTGATTCAATTAATTATGTATAAATGCAACTGCCTTCACCTTTTTTAATTAAATATATAATTGATTTAATTAATTACTTAATTAGATTATTTTGTTTGTTTGTATATTGTCAATTAATTAATTAATACAATTAAAAATTTAATTAAAATCTTTTAATGAGTTGAAATAATTTAATTAAAAACTAAAAAAGAATGAATCCTTAACCTGAAGCCTGCTCTGTCAGGCTTTTTCAAGGGTAATAACGCATTCCTGTTAATAATAAAAAAACTGATTAAAACTATTTCCTGTATTTAATGTGAGAAATAAAATATTTTCAAGAACCTGCTTGAGAAATCGCAATTTCAATAAAACCATTTTTTCTTAAATTCTTTTTATGAATACTTTTCGTATTTAATTTAAATCATCATTTTTATATATTCACTAAATGTGAGGTAAAAGTAAAGTAAAAGAAGAAAAGCAAAAAATTTAAATAAATTACGAAATGAGAATAAAACTCATTACGGCAACATTTGCTTTCAAGTTTTGAATTGATGTGATTAATAACATAGAAATTCTTAAGATAAAAACTTCAAATCAAATAAAATTAAAAACAAAATACCAGTCATTCCTCATAAAATTTACGACACTAAGACAACAGCATGAACAGCATTAACAGCAGCAAAAGTTACAGCAGAAATACATACAATTACAAGCAGATATGCGAAAAATCTTGATTAGATTTCTTCAACTTTAGAATCCCTCCTACGACTTCGTTTCTTTATTTGTTTTTTTATATTCCTTTCATTTCAAACAGCCACAAATCATTCATATGCTTTCACATACCCGGGGTAATCCACAAAATTGTCATTTTCTTGTGTGAGTGTGTCTTTTTTATTTCATTGTGGCAGGAGAGCTTTAGCTTCCTTTGACTGCTGCTGTTTTTTATTGTACAGTATGTTTGTAGTTTATGTGTGTGTCTTTTATAATTCCATGCACATCATATAATTCATTAACTCATGCCACTTTTTTTTTTCTTCTTAAGCAGTCTTGTGTTAGCAGCCACAACAGCCATCAAATCAACTTCATATATGAATTACAATAGAAAGACATTAGTATGTATTTGTATTATTTGATTTTTCATTTCATTACGTTGATGATAATTTTTTTTTTTTTTGCTTTTAATACAAATTTAATAGATACTCTACAGTAATACAATTTAATCAAGGCATATGATTGACTTTAAAGAGCAATGACTTGTATTTTTATGGTTTGTCATGCTGAATTTTGCAAGTTTTAAATTTTGTCTCAAAGACCTTGGGTATGGACATATGGAAGCTTTAAAAAGTGTCTTAGAAAGTTTCTATGTTAAGGGATTAAAGAGGTGCATTCCATGGCGAACGAACTCTCAACCAGCAACAAGAAGTTAAGGTTCTGTTCTTATACCTCTGAACCCTCACTCGTGCTAAGACTTCAAGGGTACAGAGATATGATTATTAAAGGATTTTTGTTGCTCTAAAAAAGTATCACGTTTCAGAAAATCCAAGCAGCAATTAAAGTTTTGTTAACATTTATTTTGCGGTAATCTTCATTCTGCTACACTCAGATAGAATTAACAAAATCGAGAATCTTAGAATATACAATTTTATTATAATAGCAGTGGGCATACAAAACTGTTGGTTTCAGCCGTAACCGAAGTTTATTGATATACGCTGCAACCAAATTCATTATAACTCAATTTGGAGCAATTTTTAACACACACAACTAAGACGTAAGAAGCGCAATACGACCGCCAATGTCTTTATGCCTATAACGACACGTAGGAAACAATTTTAGTTAAAGCGTGCATCTTGCGAAGGAAATCAGCCTCATTTTAAGCAGCATCTATGCTTATTCAGAAATCTGACGACGCTGTCCTGCAACTCTTAGTACCAAATATCATTCTTAAAATCAATCCCTATTATAATCACTTTTCTTTGGTCCGACCTTGATAAATAAAATTGTTCCATAAAGCGATTTAATTGTTACCAAGAATGAATTTCACGAGCTCTTGTCACTCGCTCTTATAATTTAATCATTATAACTCCTCTTCTCTATGGAACAGACCACCTTTAAAACTCTGAAGAAATTCCTTGGCTGTCTGTATAAACGAATGACTATTTATTTGCAGTAGATTTGTAGCAACATAAAAATACTATGACATTTCTATGTATCTAATGTTGGTAGAGGAAAAGATTCTTAAGCATAAAATACCAGATAATACAAGAGTTTGCAATTAAACAAAATGTAAATCAATGTTCGGTTTCTAAAGACAGCGTAGTATTGAAATGAAACTTCACAGATACTGAGAGAAAGTTCAGAAATGCTCACATTTAAATAATTCTTTTTAAGTACTTCGCCATATTTCTTCGAGTGTTTTAATTTTAAATCATTTTTTAACCACTTTTATCTCGTACACAAAAGATTGTGACTTTTATTTAAAAAGATTAATTATTTGAATCATAACAGGTAAATTATTTAAATTTACACATACTCGTAGTGTATGCACGCTTTAATTAATAGTGTTAAAAGTTACATTAAAATTTACCGGGTATCCTATGGACATCCTGATTTCTAAATCTATTGAATCATATTGGACAAACACTAAAAAAATTTAGAAAAAATAAAATTAACCAGTAAGAGTGTTATGTTCGGCTATGCCGAATCTTGTGTGCCATTCACCATATATGTAAATCTAGTTTTTTTTAAGTAATTCCAATCAAAAAAGCAAATATTGGGGTGACAGAGAATTAAAACATAAGAAAAAAATTTCGTACTTCGAATACATAATTTTCCAAAAAAAAAAAAAAAAAAAAAAAAAAATGAGATCGGATTTTAATGGGTTAAGCATTTTTAAAAAATTTTAATATTTCCGAAAAGATCTCTTGAAAAGCTTTAAAATGATACCCATATTGATATTTTAGAAAATTTGAAAATTTTAGAGGCCCGGAAAATATGGGCGAGCGCCAATTTTATCACTTGATCTTTTTATCTTATTTTTTAATTCTCTATGGCCCCGTATATTTATTTATTTATTTTTTTTTTTATTGGAGTTATTTCATTGTTTCAAATTACATAAAAAAACTAGAGGTAGTCATGGTATTTGACCCGCTGCCTTGAAGGGTATGGACCGCTCATGCTGATTTCCAATAGCACCTCTTTCGGCACTATGTCCGATTAATTTGCGTATCTAAATTTTCTCTAGCTAATCTGGTGACTTGGCAAACTTAATTTCAACACTAACACGGCAACATTGCTATACCGACTGCATAAGAAATCAGAACATATATATTTTTTATGGGGTCAGAGTTGGATATTGTGAAAAATATAAATGGAAAGACAAACTTAGTTATAACCTTTTTCCACTTTTTGAGGTGACCGGTGTAAAAAGTGACCCAGAAGCCTTAATACGTGGGTCCAAGTAGTATTTTACGGACTTATTTTTTTTTTATGAAAAAATATGTAACACAAAACTACTTACAATATATCAAAGCATTTTCTATCGCTGCCTCTCTCATTATGGGTGCTTCGGCATCACATTTGTAAAAAATATCCTGTCTTTTCTGAACAATCCACTTTTGTTTATTTTCTTTTTTCAAAAGCTTTTTTTCACGCTGCATTTTGGGAAGAGGGTTTTAACTTAAAAAGTTAATTTTGATAAAAAGTAGGCAAGCGTAGCAACAACTGAAATTGTCCGAAGTACTTTAATTTCATATTCAATTCCTGCCAGTGTTGCCACGTAAAAACAGAAAAAATTTAGGCTTTTTAAATTTAGAATTTTTCAATAAAAGCTACATTTTGAAATGTTTCTTGTAATTTGTATAAAATATAGTAAAAAGTTTTATTCATATTTCGAGAAAAGTAACAAGGCACAAATTCAATTACTGAACAGAAGGAAAAGCTAAAATGAAAAAAATAGAAAAAATAATACAAAAAATGTCCAGACCGATCAAATAAGAACTTAATGCTAATTCCTTATTTTTTTTTTTTTTTTGTTTTGAAAGGTTGACCTTCAATAGAATTTACTATTTTAATAATTTTAAAAGTGACGTTATTAAATGCCAATTTGCTTCTTATTTGCTTAAAACTTTAACATAAAATAACTGTAAATTTTTCCGTAATATAATCCCGCACATCTTCAAGGCAATTAAAGGAAAGCCTCTAGCTAATTGTTAAATTTTTCAGGCCGAAGAATTAAAGTTGCTAACAATTTTTTTAAGTTTGAACAGAGTACTTAGCTTTCCGCATGAAATAAGTGCAGCATATATTATTTCAGAGTTGAAAAAATTGTTGCCAGAAACATTTTGCTGTTTCTAAACATGAAGAAAGAAACATTTCTCATAAGCTAAACAAAGTACAACTTCAGCAACGTTATTTTTATTTCAAACTAATTTTTTGTTTGGGATTTTAATGCATTCGCAAGTGTGTAACCTTTGTTATTTAAATCAAACTGATTTGTTAAGGAAAACATCTGTCAGAGAGTTTCTTACCTCAAATAATGAAACAAGTTTTTGCAGTGTAAAATTTATTTAAAATAGATTTTAATATTCTATAAAAAAAGGGAACATATTTATTTAAGTTTTTTTTTTTAAGTCTCAAAATTATTTTTCTCTTTTCACAAAAAGTCTTTTTAAGATATTATAATTATTTGAAAGCTATCACTTCCTTGAAAACCTGCACATTTGCAAATTTTTAACAAAAGCCTCACAATAAAAAAATTTAAGATTTCCACAGCCATTATGCAGAATTATTCCAGTTCTGCAGGGCTTTTTAATACAGAGCCTCTACATGTATGTGACATTCTCACCTTCATAGTTTTACAATCATAAATACTTATTGAAACTTAGTAAATGAAAAAGAAAAAGAGTTCCAAAAAGGAATGCAAAAGAAAATTTTAGGAAAATTTTGGCAATTCCACCGAGTAATCGAAATGTTTTCAATAATGTTCATCTAAATGATGATTACGATTGTGGCAACAAAAAAAGAAAAAACAAAAGAAAACATTGAAAATGTTAAAGTAAAAGTTTCGCTAAAAATTTAAGGAGTTTAGGGAAAACAATTGAGTGTTAAAGAAGTGACACAAATGCTTAATTTCATCAACTTTAATATTGGCAACATTTGTTTGAAGCAGACTTTTGCTGTTAAGGCCCAAATGTTGCTGTCATTAATGTCTTTCAATCATAAAAAATTATGAAGGATGCAAAAATGAAAGAAATATAAAAACTTGTTTTTGTTGTTGATGTGTTGTAAAGAGTGTCTGCCGGGAGGGCATACTACTCGCAGCAATTCCATTGTATTCCTGGCTGTATGCATTGCGGCAACGTCTTGTTGTTATCACATGATAATGAAGCCAAAAGCATGCAGTTGTGGCGTTAAAAAGTTTTTAATCATATCAAGATAACGCTCCCTATTGACAGTAACCATTACGCCGTTTTCATTTTCAAAGAAGTAAAGTTCAATGATTCCTCCTGAACAAATTGCTCACCAGATTATCACTTTTAGTGGATGCAATGGTGCCTGATGAGTAATTTGAGGGCTTTCCATTGCCCAAAACCGACTGTTCTGCATATTTCATATCCATCCAAATGAAAATGTGCCTTGTCACTCATAATGATTTGTTCATGGAAATCGGAGTTGTAATGGGCGAGCTGTAACATCCTATTGGCATATGTACGGCGGTGTAAATGGAAGCTCTTTTGTCTGCTGAAGGAAACAAAAGCAAAACCTTGTACAAAATATTAGCCAAAGTTGCTCTTTAAATGCCAAGCTGCTGAGCGTTGCGTAGACTTGAGGCTGATGGATTGTTTCGAACACTTTCTAGAGCAGCAGTAATGTTCTCAACCGATCTTTCAGTACATTGTAGTCCATGTTTAGGCCTATCACCTACAGGCCGTCTTTCTTCGAAATTATTCACTGCACGGTAAATAGTGCGTTTTGTTGGCACCTTGTTTTTTCCAAGAATTTCACGTTATCGTCACAGTAATCGATGATTGATTTTGATAAAATATTTTAACGATCAAAACACGCTGCTTTCTTCAATAATTTTTTCCATAATAAATTTGCCACGTATCTACTTCAAAACTGCCAAATACGAACTGTCAAGCCTATTGTTTACCGAAATTGCGGTAAAACGAAGTAGTATACCTTCGCGACAGACACCCGTTATATGAATACAGAGAACGTAACTAGAAATTTTTGTTTTGTGAAAATGTCATTTAACACATTTTTTTAAAGCCTTAATATTCAAGCATCAGAATAAATAGAACTTAAAATCGATTTTTTTTCGCAAACTTTTAAAATAATTATTTTAAATGGCTTGTTGGTTTATTTATATACTTTTCGTTGAACATTATTTCATGGTCTTGTTTTTTTTTTTTTCATTTATTTAAAGTTTATATGTCTCTTTGTTGCTGCACAAAAGTTGCCATTTTTTAACTTTTGTAGCTTCGTTATCATCTGGGGAAATCAAACATTTTATAATTAGTCATTGGCACACGTTGCCAACGTTCTTTGGTTGTCTCTGAGTGTATGGGGCATTATGAATGACTATCATAGACTTGTGAAGAAAAAGAAAAACGGACACCATAAAAATAAATGAAAGAACAAACCATCATCAATACCGCTTAAGCTCTGGGATATTTATTCCTCTTTCTTTTTTTAGAAAAAGCATATTCATAAGGTTTTTTAGCAGAAAAAACAAAATGACAAACAGGCAAATAAATTCAAAGCACCAATTCTCTACAAAAATTAAAAGATACAAAATTTAGGTCCGGCAAAGCCGTATTTAATTCGCCCTTTTTTCACAATATTTTGAATTAATAAATCCTGTTGATTGGGACGCTTATCAGAGAGGTAGCCCTTCAACAGGTTTTATTGAATAAAGTTCAAAGATGTTTTCAATGAGCTGATTTCATAACGAACACTTTGAGATCTTTCTTGGTAATTTTTAAAATTATTGCAGAAGTCGCAACAATAGTCTGGAGATAATAGTCGCAATAGATTAGTTGTGATAATCTATTTAGATTAACGAACAATAATTCCATTTTTTTAATTATAAATGAAATATTTTATCAAGTCCTATTAACTTTTCTTTTTACTTGACAGTATAACATGAAGCAAATTTATTTTTCTTCTTACACTTTGACCAAAATGTGTTCGAATTTTTACTACCTATTAAACAAAATGTAGCCTTCAAATACCATTAAACATACAAATCAAATGTTGTTTTTTGATGGCAAAGAAGAGGAAAATTATTCCTTTTAAAAACTGGAATAACAAACCTATTTGCAAATATAAGAATTGAAAAACGAATATTGAGAAATCAACCATCAAAAAATGTATTGTACTAAAGAGTTTGTCAATATTAACGCAAATCTTATAATAAATAATAAACTTTAAAATCAATAAGAAACCAGTTGTAGACAGACTATTGAAATTTACAAAGAACCTGTATTACTAACTTCGCTATAACAACAAGAATAAAATCTGGATTTGGAAATACCAGGGTTTCCCAACAGTTGTTGAATTTTGCTGTATGTGGCCGAACTTTTGAGCCGTTATAAACAGCCAGCTGAAACTAAAAAGGGGCCTGTATGGCTTACTCCGCTATAACAAGCAACTTACAATATAAATTTAGAAATTAAAGGTTATTCCCAAAGTTAATGTAATTTAATAAATATGGCCGTATATATGGCCGTATATTTTGAAAAATTCTTGCAATAAGTTTTAGGAAAAATAGCGTTTCTACAGGTTTCTTTTTAGGCCCGATAGAACTTTAAATTGTAAAAAATAATACAAAAATGTTATTTAAATAAAAAAAATTTATTTTAACGTTCATTTAATGCTATTAATCATTTTGGGCTGACCAAGCAAATTTTGACATCCAATTTTTGGCCATTTTTTTTTATAAATTGATGATAGCGGTCGGATCACATGGCGACATTATTCTAAAAACACTCTTGCCCAATTTAATGTTACCATTTATGCAACCCATTTTGTAAACCATTAGAAAATTATCCAACTTTTCTCTGTTTTTTATGAATTACATAATATAAAGGACACCCTTTATAAATGTTGTCTAAAAAATAGCCTGAGAAGTGCTCTAGTCTACAATCCCTCTACATTTTACACAACTTGCTTTTAATATTTTTTTTCCATAAACTTAAATGTATTAAGATTTTTTGCTCTCTTTTATGCCAGACCCCCATCCAGAAAGCCTTCAATTTGTTTGTGTACATTTATGTTTTTGTAAAACATTGTGCAATTAAAAATAAATCGCCATTGGTGCTTTTTATGCAATTTTCAAAAGCTCAAAGGCTCATCGATATTGAAAATTGGAAAGCAAAACGTATTTGATGATTCTTTATAAATACAAAATAAAAAAAGGTCGATACATAAATATAAAAAAAATGAAAGTGAAAAAAATAATAACTAAAAACCTTCTTAAGTACATAAAGATAAATTGCAAAAAGAATTTTATGAATAAAAGCAAAATTGCCACACAGGAAAATAAATCACTGAATATAAAACAAACTTAAATAAATTGAAGACTTAATTTAGATCATTAAATAATAATAACGAATTGAAACGTTTTTATTAACTTTAATTAATTTAATTTACTTTTCAAACAAGAATATAAAAAAATAAAAAAAAATTAATTTCAACGCAAATCCAGAGAAAGATTGAATCAAAATGAAGTTCATTCATTTAACATTTTGTCATTTACAGTTTAAATAAAACTATTTTGAAATTTGACATGTCCTGCAGCATAAGCAGAAGTAGAAAATGTATGTATACAGCTGCAACAACAATAAAAAAAACTAATCGTAATGGTGACAATAACTACAACGACAACTAGTAAAAATGACATTAAATTGAAAACAATAAGTTGGAGATATAAATGACAAAGTTTTTTCTCTTATTTTATTTTAACGACAAAATAGAAAAAAAAGGCAACCAAGAGCACACGCAAACCCAAATGGCACAAGTAATATTGCCTGGCGACAGGATATTGTCCAGTAATCCAAGCAGGAATTTTCTAGTAAAACTACTCTTCCAGTAATCCTTGTCTAAAGCAGTGAACAGGAGAGTAATAAAAAAAACCTTTAAGCGAAAACGATTGGATTGTAACGAGAGAGATGCTGCATTGCACGCGATAAACTTTTATTGTTGTTGAAAGAACAAAAAGAATGTGTAGACTTCATCTTAAAAAAAAAACTATACAATAAAATACTGAAACAAAACTTTAAATAAATACAAACTTGCTGATGACCTTAAATATTTTTGCTCTGTCTTAATTGAATTAAAAGTATTCGTGGAGAAAAAAAATGTTGTAATTTTTACATAAAAATTTTTCGCAAATCCAATCTTCTATGTGGGCAGAAATTTTATAGGACATTTTCTCCAAAAAAATTTAACAAATTATAATCCACAAATTTTTAAAGTATTGATTTCGAAAATTAAAAAAAAAAATCAATTAAAAATTTGTTTTAAAAAATTTGCGCAAAAAGTTCATGCAAAAATTTGTTACAAATTTTAGTTGATATTTTTTTTATAGTTATCAGCTTGTCTATTTTAATGAACAATTTTTAATCTAAATTGTGTTTTTTTCGAAATGAAATTTATTTTAAAGATGACAATAAAAAATGTTAAGCATTTTCTGAAAGGATTCATCCGTCACATTTTTTTCTTATTTTGGGGTACATTTTTAAAAAATAAAATTAAAAAAATTCTTTTTAATATTTTTTACTAGTTCGAAATATCACTTGAAAAATTTTTGAAACCTTTTTTTTCTTAAGGAACTCATTACAGATTTAAGCCATGTGATTTGATTAAAATTAAATTTCAATTTTATCTTAAAATTAATCTTAGAAATTGTAGAAGTGGAAATCCTTTTTTTTAATTTCCGCAAATAAAATCGTCAATTGATACAAATTATTTTGCTCAGATGCCAAGATTTTGATTATAAAATTAAGTTTAATATTTTTTATGCAAAAGTATTATTAATCGGAATATTAAACAGAGTTTTGTACTATAAAATTAATACAACGAGAGATATCACAAAGCTGAGGTCAAAAAAATAGAAAAATAGAAAAAAAATTGAAATTTACGTAATTTTTGTGCAAAAATTGTGCAATAAACGTGTAAAAGTATTTTTCATAAAATTTTTTGAAAACCTTTTTTTGGGAAAGTTTTATTTTTAATTTCACCACTATCTTAAATACGAGGGCTGCTATATATATTTCTGGCCTGGCAACACTGAGTGCTGCCAAGTGCATTCTGACATTTCCATTGGAAAGTTTGTCATTTTTAAGCATAATCGCACTCAAAACATTTTGACGTACGACCATTATTTGTGTTGTTTACAGTGAATAGAAAAAATTAATATAGAAAAAAAAATGGAATTAACTGGTGAACATTTTCGTGCCATCATTTTTCACAACTTTCGACCTGGATTATCACGACAAGAGTGCATTGATGAACTTAAATCTTTGTATGGCGATGAAGCACCATCCTATAGCACTGTGAAAAATTGGTATAATGTATTTAATAGTGGCCGAAGCTCGCTCAAAGACGAATTACGTGAAGGTCGTCCAAAAACGGCTGTAGTGCCAGAGAACAATGATGCCGTGCGTGAACTCAATTTGAAAGTCGCTTAAAAAAAGGCTCGTGTCGATTGGTGCAAAGAAATGTTGCAAAAATACGATTGCGGTGCTTCAAAAGACGTTTATAAGATCGTCACGGGTGCCGAATCATGGATCTATGCGTATGAGCCCGAAACGAAACAACAATCGACCTTGTGGGTCTTCAAAGATGAGCAAAATTCAACGAAAGTTGTTCGTGGAAGAAGCATTTCGAAGCAAATGGCCGCCTGTTTCTTCGGCAAAACTGGTCATGTGGCGACTGTTCCGCTTGAGCAACGTAGGACGGTCACTTCTGAGTGGTACACTACAATTTGTTTGCCTGAAGTCATCGGAGAAATTCGAAAAACCAACAAGAGAAGACGAATCATTGTTCACCATGACAATGCGAGCTCTCACACATCGGCTCAAATCAGAGCGTTTTTGACCGGCCAAAACGTCGAATTAATGGGTGATCCGCCGTACAGCCCTGACTTGGCACCTAATGACTTCTTCTTGTTTCCGCACATCAAGAAAAAGATGCGTGTTCAACGATTTTCGTCGCCAGAAGAAGCTGTTGAAGTGTTCAGAAACCATGTTTTAGAGGTGTCTCAATCGAAGTGGAAAAAGTGCTCCGACAGCTGGTTTGAGCGCATGCAAAAGTGTATAAATGCTGGAGAATACTTTGAAAAACAATAAAACCATTTTTGATTATAAATATTCGCATTTTCACTATTAGGCCAGAAATATATAGAGTAGTCCTCGTATTATTGCTTCTTTTCTATTTTATTCAAGCACTTGGTCAGTTTTTAAAATAAAATTATTATTTTTTATTTTTTCAATATTTCGCCACTCCTTTGGGTGGCATCTTCAGGAAACAGGAAACAAAAATATTCACCCTTATTTTAGTTGTTGGCGTCGTCACATATCAATGTTGTTATGTGTCGACGCATTTGATTTGTTATTTTACTTCTCGTTATTGTCAGTTATCGATTGCTGCTTAGAGATTTTTCGTATTCTATACCTATTGTGACGACGATAATTTATTTACGTGACTCTATTTTTTGTCGACGTCTGTTTTCATAACGACTGGAAGTGATTTAAACGAAATATATTATTGACAATGTAAAAAAGTGAAGGTTACAAATAGAAACCAATTTAAAAAATTGATAATTTTTCGCAGAGGCACAGCTTCATGCAAATTTAATGAAAAATGGGATGAAATTTGAAAAATTCTACATTTTCTTGGTCCGCCTAGAAGATTAACAAATGGATGGCAAAAGGTAACAAAATAAAGGATTGAATAGGGATTTATAAAAAAAAGTTTGTAAAAATTACTTTTAAGGTATTGCGAAATTTAAAATTCAAAGTGAAAGAAAATGCTTGCTAATAAAGCGGAGTGTAAAGCCACTGCCGGCAGAATATTTAAGAAATTTTCACTCAGTCCGATGGCAAATCTTCTTAACTTCTAGAAGCATTTGAATCCTGAAGGAGCAGTTCAAAGAGTTCATATGGTTGACATGTGAAACGATTCTAATTACATGAAACTTGCAGCCTAAACATATGTGCATACTTGCGATACGGCTAATTAAAAATATTGCAATTCTGCGTTAAAAGTTTTCTTTGCAACACAAGTTTTTGTCTTTAGAGTTTTAATGGTCAATTAAATCAAAAGTTTCTTCACTTATAGAAAACATTTTGCCATAAAAGTATCAAACACAAATAAAATTTAATAAAAAAAAATTAGGGAAGTGCATTTCCATTTCATAAAAATCGATAAACCATCGACGTCATCACAGGAATGTTATATAATGCAAAATTTTTGTTTAACTAACGAAGTGATATTGATACTAAAACGACGACGACGCCGAACACTAGAATAAGGGTGATTAATAATAATCTTTTTTTTTTCAAACACAAAATTAAATAATAAAATTTTTTTGGTCAATTAAACTCAAAAGAAATCAATTAGATTTTGTGTGTGAAAAAATTCATTAATATTTTTGTAGTTTAGATCTTTGCATTTTCCAGAATTGATTTAAAAGTTTAAAAATTATTTCAAGAAATACAAATGTTCCTTTGAACATTAATTATAAACACATCTTTGAGCGGAAAATTTGTTACATATTTTTAGACAAATCTGAGCTTAATTGAAAAAAATTATAAAATAAGAAATTTGAAAACATTTTGGGTAAAAGATAATAAACTAATAAAAAATTTTACACGTATTGCAACAGAAAACTTCATCATTATTAAAAAAAAAAAATTGTGTACAAATTTTTTTCTCCTAATTGGCCGGGGAAGATCATCAAAATATTTTTTTTTTCATTTTTCTTTCTAAAAATGTTTAGAAAATTAATTAAAAAGAGCCAAAAAGCCGAAAATAAAGTAAAATTTCATTTTTTTATAAAATCAATGGTTCGAATCCTGGTCAGGGAAAAAATTAAAAATTAAAACAAACGCTAGGCACCGCGTATTTACATTCATACTTAACTCATAAAAGTCAATATGATACTGAAACAGTGTCTATAGTGCTGTGAGCAAACAAGTATGAATAATTAAAAATAAAAAGTTCCATTTGTGGCTATCCTATAGCTTAGCACAAAAAAGCAACAACAAATGTAAAAGACGAGTTACAAAGAGAACGACAAAGAAAAAAGCTCTAAGTTGTGTGTGAACGTCGTCTCACCAAATTAACATTAAGCTTAGTTGGTTAAATAGATGATGTTTACGACGTACATAACATGAGCTGCTGATGAAGGATGTGGCGATCCAGAAAATGCTGCATTTCTTTCTGCCTAGCGTCTAATTTTTCCTGTTTTCTTTGGAAAACGTCCGCATACATTTATAAATAATTTTTCTTTCTAAAAATGTTTAGAAAATTAATTAAAAATAACCAAAAAGCCGAAAATAAAGTAAAATTTCATTTTTGAAAAATTTTAAAATGTATGCACAAGTTCATACGTTCATAACTTCCGAAACGAAAATCTGGCAAAGACACGCCAAAATTCTGCGGAATTTTACGAGTCCCTCTCATGAAGTTTTCGCGAAACTTTAAATCGAATACTTATGTGAAAAGAGACAATTTTTAAAATTCTTAGTTAAAAGTTTCATCCCATAATATTAAGTATAATTTATATTAATTTTTTTCCTGAAAAAATTTCTTTTGGGAAATTTATTCCAATTTTATGCTAAAATTTCTTCAATTAATTCGCAGTATTTAATTGGAGATATTTTTTAAGAAACTTTTTTAAAATTAGTTTGAATTTTATTCCTGTTTACATCATAATTTTTTACAGAGCTCTGTGAATATTTTTCCAAAAAAAATTTAAATACTAAATTGGTTATAATTTTTTTTTAATTAGTTTTGGAGCTTAAATTCTTAAGAACAAAATAATACGATTTTTTTTGTTAATTGCAAATGTTTTATAAAATTTGTAAAGATTTACTAGAAGTTTTGGACCATATTCCTATTTAAAATAAAGTATACTTTAAGGGACCTAAAGTCGGTTTTACTTTAGAGTCTACTCTAATTCATTCATAGACAATTTAAAATATACTTTTGGCGAGAAAGTCAACTCTAAATTTAAAATTACCTCTAAGCTGTTTTTAACTTATTTTTCCATAATTATTTTATTTGGTTTAAGAACACAATACAATGATTCTTATACCAAAGTAAATAACATAAACACAAGGTTACTTTTTTTTAATGTTTGTTTAGAAATTGTATGAAAACATTTATAAAACTACAGTTGACACCCAGTGGAAGGTGGCTAAACTTAAAGTATACTTTATTCTTGACTAAGAAAGCAAAAAAGTTAATAAGAGCCTTTTATTTTCGAGTATACTTTAGCAAGAGTCGACTTTAGTTTATAACTATGAATATGGGCCATTGTCTTAAGTTTTCTTAAAATAAAATAAAAAAATCCTTCTAGAAAGTAGTTCAGACACACAATTTCTTCAGCTTCATGTATCTATTTTTTTATTTTTTGCTTTGCTATTTTTATCACATGACAAGTAGCATTTTGAACAAATCAAGTATTAATTGAATTAATATTTATCTGTTCAGTTACACTTCCAGTGCCTTTCAAAATTGAAAAACATTTACATTCTCTTTAAAATTAGCCACATGTGTGACCCCTGTATGGTGATTTAAAAATGAGAAAAAAACAAAATCTAATGTAATGGAATTAAATGAGCCTCTTGTTGCAAATTGATTTGGATTAAAAAGCAAAAAAAAAAAAAAAAGCAGCAATTGAATGAAACATTTATGAGAACTACCACCATAAAATAATAATAAAAATTTTATAAAAACAAGCAAATATGCATTTCAAACATAAAGTGAAAGAATTTGAACTGTTGTATTTGGAAACTGCATTTGCTATTCTTAATACTGTCAATGAACCTTTTTTGAACTTCGAATATAAAACATGACTTTTTTTGTTTTGCTGGATAGCATCGCTAATATGAAAGTTGGTGTTGAAGCTGTTGTTTTAGTTTTACTAAAACTTTAGTTAAATGCATGTGACTACGCCTGCTTCTGTCACTTGCTGTAAATTGTTGTTTGTTGTCGTTTGACTGGGTTCTTAGTTTTAATATGGATCTTGTGTTTAATAAACACAAACACAAACTAACGCAGCTTTTATTGCAGGCATTAAAGTGCGATTGTATGTGACGTAAATATACACATGTGTGCGTTTAAGCGCATAAAAATTTATTGCTTTTAACATAAACCTACTCATACATGCATTTGTTTTCCATCTAACACATTTCAAAAACTATTCTCATGTTGTCCTTAATATTCCAGAGTATTTGTTTTTATTAGATATTTTCCATGCATGTGTTTGTTTAGTTGCATTTGAAACGCTCAAATTCACTTAGAGTTTGTGTCAAGGTTCTTCAACATCAAATGGGTGTGTCCTTTATGTGCATATTTCTTAGTTTATACTATTGTCCAGAGCTTTTCAGTTGTTGTGTTTTTTGCCACTACTGATCCGTAATGCTTTCATTTCAAACATTCATGAATGAATATCTTTACATTTATATACCCGTACGTGTATTTAAATAAACTATTAATAAAATAAAAGTGTGTTCTTATTAAGTAATGAAATTAAAATTTATGCTTATGTGTGTGTGAGTGTTTTCAGTTTAAATAATCAAATCATTGACACACAAGGCAACTGAAAAAAGAAAAAAACTTTCGTATTTTTTTAATGACACTATTAGATTTAATAGCCGAAGATCAGGAAATTGCCACTAAAAGCTTCATTTTGTTTTAAAAAAACTTTATGTTAAATGTGTGAAGTCCTTCTGTATTAAATGGCCATGAAAATAATAGTGCAGATGTACTGAGTGTAAAAAATAAAGTAATCGATGCACAAAAATCATAATATGTTTTAATACTTTCTTCTACAGCACTTACACCATGCAATTTTTCATGAAACTAGCATGAAATTTTTGTTTGTTTGTGAAGCAGGAGGAGTAAGCAATATGGCATTGCTTGAGATTTGAGAAGATGTTACTGTTACTAATGTTTTCTTTTAGATAACTCATAACGCTGCAACTTAAAGAAAAAATTGATAAAAAGAAAATCCCTCAAAAAATTGCATAGTGTAAATATGGACTTTGAGTAATTTGATCAGAAAAAAAAATAATTGTGCTAAGATCCTGCACCAGACATACGTAAAACCTTGTCATTTTAAAATTATTTTATTTCATCAAAAATTAAAAATTAAATAATTCTTGCACAAAAAACCGACCTTAATCAGACAGAAGGATATATAAAAAACTGTATTGTATTATAAAAATTTCAGTTGTCTAACTCTAACGGTTCAAAAAATAAGTCCATGAACATTTAATTACTTTATCTATAAACGCACCCTTTAATTTTTTAGATAATACTTGTTGTCATAGCGGGAATATCGGGTGCTTTTTAAGCCCGCTAGAACTTAAAATTTTAAATAATAAAACCAAAAATTAAATTTTTGATAAAAAATTTTTACTTAGTCCAGATTTACACTACGCAATTTTTTGAGGCATTTTTTCTCAATTTTTTACTCAAGTTACAGCGTTATGCGTTATCTAAAAGTAAACATTAGAAACAGTAACATCCCCTCAAGACTCAAGCAATATCATGATAATGATAATGATTACTCCTCCTGCTTCACAAACAAATAAAAATTTCATGCTAGTTTCATGAAAAATTGCATAGTGTAAATGCCGTATTATTATTTTCAGTAAAGTCTGGCAAATCATTATGAATAGACTCACGCTTGAACAACGCTTTCAATTCATTCAAGTTTACTCTGAAAATCAGTCATCAATTCGAGCAACTGATAGAAGACTTCGTGATTTTTATGGTGCACATAATCGTCCGTCTGAGCAAGCTATCCATCGAAATGTGGATAGATTTTCTACCACATACTTTCTAGAGGATACAAAAACACCAACACGTAGAAGGAATGTGCGTACTGAAGAGAATATAGCTGCTGTAAACGAAAATGTGAAAGAAATCCAAATTTATCGATTAGTCGTCGGTCGCAAGAATTGCAGTGCTTTCCGTCCACTACGTGAAAAATTTTCTTGGCATATATCCGTTTAATATCCAGCTAGTGCAGGAATTAAGGATACGAGCCCATTAGCGTCCTCCTTTCGTCGATTGGACTCTGGAGCAGTTAGTAACTGATCCATTGTTTTATTGCCAAATTATGTTCAGCGATTAGGCTCACTTTTGATTCAACGCGTTTGTTAATAAGCAAAATTGCCTCATGTGGAGTGAGATCCTTCCACAACATATCCTACAGACTCCATTGCATCCAGAAAAATGTACCGTTTGGTGTGGTTTACACGCTGGTGGCATCATCGTACCTTATTTCTTTAAAAATGAGGCCGAATCTAATGTTACGGTCAATAGAGATCGTTACCACATCATGATTAATGATTTTTATTTGAAAATATGCATGACATTGCTGCGGACGAAATATGTTTTCACAAAGTTGGCGTTACATGCCATACGGCGACCTCAACCATCGAGTTAATGAAATTAAAATAAGGCGATTAGTTGAATTCGAGAAATGGATCTGTTAATTGGCCTCCAAGGTCATATAATTAAACACCGCTCCGTAATTTCCTGTGGGGTCACGTGAAGTCCCTGGTTTATACTGATAAACCAACAACAATTGTCATTTTGGAGAACGATATTTCTCATATTATTCGTGACATACAGCCAGCAGTATTTGAAAAGTGACCCAAAAATTTAACGTCCAGAATGCGCTTCGTTATGAGCAGCCGCGGCGGCCATATGCCCGGAATATTTTTTAAGTTTCTTTCGTATAAAATAAATTCTGTGTTACAATTGACTTTTTTGTGTCATTTTTTCTTTTCTGTAAAATTTTCGCTTAATTGGCTATGACAATTTGAAAGTTGGGGCCATAAAACTCCATGTGCTTTTTTTTTTGGGACACCCTTTTAATTTTAAGTTTTCTATTTTATTATTTTCTGTTGTATTTAATTATTTTTATTTTCTGTAACTTTTAGAAATTTTATAGGGGTGCCTGTTACGGTTCAATAAATGTGCAACATAAATTATAAATTATGTTTAGTTTCTTTTAAATTTCCAAAATCGGCTCAAAATGTCCAATTTCGTCGAGAAACCCATATAATAAAAATATAGACGAAAGAAAAACAGTCGCCTTTCTTAGAGTCGGTTAAAAATGCCTGAGATAAAGAGAACTATTTGATTTGACAATATATTATTTAAACATAATCATTAGCATGATCAGAGCTTTTCTTAAGTTAATTTGTATAAAAAAAAAAGTTGTGCAAAAATATTCTCAAAAAACTGTGTAAAATTACACTTGAAAATTTAATGCAAACTTTTTAAAAAAATAATATTCAAAGATTTTCGATATAAAAATATTTTTTAGCTTTTAATTTAAGAATAAAAGGGTTTTCCATAAAGACCATGTGCTTAACGATTATATTCTTATCTTTCAACAAGTAAAAATAAAATGAAAACTAAATTAAATGAAGGATGTCTTGATTGCAAATATATTTCTTTTCTTTGAAATAATAAGATAAGAAGTGGATACGGTAAATGTTTTACACTAAGTAAATAAAAAAGATAATATTTAAAACGAAACCGTGGTACATTCAGACATGTTACAAAACCCTTAGACGTACTTGGCGAAATTATTTACATTTAATTTTTAACTGGTTTAAATAACATTTTAGAAATTTATTTTCACTGGAAAAAAACCAATTAATTTCTTCACAAACTGCAAAGTAGTAATTAAACCATTATTCCCAACAAACAAACTCCCAGCCATCAAAACCAACATCAATTCTTTCAATCTACAAAGAAAATTTTAATTAGTCTTCAGTTGATTAATGCACATTGATAATCTAGGCTGTACAATATAAGGAAACTAAATACAAAAGGATACATTACATGCAAATTTGTTAGCAAAAACACATTAGTATTAAAATGCCAATGTATGTGTGCGCATGTATAGTAATAAAAAACTTGTTAAAAAAATTAAATTTTTTTATGCAAGTGAAACAGTTGAACAAAAAGCAGCTAAAAAACAACTGACCATACAAAATGAATAAAGTTGAATTTGATTAAAATCACAACAGCGAGAAAAAAAATAATCCTGAAAAAAAGCTGAAAGAATATTATCATCAACAGAGTCAGCATAAAAAGCATCATATTAGAAAAAAATTATACTTTTTGCTACACATACTTATATACTCTTGAAAAAGGCTTGCAAACTTAATTAAATGTAAAATATTGAACAATGACATGGCAGCAAAAACAAAAAAAGGACACGTCAAATAAATGAGAAAATTATTCAACATTTTCTATTCCATATTAATAGAATTTGTCTCTTGACAAATGCTAAATAAATGTAAGGACAACATAAAAAAAGTTAAACTAAATTAATTAAAACAAGTGCCCAGTAGGAAGCGGTCTTTGTTTGTAGACTTTATACAAAATAATTTTATTATTTTTGTTGTTGATTTTTTTTAAATCAATTTTTAAGTGAAAAATTGTTTAATTTATATTAAGTGTTATTTTTAATACTCGACAGCAATTACTTTAATAGCAACATTGACAACCAGAACACAATGATATTTGCTGTTCTTGACAACCTGTCATATGATTTTTGTTACATGATAAAACTTCCCTGTAAAAAATATTAATAAAGTCCACAAGAACAACAGAAATTTGCTTTTTTTTATTATTTCATAAAATTTTATAAAATAAATATTGTTAAAATGTTGTTTAATAAAAAGGAACAGAAAATTACAACTACATTGTATAGGCCTGGCCTTGTGTTCTGTGTGTGAGTGAAAGTTAGTTGTGAGCATAAATTGCATAAACTGAAAAAGGACGATTTTAAAAAACAATTTTTTTTAATAAAACAAAAATGTTGTTGACGTGCCATAAAATAAAGAAGTATTAATTAAAATGAGTAAAATTGAAATCAGTTATAAAAAAGAAGGGTTTGTAATGTTTTCAAAGGGATACACTACAGCTTTGAGGGATTAGGAAATAAAGTGTTAGAAATCTAGGCATAAAATCATAAATTTCTTTTAGTATTTATTCCTCCTAGAAGATATTGAATTTAGTGTCATTTCTGCGTTTATTACGAGGGCTGCTATATATATTTCTGGCCTGGCAACACTGAGTGCTTCCAAGTCCAATCTGACATTTCCATTGGAAAGTTTGTCATTTTTAAGCATAATCGTACTCAAAACGTTTTGACGTACGACCATTATTTGTGTTGTTTACAGTGACTTGAAAAAATTAATATAGAAAAAAATGGAATTAACTCGTGAACATTTTCGTGCCACGAGTGCATTTCGCGACAAGAGTGCATTGATGAACTTAAATCTTTGTATGGCGATGAAGCACCATCCTATAGCACTGTTAAAAATTGGTATAATGAATTTAATCGTGGCAGAAGCTCGCTCAAAGACGAATTCCGTGAACGTCGTCCAAAAAAGGCTGGTGTGCCAGAGAATATTGATGCCGTGCGTGAACTCATAATGCAGGATCGACATGCGACATACCGAGAGATAGAGACATCCTTGGCCGTAAAAAAGGTTTGTTCTCGTTGGATCCCTCACAATTTGAAAGTCGCTCAAAAAAAGGCTCGTGACGATTGGTGCAAAGAAATGTTGCAAAAATACGATTGCGGTGCTTCAAAAGACATTTATAAGATCGTCACAGAGCCCGAAACGAAACAACAATCGACCGTGTGGGTCTTCAAAGTCGAGCAAAATCCAACGAAAGTTGTTAGTGGAAGAAGCACTTCGAAGCAAATGGTCGCCTGGTTCTTCGGCAAAACTGGTCATGTGGCGACTGTTCCGCTTGAGCAACGTAGGACGGTCACTTCTGAGTGGTACACTACAATTTGTTTTCCTAATTCATCGGAGAAATTCGAAAAACCAACAAGAGAAGACGAATCATTGTTCACCATGACAATGCGAGCTCTCACACATCGGCTCAAACCAGAACGTTTTTGACCGGCCAAAACGTCGAATTAATGGGTCATCCACCGTACAGCCCTGACTTGGCACTCAAGAAAAAAATGCGTGGTCTACGATTTTCGTCGCCAGAAGAAGCTGTTGAAGTGTTCAAAAACCATGTTTTAGAGGTGTCTCAATCGGAATGGAAAAAGTGCTTCGACAACTGGTTTGAGCGCACGCAAAAGTGTATAAATCATGCTGGAGAATACTTTGAAAAGCAATAAAACCATTTTTGATTATAAATATTCGCATTTTCGCTATTAGGACAGAAATATATAGAGCAGCCCTCATACAAGGGTTGACTTACGACAAAAAATTATAAAAAGTTTCATCATTTAAAAATGTTATACTCTTCAAGGATTTAATTTTAGATTCAAACTTTCACGTTAAAATTATTAATGCTTTCTAGTTCATGAAGGTGAAAAGTTTGTATGGATGTTTGTTGCACAGTCATTTCTGTACAACGTAACTAATTGTAATAAAGTTTGGATCACAAATAGGTCGCGCAGATTATTAGAACGAAATTATTTCAAATTCGATGAAGGTTAGAGTGAAAAACTTTAATCCAAGTGCTACAATTCAATATCCCATCACGTTATGTTTTGGAATTTTTTTTAAATTTTTTAGCACAATTTTTCTTTCCAATAACACCAAAGAAAAACGTCCAACGGTGTCAAATACATGAACTTGGCAGCCAAATAACAGCGCCACCTCGTGAGATAGCACGGCTATTGAATTTGAAGTACAGAAGAGCCATTGTTTCGTTAACTGTGTCGCAAGTGGTACCGCCCTGTTGAAAACACTTATCGCCCATATCCATTTCTTCTTAATCGGACCATAAAAAGTTCGTTATCATCTCACGATCGATGGTCACGATGACAAGTTGAAGTGGCGAACAGCAGAAAAATTTTCTGCAGTATAAACTCCAAGAGCATGCACTAGTGTTTTCCCATCTCCTACGGACTCGATTTGCTCAAATTTTTGCAAAATTTTTTCAATTGCACGCACATTTGAACGAATAAATTAACCGAAAAAATCACGAAGTGCACCACGGTATGCATTTTGTTTTGAACGCCCATTTTCATAATAAGCCTGAATCACTTGAACGCGTTGCTTGTGTTGATTGTGTATCTTCCCATGGCTCAACTTGAGTTAGTCTAAAATTGAGAAATGCCAAATTAAATAAATATTATTATAAAATTAATATTAAAAATTAATATCATAAAATTATTATAGAAGAAGTTTAGGTGTGGTTCACATTCATCATCGGCCCTTAAATTTAACCACCCGATATTTGCAGACAGTCTGTTAAAAACAAATAAAATCTTTTAAAAAGCCCTAATTAAGGATTTTAATTTTTTATCATAATAATGGAAATACCTAATCATTTTTATAAATTTTGTCTGTATATTTATAAGAATTCATTATTAATATTACTCATACGTTCGCAAACATTTTTTTTACTTTTTTATATTTTATTTTTTTTTTTTTTTTTTTTTTTTTTTTTTTTTTGTAAAATCATTATTTTAAAAAGTTTTAAACGTAATAAATAGCACGTAATAAATAGCAACCAATTGTTATTGGTACTCCACAAGGTTTTTCAGTTTTCTCACACCATTAAAATGCTAGGCTTTAAGTTGTCAATAGACGATTACAGATGGGAAAAAAATTTTTGTTGAACTAAAAGGAGAAAAGTTATTGTGAAAAGGAATTATTTTATTTCTAGCTAGAAGAATGAAATTATTTTTGTATTTAAAGTTCATTTAAAATATTTTTCGCGTTTTAAATTAATTTGATAGCGACCTTGTGGTATGACATTTGAACTTTACTCTTTAAGCACTGCTTAAGAAAAATGTTTAGAATTTTTCTTTGTATACGCAAACAATAAAATTGTCTTTAGTAAAATTTTTCGTTGGAAAATTATGATGTAAAACTAATTTTAAAATTAATAGTCACCCATGTTTTTTTAGATAATTTTTTGATATTATTAAAAAAGGAGCAATAAATGTTAAAAATTTATTTGTATTAAAATTTTACATTAAAAGTTTTCTGTAGGATTTCTCTGTCAAAATAATTATCAAATGCTTATAAAGATAACTCAAAGAAGCTAAAATATATATATATATATATATATATTATATAAAAAATGTACTGATTACTTTCTATTTTATAAAACTTAAGGTGAAAGAAAATTTTTCAATTCCTTTCAAGATTTATTTAGAGCAATTATTTTCAAATTTATTTGAAAATTTTTATTTTTTGATTATTTTTAATTTCTAAAAATCTTTTTTAGAAAGAAAATTTATTTTTACAAATGTATGCGGACGTTTTCCAAAGAAAACAAGAAAAATTAGACGCTAGCAGAATGAAATGCTGCATTTTCTGGACCGCTACGACCTTCATCAGCATTCTTGGCATCTATCTACCTTAGTTGTGTATTTTTATAAACATCATCTATTTAACCAACTAACTTTGTAAATAAGAATACGAGAACACTTATTCTCATATCAACATTAATTTGGTTAGACGAAATTTACACACAAACTTAACTTAATAACAATCAAAATGATACTGGAACAGCATCTATAAGGTTGTGAGTAAACAAGTAAGAATAACTTAAAAACAAATTTGCATTCGTGTTCAATCGATGATTGAAACAAAGCAAAAACAAATGTACAAGACGAAATACAGAGAGAACAGTACAGAAATACGTTGGTTTGTGTGTAAATTTCGTCTAAACAAATTAAATACCTTTTCAAATACCTTTTTCTTTTCGAGACCTCTACATCTACGAAATTCATTGCAGTTTCGAAAATCTACTCAAAATGTACAAATATTTATACCTCGATTCTCCACCTCAATTTTTGATGGATGCTGCCTTATAAGAGTGTCTCGACTTTGGAAGAGATTATAGACTTATTTTAAAGATTTTCACCGTCCAGTCGTTACCTTTAGGAATAAGTTGTACGTATTCATATGTGAAGCAGATTAAGGACACTCCTATCTTTTTTAACGTTGATTTTTTTTTTTATACATTTTTAATTCATATTCTCCTAAATTGATGTCGGATATCATCCTAATGAATATATAATGCATGTAATGGCTTCGTTACCAATTTGTCTACACATTGGACCAATAATTATGTCTTATGTATTTTAAATTTTCTTATTGGCTGGGGGCCAAAAAAAAAAATAATTTATCCATTATAACCTTATTGTGGGAATTGTCAATGTATTGTATGTATTTAAGTTTTTTCTTAATATGTAATATTATTTTTGGCCTACGGTGGCCTATTTATATAACAAACGAATAAATTAACCCTCCCATGAGTGACAGTTCTAAACTTTACGGTCGTCGGTACTTCTTCATAGCATATTCGCCGGCGAAGTAAAATGATTAATAAAATGGCTATATCTATCTCCTTTCACCACCTGTCTTCTCTCTCATCTATCCCTTTCCTAAAGAATGTAGCACGATTAAAAAACTAAGTAGGCATTAATGCCTGAAGTGCTACTTCTCTTAAAAAAAAAAAAAAAAAAAAAAGATCCCTACGCACCTTTTTTTAAATCATGTTTCTTTTTCATTTAAAAAAATTTTTTTTTTGATTTTTTTTTATTGTTTATAACTAATTCTACATACAAAAATAATATAATTTTTTGTTTTTATCTTTATCCCTAATGTCTTTGAGTTTAGGTCTTTGTGTTCAGAACAAGTAAATTATGTGTTGAAGCAAGAAAAACATTATAATGATGCTCAAAAATATGCATTTATTAGTGAAATTCAGTACAAGATTCATACGGATCTATTCCGCGTACTTTTCTCATTAAAACCTCAATAACTCCTAAGGTAATGATCCGATTGGCTTGATTTTTTTTCCAAAAGATGCGCATCAAAATACTCTTGGAATACAGAGTAACTTCGGAAGGGGGTTGTAGTGGCCGAAGTAGGAGTAATTTCAGTGTAAAAATGCAAAAGTTCCCTAGGGACCTTCTCACTCATCGGAGGGTTAAATGATAGTAGGGATCTCTCCACCTTTCCTAAAGAAAATTTTTAGATTTATAATAATTTTCTTTGCAAAAATTAGAGAACTTGTTATGTTAATTTACTTTAATTGTGTTCGAATCATTAAAATATAAATATTTCGTGATATGGTCTTGAAAAGTCTTATATCGAAAGGCAAATTAATTAACTGAGAACTGAGAACTGAGAACAATAAAAAAAACTTATAAGTCTTATTTAAAATATTTTTTTAAAATATCTTATTTAAAATATTTAAAAAAATTTTTTAACTTAGTTTTAAGACACAGATCTTTGCAACAGGAAGCTTTCTGTTTCGTTATGCTGGGATTTATTTTCATACTCCCTGACCGATTAAAAACCATGAATTTGCATTTACGCTGGTGAAAAGTTACAGAAAATTTAAAAAAAATTTATTTTGTAATTAAAAAAAAATATAAATAAAATTCAAGACTTTGTTCTTATATTTTTTCAAAATTTTATTTGCGTTTTAAATTTTCCTAAATAATTTAAAAAATATTTCTCTTCTCTAAAAAAAAACTTTTATTTACTAGAATACAATTATCATACACTTGTTACATGTTCGTTATAATTGCATTTAGGTACCTTTATTTTATTTTATTTTATTTTCTGTTTTTGTTCTCTAGTACACATGTTGCAATGCGTTGTAACCTTAAAGTTTATACTTTTATAATGTTACCGGATATCCGTCATATTTATAACGTGTACTAGGCATAGACAAATGTATGTGTGTACAGGTATGCTAGCTTAACACATATTTATTCCCAAGTGCGTGTGTGTATAACAAATGTAATTTAAAACTTCAAAAGTTTCTTCTACTCCCACCCAACTTTAACATCAGTGTGTCTTTTGTAGAACTTTTACATACCAGCAACCGGTAAACTGTCATTAATTTTCGTCTTGTAATTTCCTTAGTTCAACATCATCACGTAGGTATTATGCACTGCTGCTTTTGGCACTCAATTAAAACTCACAACGCACTCACCAGTCATATTCATCATCAGCAATATTTTTGTAGTCGTTCTCAACTTTAGCCTTTAAATGTTGAATGTACGAGTATATACATTTTTATGAATATATTTGTGTATGTATGTACGTACGTATGTATGTATGTTTGTATTCAAATATAAATTACATTTTATTACAAGTCACTTTCTCAACATTTTATTTGTTCAATCGACTGCATCTACAGACAAATTCTTTTAAATCAAATAGCATTCGCAATAATTGCTTTTAAAAGATTTACCTGATTTAGTTTCATTATTTTATAGATAACAAAAACTTAACAAATAAAGATTTTTTGGAATCATATTTTGCGTGCGCTTCATAAAATTCAGTCTTTAATATTAACAACATTAGGGATTATGCGTTTCCATGCGAATCTATATACGAGTGTGTGTAAGGAATTGTTGTTATTTGTATAATATTTTTTGTATCATTAAATATACAATTAATGTTATGCTGTTTCATTTATATTTTGATATTTGCACTTCAGTTATTCTTAATTTAGAGATTTTGAGTGAATACAGTTGGAAGCAAATATATAGTAGAGAAGATGTTTAATACTGTTTTCAATGAAATTTTAAGCTTCAATATTTTTTATAGGAATTTCTGCGAATTTTTTCGTCTATTACATTCGAGTACAATATTTTTGGAGGCTCAGGCGAAATTCGGTTTTAATTTTTCAATTTTGAAAAACAAGAAAAATTTCATTTTTTTTTAAATATTAAATATTTTTTAAATAATTATTTAAATTCACGGACATCTGTTTTTATTTAAATAATTTATATTATTTAGTAACAAAATCTAAACTTCTTAGGAAATTATAATAAACAGAATAAATGTCAAAATATTTCTTAAATCTCTTGAGAAAACCTTTTATTTTTAGATGGAAATTAGAAATTTGTGTGTTGTGTACTTTACAAATGTTTTTTTTTTTTTAATCTATTTGAGAAATATTTTTTTCCCAATTTATTGCAAAAATTACAAAATTGTTAAACTTAAATTATTCCAATATTTCCTTAAACAGGAAACTCATCTTTTATGAAAAGAATCCAACTTTTGTTTGTAAAAATAACGTTTTAAAGCATTTGCCAATTTACACTAAAAGCAACAACAATAAAATGTTTTTTTGTTTATTTTCAATATAACGCCTAAAACGTTTGAAAACTAATTTCTTACAAAATAAAAGAATAAATTAGAAAATGAATTAATTAATTTTGTAAAAAAATTTTTTTCGAAGGTTTTTGTGAACAGTTGTTAAATAATTTTTGCAAAAAAACGAGTACAAAACAGATTTGGGCTATCTGTCTATAACGGTTGAAAATTTTCGCAATAAACATTAGGTTACATTTACTATTGGGACAACCTTTACTTTTCAAATCCAAACAGTTTTACTTGTTGTTATAGCGGTCTAAGTAATAAAAGTTCTTTGTTAATATTAACCGTCTCTCCACAACTGTTCAACAGTTTGGGTCTAAATGGGCACCCTTTAATTTCCAAATTAAATTGTATACTTGGTATTATAGCGGACATAGCAGTACAGGTTCCTTTTAAATTCAGATATTTATCTATAAAGGTTTGGCCACACACATCAAATTCCCTTCAGTGATACTAAAATTCCTTTTTTTAATTCTGTTTTCCATAAGTTACGAGGGCTGCTATATATATTTCTGGCCTGGTAACACTGAGTGCTGCCAAGTGTAATCTGACATTTCCATTGGAAAGTTTGTCGTTTTTAAGCATAATCGTACTCAAAACGTTTTGACGTACGACCATTATTTGTGTTGTTTACCGTGACTTAAAAAAATTAATATAGAAAAAAATGGAATTAACTCGTGAACATTTTCGTGCCATCATTTTTCACAACTTTCGACGTGGATTATCACGACAAGAGTGCATTGATGAACTTAAATCTTTTGTATGGCGATGAAGCACCATCCTATAGCACTGTGAAAAATTGGTATAATGAATTTAATCGTGGCCGCAGCTCGCTCAAAGACGAATTCCGTGAAGGTCGGCCAAAAACGACTATTATGCCAGATAACATTGATGCCGTGCGTGAACTCATAATGCAAGATCGACATGCGAAATACCGAGAGATAGAGACATCCTTGGACATTTCTTCCACCAGCATACATTCGATACTGCATGAAGACCTGGCCGTAAAAAAAGTTTGTTCTCGTTGGATCCCGCACAATTTGAAAGTCGCTCAAAAAAAGGCTCGTGTCGATTGGTGCAAAGAAATTTTGCAAAAATACGATTGCGGTGCTTCAAAAGACGTTTATAAGATCGTCACAGTTGACAATTCATGGATCTATGCGTATGAGCCCGAAACGAAACAACAATCGACCGTGTGGGTCTTCAAAGACGAGCAAAATCCAACGAAAGTTGTTCGTGGAAGAAGCACTTCGAAGCAAATGGTGGCCTGTTTCTTCGGCAAAACTGGTCATGTGGCGACTGTTCCGCTTGAGCAACGTAGGACGGTCACTTCTGAGTGGTACGCTACAATTTGTTTGCCTGAAGTCATCGGAGAAATTCGAAAAACCAACAAGAGAAGACGAATCATTGTCATCATAGCCGTACAGCCCTGACTTTGCACCTAATGACTTCTTCTTGTTCCTGCACGTCAAGAAAAAAATGCGTGGTCAACGATTTTCGTCGCCAAAAGAAGCTGTTGAAGTGTTCTAAAACCATGTTTTATAGGTGTCTCAATCGGAGTGGAAAAAGTGCTTCGACAACTGGTTTGAGCGCATGCAAAAGTGTATAAATCATGCTGGAAAATACTTTGAAAAATAATAAAACCATTTTTGATTATAAATATTCGCATTTTCACTATTAGGCCAGAAATATATAGAGCAGCCCTCGTATATATAGAATTCTTATATCTAAAAAAATTTATTTTGAAAATATTTCTAAAATTAACTTTTAGATTTTTATAAAGTTCTTTTAATTTTTAATTTTTTTCCCAACCAGGATTCGAACCATCGATCTTCATTCACTTATAAAGTTCTTTATTTTAAATTTGCTTTGGGTTTTTGCTATAGTTTTTTTTAAGTAAAAATGAATTTGTTTCGAAAATTGTTATTTATTATTTTATTTATTTTATTTTATTTTTTTACTCCCTACAGAAACTACTAGAACATCGATTTCTGTGTAACAAAGCTAAGTTTCTTTTGTCCTTATTTCTTGCCTTTAAGACAAACTTTGCTATTTTTTATAACATGAGTGTATTCATTATTAATAAAACTATGCAACCATACAATGTTTTTATTCTATTTTTTTTTCGCTCTCCTCCTTTATTTTCTTTCTTGTTCTTCGTGCTAAATAAAATAAACAAAATATATTTTTAATTAATTTTTCTTAGTCAACCATATGAATCTTTTGACGATGTGGTTATAAACCCGCAAAAATAACACAAACACTACCGCATACACACACGCGCACACACACACATATATATGAACATATATGCACATACTAAAGTAACAAAAAAATACTAAACTGGACCGTCCTTGTTGTTAATAATAAATATACATATACATGCAATAGTATGTGTGCATTTGTATTTGTGTGTTAGTCTACATAAATTAATAAAAACAAGGACTCACATGGCATACAAGAAAAATAACCAAAAAAATAAACAATATTTTTAATTTCAACATACAGAAATCTTTTTTCAAGCAAAAAACTTAAGCCAAGAATATTTTTGTTAATAAAACACAAACTTTACAAAACATAAAATTTCATTAAAGAAAAAAAAAAAAAGAAAAATTTATATAAAAACTGCTCATATACGAGTATATTTTCAGAAAGAAATTTCCAAAAAAATTGGATATGATAAAGTTGAATTTGAAATAATTACTACATCCTTGTGGCAATCTTTTTGTGGTGTATAAATATTGTTTGTTTTAGTAAAACTTTTATCTTTTAATATAAATGACCAAATTATTAACTTCAAAGGGAAATAAGACAAAGCAAGAAAATTATTTAAAAAATGATGAAAAGATATAAATAAAACACTTGTTAAATAATTTTAGGAGTTTCTTTGCAATACTTTATTTGTTATAAAAACAAATTGGCAACATTTTTTACAAGTGGTTGCGTATACGTGTTGAGCAATAGTTCGTAGTAGTCATACGACTCAGTAAAACTTTAAAGGTTAATAATTATAAGATCACAGTAATGTACCAGTTGTTAGAAAAATTGTTTATATCGTTAAATCCACGATTGTTACTTAATTTTAAATTATTCTGGTTAATTTTTTCGATAAATAATTTATAAAATAAAAACACCAAAAAATATATCCAAAAAAATATCCAAAAATTTTTTTATTTGCTTTTTCAAAGATTACTAAATTAGCCTGGAGGCATTAAGTTATAAGTTATTGATGACGTACATATGAAAAAATCATTCCTTAACATTTTTACATTTTATATACTCCTCGCAGTCTTCTTTCAAAGTTCAAAGTAAAACAGAGCTACAATTATTTTTTTATTTAACTTTGTTTAATTTGGTTGACAATGCTATCAAACCGTAAATAATACTATTCGCAAACGTATTCTGTCTAAGTTTTTTATTTTAAACTGTCATGCCACTCGCAGCTACGATTTATATTTATAAGCGAGAAAAATCGTCTAGATTTTTTTAACATTGAAAAATCTGGCAAGCTTTTTTTAATATCTTTATGTAAGTGTAGGTATCAGACAATCAAAATAATTCTGCATAAACAACTAAAATCAATTAAACAACTTATCAAACGTTTTTATGTTTGTGGATAGCATAGAGAGTTTAAGAAAAATTTTTGTGTTATTGTATTATGGTGTACGAAAACGATAACCTTTAAAAGCCACATATCTACCCGCTTCAGTTTAAGTTTAATTTTTCAGTTTAATTTTTTTAAGGTAAAATAGTACTTTAGAGTAAATGTGGTTAAGGAAAAATGGTGTTGAAAGTATTCTGCCTCTTGTATTTTTTTTTTGCTCTCATATTAATAATCGCTCTTATTACTATGCCTGTAAATTATCTAGCGCTTAAAACAGTATTTTTTTTTTTATTAATTTTTATCTTACACATCATAACCACCCTCATTGCCATTAAAGTATTTAAGCTTAAGCTTCACTCTAGGTTCTTTTAATTAAATACTTTTAGATTCAATTTCAAACTGAAGCTAAAATTATCTAATACAAGGAAAAAAATTAAATTAAATTTTAAAATTAAATAAATCCTGCATTAAATTAATGACCTGTTTGATGACCTTTACTTTTAATGCTTCAGACAGTGAGCTGGAGTTATGCACAAACAGTTGATAAATATTAAATTGTTGTTGGTTACTGTCTTTGTATTTAAAAGCAACTCCTTTCGTTTTGCAAAACATGCATGTCCTGTAGCAACTAATTAAAAGAGTCATTCATCACCCATGTGTATAATGTGCCATGAGTCACACAAACAATCCACAAAATAATAAATATGAATGAATGCACGTTAGACAACTGCAAGTAAACAAGTTGTAGGAGGATTTATATAATTAGGAGGCCATTTTAAGGGCCTTTTGAATTTCCTTTATTTATTTTACCAATTGTTAAACCTTTTGGCTAAAATGGATAATTCTTGGCTGTTGCTTTAGGTAAAAGGGAACAAGCAGAGTCAAAAGTCAATCTTAAGGTAAATAAAGGGGAGCGTTCCCTTGGCAAGTAACTCTCAAAAAGGAAACTTACTTGTGCCTATTCTGAGAATGCGAATGAAATCACTATGATAAATATTATTAAAATTCGGTAATTTTTTGGAAAAATATTTTCTTCTTGTCCTTTAAGTTTTTGACAGTGTCTTTGACTTTAAGTCAGCAGAATCTCACTTTGTTTTACGTAAAAGCAAAGTATATAGATTTAACTCCAATACTCGCTTAGAAGTTTTACATTCAGTGGTAAGAACTACAGTGAATACCGCAGGTTAAAAAAAATTGTCACGGGGAACTGAGAGTCTGTACCTTGACTGTTCTGACTTAGCTAGCAGCGATTCTTAAATAGCAGTTTTTCATCCAATTCAATTTGAAAGCATTTTACTCGTTTTCTACGTCGACTTAGTAATGGCAGCCAGGAGCTCTGCAATAACTCAGCATAGCGAAACGGATTCTCGCAGAGAATTCTCAAATAAATAATTTATTTATAACGAATTGCTATGCTGCCGCGGATTTTTGTCGTGTTGATTTCACTTCACTTTAAAATGGATTCCTTTAAAGAATCAAAAAACCAATTTAGTTCTTTATACATGGAATGATATATTTTCCAATATGATGAATTACAATCTTTCCTAGAAATGCAATGAATTATTTTTAACGAAAAGATAAATTAAGTCCAGCACACACTAATACTTATGCGAAGAAATATAAATGTAGTTGACTGGAGTCTGTTGTTTATAAACATCCAAATATAAATGTGGATTTTGTCACACAAAGATCAACAAAAATACCAACACAAATTAATTTTTTTGGATATGCTCGTATTCAGTAAGTGCAGTAGCAAGTCAATTTCTTTATATCCTCGCGGTCTTAAAAACACACACATACACACATGCATGCACATGTTAAAAAGTTTCAAAGGTAAATAATAATGAACGAATTCGATATTACTATGAGATTTACAATAAACAAAACTCTTTTGAAGTTTGATGAACGTTTGGTTACAAAAGTAACTTATTTTTAAAAGAAAATTTTAAGGATAAATAATTTTTCATGAATTTTGTTTTGAAAACTCTTCAGTGTTGTATCCGATAGGAAATCTTACTTGAGATGTTTCGAAGTAAATTAATTGCTTAAAGGATCGGTAATAGTTTAGCTGTTATTGGTGGTCGTGTTGTTTAATATTTAGCTGGAAAACTTGAGAATTGTAGATGGTCATAAATACACACACCTAATATTCATTATGAAAGCCATAATTTTAAACATTACATATTAAGAGGAGAATATGGATGCCTACCACCTACTGAAAAATCGAAGACATTAATGAAAAATTGTCAATAGACTTCCATTCGGCGTTTAGATGCTGGTGGATAAAAAAATCCTCCCATAACGTGGTAATATGAAAGGACATATATACAAAATGGTACGCGAAACAGCTGTTGCCCTCAGTAAATTAGAAGCAGCTGCACAATTACATTGGGGGACTACATACGTCAAGATAAAAGAGCTAAAGTAGGCTTCAAAAGGCGAAGACGATACTTATGTATAGTCGCACTGCTTTAAGCTCGAAAAAAGATATTTCTTGAAGATGCGTGTAATAATGTCCGAAATTGCATAATATTATAATGACAGGTGAATACCTTAAAAGATCCCAGTTCACGCTAATGTTAGATATTTGTTAGACTAATAAATATCGCTCGACGATCAGACATTATTAGTCTTTCTTATGTACCCGTTGACGAGCAGGGCAAACATACCCCCTTGGCTTCAAAAAAAAAAAAAAAAAAAAAGAGGATATCTATTCGTCTAAAAGTTGCTGTTTTTGAATGTCATTTCTAAACCGATTTAAAATTTTTTTTTATTTCAAAGGTTATGCTTATAGATTCTTGACGTTTAAAAAACAGTTCATAATCTTAAAAATTAAACGGTGTCCCCGTGCAACATACATTTTTTTAAAGGTATTTTGAACCCTAAAGGCCGTCAATTTTCAATTTAAAAAATATGCATACCACTATAGCTCCCTATAGCACAAAGTGATAAAAAAAGAAATCTTAAAAATAAAAGGGTGTCCCCATAGGTAACGTAAATTGTGTATGGGCTTATCTTTTGAACCGTTATAGACAATGGCTTGAAAAGTGGGCACAACGTCAATTACTATAATCGTTACAATAACAAGTATAAATAATTAAAAATATAAAAAAAGGGTGCCCCAATAGTTAATTTAATTTAAACAGTTGTAAGCCGACGATTGAAATTTACAAAGAATCTGTATTGGTTAGTCTGCTAGAACAACAAGTACAAAATTTGGATGTGGAAATTAAAGGGTGTGCCTATAGTTAAAGTAGTTTGATGTATGTGACCAAACGAATGAACCGTTATAGAGAGATAGCTGTCGTTAACAATGAACCTGCATCGATATGTTCGCTATAACAAAAATTATACAATTTGAATTTACAAATTAAAGGGTGTTCCCATAATTGATGTAGTTTAACCTATATGGCCCTATCTTTTCAACCGTCCTATAAAAAATTTGAAAATTAGAAAGAATGTCCATTACTTTGTCTGGTATATTGAGAGTACAAATATTTAAAATTACAAATTAAAGGGTGTTAAAATAGTTCATATAATTTTATGTACATTTCCAAACTCTTGAACAATTGTGGGCAAACAGTTAAAATTTACAAAGATCATTAATTGCTAAGTCTGCATACACAGCAAACATAAAATTTGGATTTGAAAAATAAAGGGTGCCCCAATAGTTAATGTAATTCGATGTATGTGGCCAAAATTTTGAACTGCTACAGGAAGATAAATGAAATCTGTTTTGGGGTCGCTTTTTTGCAAGAACTATTTCATATTTTAATTTTTCAAACTAAAAATAACCGTTGACATGGAAAAAATTCTTTGTACCTGTTAAAATTTTCCTTTCGATTAAGATTAAAATTTTCATAATTTTACTTTATGTCTCGTTCTTGAAAAACTATTGAAATTTTGTGCATTTTTTACTTTATCTTCTGTAATACAGAGCGCAGAAAAGTTACGATTGGAGAAAAATTTTGTATTGGACACAGGACATAAAATTGGATAATAATGGTTTCAGAATCATGTCACACAGTTCACGAGACAACTGATCTTCTGCACACTAAGATCGGTATCCGTATTAACAGCAATTGGTCATCTTGTGTAGTGTCGTTTAAGACAGATGCTGTGCATTCTTAAGGATAAAATCTTCTAGGCTGCTTGAGAAACCGTCAACAAAATCGTGTAAAATTTAACTGAAAGTTTAAGCTACAGCAAAGCCAGCCGTTGCAGTCACAAAACTGAAATTCTAGTTTATTAATACAAAGAATATTTTTGTTAAAGACTTTTTAGTTAAAAACACATAGAAATTAAAATGTCCTCTAGTTGAGGACACGAAAAAAAAATTCTTATAATTTTAAAAATTATTTGGTGAAATTATGTCATAAAATATTTCGTAATTTAATAAAGAAACCAGTATCAGCGACAAAAAAACTTCCAAAGTTTAGAAAATCAACAGCAATTTAATATAAATTCCTAGAATTGTAACAATAAATATCTGAAATTGTGGTATGCGTATTAGAGAGAGTATGCGTTTCGTGTGCGTATGTTAGTGTAAATGTTCATATAAGAATAAATGCAAATTAAATTGAAGCTGTTGTAGTCGTCAAAGCGGTTAACCGGAAACATATCTTTTGATTGCCTGCAACTTGCCAATATCTCGTTATCTCAGTATAAGTCATCTTACATCTATGGAAATATTCTATTGAATTTCAATTTCTACACACTCACACTAACACTTCCCATATACAAAGTATACTTTTGAACAATACAAATTTAAATTTTGTTTTGTTTGATTGTATATGGAAATTTTAGTTACATAATTATAGTTGCAACTCAAAAGAAATTGTTGTTGCTGGTGCTGCTATTACAACGTGACTAAAGAAAATGTTTCATTAATGAAATGACGGTTTGCTAGGATACATTGTTTCCATCACGAGTGCCATCATATTTGGCCTTGTTTATCATTAAATCAACAAAGAATAACAGTGTTTTTTGTCATAAAATAATAAGAAAGGAGTGAGATCAGTGAAATTAAAGAAAATTCTAATTATTTTTGCGTATTAAAAATGATTTTTTTCTTAGTTTAAAATTTGTTGAAATTTAAATACTTTTTGTCCTGTTCTGTTCTGTTCTGTTTTAAATATAATTTAGTTGGAGTGAATATTTTTTTTCTACAAAATACTTGTGCCTATTTACCAGATATTACGCGTTAATGTCATTCTAATGGTTTAATGTGGTGCCTTGTATGGCTCTTGTAAAAGTTGTTGTTGTTGTTGTTTTTGTTGTTGCTACTCTAGTTACTTGCTGTGGATTTTATTTGTTGTGCTGTCAGCATAAACGCCCACAAAACTGTCAAATTTATCAAAATCACACGAAATTTGATTGTTATTGCAATTTAGTTAGTTATTGCTATTTGCTGTTGCTGTTGATGTTGTTGTTATTATTGCTGCTATTGCTAATGGTATTGTTGCTTTGTACACAATCTTCTCTGAAAATTTATTATATTTATTTAAAAGGGTTCTCCAATAAGTATGTCTAAAATTTTCGCCATGAAGATGTCAGTCATTTTTAGAACAACATATTTTTTTCTAACTTCCGTAAATAATTAATATAAAAAGCCATGATGAAAAGAAAATATTAAAATAATTAAACCTTCGTTAAAAAATTGGTGCTTGACTGTTGCAAAGATGGTCTTTTCTCTCATATAAAAACCACAAAATTTGTTGTCTTTCAAGTAAGCGTGTGGAATTTATAAGAAGTTAACCGTTAACATCAATATTATATGTGTATATGCCTACAAAACCCAACCCAATCATGTTATAAATATCAACCGCATGTTGTTTAGCCATAGTGACCCTTCACACCCCACCACTAATGCCACAAGTGATATTCTTAAGAACTTCCCCTCCCAATTAACGAACCCTTTATAAACACATACCTGCAACTCTGCTTGTCTGCGTTTGTGTTATCATCATGAACATGTACGTTCATGTTCATGCTATTTTGGAGATGTCAACTTGTCATTACGCCTCAATGCTTTTTTGTGGTCAAATGCTAGAAACTGAAAAAAAGATACGAAACAACAAAATCGCATTTTCATATCGAAATGATTAAATAAAAAACTTATTATAAATAAATATTCGAAATTTTATCGTTTTAGCTATTTTTCTTTTTAAATAAATTGAAACAAAAAAAAAAAAAACGTGGCAGAAAAATAAAAAGACAGATAATCAAAAACTGCCAATAACAGAGTTGATGGAGCGTATGAGTGTTAAAGAATTTTTATTGAATATTAAATAAAAAATTACAATAATTCCTAGAGACTGAATAAAAAATAGCATATTAATGTGATATAACTAATAGCATGAAATAAAGGGTATTTATTTAAGTCCGATGGAATTTTCAAGTGTTAAAAATAAACCACAAAAATTAAATTAAAAAAAAACATTTTTCCAAGATCAATATATTGGGACCAACTTTTCGAACATATCAGGCTGTACATCACGTATTGTACAAACAATATTGGTCTACAAGGTATAATTTGTTGCAGGTTTCTTACCATAAAACCGTGATTAAAAATGGAAAATAATCGAGAGATTTCGAGTCGCAAAAATCTAAAGGCCATTTAACAGATCTATATTTTTAAAAAAACTTAAAGCCATAATTTGATTTAATAAGTCGCTGGTTGAGGCAGTCGTAACGGCATTTTGTTGGAACCAAATCTCGCTTGCATCAATACCATTTATATTTGCAAACAAAATCTCATTAACGATGATGCGTAAACGATCTCCAACGACCAAAACACAAGCTCCGTCCTTGGTTTTACAAGAATGCAGTCTAGTGATCCCAACAGCGTGTAGATCGCACCAAATGTTGCCTTTTTCTGGATGTAATGAAGTCTGTAGTGTCTGTGACGGAAATTTGAAGATAAAAGCCAAAGTCATCCCTGAACACAATTTTACGATAAATTACTTTAATGATTGATTTTTAAAGTTACCATAGAGGTAATATTAATTTACAATTAATATTCTTTCTTATTATACCCTTCACCAAAAAAGTGGAAATAGGGTATAACTAAGTTTGTCCTTCCGTTTGTAATTTCTAAAATATACATTTTCGACTTCTCATGCACAGCGAAGTCCCGCTGTCCATTCATGTTAATGTTGAAATCAAATTTGCCGAGGCACTAGGTTAACTAGAAAACAAATTAAACATATCAATCGAACAGACATACTGTCGAAAGAGGTGTTATTGAAAATAAGCATGATCGGCTCATGTCCTTCGAGGCAGCAGGCAAAACACCACGCCTACCAATAATTTTTTCATGTCATGTGGAACAATAAAGTAACTCCAATCAAAAAATCAAATACATGGGGCAATAAACAATTAAAAATTAAGCAAAAAAAACCATCAAGTGAAAATATTGGCGCTTGCCCATATTTCCCGAGTTTAGGGGCTCTGAAATTTTTAAATTTTTTAAAATATCAATATGCCTGTCATTTTAAAGCTTCTAAGGAGTTCTTTAAGCAAATACAAAATTTTCTTAAAAATGCTTGACCCAATAAGAGCCGATGGCATTTTTATGTAAAATTATGTTTATGTAATTCCAATATTTTTTTATTTTTTAATTCTCCGTCACCCCAATATTCGCATTTTTGATTGAAGTTACTTTACTAAACTAGATTTAGATGGTGAAGGGTATAAAGATTCGGCGTAGCCAAAAATAACACTCTTACTTGTTTTAAATGAATTAAAAGCAATAACTTGATTTCAGTACGTCACTAGTTGAGGCAGTCTTATGGCACACAATGGCGTTTTGTTGAAATAAAAAAAAAAATATTCACCCCTATCGTGAATTAAATGTGAAATTTTTGTTCCCATGCAATTTTCATTCCCCATGAAGGGAATATTGCTATTATGAATTTCATGGGAACATTTGTTCCCGCTATCAATTCGTACTGAATACAAATTAGAAAGCAGAAAATATTAATATGGAAAAAAATATTCAAATTTTTTAAAGTTATGAAAAATTTAGAAATGTTAATGATTGGTGCTATTGTGTTGTTGCAAGAGGAGGAGATACTACAACAGACACCAATTTCATTTCAAGAACGTGACGTGCAAGACGTTTAAAAGCCCTTGAAGTTACCCCAGATACAAGAGGTCCAATCAATGGACCCAAGTGGGCTGTGGCAACACAGCTGCCTGCCTAACAAACCCTAGACATTGGTACTGACCCATTTCAATAAAATAAATTTTTGTATCGGATCATTTCAAAAATATTCTTTTTAATAAAAAATCTTCATAAATTTATAACCAATAGATAAATCTCTTTGTTTTGCATCTAATGTCAGTCTGCACTGCACTAACTGATGTTGAATTAAAAAAAATGTGTAATTGATGTAAATATTCTAATTAAAACATATAAAAACTGGCATAATGTATGCAGTTCCCCAGCAAAATTAAAGTGAACAAATCTAAGGGAAAAGGGAAAAAATTTCGAGGGAAAAAATCAATCCCGATATCCCGACAAGGGGAATTTTTATATAAGTGAAAAATTGCTCACGTGAATTATTTTTTTTTTGGATGTAATATAGTCTGTGGTGTTTGTGGCGGAAATTTGAAGATAAGAAGGAGCCTTTTTTTATATAAATAAAATATCTATCTGCTTAAAATATTTCTTGCACAAAAAAAAATTAATTCAATTCTTATTTAAATTTGTTAATATAGAGGTCACATACAGTTTATCATGACCTAATCATATCTAGCAATTTGAGTATCTTTGCTTTGTTAAGCGGGAACAGTGTAACACTTAAAACATTTCCTGTATCTTCATCTCTGTTATTTAACGTTAAGTTAAGTTAAGTTAAGTTTACAAAGTAATAAATTGAATAATTATTTCTTGAGTATTGCGAAACAAAGGCTCTTAGCCATGTAATCTACGATTTTTTTACTGTCCATGAAGAAGCAACTTGACACTTGTTTTGTCGATGATATTTTTATTCTTATTTATTTTATTTTTGTCTTAAGCAAAAAAATTCCGCTGTGCCTATAATAATTTCCTATTAACTAATTTCATTTAATACACCTTCAAATTTTCTTTAGAAATATTGATTCACCCTCGTCATTTGCTTTTGTTATTTAAAAAACAAGATTCAACAGCTGTCAGTTTAAATACAATTATATTGAAGCAATGCAAAAATGTTTCCCTTAAGGTATTCATTTCAATTGCAAATTGTTTAAATAGCAAATCCTTTGTAAATAAGCTTTCTAAGACATTCCTTATAAACTGCCACACACCTTTCTATAAATATCGAGGAATGTGTTTATCATCTCCTACACCAGCATCGTTTTTATTTAGATGCTGCATTAACAAAATTATTATCCCTTATTACGATTTTCCAAAAAGAAAAAAAAAATAATAATAACAACAAAAACAGTTTCAACATCATTTTTATCAATATTTATTACTTTCGAATTTTGCTGGAAAACAGAAACTAATAAAAAACGATAAAATGAAAATACCTTTTAATCCGGTAGTTATTTATTTATATCTTTTTTTTTTTCTCTCCCTTAATGTGTATGCGAATGAATTATTTTAAACACTTGAAAGAGTGTTTGATATTTACAACATCCCACTATCTCCCTCTCTCTCTCTCTCTCTCTCTCTCTCTCTCTCTCTCTCTCTCTCTCTGTCACTCTGCTACACTAAGGAAACAAAAACTTTATTTAAAATTTCATTTTAATCTGACATTTGTATGCTCAAGCATTTAATGTACAATTACATGGGAAAATTTTACGTTTTCTACTTAAAATCATGATTGTCTAAAATTTTGCACAAACGAACCAAAAAATAATTTTAGGGCAAAAAGAAAATAACCAAAGGAAACAAACAACAAACAGAAAAACAATTAATTATTATTTTTATAGAAAATGTAAAATTTAAATGTTGTCGGTTCATACTTAAGATATTTACTTTTTCTCTGGTAGACAAAAACAAAAGATTTAGTTGCTTCTTTGTGTGTGTGTGTGTGTTGATTAGATAAAATATTTTCAGCTTTTTCTGTGTCCTAAGAAAGGTGAAACTGAAAGAGTGAAAGAAGTCAGAAGAGGAAGAGTGCTAGTCAGAGCAAATAAAAACACAACTAATTTTCAAAGACAAGGATTAAATTTACTTCCAGGCATTCAGTTCCTTTGAACACAATATATATTTTTCTTTGAGAATTTAATTCATACACACTCATACACATTTATAACTGTTCTGTTATACGCAACAATGTTATTTACTATTTTATTTTCCATCTTCTGTTTTTATTGTCTTACATTTAATATTGTGTGAGTATTAACGTGTTTATATGTTTGTGTGTGTTTGTTTAAAGTTGCAAATAGTATTTTTAATACAATGACAAAATAATAAACTCTGTTGCTTTTATAGAATTTAACAATGACAGTAATAATTCCCAAAGGTATTTATATGATGCTTCTCTATTGCTGTTGTTTTTTTTTTCCTCTACATAAAGTCCATGTTATTCTGGTGCTTTTTTGCAAGGATGAAGGGTTTTGGAACTAAAACGTTTCATTCAAAGAGGCTTGCAAATATTTGTTGAATATTTGTTTTATTTTTTGGTTGTTGAGTTATATCTTAAACAGGTAGTTGTTACTTTTAATACAGTCATGGCTAAATTGTGAGCTTTTAAAATTGAAAACCAGGTATGTGATGGAAATCGATTGATTTGAAAACGAATCGTTTTGAGATTTTTTAAACAATAATGAAGGAGTTACCCCAAAGTAATTGTAGAAATTGAATGGAAAGTTTTTGAAAACTATATTGAAGGTATTTAAAAAACTAAAATAGCAAGCATATCGCAATCATTTTCAGTTTTAAATCGTTTCGATTTCGAAATCGATTTCCATCAAATTCCTGAATATTTAGCATTTCAGTGTCTTGCTTTTTAACACAATTAAGTCGATCTAATATTTTTGCTATTTGTATCATCTCTTTTGGATTGAAAATTAAACACACATCCTGGACTAGTCCAGAGGAATTTGATTAAGTACAGGAGAGAATGAAGAAGTTTTTTTTAAAAACTGTAGGTTCACTAAAGTATCAACTCAATGTAGTATTTGTTTCACTGTTTTATCGTCACTACAACGGGTTATACTTTAAAGAATTAAATAAATGGCTTCAAAAAATAGTAATTTCTCATAACGAACATATTCTTGATTAAAAGGCCAGCCATTTCTAGTCGCATGGCTTGTGAATTTTAATGCAATGCATTAAAGAGAGAAATTGTTTTTCAGCCCAGAAGTTCATATGCGAAATAAACTGCCTGCCACTATCAATAAAGAAAGGATCAAATCAAGTATTAACAAAGACTACAACACCGTTTCTGCAACAACCTAGTTTTAATTAATTAATTTATTTCACTGCCACCCATCAACCCTTTAAAATAATCATAAATTTCGATATATTTTACCTTTAATAAAGTTTTTCTTTGATGTTTTATTTAATGTTTATTTGATTCAATTATTTATTTAATTAAAAAAATATTATTTTTTGAAGAATTATATAATTGACTTAATTATTTATTTTATAAACTTTTTTTATAAAGACAAATGAATTAATTAAAAGTCAAAAGAAATTTCAATCTGATTCGAAATAAAAGCCTAAAAGCGGTCAGATTAGTCAAATATTTCACCAAAAAAAGAGTAACCACTATTTTTACTAAAGTTAATTAAATCTTTCTTAACACGTATCATTACGATTACATGTTATAAAAAGTAATATCTGATTTTTTTTTAAAAAGTGTTTGAAAAGTACAAAAAAATTTTTTTTCATAAATTAGTTGCAACTTCTTTTTGATCAAATATTTGACTAATCTGACCGATTTTTTTTTCTGCGAATACTTTACGTTTCCTCTTTTGAAGCATCGGGCATTTGGAAAATTATTCCGTGTTTTATTGCACAATTGTGTCGAGAGATGAACTTATATTTGGCTTAACAGGTTTGATAATAAACAAAATGGCCACACATGACATGAAACTAACCCACAACATTCAGAAATAGTCACCCTGTCTCTTAAAAATAAATTCAGAGTCATTACGGCCAACGGAGATAATAAACGCACCATAATCATTGATTTTCCGTGGGAAAATTGGAAAGACATTTATTAATCATACTTTAACTTTTGATTTAAAAAATCTAATGTAAATTAAAATTGATTTTGGCTTAAGGTCATTTTTTTTTAATTTCTACAAACCTTTTTTTAAAAATAAAAATTATTTTACAAATGTATGCGGACGTTTTCCAAAGGACCACGACAAACTAGACAACAGCAAAATGTAATGCTGCATTTTCTAGATCGCTATATATTTCATCAGCATTCTTCGTATCTTTATATCTTATGTTGTATACATTATAAACATCATCTATTTAGCCAACTAACTTTGTAAATAAGAATGCGAGAAGTATTCATATCAATATTAATTTGGCTAGACGAAATCCACACACAGACCAAAGTATTTCTTCACAGTTCTTTCTGTAACAGTTCAGTTACAGTGCGTCTCCTAATTAAATAAAAAATAAAAATTTGACAATAAATTATTTTCAGGAAAAAGACCTGTTAAGTGACTTCCAACAGTATGTATTTTTTTACAACTCTCGATTATTACCTCGGGGTCTATAAGCAGTCACTGGTTTATGCCTCCAACCAAAAATTTTAGGACTCTTTTAGGCCAATATTGTTCGTAAAAACGGCCAGGCGTGCTCAAAAAAGTGACATCAAATTAGATTTCTAGAAAGCGCTCCGTCAAAAGTAGCCCTGAAGACAAAATTCATGAAATTTTTTTTAAGTACTCATACAAAATTACAAACAAACTCTAGCTACACTATCTACGTGACCATACGTATAAACCCAAAATTTAATCGATTTCGGTTTGACCGTTTGTGAGTTATAAAGTCACAACCCACTAGCAACAATTTTTTGGTATCAAGATTGTTGAAAACAACTCTATGTAAAGCGGGTTTTTCAGGGTACGTAATTTATCTAAGAAACTATCAGTTTTTTTTAACTTAATTAAACTTTTATTAATCGTTATATTTTTCCGAGCAAAAGTACTAGATTCACAGACATTGATTTTTGAGGGTAAGAGCACGTCTCGATGGGTATTTAGTATAAAAAAGTGCTAAAATTAAAGTTGATTTGTTTTAATGGGTTTAATTTAATCATTTTAATTTCATTTCCTCTGTTCTCATTATTTTTCACTGACTGTTAACTTCGTCACAATGCTTAATAAAATTTCTTTCCTTTTGTTTAGGTGTTAACAGTTTACTGTTGAGTAAGCAACAGTGTTAAGCTGCTTAAAATTTATGATATTTTGCTTTTTACAAATTTTACTTTTTTGTAACTATTTCTCTAAGACATAAGAAGAAGACAATACAATACGAGCACTTAAACAATTGTTAACAAATAAATATTAAACCATGGAAATTCTTGGCAAGAAAACAAATATGAAGACAATAGCAGGTGAAATTTGCGAACCCAAAAAAAAACCTGATGAATAAAGTTCAGTTCTTCTTAGTGTTATTTTAAAGTTATTATTAAGTAAATTAGTATTAATTTTAAGAGTCTTTTGATTATTATTTAAATAGGTGATTATAAGCTTTTTCAAATATTTTTAACTTATAATTTTAATATTAACAAAGCATTATTTGTCATGAATTATTTTAAATCTATGACCGCCTACCTGTAAAATAGCTTAAAAATTATGTTATAAATTTAAGAGGAATTTATCATTTCAGCAAATATTCGATTTTTATTTAACTAATAACTAACTGTACATTTGATAATTCAAGCTAATTAAAACTTCATTTACTCCACAAACCAACAAAACAAAAAAAAACAATATATTTTTTGTTTAGTATTCTGGTTGAAATAATTACTTAGTTTAATGTGATATAATGAACTGATTTAGAAGAGATAATATATTCAGTGCAGACCAGTCAAAAAACAAAAAAAATGGATAATTCAAACAACCTAAATAAATGAAAAACTAAATGCAAAAATTTTTCAAGAGCAAAAAAAAATTAAAACAAGTAAAATGCAAACAATTCACAAAGATGAAATATAATGTTAAAATAATGAATAATGAAATAATCAACAAAATGGAAATCCACACACACACACACATACTTAAACACATTTAAAATCAAATCTATAGACCGAAAAAAAAGAATGCAAAAACTAAATCATGAATATGTATTCCAGTGTGTGTTTGTAAAATGGAAAACAAAATAATGCTGATAATTTTAATTAACATTTCAACATAAAAATTTTATTAGAGCTACAAAATTTATAAACACAAACATACAATGAAATATTTCAAAATAATATAATCGAAATCAGATAAACTGTCTATAGAAATACGGGCAAAAAAAATTGTTGAAAAATAATCTCTTTTCATAAAATTATTTACATAAACCCACAACAGTAAAACAGTTTCAAAAATAAGAAAAATGCTAATTTTGTTGTGATAAATGGTCTTTAGAGTTGTTATACCTCTTCAATTATAATAAGGAAAAGTGCTATATTCAGCTAAGCCGAATCTTATATACCCTTCACTATCTATGTAAATCTACTTAAGTGAAATTAAGTAGGCTTTTAATGGGTTAAGTATTTTTTAAAAATTTTAGTATTTCCTTAAAGATTTCTTCAAAAGTTTTAAAATGATACCCATATTGATATTTTAAAAAATTCGAAAATTTCAGAGCCCTGTATCTCGGAAAATGTGTGCGGGCGCCAAATTTTTTACGTGATGTTTTTTTTTTACTTTTTAATTCTCTATCATCCCATATATTAATTTTCTTAATTGTAGTACCTTTATTGTTCAAAATGACACGAACAAATTAGAGTTAGGCGTAGTATTTTTCCTGCTGCCTCGAAGGACATGTAACGATCATGCTGATTTCCAATAGAACTTCTTTCGACACTTCATCTGATCGATTGACATATTATTTTTATTGGCATTAGATTTTGTAAAAAGGAAAAATTAAATCACCCAGCAAACGATAAGAATCCAAAATGAAACTTTACTAACTTACTTCTCGTAGCTTTTGCTTTCAAAGAATATACAAATTAGTCATTACCATCCGAAAACTTGCAGAAATGGTTCAGCTGAATTTATTTCAAAACCACTATTATTGATAGTTTTTGTTTTTTTATCTCTTAAAGAGATCTTAAATTTATTGCACTAAAGATACAAATATTTGTGTGTCATATATTGAGCCAGTCATAGAGTGAGCCAGTTTAAGGCATGCTCAGAAATATCTCCCTAGGTGGGTACTTCTAAGAGTAGGAGTGCCCATTTAATGGTTAGCTATGTTATAAGCAGCAAAACAATTCTATTAAAATGAAAAATCATAGTGTTGAGAAAAATTTCTAAAAATGATTTTGTATTATGGGACGTCAAATTACTTTTCGTATTACATCAGTTAGCATTTTTTTTTTAATTCAATTATTGATCATATTCGCTTCTTCTTTGACTCTTCTACACGATTATAATAATCGTTTGTTTGCTCGTTTTCGAAAGTCGAAAATGATTGTTTTGTTGGGAGAAAATGCAGCGACTCTTGAGAACGAGTATTTATGACACGCGCTTTGGACTCACTTTCGAGTCATTTTTTTGATCATATTACTAGCCGTATGCAAGTCTTCTTCTTATTGAATTTTCTCAATATCAAACATGGCACATAACATTTTGCTTGTTTTTTATTACCAAAATTTTAGCGTGTATAATTCAAATATAAAATGAATTCTAGAAAAATTCATCTCACATTTGTAGCTCTATTTGCTTTACGAAATGGCATATTTTCACAAAAAATAAAACATAAAAATAAAATATTTGAATCATTTTTTCTTCGTCAGGCTGTGCTAAACATGACTCTAAAATAATTCTAAAACTGACGGATTTCATGCATGTGCTTTCTGCTAACTGGGTATATATATGATAAATTTTTATCCTTAAAAAGGATTTTTAAGTGAACTCTAAGCTTGTTTTTATTATTTAACTGAACGAGCATTAACCATAGCAACAATTAATTGTCAATAGACTTACAAACGAAGTGTTTCTTTCAATGATGGGTTAGCTTTATAATTTTAATTTAATCTTTTAATTACTCTTTTTTGTAGCCCTGTGTTCCTGATAAGAAAGACAGGATATAATATATTAGAAATTCGACACTTTAAGGGTGCAAAATCTGTAACATAAACGAAGCTTTCAGTCTAAATGCTCCTGCTTATGGGACATTTAATTTCTCAGTTACTCCTAAAGTTTTTCTTGACGAAACCCCCTTAAAGTGGTACAATACTGCCGATTCGAAATTCTGGCCAATAATTATTTAATTAAACTGCAATAATAGCTATTAGACCCTACTAAATACCAGAAATTTCAGAAACATTGATTTAACAGTAATAGACTCTGTAGCTTCCTCTGAAAATATTTAAAAGTATTAGCTCTCATTTATTAAAATTTTTTGAATATATTTTTGTGGTATCTGTCCTCCATTGTCCAGCTTGTAAATATTTATATGTTTATGTATTTGAGTTAATTTGTATTCATTCACATACACACCGCAATATATATAAACTTCAATTGGTTTGTGCGTAAAGGTTTTATAGAAAATTCATTATTTTGGTATTTGATATCAATTTTTGGATATTTGTGGTGGCTGCATTGATTTTCAAATATTTAGTACAACAAAAAAATATATATCAAAAATATGTAGGGAAAACCACATATATATAAACTCATGAACATAAAACAAAACAGTGACACAAAGTAGAGTCACTAAAAAAAGGATTTAAATTAAAACTTATAATTCAAGTATAAAAAAAAAATAAAAAAAAATTATTACAGAACATTTTCTTATTAATGGATTACTTTGAGGTAAAAAATTCAAATTTAGAAAAATGTGTCTTTAAATATTTATTATAGAGTGTAGTAATCGGTGTTAAAAACTTACCTTCTACAAAAATAAAATGTGCTAACAACCGTTTTAGTACCATTATACGGGTAAAATTGGATGCTTTCGCATATTTATCTCCATTTTCTCTACGACATAAGTTATTTTTACCAAAAACAAAATCAATCTTTATTTAAATCAAAGAAGCCAGACCCCCTTATGATATTTTATTTTAGTACATCCAGCAGTTCTTACGCGAAACGAAGACAAAAAGACAGACAGACAGATAGCCAGAAATTCCAAAAATAGGCGTTCTGTATTCCATATCGATTACTATCTATACTAAGAATATAATTTTTTAAAAATATTTCATGTACAAAAATTATCCTTTCACAGTTTCATTGTATATATACACGTTTATATTAGAGGCTTAAAAAATTCTTAACAAAATCACGAATGCTAAAAAATTCTAATTTTATTATAAAGTTTTTATGCACAATTTGACTCACAGACGAAGTATACCATTTCAGACATGAGCTTATATCATGAGTTCTTATTATTTTATTATTTTTTACTTTTTATTATTTGCTGCTGAAAATCTACATTATACAACGGTCCAAAAAATAAGTCTACACACACAAAAGTTTTTGCACTTATTAATAGTTTAATCAGTATAGCAATTCATATATAATAAAATATTTAATTGTCTCAATTATAGGGTGGCTGATAAATATTGCTACATTAAGAAACTCAAATAAGTTTTTTTTCAGCGTATGGAATACATTTTTCCTTTATTCATGTTAAAGCTCATTCAATTTTATTAAATATAGTTTAATTTGTTTTAAAAATAATGGAATTTAAAGGCCCCCCGCCTGCTCGTTGATGCATGTGCGGCATCTTGGCAAAAAGTTGTTCATTACTGCTTGGAGAGTTGAGGCAGGAATAGCTGCAATTGTTGCTAGAATGGATTGCTTAGTTCTTTCAAATTTGTTGGTTTTGCTTTGTAAACTTCCTGTTTGCAATAACCCCACAAGAAAAAGTCAGGTGCAGTAAGGTCAGGCGACCTGGGTGGCCAACGGAATGTGGAGTTTCTGGATATCAGCTTATTGGGAAATTTTCGTCGCAATTCTGTCATAAGAGGTTGGGCTATCTGAGGAGGAGCACCATCTTGCTGAAACCATACAGAGTTAAAAGGAAATCTCTTTCGGCGTAATTCTGGATAGAAAAACTCTCTCAACATGCTCAAGTAATGGTATCCAGTAACCGTAACGGGGTGACCGTTTTCTTCGAAGAAGTAGGGCCCGACAATGCAGCGTGATGAAACTGCACACCACACTGTGACACGAAGTGGATGCAATTCCGTCTCATGGAGTGTCTTTGGGTTGGAAGCACTACATATTCGACAATTTTGTTTCTTAACGTTGCCGTTCAAATCGAAATGGGCCTCGTCAGACATGAAAAGACAGTTCAACATGTTTCCATCCTCTTCCACCATTTGAAGCATCTTCTTGCAAAATTCCAAGCGAATCGGCAAGTCTGCAGCGTTCAATTTGTTGGCCATTTGAATTTTATATGGGAATAAGTCCAAATCTTTGTGAATAATTGACTGTAATGACTGTCTGCCTTTACCCGTTTGAGCAGATAAGCTACTTGTCGCAACTCTTGAATTGTGTTGTATCGCAGCAGCTACAGCAGTGATTACTTCCTCCGTTCGAACTGAAGGGTTTCGATGGTAGGGTCTTCTGTTGACAGTCTTATACTCGGCAAAATTGTTTACAAGTCTCATTATGGTCCATATGCTCGGAGGATTGCCGCCAAATGTGCGCCTATACTCTCCTTGAACCGAAACTACGGACTCCAGTGCGTGATAACGGTGGGCAAACCAAATTCTTGTTTCGGTGTCCCAGTTATCAATTTTTCTCAAATCTAAGAATCAATCTGCAAAAGAAAAAAATGGACCACATTCATTAAATAGAAAAAAAAAAGTTATTACATTTTTTTTTTTTTTGGTAGCGGCATTCATCAGCCACCCTGTATATAATTAATTGATAAACAAAGAAAACAAAATGTTTCAACTTAATTATTAATTAATAAACAGGGAAGAAGAAGACAATATTATAATTTAAAAAAAAATATGTTAAGTAGAAATTTAGTATAATTTCAATTTGAAAATAAAGAAAAGTTCAAATAGGTGCGAGACATTTTTTATCTGAAAAAGATAAAAATAAGATCTCAATTAAAAACACCCTTTTATGTTTAAATTTATTTTTTGTAAATTTTTAAAGGATTTGATTGTGCAGTTTAAAGTATGCACATGAAAATCTTGTCTTTTCATTTTTAGCTTTCAACATCACTTTAGTATTTGTTGTTTTAGAGAAATAATTTCGCTTGGTGTCCAGGAAAAATAATAGAAAAGTTGGAATCACTTGGTTACAATGCCATAGTAGAAACAAATACCAGAAGCATATTACAACGTAAACATTCAAAATAGCTTCGTAAGCGAGTTTTACAAGGCAGGATATTAGAACAATACTTTGACCAAAGTATATTTATTTGCTTTGTGTTTTCATCAACATATATGTAAAAGTTTTTTTTTTATATTTTTGGATAGGGTTTGTTTATATTTTGTATTTTATTCTCCGTTTCTTTTTTTTTTAAATTTTCTTTCCAGGGATGGTAAACGAAATTTTCCAATTACAATTTTGAAGCTCAAATTTAATTAAACATAAATTATTTTTTTAATTAACATTTATTAACATATATTGTGTTATATTTATTATTATTTAGCAAAACTGATAATAATATTTTTATTCCAAAAAATTACAATCATACCCACTTCTCCATCTCTGAGATGTAGTCAGCTGCTTTTTGACAGTGATTGGACAATTGAAAGCGATTAACTTGAATAAAATAAACTAGCATTCGTTTTTTAATAAAGTTTTATTAAATAAAATACAATCACATATCTTTCAGTGATTTATATAAGTTTTGGACAATAATTAAAAGTCCTCAAGTTAAAAGTCTTAAGTTTTAATTCGCATTCAGAATATTTATATTTATTTAGATTTCCCAGTAAGAGCCACACACTTTAAAACACACACAAATTTGGCTATCATCAATTTGAGTATAATTATCTGTTTAAATATGTCATTTAAAAAGTTTCAGTTTTCTACTTATTCTGCTGATATGTATATTATCCGCCGACTGGGTATCTTAAATCCAGAAATAAATTAAGCATAACCTTCAATATTACTTGCTAAAAAACTACTTACTTTACATACATTAGTTCACAAAAAAAAAAAAGTGAAGTAGTAATTGAAATAGTTCTCAAAATACGTACCTATGATCATCATTATTTCCTACAATAATTCCTAAAATAATTTCCTACAATAATTAATGTAATCAATTCTCAGTAATTGATTATAAAAGTCTCATTTAATAAAAAAGCAATTCTCTTTAAATACCCACTGTTAAATAATTATTAATTCCTTTTCCCTTATAAAAATAACAGTTTTTTTCTAAATATTTAAAACGAATACAAATTGAATGTTTATGTATTATTTGTTAATTTATATATAAAATGCATGCAAATGTAATAATAACAATAGCAATAATGACAAGAGGGCAACCACAATATGTTCACAAATACACATACAAGCAGACAAATTGAGATATATATTCAAAGGCACTTAAACATGCATGAGCATGTACATATCATATCTGTATATGCGCTAATGCTGCTACTAACAATTATGTCTGTAGAAATTACATTACGACATGCATTAGTATGTGTTGTTAGTAGTTGTGTAGTTGTATGTATTTAATTTTATATTGAATCTGGGGACTATTTATCGCTGCGTGTGTGTATAGGTGCCTTTGTGTGTGTTGTTGTATATAAAATTCAATTGTGCCAAAAATGTTTAAGGCCTATTGCTAACAACCTTAGCGGTCTTTAGCAAAATGTTATAATCATTATTTGCATTATTTTATTGATGTTTAAAAATTAAGCACATTTACAGTTATGATGGAGTTTCTGAAGGAGATTTCTGTGCTCTAGATCACATTATTGTATTTCTTCTCTTTGCCTGGAAATATATTCTTTTTTAATTAAAGATCTAGTATAAATATTTGCAGAAGGTGAGAGGGATACTAAAGTAAATTTTCTTATCATTTCCAAATTCAAAGTAATTTGAATGAGATTTTTTTTATTTTCCTGAAACTGGAATTTGTTCTTTAAAGGCTTTGAATTTATGTTACTCATAATAATCAACGCTATTTTTATGCGCTCTACTGTTTATTTGTTACATTCTCAATCCCTTGACACAAATTAGAGAAATTTGGTTTGAAACTAAACACCAATTTAATATAAAATATATTGAAAATTAATGACAACATTTATGCAAATTTCCATAAAATGATTTTACTTGTTTAAGTTGCAAATTAAAAGTTAAAGTTTTTTAATATGAAAATGAAATTGAATCATCATATATTTTTTATGATGAAAATGATATCATATAATAAGGAACATAGGTCTAACTAGAAATAATATCTCATTTTTAGTACATAGAAAAATATTTTTGTACCATTTTAAAATTTTTTTGGTTTTAAGATTAAAACTTAAGTAGATTTTTTAATTTGTGCAATGAAGTATTTAATTGAAAAATAAATAACATATTGCTGTTAAATAATTAATTGAATCAATTTTATATATAATTGAATCATAAAATTGATTTCATGCATTAAATAATTAATAGAATCAATTAAAAGTTTAATAAATTATCAATTTCAGAACAAAATGTTTCTTTTTCTAACAGAGACTTTCAACGTATTTTTTTTATATGAACATTTTGATCGTAATATAAGAGCATATAGTATTTTTCTTATAGTTGGAATGACGATGAAAACGCTTTTAAAAATAGGTTAATTTTTACCGATGTGTTGACTGGAAAATAATAATAACGTCTTTATAACACAAAAATTTTTAATTCATATATTTCAATGTAAAAGATTAATTCATTCAATTTTGCTTTAAGTATGTTTTTAAAGACGAAAAAATATGTAGGATTTCTAGAGGCTTTTGCGCTATGCCCTACTCGTCAACAGTGCACAGTGGGGCAGAATCAAAGTATTTTGGAAATAACTCAGCCATTGAGCCAAACTTTGACATGAGCAAAGCAGAGTATTTGAGCTTTTGTTTTAAAGCTGACTACCATCCACTTTGCAGGGGCAAAAATTTCGTACCTAAAAATTTTTCTAATTCTTGGTAATCCTTCAATATTTGTGTTGTAAAATGATTGGATTATAAGAATTTAAAAATTAATTTTTTTGATATATCGATACGCTGGTCCAGTTTTGCTAAGATGTTGGGCACAACTTTTAGCAATATTTTTTTAATTCTGTGCAGCGTTTATATATTTAGGTGGGCGATCTAGTTGAGACGCAACTGCAGCGAAGCAGAAGCCAATAATGGATGAATATTTTATACAAAAGGATATTAAAAGACATAAATTGCATTTAGGAGCGAATAAGAAGCTAAGACAGCATAAGAGAATATTGGCAGCACTAGAATAGTGATCATGAACAACAGTTCGTATACCAAGAGCGACTGCGGTCTTAATACAATATTGGCAATTATGTGGGACTGTGTGGTGTAAAGAAGCAGTGTTTGGCATTTAGGAGGCAGTTATATATTTTTGGTAAAATTGTTGTTCATCACTAAAGTTCGTAAAAATTAAAAAAACTCAGCGGTTTGCTCAAAGCCCAAAACTGGAGTGGAAGGAAAAAAGCCTGAAAATCTATTTCAATGGAAGAAAAAATGCCTGAAAAGATACTCTAAGCTATTACTGCAAAAATATCAATTCAAGAGTTTTGATAGTTGGCTTTAAAAGTATCGATGCTATAGATTTTTTAAGTGCTTTTGGAAGTACTATTTATTAGCCACCCTTAGTTTAAAAAAAAATTTTTTTAATCTTATTTCTAAAAAAAAACAAATCAATCACTTTAAACTGAAAAAAAGAGAGATTAAAATTTTATTTATATAGATGTTTACAAAATTTTGTGTGCAAAACATTGAAAAAGAAAAATCTGCCAAAAATATTATTTTCATCAAATCAATATCATTCAAACGCACCACAGCAAAATATTCTTAAAACCCAATAGACCAAAATATAAATTAACAAGCAAAAATTCTTTAAATACCCATTAAAAATTAAAAAAAAATATCAAAGAAATTTTATTTTAAAAATTTATTTACTTTTATTACACTTAAACAAGGAACAAAAAAAGAAAAGTAGAAAACAAACCAAAATGAAAGAAACTACGACCAACAAGAATACAAAAAATAAAGGAAACAAATTAAAAAACAAAAAAAAAACAAAATTAAATAAAATAAAAACTAAAATCCATAGTTGTAAGAATCATGTAAAGCATGTTGGTAAAGTGGTTAAAGTGGTTTTGAGACAAGCACATATAAAATTTACAAGCATGCTAATACTTCTAGCCAACGTCGTCACAAAGCACTAAAAACATTAAAGTAAATAAAATTCTATTTTGGGGGCAAAAAAGAAAAATAAATAAAAAATTATATACAAGTGCTGTAGCAAATTTTTCGATGTTATAAAGTGGAAGTGGTGATACCAAAACAGAAACGGAAGTCATAAATCATATGTGCCAAATATCCAGCAGCAGCAGCAGGAACAACTTTAAGTTAAAAATAAAAGGAAGGACAAAAAAAAGAAAAAAAAATAAATATAAAAATATAGAAAATCATCATCATATGAAATTAAAACTTAAAAGCGAAAGATTATAGGGTGAATCTTTAGCTGTATGCTAAAGTTTAAGTCAAATAATTAAAAAAAATAACTAAAATAAATACAAGGGACTCAAATAATGTCAATGAGTGCCAATCTATGTCTCATGGAAAAATACTATAATTTAAGTAAACTCCTCCTGTTCTCCTGCATAATGTATTAAGCTTTTCAGTGACTTCGCTTGGCGAGGGAAGTGATGAAATTTATAAATTTTAAATTGCATAACTAGGAACTCAGGGTTGAGCAATAAAAATTAAAAAATAAAAAATTTTTTTTAAACAGCCCATAATCCCAAGGATGCTTTTTTTGCCTCAACTCTTAAGTGCCTGCCTTTTCTTGTCGAACCTACAATGAATGCCAAATAAAAATATTTATTATCTTTATTTAGCGCACAAGAGTGACGACAATGGTAGAGCCCTCATTATTCAACCACGCATTTTTCTCTAAGTTGGGCAAAGAAGACAAATATTTTCTGCAGAACGCGGATGCTGATACTGCAAATTTTTCTGGACTTGAAAAGCTTATCAATCCACACCTAAATACGAAGGCTGCTCTATTTATTTCTGGCCTAATAGTGAAAACGCGAATATTTATAATCAAAAATGGTTTTATTGTTTTTCAAAGTATTCTCCAGCATGATTTTTACACTTTTGCATGCGCTCAAACCAGTTGTCGAAGCACTTTTTCCACTCCGATTGAGACACCTCTAAAACATGGTTTTTTTCTTGATGTGCGGAAACAAGAAGAAGTCATTAGGTGCCAAGTCAGGGCTGTAAGGCGGATGACCCATTAATTCGACGTTTTGGGCGGTCAAAAACGGTCTGGTTTGAGCCGATGTGTGAGAGCTCGCATTGTCATGGCGAACAATGAATCGTCTTCTCTTGTTGGTTTTTCGAACTTCTCCGATGACTTCAGGCAAACAAATTGTAGTGTACCACTCAGAAGTGACCGTCCTACGTTGCTCAAGCGGAACAGTCGCCAGATGACCAGTTTTCCCGAAGAAACAAGAGACCATTTGCTTCGAAGTGCTTCTTCCACGAACAACTTTCGTTGGATTTTGCTCGTCTTTGAAGACCCACACGGTCGATTGTTGTTTCGTTTTGGGCTCATACGCATAGATCCATGATTCGTCACCTGTGACGATCTTATAAACGTCTTTTGAAGCACCGCAATCGTATTTTTGCAAAATTTCTTTGCACCAATCGACACGAGCCTTTTTTTGAGCGACTTTCAAATTGTGCGGGATCCAGCGAGAACAAACCTTTTTTACGACCAGGCTTTCATGCAGTATCGAATGTATGCTGGTGGAAGAAATGTCCAAGGATGTCTCTATCTCTCGGTATGTCGCATGTCGATCTTGCATTATGAGTTCACGCACGGCATCAATGTTCTCTGGCATAACAGTCGTTTTTGGCCGACCTTCACGGAATTCGTCTTTGAGCGAGCTGCGGCCACGATTAAATTCATTATACCAATTTTTCACAGTGCTATAGGATGGTGCTTCATCGCCATACAAAGATTTAAGTTCATCAATGCACTCTTATCGTGATAATCCACGTCGAAAGTTGTGAAAAATGATGGCACGAAAATGTTCACCAGTTAATTCCATTTTTTTCTATATTAATTTTTTCAAGTCACTGTAAACAACACAAATAATGGTCGTACGTCAAAACGTTTTGAGTACGATTATGCTTAAAAATGACAAACTTTCCAATGGAAATGTCAGATTGCACTTGGAAGTACTCAGTGTTGCCAGGCCAGAAATATATATAGCAGCCCTCGTATAAATAAATACTCATACACACTTTTGTCTAAATTTTTCTGCAAATTTTCATAATGCAGCAAGGCGATGCCAGAAATGATATAATGTTTTTAACCAGCACATAGCCTGCTTTATATTAAATACTCGCTTGTGGCTTTACATTCATGTAAACTGTAGACGACTAAGAAAATAAAATTTCAGTACAAGAAATGCGCCCTCCCACATTAAACTAAGATTAAAAAAAAGCACAGATCGAAGTCACCTATAAGGATAACAGATGTTTTATTTAACGTTCTTATTTATATTCCCCCTTCCACTGAAAATAAAATATTTAAGCTGCAAAACTTATTGAATATTTATTAAGTAATATTTGCAACGTGCTCTTCATCAACACAGTTACAAAATAATTTCAGTAATAATAAAGAAATAAAAATAAAAAAAAATTCCATCATTTATTGCTTTAAAAAAAACACCCTATTAAAACCAAACATTTGCCGTCATATATTTCAGGCTTTGTGAAAGGTGGATGCATGGATAGCAAGAGTAATATATACAAAAAAGCAAAAGCTACTTAAGTTTGGTTAAAAATGTAGTGTTGACCACAGGTGTTGGGTTTGATGGCTTTTGGTTTAAACGAAAGGTTTTGCTTTTTACTTCCATTATACATTTTTTTTAGTTTGAGGGTCCCATAAAATAGTAAACAAAGTTAAGCTTTGAATTCTAAATTTATTTTTTTTTTATTGTATTGTTGATACAACGTTTGAAAATATATATTCTTTATTTTATTTATTTGCTACAATGATTTCTGTGGAGTCTACAAAAAAAAATTTTTCAAAATAAACTGGTATTAAATAAATAAAATCCTGCCAGAAAACCTTAAGAAGTGTGATGTTTGTAGTTTAGAAAATCCTTTGAAGCCACAAAAGGATTTTTTTTTTAAATCTAAGAGAGATATGGGAAGGAAAGTGGAAAAAATAGGAAAGTTAGTAAGTACCTGTGTACCAAAAATTATAAATCCTTGTAAAAGCATGCTAATTATACCGAATATACATTTAGAATGGAGAAATGCTCATGCCACAGATCCTTAAAGGGATAAAATCTTAAATTCTAGAAATAATTTACTAAGAAACTGTACAGGCGTTATTAAAAAAAGATCCTACTAGCATCAGGACATGTCGATCTCTTCGGAAGCACCCAAGAAAACATTTAAGGGTAATAATTCACAACATACCTTTTCAGTTCTGAAACAAAATGCGAAGTAACTAAAAACTGTTTTAAATAAAGAGCTGATGTTCTTTAGAGCTTGAACTAAGATCCAAAATGTTCGATACAAGAATATAATGGAATTAATTAAAATTCAATGGAATGGTACAAAATAGAAGAAATTAGAATACTTTAGGATAGAATCGCATAAAATAGATTAAAATAGGATCGATTAAAATAGAATCAGGTAAAAAAGATTCGAATAGAATCAAAACGAATCGAATCATATCGAGTCAAATCATGTAAAGTCATTTAAATTCCAATAGAATTGGAAAGAATAAAATAAAATCAAAAAAAAAACTGAATCGGATAGAAATAAATCGTATAATGTGAAATAAAATCGAATAACATTGAATGGCTTCGAAAAGCATCGAATAGCATCTAATAGAATCGAATAGAATCCGATAAAATCAAGTAAAATAGAATCGAATAGATTAAAAAAAAGAAAATAGAATAAAGACGAATTGAAACGAATAGAATCGAATAGAAAAGATCCTATTCAACTCTGTTCGGTTCGAATATATGTAAATATATTTAAATAGGATCGACTAGAATCGAGTGGAATGGAATAGAATCAAATAGATTAGAACAAACTAGAATAAAGACGAATAAAATGGAATGGATTCTAATAGATTCGAATAATCGAGTAGATTCGAATAATCGAATAGATTCGAATAATCAAATAGATACGAATAATCGAATAGATTAAAATAATCGAATAGGTTTGAATAATCGAATATAATCGAATATTTTAATAGATTCGAATAATCGAATAGAAAAAATTGAACAGAGTCGAAAAGACTCGAGTAGGATCGACTAGAATCGAGTAGAATGGAACAGATTTGAACAAAATAGAATAAAGAGGAATATAATCGAATGGATTCGGATGGATTCGAAGGGATTCGAATAGATTGAAATAATCTAATAGATTCGAATAATCGAGTAGATTCGAATAATTGAATAGATGCAAATAATCGAATAGATTCAAATAATCGAATAAATTAAAATAATCGAATAGATTTGAATAATCAAATATAATCGAATATTTTAATAGATTCGAATAATCGAACAGAAAAAATTTAACAGAGTCGAAAAGATTCGACTATGATCGACTAGAATAGAGTAGAATGGAATAGAGTCGAACAAAATAGAATAAGGAGGAATATAATCGAATGGATTCGGATGTATTCGAATAGATTCAAATAATCGAATAGATTCGAATAATCGAGTAGATTCGAATAATTGAATAGATTTGAATAATCGAATAAATTAAAATAATCGAATATTATAATAGATTCGAATAATCGAATAGAATAAATTGAACAGAGTCGAAAAGATTCGAGTAGGATCGACTAGAATCGAGTAGAATGGAATAGAGTCGAACAAAATAGAATAAAGAGGAATATAATCGAATGGATTCGAAGGGATTCGAATAGATTCAAATAATCTAATAGATTCGAATAATTGAGTAGATTCGAGTAATTGAATAGATGCGAATAATCGAATAGATTCAAATAATCGAATAAATTAAAATAATCGAATAGATTTGAATAATCGAATATAATCGAATATTTTAATAGATTCGAATAATCGAATAGAAAAAATTTAACAGAGTCGAAAAGATTCGACTATGATCGACTAGAATAGAGTAGAATGGAATAGATTCGAACAAAATAGAATAAAGACGAATTTAATCGAATATAATCGAATAGAATAAAGTCTAACGGAACAGAATAGAGTCACAGAGAAGCGGATAAAACTGAACTAGGTTCACACAAAATTGTGTTGTATCGGATATAATTCATTAGAGTCGAAGAGATCTGAGTATAATTATACAGAACCGATGACCTATTTGTTATCTCCTCAGTGAGGATTTGAATTAATTGTTAATAATTCTGTAATTAATTTATATTATTTTTCAATCCGAATATATTAAAAAATTTACCGTGTATTCAAATATTAGAAGGGAAATATTCAAAATTATTTTTATAAAGTATAACGTCTTAAATATGCTAAATAATTTTTAACCAATGACTCTAAAATGTACCATGCTTTTCAATTTATAAACTTACATTTAAAGATGTCGCGTTATGTTGCCTTTATAGCCCTAATGCTTAAGCACTCAACGAATATTCGTCGGGCTCCCAACTTAGGAACAGTATTTCAGATGACAGAGAGGTTAAAACAAAATTAAAATCTGTTTAATGTTTTCTATATAAAAAATCATCATTGTACGAGTAGCATTAACTGTAGAAAGTCACTTGGGCTTTGCATAATTCTTAGCGAAGCGCAAATATTTTTTAAGAAAAACACTAACCTTTTAGGTAATTTATTTATTACAATCTGTTAAATAAATTTAGATATTTGTTATTAATTCATTTTGACTTAAGGTCGAAAATCTATTCATCTTTGGAAATAAAAGACATAAAGAATGAGACTACAAAGAAAAACCAATAAGTTCTTATCGCAATTTGTTGAAAGAAAATTATGTACAGTTCTCGTCATCTTAAATCTTGTGTGACAGTTTTAATTAAAGTAATTTATCATTTGGACAATAAAAACACATGTAAACTAAAACCCAGAAAAACAACAAATTTTAAACCTCCAAGCAGCAAAACCTCAGCAGAAATTAGTGATAAAAATGAAAATGAAATCCGAATAATGTAGGCAAAGTCAAAAGGGACAGAAAATAAACTATTAAAAATTATTAGTGTAAGAGAGAGGAAGGAGGAGGGGGTTAATAGGGTTTAATAAAAATAAAGAAAAGGGTCATTTTTTAAAAGCAGGCAAAAATAAATTTTACAATAGTTTTTTAATTTTCTGTTAAAAATTTAGATATCGATACTAGGGGCCATTCATTGTAATAATAACTAAATAATATGTACTTATACGTATTAAACAAAATAGTAAATAAAAGTTTGTTGGAAAATTTTACTTTATTTGATTGCGTTACAATAACATTTTTAACGTCTGACTTTAAAATATTTTTTTAAAATTTATACAGAAAATATTTCACATAAAACACGCCAGAATCCTTTTAAAAATTATGATCTACCTAATTTGTTTTTATCACCAACAAATAGTTGCCATATCTCACATCACAAAATATTGAAAAATCAAGAATAATATTATGGAGGGTCACCCCTTTAGTAGTCATGGTGGTGCATTCGTTGACCACAAATCTGGTTGGCCAGGGTTCAACCCCTGCGGCAATCAAAAATAAAAATATTTTTTTTCTGTGTAATAGTATAAATCTATATTTGGAATTAACATTACAATATGCAGCCTCCTTCGTCGCCACTTCTTCATTGAATATTCGCCAACAAAGTAAAATAACTATCGGGTGTTTTTTAAGCCTGACAGAGCTTTAAATTGTAAAAATAACACACAAAATTAATTTGTAATGAAGAATTTTATTTACACGAAATATCAAAATAAGGCATTCATATTTGAAGATGACTTCGGGCTAATGGTGACCGCATACAGGACGTCCAATTTTGGGTAACTTTTTCAAGTATTGCTGGATGTATGTCACGAACAACATGAACAATTTTTGGCTCCAAAGCGTCAATTTTTGCTGGATTATCAGCATAAACCAGTGACTTCACGTGGCAACACAGGAAATAATGGAGAGGTGTCCATTTTTCGAAATCAACTGATTGCCAAATTTTGATTTTAATAACTCGATCGTTGTGGTCGCTGTATGGCACGTTACACCATCTTGTTGAAACTACATTTCGTCCCGATCAATGTCATTCATATTTTCAAACAAGGAGTCATTGATCATAGTGTGGCAACGATCTCCATTGAGCGTAACTTGAGATACGGACTCATTTTTGAAGAAATAAGGTCCGATGATGACACCAACGTGTAAACCACACCAAGCGATGCATTTTTCTGGATGCAGTGGAGTCTGTTCGCATATGCAGCAATTTTGCTTCTTAACAAACCCGTTAAGCCAAAAATTAGCCTCATCGCTGATAAAACAACGGCTCAGTTTCTTACTGCTCTAGAGCCCAATTGGCGAAATAACGACGCATATAATGGTCACGAGACCTTTAACTCCTGCACTAGCTGGAATAAAAGCCAAGTTCTTTGCGCAAAATTTTTCACGTAGTGGACGAACATAGACCGAATTCCTGCGACCGACGACGAATCAATGAATTTGGATCTTCTACCACACTTTCGTTTACAGCAGCAATATTTTCTTTATTGCATATTGCGTCCTCTAATTACAAATACTATCATGCTTAAAAACAACACCCTTTAATAAAATTGCTATATCTTTCTCCTTTCACCACATGTCTTATCTCTTATCTATCCCTTTCCTAAAGTGTAACGTTTGGTTATAAAAATAGCTTATTATTGCCTGAAGTGCTACTTTTATTTTAAAGAGTATTTATGGTACCCACTGATAATTTTTGGTTTTGGTGTGGTTTCAGATGATCGACTGATAACTTTTAAGCTGTTTATAATTGTTAACATTTGTCTAAGTCTGAGGTCATCCATTGCATTCACTTTATTTTATATGTGTCGGCCAGTAGTCCTAAGACATCTAATTAAATTTTCACTTCAATGAGCTTTCAATAACGCAGGTATCAAGCCTAAGGTACATTTGTTTTTAAAGCAACTGACCTGGCTTTCAGCAGAAGGGTCACTGCCGAAGGAGTGTTTTTTTTTAAAGATAAGCACATTTACTTATGGCCGACTATTCCTGTTTATCATTTTCGCATTCTTTTATTCGTCTTAACAGAGCAGAGTTCTTTGGTACGTAACCTCTTGTAAGGCTTTTTTACGCATTCCAGTCGATTTGTTGAGGACCGTTTTTAAACCAAAGTTAAATTTTACTAAATTTGCAGTATTGGAGAAAACTATCTATAGAGATAGAGCTCCACATGCGCAAACAAGACAAAAGTTCATTGGACTTGTTATAGCCAGTCTGGTAGCCTGCGTCTAAAAATACCTACACGTGGAATGCGAACCTTTGCCTTAACACTAACGAGTCATAATATTAATAATGATTCCATAAAACTTTTAAAAATTTTGTAATAAATATTTAAAATAATGTACTCTAATCTTTTTTACTCCTGTACTAAGAATTTTAATTGGAAATCCTTACCTTTTTCCTGATTGCCGCAAGTACTGTAATTTAAAAAATGTTCTTGTAGATAAACTAACATCAAAACAATCTACAGGAGACACACACATATAAATGTTTAATTAAATACAATACAATACTCGTATACAAAAATTGTTGCTGGTTTTAAAGATTTTGATTTTGAAGAGATTTTCGTAGAAACAGACATTTTTTCTTTTACACAGATTGATTTTTGTTGCTTAATTTTTCATCCAGCTTTACATGAAAATACAGATGGGGGTTGAGAGGGTCTTTGTGCGTATTTTCGTTAGTTTGATTTTGGTAACAAATTATGCGTGTAATTTGCCATTTTATTTAATGAAAACGTAATGAAATGCAAAACGAATTAGAACAAAATGTAAAAGTCTTAACAAATAAAACAACGGCAACAAAAAAAATAAATAAAAACAATTTTTCTAAGTAACGAAATGTTGGAGGCATTAAAGAAAATAAATTAAATTTTGTTGTTCAATAAAACTTTTTTTTTATATACGACTACAAGCACCCACCAAATACTTCAGTTGAAAAAATTTAACAGTGAGTAGGAGAACACGAAGCAACATCTTGTATAATTTAACATTCTGTGTAATTGATGACTATTTAATTAATAACACAAAGCAATAAAACATCCTAAAAATATATTACACATTTTTAAAACGTAAGAAACTGCTACAAAACTTTACACATGATTTAAGCGTAAAATTTGTTTTTAAAGCGTAAAAAAATTTTATTTTAAGAAACATAAAAAGGACTATAAAAAAGAATTAATTAACCAAATAATTATAAAATCACAAAAGTATGCAACAATAAAATAAAAGTAATTATTATAAAAAAAAAAAAAAAAAAAAAAAAGACGACAATAAAAAGGAAATTAATTTTCAAAAAGGTTCAAAACTTTTTCTTAAAAAAAAAACTGTTAAAAGATTTGAACTTTATGAAATTTTAAAGATTTACGCATACTTTTAAATCTCTTAGTTCACCACTAGTTCCCCACTAGTTCGATTTATGGTTTGGTATAAAATTGTTTGCTCCTTTTTAGCTTTATATATCTAGACGATTCTCCTAGGTAAAACACACAAGAAATTAAAAAATGTGTAGACAAATATTACGAAAGTGTTTTTCTAAAAGTACTTTTTCAAAATTATTTTCCCTAAATATATATTATTTGTACTAACTTTAATTGGTACTTTTCGAAAAAAAAATTAAAAATGCGATCCCATAAAATAATTTCTATATTTTTTTAAATTTTTATATTTACAAGTTAAGCTTTGAGTACTCTTTCAAGAAATAATATTTTAAGTTATTTTCTTAAGGAGATTTATTTATTATTAACCCTTATCGGTCGTAAGTCACCTCTGACGTGACAACAGTACTTTTCTGCAACGGTCGTATGGCACGTGTGAAGTGACAAGGCGAATTATGTCGAAACATACTGTCTATTGATGAGATTTGTTTTAAAAATGCATTCATTTCTTCAATTTACCGTTACCATTTGAAAATACGTATTTACCGTTACCGTTTGAGCATAAGAATCTTTTCAGTTTGTCGTTATCAGCAGAGCATTTAACTTGTGCAATAAACTTTCAATTCTTTTTTTAATGCCTGAATTTATTTTTTGCCCATAAAATGAATAAAGAAAATATTATAAATATCAAAGAAATTTCTGAAAGTGATTTTAGCTCTAGTGATGAGTTTAGCAATAACGCTTCGTTATTTTCTAAGAAAAGAAGAGTTATAGTTCCTATACAATACTCAAGTTCATGTTGGAGATTGCTTCAAAAAATACCATACCTTACAAGTATATAAATAATTATCAGAAACTCAGACATGTAGTAGTTGTACAAAAAATAAATAATTTGTAACAAAACTGAAAAGAAATGAATATAAATGTATAATAACATACTATTGTTTTTTTTTCATATTTGTTAAAAATAACTACAACCTGGTGAGAATCAAACGTGTGAAAAGTCGCGTCCGATAAGGGTTAATACGTTTGGAGCAGATACTTTTCAGAAATAGGCCTGTGTAAAAAGTACATTTAAAAAAGCTGTCAAAAACTTCTTTTTCATAATCTTCGTTTATTATATAAAACATACTTTTTCTAAATGTAATACTTCAACGGGTACTTTTTTAATTTGTTTAAAAAAATTATTTGAAATTTATTTATTTAAGATATTATTTTTAATTAATTTTTCAAATTTTTTTTTTTCAAGTATTTTAAATATAAATTTTAAAAACGTACTTTATTAATGGTTTAAAAAAAAAATTATCAATGGCTTGAGCATTATTCGTTTTGAGTACTATTTCAAAAATTAATTACTTTAATTTGTACTTTTCGGAAAGATACTTTTTAGAAACAATCCCTTTGTAAAATATTCTTTTTTAATACGTTTTAAAAACTATTTTTCAAAAGCTACGTTTTTTTAATACTTTTTTTTTGAACTATTTTTAGAGTTTCTTTTTAACTTGCTTAAAAGTTAATCATTTTAAGGTTTTCTTTCAAACATTTATTTTTAAATAAATTGTGAAAAGACTTTTTAAAAGAATACTATCAAAATATTTTGTGAAAACTTACTTTTTCTAAAAGTATCTTTTAAAAACTTCTTATCTACTTTTTAAAGAGTAGTTTCAAACTGACGTTTTTTAAAGTATGATTTTTCATGTATTTGAAAATGTGGTTTTAAACGCTAATTATTTAAACGAGCCATGTTAAATTGTAATAAACTTAAATGTACTTTCTTTAAAGCTGCACTTGAAATGTATTTGTTTAAAAGTTCCATTTAAATATATATTTTCAAAAAATTATGCTTTATGTGTACTTTTTTTCAAAATAATAATCGTTTTTAAGAGGTACTTTTTATACGGAACTTTTATAATGATACTTTTTAAAGAGCCTTAAAAAAAGTTTCTTTTTTCAGCAGGCATTAATTTGACAAAAACAAATTATTTGCTGTTAAAAATTAAAAAAATCCTATTGTGCACACAAGCTCCTTTTCATTAATTTTTATATAAAAAAATTAGAAATTTCTTTAAAACAATTTTGCTCATTTTTGTATCAATTCTTTAATTTTATTTAAAAAAAAAGAAGCATAAAAAATCCTGTAATTATTTCTTTTTCCTTTTCTATAAATATTATGATAAATACACTTACGTACACATAAAATAATATAAAAATGTATATGTATATGTGAGTATATGTATATGTATGTGCGTAATCGCTTGTAAGTAAAATTACAAGTATATTCTCAACCTTTACATATTCCGAATAACAAATTGAATTCCAATTCCTTTTAACATTCTTGATGATGCTTGGCAGTACGAGTATTTTTCGTTTGGTACCATTGCGAAGGATAATTGCAGTTCAGATGATTGTAAATGACGATATGTTTTTCTTTGGTTTGTGTGTTGGCTTGTAGCTATGGTCTTTTTAAATGTTTGTTATCGTGTGCGTGTGTGTGTGTGTGTGAAGGTTTTGTAAAAAGTATTTGAGTTTTATATAATTTTGTATTAAACGTTTTTCTTTCAATTTTATTTTATTTATTACAATTACAATTCAACATACCAACTGTTGAAGTGTACTTTTGTATGTATGTATGTATGTGTATTTTTGTCTTTATATAAATTCGAATTTCGTTTCGCTTGAACAGGAGCTAACACATTTTTTTTTTTCGCAAACAGGGTACTTATTGGTATAAGCTTTTGTTAAATAAAATAAAAATGTACCATGAAATGAAATAAGTTCAATATCTTTTAAGTTCGCTTGATTGTTCTACATATTTTATGTCAGTCACGTGTTGCTTTAAGCGCTTCGTTTGCTGCCTGTTCTTTTTACTTACATTCTTTATTCCCCTTATCATTTGCTGCTGCCATATTGTATGCTATTTTACTTAAGTAAACGCATTTTAATATTTATTTTTTCTTTTTTTAAAGACAGGAGCTTAAAGTTCCGTTCAACCAACTTCTTGATTTTAATGCCATTTATGCTACATTTGTCTTGCTACTTGTTGGTGATTGTCATTACTTGACATTTAAACAAAATACACGAATATATACATAATGTACATCATGTACATTTCTTTATATAAAGAATTTTGATTAACTTATTTTTCTTAGATTTCTGTATAAAAATATTCGCTCTTTCTTTTAATATTTGAGAGGTCATTGTAATACTTTAAGAGGATTGGTTGCCTTCAGCAAAATTGTCAATATTTCCTACGGTATTGAATGTAAATCTTTCGTTTTTATATTATTCTGATGAAAATTTTTCTATGATATTAAAAAGAACTCAAAAATTAAAACGAAGGCTTAAAACAAATAGTTTGATTTGCAGATGTAAGAGAAAACTATTCAATTTACTTTTGAGGTATTCTTTGCCGAAGAATAATAATTCATATAGGAAAGTAAATTCGAGTTTAAGTCTTTTAGCGAAGATAAGGTGACAGAGAATATGTAAATAAAGAAGAATACTGCACTGCGGAGAAACAGACAGAAAGGAAGCGAAGATAAGTAATAAGAAGAGAAAAGTTAAGAAGTATTGAAAAAATATAAGAAAACGTAAGAAAATTTTGAAGGTTATAGAACGATAAAAAGAGGGATGGGAAGGAAAGAACAAACGCAGAAATGGATAATTGTGTCGTTCTAAAAAAGGAAGAAAATACAAAAGAAAGGAAAACAAGAATATTAGCAAAAAAAAAGAATTCAATAAGACAAACGTTAAGTTGTAACAGACAATGATAAAAAATCGAGAACAAAATAGGTAAGAATAGAATAGAATAGTATAGAATAGAATAGAATAGAATAGAATAGAATAGAATAGAATAGAATAGAATAGAATAGAATAGAATTAAATAGAACAGAACAGAGCAGAACACAATAGAATGGAAGAGAAGAGAATAGAATAGAAGAGAACAGAACAGAACAGAAGAGATCAGAAGAGAACAGAAGAGAAGAGAAAAGAAAAGAAAAGAAAAGAAAAGAAAAGAAAAGAAAAGAAGAGAATAAAATAAAATAGAAAAATTAAAATAGAATGGAACAGAATAGATTAGAATAGAATAGAACAGAACAGAATAGAGTAGAATAGAATAAAAAATAATAGAATAGAAGAGAGTAGCCTAGAATAAAATAGAAGGGAATAGAATATAATAGAGTAGAATAGAATATAAGAGAAGAGATTAGAAAAGAAGAGAAGAGCAGAATAAAATAGAATAGAAGAGAAATGAAAAGAAAAGAAAAGAATAAAATAGAATAGAAGAGAATAGAATAGAATAAAATAAGAAGATGTAGAGTGGAATAGAATAGAAACTAATAAGATGAAATAAGATAAAAGAAAATAGATGATAAGAGAGTGTAAAGTTAAAATGGAGTATTGTAAATGAAAAAACCAGAGTACCGAAATGCACTCTCACATCTCACACATGAGAGAGCAGTGAGACATTTTAGTTTTGTTGCTTTTTTTCATTAATGTGTGCGAGGCTTGAAAATACTTATGAATGTGATGATGTAATTTTTTTCTTTCTCGTCATAAGTGAAAAATGAATAAGTATTTTTTTTAACGCAAGTGAAATTTAAATTTAAATTTAAATTTAAATTTAATAGCAGCTTAATAAATGTGCATAGCTTAGCGATTCCTCATTTGAATTAATTTTCAGTTTGTTTAAAATTGTATATGCTATAAGTAATTTATTAAAAAAAAAAAAAATATTGTTAAAATTTTTATGCATTTTACCCTCCGATGAGTGAGAAGCTCCCTAGGGACCTTTTTGCCTTTTCAAACTGAAATTACTCCTACTTCGGCCACTACAACCCCCCCACTTACTCTGTATTTCAAGAGTATTTTGTTGCGCATCTTTTGGAAAATCGGATCAATACTTTAGGAGTTATTGAGGTTTTAGTGAGAATAGTACGCGGACGTGTGAAATTTTTATATGAAAAAAACATGATTTACAAAAAAGGTTCGTAGGGACCTTTTCACACGGCCGTGAAGTTCAGAACTGGCACTCATCAGAGGGTTAAATATAGTTACATACATAGTACTATTTGAACTAAATAATAGCATGTTTACACGGCAATGTGAAGCACTTGCTTCGCTCTCTGAATCATGATTGCGAAGCATGCCGTTTCCACGACACATACTACATGCTTCACATAGACTTCTGTTCTAAAATTTTGTTTTTCGTTTCAATTTCAGTGTTTGTAATTAATAAAATTTTAAATTATAATATAATTAATTGTTTTAATATTATCGCATATTCACACAGCACTTTTAATATTGGTTTAGTTTTTTTTGTTTACATTTATATACAGCTAGTTCAGATAAAGTAGATTCAAGCTGAATCGTCTCAAAACAAAATGCTTCGCTCTCAAAATTTTATATGGCGAAGCAAAAAAGCGAAAAAAGTCGTATGAAAAAGATCATAAATGTTTATAATTGAATGCTCTTAAATGAAAAATATTGAACTCGGGAAAAAACATAAAATTAAACCGAATAAAATTAACGAGGAATTAAAGAACACAAAGGACGTAAGATAAGACGAAAAGAAAATATAAGAAAAGTTAAGAAATACAGGACATTTTCAATTCGTCCATAATATTTTTCTTTTAATTTAATTTAAGCAAATATATCCCCATTTTACATAAAAAAAAGCAATCACCGAATACCTCACAAATGATTCATTCTCCAAATATTCTAAATATATCAGAAAATAATTAATTAAAAAGTATCCTTAATCTATGCACTATTGATTTTTTAATTTCGCTTTCTGTAAAGTTATTAAAATCTTCTCTTTCCTTACCATCCTCCTTTAGGTACGTTATGATTCTTAAACCTTTAATTGTGCCTTAATAGTCAGTTTTCAGTTTTTAAATGCAAATATAAACATTGTGCCTTTGACTCCTTTTTGAAGAGTTTAACGAAATCTGGCCTGAGGGAAATTACCTTTTTCATTTTGTAATTTCAACACAAAGCAAGCCAGAGATTATATCTGATGAAACATTCACTGCCACTATGCCAGCAAATGCGGCAAAATAAAGTATTTAAAATATAATAAGGCGCCACATTAACGCCTGTTGCTTGAGCGCACTCTTTATTTAATTTTTGTTTGTTTGTTCTCATTTCTTTTTTATTGTTTAGCAGTTGGTTGTATGTTTCATTTAAAACGCTTGTTTCCGGCGGATCTGTGAATTGGTATGGTTTTATTATTATAATGTTTTTGTTTTTAGTTTCTGCTGTTTTTAATATTCCTGTCTGAAATGCAACAAATGTCAAAAACAATGGCCAGAAATTTTTAGCAAAAAAGCAAATACAGAACTCTTTAATATTAAATTTGTGGTTCTTTTCAAATGAAAAAATTAGAGAAAATAAGTCGCAAAATAAATTGTTATAAAAATATTAATAATGTGTTTGTTTTTCATTTAGATATTTTCTGCATTTTAAATGAGTTTTATGTGGTTTTGCAGGTTTTTATTATTTTTGCTAAAATATTAAAAAAAAAAACACAGTCTGTATTAAAACACTTTTATGTCGATGTGTTTTGTTTTAAACGGAAACCGGATACATGTGTGTTTCCGTTTAAAATTCTATTTAATTGTAAAAACATAACCATATGGTTGGCCATATGTTTAACAGTAGTTTTATGCAAACTTTTTACATATGCACACACACACACACACACATGTAAACAGTCGCGTAGACATGATCTAGAATAAATTGAAGTGGAATTACGAGTTTATATCCTTCAAAATGCGTCGAATAAAATAAAAAACGGAAAAATATTTTAATA